>CM057458.1:939220357-940470714 GCA_016271365.2 Neoceratodus forsteri
CTACCATAAACTGTGGAGCCAGTTCTAATCCAGCTCCACCTTTGTGAATACCATGGCTCAAGGAAAACAACGAGACGAATTGAATTCAACCCACTTGTGCTAAGTTTTTCCACAGCTGTGGGAATTTGGAGTGTTTTGTGAATCCTGCCCATTGTATATTATAAATTTGAGTTCCTTAACAAGTAGATTATATCTTAAAATGCTGCGTTCTGGTATTCATACAGCTTATGCCTGGCTATTTTACGTTTCCGCAGATAAATACTTTTAGAAACATAATACAAATTGCATAATTTCTTTTAACAATATGTGATATGTATTAACATTCTGACTCTTACAATCTTTTCCCGATATCATTTTGTTACACACACACACCAAAGCGTTTTATTCCCCTTCAGCCAGTATCAGTGCTGTGCATTTCTTCATGTGCTACTTTTACCTTTTTTTAAATCCAGTATACATCCATATTCTTGTTAAGATGCATGTGCTCTTATGTAATTGCTTAGCTTCTTTAAAACAATAAATCAAAATTGCCCTGGTTTACTTAAAAAATCAGCACCTAAACTTATTGGTCTTTCCCCCAATTTTAAGTGTTTTCATTAGGCAGTATTCTGCTGTACTTTTGTTTCTGCTGCAGTATAAAATGTTGTGTTTTAATACTGGAGTCTAAATAGATTTTGTAAGTTCAAATTCAGCTTACTTAGTGCTATACTGCATTTTCAAACCTGTTTGAAATGTGTTTACCATCAGCATCTCTCCTGCATGGCTTCTGCTACTGGTGAGAACGCCAGCACCAATCCATTTCCTTCTTGAGTTTGCACTGGCTTGTGATGACAAACGCGATGCTGACATGCATGAGCATACTTATGTATGGTCACTAAGCAACCATCAACAAAGCACCTTGATGGAAAAATGCACTGTAAGAGCATGTCTGGGCAGACTCATGTAACAACAAGATACCCAGCATATGTATGATTGCTGTGTTGGTATTTACTTACGAACAGTGAGCTTGATTTTCAGAAAGCCCTTGGATTTGTGGCAATCTAGGCGTGCTGTAAACTCAGGGTGCATCAGGGACATTGCACGCAATTTAAAAAAATAGGGGTCCCTGCACCTGAGACCCAAGGGTTGCCACAGCCGCAAGGTTGCACCCAGATGACCGATGTAAGCCTACACAAGCCATGAAGGTGTGTGGGGTAATCCAACTGGAAGTTGTGGACTGGGGACCACGGGAGCATTGGGGTTGCCATAGGGTATGACGGGGCATGGCAGTACTGATAGGGAGTGAAAGAGGCACCTGGTAGTGGTGCCATACAGATTATTGAACAGCCACTCAGACTGGGTGGGGGGGCTGGCATGCCGACACTAGCATGACATGGACCCCAGGTGAAAGAAGCCCTGGTGTCCGCCCCATAGGACCCACAGTCCACTACATAAGGTGGATGGTAGTGGCTGCAGGTTGCAGGGTGCATGTGGTGGACGAATATGAGTTTCGAACACTGTAACATTCCTGTGGTACATGGCCCCCCTGTGTGGTGGCCAGCAGATGCCCAGCTACGCTGCTGGGGACTGTGGGTCCCATGGGCAGATGCGAGGGCTACTTTCACCTGGGGTCTATGTCATGATGATTCCACCATGCCAACCCCCCCCACCTGGTCTGTGTGGCTGCCTGATACTCTGTATGGCACCACTGCCAGGTGCTTCCTCCACTCCTTATCAGTGCTGCCATGCCCTCATTGTACCCCCTATGGCATCCCCACTGCTCCAGTGACCCCCAGTCTCCGCCATCCAGGTTCCACACCCCACTCACCACTCTGACTGGCAGTGGTGCAGAGCCCTTAGACCAGCGCCTGCCTGGTCTAACCTGTACTCCCTCTTGCGACCATGGTGGGGCTTCTGGAATAGCAAAAAAGGGAATGGTGCAGCTCCATTGTGGTGCAACCACCTTTGCAACCTGGTGAATGGGTGCTTCTGCTGCAAGGGTGTTGCAGGATGGTTTAGGCACATGGCATCCCAATTTTGATGCAGCTTGCATTTGAAGATTGGGATAACCACAAACTTTGACACAAGGTGTTACTTGCATTGTAGCCATTTGGTGCAAGCTCCTTGCAGCAAAGCTTTTGGTTTGAAAATCAAGCCCAGTGTCTGATATGCTGATTATTACTCAAGCCATGTATGAATATATATTAACTGTAGTAAACCATATACTGGTGATAATTTTATGGCATTCAGATTCAGCAAAAACATTTCAAAAGTTTTTAAATTTTGTTTGGGGGGGGGGGTTAAACCCAGCACCAAAATAAGTAAACCTACTTGTTTTATCTTTTGAGCGTAGGAAAGAAATATTGTGGAACCCACTGAAATATGCTAACATAATTCCAAGACTTGAATATTACAATATATCAGCATGTAGAGGCTGTTTACATCTGTTTCCATTCCATCTTACACAGACACATATCTCTATTTCTGAACATTTCAAATTATATTCCTTAATATTCTACACAATTCTGTGTTTCTTGTAGTTAAGCATTTGTTTAAATAAATTTTCAGTAACAAGTAAAAAACATACAACATGATCTCATGACAGCCTTATCCTGAATGGCAGTTTAGGTGTAGGCATGCTGCAGTGAACAAGGTAAAGAATCTGCACAGGACCTTATCTTGCTTTATGGTTATATCATGTTATGTATATATCAGATTAGTTAGTGAATACAGTTGGCTAGGCTAAATTGTTATCTTACTCATCAATAGATCTTGCAGAGGGTGCGTTGTATTATAGAAGTCACATCATCTATAAATGAGCTGATATAAGAGATTAGCAGAAAGAACAATTTACATAACACACTGCAATGCTAGTAAGAGACTGGTATTTCTTGGCATTATAAATGTTGCAGAGAAATGGTAAAGTGGGCAAGGAGTCTGTGTATGAGGACTAGGGTACATGGCCCATATGGTGGCCCGGACTGATGGGTAGGAGAGAGTAAGCCAATTCCTGTTCGAGGAGTATTTTGGCAGATTATGAGGATGAGTTACCCTGTAGTGGTGTTTGGTTTAAGAAGGTGTAGCAGTGGACCCACTTCTTATGATGTAGTTTCAGTTTGCTAGTTGTTAAGTGACAAAGGTGACCAAAAGTAACTAATTGTGTCATGCCTGCTAAAATCTCAGATGTGTGTGGGATATCCAACATGCAGCATTTGCGTAGTAGCAGTCTTTTAGCCTATATAATGGCATGGATCACCATGTTGAATTGAACTTTTATAAGGTGTGGTACTTCATTCTTGAACCCAAGAAAAAAGAGACTGGGTGAGAGTGGGATGAGTTCTTTGAGAATTTGCTGTAGAGTGTTATAGATATTTTGGCCAGAACTGTTTCAAGTGGGGGGCAGGACCATAGTACCTGGAAAAGGTCTCCATGTGGGGTACATCTCCAACAGTGGACATTAGGGATGAGGTGTAGTGCGTGTAAAACCAGTGGGGTACAATATTAACTGTGTAGGATGTTATTCTAAATATGTCTGCTATGAAAGTTCCTTATCAGGTTTTGAGCTACTTTCCAACAGGCTAGCAAGTCTTCATCTGGGATTGGGTGCATAAGGCTGTGGTACACTGGAATCTCATTTTAACAGTTTGGTCTGGGATGTGTTCTCTAATTTGTGAGCATATCCTTCTTGCTTTCCCAGAGGATATAGCCAGCCAGGACAAGAGTGGGTGTAAGTGGAAGGGAGTTTGGTTTAGTTGGAGTTTCTGTACATACCCAAATAGGGAGCTACTAAGCTCTAGGGATTTCCAGAATTCTGATTTACGTAGTCCATATCTTGTTTGTAGACCTTGAAAGGAGTGCAAGGTAGTTATGTGGAAGGAGAAGGTCATTTAGTGACTGCATGCCTTTGGATTTCCAGGAAGCCCAGTTAAGAGGTTTGCCTCCAGCTGTGGGCTTGGAGTTACCCCATAGTGGCGTAAGGGAGGGTGAGCTGGGTCTATGCCTAGCCATTTCTTTAGCTGGGTCCAAATGCGGAAGGTGGTATGGATTGAAGGGGGAGCTGATTTTGAAATATCACACCGATTGTATAGCCATGCAACTGGGGTGTGGCCCAGGTAAAGGGATTCTTTGATGGTCCCCCAATGTGGAGGAGGGGTTTGTATATTGTGGAGCCATCTGATGCTTTGAGCAGTATGGAATGCCCAGTGGTAATCTCTGAAACAGAGACGGTCTCATCCTCTTTTGCTCCAGTGGGATCAACGTTTTGATCTCCTATAATGAGGTGGTTTGCCCAACCAGAGGAACTGTCCAATAAGCTTATCTAAAGGGACAAACCAGCTGGGTTGTATTTTGCTTGGGATATGAGAGACGGTATGACATATTTTGGTGGTGGTAATCATTTTGATTGCTTCTATCTTTCTGGCCATTGATAGCTGTAGCATCAGGCATATGTCTAATTCAGTCTGAACTTTAGCTAGGAGTGGTGTTAAGTTTTCATTCCTGAGACTTTTTAAGATTAGCAGTGATTCTGATTTCCATGTAGGTGATCGAATCTGGTGACCATCTAATGCGTGCAGCAAAAGTGATCTGCTTACATTTGTTGTTCAGGGGGAGAAATTATGTTTTAGTTAGAATAATTTTAAGGCTGGAAAGGACTATGATGTTTTTAAGCATCCGGAGCAGGGGGATGATGAACTTATGAGCATCTTCTATCAGCACAAGGAGGTCATCTGCGTATAATAATGTTTTTTTAGAGGGGAGTCACCTGCATAAATACCTTTGATAAAAAGGGATTGTCATGTGGCAGCTTCTAAAGGTTCTATGGCAAGTATGAAAAGTAGATGGGAGAGTGAGCACCATTGGCTGGTCCCATGAGCAAGAGGGAAGGGCTTTGAGATAGAATTATAAGTAAGTACCTGGGCCATGGGAAGGAGTACATGGACTGTATTGCTAAGAGATAGGAGGGTCCTATTCCCATCTGAGCTAGAACTGCATATAGGTACCCCACTCTACAAGTCAAAGGCCTTTTCAAAGTCGATAACCATGGCAACGGCTGGAGTGGGGGTATTACAGGTAATGTGAATTGTGTCTATGAGAGTTCTGATATGGTTTCAACTAAGTGTGCCTTGGATGAAACTGAGTGGGGTGAACGAGTTGGGGAACAAGGAATAGAGTCTAGTGGCAAAGATTTTTAGCACAAATGTTGCTACCTGCAGTGATGAGGGATATAAGGTTATAGTTTTGTTGGAAGCCCAGGTCCTAGCCAGGTTTGGGGAGGATGGTGATTGTGGCCACAGGCATAGTATTGGGAATGTTTCCAGGGCTTCTTATCTCTGTATATAAATGGTGCAAGGTTGGGCATACTGTATCTGGGGAGTAATGGATTGATAGAATTCAACTGGGAACCTGCCACCACTTGGGGCTTTATGTGTATTGAGGGCATCGAGGGCAGCAGATATCTTTTCTTGCATGTTGGGGAGAGCTAGGGATATGGTTTGAGAGGGATCTAGTGTTGTTTGGAAGGACAAGAGCTGTTGATCATTTGGAGATGTCGCTGACGAGTAAAGGTTGACATAAAAGTGTTTCATAACCTCATTTATTTCACTGGAGATGGAACATATTTTTCCAGTGGGGTTATACTAACATACTAAAATGCCAGCAGAATAGGCCTAATGGTCTTTCGCATCTGCTTATTTGGTCAGCCCCCACCCTGGGAGCTGACCTTGCTGCCCCCTCACCTTCTCTGGCTTCTCCCTTCCCAGTTCCGGATATTCTTGCTGCACTGAATTTTGCTTCCAGAACCGTTCCCCTGTACCTGTCCCACCCCCTCTTGAACCCCTCCACTGTCTCTGCCTCCACCAGCCCCTTAGGCAGCGCATTCCATGGCTCCACCACCCTCTCAGTGAAGTAGCACCTCCTTCTTTCTCCCCTGAATCTTCCCCCTCCAGCTTCCACCCATGACCTCTAGTGGCCCCCTCCTCCTTCCTTCGAAGCACCCTGACTGTTCCTCCCCTATTTACCCCCTTCATGTACCTGAAGACCTCTATCATGTCCCCTGGTCCTTCTGTCTTCCAATGTGTACATATTTAGCTCTTTGAGCCTCTCCTCATAGGTCCTGTCCCCCAAGCCCCAAATCATTTTGGTTGCCTCCTCTGGACCCTCTCTAGGAGTTTAATGTCCTCTAAGTGTGGCCTCCAAACTGCATCGCAGTACTCGAGGTGCGGCCTCACCAAGCAGTTATACAGAGGGAGCATCACTTCCATCCTTCTGGAGGTGATCCTCTAGCGATGCATCCCAGCATCCTGTTGGTCTTGGCTGCTGCCCTCCTGCAAGTCTCCGAGTTGTTCATCTTGACATCCACCACCACCTCAGGTCCCTCTCAGCCCATCGAGACTTGTAGAATTCCCAAGTGTATCAACTTGAAGCCTTTTCGACTGTTCCTCCCTATTTACCCCTTCATGGAGTGATGTTATGTACAGTATCTCTCTGCTTGTTGTTTCTTTAGGCAGTAGGCAAGTAGTGTACAACTTTTTTTGCTCCTTCCTAGTATCCTTTGGAATCAAGTTGGCATTCATGGAATGATAGCTTATGTTCCTAGTCTTTCAGCAATGTGCAGCATAGCCAATGATGCATCCTCTTAGTGTCATTTTGAAGGCTTCCCACAGAGTGGAATCAGAGGTGTCTCCATTATCATTGACCCTAACAAATTCTTTGGAGGCCTATATGAACCAATTTTTAAATTGTGGGTCTTGGAGAAAGAGTGGGTCCTTCCTTCAGTTGGGAGATTGAGGAGTAGCTTGGCCAATAACTAAGTCTAGTTGTACCAAGGTGTGGTCCGATATGACCAGGGGATTATGATCACCGCTATGACCTAAGGTGTTAGTTGATGGGACGCGAGCCACATATCTAAATGTCTGAGGGTACCATGCACCGTGGATTGGTATGTGTAGTCGCAGATTCTCAGGTTGTGCATTCTCCACTGTCAGTTAAGACCTGGTCTGACACCTGCAGCTGGATAGCTAGGGCTGCATGAACGTGTGGCTCAGGTGTCCCATGGATTCTGTGCATGGAAGGGTCTATAGTTAAATTTAAGTTACCTCCTATGAGCAAGGTTGTTTGTGGATCAGTAAACTCTGATATGCTAGTAACTAGTATGTAAAAATAGCAGGAACAGCACATTAGGAGCATATAGGTTACCAACCATGAGAGGGCATTGTAGAGTATCAAAAAGTGCAAGAACCCAGACTTCCAGTGATGTCATCGGTAACATGGCAGCCTAAATTTTTGGCTTCTTACTCTCTCTGACAAAATCTCTGTTAAAACAACAGTTAAAAATTTGAAAAATTGCAGCAGCATTTATTGTGAGGAAGGTTTCTACTAATACCGGGGTTGATTACTTGTAGAAAAATCAAAGTAGATACAGATGATGGCGGGAGATCACAAACTGAAGCCTCTAATTTGGAGATCTTGCAAAATTCAGAGCCGCACTGATGTTCTTCAAGGTGCCTAAACAATCCCGGACACTAAGAAATAAAAAGGTGAAACTAAAGGCCATATCTCAAGAACCAGTGGCCTTCTGGGCCAAAATTAAACAAAGTTATGCAGAGCTGAGAAAAGATGTGGCCACATTAGAGCTGTGGGTCAATGATACCAAAGGTAACATGTCAAGATGTCGATTGAATAACGTTGACCTATCAGAAGGGCAACGGGATAACATAGCTGACAATTTGGGCAACATGGACTTGTACCTTCCGAGTTATGTCCCCTGGAGTAGGAATCTATAGAAAGGGGTGTGGGGCAAGCCCCCTATTAAGGGGAATGGGGTGAAGCCCCTGTCTAAAAAAGTTCCCAAATGTTGTCGCCCTGGGGGTCTGGCACCCTTCTGACGGGTTGCAGTTTTTCGTTCACCCATATGACATGGAACCATACTGAAAGTCAGTTCACAGTGACAGAGAATCAGAATACTGCATGCAGTTCTGGAGACTCCATCTCCACAAGGACATAAACAGGATGGAGGCAGTCCAGAGGAGGGCAACTAAAATGGTGCAGGGTCTGCACCAGAAGCCATTTGAAGAGAGACTAAAGGAGCTTAACATGTATACCCTTGAGGAAAGGAGGGAGAGTGGGGACATGGTAGAAACATTTAAGTACCTCAAGGGAATCAACAAAGTCCAAGAGCGTAGCATCTTTCAGAAAAAGAGATGTGCAAGATCAAGGGGGCACAATTTGAAGACAGAGGAGGGGATGACTCAGGGGCCATGTGAGGACGTATTTTTTCATGGAGAGGGTGATGGATGCATGGAACAGCCTTCCTAAGGAGGTCATGGGGGATTCAAGAATGCATGGGACAGACATGAAGCAATTCTAGTGGGGGGGTAGGAGGAAGTAGGCTATTGGTTAACTAGGATCTGCAGCTTATCCAATAGGTAGGGAAATGGGCATACTGGGTGGGCCAAGCAGTCCTTATCTGTCATCAAAGTTTATGTTTCTGTGTGTCTATGTTTCTATAATGCTGAAATGGCCATCCAGGAAATCTGAGAGACACAAGCACATATCATAGCTAGGCAGGAAGATTTAGAAAATAGTGCTTCACGCAAGGATATTCAAGTTTATTGCATGTCAGAAGGCTCAGAATGCCAGAGTATTAAGGATTTTATGGTCACATTCTTCAGAACAGCCTTGGAACTTTACCCCTACCTTTCTCTGAATTTTGAGAAGGTGCACAGAGTGCTGGGCCCAAGAATCTACATCCCCGGGGCCCACCTGTGCACTATTTTGGTCCAATTTCTTAATTTCACCATTAAATAACACATCCTACAGGGCAAAAAAATGGTCCATTATGGCAAAACCAGAATTTATTTAGATCATGATTATGCTACATACACTATGCGTTGTCAGAGAGAATATCTCCCATTGTTATCCATACTGAATTAAAATGATTTGAAATTGATACCATACCCTGCCAAGCTTATCATCTCCTTCCCGGAAGGCAAAAAAGAGTTTCATACTGCCCAAGAGGTGAGAGAAGAGCTCAAAAGAAAAAGACTGCAAGTTCCGGAATGCCCCCTACCCCCACTTGTCTGAACCCACAACCGTCCCAAAGACAATCAGCAGTGCAAGCTAAACAACAGCAAGCACAAACCGATAAAGATAAACAGGACATATTAGCTCAGCTTGCAGTGTTTCACAGAACGGAGGCTCCAGAATCCACCTGAAGGGCAGTGCCAGCCAATGCTGGTAGCCAGGTATAGTGGTGGGGGGTGGGACTGAAAGGGCGAGGCCTGTGGAGTTGTGGCTGGCAGCCAGCCAGAGGGCTTAGGATGGGAGCTTTGGCTTCACCTTGGGCTCCTAGGTTTGGTTGAGTGAGTGTGCAGGGAGCTTTGCTCCAACATGCCATGCATTGGACCCAGCTGGACAAAGTAATAGGGCTGTCCTCTCTCTAACTAGTGTAGCTCTGCATTGATGGAAATCACGAAGGGGCTGCAATGTAGCCAGGACTGTGTCCCTCTGCTCTGGTGCTGGTCCCCCATTGGGTTGCTTTATGTGCTCCAATTTGTATATAATTTTAACTTATATCAAATTTGTTGAAGGCCCCCCCCCACTAGAGGCACCCCTTTCATGGTTGCTTCCCAACTTGGAGAGGTGGTAGATGAGGGGATCGACAAGAGCAGTGGTCTCACAAATTTACATACAACTCAACTGAGTGCTTCTTCAATAGTAACAGTTCCTGGTTGGGTGCCACAACTTATATATACTGTTTTTATTTTTGGTTGCCTATCATTTGGCTTTATGGCCCAACTGATTGATGGTAGACTGAATTTAAAGGATGCTAATGCCTTTGGCTGGTTGATGTGTTGCAAAGATAGGATATGGGCTCTTCTGAACTGCACTATTCAGTAATTCTGCCTTTATTTTTTCAAGGAGATGATGGCAGTGTCATTGTCAGCTTTGTTTGCTCACCTGTGTTACTGTTACTTAATAAGATTGTTCTTTTTCCTCTGGGACTTGTTTTTTCCACTATGGAGCCTACCTGGAGGGCAGTAATGGCTGTGACAGATGTTGTCAGGGCTCCATAAGCAGTGACTGAAGCCTGATACTGTTGCAGTAGCAGCCCTTTACAGGATTATCCTAAATACTGGTTGCACTTTAATATCAAGTCTGGCTCAACCCCATCTGTTCCAGCTCCTACCTCAGACTGGGGTGACTTTACTGTTTGACTCTTTGTAGGCTTTGTGCTAGTCCCGGAGGGAGTGTATCAGTTTTGAATCCCTTATTAACCTAGCATTGTTCTGCTTTAGGTTTTAAAAAAGACTAAAAATTGAGATGTGGTTATTAATTTGGTGTTTGGGCTTTTCTTGGGTCATATAGACCAGTTATTTATGATTTGATTCGATATTTTTTTATAAGATCATGGGACACTACACCTCATAGTAGTAATCCCCCCCCCCCCGGCTGCTAGTAGATTTGGGTTTAGTTGGTTTACAATGGCTGCATGCTGCCCTGCACTGTATGTTCTTTCTGAAGGCAGTATGTGGTGCTATTTTGTGATAATAATATGGAGACAAGCACTCCAAAAGTTGAAACTACTTGAAAACATTAAGGCTTTCTCAGTTATCCATTTCACTCAAGATTCCATGGCACCGATAGTCCTATTCTTACTGTTTTTTGGGGCTTAGACTCACTTGGAGCATGCCCTACTTGGGGCATGCCTCAGACAGCTAGTGTTGGAACCCACTCGGGAGGGAGCAATCTTAGACTTGGTACTCTCAAATGGGGACAGAGAGAGGATCTCAAATTCAGAAGTGGGTAGCCATCTGGGAACAAGTGACCACTAAATAGTGTGGTCCATGATAAACTCAGCCACAAAGTCAAGCCATAGAAAAGTGAGGGTACTGGACTTTAGGAGGGTTGACTTTCAAAATGGGAGAGTGCCTCAGAAAAGCACTAGCAAACAGACAAGAAGGAGGGGTGGAGAAGCAATGGGGAATCATGAAAACTGCCATCACAGAGGCAACAAGCCTTTGTGTGAAGCAAATAAACAAATAAAAAGGAAAGAAAAAAGCACTATGGTTCTCAAGAGGGGGCCGGGAAGGTTAGGGAGAAAAAGATAGCATTCAGGAAGTATAAGGAAACACAGAAGGAGCAGAACAGAGAACTGTGCCAGTTAAAGCAGAAGGAAGCAGGGAAGGCAGTCGGAATAGCAAAGGCCCAAACCAAGGAAAAGATAGCCAACTTGGTTAAGAAGAAGGATAAAACCTTTTATAGGTACATTAGGGAGTGAAGAAAGACAAAGGGAGGGATATTGAGGCTTAATAAAGGGGAAGGTGACTGGGCAGAGAGGGACAGTGAAAAAGCAGGGATACTGAATGAATATTTCTGCTCAGTATTCACAAAAGAAGAGGAGGGGGAGGGGGAGGTACCTAATGCAATCAACAGAAGCACTCTGGATAGGGTGGGTCTATACCAGTCCTTTCACAGAAGAAAGGGTTCTGAAAGAACTCCTAAAACTGAAGGCGGACAAAGCAATGGGGCCTGACGGGATTCACCCCAGAATTCTAAAAGAACTAAGGGGAGAACTAGTGACACCACTGATTACCCTTTTTAACAAATCATGGGAGGATGGTGTGGTACCTGAGGACTGGAGGACAGCAGATATGATTCCCCTTCACAAATGTGGTAGCAAGACATAGGCAGGAAACTACAGACCTGTCAGTTTGACCTCAGTGGTAGGTAAAATGATGGAATCACTTCTGAAGGAAAGAATTGTTGAGTACCTAGAGGCCAGTGGGGCACGGGACCCAAAGCAGCATGGATTCACAGTGGGAAGATCATGTCAGATGAATCTAATTGATTTCTTTGACTGGGTGGCCAACGTAGTAGACCAGGGAGGGGCTGTGGACATGGGCCACCTAGATTTTAGCAAGGCACTTGACACAGTCCCACACAAAAGATTAATAAACAAATTAGCCAACCTGGGAGTGGGTCCCAGTGTGGTAGCCTGGGTAAAATATTGGCTGGACAACAGGACACAGAGGGTAATAGTAAACGGAGTCCACTTTGAAGAAAAGGTGGAGAACCACAGGGTTCAGTACTGGTTCCGGTCCTTTTTAATGTCTTTATAAGTGACATTGCAGAGGGACTGGAAGGATAAGTATGCCTCTTTGCAGACAACACAAAGATCTGCAACAGGGTTGATACACAGGGGGGGTAGAAAGGATGAGAAGGGACTTGGCAAGGTTGGAGGAATGGTCAGAAGTATGGCAGCTTAGATTCAATGCAAAGAAGTGCAAGTAATGCACCTGGGAAACAAAACCCAGGGAAGAGTGCACAGTGGGGGAGGTAGTAACAACAACAAAAATGGAAAGGGATCTGGGGTAGTCCATACCTCTCAACCTGCTGCCTCATAAATCAGGGACAAGGCTTAAAAAAATCAGGGACAAAGGACCAAAATCAGGGACACTTCTTCAAAATTGGAGATATTCACTCAGGAAGCTGGTAGAATAAAGGGCTTAGTGTATAATGCATTTTCTAAGGCAGAACAAGTTTATAACTTTAATGTTTGACATTATTTTGTGCTTATAACCCCCGCTGTTTGGTCACAGAAACACAATTTTTAGGAGGGACAGAGTACAATTTTGAGACAAAATCAGGGATGTCCCTGAAAATCAGGGACAGTTGAGAGGTATGGGGTAGTCAAGGTTAGCAAGCAATGTGAGAAGGCAGTAGGAATGGCTGGGGGGATACTGGGATGTATAGGGAGAGGCACCACCAGTAGAAAACAGGAAGTTGTTATCCCTCTGTACAGACAGTTGGTGAGACCCCATCTGGAGTACTGCGTGCATCTCTGGAGACCCCATCTCTGCAAGGACATAGACAGGGTGGAGGCAATCCAGAGAAGGGCAACTAAAATGGTGCAGGATCTGCAACAGAGGCCAAATGAAGAGAGACTAAGGGAGCTTAATATGCATACCCTTGAGGAAAGGAGACAGAGGGGGGACGTGATAGAAACTTTTAAGTGCCTCAAGGGAATCAACAAAGTCCAAGAGGGTAGCATCTTTCAGAAAAAGAGATGCGCAAGAACAAGGGGGCACAATTTGTAGATAGATGGGGGATGGTTCAGGGGCAATGTGAGGAAGTATTTTTTCACAGAGAGCATGGTGGATGCATGGAATGACCTTTCTGAGGAGATAGTGAGGTCAAAAGCAGTGAGAGAATTCAAGAATGAATGGGACAGGCATAAAACAGTTCTTGTGGGGGGGGTAGGAAAAAGTAGGCTGTTGATTAACTAGGATATGCAGCATATCCAATAGGTAGAGAAACTGGCAGACTAGGTGGGCCAAGCGGTCCTTATCTGCTGTCAAAGTCTATGTTTCTATGTTTTATCCTGTCTTGTTTTCTTAAGAGATAGGGATACAGGGTAGACTGTCCCCCATCATTTCTATGTTTCGCTTGCCCGGAGCATTGGTAGGACACAAACTTTTCAGATACTATGGAATGTTCCTGTTATGACAGAATTTGGATTGAATAGGAATAACGGACCTAGGAGGGGAAAAATGGATAGGTATTCAATTGCATTGGGCCCTTCAGGGTGAATACCTGCCAAGACTCTCCTTAACTGGACCACCTTATAGTGGAGAAGAGTGCTCCATAACAATAGATCAGGATTATATGACTACTGTACTATTAGAAACTATGGCAGTATCATTAGTAATAGTGTTATCACTGGATATTAATAGATTTTATAGTCCAGTGAAGAGGACTAAGTGCTCTAACATTTAAAGAGACAGAGGATGGATTTGGTGTATTTACAGGAGGCCCACTTGACTCCAGGGAAGCTTAAAAAATTATTAGGTGGTGGACAATGTAGGTTTTATGCCTCACCATATGAAAAGGGGGAAAAAGGGGAGCTGTGATTATGATTCCATGTAATACTCCATTCATTTTACAAAATTAGTATATTGATCCTAGGGGTTGTTTTGTGATCCTGACTGCTCTGTTGTTTGGCATGGAAGTAACGCTGGCTAGTGTTTATTTTCCCCCTCAAGCTCATTCTTCCTTATTTAAAGTATTTTCAACAAATTATTAGACCTGCTTCAGGTTAGCTTATTGGGGACTACCGTTACTCTATCCCTGACCTGGATACTTCTAACCCTACAAAAACTTAGACTTTCAGCAGCCCAGAAATATCTGCATTCCCAGATACCCATTATGTGACTGACAGATGTCTGGAGGTATTTTTCTCCCACTTCCCAATCTCCCTGTTGGCATGCCCCGGCCCCAGTTCATTTGCTGATGGGGGAGCCTAATCCCCATCAGCATAATGTCCCCCCCAATTGTTGTGTGCTGAGGGGGGTGCCCAATCCCCCTCGGCATCATGCCCCCTGAAACAGGCTTTCTTTGCTGATGGGGGCCTAATCCCCATTGACTTAAGTCCCTCCTCCCCAAAAACACAGGTGGCACACTGGGAGCTAACCCCAGTATGCCCAAAGCAAACCTGCAAAAAAAAAAAACCTTCCTGCGAATTTTTTTTTTTACCCCTAAAACTAAGAAAAGCAGTCCTGCCATCGGGTCCCTCCCCAACCCCCAACCACCCTCTCTTGCACTCCCTCCCTCCCCACCTTGCGGTTGTAATGCTCATGCCATTCCACCCCCACCCTGCAGCCAGTGACAGGCATCAAGGTGTGCTTGGACTCCTTAGCCCCAGAGTTCATCCCATTCTCCTATACTGCACCCATTTCAGCATATTTTCTTATGGAATGGGGCGACTGTCAAGCCAAACACCCCAAGGCACACCTCAGCACTTGTCACTGTCTGCAGGATAGGGTGAGGTGAAATGGCATGAGCGTTATGGGTGATGACCCAAAGGCATACCCCAATGCCTGTCCATCTCTGTAGGGTGGAGGTGGGGTTGGTGTGAAGTTCAATACTTCACTGCCATTCCTGTTCTGCATCTAACTCCTGCACTTCCAATGCTAATGCCAGCAAGCAAACATTCGGCATTGATAAATTCTTGTTTTAACTGTTTTCATTAGTCAGCATTCTGTTGAACTTTTGTTCCTGCTTCAGTATAAAATGTTTTGTTTCAACACTGAGGTCTAAACAGACTTTGCAAGTTCAAATTCAGATTGCTTAATGTTATACTACACTCTCAAACCCATTTGAAATGTGGTCAAAAAAGGAGAGCACAGGGACGGTGATGATGGGGTGAATGGCACTCACCTCTTGTTTCATGAACAAATTAAGACACTGTGGTAGCAGTCCTTTCAATGCATTTATTTGTGCCACAATGAATCAAGGCTCCACAAACACCAGTGCAATGGAGCAGCAGATGCCAACGTGCCCACTGAACTTAATGTTTCATCCCACCCAATCAGGGGCTTTGTCCCTCATGAAGCATTGTTTGGTCAGTCTGAATGCTAATAAAATATCACATGTGTGTTTACTACATTTAATAAATATTCATACATACAGTTTAAGTAGCTGTAATCTGGGGGCAAACAATTTAGAATAAGGGCCAGGGGTCTGGGGCACCTAGATCCCATAAACTTTTACCATTTTTGCAGTGTTTTTGTGGCTTTTTTGTTGTCACACAGTTTATTTTCTGTAAATGACTTATGCAATTGCAAGAATTTATTTTGGAGTAATCTGATTGAAGTCGCTACCTTGAGCATAGATGTGCAGTACATTCCTTGTTACATAGAAACATAGAAGTTGTCAGCAGATAAGGACCTCTTGGCCCACCTACTCTGCCCAGTTTTCCCTACCTACTGTGCCACTGCAGACCCTACTCACTCTGGTTGGCTTCTCCCCTTGCTTTACTACCAACGTCCCCTTGTATCTGCCCCATGCATGGTTGAATCCTGTCACCATCATGGCACCCACCACCTCCACTGGAAGGCTGTTCCAGGCATCCATCACCCTCTCCATAAAGAAGTATTTCCGTGTATGTCCTCTGACCCTTCCCCCCTTGACCTTCATAGCCTGACCCCTTGTCCTCGAGCTTCTATCTATATGGAAAATGCTACCTTCCAGTACCTTGGGGCAGTGCAAGCTGGCTGATCTATGCTTTCCCTAAGTTCTACGTGGGAAAAAAAGAAAAAAAGAGAACTGAAAATAATTCAGTGACATACGTTTATTATTTTATTTATAAAATTAACAGACTTCAGACTTCTACTTGTCAGCAGAAGTAAGATGCCGACCCGTTGGGTTCTTGCAAGCTAATCCTGTAGCTGTATGCCAAAAAAAAAGTTTAGAAAAACTTATTAGTGATTTCTTGCTTAGCTGCTTTGCCTTAATAATTCAAACCCTGCAGCAACACCAAACTAATTTAACACGATTATACTTTGCTCTTCAAATACCCCTCTAAACTGCCTCGCAGTACCACAAAAGTCTGAAATGACCAGCAGCAGCCAAACAGTGTGCAGCACAGCAAGCAGCCCACGTTCAAACACTGAAATTTGACATATAGCAAGGATGACTTCATTGAGATGTGGAGCTGCTGATTGCCAGACACTACCACTGCACATCATTGGGCATAAGGCATGGGACAAATCACAGACAGAGCTCATGCTGACTCATAGACCAAAGCAACACATGGAGGCTGTGGCTGATTCTGGATCCTCTGTCTGTCTGTTATGTCAATGGTTGCTTGAAGCTGGTATTCCCCATTTCTACCTTCTCTGCCACTCCCTGCTTTCCCTCTCTCACCTGTATGCTGCTCTCAGTGCCCCCCCACAAACCTGCACAACAAAGCCACACAGAAAGAAGTCTTAACATCGTCGCACTGCTACTCCCTGTGTCACCTCTGCCCCATTGCACTTACTTGGTACTGACCACTGGTGTGCTGCTCTGCCCCCATCACCCAAATGCTCTCTGTCTCTCTCCTTCTATTACTCTCTGTCACTCACTCCCTCTCACTGCGCAGCACTCCATCATGGCTCTCTCTCCAGCAATTAATCACACACAGTCTGGTTGAGCAAGAGATTACATACAGTCGTGGTCGGCACGGCTTTCTTGGAAAACATTATGACACCACCAAATGACTTACACAAAGGCACAGATACAGAGAGGTGCATGCCAGGGGGGTAGTCCAGGGGCTTACACAGCACATCGGTTCACAGCCATAAGGCACTTCATGGCTGATTTGGGGACAGAGATGATAGAAACCTCACAAACACACTCGCTGGGTGATGCAGCCCTCTCCCGTCAGAACACAGACCCAGCCATACACACATAGATACCTACTTTGTGATTTACAGTCCCTCATCGGGGATTCCTGTCTTTACTGAAACAAAGCAAATCATTAAAATATGGTTAAACTTAATTTTATTTTAAATTTTTTCTCCTCAGATGACCTCTGCACCATGAATTACCTGTGACCACCCGGACAGCACAGCAAACGATGCCACACTCAGTCTAACCATTTGGCTCACACGCAAAGATGTGAGTGGCATCCTGTCAAGATTCAGTTGGTCTACAAATGAAGCTCTTCTATTGGTTCTCCTCTCCAAATATTACTATGGAGATGAGGGTAATCTGCCAAAGTCACCACAGAAACACTGAATAAATAGGAGAATCAATGGAAGAAGAAGAAGAATGATTCGGTGTCAAGTACTCCTTTCATGACAGGTAGACAAAATAGCAGGAAGATTTCTGTAGTCAGATGCGGATCACATTTTTACCTCGGCACAGTCTTTGGAAATGAGAATTCATCATGCACTGCCACCAGTAGATATTAACCTACGTTACATATTATTTAATGGCCATACATTATTAGAAAAAACAAACAAAGAGGAAACAAAGTGGGGAGGGGCAAAATACATATGTGGCCCCCATGTACTACAAGTGGGGGGCATATCTGGGCCAGATCCCTCCCGGTTTAGCCACCACTGTATGCATATCTTGAAGAAAAATCAGCATACCAGACACTGTTTGTAAACAAGAAAATACCAACACAGCAATCACACACACATACTAAGGGTGTCCCATTGTTACATGAGCCTGCACTGACATGCTCTCACAGTGCATTTTCCATCAAAGTGCTGTCCTTAGACACAATGTGTGGGTATACTCACACACGTTAACATCACGTCTAATATCATGAGCCAGTGCATGCTCAAGATGGAAGCAGATCCACGATGTTCTCACAAGCAACAGATGCCGCACAAGATGGTAAGCACATATATGTAGGTTTGAAAGTGCAACATATTACTAAGTAATCTCAATTTGAATTTAAGCAGAAAGAAAAGTATAGCAGAATGCTGGCTAATGAAAACAGATAAAAAGAAAGGAACTAGCAAGCTTAGATGCCGATTTGAGAGGTAGAGAAAGGCAACTTTGATTTATTTTTTAAGAAGCTAAGTATTAGTATAACATAACAGTGTCAGTATCTTAGTAATAGCATGGATGTATACTGGATTTAAAAAAGTAAAGGTAGCCTGAGGAGAGATTCAGAAAACTGATACTGGGTGAAAGGGATGAAACACTTTGGTGTGTGTAAAAAAATGACACCAGGAAAAGATTGTAAAGATCCGAATGTTAAAACATATCACATATTGTTAAAAGAAATTATACAATTTATATTATATTTCTAATCATATTTACATAGATGCATAGACAGTGTCGGCAGATAAGGGCCTGTGGCCCACTCAGTCTGCCCATTTGAGCTTGTAAGTTCAGTTTATGTTTTCCTAGAAGTCTGTTGCCCCTTACCCCTGAGCTCCAGAATTCCTTTATGTCTATCCCATGCATTCTTAAATCCCGTGATTGTTTCAGCCCCCACTACTTCCTCTGGCAGGGTGTTCCACTTGTCCACCACCCGTTCTGGGAAGAAATTCTTCCTCACATTTCCTCTGAATAGTCCTCCCTCCAACTTCATCCCATGCCCTCTAGTCCTGGAACATCTTTTTCACTTAAAAATTGTGTTTTCCTGCACCCTGTTCCTCACTGTAAGATACTTGTATGTCTCTATCATATCCCCTCTCTCCCTCCTTTCCTCCAGGGAGTACATATTCAGTTCCTTTAACCTGTCCTCATAGGACTTGTGATGCAATCCATGTACCATCTTTGTTGCCCTCCTCTGAACCTTCTCTACCCTGTCTATGTCCTTACGTAGGTAAGGTCTTCAGAACTGTACACTGTACTCCAGGTGGGGCCTCACTAGTGTCTTATATAGTGGAATTATGACCTCCCTTTTCCTGCTGGTGATGCCCCTGCCTATGCATCCCAGCATCCTATTTGCCTTACCTGCTGCCTTGTCACACTGTTTCCCTACCTTGAGGTCATCAGAGATGACAACCCCAAGATCCCTTTCCTGCTTGGTGCATTCTATATCCTCACCCCCCAACTGATATATTGTGCCAGGGTTTTTGTGCCCCATATGCATTATCTTGCACTTCTTTGCATTGAATTTCAACTGCCAAACCCCTGACCATTCTTCAAGTTTCTGCAGGTCCCTTCTCATTCTGTCTACACCCTCCGTGTGTCTACTCTGTTACAGAGCTTTGTGTCATCAGCGAACAGTGAAATTCTGCCTTCTAGGTCCTGCGCAATGTCACTGATGAAGATGTTGAATAGGACCGGTCCCAGCACTGATTCCTGTGGTACCCCAGTGGTCACTCTTCTGTCTGTGGAGTGACAGCCATTTACCATCACCCTCTGTGTACTGCCACCCAACCACTTACCTACCCACCACACTACTGTCCTGCCCACACCCATATTCCCCAGTTTGTGTAATAGTATTCTATGTGGCACAGTGTCAAAGGCCTTGCTGAAGTCCAGATAGGCCATGTCCACTGCTCTCCCCGATCCACCTCCTTAGTCACCCAGTCAAAAAATTCAATGAGGTTCATCTGACATGACCGCCCCCTGGTGAAACCATGCTGCCTTGGGTCCTGTAGTCCATTGACAACCAGATGTTCTACCAATCTCTCCTTCAGTAGTGCTTCCATGATCTTTCCCACTACCGAGGTGAGGCTGACTGGTCTGTAGTTTCCCACTTCCTCTTTGTTCCCACTTTTGTATAAGGGGACTACATCTGCTGTCCTCCAGTCTTTTGGTACCTCCTCTGTTTCCAGTGATTGGCTAAACAGGATAGCCAGAGGTTCAGCCACCACTCTCTTAGTTCTTTAAGGACCTCTGCGGTGCACCCATCTGGCCCCATTACTTTATCAACTCTTATTACTTCCAGTTCTTTCAGGACCCTTTCGGTAAAGGGACTTGTGTCCATTTCTGCACAATTTCACCCCTTGTACTCCTTCAGACCCATTACCCTCCTCTTCCTCAGTAAAGACTGAGCAGAAATACCTGTTCAATATGTCAGCTTTACTGTTGTCATCCTCACGCAGCCCCCATCCTCCCCTTCAGCCTCACCCTCCCTTTGCCTTTCTTTTTCACTTATGTACCTGTAAAGGTTTTGTCCCTCTACCCACTGATTTTGCAATGTGTTCTTCCGTCTGAGCTTTGGCTTCCTTACTGACCTCTCTGCCTCCCTTTGCTTCTCCTGGTACTTCTCCCATCCCTTCTGCATGAGTCTTTGTATTGCCTGAATGCAATCTTTTGGCTTTCACTTTTTGCTACCTCTTGGAAAACCATAATGGTATCCTCTTCCTTTTCCTCTTGCTAACCTGCTTGCATAATTCTGTTGTTCTTGTAATCCCCATTTTAAATACTGCCCACTGTTCCTCAACCTCTGATTCCTGCCCCATTCCCCTTAATGCCTCTTTCAAGTATCTCCCCATTTTCCCAAAGTCTTCCCCCCCTAAAATCCAGAATACTTGTTTTTGTGTGGTTTGGTTCTGCTATTTCTGTGATTTCAAACCACAATGACTGGTGGTCACTGTTCCCCAGGTGCTCCCCCACTGTTACCCCCATCACACTGTCCCTGTTTGTGAGCACAAGGTCCAGTATTGCCTTCTGCCGAGTTGGTTCCATGACCAGTTGCTTGAGGAAGGCACCCTGAAGGGAGTCCAGGATAAATCTGCTCCTAGTTGATGCTGCTGCTGGGATGCTCCAGTCCACGTCTGGAATATTGAAGTCTCCAACCAGTACTACCGCACCCTTGTCTGCCATCCTTTGGATGGCTATCATCAGCTCCCTATCTGTTTCTTTCTCCTGGGCTGGTGGTTTATAGACCAGACTTGTGCGGATAGCTGGCCCCATTTTCCTTTCCAGCTTAACCCACAGTATCTCTCCCCCATTTTGTTCTTCCTGGATCTCTGTGGCCCTTATGTCATTTTTCACATACAGTGCCACTCCTCCTCCCTTTCTACCTGCCCTGTCTCTTCTGAATATGTTGTAGCCAGGTATGGCCATCTCCCAGTCATGGTTATCATTACACCAGGTTTCAGTGATGGCCACAATGTCCAGGTCTGACTGCACCATGGCAGCCTCCAGATCTTCCATCTTGTTGCTAAGGCTCCTGGCATTGGCACACATGGCTTTCCATGATTTGACCTCCCTCGACTGTTTCACTGTTCTACTCCAGCCACTTCCTTGATTTTCCTTTATCCTTGGTTCTCCTTGCTGTCTGCCCTTCTGCTGAATTTTGCCCCTTTTCTGCCGATCCACCTCTTGGGTGCTAATCTCCATGTTTTGCACACTGCTTTATAGAGATAGCCACTCCTCCGGTTCACTGGTTCCACTGCTAGCTGTGTGGGGTGAGCAAGTAGGTACCCTCCTTGCTGGCCTGCCACCCCCCTTTGCTAGTTTAAATGCTTGTCAATGTAGCATGTAAACTTTTCATTGAGTGCTTGGATTCCCCTCCAGGATGGACGCAGGCCATCAGGCTTGAACAAACCTCCATCCCTCCAGGTGGGTCCCCAGTCACCAATGAATCCAAACCCTTCTCTCACAGCACCAGTTCTTCAACCATGAGTTAAAGTTCCTGGTGCATGCACCTCATGCTCTCCCTTGCCTCTCGCAGGTAGTACTTCTGAGAAAGTGACAGAAGTAGCTACTTGCTTGAGACCCCTCCCCAATTTCCTAAACTCTTCCTGAACTTCCTTTGGCTCCCCATTTGCCAGGTCATTAGTACCTAGGTGGATAATGACATGCAGCTCACCCTCCCGTCTTGCCTTCCCAGTGATCTCCAGGATCTTCCTTCCATCCCTCCATGCCATGGCACCTGGTAGGCACCTCACCTCCCTGTCCTCCCCTCCTGTGTTCCTAGCTGGGCCTTCTTATGGTGGAGTCCACCACCAGGATTCGTTTCCTCCTCCTCTGGGGTCCACTACTCTCCCCGCTGAGGTCACCTCCTTGGCTAACCTCCACATCCTTTCCTTCCACTTCTCTGGGTACCTCTATTTAGTTGTTCACATTTGCCAGTGTGGCATATGAGTTCTTGAGTGGAATAGGGTCTGGGATATGCCTCTGCCTGACTGCTCTAACCCTCCCTGAGCCCACTGTCATCCAAGTGCTCCTCATTCTTGGTATCCTTTGAGGCAGTTGCATTGGACTTGGTGGTCTCTGGATAGGGGTGATGGTACTCCTGACCCAGTTTACTTCCGCTTTGAGTCTGGCTACCTCATCCTGCAGTCCAGAGAGATGCATGCAGATAGGGCAGCACCTCAGTGTCCAGAAGGTCTGCCTGAATATAGCTGCCTCACAGCCACTGCATTGCACCACTCCCCACTTTATACTACAGTTCCACTACTTGTCTGTTACTGAAGCTCTCCTAGTTCCCTTTTTATTAATTTACTATCCTAAAAATCCTGCCACTGATCTTCAGATACTTTTCTTTTTAAAAAAAGAAAATAAACCAATAAATAAATAAATGAGTCAAAACACTTCTCGTGCTGAGGGTGGGCTTCTTTTCCCTTATGCCCCTCCTACTCCACACCCCTTACTATCCCCTGTGTTTAGCGCCTGTCAATCAGATTTAACAGGGCATATAATTAAGAGTTGGGGGAAGTGGGGGGGGGAGAAAATTTGCAGCAAGTAAAGACAGCAAAGAAATACACCACCACTACGTTTTAAATTTTAATTTATTTGAAGAAGTGTTAAAAAGGCAATTCCAGACTGTTTAGATGCATGGTAATGTAATTTAGAATGGAGCAGGCGGTAGTTTTGGAATGCAGCACTCAACAAAACTATGGAATGTCAAGGTGATGTACAATTTCAAAATTTAGGAGGAACATACAATCTCAGAATGTGGCAGGGATGTGCAATCATAAAATGTAATGGGAACACTCAATCTCAGAATGAAACAGGAACACACATCTTAGAATTTGGCTGGGACTGACAATTCTGGAACATTGTGGGGATACACATTTTCAGAATGTGATAAGATACCATTTTGTTCTGAAATTACTTGTCCCTGCAACATTCCAAAACTGTATACACCCACCACATTTCAAAACTGTGCATCGCATCACCACCACATTCTGACATTATATGCCCCTGCCGCATTTCAAAAGTTCACAAATTGTAAATCCCTATTACATTCCAAAGTACTGTGCCAATGCCACATTTTGAAATTGTATCACCACCGCAATCAAAAATTGTGTCACTGCCACAAACCGAAATTGTGCATCTCTCCCACATTTTGAAATTGCACGTCACTGCCACATTCTGCAACTGGATGTCCCTGCCACATTCTTTTTTAAATTAGATTTTTTTTCAGAAATAAAAAAAATGCAGATATTCAATAAATCTTCACAAATCTTTTACATTTTCCAGACACATCAGAGAAGGTGACATAAATCTTAGTTTGAACCAGTTCCATTACAAATTGTAAACATGTATGAACTGTCAAGAGTTAGGGTGAGAAAAATCCTCATGTTCCTAAGTTAACGGGAGGAAGTAATTCACAGTATAGTACATAAGACTAGAGAATAGGTTCAATACGCTTATGCAACTGAATGAGATAATATGAGATGATGCTTGTGTAACTTGATTTGCTTTGTGGCTTTCCACCTCTCTATCTGTGGGATATACCACCCTGTAGGGGTACGACGTAAGGATCCTAGAGGAGGGCTCCCCCCTACAGGTGTCGGGAATGAATGCATCGGCTAAAGGTAGGTTAGGAAGAAGCCCATGGGGAAGACAGATGAGCCACTGAAGGAGGAGAGGTGGATGGTGGGCAACGAAAAAGAATTCTGGAAAAGCCCAGGATGTTTGGACCTTTTAAACTTAATGGGGGAGTGACGTTGTTGCTCTGCCCCTTGAAACTCAGGCTTAAAGCCCTCCCATTCAATGTTTTTCTCATGCAACTAAATGAGATAATGTAAGATGATGCTTGTGTAACTAGATTTGCTTTGTGGCTTTCTGCCTCTCTATCTGTGGGATATAACATCCTGTAGGGGTGCGACGCAAGGAACCGTACAGGAGGATTCCCCCCCTACAGGTGCCGGGAATTAATGCATTGGCTAAAGGTAGGTTATGAAGAAGCTCACTTGGGAGCTTAAGAAGCAGGCAGGTAGGAAAGAGGGCTGGAGTTATATTCTATTTTAACTGAAATATTTGAGTTGTTTGTAAGTGAAATTAGTTTTATGTGTTAAAAATTATTACCTTGAATTAGAACTGTTACATTGTAACTTTGGTGGCTTGGGGATAGTTGTTTGGCAGGGATACTTAGAGGCATACCTCTCAACCTCCTGCCTCATAAATCAGGGACAAGGCTTAAAAAAATCAGGGACAAAGGACCAAATCAGGGACACTTCTTCAAAATTGGAGATATCCACTCAAGAAGCTGGTAGAATAAATGGCTTAGTGTAAAATGCATTTTCTAAAGAAGAACAAGTCTGTAACTTTAATGGTTAACATTAATTTGTGCTTATAACCCCCACTGTTTGGTCAAAGAAACATAATTTTTAGGAGGGACAGAGTAAAATTTTGAGGCAAAATCAGGGACATCCCTGAAAATCAGGGACAGTTGAGAGGTAAGCTTAGAGGGAAATTTAAATGTGTTGTTTGCCTGGTGTTTGGGGGAGGGGACATTAGCTGCAATTACCTTGTCTTTAAACAGGAATTACCTTGGCTTTCATTGTTCACTTGGGAGCTTAAGCAGCAGGTAGGAAAGAGGGCTGGAGTTATATTCTGTTTTAACTGAAATATTTGAATAGTTTGTAAGTGAAATTAGTTTTATGTGTTAAAAATTATTACCTTGAATTAGAACTGTTACATTGTAACCTTGGTGGCTTGGGGATAGTTGTTTGGTAGGGATACTTAGAGGAAATTTAAATGTGTTGTTTGCCTGGTGTTTTGTAAGAGCCCTCCCACCCACCCTGTTTTTATGCCTTCTTAAATACTGAAAAGCCACTGGGGTTGGGATTGAAGGGCTGAGTATTTCTGTTGGGACTGAAATTCGAAGCAACAGGAGCTGGTGGGCCTGTGACATCATATGGTACCTGATGTCTGCTTACACACACTGTTAGTGGGACCGAACACACACTGGACTGTATGTGTTGGTGGAGTTGAAATTGGGTTTGTAAATAACTACAGTCAGTATAGAGAGAAACTGTACTCCAGGGGAAAGGGACTGAGAAAAGGGGGTGTGCTATTATAAACAGAGGGGGATGATCAGGGTGGCCATATTCCACCATGGCAGGCATCTTCGGAAGGGTTGTAGGCTGCACAGGCTGTTGGATGGCAATAATTCTAAATTGGGCCTGGAGAGAGGGAGGCTGCCCACTCTGTAGACAGCTATCTTGTATCAGGAGTGAGGTATATTGGTTAAGGAGTAAGCTGTGGGAGCTGGGGGTGTCCAAGGATAAGGGGTGTGGATATGGGCAGCAGAAGGGTGGGGCTGAGGGGAGGCTGGGGCAACGCTCTGAAATTACAGGACGTTATGTTACAGCAAGCAGGAGGGGGGATATTAGGGACAGAGGACCCTTAGATAGGGAAGTTGATGCTAAGGGGAAAGCGTACGGGGTGAACATTCTGAATACAAAGAGACTGGAGGGGGAAGAGTCAGGAAGGGCTGTTGTGCGGAAGCCTAAAACAGCAGACTGTGGGAAGGGAGCTCCTAAGGTGAACAGTGCAAGAGAGGAAGAAGAGGGTCAGTTTAGAGATGCAGTCAGGTTGAACTCGGGTTACTTGATGGAGGCTGACATAGAGTGTCACAATAAATTTGAGCTACTAAGCAACCTAGAGGAGGAGGAAGGGGTTGGTGGAAATGAGGAAACTTATACAGAGGCCGGGGGGAGGGAGTTGGATACCATAGGGCATCACAGACCAGCTATGGAAAGGATAGACATAGTCCCAGAGGAGAAGGGAACATATATGTTAAGCAAATGGGGAGATGCAACATATTCCAGACATGAGGGAGGAGAGCATGATTGGAGAGAAACTGGGAGACAAGGAGGTGGGAGAGGAGCCCCCTTCAGCAGGGAGGTCAGTACCAAGGATGGGGCCCTAGCTAAAGGGGACCCACAGAGAGCCTCTGGAGGCAGGGGTACTATTACAAGGGGAGGATGGTGGTGGGGAAGGAAACCATCAGGGCCAGGATAAATGGTTCAGATAAGAGAGGGTTAAAGGGACACCTATCAGAGGGGTTTGAGTTAAGTGGGCAAAATAGCAAGGAGGCAGAAAGGGAGGGTGACAAGGGGTCTCTAATAAGGCAGGAAGACTCCATGAAATTGAGATCATGAAAAAGGGGGGAAGGGGCTGAGGAGGGCATAGTGGAGGTAACCATAAGGATGATGGCGGTGTGTTAAGGTTCTGTTACTGGGAGACTCTATGATTAGGGGTATCCATTGGGAGGGACAGGGGGTGGATGCCATAGCCAGGTGAAGGTAGTGAGTATCTCTGGGCTGACAGTGCACAGAGCAAAGTTCATGGTGTATGAAATGGTTAGGGATTGTGGAAGGAAACCGGATTTCCTGGTGCATTTGGGAACTAATGATCTAGAGGGAAATAGCATTTTGGAAATCCAAGCAAGGTTCCAAGAACTTGTCAGAGTCTGTCGGGATAATGGATGCAACATTTCCTTTTCGGAGATATTGCCAGTACCAAAGGCCTCAGTGGAGAAAAAAATGAAGCTCACAGAGGTTAATGACTGGCTCAGGAAGTGGGGTGAAGAGAATGGGTTGGGGGTGTTAGGGAACTGGAATGGAGTTTGGGAGGATAAGGGACTATATGCCAAGGACAGGTTTCATCTTGCCCCATTAGGGAAGAAAGTCCTTAAACAGGGGATGGCAGACTACATACAAGAAAGGTGGGGTTTAAACTTGTAAGGGGGAAGGGATGAGGGAGGGGCTGACCAGAAGCCCTCTCCTCCAGATGAGGGGAGTAGCCGTCAAGCCCAAGAGGGGGGGGAAACAGACTGGAGGTGGAGGTTTCAGGAGGAGCAGGGGGAGGATGGAAGTATAAGGAATCTGGGTGGGGTTCGACAAAGAGGATCAGGGATAAGGGGTGGGGGTTGGTGTTAGTAAATGCCAGGAGCTTGGGAAACAAGTTGCCGGAGTTCCAGGCCATGCTGTTCGGGGTGGATGTGGCGGCGGTCACGGAAACGTACCAACAAAAACCATGACTGGGACCTAAATGTACAGGGGTACACTATGCTTAGGAAGGATAGAAAGGAGGTCAGAGGGGGTGGAGTGGCTATGTTCATTAGAGATGATATAGAAATTGCTATGGTAGAAGAGGCAGAGGGAAATGTGGAGGCCTTACGGGTCACCTTATGATCCCCATCAGGAGATAAGGTCAAGGTGGGAGTAGCATATAGGCCCCCCGGGATGAGTGATGTTCTAGAGGATGGTTTGCTGGACAACATCATTGCCCAGTGTGGTCCAAAAAGGGAAGGAGTGGTGTTGATGGGGGACCTTAATATGCCAGGTACAAACTCGGGAGCCATGTCCTCTAAGGTGGCCAAGGAGCAGAGGCTGCTGGATGGCTTCCAGGATGTGTTCTTAACACAGCATGTGATAGAGCCCACAAGGGAGGGGCATGTACTGGATGTGGTTCTGGCAGATGGGGATCTGGTAAGGGACATAGTTGTACAGGACCTCCTGACTGGGAGTGACCACAATACTGTCTGGTTTCAAATAAGCATGGGGGGAGTGGGGGTGAGATCTAGGACACTGGCAGTGGACTTCAGGGGGCAGACTTTATGGGCATGGGAAATATTCTCAAGGATCACTTGAAGGGGATTACCTCAACGACAAGTGTGGAAAGGAGATGGGAGATCATAAAGCGGGACTTCATGAGGCAGTCAGGATCTGTGCTAAGTGTTGAAACGTAAGGGAGCAAGGTCACGAAACCATGCTGGTGGTCCAGTGAGGTGCAGGTAGCAGTCAGAGAAAAGAAGTGCCTACAAAAAATAAAACAACAAGAGGGGATAGGGATAAGGAAATGTACCAGCTTGCATCTAGAAAGTCACCCGTATGGTGAGGGAGCAAAGTCCAGTAAAGAGCAGCGGCTGGCACAGGGATACATGGAGGGAAAAGGGTTCTTCCGCACATTGGGGAGTGGAGAAAACTAAGGCCATCTCAGCAGATTGAGATCAGAAGGAGGGTGGGTGGAAGAGGTGAGGGACCAGGCAGAGGTATTTAACAGTACTTTGCCTCTGTGTTCACTAGGGAGGGGATGGGATATCTACAAAGCAAGGCATGAAGGGATAGAAGCGGCAGGGAGTGGGATCAGGGGAGCAACAGAAATGGAGCAAGAGGGAAGGAAAGGTACCCCAGGGGTGTCACATCTGGATAAGGATAAAAAGACCAGTAAGGGGCAGGGGACGGATGATGCTATCTCCACCAAAAGGGTGTGGTTATCCCTCAAGGCCCTAAAGAAAAACAAATCTCCTGGGCCGGATGGCATTCATCCGAGAGTACTATGGGAATTGGCGGACATACTGGCTGCAACCATGGCGGAGCTTTTCAGCAGGTCACTTGAGACAGGGAGGGTACCTAGGGATTGGCGAGAGGCACATGTGGTACCAATCCATAAAGGGGGGTCGAGGGAAGTACCAGGTAACTATAGACCCATCAGTTTGACCTCGGTGGTGGGAAAATTAATGGAGAGTATACTAAAGGAATGATTGGGGTGTACTTGGAGGAGGTGGGAGGTCTGGATAGTCGGCAACATGAGTTTGTGCCAGGTAGATCATGTCAAACCAACCTTGTGGAGTTCTATGAATGGGTAACATCAGAACTGGACAGGGAAAGCCTGTGGATGTATTATTCTTGGACTTCAGCAAGCGTTTGACTCTGTCCCCACAATGGTCTGGTGGAGAAACTGATGGGGTTAGGAGTAGGCCCTTTGATGGTCAGATGGATTGAAAACTGGCTAGCTGGATGCACTCAGAGAGTAGTGGTCTGTGGGGAGCTCTCGAACCCTAGAGAGGTTGGTAGTGGGGTACCACAGGGCTCGGTCCTGGGTCCGATCCTGTTTAATACATACATATCGGATATCAGTGAGGGTATAGGGTGTGAAATGAGTCTCTTCGTGGATGACTCCAAGATGGGAGCAGTAGTTGAGGGAGAAGAGGGAAGGGTGGCCCTGCAAGGGGACCTGGACACCCTGGAAAGCTGGGCTCACACATGGAAATTAAATTTCAATATCACCAAGTGCAAGGTGTTGCATCTTGGTCGGGGAAACCCTAAACACAGGTACACCCTGGGAGGGAGGCACTGGAGGCCTCAATAGGGAAAAAGACCTAGGGGTCATGGTGGATACATGTATGAATAACTCTGACAGTGCAGGAGAGCAGCAAGCAAGGCAAACAGGATGTTGGGATGCATCATAAGGGGATCACCTCTAGGAGCAAGGAAGTGATTCTGCCGCTGTACAATGGACTGGTTAGACCACACCTTGAGTACTGTGTACAGTACTGGAGAACACACTTGAAGAGGGACATACAGCTCCTGGAGAGGGTACAGAGGAGGGCAACAAAGATGATACAAGGCTAGCGGATTTGACTTATGAGGACAGACTTGAGGAGCTCTGCCTGTTTTCATTGGAGGAGAGGAGAGACAGGGGGGACATGATTGAGGTCTTCAAGTACCTCAAGGGAATAAATAGGGTAAACATGGAGGGGATCTTTAGACTAAAGCAGGGAGGTATCACCAGAGGGCATGGTTTGAAGTTGGAAGGTGGAAGGGTGAGGGGGGAAAAGAGGAGGAGGTTTTTCACCGAGAGGGTGGTGGACCCTTGGAATGCACTGCCTGGTGAGCTAGTTCAGAGATCCACAGTGGAGGGCTTCAAGAGGGTGGGACAGACACAGAAAGTGGATGTATCAGATGATGGCCTGTCCCGGGGGGGGGTGGGGATGGATGATAGGGGTTTCTGGAGAACAAGGGATGGGAGGGTCTCGGCATCCAACTAAGGATCTAGGTTTGAGCAGACTCGATAGACCGTAAGGCCTAATCTGCTGGCAAATAGTATGTTAGTATGTTAATACCCAAATATGTCAGGCTTTGAAGAGGCTAGAATGATGAATGAATTCTGTGAAGAGAAGGGCTAACTTCCTAAGGAGAGAGGGGAAAGCTGGGCCACCATCCACCTCCATCCAACAGCGGAACCTAACTAACTAACGAGAAGAAAGTACTAACTCTAACTAATATTATGACCATTGGCATGGACGAGAGGAAAAAAGCCCTTTTAGGAGGAAACCTCTTGGGATCCAAGGCCTAGGTCGCCTTCCCTCCAGGCTGACAGTGTTTGATTTGAAGACATATGTTGGTAAAGAGAATGGTTCATAGATGAGGAATATAAGTAGGGAGGATGACGATGGGATAGGGGAAAAATTCCAAAGAAGCACAGATTAAATAAAGAACATGAGGTAGCAGGGACCCAAGGAGGGTATGCTTGAGTAGTCGATGAGAGATAGTAGATCAGAGGAGCAAGGATGGGAGGGAGTAAATCCATATATGAGTCAGAGGAGCAAGGGGTATCCAGATGTGCTGATGAGGAGATTCCAGATGTGCTGATGAGGAGACAGATGATAATGCAGGCTGGCTTGATTGAGCGAAGTGCTTGATTGAGCGATGCGATTGAGCAGACACTGAGGTTGAAGAGGCATGCTTGATTATGCGATGTAAATGATTAGACTCTGAATGATTAGACCCTGAGGTTGTAGTCGATGAGGCAGTATTGAATTCAATTATAGGAATGTTCGAGTGAGTGATGTAAATAGATAAACCTTGCGGTAACGCTGAGTGAATGATGACTGGATTTTTGAACTTGATATGACATTATGAACTCGATATGACTGGAGTTATGAACTTGATACATACGTCATGATGGCCGTGGTTGATAGGTGGCATAGGAGTTATGGTAGGTACACCCCAAAAGAATATCAATAGCAGGCCACGAGTGGAGTGAATCCTGGATGGCCAGTACGGAATTGGAAGAGGAGACAGGAATGAACTTAAAAATGAACTTGTACGAAGGAAGTAAAAGGAAGTAGGCTCCTCAAAAGGAGGTAAACTCCGAGGCCAAGAAGGGAGATCTGGAACCAGAAGCAATTCAGGTTGAGCGATCAAGAACAAAACTGGTGAGGTATGATGAGGAGTGAGCAAAATTGGATGATAAAAGATGAGGAGTGAAGCTAAGAGCAGAGTGAAGCCATGATGGCTGGTACTAGAAAAGGCGCTAGGACAAGGAAGGTAAAATTAGGAAACAGATGAGGTACAATGAGGGGTTGAAGCCATGGAGGCTGGTGCAGGAAAGCGAGGTATGAAAGGACAAAGGACAGAGGGAGGTCAATGGGGTAGCATAGGACCTAGCGGATACAGAATGAGAACGGCAGTAAGGCAAACTGGATGAGGTGGCACACAGGCCAGGTTCGATGGAAAGCCAGATGGAGTCAGCCATAGATGGCCCAATGATGTGAACAGCAGAATAAGTTAATAGAAAAACCATGGCATGATGAGATATAGAATCCATGACTGGAGTGAATCCTTGATGGCTATTGATGGATGGAATCAGGAATTTGATACATGCGGCATGAGGGCCATGGATTGATGAGGCGGGCATATGAGTAATGATAGTTATGCCCAAAAAGAAATATCGAATACAAGCCAGACAGTCAGCCAAGGCTTATGGCATGAGATGGATAAGACCCAAAAGTCGAGAGCAGCCAAAGAGGAACAATGGCAAGAGGAATTGCAGAAGGCCATATTGGAGGCATGATGATGAATGAGGCAGGGCCTGGTGTAGCAGGGCAATGAGGGAAGAAAAGCATCCCTATGTCCCAAGAGTGCAGACAAAGAAGAGGGAAGGAAGGCCCTGGAGGTGACGGGTGGCCATGGAGAAGAGAAGCTGCTTGGCGGAGGAGGAGGAGAGCAGGCCACACTGCGAAACTAACACCATCCCCCAACCTCGCAGCATTCAAATTAAAGCACAAACCCACAAAACAGAGCAAAGGGCTAGAACATGTAGCACAGCCTGAGAGGGTCCAGTGCATGCTACCTATCATCCCCACCCTGTCAGTCTTCCAGAAAGCCTGTGGACAAGACCAGAAAGCGTTTGATGAGATGCTTCATCGCAGCTGAGCCACCCATGGTAAATAGATAGGAAAATGAAAAGTAAGTTTTGATGCACCATATAGTACATTGAAGAGGTGCTGTATCTTTCAGGTTGCTGAAAACATTGCTTTGGTCAGGCAGAAATGTCAAAAAGAGTCTTATTATGTAAGTCAGCTTTAGCACTCAGCCAGACCTATACAGAGACTGTAGCAGAGCAGCAAAAGATGCATTCCCATTCACCCCCCAAAAGACTGAGATGAACTGGCTTCATTTGGTGGGGAAGATGGACCAATAAAAGAATCAATGCGCCCATCTCTAATATAAAGCTGGCATTCATCCAGGGTGACATGTGACTGGTTAAACAACAAGCTCCAAGTACTGGAAACCAGAACTACAAATGTGTGCCAGCAGGATCACCTATGATACAAGTGGTTTCTTGGAACTAAAGGAAAAACGTCATAATGAGGCACACTACTGGAACAGAAGGAATGTCTACAGCAGCTGTGATTCGTCAATGCCTGCTATTACTCATCGTACGGCTACCCCTTGCCTTATGGAGCTCTTGTCTCACTGGAAATAAATGTACAAAGCGAAAATTGCAGTAAGCGGTACTAAGCATGCTAAATCCCTGCAGCAGGGCAACAGAGCTCCTAGAGATAGGGCGACTGGGAAGACTAGTGCAGAAACACAATCCCCTGCCTACCTTTTTTTTATTTATATTTTTGTGGACCCCCTCCTCAATCACTGATGAGCATCCTATTAACTAAGTTCTTAACAGTCACAAATGACTCTGCTCCTTGGATTCCACCAGAGTAGAATTAAGGAGGCTGAGTTGTGTACAGGATAAAGACTGTATTTTAGGTTTGATGTGCTGAGAAACACAAACCCCTGCCTACCACGGTCCCAGCCGAAAAACTAGCGAACTGCATGCCACTTTGAGTTACGGTGGTCACATACCTTTAAAAGCACCAGAATTAGCGCACCTTGTGCTGAGAAAGTAACATTAGATGTGCAGGAAGGGCCGAATTAAATAAGGAGGAGTGCCAGAACTGGGCAGTGCACTGGAGTGCAGCAAGGTAGGAAGATATGAGGGAGCGGTTGGGGGGGGGGGGGGGAGAATGAGGGCTGCAAGCAAGTGGTAAGGTGAAGTGAGGAGAACCAGAAGAATGCTGGGGGCAGAACAGGTAGCTGGAACTGCTATCAAAACAAGAAGAAGATGTAGGAAATGGGAGAGGACCGAGAAGCGGCACCTCTGGCTGCAACGAAAAAGAATCCTGGAAAAGTCCAGGGTGTTGTGACCTTTTAAACTCGATGGGGGAGTGATGTTGTTGCTCCGCCCATCGAACCTCGGGCTTAAAGCCCTCCCATTGTCATGGGTTTTGAGGGGCATAGGGTAAAGGGCCGGGGGGGGGGAGTCCCCCCACAGTCCTTCTTAGGAAGAGATCATCTAAGTATTATAAGGTGCCTTAAAGGCACTCTTTTTGATTGTCATCCAGAGAAGGTACTTGTGACAAGAAAGGGGCCCATATCTTCAAGAACCTTAGCAGTGAATTGTTTTCAGGGTGTGAGAGTTTTTCATATTCAGCCAGCTTTAAGATAGTGCCTATCCATTCCTGTATAGTAGGAGGGGTGTCAGTTCTCCATTTGAGGAGCAGTTGGCACTTGGCTTCCAGAGCAAGTGGAAGATTCCATTGTGTGGCTCTGGGTCCCATGTGTTGGACAGTTGTGACAATGCCAAGTAACCAGATTCCTGGGTCCATAGGGAGGGTTTCTTAGAGAACCTTATTGCTGAATTCAATTGGTTCCACCAAGTCTCGTCGACAACAAAGTTGTCGACAGACTTCATATTGACACTACTTTGCTGATGGTGATCACATCATCCAGCAAAAAGTGTCACTAGACTGCCACAGTGCAAGACCCATTAACTGTTTAACTCCCTGCACCCCCCCCAGATTTATGGGTCTCCAAATGAGGGGATGGCTTACAGGGGACAGCAGCCAACACCGGGAGTCACTGTATCTGTATAGTGCTCCAACAACCCATTTGACACCATGGATGTCGAATGGTTGTGTCGCTGTGTTGGTTTCTCTCTGCTGGTGTCAGTGTAACAATGGCACACAAACTCAGTTACATCTTGCCAGTAAGTGACAATTGATGGGCAGCTCCAGAGTGTGTGAATTATGGTACCTTGAGCTTGTTTGTACTTCCAGCAAGGGTTGTTGGGGAGAAGACCCAGTTTGTGTGGGACCACCAGAATGTGGTGCCATCTATATAGGATCTTCTTTTGAATGAGTTGATATTGAATGTTCTAAAAGGCTGTGTGAGCTCCCTACAGTAAATGTCTCAAACATTCCTCTGAGATAGTGATGCCCATCTCTGCCTCTCTGCTGATGTAGAATGGCATGGTAGCAGCTAGAAGGTAACTGTGTATTCGACCACCAAGGCGTTTTGGGAAGGTGACCCAATTTTTAATGTGGAATGGTAGACATTCACAGCATTGCAGGGAGTCAGGGTGTAGTTTGTTTGAGATTGCATGTCTGAGTTGTAGATATCTCCAGAAGTCCTCATGAGGGAAGATGAAGGATTCAGGTACCTGATGAAAAGTGGCCAGTGTTCTGGTTTTGTCATCCATGGGTTGCCATGTTGTGTGGATATCCCTTGAGTTCCAGGTGGGCCAGTGGAAGGGTTTCCCATGTATATGATGTAAGGGTTGAACCACAGGAGTTCCCAGCTACCTAGTGCAGCATCTTTCCAGAATCTCTTGTTAACCAATAGGTTCCAGCCTTTGTGTGTAAATGTATGGGTAGGGGATGAGGCCAAAGCCTATGAAGAGTGGTGTTTGTTAGGTGTACACCATGGCGGTAGGGCATATTCATTCATTTCCAACTACCCCCAAAGGGAGGTGCAGATTGTCTGTGGCATAAGCCAGTGTATGTCTTGGTGAATAAATGATGCCTGATGGTAGACCCACACCCAAGGGAGCCCCCAGCCCCCTTGTTGGTCAGAGGTGCACAGTTGTTGGATGTTGAATCTGGGGATCTTCCCTTTCCAAAGGCAGGAGAGAAATATATTTGACATGTATAAAGAAAAGATAATTAAAGCAGAAAAGTATTTTCCAGAATACCATCATTTTAAAGGCTGCAACATTTCCCCCAAATGTTAGGTTAAGTTTTTTTCCATCTACTGAGGTGCAGTTCTAGGTCTTTGAAGGCTTTTGTGAATCGTTTGGTTAAGGTTTGGGTAAGCATCATCCTCCTTTGAGTGCTGAGTATGTCTGAACATATACATATTCAGGACGTATATATACTGTACATCTGCAGTTTCCTAAGCTGTTAAGGGGACCATTTTACGTTCTACAGCACCACCAACTTTGTTAAGAGGGAAGACTTCTGTCTTGGTCCAATTGACCTTAAGACCAGAGAGGCAGTGAAATTCTGAAAGAATATTCAGTGCCACTGGGATTGAATCTGCTAGGCTGGATAGCAGAAGGATGAGATCACCTGCATAGACCAGTGTTTTAAGAGAGGTGTTGACAACCTTAATACCTTAAATGCAACTTGTTTGCCATAGTTTGAATAGCAGTGGCTCCACTGCAAGTAGGTATATAAGAGGGGGAAAGGAACAGCCTTGCCTGGTACACCGGTGTAACTTACACTGTGAGGAGATGTCTGAGTTTGTTTATATTCTAGCCACAGCACTGGAATACTATAGGTGTACTATATGAACTGACTCCAGGAAGCTGGTGAGGGCATCTGGATGAGGCGAGCCCTGAGAGGTATAAAGCTCAGAAAATAATTTCAGGAAAGCAGTGCCAATGTTGGATTGTTTTGAGGTTGTCAAGCTGCCAGCAGTCTGATCCTTCCAATGTGCCAGCTGGGCTAGGAGATCCAGGTTCTGTATGCCAAGAGTCTGCTGGCTCACTCATTGGATTCCCAGTATTTAGGTGCAGTTCTGATGACTGCTTACTGAGCTGGGCCATACATCAGGGAGTTGATATGCAACTGCATTTGCTGGATCTCCCAGAGAAGGGCATTCAGAGGATGTGCTGTATAGGTGTTGAAAGCTTTTTCTTTTGGTTTTAACTGTATCTCCAAGTTCCATACCTCTTTATACCCTTCTCACTTCACATGAGCGGCATATCCCATTATCTTGCTGTGGATGAATGCCTTGACAGCATCCCATAAAGTGGCTCAGGATAGCTCAGGCATATTGTTAATCTGAAAGCAGGCTTCCACTTTCTGTGCAAACCATTTTTGAAATGTATGGGTTTTCATCAGGAAGCTGTCCAACTGCAAGTGTACAGGGCTGGTCTGCCAGCAGATAGCATAAGGTGTGTGCAAGCATGGTCAGAGATTATGATCAGACCTATGCACGCACCTTGGACTAAGGCCATAGAATCTGATGGCAGATAAGGACCGCTTGGCCCACCCAGTCTGCCCATTTCCCTGCCTGATGGATAAGCTGCAGATCCTAGTTAACCAGCAGCCTACTTCTTCCTACCCCCACCCCCTAGAATTGCCTTATGACTGTCCCATGCATGCTTGAATTCCACCACTGTTTTTGATTCCACAACCTTCTCTGGAAGGCTGTTCCATACATCCACAACCCTCTCTGTGAAAAAATACTTCCTTAAATTACCTCTGAGCCGCCCCCTTTCTATCTTCAAATTGTGCCCCCTTGTTCTTGCACACCTCTTTTTTTGAAAGATGCTACCCTCTTGGACTTTGTTGATTCCCTTGAGGTACTTGAAAGTTTCTATCATGTCCCCTCTCCCTCCTTTCCTCGAGGCTATACATATTAAGCTCCTTAAGTCTCTCTTCATATGTCTTCCGGTGCAGACCCTGCACCATTTTAGTTGCCCTCCTCTGGACAGCTTCCATCCTGTCTATGTCTTTCCGGAGATTGGATCTCCAGAACTGCACACAGTACTCCAGATGTGGCCTCACCAGCTGTCTGTACAGAGGGATAATAACTTCTTGTTTTCTACTGGTGATGCCTCTCCCTATGCATCCCAGTATCCCCCCAGCCCTCCTTGCTGCCCTTTCACATTGCTTGCCCACCTTTAGGTCATCTGATATGACTACCCCCAGGTCCCTTTCCATTTTGTTGTTGTTAGTATCTCACCCCCATTGTGTACTTTTCCCTGGGTTTTGTTTCCCAGTTGCATTACCTTGCACTTCTTAGCATTGAATCTAGCTGCCATACATTTGACCATTCCTCTAACCTTTGCTGTCCCTTTCATCCTTTCCACCCACCCTGTGCATCAACTCTGTTGCAGATCTTTGAGTCATCTGCAAAGAGACATACTTTTCCTTCCAGTCCTCTGCAATGTCGCTTATAAAGACATTGAAGAGGACCGGTCCTAATACTGAACTCCCGGTACCCCACTGCTAACCCCGCTTTTTTCAGAGTGGACTCTATTTACTATTACTCTCTGTGGCCTATTCTCCATCCAATTCTTACCCAGGCTGTCATCTTGGGACCCACCTGCTGGCTAACTTGTATATTAATCTTTGTGGGACTGTGTCAAATGCCTTGCTAAAGTCTAGGTAGGCCATGTCCACAGCCCTCCTGATCAACTACTTTGGTCACCCAGTCAAAGAAATCTATCAGATTTGTCTGGCATGACCTTCCACTGTGAATCCATGTTGCCTTGGGTCCGTGCCCTCTGGCCTCTAGATACTCAACAACTTTCCTTCAGAGTGATTCCATCATTTTCCTACCACTGAGGTTAAACTAACAGGTCTGTAGTTTCCTGCTTCTGCCTTGCTCCCACTTTTGTGAAGGGGAATCACATTTGCCCTCCTCCAGTCCTCAGGTACCACCCCATCCTCCCATGATTTGTTAAAGAGGGTAGTCAGTGGTGTCACTAGTTCTACCCTTAGTTCTTTTAGAATTCTGAGATGAATCCCATCAGGCCCCATTGCTTTGTCCACCTTCAGTTTTAAGAGCTCTTTCAGAACCCTTTCTTCTGTAAATGGGCTGGTATCAACTTCTGTATAGAGAGTGTTTCTACTGTTTGTTTTAGGTACCTCCCCCTTTTCCTTTGTAAATACTGAGCAAAAATATTTGTTTAGTATCTCTGCCTTTTCACAGTCACTCTCTGCCCACCCTCTCTCCCCTTTATTAAGCCTCACTATCCCTCCCTTAGTCTTCCTTCGCCCCTGATGTACCTATAAAAGGTTTTATCTCCTTCTTAACTGAGTTGGCTATCTTTCCTCGGTTTGGGCCTTTGCTGTTCTGACTGCCTTTCCAGCTTCCTTTGCTTTAACTGATACAGTTCTCTGTTCTGTTCCTTCTGTGATTCCTTGTACTTCCTGAATGCTTTCTTTTCTCTTGAACCTTCACTGCCACTTCCTTGAGAACCATAGTGGTTTCTTACCTCGTTTCATTTTGTTTATTTGCTTTACACAAAGGCTTGTTACCTCTGTGATGGCAGTTTTTATTATTCCCCATTGTTCTTCCACCCCTCCTTCCTGCCCATTTGCTAGTGCTTTCCTTAGGTACTCACCCATTTTGGCAAAGTCAGCCCTCCTGAAATCCAGTATCTTTGTCTTTGTATGGCTTGACTCTATTGCTGTGTTTATTGTGAACCATACTGTTCGATGGTCGCTAGTTCCCAGATGGCTACCCACTTCTACATCTGTGATCCTCTTCATCTCCATTTGAGAGAACCAGGTCTAAGATTGTCCTCTCTCGAGTGGGCTCCAATACTAGTTGTCTAAGGCATGCCCCTGTAGGGCATCTAGAATAACTCCACTCTTAGAAGTGGCTGCTGCAACTGCACTCCAGTTAACATCTGGCATATTCAAATCACCCATCAGCAATATCTCCCCTTTATCTGCCATTCTAAGTATACTTTCTATCATTTCCTTGTCCATTTCCTCCCCCCCGAGAGGGGGGTCTGTATACAACCCCTGTGCGGATTGTGGTGCCATTGCCTGCCTCCAAATTTACCCACAGTGTTCTTCTCCTCCCTGTTTACCCTTTTGTTCTGTTGCTTTGATTTCTTCTCTTATGTAGAGAGTTACTCTCCTCCTCTTTTACCCTCCCTGTCCCTCCTGTAGATAGTGTATCCTGGTATGTTTACGTCCCAGTCATGGTTCTGTGTGTACCATGTTTCTGTGACTGCCATGATATCCAGATCTTCCTCCTCCAACAAGGCCACTAATTCAGGAAGCTTGTTACCCAGACTACGGGCATTGGTATTCATTGCTCTCCATTTTTTGATGGCTTTACCTTCTGTAGCGGCAACCCCCACTGACCTTTCTACCTTGGTCTTTTTCTCATTTAGTACCCTGTTTTGTAGGGGGAGGCTGGGATTTTCTTGTTGCTTATCAGTGCCTCCCCCTTGACTAGTTTAAAGGCTTGCCAATGAAGCATTTAAACCAATTGCCCAAAAGACTTGTTCCCTTCCTGGACAGATGCAGACCATCCTGCCAGTATAGGCTGGTGTCCCTCCAGGTGGAACCCCAGTCCCCAATGAAGCCAAACCCCTGTGCTCCACACCATTTTTTCAACCATTTGTTAAACTGCATGGTGCAAAGTACCCTCGCCTCACTGATGCTACTGACAGGCAGCACCTCTGAGAAGCCATGGGCTGGGTTTGGGCATGCAATAAAACTATTCTGTTGTTATGTGAAATAGAATGAAATTAGAAATTGTGACCTGGGGTATTAAGCACCCTCCAGGTCACGACGCATTCTAAAACTGTATGTTTCAGCCACATTCGGATATTGTGCATCCCTGCATGACTCTGAAATTGTGTCACCACTACATTCCAAAACTATGCATCCCCATCACATTCTGAAAATGCTCATCTTCACCACATTCCAAACTAATGAGTTTCTGCCACATTCTAAAATTATGCTTTCCAACCACATTCCAAAATTGGGCATCTCCACCACATTCTAAAATTGTGTGTCCTGCCACATTCCAAAATTGTATGTCACTGCCACATTCCAAAATTGCTTATCTTTGTCACATTCCACAAATGCACAGCCTTACCATATTCCAAAATTGAGTATTCCCACAGGATGTTGAAAGAGTGTCCGCTACATTCCAAAATTGCATGTTCAAGCCACATTCAGAAAATGTGCATTCCTGCCACATTCCAAAACTGTGCATACCTGTTGCATTTCAAAAATGCATTTCAAAAACACTAAAGATGTGCACTCAAAAATGGTAGATTCATATAAATCTCAAACACAATGTCATAAGGTTGCTCAAAGGTGATTTATTCCAAATCAAACTTGCAAAATAAATAACAACCATAAATCTGCATGCCACATGGGACATTCACCAACACCCCACCAGATGCCCCTGATGTAGTGTTGGTGAATAGCCCATGCACGATTCAGATTTATGAGAGGCACCTGCTGTTGGTGAATGTCCTGGGCGCAATGCCAATTTATGGCTGTTAGTTACTGTGCAAGGCTGCTTTGTAATAAACCACCTTTCAGCAACCTTATAAACACTGAGTTCAAGATTTATTTGGATTTACATCTTCTGAGTGCACACCTTTACTGTTTTTGCCTTGGTCTTCTGGAGCGGCCGCTACACCTCTTGGTGTACACCATAACTTTGAACGAGTGAGCTCTTTTTAGTTCCTGGTCTGGTTCTGAAAATGCATTTCCCTGCCACGCTCCAAAGTTATGCATTCAATCCCATTCCAAAAAATGTGCATCCTGGCCGCATTATTAAGCTGCATGTGACTACTACATTCTGAAACTGTGTGTTCCACCATATACTGAAATTCTGTGTCCATGCTACATTGTGAAATTGCATGTTGCCACCACAATCTGAAATCAAACATCCCTAACACATTATGAAATGTTGCATCATCACGATATGCCAAAATACTTATCCATGACACAGTATGAAACTACATATCCCTGTCAGATTCTGCAGTTATGTGTCTTCACACAGAAGATTGATTAATAAGCTATGTAGGCTTGGCGTGGGTCAGAAGTTGGTCAACTGGGTAGCAAACTGATTGACGGGCAGAAAACAGAGAGTGGTGGTAAACAGTATACAGTCAGAAAAGATGCAAGTCACGAGTGGGGTATCTCAAGGATCAGTCCTGGGGCCAGTCTTCATTAGTGACAGTGTAGAAGGACTGGAGGGTAAGGTTTGCCTGTTTGCAGATCACACCAAGATCTGCATCAGAGTAGATTATCCAGATGAGGTGGGCAGAATGAGAAGAGATCTGGAAAAACTGGAAAAACTTTCTGAAGAGTGGCAACTAGGATTTAACACAAAGAAGTGCAAGATCATACACATAGGGAAGAGTAACCCTGAAGCTACCTATAGGTTGGGAGGGGAGTTGCTGGCAATCACAAGGAAAGAAAGACACTTGGGCATCATCATCATAGATGACCTGAAATCATCCAAGCAGACCACTAAGGCAGGTAAGGCTAGAGGGATGTTGGAGTGTATTAGTAGGGGTATCACAAGTCATAAGAGGGAGGTAATACTCCCTTTTTACAAGACACTGGTTAAGCCCATCTGGAGTACTGCGTTCAGTACTCAAGGCCTCACCTGCACAAAGACATTAACAAAATGGAGGCAGTCCAGAGAAGGGCAGCCAAGATGGTGCAGGGTCTGCATCAGAAAACATATGAGGACAGATTAATGGAGCTCAATATGTATACCCAACAGCAAAGGAGGGAGAGAGGTGATATGATCGAATCATTCAAATATCTTAAGGGCATTAACAAGATGAAAGAGTCTAACATATTTCAGTATAAGAAAAATAGCAGTACAAGAGGACACAGCATGAGATTAGAGGGAGTCCAATTAAGGGGTAATGTGAGGAAGTTCTTTTTCACAGAAAGGGTGGTGGATGCATGAAAGGCCTACCTCTGGAAGTGGTGGATATGAATACAGTTCAGGGCTTCAGACAGGCATGGGATAGACATAAGGGAGCAATACACATGAGTATGAATAAATAGGCCATTGACAGAGTAAAGGCCTATGGCACACTTATAAGGTAGAAAAAATGGGTAGACTGGATGGGCCTTGCGGTCCTTATCTGCCATCAACTTTTATGTTTCTATGTTTCTCCATTTTGAAATTATGTTTCTCTGCCACAGTTTATAACTTTTTATAAAATGGGCATGTAAAAAGAAGCATTGCGATTGGCCAGAAACGAGGTGTCAAATACGTAGTACACATACAGAATAAAAAGAACAGGTAACTAAATCAATGCCCATGAATGGAATGTTCAGAGCTAGGCATGGAATGTTGAGAAAAATGCAGTTAGCCATCTTGTTTTCAGCAGCCGTGTAAAGCAGGTACCAAACAGTAAACAATGTCGAGCTGTGGTCACAAGCTACTCCCCCCCCCACTTGTCTCCACCGCTTACAGACAAAACTGCATTCAACTGTTCTATTATGCTATGCCCATTTTTATAAAGAACTGTAACGGAACTAGGTTGAGCCGTAGTCACCACTCGTGATCCCGCACCATCCCGACTCCACCGTCTCACAGCAAACTACGGTTCCGTCCCACTACAGTTAACTAAAAAAAACAGAAAAAAATCTGCATCCGTTATTCGTTTTTTTTTTTTTTTTTAATTGCGAAAATGGCGCAAACTGTCGGAGGGAACCTGTTACTTCTGCTCGCTCCATTCTGGTGCTCGGGCTGTCATGGGAATGGAGGAGCTACTTGACATTCAAACAAAGTATGTACAGAGATAAACTTCTTGTTCTTCAATTGTTCTTTTAAAAGGACACAAACCTCTCCTAACCACACTTGTTCTCTCGATCGGGACGTGGGGGGGGGCACTAGCATGAATGGAAGACAATGATGTCATCACCTAGTAGGCGGAAGGACTATTTTATCTCAAATTAACACATTGATTTAAGTTTTTCTTCAGTTTAGCAATATTTTTGAAGGTTACAAATATTTAAAAAAAAAGAACCATTTTATAAGCGCAATAAAACACTCCAGGGTATGTGTGTTGGAACAGATATTACCGCACTTCCAGGGGCTGAAGGCACTCGGCAGGGCCTCGTGCCTTACTACGCCCCTGGGCGTGCGGTAATACCTGTTCAACACACACCCTGTCGTGTCTTATTGCTTACATGACACTGCCTCAAGCTCAATTTCAGCAAATTGTGTCTGAGTTACTTTCTGAGATTGTGTCCTTGCTGTATTCCACAAGTGCAAACTGATAGAATTCAAAATCTCACCCCTGCAGTATTCTAAAACTTGCACACAACTTTGGAATTCTAAAGCCTTGTTTGTTACTGCATTCCAATCCTCTCCCCATCACATTCCTGGATATCTTACATCAGAACATTATGGAATTGCATGCCCTGTACCATCCAGTATCTGTTTTTCTTTTACAAATATTTACTACAACTGCAGCTGTATGCTGTCCTAGAGAAATAAGTTCTATAAAGTAGCTAGCAGGGAGGACTAGGTTGAGTTCTGGTTATGAAATCATCAGTATTACTTTACTAAAACTGGCATTTTTGAACAGGTAGTGATATGTGGGTTACAAAATGACTTGTAACTAGTCCAGGATTTTCAAAGTCAGCATCTGTGTCCATATTTTGGATGCATGCTGCATCCTTGCAAATCTGTTGGAATGCTTGTGGACAATTTTCAAACATCCCAATTCACAATGCATTTGCAATACCTAACACATTTTATAGCAAAAAAAAAAAAGATGCATGCAGCTAATTTAGATGCATGTGGCATTTTTGGGGTGTAAGTCACAGCAACTGCGCCCAGAAGTTAGACCACCTTGCAGGTGATCTGCCTATCTGAGAGGATGTCATGTAGCTGGGTCCATGAAATGCATGTTGTTGTGGCTGTCCATAAAAATGGACGTGGCTGTGGTTGTCCATAAAATGAATGTGGCTTTCTGGAAAACCTGCCCCTCATGTTTGGCATGAGCCTGAATGGGGAGATGCTGATCAGAATCCAGAATTTATTGATGCTAGAAATTTTGGCCAGACTCTATTTTTAATAGTGTTCTTTTCCTAAACATAAAGACCTTGATTTTCAAAACATTTGAATGCTGACACAAATGTATGCGCTGTCTGTGTCTGTGCCTGTTTGGTTGCGTCTAGTCACCATTGCTGCTATTTTCAGAATGATCCATTGATTTTGTTTACAGAAATCACTTGTTGCCATTTGTATTAAAAAAATTACACACATAGCCAGCCCAGTGGCAAAGAGGGCTGAGGCACTGATGCCTTACCTATTCCCACATCGGCGACATGTCTTCAGGAATAAACATGGGTGGCCGGGGGTCGGCTGGAGGGAGGGAAAAGAATTAGATTAAGCTGCCACCAGGCAGCTCTCCTCTCCCAGGAAGGGATATGGGATTTCCCCGGCTCTTGGCTACCACAAGCTGGAGGATCGGTGGCAGTGCCAAGCCTAGGGGGGGCGACCTGGTGCTAGGCCAGTTGGGAAGAAGTGGCCATCATTGTAGCCTCAGAGCACATGCATGCCTCCATATGCATCCTTGTACTGGGGCCTCAGGATAACAGGCAGAAAAATGGAAAAGGGGAGCACTGGGGCAGGTAGGATGATGCCCCTGAGCTGGGGGGTGGAATGCATCCTCTCAAGGAGAGGACCGAAGCAGAACCTGCCCAGTGCCTCGAAGGGAGAAAAACCTATATGGGAAAGAAAATGACACACTTTCAATTGGTGTCATTCTTTGACAAAAATGCAGCATTTTTTGGAGGCAAATGCATCTACGATTTGGAACTGACACCTAGAACTGTTAGATTATCTAATAGATGGCATAAACGTTCCAACAGGTGCAGATGAAAGTCTGCTGTTGAAAATAATGATGGGCAGATCCAGGATCGATCTCTATGAAACTCCCTCCACAGCATACAAAAATGCACGTTTAACTAATAGTATGCAGTTACTTTCTCATGTAGCATCCAAATTGCACTGTACATGCTTTGCGAATAACTGCACTTTATTGCACGAACAACTTTAGCAATAACAACTTGTACATAATCCAGACACACGTAGTACCTTTACAATAGGGTATAAAATTGGATACAGTACAATAACAAAAAAAAGGATAAAACAAGGTAAAAGACTAAACCGAACCTTAAGAAGCCCTCCCAACCCCCCACCCCACTGCCACCCCCAGGTCTGACAGCCCGCAAAAAAAATGAGAATAATAATTTTACCACAAAACTCTAGAAGGGATCACTATATGTAGAACAAGGAAGGAAGGATAACCCCCAAAAAATGGAAAGAACGTGAACCCTGAATGGCGCCGCCCCAAGTGGAGATAACCAGAAAGAGTGATAATTGAAGTAGAAATCTTCTGGGGCGGATTGAGGTATTTGATACCGAAGAAGGAAAAACGGATAATAGGGAAAGAACAACCTCAGCTGTATTGGAGGGAGAGATAGCAAAACTTCAAATAACCTCATAACTAAGTGCCTTAATTCGCATTATGTATTACGGGGATGAAGTACCTTTCCCCTTGGGAGGAGCCCTGAGCAAAATTACCCAACTGATAAACTAGTCACCCTGTCAGCCTTAAATAATCGAGTTATGTTGCCCCAGCATTTTCCAAATTTTTCACCTGAATTAAACATCAAGGCAACCATTCTTTCTGCATTTAGGGCTTCTAGGAAGGTGTTCCACCATTCCCTACAGGAGGGAGCACCCTCTCTGCACCAGTAACGTAGAAGTACAGTTTAGCCACTAAAGATATTAATGCTAATTGACATTTGTGCTATGGATGGAATATCCGCCAAATTACCCAAAACACAAGTCTCTAGACTAAAAATGCCACTCGCCAACGAACGGGTCATCCAGAAACAAATGGAGCCCCAGAATTTAGTTGCCTTAGGGCACTCCCAGAGTTTATAAAGTGGTGGCCCATGGGTAACCACAGTCCTGACATACAGGGGATCTATTTCTGTATATGCGTGAAAGCTTGGCTGGAGAAAGGTACAAATCATGCAGGATGTTAAATTGTAAACTCCTCAGTCTATCTTGCTTGACATAACTGTATAAATCCCGCCAGACTCTCAACCAGGTCTGATCTGACCAATTTGGAAATAAGTTCGCTTTCCAGTAGTGAGGAGCAGGGGAGGCCCTGGCCTCCCTAAGAGAAAGAATAAGCTTATAAATGTTAGAGACCGCTTTGCTAGACACGGCAATAGCTTTTATCTTCGCTACCAGATTCCCCGCCTGATCCTGCCCCTGAGCATCTTTGAAGAATGAGTACATACAGTTCCTGATTTGATGTAACCGGTAACTGTCCTTGGGATTGACTGAGAACTTCTCCATCAAATCTGGAAGAGAAATCAGGTGACCACCCGATAAAAAGTCAGCCATCCTAGGTTTGCCGGAGGTGGCACCCACCATCCTTTTTATCGGCCGATCACCAATTAACAAATTCGGGTTGTTAAGCAGGGGTTGTAATAAGTCCTTTTTAAAAGGGATATTTAATAGCGTATAAAACTGTAGAAAGGGCTCTAATGTCCCATCCCAATGGGGTATCTTTAATTTTTTTTGGAACTCTGCGCCAGGGGGTGAAGAGGAGGGCTTCCAGATCCACCCTGACAGTTTTGGCTACCAATTCGTCTACAGCGCCATTAGCTAAGAATGCTGGCGCGTCGGATGCCCACTTATCCGACCTTGCCATATGGCTTGCTAAGTAACAAATGTAAAAATCAGGTACCTGTAGGCCCCCCTCCTCCCTGCGACGGGTGAGTTTACGATAGGCCCGACGGGGGGGGGGGGTTGCCATTCCAAATAAAATCGGTACAGTATTTGTGGCAAAAATTAAAGAAAGACTTAGGCAAATATATGTTGAGATTAAAAAGGTAGTAAATTAGTTTCAGAAAAACTATCATTTTGATGGTGTTCGCTCTCCCCCAAAAGGAAAGAGGCAGTTGGGACCACCTGTTAAGGTCATCTCTGATCTGTTTAAGAAGAGGTTTAAAATTTAAGTCGTATAGTTGTGAAAAATCTTTGGAAACTTTAATACCTAAATATGTGAGCGAGCCGGTCTGCCAGGATAAGCCCAGCGAGTCACACCAAGCACGATGTAAGTGAGGAGATAATGAATAGACTAATGTTTTTCACTTATTAAGCTTGTAACCGGAGAATTCCGAAAATTGAGAAATAATGGAGAAAAGCTGCGGAAGAGAGGATCGACTGTGCCAAATGTGGATTAGAAGGTCCTCTGCAAACGCAGACACCTTAAAATCAGCATTTTGAATACTTACATCTTGAATATCGTTGTCCAGTTTGATTGCTCTGATTAAGGGTTCCAAATATAAATTAAATAAATATGGTGAGAGGGGGCAGCCTTGTCGGGTACCTCGCGTTAACTTAAAAGGAGATGATATCAAGTTGTTACAAGAAATTCGTGCGGAAGGACAAGTATACAAAATCTTAATGTAACTCAGAAAGTTATCTGGAATGCCAAATTTAGAAAGCACTTCAAACATAAATTCCCACTCCACCCTATCGAATGCCTTCTCTGCGTCTAGCGTGACCAGAGAGGCTTCTTTATCAGGGCTCAAAGATTCATGTATCAAATAAAACAATTTCCTAAAGTGGTCTGCTGATGAACGGCCGGCCACGAACCCAACTTGTTCGGGCTTAATAGTTCTGAACTAAACGGATTTAGTCTATTGGCTAAAATCTTCGCAAAATCTTACGCCAACGCTCAATAGGATATTGGCCTATAATTAGTCACAAGGTCCGGCGGCTTGTCCGGCTTTGGCAAAAGGATAATCCTTGCCTCAAAAAGGGAAGACTCGTAGATTCCTTCCTTGTGCCAAAAGGCAAACAATTGCCACAATAACAGGGCAAGGGTATCTTTAAAGGTCTTGTAAAACAAGACCGAAAACCCATCCGGGCCTGGCGCTTTATCAATTTTTAATGCATCGATAGCTTGCAAGATTTCCTTAGGCTCCAAAGGAGCCTCTAGCTTGCAGCAAAGATCCGGAGGGAGTTGAGGCAGGGAAATCTCCGCAAGAAACTCCTTCATTTTGCGGGACGTCACTAGGGAGAGGGGTTCACCAGCATATAGGTTCTTGTAAACCCAACAAAGGTGGTCATAATATCGCGGGACCTGAGATTATATCCCTGTCTCAGGATGCCTAATAGAGGCAACCCACCTCTCCGCTGCCCTTCTTTTGAGCTGCCAAGCCAACAGTTTTCCTGCTTTACTACCTTGTCCTATGTAGGAAGCCCTTAAGTTAGCGGCAGATCTCTCTACCTTCTCCTTCATGTGTGACTCATACCAGACTTTTAATGACGCTAGCTCTTGTTCTTGAGAGGGAGATCTAAGATCTCCATTTATGGTGTCTAAAACTCTTATTCTATCAAGGCAGTCCACCGCTTTACGTGCTATTCCTTTTTTACGGATTGTCGCCAACCTAATAAATTCACCTCTCCATGTGGCCTTCAATGCCGCCCACACTCGATCAATTGCTTGGAGGGAACCCCAGTTTGCTTCAATTGTATGAGACATAAAGTTCCGAAATATCTGAAGTGAAGAGGGGTCTTTCAGCAGGTGGTTGTTGAGAGTCCATGAGTATGATCTAGAAGGCAAGGAGAATGGGAGGCACCGAAGGCCAATAGGCGAGTGATCAGAGATTACTCGACCAGAGATAAAGGCCTCTTGAATTAGGGAAAGTATCTGATGGCTTACTAGAAAAAAGTCTATACGAGAGTAAGATTGGTGAACTGGTGAGAAAAAAGTATACTCCTTAGACTTGGGGTTGATTAAACGCCATGGGTCCGTTAAACCCAGTGAGGACTTGAACTCAGATAAAGCTGATTGTGCAGGGGATGAACAAACACTTTTAGTCCATGAACGATCCAGACAGTTGGATTGAACTAGGTTCCATTCCCCACCTAAAATTAAGGGTTTATCAGCTATGGAGGCAAGGAGGACTGCCAACCGAGTAAAGAAGGTGGGAGATTCCTGATTGGGACCATAAATAGAGCCTAGCACTACATCTATGCCCGCTAGTTTGCCCAAAACAAAGATATATCTCCCTCGGATCAGGGATTACTTCTGTCGACAGAAAAGGAACACTCTTGGCCACAAGAACTACCACCCCTTTGCAAGTGGAGAAGCCTGCTCAAAAACTTGGCCCACCCATCTCTTCCTGAAAAGGGAAAGTTTATCAGGTAACATGTGTGTTTCCTGCAAAAAAACAATTGATGGATTAAAACGTGCCAGGTGGTTGAGGACAATGTGCCTCTTTTTGCTATCTCTCCCCCCTTTAATGTTCCATGAAATTATACTCAGCTCAGACGCCATATAACAACAGCAAAAATGACACGTTCACTGTTGGGCTGTCAGCCCCAATATCCCCAATGAATATAAATCATAAAGAAAAGGATCCTACCCACCAAACAACCAAAACCATTCCCCAATGTAAAAGCACAACTTACCCCTGGCCCTAAGCCGCTCCAATCTCCTGGACCATGACACGCCTAGCGGTGGGGCCTTCGCTAACTTAACAAGATAGTAAATTACCCTCTCCAAAAAAACGGAAATAATATTACTGTCTGCATTAACCACCTAAGATGCTACACTATTGTAATTAACATACAGCAAACTCAGATTTAACCAGGAGAGAACTAACAACCCTGATAATGGTTTCTCACCATAGCCCCCTGACAGGGATTAAATAATTGTTGGCACTAACAGCTGTATGCTACCAGGACATTGCCAGTAAAAAAGGCCCTTACATCGGCTCTTAAATTCAGAGCTAGACAGATTGGTAAGAAAACCAAAGTGAAGGAAAACCGAACTGGCCTGCAGCTGCCAAAGCCAAACAGAGCAACAACTATCAGGCAAATGCGGTAATCATATAGCTCTCCAAAAAAAAACAGGAGGAGGAAAAAAGCGGGGGAGGTAGGGAAGGAAAGCAAGACCAGGTAGCCTAACTGACAGGGGGACTTGAGTATCCTATACCGCATTGCCTTAAAATATTCGAATTAGGTAATGAGGGCAGCCCACATAGAAAAATAAGTTGTCCACCAGAGGCCAGTCTTGTCCCCTAAAGCACTGCTTAGGATACAACCCCATAGCAGCCAACAGTACAGGGGGCCACTAGCATTACCCTATGCCCACCAAATTAAGTCTAACCCATACCCATTAAGCATCATAAAGCCATAAAGTCACCCGGCAGAACGGCACCTGGTGGTTATAGCAAATTAGCAAGATCAAGAGCTATAAAATTTAGAATTAAACACAGTATCTCAATATGGAAGGGGTTAGGAAGGAAAGGGAAGGAAATGAAAAAAGGGGGAAAGGGAGTGGAAGGGAAGAAAGGGAAGGGAAGAAGGGGAAGGGGAGGGAAAGGAAGAGGGGAGGAGGGAAGGGAGGGAGGAAAGGGGAGGGGGAAAACAGGGGGAAGGGAAACTAGAGAGGTAAAGGGGAGTAAAATATCCACTATAAGTCCAAAAAGTCCAACATCCGAGGCCCAATAAAGGAGAAAAGTCCTTGCTAAACCATTGTGCACTCAATCTTCTTTCATAAAGGGTAGAAGCTTGCCAGAGGACTCGCATTCAGGTTTTGTGAAAAGATCCGAACCAGTCCTAGCACCTTCAGAGCTTCATCAGACGCCTCAACAGCTTTTTCCCTCCTTGTGGGTAACTTCTAGTTTAGCAGGATATAACATGCGGTGCTTCACCCAGCGCCCAGAGCTTGGACGTAATAGGTCGAAAGCTGGCACGCACTATCCTGCTTTTAACTGTAAAATCTGGGACTAAACGGTGTTCTCTTGCCTCCCATAGAATTGCTGAGAGCTTCCTTTTCCCTCAAAATCTGCTCTCGATCGAGATAATTTAGCAGCTTGAAAATTATAGGCCCTCAGGGATCAGCTGAAGAGGGTTTTGCTCTCAGGGCCCTGTGACCCCTCTCTATAATGTATTCTGGGCCATTGGCTGAAGGGCCTACTGTTTTCTTCAACATTTTCTGTAAAAAGGCAATCATATTAGGTCCTTCCTCCCCCTCTGGCAAGCCTAGTAGGACCAAGTTATTCCTACGATTTCTACCTTCAAGGTCTTCGAGGCAGTCCTCTAATTTTGAAAAAGCTCTCCTCAACTCAGTCATTGCAGGCCCCTGTTTATCAGCATTGTGCTCCAGGGATGAAACCCTTGCTTCCACGTCAGTGACACGTCTGGCAAGTTGAGTTAGCGAAGGCTTAAAATCAGCTACATCTTCTATAAGCTTGAAAAGGGCATCTTTTATTGTGGATAATTCCCCATAGACATGAGCTGGTGTTAGATCGTCTACTGTGTCTTTAGGCGATGTGCTGCGTCGGGCCGTTTGCCTCCAGTTCTAGTTTTCGTCCGTCATTCCATCGTACCAAAATGCAGGATTCCACTCTGGGAGGCTTCTCCTAGCTCTCCCAAGACTAGTGCTGGTGGTTAAAGTGTGCAGAGAGGAGAAATATTATAAAATTCATCACGATTAGCGAGCGCTCGCCCCACGAACGTCCGCTACGCTTCCCCGCGCATCACGTGACCACTGTACATGCTTAAAAAACAGTATTCAAGTAATTTCTTATATGCATCCACCAATGCATGTTTCAGTAATGGTTTCCAATTACTTTCTCAAGTAGCATCAAAAATACATGTTAAATAATAGTATTCAAGTACTTTTTCATACAGCATCCAAGCATACATGTTGTAATAATAGTATTCAATTACTTTATCATGTTCAAATAATAGTATTCAATTACTTTATCATGTTCAAATAATGGTATTCAATTACTTTCTCAAATAACATCCAAAATACCTGTTTAAATGAAAGTATTCCGTCTCTTTCTTCTACAGCATCCAAACAATACTGTACATGTTTAAATAAAATGATTCAATTACTTTATCACACAGCATCAACAATACTTATTTAAATAATAGTATACAAGTACTTTCTCATATACTAGAGCATCCAAAAATACATGTTCAAATATTAGTATTGAAATACTTTCTCAAAAACATCCAAAATTACATGTTTAAATAATAGTATTTAAACATACCGTACATGTTTAAAGAATGGTATTCAGGTTTCTTCTCATATTATCTTATAGCATCCAAACATACGTGCTTAAATAATAGTATTCAATTAATTTATTATGTTGATTGCGTGCATGCGCAAGAAACGTTGCGGCAGGTTTCTCCAGAAGCAGGTTGTGGAGGCATGGCACTTTTGTGCCCAATGCCCCCACAGCCTGCAAAGGCTTGTCCCCCATCCCCCAATGCCGTGGCATGCTGCTGCTGACACTAGTTCAGCCAGTGTGCCACAACTTTCTAAAATCAGCCGCTGCAATCAGGGGCCGCCTGTCATTGCAAGCGTCAGCCATCGGCTGCAATGAGGGAGCAACCCATCATTGCAGGGCGGATGTAGGACCTTGATATTGTTTAGAATATGGCAGTGGCTTGCCGCCATATTCACAAACAATATTTCTACATGTTTGTTGCCAACAGGAGCCTCCCCATCGGCATAATGTACCCCTGTTTTATTGTCTGCCCGGCGGGTGCCCAATCCCCATCTGCAGAAAGAAATCCCTCTTTGTTTGGGTCGACGGGTGCCCACTCCCCATTGGTTACAGTTGTCCCCAAAGCAAGAGCCTTGTGGCATGCTGGGAGCCCACCCCAGCATGCCACATGCCCTGTAAAGCTAAAAACAGTCCTGCAATGTTTTTTTCCTTTTTATTATCTGAAAAAAAGGAAACAGTCCCTTGTAGTCTCCCTGCCCCCCTCCTACAACCCGCACCCACCCACTGCACACCCTGCCTCCCCACACCCCCCACTCCATACTTACCTCCGGAGCTCGGCGCAACAATCTTTGCTGGACCAGGAACACATCTGCACTCTTCAAAGCCGACCGCGAGCTGAGGAAATGCCGGTAAGCTGTATAATGGGATAGACAGGTTTTTTCAACTTTAGTGCATATCTCAGACATTTTTGGGAATTTTTCCACCAAATTTTCAACATGGGGTTTTTGGGACCCCTCCTTATGAATTCTTGAACTGTCATGGCGTTAATCGGCCCCGAAAGGTGGTTTTGCGGTCACTGTGCGGAATCACCCTTTGGGGCTGATTAATGAAACTACAGTGCCAGTGTTCATGAGGTGGGCTCTCAAAAAGCCTCGTTGAAATTTGGTGGAAAAATCCAAAGAAATGACTGTTTTACGTGCGTGCATCGTGCAGTTGCTACGTACGCTCGTAACTTCACAAATTTACAATATTTTCATGCCAGATTTTCAACATTGGCATTTTGTCACACCTCCTTGTGAGCAGTATAGCTGTCATTGTTCACATCCTGGCCGAAATGTGTTTTTGCAGTTCCAGCACAGAATGGCGCGGTCGCTGTGGGAAATCAGTGTTTAGGACAGATTAAGAAAATGACAGTGACACTGTTCATGAGTATAGGTTCTAAAATGCCTATGCTGAAAATTTGGTAATGATACTCCATAAAATGACTGTGTTATGAGCGTGCATTGCGCAGTTGACATGCATGCTCATAAGTTCATGAATTTCTAATATTTTCACTCCAGATGTTCAACATTGCCATTTTCCCAGACCTACTTATGAACAGTACAGGTGTCATTTTTTCCATCCTGGCCAAAACATGTTTTCGCACTTCTGGCGCAGAATAGAGCGGTCGCTGTGGGAAGTCACTGTTTGGGACAGATTAAGAAAATGACAATGATACTGTTCATGAGCAGAGGTCCTAAAATGCCTATTTTGAAAACTTGGTGATGATAGCCCATCAATTGACTGTGTTACAAGTGTGCGTTGTGCACTTTCCACATACCCTTGTAACTTCGCAGATTTGTAATATTGTCACACCAGATTTTCAACAGTGCCATTTTTTCACGCCTCCTTATAAGCAGTACAGCTGTCATTTTTCACATCCTGACTGAAATGTGTTGTCACAGTTCCGGCGCAGAATAATGTGGTCACTGTGGGAAATCAGTGTTCGGGACAGATTAAGAAAATGACGCTGACACTGTTCATGAGCAGAGGTCCTAAAATCCCTATGTTGAAAATTTGGTGACGAAGCTCCATAACATGACTGTGTTGCAAGCATGCATTGAACTGTTTCCATGCACCCTTGTAACTTCGCAAATTTGTAATACTGTCACACCACATTTTCAACAGTGGCATTTTTTCACAACTCCTTATGAACACTACAGCTGTCATTTTTCACATCCTGTGGACAATAGCACGGTCACTCTGGGAAATCAGTATTTGGGAAAGATTAAGATTGACCGAGTGAGAGGGGGGAGTGACTGAGCTCAACTGAGCTCTGTCGGGACCACTGCAGATTTGTTTGTGGCAGACAAAGGCCCCAACACAAGAGCCCAGTACAAAAGGGCAGCCTGCAGCACTGGGAGAAACAGAACAAGAGAGCGAGTGAGGGAGGGGGAGTGAGCGAACTCACCGAAGTGCTGTCAGGACTGCTATGGATTTCTTTGTGGACAGAAAAGGTGTCGATACAGGCATAGGGGCCCAGTACAAAAGGCCAGCCTGCAGCAATGGGAGAAACAATATGAGCGAGTGAGACAAGGGGACTTAATGAGCTCAACGGAGCTCTGTCAGGACTGCTGGGATTTCTTTGTGGACAGAAAAAGGCACTAATGCAGACAGAAGCCCCGTACAAAAGGGCAGCTTGCAGCGCCAGGACAAACAGAATGAGTGATGAGAGAGGGAGACTGAGCTACGTCAATGGAGCTCTGTCAGGACAGCTGCGGATTTCATTGTGGACAGACAAAGTTGGCAACACAGCCAGGAGCTCCATGCAAAAGCGCAGTCTGCGGCACCAAGAGAAACAGAATGAGCCAGTGACAGAGCGGTAGTGAGTGAGCTCAATGGAGCTCTAGTGTGACTGCTGCAGATTTTTTTGTGGGCAGAAAATGTAGCAACACAGGCAGAAGCCCAGTACAAAAGGCCAGCTTGCAGTGCTGATAGAAACGGAATGCGAGAGTGACAGAGGGAGAGTGAGCGAGCTCAGTGGAGCTGTGTCAGGACTGCTTCAGATTTCCTTCTGGCCAGAAAAATCCGCCAATGCAGGCAGGAGCCCAGTACAAAAGGGAAGCCTGCAGTACCAGGAGACACAGAATGACCAAGTGAGGGAGGGGGAGTCGGTGAGCTCAACGGGGCTCTTTTGGGACTGTTGCAGATTTGTTTGTGGGCAGAAAAAGGCAGCAATGCATGGAGGGGTCCAGTACAGAAGGGCAGCCTGCAGTGGCAGGAAAACCAGAATGAGCGAACGCGTGAGCTCAACAGAACTGTATTGTAACTGCTGCAGATTTCTTTGTGGGCATAAGAAGGCAACCACGCAGGCAGAAGCCCAGTAAAAAAGGGCAGCCTGCAGTGCCAGCACAACAGAATGAGTGAGTGAGAGAAGGGGAGTGAGCGAGCTCAATGGAGCATTGTTGGGACTGCCATAACATGACTGTGTTGCAAGCGTGCGTTGAACTGTTTCTACGCACCCTTCTAATTTCGCAAATTTGTAATACTGTCATGCCACATTTTCAACAGTGGTATTTTTTTACAACTCCTTATGAACACTACAGCTGTCATTTTTCACATCCTGGCTAAAATATGTTTTTGCACTCCTGCCAGACAATAGTACGGTCACTCTGGGAAATCAGCGTTTGGGACAGATTAAGATCAACTGAGTGAGAGGGGAGAGTGACTGAGCTCAACTGAGCTCTGTTGGGACTGCTGTGGATTTGTCTGTGGGCAGACAAAGGCCCCAACACAAGAACCCAGTACAAAAGGGCAGCCTGCAGCACTGGGAGAAACAGAACAAGAGAGTGAGTGAGGGAGGGGGAGTGAGCGAACTCACCAAAGTGCTGTCAGGACTGCTGCAGATTTCTTTGTGGGCAGAAAAAGGTGTCAATAGAGGCAGAGGCCCAGTACAAAAGAGCAGCCTGCAGCAATGGGACAAACAGTATGAGCGAGTGAGACAAGGGGACTTAGCAAGGTCAACGGAGCTCTGTCAGGACTGCTGGGATTACTTTGTGGGCAGAAAAAGGGGCCAATGTAGGCAGGAACCCCATACAAAAGGGCAGCTTGCAGCACCAGGACAAACAGAATGAGCGATGAGGGAGGGAGACTGAGCGACCTCAACGGAGCTCTGTCAGGACAGCTGCGGATTTCTTTGTGGGCAGAAAATGCGGCAACGCAGGCAAGAGCCCAGTACAAAAGGCCAGCTTGCAGCACAGGCAGAAACGGAATGCAAGATTGACAGACAGCCAGTGAGCGAGCTCAGTGGAGCTATGACGGGACTGGTTCAGATTTCTTTCTGGCCAGTAAAAGGCGCCAATGCAGGCAGGAGCCCAGTACAAAAGGGCAGCCTGCTGCGCCAGGAGACACAGAACGAACGAGTGAGGGAAGGGGGGTCAGTGAGCTCAACGGGGCTTTGTTGGGACTGCTGCGGATTTGTTTATGGGTAGAAAAAGGCAGCAATGCATGAAGGGGCCCAGTACAAAAGGGCAGCCTGCAGTGGCAGGAAAACCAGAATGAGCGAATGAGTGAGCTCAACAGAGCTGTATTGTAACTGCTGCAAATTTTTTTAATGGCTAAGGAAGGTAGCAATGCAGGCAGGAGCCCAGTAGAAAAGGGCAGCCTGCAGCGCTGACAGAACAGAATGAGCGAGTGAGAGAAGGGGAGTGAGCAAGCTCAACAGAGCTTTGTTGGGACTGCTGCAGATTTCTTTGTGGGCATAAAAAGGCACCAACAGAGGCAGGAGCCCAGTACAAAAGGGCAGCCTGCAGCGCCAGGAGAACCAGAATGAGTGAGTGAGACAGGCGGAGTGAGCAATCTCAACGGAGTTCTGTCAGGACAGCTGTGGATTTCTTCATGGGTAGAAAAAGCCACCAACACAGGCAGGAGCCCAGTACAAAAGGGCAGCCTGCAGCGCCAGGAGAAACAGAATGCTGGTGATGGCATTCATCTGAGCAGCAGGGTGATGGCATTCATCTGAGCAGCAGCTGAGATCCTGAGCTCCCCCCTCTGGCCACCTATTTTGTTATTTAAAGTGCATTTTGACAGGGTTTTTCGAGGAAATCACTTAATAGACCAGTTTCTCAACAACCAGTGATCGATAAGGCGTCTCGATCTGGGATTTTTAGCCCTTGCTGGATCGCGATGGAGGTGGATCCGAAGCAGGCCTTCACTAAGCACACCCCTCCTGCATCGCCTGAGAAGGCTGCAAAGAAACAGAGGAACCAGGCCCCAGCTAGGCCGGATCGTAGTAGTGAGAAAATGGCGCAGCCTACACCTCTATCGGAAGACAAATTTCTCCAAGAGCTTGGCCCTGTGAAGGAGCTCCTGGTGGGTTTGACAGGAGAAATTAAATCCCTGCGTAGCGACCTCTCTGATGTTACCAGGAAGGTTTCGGATGTTGAGGTAAAGGTCGCTTCTGTTGAGAATTGGAGAACCAGGGCCGAGGCAGAAATAACAGAGCTAAAGCAGCAAGTGAAGAGGCTTCAAACTAAAACCGAGGACCTCGAGGGGCGAAGTCACCATTACAATTTGTTAATAATGGGCCTTCCAGAGCTAGAAGAAGGCCCAGACCTCATGGCTTTCCTACAAAAGTTCTTGGTGAAAGTGGTGGGCCCATCACCTATTAATGCCTCCTATCACCTTGAGAGGGCCCACCGTTCGCTACGTCCTCGACCTGCAGCTGGTTCCCCCCCTCGCCCGATCATTATTAAATTTTTGAGTTACCTGGACAGACAGCATGTCCTTGTGAAGGCTCGGGAACTCAAGGAAATTTTGTGGGGTGTTTCAAGGATCCAGATTACCCAAGACCTCCCCAAGGAGATCCGAGGAAAGAGGACAGCATATCACCACATTGTTCAAAAGCTTATATAGCAGCTGCAATACCGTTTAGGATGATTTATCCTGCCACCTTAAAAGTAACTGTTGGAGGCATGGCCACAAGCTTTGACACCCCCGAAGCAGCTCTTAAAGAACTGGCTGGCAGACTGCCTGATCTTTTCAAGGGATCCGGCTGAACAAATAACTTTGGACTTTCTGATGTTGTATCTGCCTGACTGTGTGTTTTTTATGTGGTTATCAGAGTCTGTGTTGTTTTGTTGATGAAGGTGATGGCGTCCCCCTTGACCCTTTGTTCCTGTCCTGTGCCTCCCCGGCCCTCCTGTCACATACCTTGGTTGGTGTTGTCTGGATGTGCTCTCCGTTGTCTGGTCTGGTGTTTAGCGCTTCCTTTGGTCTTTCGGGTGGGTGGGCGGCGGGGATCGCCAGTGGGGGCGGCGTTGGTCCTAGGCCCGATCGTGTGAATCTCGGCCTTTCCTTTTTATGGGGCCTGTTTCCGGGGGCGGAACGCTGGTTTCGGTCGTGGTTTCCTGGGGGAACTTCCGGGAGTGTAGCACAATCTGGGTCCGGCTGCATTTAGGGTCCCCCCGAAACGGCAACCGCAATAGGAGCACTCGGCGATTCTTCCCTCTGCCTCTGATATGGGTGTAACGGCTAGGTTTGGTCTCCTGAGCTGGAATGGTGGTGGCATCGGTAAGTGGCTCATTTAATTCTGTCCAGCTGTATGACTCTCAGAGGCGCAGGAATGAATTCTTGGGGGGTTCACCGGGGCTGAGGAGGCCTAGGAGGCTCTATGTAGCAGGGGTTCTTTTTCCTTTCCCTTTAGGTGTTGGTTTTTCTCTTTTCCCCCATTCTCTGCTCTGTCTAATTTTTTGGCCTTAGTGTTTATGGGTACACGGGGGACTGGGAATTGGGGGCGGCTGGGGGGGGGATTAGGCGAGCTTGCGAGTTGGATGTGGGATCGCGAGCTGTGCGGTGGGGGTTGCTAATCTCTGCCCAGGGCCTAGTTGCTGCAATCGTTGGTTGGTAGCTGTCAGGGTCTGTACTTGGCGGTGGGAGGTATGGGTCTCTATAATATATGGCTACTGGGTTTTGGCTCCGGGAGTTCGGAGATTCACATGGGGATCCTGGGGGTTCGTAACCCGGCATAAAGACTGTATCTGGGATTACAGATATTCAGGCCTCCTTCTGTATATAGTTTTGGGGGTGGGTGTGGTGGAGTGTTTGGGGAGGAGGGTTTTCTCTTCTCGGTTACAGATTTTGGTTTCATTGCCTTGTCTAGGGAGGGGTTCCTGCTTGTTTGTTACGGAATCTCGGAGGTTGGATGGGGGTGGGGTATGGGGGGTCACGATATGCTGTTCATGTTATCTTTATAGGGGACTGGGCTCTCTTTGCAAGGGGGGTGGGGGGAGGGAGTTCTAAATGGGGGCATGGGATTGGCTGTTTGGGAGGTGCAACCTGCTATAAGTGGTTGGATTTATGTTATCTGGATATCCATTTATTGTAAGTTTTTTTTGAAATGGCTAAAAATATAGTCAATATTGCATCCTGGAATGTGAGAGGGCTCAGGGATCGGGGTAAAAGGCTGCAGGTTTTTAATCACTGTTCCTTGCTTGGCACAGATATCCTTTTTTTGCAAGAAACACACTTAGGCCGGGATGAAGCCAATCTCCTCTCTCGGTCTGGGTTCTCTCAAGTTTATCTTGCTGGGAACTCTCATTTTAGTAGAGGGGTGGCAATCTTAGTTAAAAACCGTCTTGTTTATCAAGGATTCCAGTTTACTCAGACCGGAAGGAGATTCATCTAGTTAAGAGGCAACTTAAATGGAGAGAGCGTGGTATTGGGATCGGTGTACGGACCGGTGGGAGGTAACCCAGACTTTTTTATGATGTTGACAGACAAGCTGGCTGGTTTTTGCCAACTCAATATGTGTTAGGAGGGGACTGGAATGTACCTTTCCCCTCATTATTGGATAGGGATCCCCAAGATAGGTGCACCCTCCTCGGCACAAAAAGCCCTCTGTGAGATGGTTTCGTTGTTAGGTCTCGGTGACCCGTGGCGCGTTGCTAACCCTTCTTTTAGGGCTTTCCTTTCAATCATGATGCACGACACTAAATCAAGACTGGATATGATTTTAGTTAGTGTCTCCTCTCTCCCGAGTGTCTCTCTCTTGGTATAGAACCGATCATTGTGTCGGATCATGCTTTGGTTTGGGTACACTTGTCTCTTAGCCCTGATTTTCTTGTGACTCCATGTGGAGGCTAAACACTCAACTATTGAAGGACCGTCACTGTGTTTCGGAGATTAGCTCGAGAATATCTTTGTTTTTGGCAGACAATTTGGACTCTACCCCTAGGGTGGACATGGTATGGGGAGCATTAAAGTGTTATCCTAGGGGGGATTTTATTCAGATGGCTTCCCTTAGGCAGAAAGCATGGCTGGCTAGAGCGTTAGAGTTGGTGGGCAGGATTAGGGATTTGGAAGGTAAGTATTCATTATCCTCTTTGGTCTCAGATCTTAAAGAACTTCTTTCAGTTAAGAATGATTACTCAGATCTTCTGAAAGAAAAGACTGAGTACTATCTGGTCAAAACCCAGGCTAAGTATATTGATCTCGGTGAAAAATCCGGGAAATTGCTGGCTTTGCGTCTCAGAGCGCTTGAAAGTTCGAGGATTATTCCCTCTCTGGTTTCTTCATCTGGTGCTAGGGTTTCTTCGCCCAGAGAGATTGCTCGGGTTCTTCGGGAATACTATTCCAGTCTTTATAGTCCCCCTCCAACATCCCACTCTGTAGCTGATCTCAAGAGTTACTTAAGAGAATGGCTCTTCCAAGTATCGGAATCTCAACAGGCATGCCTATTGGCACCTATCTCAGTTGAGGAGATCCAGAGCACTATTGCTTCCCTTGCCCCAGACAAAACACGGCCCAGATGGATTCCCAGTGAACTTTTACAAGGTCTTTTCTAAAGACTTGACCCTATCCTGCTTAAATTATATAATTACTTTCAGGTTGCTTTGGAACTTGACCCGCCTTGTCTGAGGCCACCATAGTCTTAATTCCTAAAGCAGATAAAGAGTCCTCGGACCCAGCTAGCTACCATCCTATCTCTGCAGAACTATAATATTAAAATACTAGCTAAAATACTCACGGAGAGGATTAAAAGATCTGGATGGAGCTTTTGAGCCCTGAACAGGCAGGTTTTGTCCCAGGAGATCAGCTGCTGATCATCTGAGGACATTGTCCATATTTCACAGTTCACCCGGTCTGCTTCAGAACCAATTGTTCTGGTCTCTCTAGATGCTGAAAAAGCATTTGACTGGGTTGACTGGTCCTTTTTATGGGCCGTCTTGGAAGAAATGGGCTTCCCGTCCTCCTTTTTAAGGCTGATTCAGGTACTTTATAAGTGCCCTTCTGCAAAAATCTATTGCAATGGGGTATTATCCCCTCCTTTCAGTCTCTTCGCGGGCACTAGACAGGGTTGCCCCCTTTCTCCTTTATTGTTTAACTTGTACTTGGAACCTCTACTGATTCAGCTTAAATCCTCGCCTCGGGTGAAAGGGGTCAGGTTTTTAGGGAGGGAGCTTGTTCTTTCTGCGTACGCGGATGATATTCTGTTACATCTGTCTGATCCGGTAGCATCGTTAGAAGCAACTCTGGATATTATTAGGCAGTTTAGTTCCCTTTCTGGTTATAAGTTAAACACATCAAAGTGTGAGATTTTCACTTTAAATAATTACATTTTCAAGAGTTGTTTCCTTCCCTTTGGAATGAGATGGACTTCCAGTTCTCTTAAGTACCTGGGGATTCACTTTTCCACTGACCCATTTCTGCTCAAGAAATTAAACCTTAATAAGATTAGAGATTCGGTCAGTCAAGACTTGCAACGTTGGGCATCTCTTCCTATCTCCTTGATGGGCAGAATCAGTATAATTAAAATGAATGTTCTCCCCCGGATTTTTTATCCACTGAACCTTACCAATCTCTGGCTTCCTCTTTCCTTTTTCCAACAGCTCCACAGTATGTTCTCTACCTTTATCTGGAAAGGGAAAGGGGTTCGCTGCTCTTATGGCTCCTTTCGCTTCCCAAAGAAAGGGAGGCCTGAGACTTCCAATTTTCAGCTCTATTATTGGGCTGCCCACCTATCCAAGTTGGGACGGTGGTTCGCGGCAAAACCTGAGAATTCCTCCCCAATATGGCTTCAGTTAGAATCGACCTTTCTTTCTGAGCTTAAATTTGACATAACTACTTTACCCTTTCTTACTCCGAGCTTACTTTCGCAACTGATTTCTAATAATACGGTGGCGGTTTCTCTTAAGGTGTGGGCCCAATGTCTTAGGTTTTTCCGGATCTCCAATCATACAGATTTTGGACAGCCAATTACCTTTAATCCCAACCTTACTATAGGTGACTCGAAGGTAGGAGTAACTTGGCTCTACAACTCAAGGACTCCAGGGTAGAACATTTGTATAGTCAAACTTCTCTTCTCACATCAGGTGATATCCTTGCCAAATTTGGCATTCCAAGTAGAGAGACTTTCAAAGTGTTTCAACTCGACACTTGGTTTGTAATAAGTTGGGGTCGGTGTTTAAACCGTCTGTGTACACCCTTCTCTCTAACATCATTATGCTGGCATCTCAACCCCATTCCATTTCACAGATCTACTCCTATCTTTGACTTTTAATTTGGGGATGAGGTAGGTGGTCCCTTGATCTGGACACATCTTCTCCCGGAAGAGGTACCATTGTGGAGAACCCTATGGCCTAACGCACAAATATCACACTCAGGATAGGTTCCGTTTAGTGCAATATAATATTGTCAATAATTTATATTATACTCCAGTCAAGCTTTTCAGCGTAAGATGATCTCCCTCACAGTGTTTCCGTTGCCTCCAAGATGAGGGTAACTTGATTCATGTTTTCTGGGAGTGTGCTAAAGTGGCCCCGTTGTGGTCTTCTATTAAAGATAATTTAGATCCCCTTCTGGGTCTGAGCAGGTTTTTCTCTCCAGGTATCTGTGTACTGGGTGATTTTTCTCAGATAGACTGCGTGGAGCGTAGGTACCATATGGCTCTGATATCGATGGCAGTCAAAAAGTTGGTTTTAAGGCACTGAAAAGACCAATTAGTTTTATCCTTTGTGGATTGGTTAAAAGAATTGATGTCATACCTCCAGTCCAATAGTTTGATTGCCAGCTATAAGAATCGTATGGACCTATTTTATAAAAGGTGGGGTAAACTTCAGTCTTCTTACCTACCAGGAGGTTAAGGTTTGTGGTCTGATCCCTGGACCCTCATTCTATGTAACTTAATTGCTGCCACTCTAATATAAGACTTTAAAGTGATATAGTCCTGTCTCTCTCAGTGTATTTAGGCTTATTGGTCCGGCCAGTAGATAGATGGTTTGTTAATGTGGATATCCAGGCTTTGGAAGTTGTTAACTTTGTTTTGGCGGGTGCACCTTGGGGAGGGGGGGTGTGGGATTTGTTTTTCTGGGGTTTCTCGACTGACAGATAATTATGTTAAGATGTCTTTTCTGACTCCAATATGTCTGTTATTTACTATTTGTATAGTTGGGAGGGGGGGTGGGCCTGTTTTAGGCTTATTGATTGGTCTCCTAAACACTATGGTTATGGTTGTATTATTTCTGTGGAAAATAATAAACTTAAATTTAAAAAAAAAACAGAATGAGCGAGTGAGACAGGGGGAGTGAGCCACCTCAATGGAGCTCTGTCGGGACAGCTGCATATTTCTTCCTTGGCAGAACAAGGTGCCAATGCACGCAGCAGCCCAGTACAAAAGAGCAGCCTGCAGCACCGGGACAAACAGACTGAGCCAGTGCCAGAGGCCCACGGCGCCAGCTCAACAGACCACCGTAATCAACATTCGGCATTGACAAATGCTTGTTTTTCTTAGAACTGTCTGGTTTTGTGCTGTTACTTAATGGTCTAATGCACAAACAGGGGTGATCAGCTATTACTTCCCACTGACCCACCCATTCCCAGAGCATTACCTATATACACCACATCAAGGGTAGACCTCTGACTATACCTAGGGGCTCATTGGCCCGATGGATGAGTAGGAGGACTTCTGATAAACAGCAATAACAGTTATAAGGTTATGGGCTGTGGAACAAGGCTGCCCTACAGCTAAAGCTAGGCTTCAAGCATTTCTCCTGTTGTAAGTTCTGGTAACTGACTACAGTTTAAAAAGGCTGTATTTTAACTAACAAGCATTTGTCAATGCCGAAAGTTCGCTTGCAGGTATTTGCAGTGGTATTTGGCACTTGGACATGGCTTAAAAAAATCAGTGACAAAGAAGTAGAAGCATTTGTCAATGCCGAATGTTGCTTGCTTGTATGTGCTGTTTAGGTATTTGGAAGTCATTGGAGTGCAAATATTGAAAATTCACGAACTTACGAGCGTGCATAGGAACTGTGCAACGCACTCTTGTGAAACAGTCATTTTTAGGAATTTTTTCATCAAATTTTCAACATAGCCATTTTAAGACCTTTGCTCATGAACAGTGCCACTGTGATTTTCTTAATGTGTCCCATACATTGATTTTGCACACCGAGTGCGCCATTGTGCGCTACATGGGCAGAAACATGTTTTGGGTGAGATGTGAAAAATGACATCTGTACTACTCATAAGAAGGTGTGGTAAAATGGCAATGTTGAAAATCTGAGTGGAAATATTGAAAATTGCAAACCTACGACGTGCGTGGGAACTGCGCAATGCACACTCGATAAAACAGTCATTTTGGAATTTTTCACCAAATTTTGAACATGGGGTTTTGGGACCCCTTCATGAATGATGTCACTGTCATGGCATTATTCAGGCCCAAAAGGGTGATTCGCGCGGTGACTGCGAAATCACCCTCCGAACGAACCGCGCCATGACGGTGACATCATTCATGAAAAGTCTCAAAATGGAAATTTCAGTGCAAAATCAAAAAAAGCCTGAGATATGCAATAAAGTTGAAAAACCCTATCTAGCCCATTATACAGCTTACCGGCATTTACTCTATTCGCGGTTGGCTTTGAAGAGTGAAGGCGTATTCCAGGTCCACGAAGATCGTTGCTCCGATCTCTGGAGGTAAGTATGGGGTAGGGGTGTGGGGAGGTGAAGTCTTGCCCAGTGGGTGGGTGCGGGTTGTGGGAGGGGCCTGGGAGAAAGCCTTGGGACCATTTTCGATTTACAGGTTAAAAAAAAAAGGCGATGACATAGGACGTTTGCCACGCTGGGGTGGACTCCCAGCATGGCACAAGGATGGCTGGGAGGGCCGTGGAGCCGACGGGTGATTGGGCACCCCAGTGGGCAGAGGACGCGGGACTGGATGTTTGCCACACTGGGGTGGGCTCCCAGCATGGCAGAAGGATGGCTGGGGGGGCCTGGAGCCGACTGGAGATTGGGCACCCCCATCGGCAGATGCCGTGGGACATTGGCCACGCTGGGGTGGGCTCCCAGCATGGCAGCAAAGATTTGAGGGGGTGGCGTGATGTGTATGACAGCGGTGGTTTTCTTTGAAGAGAAGACCACCGCTGTCATACACAGCACCGCGTCTGGATTAGTGCAGGACTGCCATGTCTGCTCTATGGAGCAGGGCATTGCAGGAGAGGGGCACACCTCCAAAGTGTCCCATTCTCCCAAGACGTTCCTTGCGCATGCATGCAAGCAAACGTAAAAAGCTAGGCTACGATTATTTCTGCAGAAGTAAGACTTGAAATTAACTGTAGAATATCTCAGCCAGATAGCAATGTGCTTATCCTGTCATAAAACTATTATAAACTGACCAACTTTAGGAACTGCTTTTCTGTGTAACATAACTATAAATTAGGTCTGCTTTCTGCTATAGCTAGGTGAGGAACTGACTGTAGTATTTTCAGCTAACCAGCCTCTGCTTATCCTGAATTAAGACTATTATAAACTGACTAGGATATTACAGCTATCTAGCCTGTTCCTATCTTGAAATTAGTCTACTTTACCCTTACTAGCTTTAGAAATTATTCCTCACTATAAGATAATGGTAAATTAGGTCTTCTTTCTGCTAGAGGTAGGCTCAGATTGTCCCCTCCTAAATAAGGCTGTTATTTTGACTATTTTATCACAGATAATCTGTAATTGCCTATCCTGATTTAATACTGTTAAAAGCTGACTAAAAGGCTCATGCCTGAATAGTGCCTAAAATACTACATTAGTGCCAGGCAAATAAGTAAGAACATAGCCCCCATAGGTGGTGGTGATAAAATTATTCTGGCAATGGGTGAAATTTTTTGGTTTGTCCCCTTCCTGCCAGGCAGGGATACTGCCTCAGGTAAATTCGTGTAGTCGAATGTCACTACACAGAACTTAGGCTCCAAACTCTCCACTACACCCAGCAACAGCCAGTTTTGACAAACCAATGAGTTGCCTTACTGGTCCCTGTAAGTGTTGGATTACAAGCAGAAAATGAGGCTGTCTACAGTAAGTGTCTGCTGTCTGCTATGGGGTATATTAATAGTGATGGAAATTGTCTTAGGTCATATAAAAGTTTCTCTAATCTAATAACTGTAAGGATGAAACTTCAGTCAATAACTGGTACTTAAAGAGCATCAACACAGCAAAATTAGGGCACTACTTAACTGCCCATCCTATCCAAGGACCTAAGGGCTACAGGCATCTGCAAAAATTCATCGCAGACCTGTGGCTTCACCTATTATATATAGCACGGTCGGGGAACATCAAAAGAAACCCTGGGCCTCCTCTTGGAACCGAACCCTCTTTCATCCCACAGAGGTTCAAAACTCAAGGACTAAAGGTTGCACACATGAACATCAGAAGCCTGATGGTAAACTTAGATGAACTAGAAACATGGATATCCCACTACTTCCCAGATATACTTGGGCTAACTGAAACATGGTTAAAACCAAGCATCCCTGGCTCGTTATGTGCTATTAAGGGTTACAAATTACTAAGAAAGGACCATGGCTCCACCAAAAGGGGTAGTGGAGTTGCCATCCTTGCCAGGGAACACCTAAAACGTACAGTACAACTGATGAATACAACCAGCACCCTCAAAGCCCTACATGTAGTCCTGTTATTAGGAAACACCAAGAAAGTAAACCTGATCTGAGCCTACAACCCAACTAAGAGTGTCCTGCTGGGATTAACTAGCCTCACGAACTCTCTGACCTCCCTTAAAGGACAAAATAAAGTTCTACCAATGGGTGATTTCAGTCTGGACTGGGCAGGGAAACACGCAGGATCTTATAAAGCAGTACTGGGAAAACTGCATCTAACACAGCTAATTACATGCCCAAAACAAGGGTATCACAACAAAGCAATCATAAATTAGTGCTAGATTGGATGGTCACAAACAGAGTGGAACATACAGGGATGTATGGAATGCTTCCTAACTCCATCAGTGACCACATCCTGTTTTTTTTGTGCCTGGAGTGCACACATACCCAAGACTCCTTTCAAGGAAATTCAGTTCTGTAATTTTTCTAAGCTAGGCACAAGAGACCTTCATGCTGACCTCAACAACATAGACTAGGCCCCAATCTACCAGACAAAGGATGTTGAAGTTGCAGTGGCTTTTCTCAGAAACACCCTGCAGGAGGTGCAGAACAAACACGTACCCCTAAAAAGAAGAAGAGCAAGTAGCACCGCTACGAGATGGGTACATAGTAGTCTATTAGCCACCATGAAAGTCAGAGATAAGACCTGGATTGCTGCAAAGAAATTGAACAGACAAGCAGACTGGGAGGAATACAGAAAGTAGAGTAATGCCTGTAAGAAAGCCATTCTCATGGCAAAAAGTACCTACTAAAACCAACTGCTACAGGTATCAGCCTAAGATGCTCGTGGTTTCTGGAACCACATAAAATTCTTCATGGGGCAAGGCAGCAACCAGTCTATAGAGGATATGACACTGGCTGAAGCAAACTATAACAATATTAGAACAATAGCAAATGCACTAAACTCCCACTTTACTGACCTTTCTAGCTACGAGAGACTCACAAACCAGTCAAATACTCTACATACTGGTGACATGCCCCCTGTCTCTACACCACTTAACCTAAGAGAGGTTAGCACAGTGGAATGCTAAGTCTCCTTAGAAAATCCCGTCTCACAGATCGGCTGGACCAGATGGCCTAATACTAAAGTTCCTTAAAATAGCAGCTCCAGCCATAACGACACTGGTCACCAGGATCTTCAACCTCTCACTCAGTGCAAAGACAGTCCCATCTCACTGGAAAATTGCCCGGGTAGTACCAATACACAAAAAAAGGGGATACCAAGGACATAAATAACTACCGACCAATTGCCATACTATCTGCCCTGAATAAGCTACTAGAAAAAACTGTGGCAACTTACACCACAGGATGTACAATTGATTCCATCATTAGATCTGGCACACCAGAGGTGCTGGCCTGCCTGTTACATCAAGCAAAACAAGCTTATCCACTCAGGTCAGCAGAAAAGACTTACCTTAGTATGCCTAAATGTGCCACAATAATGGGTGAACAAGCCTTCTCAGCATCGGCCCCCAAGCTTTGGAATACCCTGCCCTCAACTATTAGGCACTCCAAATTGCACCAGGTGTTCAAAAATGAGCCGGTTACCCCCCAACAGCGACATTTCACCAGCGTGGTCCCCTACTGCGTCTACAGTGTCTGGCCATCGTGGGAGACCAACTGGAACCCGGCGCTGTCTGTCGGGGGTCCTGCACCTCCCCATCAGCTCCGACTGGAGTTAAGAATCCATAAGTGGGGGGGGTGAGGGGGGTGCAGCCCCCTGCGTAGGGGGTTCAGGGGTGAACCCCCCCCCATGAAGAAAACAACTGAACAAAGTGCGAACTGGCAGCCAACTGCAGAATGCGGTTGACCTGCCGGTGTTGCTGACAGGGCGTTCGACAAAATTTTTGTCGGATTCCCGTTGAGGATCCAAAATGAGCTACGTGCTTACCTCATGGGCACTGATAGATGCACATGCATCCAAATCACTGGAGCACCTGCCTAGTATAGCTCTCCCAAATCTAAAGCACTTTCTTTATATGTATGCCACATTCTTATGTGGAAAGGTTTACTCTCTCTGGTTGTGACCACCTTCTTTCTTGGGGGTACCTGCACTACCTGATCTGTTGCTATATTGATCCAATATGCTGTTAACCCCTGCACTAGAACATGCTTTGTATGATTTCTTCCTCAGTTATTGTTTCCCCTGTTTGCAACTGCCTCGCCAACTGTGATGCAGCAATACCTGAGATGTCTATTATAGTCTAGTTTCCTTGCACTAAATCATGCAATGTCATTTGTCTCCTGACTTGCTATTAGAAACATAAACTTTGATGGCAGGTAAGGACCGCTTGGCCCTCCTAGTCTGCCCATTTCCCTACCTACTGGATAAGCTGCAGATCCTAGTTAACCAACAGCCTATTTCTTCCTATCCCTATTGCCTCTGTACTTAACTCTGTATATAACTGTATCTCTGTATGTAACTTTCCTGGGTCGTGCCTGAAAATAGGCAATGTTTCTTGTCTAGTGCATTTACCCGGTAAACAAAAACTAAATAAATAAATTAAGCATTCCATATCTTAACCTGCTGCTTCAGCTTTTTATAATTCTAAGCCCCTCCCTCAGGCTACAACTGGAAACAAGATTGTTATATATTTCTCTGTTGCAATCTTTTGTACAGATTCTAGTTTGTACTCCTATAATATTGCACTTATTGGCACCTGCTATTTATGTATTCCAACCTCCCTTCCCTCAGGTTACAACTGGATATATTATTGTATCTTTCTCTCTCTTAACGTGTCTGAATTAAAGAAGTAACCAATAGACACAGGATGGTGCTGGTTGTCATGGGTTGAACTCATACCCCAGGTACATAGGAAGGCAAGTGGCCCTTGTGCCAACTTTCTGACGCCCCTGGGCAGTTCATTTAACTCCTTTCAACCAATACCATGGATTGCCTTATGGTGGTTATAAAAGGGATGCTATAGACAAATTGAAGAAAGTAAAGAATAAATAAAAAGGAAAACTTAAAAAATAATTAACATAATGTACTTTTAATGGGTCAAAAGTCACAGGGTTTTAACCTCTGCTTTAATGTGCACTTTTCAATGTTGTCTAATATCAAAACTGAATGCATTTCTGTGTATGCCATATTGTCTCTATATATAATTAACTGGGTGCATGTTTGACTATATTTGTGCAATTTCTATGTCTCCGAATATTTGTACAAGACTAATAAAGTATATCAATTCAAGCCAAGCCACCCATGAAAAAGGGACATACATGTCTCTGTGGGCCTACCCATTTAACAAAATTCAATAAATAGATAAATAAGTTATAACTAACTAACTAAATCAATCAATCAATACTTTTTCCAGCCCCTCCCCCCCAATAACTTTTTTACAGCCTTTGAAAGTTTTTCATTCAAGTCTGGTGTGGTCACCACTGGCACTGGTACTAACCCCCCTCCCCCCCAGTTTGGATGTGTTACATTACCCAGGAGGAAGCAGGAGAAACAGGATGAAAGTGCTGGAGGGTCCGTGTGGGCAGTTGTTTGAGTGAGGTCTTGGGTTAGAAAATGGCTTTTGTAAGCACACAGCAGTTTTAGAGATGAAGGAGAATTATTTTTTTTTGTTTGCAAATGCTCTTTGAATTGCGAGCTATGAGTTGTCATCACGGCAGCCAGAGTCAGTGGAACAAGTTGCTATTGTTTATTTCTGCTCACAGCAGGACGTGCTGCTGTGGAGCAGTGGTTACTTGTAGGTGAACATTTAAAGTGCACTTGGCTGTGTTTTTTCTTCCTTCAGTAAACAGTTTCTTTGGATTTTTCACTATAGAGAAATACTACGTACAGTGCGTAAGGGAGTACATGGAGTAAGCGGATGAACAAGCAATGTGAGCAGGTGAGTTTGTGGGCAAGGTATGAGTCAGCACAATCTAGCCATCAAACTAATACAAAGACAACAAGCATTTGTCAATGCTGAATATTGTCGCACTGGAATTGGCTTTGATAGTGCAGTGTGGAAACACATTTTTGGCAGGATGTGAAAAAAGACAGCTGTACTGTTCATAAGGAGGTGTAAAAAAATGGCAGTGGTGAAAATGTGGCATGTAGGTACTGCAAATATGCAAGGTTACAAGGGTGCGTGGGAAATGCACAATGCACACTTGTAACACAGGCATGTTATGGAGTTTCGGCACCAGATTTTCAACGTAGGCGTTTTAGCACCTCTACTCATGTACAGTGTCACTGTCATGTCCTCAAGCTGTCTCAAAAAGTGATTTAGCACAGCAGCTACGCTATTCTTGACCGGAAGTGCAAAAACACATTTCGTGCAGGATATGTAAAATGACAGCTTTACTGTTCATCAAGAGGTGTGGAAAAAGGCCAATGGTGAAAATCCAGAGTGAAAATATTACAAATGCACAACGTTACAAGCGTGCGTGCAAACTGCACAATGTACACTCGTAACACAATCATTTTATGGAGTATCATCACCAAATTTTCAACATAGGCATTGTAGGACCTCTGCTCATGAACAGTATCAATGCCATTTTTGTAATCTGGCCCAAACACTGATTTCCCACAGTGACCGAGGTATTGTGCGCCGGTAGTGTGGAAACATATTTCGGCCAGGATGCGAAAAATGACAGCTGTACTGTTCACAAGGAGGTGTAGAAAAATTACAATGTTGAAAATCTGGCATAAAAAAATATTGCGAATTCACAAAGTTACAAGCTTAAGTAGCAACTGCTCAACACACGCTCGTAAAACAGCCATTTTTTTGATTTTTCCACCAAATTTGCAACATAGGCTTTTTGAGAGACCACTTCATGAACACTGCCACTGTCCTTGCGTTAATCGGTCCCAAAAGGTGATTCCACGCAGTGACTGCGAAATCACCTTTTGGGACCGAATAACATCAAAACTGTGACAGAATTCATGAGGAGGGGTCCCAAAAACCCCATGTTGAAAATTTGGTGCATAAATTCCAAAATATGCCCAAGATATGGAGCAAAGTTGAAAAAACCCTATTTATTCCATTATACAGCTTACCGGAATTTCCTCACTTCACGGTCGGCTTTGAAGAGTGCAGACGTGTTCCTGGTCCACTGAAGATCATTGCGCCGGACTCCGGAGGTAAGTATGGGGTGTGGGGGGTGTGGGGAGGCAGGGTGCACAGTGGGTGGGTGCAGGTGGTGGGTAGGGAGACGATGAGGGACCGTTTTCAATTTACAGGTACTGATAAAAAAAAACATCACGGATGGTTTTGTTTTTACAGGTCATTTCTTTTGTTTGGGGTACAGTAGCTGATGGGGATTGGGCACCCTGTCAGCACAGAAGAAGGGGGGACATCATGCCGATGGGGAGTGGGCCCCCATCAGCACAGTACAGCGGAAGGGGGGCGGATGCCACGGGGACTGGGCGCCTGGCTGGCAACAACGAGGGGTATATCCTGCCGACAGGGAGTGGGCTCCCATCGGCACATACTACAGGGTAGGGCAAGCCAACCAGGGAATTGGGCACCCCAAAGTTGGTGCTGTCGGCAGTGTAGCGGCCACTGTGCCGCCATGTTACTAGCTGGTGAGCATGTAGGAAGGGTCCGTCACGTGTGACGAGCTCTGTTCAGATTGCAGCGGACCTTTCCATAGATGTGCTCACTAGTTTAATATGCATGGTGTGGCATTGGCATGCAGGCTGATTGGGGAATGAGGGACGCACCTACTGGTGCATGCCTTGCATTCACCCAACAGCAACTGCGCCTCCAAATCCCCGCTGCCACAAGGTATTGGCTGCACAAGCGCGCCAATATAACAAGGGAGGTCTTATGACAGCTTGGGGGAATGTCATTGTGTACACGCTGGAGGACAGGAGGAAGATGAAAGACATGATTGACATGTCCAAGAAACAAGATGGACAGCACTGAGTTGCTCACAACAAGTGGTTACACAGGCACAGTGGAAACTCTATGAAACAGGCAGTGGGAGAGGTTCGGAAGGATACTAGGAAGAATCTTTTTTATGGGAAGAGTGGTGGCAGATTGTATCAAACTTCCAGAAGAGGTAATCTGCAATGATAGAGCTGGGGCTTCAAAAGTGGGTGGTGTGGGTGGTACATGTGAAAAGTGTGCATGGGGGCAGTTGGGGAGGGAGGGGAAGAAATGAGGACCGACAGGTGCACAGTCCCATAACTAAGTAGGTTTGGGCAGGCTGGACGTGCTAATAGGCCTTTATCTTTTGACATTTTCTATCTTTTTAAGATTGGAGTTGCAAACCATCAGTGAAGTACAAAATAGAAAATTGATTTTGGGATTTGTGAAAGCCATTTGGAGCAATTACAGAAAATGGGACAAAAAGGTAAGAGGAGGGGTTTTTAAGAGTATGTGTAAATAGTAGGTGTATGTGGGGGTGGAGGATGGGTGGAAGGTTATAAAAAGAGACATTACGCAATTTAAAAAGTAATGGCAGAAGAGATCCATGATGGCTTTGCATATGGCCAACATAGCAGCCAGAAGTTTTTTTTTTTTTTTTTTTTTTAAGTTTCTGGGAGTTATGTATATCTGGGTGTGCTGCATCCTGGTTACAGGAATAGTGCCTGGCCAATGGGCTGTCACCCCATAAGGGCACAGGTCAGAAACTCTCTCAGCCAATCAGAACACAGTAAATTGCCTACCCAGTTTATACATTTCAGTAAATAAATAAAAAGCTGTTCCTTTCACAGACCTATTGTCACAGCGTAGGGCTATCACTCACAACACTGGTGACCCAGGTTCAGGAATGCACCTAGGCCAGGTGTCAGAAGCTGGCATGAGGGAGGAGGACAATGAACTACTCTTCTTCTCTGATGAGGCAGGGAGACAGATGTCCCCTCTGTTTGCATCACCTGGGTGGCCACTAGTTGAGTGGAGAGCAGCACAGTTTGTGGAGGTGGGGGAGTCAACTGGTGTTGCACTTTAGCTTGCTTACGTGCATACACATGTGCACCCTTGTTACCAATGTACCAGAGAAGAGGGAAGCCTGAACACTGACAAAATCCCCAGACAACACAGAAGGAAGCACTATACCCCATACTGGTTGCTGACATCAGTGCTGACCCCCAGAGGGCCATGCAGCCTGCTGAGTCACGGTACTGCAGAGTGCACTTGAATCCTTCAGCATAGCCACTTGGGCCCCTGATAGGATGGATGCCTCAGGCTGAGGGGGTGCAGCTGTTTGCTGTCACACCGCCAGCCATCATGTTGTTGGACCTGTGGGCTGCTGCCAGTTCTGCTTATGCTACGGTTAATGTTAGGGTGCATTAGGCTATGTCCTTGGCTGGCTCATGGTGGAGGGGCATTCCTCGGCATTTCCACACTATAGCACTGCCCACTACAGGTCATACTGCCTCCCATGCATTGCCCAGTATAGCCATGGGTATCTGCCCCTCTGCCACTTCGCTGACTTCTACCCATGGGTGCGATGCACTACATGCACTGGGGCCATGGTGTACACCCCCCAACTGTGCATTGGAATCATGTGGGACAGCTCTGGGGCCAACACCCTGCTGTGTCCCATGCATGGCAACGAGGATAGGGTCCTCATTACAGACAGTGTTGTGGGGATCTTCACCCAGGGTGTCCTGACACTGTCACCTCGCGCTCTGCATGAGGCCAGGCAGTGCCACCAACAGGAATTGGCCAAAGTTCTCCTGCAAGGCCACCTCGCGATCAAGTGTGAGTGACACACGGTCAAGTATGGCTGTTTGCCACTCGGCCACTGCTTGCATCCCCTGCGGGGACAACTGTCTGCTGCACCTCATGGGAAGCCACATGCTGCAGACCATGGGTGATAGCATGCTTCACACCACTTATGTCACCCTCCACATGCTGATGATGCTGCCGTGCAGCACTGTGGTATCCCCCAATGACACCTTGCTGGCACTTAGTTCTTTCCTTAGCAGTACCTCAGTATCAAGCATACTTTGGCAGAGGTGGTTCACTTCATCCATGTCCATGTCCACATCGGGGTAGTCAGGGGCTTCTGCTGCCACTGTCCCCTTCCCATTAACAGACGTTGTTGGTGAGAGGTTCTGTACAACATTGTTCTGGATGGTGTCTGCTGCACTGGTGGCACTGTTATCATGATCCACCTGTTCTCCCACAGATTGCTGTGCCCTTTCCTCACTGTCTCTGGCAAGCTCTGGGTGATCTTGATCCACAGGGCTCTCTCCCCAGGATATGTCTCTTCACTTGAGGGTGTCTCACCTTCATGCCCTGAGTGGCTTTCACACTCAAATTCTGTTTCCACACCACTCTGTGCCTGTACTGTGCATCTACTGTGCCATGCTGTGGCTGTGTCTGACATGTTGGTGCTACCTGGAACAAGAGTGGCACATGTACATTTTCTTATGATCTAGGGGCAGAGTCACAGACATGTGTTGTTCAGTTCACCCATTGCCGGTACATGCTGTGCCTCCATCTGCCCCCAAAAGTGCCAGCAGGGTACCTGCACATGCTACTGTACACAACACCGCTTGCAGCACACATGGGCTAACACTGGGTCCATATCCTGAGCAACACACCCAGCAACATTACAAACTACAAAATGTGCTAGTGCTGCTCTCCCCCACAAGAACACAACAACTGCTCTACCTTACCCACCGCCCCCACCCCCCCAGCTTTGCAGCTGCATGCTACGCACCCCATGCCTGACAAATGTGTCACATGACAGTTGCACAGTGCAACACAGCATATTGATACAGGCCTCCCATGTGGCATGACAGTCACTCACCGTCCTACTCCTCTAACCCTTAGCGATATGCGTTATGCAGCATGGTACCCCCTGAGGCCCCTCTTGCATGGACTCCCACTTGACTCTTTATGGGATTATCTCTGATACCCTGAGGCAATTCTTGTTGTATCTGGCCTGGATGGGACCTGTAAGGTCAAGTGATGTCCTCCCCCTGCACAGACCTCATTGTTGCCTGTGTTACCAAGACACCTCCTTGTGCCAGACAAAGCCACCAGCATACATACCCTGCTGCACCCCCCCAGCAGGCCATCTGTACCAGCCCGTACTCGTGTACCTGACCCTCACAAACACAACTGACCCACCCCCCAACCCAGGACACACCCCACACATCCCTCCCACCAAGTCTTCAACATTCTTTCTCCCCAACCCACAGTCTACCACTGTCTCCCTCTGTAAGTCACTGCACCCAGGGCCTCTGATGGCATCTCTGGATCATCTCCAACATACATCTGTAGCCACATGCACAACAATAGACCGCAGGCTGCTGCTTAACATCTGGCAATTGTGCTGGCAGCCATCAATTCGCTGCACCCCCTGCCTTGGCCCTTCATGTGTGCATCTGTGTCAGCAGTGCTAGTCCCCTTCTCCCACATAGCAATGTGGCCCAGCACCCATGTTCACCACCGTGGATACCTGGCCAGCTACTCACACATCACACCCACATCTACACCACAGCACTTCACTGTGTGTTTCACCCTCTGCCCTGTTTTCCCCATGTCCTGCACACCTTTGTGCGTTGCATGTGTCCCGATGTCCAAGGCCTCCTGCAATGGCACCCAATAGTTCCTTAGTACTCTGATGATACAACATGCAGTGGGTCCCCGGCACCTGGGCCACACCTTCTGGGTGTCATCACTGTAACTTGACACAGCAGCACTGCTGCAGACCCCACCATGGGTGCCATCTATATGCCACCCTGACATACCTTCCAGCCATGCCAGTCACCACACTCTTACCTCTCATGCCTTGGACATAATAGCACTATTGCACACACTGCTTCACACCATCGTCAACATATCACATCCACCTCTCTTGTACTGACATCTCAAACTGTACTTGTGCAGTGCCCAGCTTACCTGCTGTGCTCCACAGTCTGTAGGTGCCTAGATTGCTGTTCCCCTCAGTGGTTCTCATGCTGACGTGGGTGGCCACAGGCTCCTCTTGGCTGTTCAGTTGGACTACCTCCTGTGGTCCTTCTCCAGTGGTCATCACACTCCATCTGTTCCTTGCCATCTTTTCTTTGGAATGGCTCCCCAGGTCATGATACCATTTTTGGAGCTCACGCATGGACCTTTTCACAGTGCCAACAGCATTCACAAGGTTGGTAAGCTCTTCCCAGGCCTGTCTCAAATGGTCTCTCGTCTCCTTCTCACCACCTTTGTGGAGGAGGATATCCACTTGTGCATCCACCTCCTCCCTGAGTACATCTGTCTCCTCTTGTATAAAGTTTTTCTTCCTTGCCTGCTTGCTTCTCCTGGCCTCAGGCATCTTTGCTGGTCTCTATGCCATTTTCTGAGGCAATCTGTGCTGCATTGTACCTTGTGTCAAATCCGCTCACTGCATCCCTTTTTATGATGCAGTTTGCAGACTGCATCAAATCCGCTTAGATTGATGCAATTCATGAAGTTGCTGTAATATGATGCACTGCGTTTTATGCAAGTGCATTTGATGCAGTCACCCACATCAATGCAAATTGCATCGATCTAAGCACTCTTTGAAAATTGAGCCCATTGTATTTTGAATCACTACCCTCCTTGACCAGATTGCTTTACTTCCAAAACTACTATAAGTGTGGGCCCCCCCACCTGATCTCCCCATACATGATTTTAGAGGAAAGGCAATAGTTCTTCCAATTCTGTCCAACTCAAAAACTCCCTCCCTCCCAGTCCTATTGTGTGCCAGCCCCATAAAGTAGTATAAGCACTGTGACAGAAGTGCATGAGCACCTGAGTTGGAGAGAGCAGAGCTGTCAGCCAGCATCATTAATGAACGTGGATGATTAGGTTAGGGGGGGAGGCGATTTTGAAGACATCAGCTGCTTCTGTTTCAGTACTATAAGTCACTGTTTTTCTTCCATACTAGTGTGTGTGTGTGTGAGGGAAGGGGAGGGAGGATTTTTGCCAGTAATGACTGGGGTGGGAAGGGGGATGAGCCAGGGATTAGTCTCGGTCCCTTGTTGCAAGCTAGAATCCTTTTTATTTATTTTCCAGTTTTTCTATACACTGTATCCAAGTACTGTTTAACACCGCTTACATTCTGCAGAACTTATAGACAGTCCCTAATTCATGACGATTTATTTTCACACCCTTTGCAGTGACTGACAACTGATTGTTAGCTGTCATTCTATTTAAACTGAGTCCTACTCACTGCACCTGCTTGCTGCCAAACTTACAGAACTATCATAGAGTGGGTTTCATACAACTGTCCAAAATGACTCTATTTGGCTGTATACAGAGAAACTCAGTTAAATGGCTGTAGAAGTACTTGCTTGATGTTGAAAGTTGGAAAGCTAGCAATCTTACTGAATGTTCAGGTTGTGAGCCTTCAGTTTCTGGCACTATGGTCTGGCAGCTATCAGCTTCATCCCCTCCTCCAAGTAATAAAAGACATCATGGCATGCAAAGGGGAATGCCTGGAATGCCATGAATGCCTACAATTTTTGTTTTCTTTTAACTGCACTTTCACTCTGCATTCTAATGCCTGTACTGAATGAACACGATGCACTGGGTGTATTTATTTATTGAAATGTTTCACCAGGAGGGCACGCTGAACAACAAGTTGCTAGTCTCATGGTGTGACCAGAGGGGTGGGGTGTACATGAGGATAAAATACAGAGGTTGATACAATATCATAATGAAAATATTTGGAAAGGCATACAATTAAGTAATAAGTAGACAACATGATTATATATGAGGAAAGGCTACTGAGAATGATACAATCTCACTATATATGCTTTTGGAATAACTATAATTAAGAAATTTGTTGACAACATGATTATACAATGACATACAAGGTGAAGGGAAGCAAGGGGGAAGCTAGTGGCAGTGCATTTATTAGAATGCGAACAGTTAGGTCTAAGGCCTATATGGATCTGCAAATATGCAGATGATACAAAGGTGAGGGCAATTGTGAATGATGTGGAATCTATTACAAATTTCCAGAAGCAGCTGTAAGAACTGGAAAACTAGGCTAAACAACACAAGCTTAGATTTAATGAAAAAAAGTGTAAAGTGGTGCACTTTGGTCATAACAATATCAAAGCATCCTACATGATTAACAAAATGATTATGAGTACTGACTGTGAGAAGGACTTGGGGAAGTAATTATAAATACTCTGATGTTTGATAAACACAATAAGAACATAACAAATAGGACCAACAGGGTCATGGGTAACATTCTACGAAATATTAGGAGTAGAAAGGATAATGTCCTTGTCCCGTTGTACACATCCCTGGTTAGGCTGATTTTAGAGTATGGTACTCCCTTTAGTACTCCTCAAACTGTTGGAACATCCAGAAATATAGAAAGGGTGCAAAGGAGATTGACTAAAAATATTAAGAGGGTCCACAGTATGGATTATAGAAGCAGACTACAGGAATTGGGGTTATACTCGATGGAATACCGCTAAACAAGAGGAGATTTGTGCTATGTACTGTACATAATGCCTTCCAGAATGGAATACTGTGGAAAAATGGCAGGCTTATACAAAAAGAAATCATCTGGTAGGGCAATTAGAGCACATATATGTCAACTCCATAGGGAAATGTATAGGACCACTAAAAGGGGAAGGTGGTACAATCAGAGGGTAATGGAGGTAGGGGAATGCCCTGCCATGTGATGTTGTTGGAGCAAGCAGCCTAGCAACTTTCAAGACATTGTTTGATAAAGGCATGGGGCAAAATAAATCGGATATTGTCCACTGAAAAGTGGCAAGTCCACAAATGGCCCTTGAGGTTATAGGACTTGTGACCCTACCTATGATCCTATATGAACCTATAAGGCAAGCTGGTCGGCAACAGGACAGACAGAACAATAAGCTTCAGTACATCAGAAGAGCAAGTTATAATGAAAGTGCACTTTAGATTTAGAGGCAGTTAGTGTACAGGAGTGCAGTGGAGAGGGAAGGAGGTGAAGATATAGAAGAGGGGAAGAAAAGGGGGGGAGGTGTGAGGCGTGCCAAGAACTGACCCCTTCAATATGCTGAGAACCCTGTCGGGGGGGGGAAACAAGCCGAAGGTAGAGGAGAGGGAGAGAAGGGGATAGGTACTGGGGCAGGTGGGAGGTAGACAGATAATTAAGAAGGGATAGGGAGCCGGGAGGCATGCTAAGAACCCTTCCGGGGGAAGAACAAGGCAAAGAGAGAGGTGAGGGAGAGAAGACGGTAGGTAGTGGGGCAGAAGGGATGTAGATAGATAGGTGAGTAGAGGAGGAGAGGTGGGGAGGTGTACCAAGAACCAACTCCATGAGGATGCTAAGAACCCTGTCAGGGCTCTGTGTTGTGTGAAACTGGGGAGTAATTAGAGGTAAATTGGGCAATCAGAACAGTCATTCAGTGAATGTCATTAATCATCAATGAACATCGACAATGGTGATGATTTTTGTTACTGAAGCAAAATCAGTACAGTAAATACTGTAAAGTGTATTTATGGTCTGCTGTGATGTGTATGTGTTGATGACACTAACTGCCTGATAGCACACAGTAGCGCTGTAGTTTAAACCAATATATTTCACTATTCATTTATTTTAGCACTGTTTTGGTGGGTGCGATTATTATAAAAAAAAGTTAGCAAACGCTGACCCGCCGGCACAGCGACAGCACTACCGCTTGCAATGTTGTAGACCCAGGTTCAGGAATGGATTCAGGTTGTCAGAGAACCAGCCGGGGAGGAGGCTTGAGCATCCGTTGGACTGCTCTAGCTCCTTCGGGGGGTTGGGGATGCCAACTCAATGCATGCCTGACCTCTGTCGGATGGAGGTTCAACAAGCCCACAGACTTATGTGGGGGTGGCCAACACTGGCAGATGCCTTGTTGTCCTAGTGCAGCCATGTCTCCAGGGGGGCTTACCAGTAAAAGACTCTGCCCTGGTATGACACCGACATGAGGGCCAGGGATTAGCCCTTACCCGCAGCTGCCATGATCCTTGAAGAGGACCCTGATGAGACACAGGTGGTATGAGGGGCTGAGGGGGTCACCCAACTCATCCCCACCTGGGGGCCAAACCAAGGCTCTGTAGGGGTCCCTGAGGGTTGTGGTGGCTGCAGTGAAGTTGGGTAACGTACCGGAGAAGTGGGGGCATAAAAAGAGATTTAAAAAAAAAAAGGGTTAGCAAAATATTTTATTTATATGGTATTTTTATCTTAAATACCACAACTAGTGTAAAGTACCATATTATTCATGATATGTAGTGATTACTTTCCAGATCTTGCACACTCCTAATAGGATTCATCTTCTGGTGGTGGAGCAGAAAGTGGCAGCATGCAGACCCTCAAAAAGTCAGTCTCAGATCTTAGAGTATCATCACTTCTCCATCAGGACCATGAAAATCATAATTGATAAAATTATGAGACATGTCAAGTCACAGTAAATTCAATTTCATTATAAAGTCAGCATCTACACCAAACATGTAATGCAAAATATTATCCAGACAGTAAATTTACCACACAGTCTATCAGTTAATATTAAATATTGTAGTTGTCTCATATTCTTAAATTAATTTGTTGACTTAATTCTAAATGCAATTTTGCTATATTTAAAGCAATGAGTTAACTCACCCCCAAGTTTTTTTTTTTCAATTTAATGTACTTTGTTAAGTATATAACAGCTTTTGTCCAAATGACCTGACAACAATTGTCTTGTTACCAGGGGCGACAAGCAACCAGAAATTTTGGAAGGGCACAAAATCCATGCTGCCCCAAGAAAATTTTGAAAAATTGAAGCCAAATGGTGCATTTTGGTGTCTTTTAGCAGGCCAGGAAGCTGTTCCCCAACATGCTAAATGCCATCATAATGATAGAGCAGTAATGCATTTCTTTCTGTCTTTTTTCAGTCTGTGGACTGTGACCTTTCATATTTTCAAAGAAATTTCTCCTCTGCTCTTCAGTGGCAGTTGCTTCTATGTGTCAGAAATGTGGTCTGTTCTCAGGAACCATATTGCATTGGACTGGAGGTCTTCTGTAGCACCACCCTCTAAACAATTGACAGTTGCCATTCTACAGTTTGAAAAAGGATTTTTCTTTAAAGGGGGCTTGGCCTCTCTCTTCTAAGTCCTCTATTATTTTGGCCGATGACCATCAGGTGGTGATGGGTGATGGGCTTCTCCAAGAACTGTCCTTATGGGTATACAGATGCTTTATTACTTGTAAATCTGGGGGTGGGGGTTCTTTGGTGTTGGATGTGGTTTTTCTTCTTAGCCTACCCAACTTCTAACACTACTTCAAATGGGGCTCACATAGATTCTGCCTCTACTGCCAACAGGGCCGGTTTTAGGATTTTGAGGGGCCCCCAGCGAAATTTATGATGGCCCCCCCACCCAGTTATCTTTTTGCACATGGCCCACGTTTTACTCAAATTTTATGGAATTAAAATACCAATGCACACATAGGTGCTCAATCTCATTTTTATGTTTGCTTGCATGCATGTGCAAGAAACATAGTGCCATCATCCGAGTTTCCGGAGGTGTGTCACCCCCTCTTCCAATTCAGTCAGTGTGTTGGCAGGCACGGCTCCAATCCGCCAACGCATGTTGAAGCTGTCTATGACAGCTCCAAAATGCAGTGGCATACAGTTGAAAGGGGGAGCTATGCTTCAGTGAGCAGCGCTAAGATATCACCTGCTCATGCGCAGCTCCCCCTACACACACACACACACAAACCTGCGCGCGCATACTGCGTGCTGCTCACCACACACACTGTATAGCCGGCCGAGTGCCCAATCCTCCGTCGGCTAAGTGCTGCACTCCCCCCAATGCCTACATGCCACACTGGGTGCCCACCCAGCTGGCAAGTTATCATATAGCCGACGGGGTGCCCAATCCCCATCGACTCCACTGTCCCCCGAGTACTGGGTGCCATGCTGGGAACCTACCAGCGTAGCAACTGGTGTTATGGCTGGGATGGGGGTGCCCAATCCCCCGTCAGCTCATGCCCCCCAGCTGTCCTTGTGCCACGCTGGGAGCCCACCCAGCATGGCAAACATCCCGTTGTCTTTTTAAAAAACCTGAAAAGCAAAAACGGTCCCATGCAATCTCCTGCCCCTGCCCCCACAACCCGCACCCACCCACTGCACACCCTGCCTCCCACACCCACCCTCACCCCATACTTACCTCCGGAGTCCAGCGCGATGATCTTCGGTGGACTGGGAACACGTCTGCACTCTTCAAAGCCGACCACGAACAGAGGAAATGCCGTTAAGCTGTATAATGGGATAGTTATGGTTTTTTCAACTTTGTTGCATATCTCAGGCATTTTTTGGAATTTTTGCACCAAATTTTCAACATGGGGTTTTTGGGACCCCTTCTCATGAATGATGACACTGTCATGGCGTTATTCGGGCCCAAAGGGAGATTTCGCAGTCACTGCGCAAAATCACCTTTCGGGCCTGATTGATGAAATTGCACTGCCAGCGTTCATAAGGTGGGTCTCAAGAAGCCTATTTTGAAAATTTGCGGTACTCCAAAATGACTGTTTTATTTAATGAGTTGTGCAGTTCCCACGCAGGGCTCGTGAAGTCACGTAATTTTCAATATTTTCACTCCAGATTTTCAACATTGCCATTTTACCACACCTTCTTATGAGCAGTACAGCTGTCATTTTTCACAACTCACAAAAACGTGTTTCCGCCCATGTAGCGTACAATGGCGCAGTCGGTGTGCGAAATCAATGTATGGAACAAATTAAGAAAATCACAGTGACACTGTTCATGAGCAGAGGTCTTAAAATGGCTATGTTGAAAATTTGGTGAAAAAATTCCTAAAAATGATTGTTTTACAAGCGTGTGTTGCGCAGTTCCTACGCATGCTCGCAAGTTCATGAATTTTCAATATTTTCACCCAGATTTTTCAACATTGACATTTTACCACACCTCTTTATGAGCAGTACAGCTGTCATTTTCACATCTTGCCCAAAATGTGTTTCCATACATGTGAGCACACATAATGGCGATCGGTCAGTGCCAAAATCAATGTATGGGACACATTAAGAAAATCACCAGTGACACTGTTCATGACAGAGGTCTTAAAATGGCTATGTTGAAAATTTGGTGAAAAAATCCATAAAAATGACTATTTTATGAGCGTGCGTTGCGCAGTTCCTACGCATGCTCGTAAGTTCACGAATTTTCAATATTTTCACTCCAGATTTTCAACTTTGCCATTTTATTACACCTCCTTATGACCAGTATAGTTGTTATTTTTCACATTTTGCCCAAAATGTGTTTCCGCACATGTAGCGCACAATGGTGCTGTCGGTGTGCGAAATCAATGTATGGGACACATTAAGAAAATCACAGTGACACTGTTCATGAGCAGAGGTCTTAAAATGGCTATGTTGAAAATTTGGTGAAAAAATCTCTAAAAATGACTGTTTTACAAGCGTATGCTATGCAAATTCTATGCATGTTCAGAAGTTCATGAATTTTCAATATTTTCACCCAGATTTTCAACTTTGCCATTTTATTACACCTCCTTATGAGCAGTACAGCTGTCATTTTTCACATTTGCCCAAAATGTGTTTCCGCCCATGTAACGCACAATGGCGCAGTCGGTGTGCGAAATCAATGTATGGGACACATTAAGAAAATCACAGTGACACTGTTCATGAGCAGAGGTCTTAAAATGGCTATGTTGAAAATTTGGTGAAAAAATTCCTAAAAATGACTGTTTTACAAGCCTGCATTGCGCGGTTCCTACGTACGCTCGTAAGTTTGCGAATTTTCAATATTTTCACTCCAGATTTTCAAAATTGCCATTTTATAACACTTCCTTATGAACAGTACAGCTTCCATTTTTCACATGTCTCCCAAAATGTGTTTTCACACATGTAGCGCACAATGGTGCAGTCGATTGTAATGGCAATGTTTGGGACAGATTAAGAAAATCACAGTTACACTTTTCATGAGCAGAGGTCTTAAAATGGCTATGTTGAAAATTTGGTGACAAAAGTCCATAAAATGACTGTGTTACGAGTGAGCATTGCGCAGTTTCCACGCACCCTCGTAAGTTCATGACTTTGTAATATTTACAGTCCAGATTTTCACCAGTGGCATTTTTCTACACTTCCTTATGAACAGTACAGCTGTCATTTTTCACAACATGGCCGAAATGTGTTTTCACACTTTCAGCGTAGAGGTGCATGGTCACTATGGGAAATCATTGTTTGGGACAGATAAAGTAAATCACAGTGACGCTGTTCATGATCGGAGGTCCCAAAATGCCTTTGTTGACAATCTGCTGTAAAAAATCCCCAAACTAATTACATTACGGGTGTGCGTTGCACAGTTTCTATGCACGCTCGTGACTTCACCATTTTTTTTAATATTTTTACTACAGATTTGCAACATTGCCATTTTTTACACGTCCCCATGAACAGTATAGCTGTCATTTTTTACATCCTGTTCGGAATGTGTTTGCACCTGTGGTGCTAAATGCCATAGTCGCTGTGCATAAGCAGCTTTCGGCTAACAAACTGATATTGCCACTGTTCATGAGGTGGGGTCACAAAAAAAAACATGTTGAAAATTTGGAGTGAAAATACCCACGAATGCCTCAGGTATTACGGTTTCCAACCATAACGCCCAACCCCGTAGAGAATGACAGGCATCAGGGATGTGACTTGGGATTCTTGCCTGCAATGCTCATACCATTCCACACCCTGCAGCCAGTGAGAGGCGTCGAGGTATGCCTTGGACTCTTTGGCTCCAAAGTTCACCCCATTCTCCAATACCGCGCCCATCTCACTGTATTTCCTAATGGAATGGGTGCGCATAAGGGCCAAAGACCCCAAGGCACACCGTGACACTTGTCAGTGTCTGCAGGGCGGGGTGTGGGTGAAATGGCATGACCGTTGTGCCTGACGACCCAAAGACACACCCCAATGCCTGTCACTTTCTGCAGGGTGGTGGTGGGGTTGGCTTCAGTTCAATACTTCACTGCCATTCCTATTACGCAGCTCTGTAACTTCTACACTACCACTGCCAATGCCAGCAAGCAAACATTCAGCATTGACAAATGCTTGTTAAATCTAGAAACAATCTCTTTAATAAATGAAATAGTATACATCAGGCTGTGTTAAAGAGTTTATGAGGTACTTGACACACATACACACACACACACACACACACACACACACACACAATGTATCCATATCCCCACTACACTGCATTTGTTGAGCCTGTCCAAAGGTCTACATTTTCCATTACTTTATACTTGTCAAGTCATTTTAGAATGCTTCTGGCCAATTAAAATAACTCTGTTTCTTTGGAACCACGTATACCTTGCCTGGCCAATGTGTCACATAACAGTTGCACAGTGCGACACAGCATATTACTACAGGCCTCCCATGTGGAATGACAGTCACTCATCATCCTACTCCTGTGACCCTTAGCGACATGCGTTATGCAGCATGGTACCCACTGAGCCCCCCCCTTGCATAGGCTCCCACTTGACTCTTCATGGGATTATCTCTGATGGCCTGAAGCAATTCCTGTTGTATCTAGCCTGGATGGGACCTGTGGGGCCAAGTGATGTCCTCCCCTTGCACATACCCCATTGTTGCTTGTGTTACCAACACCCCCCGTTCTGCAACACAAGGCCACCAACAGTCATATCCTCCTGCACCCCCCAGCAGGCCACCTGCATCAACCTGTACCTGTGTACTTGACCCTCACAAACACAACTGACCTACCACCCGACCCAGGACAAACCCCACACATTCCCCCCACCAAAGTCCTTAACATTCTTTCTCCCCAACCCACAGACTACCACTGTCTCCCTCTGTAAGTCAGTGCACCTGGGGCCTCTGATGACATCTCTGGATCATCTCCAACATACATCTGTAGCCACATGCACAACCATAGACTGCAGGCTGCTGCTTAACATCTGGCAATTGTGCTGGCAGCCATCACTTTACCGCACCCTCTGCCTTGGCCCTTTGTGTGTGCATCTGTGTCAGCAGTGCTAGTCCACTACCCCCACATAGTTATGTGGCCCAGCACCCATGTTCACCACCTTGGATACCTGGCCAGCTACTCACACACCACACCCACATCTACACCACAGCACTCCACTGTGTGTTGCACCCTCTGCCCTGTTTTCCCCATGTCCTGCACACCTTTGTGCACTGCATGTGTCTTGATATCCAGGGTCTCCTGCAATGGCACCCGATGGTTCCTTAACACTCTGATGACACACCATGCACTGGATCCCCGGCACCTGAGCCACACCTTCTGGGTGTCTGGGTTAAATGAGAAAAAGACCGAGGTAGAAAGGTCAGTGGGGGATGCTGCAACAGAAGGTAAAGCCATCAAAAAATGGAGAGCAATGAGTACCAATGCTCGTAGTGTGGGTAACAAGCTTCCTGAATTGGTGGCCTTGATGGAGGTGGAATATCTGGATATCGTGGCAGTCACAGAAACATGGTACACACAAAACCATGACTGGGATGTAAACATACCAGGATACACTATCTACAGGAGGGACAGGGAGGGTAAAAGAGGAGGAGGAGTAGCTCTTTACATAAGGGAAGGAATAAAGGCAACAGAACAAAAGGGTAAACAGGGAGGAGAAGAAGCACTGTGGGTAAATTTGGAGACAGGCAATGGCACCACAATCCGCACAGGGGTTGTATACAGACCCCCTTCTCAGGGGGAGGAAATGGACAAGGAAATGATAGAAAGTATACTTAGAATGGCAGAAAAAGGGGGGATATTGTTGATGGGTGATCTGAATATGCCAGATGTTAACTGGAGTGCAGTTGCAGCAGCCACTTTGAAGAGTGGGGTTATTCTAGATGCCCTACAGGGGGCATGCCTTAGACAACTAGTATTGGAGCCCACTCGAGAGGGAGCAATCTTAGACCTGGTTCTCTCAAATGGAGATGGAGAGAGGATCACAGATGTAGAAGTGGGTAGCCATCTGGGAACTAGTGACCATCGAACAGTATGGTTCACAATAAACACAACAATAGAGTCAAGCCATACAAAGGCAAAAGTACTGGACTTTAGGAGGGCTGACTTTGCCAAAATGGGTGAGTGCCTAAGGAATGCACTAGCAAATGGGCAGGAAGGAGGGGTGGAAGAACAATGGGGAAAAGTAAAAACTGCCATCACAGAGGTAACGAGCCTTTGTGTGAAGCAAATAAACAAAACAAAACGATGTAAGAAACCACTATGGTTCTCAAAGGAAGTGGCAGTGAAGGTTCAAGAGAAAAAGAAAGCATTCAGGAAGTACAAGGAATCGCAGAAGGAGCAGGACAGAGAACTGTATCAGTTAAAGCAAAAGGAGGCTGGGAAGGCAGTCAGAACAGCAAAGGCCCAAACCGAGGAAAAGATAGCCAACTCAGTTAAGAAGGGGATAAAACCTTTATAGGTACATCAGGAGCGAAGGAAGACTAAGGGAGAGATAGTGAGGCTTAATAAAGGGAGGGAGGGTGGGCAGAGGAGACTGTGAAAAGGCAGAGATACTAAACAAATATTTTGCTCAGTATTTACAAATGAAGAGGGGAGGTACCTAAAACAAACAGTAGAAACACTCTGGATACAGAAGTTGATACCAGCCCATTTACAAAAGAAAGGGTTCTGAAAGAACTCTTAAAACTGAAGGTGGACAAAGCAATGGGGCCTGATGGGATTCACCCCAGAATTTAAAAGAACTAAGGGTAGAACTAGTGACACCACTGACTACCCTTTTTAACAAATCATGGGAGGATGGGGTGGTACCCGAGGACTGGAGGAGGGCAGATGTGATTCCCCTTCACAAAAGAGGGAGCAAGACAGAAGCAGGAAACTACAGACCTGTTAGTTTAACCTCACTGATAGGGAAAATGATGGAATCACTTCTGAAGGAAAGAATTGTTGCATATCTAGAGGCCAGAGGGGCACAGGACCCAATGCAGCATGGATTCACAGTGGGAAGGTCATGCCAGACAAATCTGATAGATTTCTTTGACTGGGTGACCAAAGTAGTAGATCAGGGAGGGGCTGTGGACATGGCCTACCTAGACTTTAGCAAGGCATTTGACACAGTCCAACACAAAAGATTAATATACAAGTTAGCCAGCCTGGGATTGGGTCCCAAGATGATAGCCTGGGTAAAGAATTGGCTGGAGAATAGGACACAGAGAGTAATAGTAAATGGAGTCCACTCAGAAGAAAGGAAGGTTACTAGTGGGGTACCACAGGGTTCAGTATTAGGACCGGTCCTCTTCAATGTCTTTATAAGTGACATTGCAGAGGGACTGGAAGGAAAAGTATGTCTCTTTGCAGATGACACAGAGATCTGCAACAGAGTTGATGCACAGGGTGGGGTGGAAAGGATGAGAAGGGACTTGGCAAGTAGAAGAATGGTCAAATGTATGGCAGCTTAGATTCAATGCTAAGAAGTGCAAGGTAATGCACCTGGGAAACAAAAACCCAGGGAAGAGTACACAATGGGGGTGAGATACTAACAACAACAAAATGGAAAGGGACCTGGGGTAGTCATATCAGATGACCTAAAGGTGGGCAAGCAATGAAGAGGGCAGCAAGGAGGGCTGGGGGATACTGGGATGCATAGGGAGAGGCATCACCAGTAGAAACAGGAAGTTATTGTCCCTCTGTACAGACAGCTGGTGAGACCCCATCTGGAGTACTGCGTGCAGTTCTGGAGACCTAATCTCCGCAATGACATAGACAGGATGGAAGCTGTCCAGAGGAGGGCAACTAAAATGGTGCAGGGTCTGCACCGGAAGACATATGAAGAGAGATGAAAGGAGCTTAATATGTATAGCCTCGAGGAAAGGAGGGAGAGGGGGGACATGATAGAAACGTTCAAGTACCTCAAGGGAATCAACAAAGTCCAAGAGGGTAGCATCTTTCAAAAAAAGAGGTGTGCAAGAACAACAAGGCACAATTTGAAGATAGAGGTGGGGCAGCTCAGAGGTAATTTAAGGAAGTATTTTTTCACAGAGAGGGTTGTGGATGCATGGAACGGCCTTCCGGAGGAGGTTGTAGAGTCAAAATCAGTGGTGGAATTCAAGCATGCATGGGACAGTCATAAGGCCATTCTAGGGGGTGGGGGTAGAAAGAAGTAGGCTGCTGGTTAACTAGGATCTGCAGCTTATCCAGTAGGTAGGGAAATGGGCAGACTGGGTGGGCCAAGCGGTCCTTATCTGCCGTCAAATTCTATGTTCTATGTTTCTATGTTTCACCACTGTCATCTAACACAGCAGCACTGCTGCAGCCCCCATCATGGGTGCCATCGATATGCCACCCTGACATACCTTCCAGCCATGCCTGTCACCACACTCTTACCTCTCATGCTTTGGACACAACAGCACTATTGCACACACCACTTCACACCATCATCAACATAACATCCACCTGTCTCGTACTGACATTACAAACTGTACATGTGTACTGCCCTGCTTACCTGCTGTGCTCTACAGTCTGAAGGTGTCTAGATTGCTGTCCCCCTTAAAGGTCCTAGTGATGATGTGAGTGGCCACAGGCTCCTCCTGGCTGCTCAGCTGGACTACCTCCTGTGTTCCTTCTCCAGTGGTCATTGTGCTCCATCTGTTCCTTGCCATCTTTTCTTTGGACTAGCTCCCCAGATCCTGATACCATTTTTTTTCATGGTGCCAATGGCATTCACATGGGTGGCAACCTCTTCCCAGGCCTGTCTCCAATGGTCTCTCCACCTTCTTCTCACCACCTCTGTGGAGGAGGAGAGACACCTGCGCATCCACCTTCTATCTGAGCACATCTGTCTCCTCTTGTGTAAAGTTTTTCTTCCTTGCCTGCTTGCTTCCCTGTCCTCAGGCATCTCTGCTGGTCCCTGTGCCATTTCCTGAAGCAATCTGTGCTACATCGTAACTTGCGTCAAATCCGCTCACTGCATCCCTTTTTATGATGCAGTTTGCAGATTGTATAAAATCCGCTTAGACTGACACAATTCATGAAGTTTCTGGAATATGGTACACTGTGTTTTATGCAAGTGCATTTGACGCAGTCACTCACTTCAACGCAAATTGCATCAATCTAAGCACTCTATGAAAGTTGGGACCATTGTATTTTGAATCACTACCATCCTTGACCAGATTGCTTTTCTTCCAACTACTACTATAAGTATGGACCCCCCTCACCTGATCTCCCCATACATGATTTTAGAGGAGAGGAAATAGTTCTTCCAATTCTGGCTAACTCAGTCACTCCCTCCCAGTCCCATTGTGTGCCAGTCCCATAAAGTAGTATAAGCACTGTGACAGAAGTGTGTGAGCACCTGAGTGGGAGGGAGCAGAGCTGTCAGCATCATTAATGAACTTGGATGGATAGGTTAGGGAGAGATGTGATTTTAAAGACATTAGCTGCTTCTTTTTCAGTACTAGAAGTTAATGTTTTTTTTCTATACTAGTGTGTGTGTTGGGGGGGAATTTCTACAGGTAATGACTGGAGTAGGAAGGGGGATGAGCCAGGGATTAATCTTGGTCCTTTGTTGCAAGATGGAATTATTTTTATTTATTTTCCAGTTTTTCTATACACTGTATCCAAGTGCTGTTTAACACCACTTATATTTTACAGAACTTGCAGATAGTCCCTAATTTATGGCGATTAATTTTCATACCCTTTGCAATGACTGACAAGTGATTGTTAGCTGTCATGCCATTTAAACTGAGTCCTACTCACTGCACCTGCTTGCTGCCACACTTACAGAACTGTCATAGAGTGGGTTCTATACAACTTTCTGAGATGTCTCTACTTGGCTGTATACAGAAAAACTCAGTTAAATGGCTGCAGAAGTATTTGCTTGATGTTGACAATTGGAAAGTGAGCAATCTTACTGAATGTTCAGGTTGCGTGCCTTCAGTTTCTAGTGCTATGGTCTGGCAGCTGGCAGCTTCATCCCCTACTCCAAACAATAAAAGACATCATGGCATGCAAAGGGGAATGCCCTGAATGCCATGAATGCCTACAATTTTTTTTTTCTTTTAACTGCACTTTCACTCTGCATTTTAATGCCTGTACTGAATGAACACGATGCACTGGGTGTATTTATTTATTGAAATGTTCCACCAGGAGGGCATGCTGAACAACAAGTTGCTCGTCTCACAGTGTGATCTGGGAGCTGGGGTGTACATGAGGATAAACTACAGAGACTGATACAATATCGTAATAGAAACATTTGGAAAGGCACACAATTAAGTAATAAGTAGATAACATGAATATATATGAGGAAAGGCTACTGAGAATGATACAATCTCACTATATACGCTTTTGGAATAACTAGAAGAAATTTGTAGACAACATGACTATACATTGACGTATAAGGTGAAGGGAAGCAAGGGGGAAGCTAGTGGCAGTGCATTTATTAGAATGTTAGGTCTAAGGTGAGCTGGTCGTCAACAGGGCAGACAAAACAATAAGCTTCAGTACATCGGTAGTGCAAGTTATAGTCAAAGTGCATTTTAGATTTAGGGGCATTTAGTGCAGAAGAGTGCAGTGGAGGGGAAAGGGAGGTGAGGATATAGAAGAGGAGAAGAAGGGGTGGTGGTTGGAGGCGTGCCAAGAACTGACCCCTTCAACATGCTGAGAATCTTGCCAGAGGGCGGAACAAGGCAAAGGTAGAGGAGAGGAAGAGAAGGTGATAGGTATTGGGGAAGGTGGGAGGTATTTAGATAGTGAAGAAGGGCAGGGGAGCTGGGAGACATGATAGGAATTGTCCCCTTCAGGATGCTGAGAACCCTGCCAGGGGGCAGAACAAGGTGAAGAGAGAGAGGTGAGTGAGAGAAAATGGTAGGTAGTGGGTCAGAAGGGAGGTAGATAAATAGGTGAGAATGGGAGGGGAGGTGGGAGGTGTACCAAGAACTGACTCCTTGAGGATGCTGAGAACCCTACCAGGGTGTGTTGTGTGAAACTGGGGAGTGATTAGGGGTAAATTGGGCAATCAGAACAGTCATTCAGTAAATGTCATTGATCATCAGTGAACATCGACAATGGTGATGATTTTCGTTTCTGACGAAAAATCAGTACAGTAAATACTGTAAAGTGTATTTATGGTCTACTGTGGTGTATGTGTTGATGACACCAATTGCCTGATAACATGCAGTAGCACTGTAGCTTAAACCAATATATTTCACTATCCATTTATTTTAGCACTCTTTTGGTGTGTGCGATTATTATGGGAAAAAAAGTATCAAAAGCCGACCCAACGGTGCGGCAGTAGCACTACCACTTGTGACACCGGCGACCCGGGTTCGGGAATAGACTCAGGTTGTCAGGGAACCAGCTGGGGAGGGAGGAGGCTTGGCATCTGTTGAACTGCTCATCTCCCCTGGGGGTGGGGCATGCCTGACCTCTGACGGCAGCCAGAGGTTCAACAAGCCCACAGTCTTACATGGGAGGGGCAAGGTGTGGCCAACACCGGCAGATGCCTTGGCATCCTAGAGCAGCCATGTGGCCTAACAGTAAAAGACTCTGCCCCAGTGCAACACCAACATGAGGGCCAGAGATTAGCCCTCACCCATGGCTGCCGTGACCCTTGGTGAGGACCCCGTTGAGACACAGAAGGTTGAGGGGCTGAGGGGATCGCGTTGACTTGTCCCCACCTGGGGGTTAAACCATGGTTCTATGGGGGTCCCTGAGGGTTGTGGTGGCTGCAGTAAAGTCGGGCACCGCATCGGAGACAAGGGGGTATAAAAAGAGATTTAAAAAAAAAACAAGCATTTGTCAATGCCAAATGTTTGCTTGCTGATATTAGCATTGGACATGCAGGAGTTAGACAGATGCAGAATAGGAATGGTAGTGAAATATTGAACTCATGCCAACCCCACCTCCACCCTGCAGGGATGGACAGGCATTGGGGTGTGCCTTTGGGTCATCGCCCATAATGCTCATGGCATTTCATCTCACACTATCCTGCAGACACTGACAAGTGCTGAGGTGTGCCTTGGGGTGTTTGACTTTACAGTCATCCCATTTCATAAGGCCATACACTGAAATGGGTGCAATATAGGAGAATGGAGTGAACTCTGGGGAGAAAGAGTCCAAGCACCCCTCAATGCCTGTCACTGGCTTCAGGGTGGGGGTGGGGTGGAATGGCATGAGCATTACAGCCGGCAATCCAAAGACACACCCCTGACACTTGTCAGTCTGTACAGGGTGGGACGTTATGGTTAGAAGCCCTAATGCCCCAGTGGTTTGCTGGTATTTGCACTACAAATTTTCAGCATGGCCTTTTTTGTACCCCCCACCTCATGAAAGCATTTGGGACCTCTGCTCATGCACAGTGGCACTGTGATTTTGTTAATCTGTCCCAAACGTTGATTTCCCACATTGACCACGCCATTCTGCGCCAGATATGCAAAAACACAGTTTGGGCTGGATGTGAAAAATGACAGCTGTACCATTCATAGGGAGGTGTGAAGAGATGGCAATGTTGAAAATCTGGAGGGAAAATATTAAAAATGCTTGAACTTCCAAGCGTACATGGAAACTGCACAACGCCATGCTCGTTACATAGTCATTTTATGGACTTTTGTCACCAAATGTTCAACATAGGCATTTTGGGACCTCTGGTCATGAATAGTGTCACTGAGATTTTCTTAATATGTCCTGAACACTGATTTCCCACAGCATCTGCACTACTGTGCGCTGGAAGTGCGAAAAGACATTTCAGCCAGGATGTGAAATATGACAGCTGTACTGTTCATAAGGAGGTGTGAAAAATGCCAGTGTTGATATTCTGGAGTGAAAATATTACAGATTTGCGAAGTTATGAGTGTGCATGAAAACTGCACAATGCACACTCCTAACAGTCATTTTTTTGAATTTTTTTTTACCAAATTTGCAACACAGGCTTTTTGGGAGCCCACCTCATGAACAATGACAGTCATTTCATTAATCAGTCCCAAAAGGTGATTCCGCGCAGTGACCGAAAATGACATTTCATGACTGAATAACCAGATGTCAGTCTCTGAATTCATGAGATGGGGTCCCAAGAACCCCATGTTGAAAATTTGATGGCAAAATTCGCCAAAATGGCTGAAATATCCACCTAAGTTGAAATCCCCCAGTATATGCCATTATACAGCTTACTGGCATTTCTTCTGTTCACGTTTGGCTTTAAAGAGTGCAGACTTGTTCCCGCTCCATCGAAGATTGTTGTGCCAGGCTCCTGAGGTAAGTATGGGGTGAGCGGGTAATATGGGGTGGTCGGTTGCGTAGAGGGTGCATGCGGATTGGGGGAGGAGCACCAGAGACAATGAGGGATAGTTTTCTGTTTTTACAGTGTTTTAAAAAAAAAACGACCTTGCAGGATGGTTTTTCTATTACAGAGACCCCAGCGTGCCACCTGGGTGTTTGTTGGGGGAGCTGTAGCCAACGGGGATTGGGCACCCCGTCAGCACCTACAGAGTGTTTGGAGGGGCGCATGAGATGAGAGGGATTGGGCACCCTACTCGGCAGACAACAAACTGGGGGGACATTATGCTGATGGGGATTGGGCTCCCCCATTGGCAAATGAACTTGGGAAGGGGCATGACAACAGGGGGATTGGGCACACCCATCTGCTTTCATGGGGACTGTGAGAGGCAGACAGCAGCAGCCATTGCTATGTTTATTTAAAACAAATGAGGGGGACATTATGCCGATGGGGATTGGGCTACCCCATCTGCAAATGAACTGGGGAGGGGGCATGCCAACAGGGGGATTGGGCACACCCATCTGCTTTCATGGGGACTGTGAGAGGCAGCTGGCAACAGCCACCACCATGTTTATTGAAATGGGACAGAAAACAAGGCAAGCTGTGAGTTGACGCTTAAATCAGGGACTGCCGCAGTAGAAAAAACAGCTGATTGTTAAATGATGGGGTGCTCCCTGATTGCAGCGGCAAATTTCTTTCAAGTTGGTGGCACCCTGCAATACTGCTATCATTGACAGCGTGCTCTTCCATTGGCACCACAGAGACCAGCCCCAGAAGGACTGCTGGCATTGGCCAGAACACTGCCGCACCTCCACAACTTGCTACTACATCAAGCTGCCGCAATATGTTTCTTGCACATGCATGCAAGCAAACATAAAATGGGGGTAGCAAAATATTTTATTTATACAGTATTTTTATCTTAAATACCACAAATAGTGTAAAGTACCATATTATTCATGATATGTAGTCATTTCTTTCCAGGTCTTGCACACTCCTAATAGGATTCATCTTCTGGTGGTGGGCAGAAGGTGGCAGCATGCATACCCTCAAAAAGTCAGTCTCAGCTCTCAGAGCATCATCATTTCTCCCTCAGGACCATGAAAATCATAACTGATAAAATTATGAGTTATGTCAAGTCACAATAAATTCAATTTCATTATAAAGTCAGCATCTACACCAAACACATAATACATAAATATTATCCAGAATGTAAACTTACCACACATAGTCTATCATTTAATATTTAATATTGCAGTTGTCTCATATTCTTAAATTCATTTGTTGACTTAATTCTAAATGCAATTTTGCTATATTTAAAGAAATGGGTTAACTCACTCCTAGTATTTTTCTTCAATTTAATATACTTTATTGAGTATATAACAGCTTATGTCCGAATGACCTGACAACAATTGTCTCATTACAGAGATTAATATAACAACAAAATACAGAACGAAAGACAGAAAAAGAGAACCCACAACAGACATGATCTGAACAGTGACTATCGGTAATAGCAAAGAACAAGTATTGCAAACAAACCAACACATACCCCCGCTAAACCAATCCTACCTCCCACCCCCCATCTACCACCCTGTCCCCAGTACCCCACCCCCTCCCCCAGGCACAAAAGAGGGTATGAATGCATTAAGAAATTAGAAGAAGAGAAAATGAAAGAAAGAGGAGGAGAGAGAATGGGAGTGAATCACCCCAACAAGAGGGAGAGACATCACCATCAGGTTTAGGTAACCCCCCATGGAGCTTGTGTAAAAGGTAAGAGAGCAAGAAGAGGTCCCCATTTCCTCAGAAACCCCTCCCGATGGGACTGCCTTCGGGCTACATGTTTCTCCAACAACTCACCTCTAGTTTAGATCAAGTAGATATAGTATGATCCTTCCTTGATTTTTTTCAATTTATTTTCATTAATGCATTTATAAATGGTGCCTCTTATTCTATTAAAGATTGTGCAACGTAGCATAAATGTAACATAAAGTGCATGAGTGTTACACCATCAGTCCCACGTAGGCCTGTACTTCTGTTCCCATTTGGTGCAGTACACTAGTGCTGATCCTCGCCTCGCTATGCTATAAAGCCATCTATCTCCAGAGTTTCTCAATATACCAAGGCAATGTTCTTTTTCAAAAACTGTTTAAACTATTGAGTGTAATATTAATGATTTGTAGTGACTGAGGGATGCAATTTTGTCTTGTGCATCAATATCTAAAAGTCTTTTTTCCATGCTTATCTTCGTCATTTGCTAATTCATCAGCTACCTTGTTCTTATTGACAAGAATGTATCACCCACTGCATTTCTGTTTAGATGTGTTTTGATTTCTTTTACCCAGTCCATAAACAGACCTTTTTCATAGAGGTCTACTTCCTCTTGATAACATGCACTGACTAGTCTAGCAGATTCTGTTGCATTTTTATCCAGTAATTTGTTTGCCTTCGTGTTGCCCATACAATGACTGCATTTATCCCACATTATGCTTTAACCACTAGTAAGGGAGTGGTTGATGAAAGACTCAGTAAGCCTTAAGAAGGTGTTTCACACCACCTGCATTTATTGTGTTGTCTTTGTACTCTAATGTACATCTGCATAAAACAAAGCCTCTTCTGTTTTTTTTTCTTTGAAGACTGGTAATGCTGGCTTAGTTGTATTTCCACCATAGTTTACGTTAAATCTCACTGTGCCATTAACGGCTTACTTTTTTCCTCCAGTAGCCAACATTTGTCTCCAGGATAGCTTCACTGTGGATACAACACCTAATCAGTTACAGGCAGGAACATTCACCATTAGTTTATTATTAATTTTTTGAACGTTTCCTTTTCTACTTCCATAGCCAAAAACAGAAACATAATTTTGTATTTGTAAACATTTATTGTCAATCTTGTTTCCTTACAGAAGTCAGTTAATTTATCCTGTGCCCCTTCTTGAGGTTTGTGACACCAAGTCCAAGATCATTTCCATATACTAATATACTTAGTTGAATTTATTTTGTTTTTCTACAGATTACATGTTCCTTCATCTGCTAGTTTTACCAATTTCACCATGCAACAGTTTAATAAAAAGATGGGCAGCAGGCACCCTGCCTTACATCCTTTTTTGTTTTTAAGGTGCTGTCTCTTGCCTGTTTTACTTGGGACAATGTCTCATCATGGGAAAAGCGGAGCGAGTCCGGTGCCTCTTCATTAATCCTCTTTTCTCATAGGGCCTTCCAAAAAATATCCCTGTATCAAGGGAACCAAAAGAGTTTTTAGATCTATAAATGGTGAATATAAAAATGTTTTCCTTATCTTGCAGTATTTAACATTGAATAGCTATGTACTGTATTATATTTACACAGAGAGCTACCAAGTAACTACAATTGGACCTAACCAAAACAACTACAAGCAAGAATCTTTGAATTCCTGGACTGAGCAGCTGAGAATAATTCTATCACATCAAACTAAAGGGTTTTAATGAAGGTACATATTCCTACTGTACCTAAATTTTATGTTCTACTGAAATTGTGCAAAGACTAGATTCCGCCCCCCCGGTAAACCAATGGTTTCATCACAAAGAAGACCTCTATCATCACAGACATGTTTTCAGCAAATAGTTTGTATTTTACTTTCATACATCTTGGACTGTGTAGACATTCTTTCAAAACTAGAGGAGTTGAACTGTTCAGAGTATTTAATTTGGCTAACAATAGATGCCAGATAATTGTATACATCAATACAATATGAATTGGGCCTTTTGGGAATAGAATGTGTTTAATAATTCAGAAGCGGCCTCAGATTTTCCAATAAACTTTACTTTAGAGGCAGTAAATCTCATTCTAACTTCTAATTACTTCCTGTTTAATGGTAAGTTTTACCAACAGGTATGTGGAACAGCTATGGGCACAACCATGGCTCCCTCCTATGCTAACCTGTTTTTAGGTTGGTGGGAGGGAGTCATGGTGTTTAACTCAAATTGAAACCTTTTTCTTCCTCAGATACATTTCTGAAAAAGATTCATTGATGAGATATTGGCCATTTGGAAGGGAGTTACTGTGTCAGCATTGGAATTTGCTGAAATCTTGAACAGTAATGATATTGGAATACAAGTCACATAAGAAGCAGATCTGAGGTATTTTAATTGAGTTAACTTTGTTGCCGTTAGAGTCACATACAATGCTGCTTGTAAAATGTTTTATATCTGTTTACATTGATGCTCTTTGATGTATGGGTGTAACGTCACAATAGTAAATGTGTAGTTGATGTTTCTGAGGTAGCTAGCACCTATTATTAATTCAAGTATATACCTTAAAGATGGCATTATTTAAAAACAGGTAACTGCTCCTTAAACTCCACCCCCGATGAAGGGTTATGCCGGACCCAAAGCACCAGGGGTTTTTTGTGTCACCGTTTCAACTTTTGTAAGCTAAGGAATTAAATTCCATTTTTTCAGTCACCTATTTGTATCTTGTGTTGTTTTGATATCCCAGACTTACTACCTCAGTTGAATGTGCCTGTTTCCCTCTACACAGAAATCCTTTTGCTTGCATCTGCCAGCCTGTTTGTGAGTGTATGGCTCCAGTGCTCCTCATATGCCCACAGGAACCCTGTTGTAGCTGCTACACACCCCCTCCATCCAATCACTGGTGGCCTGGTGGAGTGAGTGGCTGCCACTATCCTGTAGCCCAACAGCCTAAACCTTGCTGTGGGTTCAAGGGGCTATGGGAGGTGCTTTACAAGCGATTGTACAGAGGTACCGTATTCTGGTACCCACAGTCCTCTTCTCTGTGTGGAGCAGGGGATTGAGTCTGCCAGGGGGATGGGCATCCATCTGGATTCCTGCCTGTGTCCTCAATCCCCCATGTCCCACCCTCTGTCCCTGCCATGCTGCTACATGCCTGTGGGGTGAGGCCATGTCCAGACAGATGGCATTAGTGAAGGATACATGGTGCACACCTGTTGAGGATGGTGGGCCAGAATGAACTGGGCACATGCCTTCAGCACATACCCATCTCACTGTCATGCATAAGACCAGTTGTGTCTGTACTGCACAAACTGCACTGGTTGATGTTATGGTGGTGCATCATTCTCATAATTGTACTGTTACCATTCAAGGCCCTTCACCTTTTGGGTTCAGGCTTTTTAAAATACTTCTTGATGTCATATGTAGCAGTCTGTTCCTTTTGCTCTGCCAGTGCTTCATTGCTTGCTGTCCCCTGCTCTTGTTGAAAGAGTTCAGGGGAAAGGGTTTTCACTATGGCTCTGCCATTAGTTTGTCTTTTATTTATCCAACCTACATTTGCATCAGTAGAGCACTTCAAGAGACACCTGAAACACTGTGTATTAAGTTTAACCTTTCTAACCCCCTTGTAATCAAAAGATCCTGTGCAGCTATCTTTCATTAAGGGAAAATCTTTGAGAAATGCTACCTATTATTTAATGTTTCAACTGTTTTATTGACTATTTTGTATGTCCTCTATAAATCATCTGAACCTCCTGGAAGTGCTGCCATACAAATAAAATTATCTCACTTAAATTAGGTACCGCTTGTGCTAATTTAAAAAAAAACAGTTTCCCAATTGAGATTATTGGGCCAGGATTTTAAGGTGTCTGACACAGGCACAATTCTCAATTTTGGACTGTGCCAGTGTCAAAACAAATCTGCCAAATTTCCTGAAAGCTATTTTCAGATGTGTTGGCAGATTTATGCTAGTGTCTGTGATTTGTGACAGCTTGCATCACAAATATGGTGCATACAACACTTTTTTGACTCAAGCAGGACACAAAGTGCTGGTACCAATAACCCCTAAAATTTAGACCATATTTTGATGATACTATTATCAATACTACTGTGTTTCAGTGGCCTAATACTACTCTGAAACACAGTAGTATTGACAATATTATCATCTAAATATGGTCTAATTTTTAGGGGCTATTGCCCCAATTACCAGCAGTTTGTGTCCTGCATGAGTCAAAAAAGGGACATATGTACCATTAAGACTGCTCCCCACTTCTCAGTGATAACTATTATTTCAACTTAGTCCTATATAAATGTTCAAGAGTTTCTTGAATTTATCTTTGTCAGTACTATTGACTAATGAGCTCGGTAGTGAGTTCTACAATCCAGAATGGTCTAACCGTTGTTTACAAATTACTGGAATAGAATGGAAACCAATTCCTCTAGTTGCCACTACCACTTACCTAAACTCTCCAATCCATATTTATTTGTATACTTGGCTAATAATATCAGATAGGTAGATAGATAGATAGGTAGATAGGTAGATAGGTAGATAGATAGATAGGCAGACAGACAGACAAACATTTAATTTCAAACTGGCTTTTCAAAGTTCAGTCTCTGGCTGATCCTGCTGCTTCTATGGATATTAATAACCTTCTAACCTTCAAACCCTGTAACATCCACCACTCTCTCAATCAAGTCATATTTAATTAGTGGTGGTGCTTGGTTTGGTTTTCTTTATCTTAAATCTGGTAAATCCATGAGCATGAGTTTTCGTGTCAGTCACTGAGCATGTATTATATTCAGTATGTGCTCATTCAGTGCTTAGTAGGCAGCTGGCTATGGTGGTGAGCAGTGGGCTGTGCCAGTTGGTGGCTCAGTTAGGCAATGGGGGGGTCTGGTGGTAAGGCACTGCAGAGTGGGGGTTGGGCATCCACTAGATCACTAGGAATTGAAAAATGTCACTTAACATGGGATCAGGGCTGGAGCGGTCCACTAGACTACCAGGGATATTTTAATTTTGATAACAGGAGATTAGGGCTTGGGGGCGGTGTTAGACTACCAGGGATCATTAATAATTATAATGGGATTGGGGCTTAGAAGAGGGTGCCACTAGACACCAGGGAGTTTTTAACAATAATGATGGGTGATCAGGGCATTGAGGCAGGCCATGAGACTACCATGGAGTTTTTAGCATTAATGATGGGTTATCGGGGCTTGGGGGGGGCACTAGACTACCAAGGATATTATACTACTTAAGAGGGGAGATCGGCGCTGGGGGGGGGTAGCACATTGGCACACCCTCCCAGAGGATTTTTAAGTACCATTAGACCAGCCTTTGGCTGGTCCAATGGTACTTAGACCATTGCCCTCAGGGAGGGTTTTGTGAATAGCAAGTTGGGGATATAGCAGCCTGCATCTGTCGCAAGCCCCCTAGCGCCATGCTGCAGCCCATTTTGTGGTGCAAGGCTAGCACACACCCCCTTTAGTGCAAGCAGCCTGCGTTTGATGTAGGCTGCTTTTGAGAATATCTCAGGGAGCAGTTTTTGACAGAAGGTGCCACTTGCGTGATTTATGTTTGACGCCGTTTGCGGCGATCTAAGGGCTTTGCGAATCAAGCCCAGTTTCTTTTTCTCCAATTCGGATTGACTTATAAGTAAATTATGATTGGAAATAAATTGCATTTTTTTCTTTTTCTAAAAGTGGGTGCCCAGTTCAGTGACAGATACCCCCCAAACACTTTCTTGACACCAGGCGATCAATTATAGTGTTGGGTACATCTACAAAATGTTTTGCAGCCACTGTGTGGCAAATACTTGGGGGGAGCTCATTTACACCCCCCAGTTTATAAACAACCCCTTACTCTTACCCACTCTCTATCACCCATGTCACCCCCAAAGCTATCCCATAACATAGTTTAAGAGGTAGATCTGCAATGGGTGACTGGCTCAGCCCCTCCTAACTCCTGGTTTATTGCTGATTTTTTTTCCTCTGCCATCCCAACTGCTAATGATCTAGTAAAAAAAAGAATAATATAAAAAAGAACCCCACCATCTTCACTTCACAGCCACCTTTGTACATACGTATATGTCCTACTATGGGCAAGCAGCACTGACCTCTCGCCACTTCAGTTGGTAACTGTTTTCTGTGCCATCCCCCACTGACAGTGACCCTGTAGAGAAGATAGGAAAAAAAAAACAGGCACCCACTCTCTCCTAGCACCCCTCTTTTCCCACCCCAAGTCAAAGCTAATGCCCACCCTTACCCACTGTCTAGAATTCATGCCATCTACCTCCCCAAACCCACTTTAAAGAGAATCTCCCCACCTCACCCACCCTCTAGCACCCATACCACCATCCTCCCCCCTACAGCCACCCAGGTACCTATGATTTTGATGGCCACATGGTTGGCAAATACACAACCCTCCATTCACCTTAGCTGGTTGCCGTCTTCTGCTTTTGTGCCATGCCACCAGTTGCCAACCTCAAAAAAGAAAAAAAACAAATGCTTAATTCTAAAACAAGCAAACAAAACAAAAATCTCCTGCACATGCACAGGTGTATTTTTTAAGCAAAACAGCATTGAATTCAGTGTCCATAAAAATATATTTCGGGGCCAAAGTTAAGCACACAGACACATACAATGCGATGGTAGAAAAAGGCCCAACAGCCCATCTTGTCTGCTTGACCCGGCTTAATACATGTGTAATGGCCCTAGTGATCATCCACCCCTTTGTTCCCTGTCCAGCCTATCATTTACTGATCTTATCAGAATTCTGTGCCTGTCTCATCCTAGTCTGAATCAATACTTATTTGCTTGTAAGGGTGGGGGTGGAGTGGCAAGTACCCCAACCGTCAAATTTGATGAAAACTAACTAAAAAAATTAAAAAGTTATGGGTGACTGAAAAACAAAAGCACCCCCCAAAATATCTAAATCTGAAAAAAACATGAACTGTGTGTGCACTCAGATTTTGGGAGTGTGCTTCTTATCCCAGCCCCTCATGATCACACCAGTGCTAAATTTCAGGCCTACTAGACTGGCATTTTGCATTTGGTAGGGTCGCCAAGACTGTGTGTGATGCATCATAAACATTTGGCACCAAGCCTCATGGGTCTTCTGTGTCACATATGGCCAGCAAGGCCCTGTGCACAGCAAAATACTGGTGTGGCTCCATACCCGATGGGTCTGCTGCTCCATGTTGGGCACAGAGGGCCCTGTGCAAAGTGAACTACAGGTCCAGTGCTGTACCCAATGGGTCCACTGCTTCCTGTATCTTTTTAAAAAGTAAGGAAATGAATTGCAAAAAAACTACTTTAATACATCTGTTAAAGTGCACAAAGTAGAGAAATCGAAAATTAGATGAAAAAGTTGATGGAGCCTTGAAGAAACCATGGTGTGTTGTTCTTTGAGATTTTAATGATCATATAATGCAGCAATGATGTTACCCTTACTCTACAATGCCTTATCACACAAAGTGAAATACTGACAAAGCAATGGATGCATAAAGCATGGCAAAGTTAGGTGATGTTACAGCTGAGTCACATAATTGTTTGAACCCAGAGGAAAAGCACAACACAGATTCTACAAAGCTCCAGTGACTTTTTCATCTAACTTTTGAGTTCCTTACTTTGTGGTGTGTATATATATATATATATATATATATATATATATATATATATATATGTATATATACATAATATATATATATATATATATATATATATATATATATATATATTATAGGGGCGCAGTTGCACCCCTATAGTTAGGGTTTAGTAGGCACTTCAATGTTAAACTCAAAATTTGGCACTTTAATAACTCTGGAACCACTGTATGTATTTACACAATATGCACCTTCCTGTGGTGTAGATCTCGTGATCTGGCCAGTTTTGTTTTGGTCAGATGTGCAGTCTCTGATTTACAGAGAGGTGAAAAAAACATGTTTTTATGCATTGACTTCGCTGGGATTTTTCTTTGAACTTGCCTACAGCCCAGATGGTTTGGTTGTTTGGCATGAAATTTGCAGGGTAGAAAGGGACTAACCCATAGATGTGCCTTTTATCACTCTGGTGTAAAAATATAAAGTTTTTAAGTTATTGTAATTTAAAAATTTGAAAAAATCATTTCTGAGCATGCTCGGTAGGCACTTCAAGATAGCTGGTTGGTATGAAAGAGGAATCCTGCATCTTATGAGAAAATTCCTCCTTTGTGTGGCTGCCATCTTGTTTTCAGTTTGTCTGAAATTCAAAATTAGAAACGTCCCAAAATGATATTCTGGTGAGGAAACAACACATGAAGCTTGCTTATTAGGATGCCCTTTGCTGTATTCTGCACTTTCCCCAGCAAAATATGCCCCTCAAATGTGTTTATTTAATCAATTAAATCCTACTTCGTATTCACATAATACGACCTAGGATCCTAGTTCATATGCATGAGATATGAAATAGGATCCTAGATCATGAGCCAAAATTAGAAAAAATGAAATAAACACATTTTGCTGACATGGGTGCCAAACCCCATGTCAGCACTACAGGCCAACCCCCAGTATGGGAGTACTGCTCCAACACTGGGATGCCCAATCCTGGTGTCAGATGATGCCCCCACTACAAAAGTACTTTATAATTGCTGACATGGGTTGCCCAATCCCCATGTCAGTATGTATGCACCCCCCCACACACTAATATGGCACACTGGGAGCCCACCCCAGTGTGCACAAATACATGTAATTATAAAGATACCTGTAAATACAGAAAACCATCCTCTAATGTCTAAAATTGATTTTTAAACCTGCAAAAAATAAATTGGTCCCTCGTTGTCTCACAAGTCTCCCCTCCCCCCCATCCTCACCCTCCCACTGAGCACCCACCTCCCTGCATCCCCCTTACCCTAATGCTTACCTTCAGAGGTCGGGAGCAGTGATATTCTTAGGACGGGGACATGTCTGCACTCTTCAAAACTGAACTGCAAACTGAACAATCAAAGGTAAGACGTTTCAACTTATGTTGATATCTTGCCCATTTTTTGAGATTTTTGCACCAAATTTTCAACATGGGGTTTTTGGCACCCCACCTCATGAACAATGTCACTGTCATCTCATTACTCAGTTCCAAAAGGTGATTTTGTGGTCACTGTGCAGAATCACCTTTTGGGACCAGTTAACAATTTGACAGTGCCAGTGTTCAGGAGGGGGGGTCCCAAAAAGCCCATGTTGACAATTTGGTGCAGAAAAATCCCAAAAAATGGACATGTTACAAGTGTGCATCGTGCAGTTTCTACACACGTTCGTAACTTCATCAGTTTTTGATATTTTCACTCCAGATTTTCTACATTGCTATTTTGTCACACCTCGTCATGAACAGTACAGCTGTCATTTCTTACATCCTGCTTGAAATGTGTTTTTGTACCTGTGGCACAGAATGTCACAGTCGCTGTGTGATATCAACTTTCGGGGTGGATTAACAAAATCAAAGAGCCACTGTTCATGAGGAGATTTCCCAAAAAGCCCAAGTTGAAAATGTGATTAAAACATTCCTATAAATGACTATGTTATGAGTGGGTACAGTGCAATTTCTATGTGCATTTGTAACTTCACCAATTTTTCATATTTTCACTTCTGATTTTCAACATTGCCATTTTTCACACCTCCTCATAAACAGTATACAGCTGTCGTATTTCACATCCTTCCAAAACATGATTTTGCACCTGTGGCACAGAATGGTGCATTTGCTGTGTGAACTCAACTTTCAGGACACATTGACAAAATGACAGTGACATTGTTCATGACGTGGGGCTCCCAAAATGTCAGATTGAAAACTGGGTGACAAAAATCTTGAAAATAGCCCAGATACGTGCATCCATTGAATTGTGGCAACCGCTGTGTCTTTCGGTGCACGGATCTTGAAAACAACCACATACAAGTTACATTACAATTTCTCAAAAATAAGGGAAATTCATTGCAAAAAACTACGTTAATGCATCAGTTAGGGTTACTATTAAAACCTGAAAAGCTGGGAAATACGATGTTAGGGTTTACAACCTTAACTATGCATTTAACCCCCCCAACCACTCCTAATACCAATGTAATGGGCAAGGCAATACAAGCAATCAGAAACAGCCATCATCTGGTAGACAAACTACTCTCTGCAGATAACACAAGAGACATCCATCATCATGGTCCATCAAGTGTATGAGGTCTGCTGCCATGCCATTGTGTTGGGGGGATGCCCACGTGATGGGTATCATGGACGTCTACTGTAGGTACTGCGCAACAAGGTGCTTTATAGGTAGTGAAAATGATAACTATAAATGCAACACAAATCAGTGTGTGCTAATGTTAACATTTTTCCAGTATTGCTCCAGATGTTGTATGAAAGTTGTGATGTTTTAGTAGAGCCATGTTGTCAGTTTTCATACTTCTGTAACACTGAAGTTTTCCACTCTTGAATTTATATATTAGCAAGTTGACACATTATACGAATCAGGGTCATATGTCGTATGGCCTAATACAACATATGATCCTATTTTGTATTGGTTTTGTACTTCGTATGCTGCCAGTTTCCACAGGCTTCATGGCTAGCAGTTCTCACACCTGGGATGAGGTCAGAAACATTAAATGATGCTTCTCTAGCACTGCAGTAACTGATTTTATTGTTATGCGACACTGGATATGTTGTTATTTCAACTTTGAGCTTCAGTCAAAGAAATGCATGATACGAGGCAAAATCCTATGTCATAGTTCGCCATACGATACAGGATCCTATTTCATTTTACGCTTTCCTGCTTTGCATACTGAAAATTTCACAAGCTTCATGGACAGCAGTTCTGAGTTCTGGAATGAGATCAGCAAGGGTGACTGATGATTTTACCAGCACTGTAATCACCAGTTTTATTGCTTTGTGACACTGGATGTGTTGTTCTTGAGTTGTGAACATTTGTCAATATGTGCATAATATGAAACAGTGTCCTATGTCGTTCTATGTCATACAACATAGGTTCCTATATCGCATCATGTTAACCTATTTTGTATGCTTGAAATTTTGCCATGTTTCATAGGCAACAGTTCTGATAGCCGGGATGATTTCAACAAGTTTGAGTGATGTTATTCTATCACTAAAGTCAACTATTTCATTGGTATGTGACAATGGATGTGTTGTTTTACAACTTTGAACTTCAAACAAATAAATGTGTAATATGACACGTGATCCTATGTTGTATTATGTCATACGACATATGATCCCATTTTGTATTACGTTAACCTGTTCCGAATGTTGCAAATTTCCACAGGCTTCATGCGCAGCAGTTCCGATACCTGTGATGAGGTCAGTATGGTTGGCTGATATTGGTCTATCAGTAAAGTTGCCTATTTCATAGTTATGGGATGCTGTGTGTATTTTTACATTGTTAACTTATGGCAAATAGATGCATGCTGCAACACAGCATCCTATGTTGTATTGCGCCATACAACATAGGATCTTATTTTGTATTACATTATCCTACTTTGTATGTTACCAGTGGTTACAGGTTTCATGGGTAGCAGTTCTGACACCGTTGATGAGGTCAGAAAGCTTGTTGATCTTTGTCTGACACACCATGGTGCCCATCTCTTGGACATCCCCCCAACACAGTGGCATGGCAGTGGACCTCATACAGCTAATAGACCATGATGATGGCTGCCTCTTGTGTTATCTGCAGAGAGCTGTTTGTCTTACCAGATGATGGCTGTTTCTGGTTGCTTGTATTGCCTTTCCCCCCATTACGTTGCTATTAGGAGTGGTTGGGGGGGGGGTTAATGCAGAGTTAGGGTTGTAAACCCTAACATCATATTTCCCAGCTTTTTAGGTTTTAATATTAACCCTAACTGATGCATTAACGTAGTTTTTTGCAATGAATATATGTGTGTATATATATATATATATATATATATATATATATATTGAGAAAAAAAACTCAATTTAATGCATTAGTTAGAGTTGTTCCACTGTGACAAAAGCAAGGAAATTCGGTGTTAGGGTTGAAAGCCCCCATAGGCCCCCACACTCCCAACCGGCATCAGGGTGCGCATTGTGGTTGCCGGCCTTAACTCTCACCCCATCAGATGTGTGAAGAAGCAGAGGTATCGGAGAATGGGGTGAGAGTTAGGACCGACAACCCCAATGTGTACCCCGATGCTGGTTGGGGGTGTGGGCAGGGGGTCCTGGGGGGCTTTCAACCCTAACACCGAACTTCCTCACTTTTGTCGCTGTGGAACAACCCTAATTAATGCATTAAATGGAGTTTTTTGCCTCTAATTTCCCTTCTTTTTGAAAATTAGTCTGAGAAATAGTGAATGTAATTTGGTGACAGGAGCGCGTGGCCCTACGGGCTCCACGCTTCCACCACGTGATGTCTTGTCACATAGTAACATGGTGCCTGCAAAGGCAAATGGTAATGCGCATGGTGATGCAAAGCAAAACACAAAGATAAACAGTACTGTAGACACAAATGATTAAAATAATGCAAGCACAAGCGCAAATGAAAGTACAAAGGATAACGCACATGGTGGCGTAGACGGGAACAGTTAGCGAACCAGGTACAGAACCACAAGCAGAAGCGGTAAGGGTAACAGTAATGTAAGCACACAGGCTGGTTTTCCCCAAAAGATGCATAGAGAAAGACAGTGAGTACAAAGAATGTATGCGTAATAATGGGGTCTTGGAGTAGAAAATGAGGAGTTGGAATACTAAATTGCTTATATCTCAGGAACCGTACAACATAGAAAACAAGTTTTAAAGTCATATGATTTATGACTTTCCTGGCTAATTTTGTGCTTAGCCCCCATGAGGGGGCTAAGCATTTTCTGACAAAAAGTCCATATTTCGCACCATTTCCGAGATACGGGCCCTGAAAGGCACGGCGAATGCTGTAATGTTATCCTGTGGGGAAAAAAAGAGAAATTCGGAGTGCCATGACTTTGCCTCCCTGTAATATGTTTTCACCAAACCACCAAAAGGCACATCTGTGTGATGTTGGCTTTTTTGCCTCCAAATTTTAGCCCAAAAGACCAAACTGTTATTTTGCAGCAGGGCAGCAAAGGATTCCTGTAATGTGACTGACGCCGTAATGTTATCCTATTGGAAGAAGTGTCAACTTTGGAGTGCCATAACTATGCCGCCCTGTAATATTTTTTTAACCAAAACACTGAAAGACACATCTGTGAGATGTTGGCTGCTTTCCCTTCAAATTTCAGCCCAAAAGACCAAACTGTTCTTTTGCAGCAGGGTGGCAAAGAATTGCTGTCATTTAGCCATAGCCTGGAAAAGTACTGTTGAACTTTGCGAAAGCTTTTGCAAATTCATGCGACAGTGTCGCAAATGCGAAAGTACTTAGAAATGTGAAAAAAATATTTCTGGGGTGTTTTGCCCCAAAATAAAAACATGCCTAGCATCCTCAGGGTCCAACTAGGTGCATACAAAAAGAATTAGGTTGCTAGAGGATCCCAAATTTAAATGGCAAGCATTTTTTTGATGACCAACTGAAAACAAAATGGCAGATTTGCGACAGTAAATGGGCCATTTGCGAAAGTAAAAACTGCATTTGTGACACTTTCGAACTTTTTGTTAACTTTTCCCATTGACTTATAATGGGAACTTGTTTTTTGAATAACTTTTGAACCGTTTAATATTTTTTCACGAAATCTTCAAAAGGCACATCGGGGACCCTGGTCGCACATTCCCTGAAGATTTCAGACCAGTCGCACAAACTGTGCAACCTGTAGAGACGAGCAAAGAATTCCAAAAAAGCATAAATGCGCACATAGATCATGCTTAATAACTCCGCAGCTGTATAGCCGAACAGTACAAAAGTTGGCAGATCCCAAGATGTATGGTACTTGATTGTGTGTTCCAAATTTCAGGCAAATCCATTAAACAGTTGCAAAGTTATTAAGGTGCAAAATTTTAGGTTTAACATGTAAATGGCTCCTCAACCCTAACTATGGTAGCACTACTGTGCTACCATAATATATATATAATATAATATATATACATATATATTCATTGCAAAAAACTTCTTTAATGCATCAGTTAGGGTTCTTAGTAAAGCAAAAGAAAAAGGGACATGTGGTGTTAGGGTTTCCAATCCCAGTGCCCCACCCCCACTTTGCAGACACTGACAGGCATCAGGGGTGTGCCTTGGGGTCATGAGCCCCAATGCTCATCCCATTCCATAAGTAAATAAGCTGAGATGGGTATAGTATAGAAGAATGGGGTGAGCTTTAGGGTTGATGACCCCAAGGCACACCCCCAATGCTTGTCAGTGTCTGCAGGATGGGGGAAGGGCATTAGGGTTGGAAACACTAATGCCACATTTTCCCACATTTGTTGCTTTGTTAAGAACTCTAACTGATGAATTAAAAAAGGTTTTTGCAATGAATTTCCTTACTTTTTCAGATAGTTTATATGTATCCTTACTTGCCTGTGGCAGTGCAAGGCCCTCCTACCATCCATAACTGTCCTTATGTCAAAGTGGGAATGCAGGGTCCTTTTGGCCCTGCACTCCCATGCTCTGTGATTTTCCTTATTTTACTGTGGGAGTGCAGGGTCCTTTGGACACTGCACACTCATCCCTCCTTAGATCAGTGACCAAATTATCAGCATAGCCATCTTACTACCACAGCACATGTATATGATAGAGAAAATGTTCAAATCCCAGCCAAAACATAAGTCTCCACAACTGCAATGTCATTCTGTGCCACAGGTGCGAAAACACATTTTGGACAGGATTTGAAAAATTACATCTATGACATACATGAGGTAGGATAATAAGAAGGCTATGTTAAAAAATCTGGGGTCAAAATATTTAAAATTTCTGAAGTTGAGTGGGCATACCAAAATTGTAATGAATGGTTATGACTTTGGCATTTTTTCATATTCTGACCCCAAATTCTGATCATAGTCATCTTATGACCCCACCTCATAAACCATGTATGTGAAATTTTCAGATCTGTGGCAAAATGCCATTCCATGCCACTGGTGCAAAAACAAATTTTGGGCAGGAAGTGAAAAATGACAGCTGTACTGTTCATGAGGTGGTGTGAAAAAATGGCTATGTTGAAAATTTGGAGTGAAAATATTAAAAATTACCAAAGTTATGTGAGTGCATAGAAAAATTTCAACAACCACGTGTAACTCAGCCATTTCTAGAAATTTTTTCACCAGATTTTTAACAGTGGCTTTTTGGGACCCCACTTCATGAACACTGGCACTGTGAAATTTTGTTAATCAGTCCTGAAAAGTGACTTCACGCAGTGACCTCAAAATTACCTTCTCGGCCTGATTAATGAATCGACAGTGGCAGTGTTCATGAGGTGGGGTCCCAAAAAGCTCATGTTGAAAATGTGATAAAAAATACCTAGAAATGGCAAAGATATCAACATAAGTTGAAAATGCCATTGCAATACATTATATGGCAGTTACCTTCATTCCCCAGTTTGTGGTTCAGCTTAGAGGAGTGCAGACCTGTCCCAGTCCACAGTAGATGACAGTGAATGACCACAAGTGGTAAGTATAGGGTAAGGAGGGGTTGTGGGATGGTGGGTGCACAGTGGGAAGGTGGGGATGGGGGAGGGGACGGCTGAGATGACAAGTAACCATTTTCTTTTTTTCAGGTTAAATCCAAAAAAGATGTCCCGTAACGGTTTTCATCACTTCAACTTAAAACTTAAATATTACAGGACACTGGGAGTTAGCTTCCCAGTGTCCCACAGTGCTGGGGGACCCTAACGTGCTCAGAAGCAAATAAGCTAAAAGTTTTCTATGATAAAACTTGTCGATTTACTTCCGGTTCCGCACCTAGGGAGCACCATTGTTATGTCTTCCACTCCTTAAGTTGACCTTCCTTTGAAGGAAGATTCAACTATCCTCTCTACCTAGCATTTAAACTAGTAAAAGTGTTATCCCCGATAGCCTCAGTGATGTGCTGGCAATTAAACCTTCGAGGAGATTGCTCTGGTCCTCCAGATGTACTCTACTCAAGATACCGAGAACAAGGGCTTGTGCAGGCAAAAGATCCTTTGCTTCCTCAGCTTCTTCTCTGCGGAACACCCTACCTGCAACTCTTCAAGACTTCCCCTTACTTAGAGACTTCTAAAAAGGGCTGAAGACATATCTCCTTGAGTGCGGTCTGTGTACTTGTAATCATTGTTATGTACCTTTCTGTTCTGAATTTTTCTTCGACTGTCATGTACTTGCTACTCTATAACTGAAGACCTGTCTAAATGTTTGCTTTTTTATTGTAAATGAAACAATGTTTGCTAACTCTGTAACCCTTCTACTTCACTGATGTTGTTTTTATAGCTTGTATGTCTTTTTTGACTTCCTCTGTTATTTTGTTGTGTTTCCATGTCATTAATTCAGGGTCATCCCTGAAATGGGGACTTTTATTCTCAATGGGCCCGACAAAATTCAATAAATCAATCAATCAATTACAGCATTACATCCTGGGTGGCACTACTGTGTGTATGTGTGTGTGTGTGTGTGTGTGTGTGTGTGTGTGTGTGTGTGTGTGTGTGTGTGTAGATATATATTCATTGCAAAAACTAAGTTAATGCAGACATTAGGGTTGTAGAACGCAAAGCACACAAGGAAGGAAAATGAAAAACATTAAAGATTTGGATCTCTGGCGTATGGGTGAATCAGTGGTGGGGTCTTACTTGGGGTTGTCAACCCTAATGCCCACCCCCCAGCCTGGAGCCTCCTGTCTAAAGCACAAGATACAGCTCCAACCTAGTGCCTCATAGTGATACAGTATGGCCAACATAATCTGTCAGAGCTTTCTTCACACAGGGCTCTACAGGCCCTGTGTGAAGTAATCACATTTCACCTCTTCTGATCAGGGGAGGGGGTGGGCATTAGGGTTGACAACCCCAAGTAAGACCCCACCACTAATTGGCCAATACTCCAGAGACCCAAATCCCTAATGTTTTTCATTTACCGTCTTTGTGCGCTTTGTGTTCTAAACCCTAATGTCTGCATTAATGTAGTTTTTTGCAATGAATGTCCCTTCTTTTTCTGATAGTGGAATTGTATCCCCATTTTCCCAGGTCTCTTTGGGACCTGTGCAAAATGTGATAAATACAGTATTGGAGACAGTCCTCACCCAGTGCATGGGCCCAGCAGGCCCCAGCATGCATGTCGATACCTTGTGGGTGAGGTTCCCTGACCCACCACAGAGTGTGTCATCTGTACCAAAACACTGCTCCACCCCTACCCAGGCCAAGGTTGGTGCTGCATGCTGCAGTACCTTCCCCATCAGCCTTGTCCCATTAAATCAACTCACTGAGTTCACACCTGAACTCAGTTCACTCACATGGTAAGGCAACGTGTTCCCCAGTGGTGCAATGGACATCCCTGCAAACATGTTACTTAATACATTTTTTGTTGTTTAATATTTTGACCCCAAATGTTCAACATAGTCTTCTAATAACCCCACCTTATGAACCCGGTAGGTGAAAGTTTTCAAATCCCTGCAGAAATGCCATTCTGCACCAAAGGTACAAAAATGCATTTCGTCCAGGATATGAAAAATGACAGCTGTAATGCTTATGAAATGGTGTGAAAAAATGGCTATGCTGAAGATTTGGGGTCAAAATATAAAAAATTACCGATGTTATGCATGTGCCTAGAAAGATTTCAATGTACACTTGTAACTTGGGTATTTTCAGGAATTCTTTCACCAAATTTTCAACATAACCTTTTTGGGACCCTACCTCATGAACACTGTCAGTGAAATTTCATTAATCTAGCCTGAAAGGTGATTTCATGCAGTTACTGCAAAATCACCTTCTGGGCCTGATTAACAAAATGACACTTATAGTATTCATGAGGTGGGGTCCCAAAAAGGTTATGTTGAAAATTTGGTGAAACAAATTCCTAAAAGTGGTGAAGTTATGAAAATAAGTTCAAAACGCCATTGAAATACATTATATGGCACTTACCTTTATTCCTCAGTTTATGGTTCGGCTTTGAAGAGTGCAGACATGTCTTGGTCCACACAGGATAACAGAGTTCAGTCTCTGATGGTAAGTATAAGGTAAAGGGTGTATGATGCTCAGTTGGAGGGTCAAGATGGGGGGAAGGGTGGCAGGGATGATGATGGATGGTTTTCTTTCAGGTTTAAAAAACAAAGATGTAGTGTTACAGTTTTCCCTTTTCAGGAACCAAGGAAATTAATAAACTATTTCTGGACACTGGGGGTGGGCTCCCCAGTGTTCCACACTGTTGGTGAGGCTTTTAAATGCTGACACAGGAATTGGACCCACTGATGTTGGCAGCTCTTAATAAAACAAGGGGATGCAGGGGGATCCAACACCGGGAGGTGGGCATCCCAGTGTCAGATTATACAATAAATAAATAAATACACTGCCACCGGGGATTGGAGCCCCCGGTGTGCAGATACAGTTTATCAAGGCACAACACAATCAGGATGGTGGGGTTATAATGACATTAGTCCTGTCCCTGGCATAAGAAACATGACACAGCAGGGATAGCTATATAACACAGCTGTCATTTATTAGTAAATGGCAGCTGTGTCATATAGTGCAACTGGCTATTGTCACCAAAAATGCAGCTATCCTTAGAACCTTGATTTTTTAAACTGTGCATGCTCACAAACTGAACTTTTTTCTTAAATAATAAAAAAAAACTACTGAACTGTAAGAGATAAATACAACAAAAGCACATGCTTTGGAACAAACTCAAATCCTCATATTTTTTTCATTATCTGGGGGTAAGAAAGTCTTAGCATTTTCTAAAAATACCACCAACAGCTTAATCTGGTTCAAGGTCAGTTGGCATTCATCTGTATCCCCCTCCCCCGGGTCATGCCTGAAAATAGGCAGGATTTGTCTAGTACACTTACCCAGTCAACAAAAACAAAACAAAAAAAAAATTAATGAACCCAGTAGATGAACATTTTCTTTTTTTTTCATTAAATATATTTTATTGAAATTGTTAAAAGAAAACCCCACAGCTTACTATAAAACATTTACAAGGTGAACATTTTCAAATCAAACCCGAATGGTGATGTCACCTTCTGGCCCAGATCTGACAAGTTTCACCTACCTTGTTCATGATGTGGGGTCCCAAAAAGACTACCTTGAATGTCTGGTGGAAAAATATTGAAAATTAGTGAAGCTATACATAAACGTTGAAATATTTCAGCGTTCACTCATAACTTGGTAATTTTACTAATTTAACAATATCTTCCACCACATTTTTAACATTGTCTTCTAATGATCCCACCGCATGAACCCAGTAAGTGAATATTTTCAAATCCCACTCAAAAGGTGATAATGTGGAGTGACTGCAAAATTCTCTTTTGGGCCAGATTTGAAACATTTCACCTACCTTGTTCATGAGGTGGTGTCTCAAAAAGGCCAGGTAGAAAATTCAGTGAAAAAAAATATTAAAAAAATCAAGCTATGAGTGAACGTTGAACTATTTCAATGTTCGCTCATAACTTCATTGATTTTCACTATTTTTTTTTGTCAGACTTTCAACAGGCCCTTTTTGGGACATCTACTCATGAACAATACATGTGAAATTTTTCAAAACCCTTGTGAAAGATGATTTTGCAATCGCTCTGCAAAATAATGTTTTGGTGGGATTTCAAAATTTTCACTTACAGGGTTCATGAGGTGGGGTCATAGGAAGACTATAGAAAATGTAGTGGGAAAAATATGGTAAAATGACCAAGTTATGAGTGAACATTGAAGTATTTCAACATTGACTCATAACCTTGCTGATTTACAATATTTTTCCACCAAATTCTCAACATGGACTTTTTGGGATCCCATGTTATGAACACCACAGGTGAAATATTTCAAATCTGTGCTGAAAGGTGATTTGGCAGTCACTCCATGAAATAATGTTTTGGTTGGGATTTGAGTATTTTCACCTACCAGGTTAATGAGGCAGGGCCATAAGAAGAATATGTTGAACATTTGGTGTAACAAATATGGTTAAAGGACCCATGTTATGACTGAATGTTGAAATAGTTCAACATTCATTCAGAATTTTGTTAATTTTCAGTATTTTGACTCCAGTCTTTCAACCTAGCCATTTCCCACCCCCACCCCCACCTCATTAACATGACAGGTCTCATTTTTCAAATCCTAGATGAGATGTATTTTCACACTTGTGGTGTGAAATGATGTTTCAGCCACTATGCTATAAATGCCACGTTATGTTTATAAGAGGGAGTCAGTCATAAAACAACTGTCTTGAAAATTTGGGGTCAAAATTTTAAATACATAACCATTCTTAAGAAATGGCATGTGTAGTGCAAGCCTTTACCACAGTGGTTAGTGCTTTGTGATCCTGTGCTGGAGAGCTGAGTTCAGGGGCAAGCTCTGTGAGCTAACTAGATGGAATGAGGCAGGGGGATGGCACTGTAATGTGGCATCACCCCCCCCCCCAACCAGGGAAGAGAAGGTGTAGGGTTGCCCACACAGATCCAAGCACCATATAGTGAAGAGAACTCTTCTCTTGGCATAGGGCCCTGCACATTTGTACCCGTAGGTACCAAAGGGCTCTGTGCTTTGGCTGACAGATTGACTTTTTGCTCTGTGCATCTGTATCTGTGGTTACAAGGAAATGGAGCGCAGACAGCCCTGTTCTTCTGCAGCACACCAGATATCCCTTGCTGCACTTACATGGGTGGATGGAGTCTTCCATTGGCCCTGGGCCCAGAAGGTGATGTGCCTCTGCTTATGTTCATAAAGACCCCAAAGAGACATGCACAAAATAGAATGCAACTCCACTGTCTCAAAATGAAAGGAAATTCTTTAAAGAAAAACTGTATAAAGGAAATTCTTTTAAACAAACTGCATTAATGCACCAGTCAGGGTTTAACTTAACACCACAAAAGTAGGGAAAGGTGGCATTAGGATTTCCAACCCAATTCCCCACTCCCCCAAACAGCAAAAGGACAAGACCACACAAGCAACCACGGACAGCCATCATCAGGTAAGACAAATCGTATACAACTGTTTCCAGAAGACACAAATGCTGTAGCACTGATGTGCTACCTTCATTGAGAACTGGTGCATTAATGCAGTTTTTTTGCAAAGAATTTCCTTTCCTTTTGAGATAGTGGAATCATATCCTTATTCATGCAGGTTGCTTTGGGAACTGCAAGAACAGATGCAGACATGCAGGACCTTCTGGGCCCTGTGCCCAGGGAAGACTCAGACCACCTACTTCAATGCAGCAATTTATGTCAGAAATTCATGGGGTTCTCTGGTGAACTGTGGAAGTGGAGGGCCCTCTGGGTCCTGTGCTTTCATGTGACTGCAGAGACGGATGCACAAGGCAAAGTCTCCATTTCTCAGCAGAAGTACAGAGCCTTCTGGCACACATGGCTGCAGAGGTGAAGGACCCTATGCCAGGAGAAGAGGTTTCTTCACTAAATGGTACTTGGGCCTGTATTGGCAACCCCAGACCAACATTTCCCAGGCTAGGGGTGGTGTCTCACGACAGGGCCATCCTCCAGTCTCTTCTCATCCAGCTGTATTGCTGAGCTAGCCCCTCTACTCAGCTCACTGGCACAGGATCGGAAAGCACAATCCACTGTGGTAAGGACTAGTTCTATAAACAATTTTTCTCATACTTTTTTATTTTTATTTTGACACCTACATTTTCAACATAGTCATTTTACTTTTAAATATGACATGTAGTACTTATAGAATACTGGTCAAAATGTCATTTTACACCACATGTGTGAAAGTACTGTACGTCTTGTTCAGGATTTGAAAAACAACACCTGTCTTGTTTATGAGGTTGAGTGAAAAATGGATATGTTGAAAGTTTGCAGTCCAAATATTGAAAATTAGTGAAGTAATAAGTGAATGTTTAAATATGGATTTACTATGAGAGCCTGACGGGCTCTTCCCTGAAACCCAGTATCCTGTGACCGCTTTCCAGACACACAAAATCCTGACAGCTGGTGGAAGAGTTTATTTAATGCTTTGGGGCTTTCACCCCTAACACCCCCATTACTTAATATAACAAACTGTACCTTGGGCATAATTCCAATGTTGGGATATTGTGTGTTGGGAATGTGGCGTCAGGCTTCCCAGTGTCGGGCTTTCACATTTCAGTAAAATGAAAGTGTACCATAAATATTTCAATACTCATTCATAATGTGGTAATTTTGCCATATTTTTACATCAAATTTTCAACATGGTCTTCTTATCATTATCACTCCACTTCATGAACCTGGTAGGTGAAAATGTTCAAATCCTGCCCAAGGCATGATTTTGTGGAGCAACTGGGAAATCAACTTTCAGGATGGGTTTGAAAAATTCCACCTACATTGTTCATGAGTTGGGGTCCCAAAAAGCCATGTTGAAAATTTGGTGTTAAAATATTAAAAAATGACTAAGTTATGAGTAAATGTTCAAAACCCTTTGACTTACATTAACCCAGACTTGTTTTCTCATATCGTAGTCACCTGTTCCAGCAGCAAGACAGTGTTCTATTGGAGAGTGTCTATGTCTTGGGATGTGTTCAGGTGAGTGAGGGTGTGTGTGGGGTATGAGGTGCTGGGTGCTGAGTGGGGGTCAGGGTGGGGATCATTTTCTTTTTTACAGGTGATTTAAAAAATAAGTCATGGTTATTTAAAAAAATAAAGTCATCGAGGGACTGGTTTTTTTTTTGCAGGTTTAAATCAGTACGGGATCCATCAATGGGGAATGGGCACCACAGTGTCAGCTTAACTGTACAGCAGCACTGAGGTGAGTACTCTGGTGTCACCATGTATTCTCGGGGGAAGGGTGTGACCTGGAGGGAAGCAGGTTGGCAAGCAGTACCTAGGGTGGGCACCACAGTCCACTGTTCTGTAATACAGTACTGGGGAAACACAAGGGAGGGCTGGCTGAGCTGGGAGGGATATAGAACGAAAACTTTAAAAATAACTATATAAATAGACAGACAGGCAGGTATTAGATTGAGAGAGATTGATTGATAGCCAGCTCACTGCTGACACACAAGCTGGAAGCACTTTTCCTTCTATTGCTGCAGATATCAAGAAACTGTTCTCATACAGAGTAGGTGGGTGAACAGTTCCTCTTACTAAGCTGGGCACTTTAGATTTTGAGGTACCCAGAAATTATATTTCAGGCCATAATTTTAAAAAGCAAACACCAGATGCTAGCTAAACAGATCCTGTTTAGCTATTTTAAGGAGTTTTTTGAAATACACTATTTTTTAATGTATTTCCATGTTTTTTAGTTAAAAAAAAAACAAGATGGCGACAGTCACAAACTTGAAAAAAAATTTTCAGTTGTGTGAGAATCATTTTTCAGTTCATGACACCTAAGTGAAATGATGAATCGAAAATGCTGTCATGAAACAACAAAGTTTCGGTTCATATCAGAATGATATTCAAAAACCTTCTGATTATGCTCAGAAAAAAAATTAAAATCCATATAACTCTGGATCCGTTTAATAGTTTTTTCACAAAACCTTCAAATGCAATACCTCAGCACAGGCAACTTCCACCTTGAATGATTCATGAACAAATTTCATACCGTCTAGACTGTAAGTGAGAATAAAATGAAAGTGTATTAAAGGGAAACTGTCAGCAATAAGAGTCTCTCGCCCAAGTGTGAGGCCAATCCTAATTAGCTTTTGTGTGCGGAAACACTATTTTTACGTACTGATTACTGCAATGTAATAAATTGTATCAGGCTAATTTCACTGACTTGTAAGCTGACATTTCCTGTAACCAGAAATGCTAGACTCTCTTGCAGCTGTGGGAGATTCCTATGCCTGCAGTAGATGAGTTTTTTTATAAGCTATAATCTTCTGTTTGCTGGTCTGCTGTTCTCCTGGGGCTAGGTACAGTCACAGAGGATGGTACTAAGCCCCACGAGCACAGCAGGACCAGCAAACATCTGATTTTAGCTTATAAAATCTTTAACATGCATACTGCGAGCTATTGAAGGCTATTGAATCTCCAAGCTCTGCAGCCCTCCTCTGATGTCAGCTGCAGGGTATTCTGGGATGTCTGGTTACATAAAATGTCATCTTAGAAGTCAACAAAATTAGTTCAATACAGTTTACAGTACTGCAGTAAACAGTAAGTAAAACAAGTGTTTTTGTACACAAAGTGCAAATTGGGATCGGCCTCACACTTGGGTGTGAGGCTCTTATTGCTGACAGTTCCCCTTTTAAGAATAGAAAACTTTCACTTTTCCAAAAATTGACATTCCAAATCTCAGAAATCACACAAGATGCCAACACAAAATTTTTCAGATATTGTGACCATTCCAGTGAGATCACACATGCCAATGTTTGGGCTCTTCTGTAAAATCCTGCCAAAGTTGTTAAGGTGCAAAAATCAAGTTTAACATTGAACACTGCACTCAACCCTAACTATACTGGCACTACTGCACCAGTATTATACTGTATTTATACATAATAAACATATCTTGCAACCATAATGACCACCACCTCCCCTGAGCAAACAAGGTCAGATGTGATCTCTTTTCTACATGCAGGGATGTGCGTGAAGAACACTGCGACTGAGTTTTGTTGGCAACATGTAGTGAGCCTTACTTCTGTAACTCTGAAGACTGTATTACTATGAGGTACTGGCGTGAAGCTGTACCTTGTGCTTGGGACAGGAGGCTATGAGTTGGGAGGAAAAGGTGGGCATTATAGTTGACATCCCCGAGGAACACCTCACCAGTGATTTTCCAAGACTCCAGTGAGACAAAACTAATGTTTTCTCATTTCCCTAGTTTATGCACTTTGCGTTCTTCAACCCTAATGTCTGCATTAATGTGTTTTTGCTCCCCTTGCTGCATTAAATATCTTGGTCTGTATCTGTCTTAAGACTCCTCTACGAAGCACAAACTAAACTTAGATAATCTGGTGGGCAAACCGCAGCAGGATTGCCAATGGTGGCAAGTTCTTCCTTTGTCTCTGTGGGGATGAGCTATGTTATTAAGATGAATGTTCTTCCCTGTCTTTTTTATCCTACTAATATGCTAAACCTCAGGCTTACCCTGTCCTGGTTTCAGCACATTCATCACATGATTATGGAATTTATTTGGGTTAAGAAAGCTCCAGACCAAGCTTATAGGAAACTCACAATTCCTAAGACTCTGGGTGGTCTCAAGTTGCCTCATTTTTTGATCTGCTACTTTATTAGCCATTTAAACAAGATGTTTCAGTGACTTTCGCCCATGCACCAAGGCCTCTTCTCTTCTTATACACCCATATGGTTGGATCAGGATCTGGCTACTCTAAGTTTGTACTCTCCGTATCATCCTTGTTTTTTACTCCCCTGAAATGTTTACCTTGGATCTGCAAGTTACTATTATGGGAGCCTCACTCCAGGTGTGTTCTCAATTTTGTGCTCTGCTGAAACACCCCATATCCAAGGATGTCTCCTGACCTATATTATATAATTATAACTTTTGGATGGGGGGGCACATTCTTACTATGGCTTGGTTTCCTCAATTGGCTAATGTTCGATTTGTTGTCCGGAAGAACCCTCGTGTCAACTATAGCTTTAAAGACTCTTCTCTAACTCTGGGGTAAATATGCTTTTGAAGTCTTCCAGTTATAACATGTGTTATATCACTGGTTTGGGTCAGGCAGCTGGGCCATGGATTTTCAAGAATTCTTATCTCAAATTACCGATTTGGTCCTCAAGTGGCATGCAGTGTCCGCTTTATATTCTTTACTCTTTGCCAAGATCTTCCCGGAATTAAATGGTTCTTCTCCCTCATGGGACAACGTATTCTCCTGATCCCGGCCGCAATGGCAAACTACTTGGTCTGACCTTTATCGCTATGTTTCCCAAGATAGGTTGAGGCTCAAACAATTTAATATTTTGAATAATCATTATTACACTCCCAAAAAGCTAGCCTGGATGGGTAGGCTACCATCTTCTGCCTGCAGTAGACGTGAATAGGGTGAGGGTTCTACTCTACATATTTTCTGTCAGTGCTCTAAATTGGCTCCTTTATGGCACCTCATTGAAACTAAAGCAGACCTGTTATTGGGATTACATGGGTTATTTCAGCTAGAGATATGTATTTTGGGGGATTATAGTTCTGTTTTGATTAGAGAATGGAAATTTTATATGGCTTCAATGTCTCTCTCCATTAAAAAAGTGGTCCTGTGGCACTGGCTCGACGAAGCTTCTGTCTCAAATCAGAAATGGCTCCAGGAACTGCTATTTAGTCTTAGAGTGGAATGCATGATAGCAGAATTAAGACATAGGCTTCCTCTTTTTGATAAAAGATGGGGCAAGTTCTATACCCTTTGTACATTTTAGGGTCTCTCCTTTTTATAGCAGGATGTGTCTATATACTTGGCTGCATGGCGCTTGTTAGCTGGCTCCTATGTTGTTTATAAGACTGTGAACTCTTTTGATTGGTTACTATTTTGGCATGGTCTTGTGGTGGCTCCACTGGGGAGGATGGAGGGGGTTAGGGAGGGTGAGGGCTGTGGGGAAGGAGTATATTCTGATTGCACTGTTTATTGTACTGTTTTGTCTGATTGTTAAATTTTCAATAAAGTTTATCTAATTGAAAAAATGTGTTTTTGCAATGAATATATATATCATATCTATATGAGAGAGAGAATAAATGCTAGAAAAGGGTGTGTACAAGGAAACAATACCTTCAAGGGGTTGAAGGAGCTTATAAAGCTATGAGCCCAAAGGGCATGTGGCCTTTATGAAGCTCATTAGCCCTGAAATGGTACAATTTCCTGGGTACACTGGCCTATTCTAGCTCTTGTTTATATAATGTATTAGGCTGAACGCTGTTTGCTGTTTCCACCATTTTTCTGTTGTGTTGTGTTTGTATTTTCTGCAGTGAGGGACTGCCTGTTTAGTTCCTTAAGTGTTTCCATAGTGCAGGGGGCCTCCTAAACAATGAGGCATTACATTGGCACTCTCCCTGTTAGATATGGATGGCGGAAGGTGGCATGTGTATGGCAGTCTTGGTGTTCTCAGGAGTGCGTGCAGTTGGCAGAAGGCTGGAGTGCTGTTTTGCGGTCAGGAGCCAGCTGGAGCAGCTGCAAATACCAGTGTGACATTTGAGATCAGGGCACAGCACACAATGGCACAAGACCAACCGAAGCATGGAGGGCTTTGGATCTCAAAATTAGTTTGGTGAGTGCTATGGGAAGGAGGATGTTGAGTGGGTGTTTCTGTAGTGTAGGTTAGATTTTTGCAGGTAGGTTTTGGGGCAGTTAAGGTGGCTGTAACGTGTTATTAAGAGGCTTGTTATGTGTTATTGGAGAGGTCTGTAGTAGGTCCCCGAGAGACCTATAAATACCTCATAGGGGTAAATAAGACATAGGAGGGGCATATATTTTTAGAAGAAAAGGTGTACTAGAACAAGGTGACATGCAATGTAGCTGGAAGGGGTAATTTCAAGAGAGATGTGAGGAGTTGGTGGATGCCTAGAACAGTCTTCCAGTGGAGGTGGTGGGGTAAAACAGTGGTGGGCTTCAATCATGCATGGATAGGTAGACGGGAATCTTGGTGAGAAACAAGAGGGGGAGATGGAGATCAAGTAGGGCCTGCAGTGACAGTATTGGCAGGAAACAAACTGTGCAGATTGAGTGGGCCAAGAGGTCCCTATCTGCTGTCAAAGTCTATGTTTCAAATGTTATGTTTCTAACATGTTATTAAGGTGTTAATAACACATTAATACAGTGTAGTTATCTAATTGGGGTCATCATACCCTAACTGGCTTTCATGATAGGTGGATAAAAGAACTGAAAAATCACCTTTTGTGATGCTTTTGAAAAATGTCACTTATCTTGTTCATGAGGTAAGGTCCTAAAAGAGTCCATGTTGAAAATTTGGTTTACAAGTATTTGAAAAATGACAAAGTTACAAGTAAAAGCTAAAAGCGCATTGAAATACAATAAATAGACTTATCTTGGTTTATCATAGCACAGTCACTGGTTCCAGCAACAAGGCATGTTTTCAAGCAAAGAGTGGATCTACACCATGGGACACTTTTAGGAAAGTGAGGGTATGTGTGAGGGGGTTGGGGTGAGTACTCAGTGGTGGAAGAGGATGGGGTGGATGGGGTGTTGTAGAGGTCAGATCAGTGAGGGACTATTTTCTTATGTACAGGGTCCTTAAAAAAAGACAAGGGACTGTTCTCTTTTGCAGCTTTACTACTTTGCTGACTCCTGTTACAGATGCATAGGTCAGGAAGCATAGGAACACTAGGAGGAGTTATAAAATTCACAAGAAGCATTTTATTATTATCAATAACAATAAAATAAAAACAAAATCAAAGATGTACAGGATAGCTCTTCACAAAGACAATACAAACAAAAATCCTTTCTCTGAGCCTGTCTCTAAAATGTCAGCATCTCACTGTCTATCTAGACAAAACATTACTCTCTATATGACATGTCTTTGCTTGGTACAGTAATTCAACATCTGCAACCTGTTCTTGTAAATTTCCTCTCCTAGTTTTCACAAAATGCAACAACACTTTTTAAATTGACCTTCCTGTGACCAACGTGAAACGTACAGTGAAGTCCACTGGAATGAAGCACAGTGTCACAGTTTCCTGCATGACAAAAGCAATTAACTCCCATTGAAATTGCATTGTTTCCTGCAATAACACTGCTGCAGAAAGCTGCAGGATTAGGTTTCATCCAGGTGAGCTTCATTGCACATTAGTCTTCTTAACAGGTGCAACCAATTAAGGCATCCTGTCCCAGAGCTAGTCTCCTGTTAATAATTCTGCAAATAAGCTTATGGAGGTCAACATACAGCTCAAGGTTAACCCCTTGAGTTCCAGAAAAAGCCAAATAGCTGCCTGTAAATATTTCAGTAGTAAAATAATATACATTTGCAAAAGAAGAAATCCCAGTTTCACATAAAGATTCACATATATTTTTAAAAGAAAGAAAGAAAGAAAGAAAGAAAGAAAGAAAGAAAACAGGGTGAAATTGTGGGACCATTGGAGCGGCCAATTCCTGGGTGCCACAAGGAGAATTTGATTGCAAATCAGACAGGCAAGAGATATACAACCTGCAGAATGGGAGTGGACATAATAGAGCCTTACTTTTACATAGAAACATAGAAGTTGATGGCAGATAAGGACCGCAAGGCCCATCCAGTCTGCCCATTTCTTTTTCTACCTTATAAATGTGCCATCGGCCTTTGCTCTGTCAATGGTCTATCTATTAATACTCATCTGTATTACTCCCTTATGCCTATCCCATGCCTATTTGAAGCCCTGCACTGTATTCATATCCACCACTTCTTGAGGAAGGCTGTTCCATGCATCCACCACCTTTTCTGTGAAAAAGAACTTCCTCACATTACCCCTTAATCGGCCTCCCTCTAATCTCATGCTGTGTCCTCTTGTTCTGCTATTTTTCTTATATTGAAACATGTTAGACTCTTTCACCTTGTTAGTGCCCTTAAGGTGTTTGAATGTTTCGATCATATCGCCACTCTTCCTCCTTTGCTCTAGGGTATACATATTGAGCTCCATTAATCTGTTCTCTTATGTTTTCTGATGCAGTCCCTGCACCATTTTGGTTGCCCTTCTCTGGAATACCTCAATTTGGTTAATGCCCTTTTGAAGGTATGGCCTCCAGTACTGCATGCAGTACTCCAGATGGGGCCTAACCAGTGTCTTGTAAAGAGGGATTATTACTTCCCTCTTCCGAATTGTGATACCCCTACTAATATACCCTAACATCCCCCTAGCCTTACCTACTGCTTTAGTGGTCTGCTTGGATGATTTCAGGTTATCGGTGATGATGATGCCCAAGTCTCTTTCTTCCCTTGTGACTGCCAGCAACTCCTCTCCCAGCCTATAGGTGGCTTCAGGGTTTCTCTTCCCTATGTGCATGATCTTGCACTTCTTTGCATTAAACCCCAGTTGCCACTCTTCTGACCATTTTGCTAGTTTATCCAGATCTCTTCTCCTTCTGCCCACCCCATCTGGATCATCTACTCTGTTGCAGATCTTGGTGTCATCTGCAAACAGACAAACTTTACCCTCCAGTCCATCTGCAATGTCACTGATGAAGATATTGAAGAGGTCTGGCCCCAGGACTGATTCCTGAGGCACCCCACTTGTGACTTGCATCTCTTCTGACTGTATACCATTTACCACCACTCTCTGTTTTCTGCCCGTCAACCAGTTTGCCACCCAGTTTACCAACTTCTGACCCACCCCAAACCTACACAGCTTATTAATCAATCTTCTATGTGGAACAGTATCAAAAGCTTTGCTGAAGTCAAGGTAGGCAACCTCAACTGCCCCCCCTTGGTCCACCACTCTGGTTACCCAGTCAAAGAAATCTATGAGATTAGTTTGACAGGACCTTCTTTTTGTAAACTCATGCTGTCTTGGATCCTGTGCTCCTATGGATTCCAGGTGTTGCACTATCCTTTCCTTAAGGAGTGCCTCCATAATCTTGTCCACTACTGAGGTAAGATTGACTGGTCTGTAGTTCTCTGCCTCCTCCTTGCTACCAGTCTTGTGGAGTGGGATCACTTGAGCCCTTTTCTGGTCTCCTGGGACCTCTCCTGTGCTCAGAGACTCACTAAACAGTTCTGATAATGGCTCTGCTAGGTCCACCCTTTGCTCCTTTAGTACCCTGGGATGTATGCCATCAGGTCTCATTGCCTTGTCCACCATGAGCTTATCGAGCACTTGTAGGACCCTTTCTTTTGTGAATTGACCAGTGCTCACCTCCCTCCCCATGTCCATGGTGCTAAGCTGTGGGCCCTGCCCTACATTCTCCTCAGTAAATACTGACAGAAGTATATATTTAGGATAGATGCTTTTACATGGTCCTCCTCCTCACATTCCCCCTTATCTCCTTTGATCTTAGCAATACTCCCTCTGAACTTTCTCCTTTCACTAATGTATCTATAGAAAGTCTTGCCACCTTATTTTACTGTTTGTGCTAGTGTTTCTTTGGTTTGGGCCTTTGCCTACCTTACTGCCTTCCCTGCTTTCCTTAGGGAAGTTTGGTATGCCTCCCTTTCTGCATCCCACTGTGTTCCCTTATATTTCCTGAAGGCCAGCCTTTTGGCACTGACCTTTTCTACTACTGTTTTTGAGAGCCAAAGTGGTTTCCTTCTTCTTTTGCACTTCTTTTTCTCTCTAACACAATGGGATGTTGCTTCAAGTATAACATCCTTAATGCTTGCCTACTTTGCCTGTATCCCCTCAACTGCATTTCTTTTTGCCAGGGCTAGCTTAACTCTGTGCCATCTTATCAAAATCAGCTCCTCTGAAATCCCATATTTATGCCTTAGAATGGGATGATTTAGTTGTAGTGGCCAAACTGAACCATGCCATGTGATGATCACTGGCCCCCAGGTGACCTTCTACCTGGAGATCTGTGATCCATTCCCTGTTAGTCAGTACTAGATCTACGATAGCCCTGTCTCTTAAGGGTTGTTGTACCAGTTGTTTGAGGTCCTCCCCCTGCAGGGAATCCACCATGTGTCTAGTTCTGGCAGATGTTCTTGCTGGTATTGACCAATCTGTATCTGGCATGTTGAAGTCTCCCATTATCAGAACCTCCCCTTTAGCTGTCATGTTTTGTATATCTTCTAACAGCAATGTGTCTATGTCCTCCCCCTGGTCTGGGGGCCTGTATACAACCCCAGTTCTTGTGGCTGTCACATTTTCTGTTTCTAGGGTGACCCACAGTTCTTCTGACTCCTTATGTGTATTCTGAATTTCTGTAGCTTTGATATTTTCATTGACATACAGGTCCACTCCACCCCACCCCCTTTTTGCACCTCGGTCTCTTCTGAACAGTACATAGCCAGGTACTGAAGTCTCCCAAGTGTGGTTACTGGTAAACCATGACTCACTAATTGCTACTATGTCCAGTTTAGCCTCTGTCATTATTGCCTACAGGTCTGGGATCTTGCTACCTAGACTGCGAGCATTTGTGTACATGATTTTCCATTGGCCAGATTTTGGTGTGTTAGTTGCTTGGTGAGGTTTGGTGTTTCCCCTGTGCATCGTATGGGGAGCTGGACCTTTTTCCTTACCTGGTGATGCAAATGAACTGCAAACATGCTGAACTCCTGTTTGACCACTAGCTGAGGGGAGAGGGGTGTTCTTCCCGTTCGATGTATAGGGGTGCTGCACCCCTCTCCCCATTTGCTAGTTTAAATAGTCTGCAAAGATGTCAAATTTCTGCCCCAATGCACTGACTCCCTCCTCAGTCAGATGCAATCCATTAACTCTAAAGAACTTTCATTCCCAAAACTGTTATCAGTTCCTTACAAATTTGTGTCCTTTTTCCTGGCACCAGCCCCTGAGCCACATGTTTATCTCCCCTATCTCCCCTTCTCTGACCTTTCATCCATCTGCCCCCCTCTCCCAGACTGGCAGGATCTCAGAAAAGGAGATGCTGGACAAAATGGATGAAAGTTTGTCACCCAGACTGGTCAGGTCTTCCTTGAGCTCCACAACTGACCGGTTGGTGAGATCATTAGTCCCTATGTTTACCAGGACATCAGTGTTTTCCCCTGCTTCCAGAACAATTTTAGCAATGCGGTCAGTGTCTCACCACACTGATGTACCTGGGAGACATCTGACCATTACCCCTGGCTGGAAATAGTTATCAACTCCCCGAATCATGGAGTCTCCTAACTTTTAATTTTTAACTCTGTCTGAATAACAAATGGGACAGGGTCATACCTAACCCTGTCACATACCCCCTCTTTAAGAAAGAACCTGTTTGTTTTCTCTTTTTAAAATAGGTTTCCAAAACCTTCTTTTATTTCTCTTTTAACATAGCCTGATAACATTTACAGTTATTAGCATATGCAGAACCCTTTTTTCATAACATCTTTTACAGCAAACAAGTCAGTTAATTACACGCATTTTTTCAGTCTTCTGAATTCTCAATTCTTGAACCAAATCTTTACAGAAAATCAGCACTGACATTCTCTTTTCTGTATTTGTGCATCACTTTGAATTTAAAAATTACTGTAGTGCCAGGAACCTTCTTGTGATTCTGGGATTTTTGTCCTTCATTTGAGTAAGCCAACAGAGAGGACAGATCTGTTGTATGTACAAAGTCTGCTCCTAACAAATAAAACTTAAAGGACTCCATTGCTCACTTTGCAGCAAGACATTGTTTTCCAATAGTGGAGTACTTTTTATGTTGACTTGCACACACGTGCAAGCAACATCTTGTGGTAGTAGCACATTTCAGAGGTGTGTCAGTGTTGGCAAATGCAGGGCATGCTTTAGTAGGTGCATCCTTCATTCCCAATAAGCCAGCATGCTAGCCCTGACATAAGAATTATGTAAAGTGGGCACAACTTGTAAGAAAAGTGTTGCTGCAATCAGAGACAAGCTCGTCATGCAGCATCACAGATGACATTCCACCTGACATGCCTTTCTTGGCAAAAAAATTCAATAAACATGGTGGCAGAGCCACTGCTACATTATCCCTAAAGGAAGCCGACATCGGGGATGCAATCCTTGTGTCAGCATGTGCGCCTCCCCACATTGTGTGGCACACTGGAAGCCCACCCCAGTGTGCTGCTGCTCACAGTAAGCCAACCACATCGGCATGTTCCTGCCCCGGGCCCCACCCTACCCCCCTTGTGTGGCACACTGGGAGCCCACCCCAGTGTTGCAAACATCAGGCCCCCCCCGAAAGTCATGGAGCACACTGGGAACCCACCCCAGTGTGCCCAACATTTGTTGTCTTTCACCTGTAAAGAAAGAAAACTGTCCCGCAGTGCAGTGTCTGTTTTTTTTTTTTTGGTAACTGAAAAAAGAAAACATTCCATTGTTTACCGCACCCCCCTTCCCCAACCACCCACCCTCTGTGCACCCCACCTCCCCACACACCCTCACCCCATACTTATCTCCAGAGATCTAGCACTGCAATCTTCAGTGGAGTGGGAACACGTCTGCACTCTTCAAAGCTGAACTGCAAAATGAAGAAATACTGGTAAGCTATACAATGGCATAAATGGGGGGGGGTTCAACTTAGGTGGATATCTTAGCCATTTTTTTTATTTTGGCTCCAAATTTTCAGCATGGGGTTCTTGGGACCCCACCTCATGAAAACATGCACTGTCATCTCATTATTCTGTCCCAAAAGGTCATTTAGTGGTCGCTGCATGGAATCACCTTTTGGGACCGAGTAACAAAACGACAGTGCCACTGTTCATAAGGTGGGTTCCCAAAAAGCCTATCTTGCAAATTTGGTGAAAACGATTCCATAAAATGACTGTGTTATGAGTGTGCATTGCGCAGTTTCCACGCATGCTCATAACTTCGACAATTTTTAATATTTTCACTCCAGATTTTCAACATTGCCATTTTTTCATAACTCCTTATGAACAGTACAACTGTCATTTTTCACATCCTGCCTGAAATGTGTTTTTGCACATGTGGCACACAATGAATTTATTTATTTAGCTTTTGTTAACTAGGTAAGCACACTAGACAGTCAAGTACCTATTTTCAGGTGTGACCCGGGAGGATTACAAGGTACAGGCAAAACAATACATGGTCATAGCAGGATACAGGGGTAAAAAATAGTCATAACAACAGACAGCCTCAGGTCATAAATAGTAGGATACTCAATTTGTGGTTACATGACAGTGGGAGAAGCAGTCACAACAACAGCAAGACATATGACGTAGAACAGTCATAGAGAGTTACATGACAGAGGGGTCATTAGACCAGAACAGGGTATTTCCTAATTCAAGAATGCACTGAGCATAACATATACATAAAACAAGACAGCATTAAACATAACATGGTCAGAAGACTCATAGATTCATCTGCATCGTTGACTCATTGACACAAGCTGACTCCGTGTACGGGCCATATGTTGCAGGACTCCCCAGAGGAGGGGGGGTCACTAGGAACAGAGATGGGGGTGACTTGTTTCAGGTAGCCCCAAAGAGATGACCTGAAGCAGGTGTGTGAGGGGGCAGAACATACATGGGCGGGGAAGGAGTTCCACATTCTGGGTGCGAGGATGGCAAAAGCCCAATCCTCCATTACAGAATGAGTTTTGGCAACCTGGAATATCTGCGAGTCACTGGATCCTAACAGGTAGGGAGGGTGAGCAGGCTTGAGTAGTTCAGCAAGTGCGGGGGGGTGACTGTCCTGACAATGCTGTCAATGAGGTTGCCCATGACAAAGGTGCAATGGTTGTCTGCCTTCCAGGTGGCATAGAGGGCTAAGGTGCTGGTTCCTTACCTCAACCCATGTCAGTGACCAGGGTTCGGGAATGAGCCTGGGGCATCAGAGGTTGTCCCCTGGCTGATGGGTGACCCCCAGTGGAGGCTGGAGGAAGCTCAGACTGAGGTGGCCTAGGCACCAGGCCTGGGGTGGAAGAAGAAGAAGAAGGCCATGACCGGGGCTGTTCAGTGCATGCACGTCTCCATGGGCATGTGCACTGAGTCCTGGGGCCTCCAGGAGAAAACACTTAGAGGCAAAAATGCCAGTCAGCAGGGTGAAGACCGACCTCCCACAGGCATCGCTCCCAGGCCAGGCAGGTAAGAGCAGGTGATTCCAGGGGCTGGGGCTGGGGGGGTTGGATGGGGAGCCAACTGGCGGGAGGAGCATAAAGAAATATAAAAAAAAAAGTGCGGTGATTGTCAGGGGAGAGCCACTCAAGCCTGGAGTACAGCATGCAGTGATGCATGAGGCGAGGGGCAGACAGAGCAAAATGACATATATTGTTGTAAGCAGTGGCCCATTTTGAGAGCCAGGTTTTTGGGGCATGTGAAAAGGAGATGAGTCCATAGCAGAGCATAGTGTGTAGGGCCCCTTTTGCAAGGGCAAGTTACGCTGCAGGGGTGAGGCAACTTTTGGTTCTGTAAGCCAAGCCCGACTTGCAGTTTACAGCCTTACATATATTGCATATGTGTAGAGAGAGGTCGAGCTTGGGGTTAAGGGTTACCCCCAGGTGCTTGAAGGAGTCAACAACTTGTAAAAGGGTACCATCGGCTCCAGTGATTTAAGAAGAGCAGGGCAAGCTCTTGATTTGGCCAGGGAACCAAAGAGCATGGCTTGGGTTTTCTTGAGGTTGATGGCTAGCTTGCAATCCTTTAGTCATGACTGTATGCAGTCAAAGTCAGAATTAAGCCTGGAATTGATGACATTGATGTCCTGGGAACTGGTAAGGATAACAAGGTCATCTGTGTACAGGCTGGAGTGCTCATGGGCTGGGATTGAGGGCAGCTCATTGACAAAAAGGGAGAAAGGTATAGGTCCTAGAACGGACCCTTGAGGCACCCCACAGTTAACAGGTGTGTGCCTGGAGAAGGCCTTGTTGAACTTAGTGTATTGCTGCCTAACAGAGAGGTAATTGGCAAACTGGGCATTGACTGGAGGGGAGAGGCCAAGGGACCAGAGGGTGGAGCACAGGAGTGAGTGGTCAACCAGATCAAAGGCTTTTGAAAGATCAAAGAAGATGGCACTGGTCAGTTTGCCTTGATCAGTAGATGCTCTGACCTCAGAAGTGACCTAAGCTAGGACAAGGGCAGTAGAGGTTGTATGCCCTTTACGGAAGCCATGTTGTGCTGGGGAGAGAAGGCTTAACTATGTATGTAATGGATGAGCTGGGAGACAACCACCTTTTCAAGCAATTTGATCACAGCTGACAAGATAGCTATGGGGAGATAATTTTAAAGAATTTTAGGATCACCGTGTTTGAGGACTGGGACTACTCAAGCCACCTTCCATATATCAGGGATAGTTTTGGAAATGAGAGAAGCATTAAAGAGATAGGAGATGGGCTGGGCCAGATGAGAGGACCCCAGACAAAGCAGTTTTGGCTGTAGGTTGTCATGCCCTGCAGCAGTATGAGAGGAAAGTCCAGCAAGGAGATTCTGTGTCTCTCTGATAGAGACGGTCTTAAAGTAAAAGTGGGGATCAAGGGGTTGCATCACTACAGAAGGGCCCAGCACCTTGGAGCCAGAGAATAAGGAGGTGTAGGCAGACAGATCTGAGAACTGGGAGTTGAAGGCATTAGCGATAATCGGGCGCTGTTACAGCTGACCCCGCCAATTTGCATGTCAGTGACCTGTGCACTGGCAGAACCACTTACAGTGTTTTTGATGGTGCACCAGAAGCTCCTCTGTTTTTTGGCTGAGGCTTCCACAGAGGATTTACAGAAATCACTCTTAGCAGAGCAGATAGCCTGTTTACATGTGTTTCTCAGCTGCCTGTATTCCAGAAAGTCAAACCTGTCTCCGGAAACCTTGTATTTCTCCCATTGTTTGTCCCTAAGTTTCATTAGGGCAAAGAGGCCACTTTGAAGCCACTTAGTGACAGTGCCCCTCACCCTCCTTTTAGTGAAAGGGGCATGCCTATCCTGCAAAGGAGTGAATATTGTGAGGAAGTTGTCAAGAGCAGCTAATGGGTCGCTAGCACCAGTGACCCAAGACAAATCAGACCGTTGTAGGTCAGCAAGGTAGTCATTGATGTTGAATTGATATTGATTGAAGAAGTCCCTCATCTGAATCACTTTTCAGGGGATCCTGGGAGTGGAGACTCTCCAGATACAGTAGGTGGGGGAGTGGTCCGAGACAGAGTCGGGGAAGAGACCAGATGAGGCAATTAGGTCGGGTCTGTTGCTCAACAACCAATCAATGAGGGTGCCTTTATCCCCTGAGGAGGAGAGCCTGGTTGGCTCAGAGATAAGTTGGCAGAGGGCAAGACCCGACAACAAGGGTTCATATTGATTGGCATTGCAGCCCAACCAGTTTAGAATGAAATTGCCAGGAACTAGGAGTTCACTAGTGCACACTTTAGAGCTGAGGCTGTCAAGGAGGTAGGAGAGTCCTTGAACTCCTCCCTTGGGAGGGTTATATGTATGTACCAGGTGGAGCTTGGACATGCAGGAACTCACAGGTAGAAGAAGGTGGGGTGATATGGCAGGCACGTTGAGGTGAGACTTATAGTAGAGAAGCAGTCCACCCCCATGTTTGTTCCCAGCCTTATCCTGCCTGATAGAGTTGTAACCCAGGAGAACACACGCAGAGTTAGGGGAGACTGGCTTGAGCCAAGTTTCTGAGACCCCCCAGAATGTCAGGGCTGTAGTGAGCCACTCAAGCCAACAGCTCAGCGATATTAGGTACAAGGCTGCGGACATTGATATGAGCCACTTTTATTACCTATGAGTTTAGCCATGGGGGGACTGGTAAGAAGGCACGGCAGCAGGAGGACCAGGGTTAGGGTCAATATCCCCAGCCAACAAGCAGAATGACAGCAGAAATATAGCAAGGCAGGGCAGTAAGCTCTGCTTCTTATAGAGCTTGAGCCTGTGGGTGGAGCGTTTGAACAGGAGGGAGGGAAGGGAGAGATTTATGCACCAGACAGGGTAGAGGTACAAATGATTAGAAGCTAAGAGGTTGGAGAAGAAAAAGTCATCCTCAGATGGGCTGGGGTAAGGTTCAAGGGAGGGGGTGAGTAGGGGAAGAGCGGCCACAAGGAGTAAAGGCAGCAGCACAGTGATAGAGGTAGAGGCTAGGTGCAGCCATATCATTGCCTTGGGCCCAGAGTGGGCAGATGAGTTAGCCTGGGGCAACATCCTGGTGGCCAACATGGGGGGGGGTACCCAGGAGAACCTAGGCAGAAGTCAGAATAGTAGCACCTGTTAAGATTTTAGACCAAACAGTGTACCTCAGTATAACAGTTAAACCTTATAGCATAAATCACAAGTGAGGGTGCAGCCCCTCCAGGTCAAAATCTGCCAGAGGAAGACTTAGTAGCAGGGCAAGGCAGAGCCAGAGGGAGAGCTGGATGAACAGGAGATATTGAGTAGGCCTAACAAAAGCTGATATAGTAAGCAGTATAAGCAAAAACTGTGAGATGGTATAGCAAAAGCTAAAGACTGTGAGATGGTATTGTAATAAGCAACTTAACAGAGGTATATTAGGCACACATCAGCAGCTGCAGATTCAACGGTGATTATTACAGTAACAAGGAAGCAAAGAGTTAATGTTGCTGCATAACACAGTAGTAGAAGAGCACCATCAATTCAACCCACGCCCCCCCCCCGGGGTGGAGCAAGAGTCCATATAGTTAGAGACAGGAGGAGTGAAGGGTGGGCAGGAGAGAATTCAATCCAAGGGCAGCAATCGCCTCCAGAGAGCTCTGTCACCCCTGCAGAGGGACAGTCAAGCAGGGGGGCTCTGGAGGCAAGGGGAACCGAAGTAGTGGTGGGCAGCAGCTCCGGTGAGCTGCAAAAAATAAATCAAGGATTCCCCTGACGTTCCTCTTAGCTTCAATGAGCTCTGCTGCCATCACTGTGGGAAATCAACGTTCAGGACAGATTAACAAAATCACGGTGATGCTGCTCACGAGTGGAGGTCCCAAAATGACTATGTTGAAAATTTGGTTAAAAAAATCCCAAAAATAATTGCGTTACAGGCATGCGTTTTGCAGTTTCTACACACGTTCATGACTTCACCAGCTTTTATATTTTCACTCCAGATTTTCAACATTGCCATTTATTTACACATCCTTATGAACAGCACAGTCATAATTTTTCACATCCTGCCCGAAATGTGTTTTTACACCTGTGGCGCCAAATGGCGCAGTGGCTGTGCAAAATCACCTCTTGGCTAACGAACTAATAGTGCCACTGTTCATGAGGTGGGGTCACAAAAAGCCCATGTTGAAAATTTGGAGTGAAAATACCAACAAACACCCTGGGCATTAGGGTTTCCGACCATAGCACCCCACCCTGTAGAAATTGACAGGAGTCAGGGGTGTGACTTGGGATTGTCGGCTGTAATGCTCAAGCCATTCCACCCCCACCCCCAACCTGCAACCAGTGACAGGCATCGAGGTGTGCCTTGGACTCTTCAGCCCCAAAGTTCACCCCATTCTCCTATATTGCACCCATCTCAGCGTATTTCCTTATGGATTGGGGTGAACATAAAGCCTGAAGACCCCAAGGCACACCACGATACTTGTCGGTGTCTGCAGGGTAGGGTGAAGTGAAATGGCGTGAGCATTATGGCCAAAGACCCAAAGACACACCTCAATGCCTGTCAGTCTCTGCAGGGTGGGGGTTGGGTTGGCGTCAGTTCACTACTTTACTGCCATTCCTATTATGCATCTCTCTAACTCCTGCACTGCCAATGCCAATGCCAGCAAGACAACATTCGGCATTGACAAATGCTTGATCTCTCTGTTGTGCAATTTCCTACTGATATGTAGAATGAATTGTTCATTCCCATCTATATTCTGACTGAAAACTGCACCAAGGCCTACTTCTGATGCATCTATCTGTAACAGAAATTGTTTCTCAAAGTCTGGACTTCTTAAAACGGGCTGAACACAATGAAACTGTTATGGCCCGAAAAGCTTCATCACACTCTGGGGACCACTCACATTATTTGTGTACCCTTTTTTGTGAGTTCTGGGAGGGAAGTAGCTATCTAGGCGAAGCTGGGAACAAATCTCTGGTGGTAAGCAGCCAAATTTCAAAACGATTTGACATGTTTCTTTGTTTTAGGGACAGTACTGTTCGCAACAGTTTCTATCTTGGAACTCTCTGCTTTTACTTCTCCATTTCCCAAAACATGACCCAAATCTCTTTTTTTCCTGTATGCCTAATGTGTATTTGGTAGGACTAATGGTCAGATCTGCATTTTTGATGGATTGGATAACTGTTCCTAGGTGTTCCAGGTGGCTTTTCCAGTCTGGACTGTACACCATGACATCATCGAGGTAAACAGCACATTAACCAATGTGAGGGGATGGAATGATATCCATCTGCTGCTGGAATGTAGTGGTAGTGCCATGTAAACCAAATGACATGGTAGTGAATTGACAGAACCCAACTGGAGTGGAAAATGCAGTTTTGTCTCTCGATTCTTTAGCTAGGGGAACTGGCCAGAAACCCTTAGTGAGGCAAGGATATTAATGTACTTAGCACTTCCCCATCTGTCCACCAAATCACCTATCCTGGGTATAGGATATCTGTCAAATATGGATACTCGATTACATTTCCTAAAATTAAGGCAGATTCTTACACCCCCTTCTTTTTATTTAAAATCACCACTGGTGATGACCAAGCACTTCTTGATTCTTCAGTGATAGACAACTATTTCATTTTTTGTACTTCCTTACACATATCTGCTCTTCACCACTCTGGTGATCTGTATGTCATTTGTCTGATAGGGTGAGCACTCTCTATGACTATTATGTGCTCGACCCCTTTTGCTCGGCCTGGCAGTGTGGTAAAAGTACTTCTACAGTAATTGCCTTTACCAAGTTATGAATTTCCACAGTTTGTTCAGTGGGTGAGGAAACATTCACCTTTACAGCATCAAAAGTTACAGTTTGTTCAACTCTGTCATAAGTTATTATCAATATCATCCTTAGCAGTTTCTGGTAATACTGACAAAGCAACCTTTTGTGTTTTTTCAACCCATTTCATCAGGAGGTTAGCATGGTATATCTTAATAGGATTTTTCTTATCAGGAGGTCTCAGTCTCCCAGTTAACTGTATCAGTACATCTAACCCCCTTTATAAGGCCCTTGCCACTTCTTTAATGGGTTGTTTTCTATAGTGGGTAACAATAGGAAAAACAGTTGTAACAAGAACTTTTCACATGGCTCAAAAACAGTTTATTTTGCTTTATGGTCATAATACACCTTCTGCATGTTTGGGACCTCTACCTGAATACTGTGGGCAATTTCAACATAGTTTGCCAATTTATTTTTCAGTATACACATCTAAGGTGTAATACATTATTTCTGAGTGGCGTTATCTTCCCATGTTTCTTTTATTACATCTAGTGGCCGTCTAGGTTGTCTACCATTACAATATTTCAAAGGGTGAAAAACCTGTTGATGCTTGTGGCACTTTTCTGTAAGCAAAAAGCAGGTAAGGTAAATATTGGTCGCAATATTTCCCTTCCCCTTTCACAAACCTTTTTAAAATGCGTTTTAGGGTTAAATTAGAACGCTCAACAAGACCATCTGTCTGAGGATGACAAGGGGAGGTTCTAATGTCAGTGATACCTACTAGTCAGTATAGCTCCTTCAGTAATGCGGCACCAGAATTATTTCCCTGATCTGTAATAATCTCTTTAGGTATGCCCACCTTACTGAACATTTTGGTAGGCCCTGCTGCCACTTTGGGCACTATAACAGTATGCATGGAAACTGCCCCAGGGTATCAAGTAGTATAGTCACATACTACAAAAATTAATTGAGTATCCTTTTTACTTTTGTCTAAGGGGCCAACCACATCCATTGCAATTCTCTCAAAAGGCACATCTATCAAGGGTAGGGGCACCAGGGGCACCTTGCCTTTTTATGTTTGCTTGCGCACATGTGCAAGAAACATTGTGTGACAGCTCAGGAGGGAAGTGGGTTGTGGAGGTGCAGCACAGTGGCAGCCAATGGAGGCACTGCATTTGGGGGCTAGGCACTGGTGGACCACTGGAGGCACAGTGTGCTGGTGACACTGGCTTCCAAAAGTGCCACCAGGTTGTAACATTTTCGCCACAGCAATCAGGGGCCGCCTCATCATTGCAGTGTCAGCCATTCCACTGCAATGAGGGAGTGACCCTTCATTGCTGCCCCCAAAACAGTTTTTGTTTGCCGACGGGGGCCCCAGTCTCTGTTGGCTTCATTCCCCCCCAGTGTAATTTGCCGACGGGGTAGCCCACTCCCACGTCAGCAAAATGTCCCCCCCAAATGTGGATTTTGTGCCGAGGGGTGCCCAATCCCCTCTGCTTTTGCCGCCCTGTTTGTTCCGATGGAGGCAGAATCCCCTGTTGGCTACAGCCCCAACAAAACATTCAGGTGGCATGCTGGGAACCCACCCCAGCATTCCAAATGTCCCTGTGAAGAAAAAAACTGTCCTGAGATGTTTTTTTTTTCCCCTCTGTAAATCAGAAAATGGTCCCTCATTGAAATCGGTGGCCCTGCCTCCCAACCCGCACCCACCTTCTGCACACCCTGCCCTCCTCACCCCATACTTACCTCCTGAGCAAAGCACAATGATCTTTGGTGGACTGGAAACATGTCTGCACTCTTCAAAGCCGACTGTGAATTGAAGAAATGTCGGTAAGCTGAATAATGGCATAAATAGGGTTTTTTCAACTTTGTTGCATATCTCATGCATTTTTGGGAATTTTGGCACCAAATTTTCAACATGGGGTTATTGGGACACCCTCATGAATTCAGCTACTATCATGGCATTATTTTGTCCTGAAAGGTGATTTCGTGGTCACTGCGTGGAATTGCCTTTCGGGACTGATTAGCGAAATGACAGTGCCAGTGTTCATGAGGTGGCCTCTCAAAAAGTCTGTGTTGGAAATTTGGTGAAAAAAATCCAAGAAATTGCTGTTTTACGCATGTGCGTTGTGCAGTTGCTACGCAGGCTCGTAACTTAGCGAATCTGCAATATTTTCACTCCAGATTTTCAACATTACCATTTTTCTACACCTCTTTATGAACAGTACAGCTGTCATTTTTCACATCATGGTCGAAATGTGTTTTTGCACTTCTGGTGCAGAATAGCACAGTCGTTGTGGGAAATCAGTGTTCGGGACACATTAACAAAATCACAGTGACACTGTTCATGAGCAGAGGTCCTAAAATGCCTATGTTGAAAATTTGGTCATGAAAGTTCATAAAATTACTGTCATACACACATGCATTGCACAGTTTCCACGTATGCTCAGAAGTGCGAGCATTTTTAATATTCCCACTACAGATTTTCAACATTTCCCATCACTTCGCACCTCCCTATGGATGGTATAGCTGTCATTCTTCACATCCTGCCTGATCTGTGTTTTCGTACATGTGGTGCAGAATGGCATGGTCGCTGTTGGAACTCAAAGTTCTGGACACATTGTTAAAATCACACTGCCACTCTTCATGAGAAGAGATCCCAAATGCTTTCATGAGATGGGGTCACAAAAAGGCCATGTCAAAAATTTGTAGTGCAAATACCAACAAACACCCAGGGCATTAGGGTTTCTAACCATAATATCTCACCCTGTACAGACTGATAGGCATTGCAGTGTGCCTTTGCATTGCCGACTGTACTGCTCATGCCATCCCACCCCCACCCCCCAGCCACTGACAGGATCGAGGTGTACCTTGGACTCTTCAGCCCCAGACTTCACCCCATTGTCCTATGCTGCACCCATTTCAGCATATGTCCTTATGGAATGGGGTGACTGTAAAGCCAAACACCCCAAGGCACACCTCAACATGTGTCTGCAGAATAGGGTGAGGTGACATGGCATGACCGTCATGGGCGATGACCTATACACCTACTCCAGTGCCTGTCCGTCTCTACAGGATGGAGGTGGGGTTGACGTGAAGTTCAATACTTCACTGCCATTCCTATTCTGCATCTGTCTAACTCCCGCATTTCCAGTGCTAATACCAGCAAGCAAACATCCGGCATTGACAAATGCTTGTTTAGTCAGTGGGACTATTTTCTGACATTCAGCACAGGAACTGCAATAGGCAGCAACATCCCCATTAATCCCAGGCAAGTAAAATCTGTACAACAATCTGGCAAGGGTGCAGCCCATCCCTGAGTGACCAGTCAAAGGACTATCTTGTGCTACCTGTAACAACTCAGTTTGATACTTGTTTGGTATGACCAATTGTTTTATCTGTTCCTGCATCTGAGGATTAACACAAATTCTGTGCAGTAGCCCATCACATTTTTTAAACATTGGTTCATCCTGTATTTTTCACACACACACACACACACACACACACACACACACACACACACACAGCAGCTTAAAATAACTCTGGAGAGAAACACTGTTAATTCACTCAGAAACAAAATCGCAATCAGTTATCAGTTTAGTTTCAGCATTTTCATACATCATCCCATTATGTCCATCACTTTTTAGCTGCCATTGTTTTTCAGGTATCTTCTTTCTGTTCTGGAATTTAGATCTTGGAGCAGAGCTCAAACAAGTCTGAATCAATGTCACTGAAAGGAAAGACTTCCCAACATCTGAGAATTTATTTGTCTCTGCTCTTGTTATCACAGCTGGTGACACAGCAGGATTTAACTACCTCTGTGACTAACTTTGCAAATCCTGGAAAGTCATTTCCAATAATCACAGGTACAGGTAACTTAAGCAATAATGCATGACAGGGTGTGGGTCATGCTGGGATAACCTCATGCCTGGGGTGGTTGGGCACGAGGTCACAGGCTGAGTGCATCCAAAACCCCAGAAGTAAGGTTATCCCAGCATGACCCACATCCTGGAGTGCATTATTGCTATTATACAATGGATCTTTTGTAAACATAGAAAAAAATGAAAATGATTATTTTTTTTTATGTTTTCAGTTAATTTTTTGCTTGTGGAGGTGTAATAATTAAAAAAAAGTGAAGAGTTTTCATTGTGTCCAGAAGGTTGTGCTGCTTCCCCATATTGTTCCTCTGTTGAGATGCCATTGTTGGTTATGTTTGCTCTGCACACCCCATCTGTCTGTTATTTGGTATAGGTGGAATTTTGGGGGGGGTCTGCCTGAGGATTTTAGCCACTAGGAGGGATTCCATCTTTTGGGTAACTGCAGTGAAGCCCTGTATTTTTCAAATGTGAGTGCTGTTATGAGACACACTGGAAATAGGTTCACCGAGTGTTTCTGTTCTGTTGCTGAAATGGGTCAGACGGATCGAGACTTCCAGTGTTGGGAAGGGGGTTCACTATGTGTCTTGTACCTTGTGAAGGGGGAACAATTTGAAAGTGGTTGCTTAGTTATGGCTACAGCAGGAATGCAGGCTGTTCTCCAGTTTATCATTACGTGAGTGGCACTGGTGAACCGTGCGATCAGCAGTTACAGTCTTCGGGCTTCAGTGAAGCTGCTTGGTTCACATGGGTGTGGGGGAGCAGCCTTTGAAGTCAGTGTTTGGTTTTTGGTGGTTTTCTTGTTGTCTGTGTAGACAGGCACTGCATATTTGAGGGGGGTTTGTTTAAAAATGCAGAAGAGGTAAAAACTGGAAGACTGGTTCTTTGTCCATTTTTCACTGTGGTGAACTTGTGCTTTTTGTGGGAATGAGTGCAGGGATTTTTTTCCAGTTCTGAAGTCATCTTCATCCTTCACCTACATACAGCAAGGTTATGCTGAGATAACCTCACCAGAGAAGGTGGGCACTGACCAATCAGAGCCCAGCATTGTTTCTCGCCATTGTATAATTAGGTACTACCTCCACTTTCATTTGGTGTTACATCTCATTAATGTTTAATCACTTAGGTAGTGGGATAGTACTGAGCTGCCCCTTGGATGCATTTGACCCCAGTACCTGGTTCCTCTTGCACAGTTTTTTCTCAGAACTTCAGCATGCAATAGGGTCTGTCAGATTCCTGAACCTATAAGTCCCTTCACAGTCGTATCCCCACCTTGACATCTGTTAACATTTACCCCAATTTGCTAAGGTAAAATTTGTTCCAGTGTTACCCTCCTTATTTTAATGGCAGTTTCTTGCAGTATTGCCAGGCTTATTAGTTATAGCAAATAAAGTCTTGGGTTCAGATTTGTTACCACCATCAGAGTTCTCATCTGACCTGGAGTTAAATTGGGAACAAGAGGATCTCACTTGTCCCTGGCTGTTATATCTCTGCTGCAGTGTCTGTCTGGTCATCTGATAGTCTTCAGCCAAAGAAACAGCCTATTCACCACTTTCTGGTCAGCATTCTTTTACCTAAAGCTGCATAGCTGTGGAAAGGATATTGATGAATTGCTCCATTACAAATATGTTGATGATCTCTGGGACTGTTTTGCCTTCTGGTTGGAGCCATTCATTGAGGAGTTCTCTGAGTCAGGGGAAAAGGCTTCTCGAGGATTGTCCACTGAGTTGTATATCAGGGATTGGAATCTCTGCCTGATAGTCTCTCCTGAGATGCAATGCATTTTAAGGATTTCCCTTTCACGATGTCATAGTTTTCTGACTGTGCAGTGTCCGTATTGCTGTAGGTAAGTTGGATTTCACCTGTCAGATAAGGGACCAGCCTGATTGCTCATTGCTCTTTTGGCCATTGGCAGGCTCTGGTGATCCTTTCAAAAGGTGTCAGGTATGCTTCAATGTCATCTGAGGTACACAGTTTTGTAAGTTTAATGTCTTTTAAGCTGTTTGTGTTTTTTTGATCTGCTGGACTTGTACCAGATCTTTCAGCTTTGATAAATTGCAATGCATCCAGTTATCACTGCTCCTGTTGCTGCATCTCTCCTCTCCTCTCCTCTCCTCTCCTCTCCTCTTCTTTTCACCTCTAGATGCTGCATCTCTTTTTCTCTCTGTTTCTCAGTCACTGTTTGTTGTACAGCTCACCATGCTTTCAGGTTCTGACCCAGCCTGCTGGTATTCTTACTTCACTGGCGCCAGCTGTACAGTCTCAGTTTGGACTTTTGTTTCTGCTTGCAGTTTGGCTGTGATACTTCTGGGACTCACTTCTAGGCTTGCTGTTGTAGGATCCATACCTTTCTTCTAACGTTCCCTGGTACCAAGTTTAGTACCCACACAGAAAACTCCCGGCTCACAGTATGCACTGCATAAATCCCACTTTGTCTGACACCAGCTGTTACAGAGGGGTAGGTCAGAAAACATAGGCAAACCAGGAGGAGTTATAAAATTCACAAGTAGCATTTTCTTCTTCTCAATAACAATAAAATAAAAAAAAATTTAAGATGTACGAGATAGCACTTCGCAAAAGTAGTATATACAAACTAAACTCATTTCTCAGAGTCCCTCTAAAAATCTCACTCTCTCTCTAGCTCTCTAGACAAAACATTGCTATCTTTAAGAGAGATGCCTTTGCCTAACCCCCAGCCTCTGTATCCTGTTCATAAAAACATACAAACTTACGAAATTGCTGACAGAACAAGGCCCACAGGTCTATCAAGTCTGCCCAATTGTGCAGCTCTTAGGTTCATATCACTACAGCTGCCCCACCCCCACCCAAACCACTCCCTTCCTCCTCTTTCCCAGTCCTTCTCCCGTTTGTGTTTTTGTCTGTACTAACCCTGCCCTTGACTCTATCCCAACACTACTTAAAGCTATCCACTGCCCTTTGAGCGATTAACTCCTCTGGCAGTGTGTTCCAACCTGCCACCACTGTCTCTGAAATAGTGCCTCCTCATCTTCCTCTTAAACCTTCCCCCTTTCAACTTCAGACTGTGCCCCCCCTAGTGACCCTTTCCTCCTTTAAGTGGAACAATCCTCCCTCCCTGACTTTGTTATGCCTTTCAAGTACTCAAAGGTCTCTATCATGTCCCCTCTTACCCTTCTGTCTTCGAGTGAGTACATGTTGAGCTCTTTCAATCTTTCCTCATATGGCAACTCCCTTAGTCCCATGATCATTTTTGTAGCCCCACATTGCACCCCCTCCAGTAATCTCACATCCTTTTTTTTTCACTTTCTATTTCCCCCCATTCCTTCTGCCAGAGTCTGACCTATCTCTCAGATCCCTCAGACCACACACGTCCCAACTTGCCAAGAGATCTGCTCCTAGAGTGCTCACACTCTTATATACCTCAAGTCCCCAGATAACCCCCCCGGTGGAGTGAGGGAGGGACCTCCCCTCACCTTCCTCAGCTTCCGGGAGTGTGGCACAGCAGAGTCAGCCCTCAGAACTTGTGGATGCACGGTGGCATGGAGGGATCATCACCAGGACCAGCTGGAGCCATTTTCCTCTGTTTTTGTGTTCCGCTCCGACTTCAGCATGAGTGGGACCAATGAGGTAGAGGCACACAGAGACGCTCCTCCACTCAGGTCCCTATCAGTGTTGGCAGCCCCACTCCCTAAGTCTGTGGCTGTCCTCACTGCACTGCCAGATATCCCAGTGGCCACCAGGAGGTGGCAGTAATGCAGCAGGAGCAGCCTCCTTCTCCTCCCTAAGAGAAGGAGAGCAGCCGTCGAGCGCTCAATCATTCTCCACCCCTGCCAACCCCCGGCAACCCATGCTCATTCCCAAACATGGGTCACCAGTGTGATAATATCTCACGTCCTTTTTGAGGTATGGGCACCAGTACTGTACACAGTATTCCAAGTGTGGCCTTACCAGTGATCTATACAATAGCAGGATGACCTCCCCCTTTCAAGAGGTGATCCCTCCTGCAATGCACCCCAGCATCCTATTTGCCCTTGCTGCAGCTCTCCTACACTGTGCAGATACCTTCATGTCCCCTGTGACTATTACTCCCAGGTCCCTTTCCTCCTCTGAAGACATTACCTGCACTCACCCCAAGGCAGTAGCTGTTCTTGGGATTTCTGGCTCCAAGGTGTATGTTCTTGTAGGTTTCATCTCCTGTTTTTCACAAGTTGCAACAATACTTTCCTTATTAACCTTCCTGTGACCAACTTGAAAAGTACATTATTACTTCTTAACAGGTTCAACCAATTAAGACATCCTGTCCCAGAGCTAGTTTCCTGTTAATAATTCTGTAAATAAGCTTGTGGAGGTCAAAATAAGCTCAAGGATAACCCCTTGAGTTCCAGAAAAACCGAAATAGCTGTCTGTAATCATTTAAATAATATAAATACATTTGCAAACCAAGAGATCCCAGTTTTATATAAATATTCATATATATTTTCTAACCACAAAGAAGCAAAGGAAGAAAGAAAGAAAGACTAGAAAGAGCAAGTGAAGGAAGACAGAAAACATGGGGAAATTGTGGGACTGTCTGAGTGGCCAGTTCCTAGGTGCCACAATGAAAATTTGATTATGCAATCAGACTGACGAGATATAAACAAGCAACAGAAAGGGAAAGGACAGACTAGATCCTTGCTTTTAACTCTGTCTAAAAACAAATGGGACAGGCTGTTACCCAACCCTGTCACATTTCTGCCACTAAGGACTGGGCACCCCATTGTCAACTTTTACTCTAAGCTGGCACCAGGGTCCCCAGTGTCACCAGCTACACACTAGGCAGATAACCAAGAGGGGAAGGGATTGGGCAAGCAGTACCAGGAGGGGGCACTCCGGTCTGCTTTTTTATATATTGGGTATACACAAGGGAGGGCTGGCTGAACTGTGAGGGGGTTAGGATTAGAAATAAAAGAAAAACAGACAGATAGATAGATAGATAGATGGATTGATAGATGGATGGGTGGATGGACAGATGGACAGGCAGGCAGGCAGACAGACAGACATTGAGCAATCTCCAGCTCACTACAGTCACCGAGGTTAGCAGCAGCACTCCATCTGCCACTGCAGAAATCAGGAAAGTCCCACTGTGCTCAAACAGAGAATGCAGATAAACAGCTCATTTGCTTAGCTGAGCACTAAGGACTTTCAGGTGCCCAGAAACCTTATTTCCAGCATCATATTGAAACACTAACACCAAAATCTAGCTTGGTCACGCTTAGCTAGGTTTTTTTTTTAATACATAATATTTAGGGACTTTCTATGTCTTGTAGTCTAAAAAAAGATGGTGGCAATCACAAACTGAAAGAAGAATTTTCAGTTTGTGAGAGACATTTTTGGTTTGTGACAACTTAGTGATGTGAATCGGAAATGGCCTCTTGAACTGAAAATTGTGGTTTGCATTAGAGGCTTATCCAAAAAAGAACTAAAGAGCATGGTCTAAAAGTAAACCTAAAATAAACATAGAAACATAGAAGTTGATGGCAGATAGGGACCGCAAGGCCCATCCAGTCTGCCCCTTTTTTCTGCCTTATGAATGTGCCATAGGCCTTTGCTCTGTCAATGGCCTATCTATTCATAATCATCTGTATTGCTCCCTTATGCCAATCCCATGCCTGTTTGAAGCCCTACAATGTATTCACATCCACCACTTCCTGAGGTAGGCTGTTCCATGCACCCACCACTCTTTCTGTGAAAAAGAACTTTTTCACATTACCCCTTAATCGGCCTCCCTCTAATCTCATGCTGCGTCCTCTTGTCCTGTTATTTTTCTTATATTGAAACATATTAGACTCTTTCACCTTGTTAATACCCTTAAGGTGTTTGAATGTTTCAATCATATCACCGCTCTCCCTCCTTTGCTCTAGAGTATACATATTAAGCTCCGTTAATCTGTCCTCATATGTTTTCTGATGCAGTCCCTGCACCAGTTTGGTTGCTCTTCTCTGGACTGCCTCCATTTTGTTAATGTTATTGTGTAGGTGTGGCCTCCAGTACTGCACACAGTACTCCAGATGGGGCCTAACCAGTATCTTGTAAAGAGGGATTATTACCTCCCTCTTATGACTTGTGATATCCCTACTAATACACCCCAATGTCCCGCTAGCCTTACCTACTGCTTTAGTGCTTTGCTTGGATGATTTTAGGTCATCTGTAATGATGGTACCCAAGTCTCTTTCTTCCCTTGTGAGTGCCAGCAGCTCCCCTCGCAATCTATAGGTAGCTTCAAGGTTTCTTTTCACTATGTGCATGATCTTGCACTTCTTTGCATTAAACCCCAGTTGCCACTCTTCAGACCATTTTGCCAGTTTTTACAGATCTCTTCTTATTCTGCCCAGCCCATCTGGATCATCTACTCTGTTGCAGATCTTGATGTCATCTGCAAACAGGAAAACCTTACCCTCCAGTCCATCTGCAATGTCACTGATGAAGATATTGTACAGGACTGGCCCCAGGACTGATCCCTAAGGTACCCCACTTGTGACTTGCATCTCTTCTGACTGTATATCATTTACAACCATGCTCTGTTTTTTGCCTGCCAACCAGTTTGCCACCCAGTTGACCAACTTTTGACCCACTCTGAGCCCATCCAGCTTATTAATCAATCTTCCATGTAGAACAGTATCGAAAGCTTTGCTGAAGTCAAGGTTTGTGACATTAACTGCACCCCCTTGGTCCACCACTCTGGTTACCCCGTCAAAGAAATTTATGAGATTAGTTTGACAGGACCTTTCTGTTGTAAACCCATGCTATCTTGGATCCTGTGCTCCTATGGATTCCAGGTGTTGCACTACCTTTTTCTTAAGGAGTGCCTCCATAATCTTGCCCACTACTGAGGCAAGACTGACTGGTCTGTAGTTCCCTGCCTCCTTCCTGCTGCCACTCTTGCAGAAAGGGACCACATGAGCCCTTCTCCAGTCTTCAGGGACCTCTTCTGTGCTCAGAGACTCACTTAACATTTCTGCTAATAGCTCTGCTAGTTTCACCCTTAGCTCCTTTAGTACCCTGGGATGTATGCCATCAGGTCCTATTGCCTTGTCCATCCTGAGCTTATTGAGCTCTTGTAGGACCCTTACTTTTGTGAAAGGACTTGTGCACACCTCCCTCCCCTCTGTGTCCATGGTGCTGAGCTGTGGGCCCTGCCCTACTGTCTCCTCAGTAAACACTGAGCAGAAATATCTATTTAGGATAGATGCTTTTCCTTGGTCCTCCTCCACACACTCCCTCTTATTCCCTTTGATCTTAGCAATACCCCTCTTTGGACTTTCTTCTTTCACTAATGTATCTAAAGAAAGTCTTGTCCCCTTCTTTTACTGTTCGTGCTATTGTTTCCTCAGTTTGAGCCTTTGTCTGCCTTACTGCTTTCTCTGCTTCCCTTAAGGAAGTTTGGTATGCCTTCCAATCTTCATCCAGCTGCATTCCCTTATATTTCCTGAAGGTCAACCTTTTGACTTTTCTGCTACTGTCTTTGAGAACCAAAGTGGTTTCTTCCTTGTTTTGCTGTTGCTTTTCTCCCTAACACAATGGGATGTGTTGCATCCTTAATGCCTGCCCACTTTGCCTGTACCCCCTCACCTGTATTTCTTCTTTCCAGTGCTAGCTTAACTCTGTTGGCCATCTTATCACAGTCAGTTCCTCTGAAGTCCCATATTTTTCCCTTGGAATGGGATGATTTAGTTCCAGTGGCCAAATTAAATCATACCATGTGATGGTCACTGGTCCCCAGGTAACCTTCTACCTGGAGATTTTTGATAATTTCCTCATTAATCAGTACTAGATCCAGGATAACCCCATCTATTGTGGGTTGTTGTACCTATTGTTTGAGCCTCCCCTTGCAGGGAATCCACTATGTGCTTAGTTCTGGCGGATGTTCCTGCTTCATATTTTTAACAAAACATTTGAAAGGTGCTACCTTGGCACATGTCACTTCTACCCCAAAGGTTTGGAAAACAATTCCTTATTATATAGGCTATATATGAGAGCACATAAAAAAAAGTGAATTAAATATGGGGAAAAAAATCACTTCTTAAAAATCAATATTCCTTATCTTGGAAACCACACAAGATGTCATAAACCTTTTCACATCTTAAGACCCTGCTAAAGTGGGGTTTCATATTAAATAGCAGATTACTCAACCCTAACTATAATGGTGCTACTGCACCAGTAAAATAAATATATGTATATATATATATATATATATATATATATATTACATTGCAAAAAAAACTATGTTAATGCAGACATTGGTCTGAAGAATGCAACATGCACAAAGTATTGGAATGACAAAAACATTAGGGTTGTGTGTCTCTTGTGTCTTGGCAACTCAATAGTGGAGTGTTCCTTGGGGTTGTGAAACCTAATACCTACCCCCTTCCCTAAGCAAACAAGGTAATGAAGAAAGCTATGACTGATTTTGTTGGCACCATGTGGTGAATCATATTTCTCTATTTCAAAAGGGTGTATCGCTATGAGGCACTGGCTTGGAACAGTACCTGTCGCTTCTGACAGGAGGCTACAAGCTGGAGGGGAAGGGGTAGATAACCCCAAGGAAGACCCCACCAATGATTTACCAATACCCCTGAGACCCAAAACCTTAATGTTTTTTCATTTCCCTACTTTGTGTGCTTAGCACTCTTCAACCCTAATATCTACATTATGTAGTTTTTTGCAATAATATATATAGAGGGACGGGGAAATGTTTTAACCAGGAAAGGCTCATTAAGCTGAAGCTTGTTTCCAGGTGTGACCTGGGAGCACAAGGAAGTTAAGTGACTTGCTCAGGGTCACACAGTATTCAAGTGGGGGCTGTGGGATTCAAACCCTGGTGTGTGTGTGTGTGTATGTGTGTGTGTGTGTGTGTGTGTCTCTCTCTCTCTCTCTCTCTATATATATATATATATACATATATGAGTGTGTATTTGATACTGGAGAGACAAAGTGTGATATTCATGTCCCAATTTTTTTTTTACTTAAATCCCATAACTGTATCATTGTTACATTGGGTGCATATGGAAATAATGTAATACCAAATATAAAGATAGTTCGTCATCTGGAAGTATAAGAAAATTAGTCTTTAAGTTAGCACATGAATCAGGTAACGTATGTAACGCGGTGTCCCGTCTGTTGAATTTTCACTTTTAATTTCTTTTTTTTCCAAATTAGTATGGTTATTGAAGCTATTTAGGTACCACAGTATGTAACATTTCATTACTTTATTCTAAGCATTACCTGATTCTAATTACGCCATAATTTATCTTTGGGCAACACTGCTGTGAAAACAGGACATGTCAAAGTTTTGCTGTTGATTGTATCCATTTGTTTTTACCGTCCCCTTTTTTTATCTGCTATGTGAACCTTGGTGGATAAGTTAGACACCACTGAGTTTCCTAATTGTTCAGTGCAATTTATTCAAAAACAGTTTTTTCATAAGAAATCATGTACGTAACAGTGACACCACATAAAGTCATGTGGTTAACAGGGACCTAACAAAAGCAACAATGTAAGTATAACTATCCAACAAAGTCCTACTATAAGAAATACTTATGTTAATGTACATAAAGCAACTATAGTCATCTTTAAACATTTACTTTTGAATGCATTTTCACTGGGCGTGTCAATGTTTACCTGCTGATTACATCTGTTTGTTTTTACAGTTCTTTTTTCTTAATCAGCTATATGAACCCTTTCTGCATAAGTTAGACACCACTGAGTTTCCTAATTATTCAGTGCAATTTATTCAAAAACAGTTTTTTTATAAGAAGTCATGTATATAACAGTGACACCACATCAAGTCATGTGGTTAACAGGAGCCCAACAAAAGCAACAATATAAGTGTAACTATCTGATATAGTCCTGAAACAAGAAACATTTTTGTTAATGTATATAATGTAACCATAGTTATGTTTAAACATTTACTTTTGAATGCATTTTCTCCAGAAGTGTCAAAGTTTACCTGTTGACTGTATCTGTTTGTATTACAGCTTTTTTTTTTCTTACTCAGCAATTTAAACCTTGGCTGAAAAGTTAGACACCACTTATTGTCATAATTATTTGGTGCAATTTATTTAAAAGATGTTTTTTTCATAAAAAGTCATGTATGTAACAGTGACACCACAACAAGTCATGTATGTAACAGTGAGAGAAATGGAGACACCAAGAAAAACACACTGGGATGAGAAGTAGAAAGGAAGTTTCTTGAGCAGGTGTGGGGCTTTTAAGACCTTCAAAGGTTCAGCAACAATACAGACACGTGCTTTTAGTTCTGCAAATGGACCGCTAGTGTTGTGGAGAATTTTTGGACCCATAGTCTTGTACATAACAGAGGGACACCAAGGGAGAAGGATCCAAATATTTAATTAAAACATCATGAATACCGCAAAGTAAAGAAAAAACATTAGAAATGATGTTAAGGAGAGTCAGAGGCACTGCAATTGGGGGTTATTAGAAAAAAAAGCTATTTGAAAACCAGGGTTGTACAAGTCCTGAAAGTACTGTAGGGGGACGCCACTGGTTTGTACCTTACCAAGGGAAAAAAGGGATATAAAACTACATAAATTATAAGTTTAGTAATAAGAAAGTTTTAAGAAGCACAAGAGCTAACTATGAGATACAAGCATACAACTTTTTTTCTTTAAAATGTAAATGTTGAGACTTAAATGAGGCCCTCTATGAGTGACATGGAACAATGTCACAAAATGGCATCTTTCTAAAGAGGGTTATGTGGCACTCCAGATGGGTGCACAGCAAAACAGCAACATAACAGAAGCTGATGTTATTTACAGTATGTCCTTTTTGAGTACAGTACTAGGGAGTATTAGAATGGAAACATTTTTTTAGTTATTTAAGAAGTTACAGGCCATTATTATAGAGGTGATTCAAGTCTCTCAGTACTGTACACAGATATATATATATATATATATATATATATATATATATATATATATATATATTATATATACTGTATATATCACTGGTGCAGCAGTGCCAGTACAGTTTTGGCTTGAGCAAGGTGTTTAATGTTCAACCCCAATTTTTGTTCCTTAAAGCAACAGTCTACATTAGTCAGCAATAGTTTTCTCTCTCTTTTTTTGAAAAAATGCATTTTAACATGCAAAGATTCATGCTCAGTGTATTTTTAGTTTTCTCAGATTATTGTTAAAACAGCTTTTATAGCTAATTTTGTAATTACAGACTCACATCATTAAAGATGGCTGGGTCTCACAATTTTAAAAGATGTGTTCTGCTGAAGTTACCTGTTGAATGAGTCATAAACTCACTCAGCAGGTCAGTCCCTCTGCTCCCACATTGCCAACCTCCGAGAGCAGTACTGTGAACAGGTAACAGACAGGGTAACCATCCTGTCTGCTTGTGGGTCCGAATCACCTTTTGTCTCAAGTTCTGGGGGGATTCAAACTGTGAACCTTATGCTATGCTCAGATAATCTTCTGTTCGGGGGATGCAAGATATCTTTTGCCTAAGGGCACCTAACCAGGTATCCAAAATGAACCCTTAAAACTCTATGAAAGACCTTAGGTATATTCTTACCTTCTCCCAGTTTGATAACACCATCAAGCCCTTCAGAACAGCTGTCAACTTAAACACGTATACATCACATGCAAAAAACACGGGCAGACCCAGGCAGTCTTTTTAAATATAAAGGGTACTTTACTTAAAGATGCTAAAAACATGAACAAATGTAACACAGAATGATATATATCAAAGAGCATACAATAACTTACGAGAAAACGAGGAAAAGTACAAACAAAAACTCCTACCACATTACAATTAGACTTTTTCAATCTAATGTATTACCTCTATAGTGCTCATAGTTAGATCTTGTTTCTTAAGAGCCCCAAAAGAAATGTCTACAGTTCAAAAACAGTATACAGTTTAAAATGCTGTGTTTCTACACCCCTTCTATGATGTCATCTAGCTCCTCCTTTTAGAATATAAAAAATATACAAACAGGATGCCCTATCAGGAGGTATTTCAAATAAGGTGACATCAGCAAAAACACATTTCCCAATATGACTCCTTAATTAACATCACTTCTTTGATCTCAAGCAGTTCCTACTCCCATGTCACATCAAGGGATTTTATGACTTTTAGCACCATGGTGGTATAAGATGTTTTTCCTCCAAGACGTCATAAAAGTTTACGAGCCCTATATCCTGGCAGCTGGGTCAGTGCTAATTAAGATAGAAAAACAGGATATCCTTAATTAAGTCTCTTTGATCTTTTAATTACCTCCTGATTTCAGGTCACTTGATTGCAACTGAAACCTGGGGGGGGGCACCCATTACACAGCTGCCTTATGTGAGACAATCACACACTATGTTTTTATATTACAAATATCATAGAACAATCATAACCAACTGGCCAAGCGTCACAATCTTCCCCACCTAGACTTAATTTGGAGCTCCATCCCCTGCATGGGATGAGCTCCACAAGTCAGTTTACTCCTCATATACGTGTGATAAGCCATCTGCGTTCTGGTTGGTCGCTCCAGCCCTATGTAAGATGATCATGTCATACCCTTGCAAGGCAAGACTCCATCTTAATAGTCTACCATTAGTTTTTCCCATTTGGGTCAGCCAAACCAGGGGGTTGTGGTCTGTTTGTACCTCAAAATGCTGCCCATATAAGTATGGCTCTAACGACTTTAGGGCCCACACTATGGCAAGACACTCTTTTTCCACAGTAGAGTAAGCCTGCTCCCTGTGAAGTAACCTTTTACTCAGGTACACTACAGGGTGATCTTTCCCTTGGTTGGATGTGTGACTCAGTACTGCCTCAATACCCATGTCTGAGGCATCAGTCTGAATTATAAAGGGGCTGCTATTGTCAGGACTTGTAAATACAGGAGCACTGCACAGTGTCTCCTTCAGTCTGGTAAAGGCTTTTTCACAGGCTGGTTCCCAGGTCATTTTCTTAAGCATCTTTTTCTTTACTAGGTCAGATAGGGGAGCAGCCAGGGCACTGTAATGGGGTACAAGAGTCCTATAGTACCCTGCTGACTCTAGAAAATGCCTGATCCACTTCTGCGTTTCTGGTCTGGGCCAAGTCTTGATCACCTCTATTTTTACTTGGTTAGAATGGAGCTGTTCCCGGCCTACAACATGCCTGAGTTTTGCCACTTCAGCCATGGCCACCTGGCACGTCTCAGCTTTGACAGTGAGCCCAGCCCTCTGTATCCTGCCCAGCACTTCCCTAAGGTGGGACAGGTGTTTCTCCCAGCTGGCACTAAAGATGGCAATGTCATCCAGGTACACCACAGTGTACTCCTCAGCACCATTCAACACCTGGTTCACCAACCTTTGGAAAGTGTCTGGGAAGTTCTTCATTCCGAAAGGCATTACTTTAAATTCAAATAAGCCTGTTGGAGTGAAGACCAACCTCTCCCTAGCTCTGTCAGTTAACTCTACCTGCCAATATCCCTTTGTCAGGTCTATAGTCGAAAGGCATGTCACCCCTCCCAACTTGTCCAGGAGTTTGTCCATCCATGGCATCAGGTGGGCATCTAACTTTGTGACTGCATTCAGTCCACGATAGTCCACACAGAAATGAGTAGAGCCATCTGGCTTGGGCTCAAGGACTATGGGAGAGGTCCAGGGGCTGTGGGATCTCTGGATTACCCCTCAATCCAGCATTTTCTCCACCTCCCTCCTAATGTCCTTTCAGACAGCCTCCGACACCCAATATGCTGTCCACCGTATGGACTTCTGTGTCCCTGTCTCCACATCGTGCATCGCTAAGGGGGTTAGTCCGGGCTTGGCGCTTAACAGTGGGGCAAAGTCTGCTAAAACCTCCCTTACTTCCTGGATCTTGTCCGGGGCCAGCTGAGGTGACCGTTTAACTGCCTCCACAGAGGACTCCTGCTTGCATTCTTTCAGCAAGTCCAGAAGCAGGTCTGCTTCATCCATCCCCTCCCCAGGACTACATACTGTGAACACCATGTCAGCCCTATTAGCATATGGCTTCATCATGTTGACATGGTATATTCTTTTTGTCTGTCTTCTGTCAGGTAACTCTATGACATAGTTCATGTAATTTACCTTTCTAACTACTTTGTACGGTCCTGACCATTCAGCCTACAGCTTGCCTTTCCGGACCGGAATAAGGACCATGACTTCCTGACCCACCGTGTATGAGCGAGCTCTGGCTCTGCAGTCATACCACACTTTTTGTTTCTTTTGGGTAGCTGCCAGGTTACTCTGGGCTGTTCCCATAAGCTCCTTCATCCTTTCCCTAAACCTAAGGACATAATCCACTATGGGAGTTCCCTGGGTGGCGTACTTGCCTTCCCAGTCCTCCTGGATCAAGTCTTGGGGCCCACATACCCGGCGTCCATATAAGAGCTCAAAGGGGGAAAATCCTGTTGACTCCTGGGGCACCTCCCTGTATGCAAACAACAAGTGAGGAAGGTATTTCTCCCAGTCCCTCCCATGCTGTTCAGCAAACACTTGGAGCATTGACTTCAGGGTACCGTTAAATCATTCCACAAGCCTATTGGCTTGCAGGTGATAAGGTGTCATGCACCTCTGCACCACCCCACACTTCTTCTACAAACATTTCATCAGGTCCAACATGAAGGAACCCCCTTGATCGGTGATAACCACCTGCAGAAGCCCAACACAGGAGAAAATCCCAAGTAACACATCTGCCACTTTGTCTGTCCTCAGTGAGGATAGGGTGACTGCCTATGGATACCGGATGGCTTAATCCACCACAGTCAGGATGAATCTCTTCCTGGAGGGGCTGGGGGTATTCAAAGGCCCCACAATATCCATTCCCACCCTCTGGAATGACTCCTCCACTATGAGCAATGGAATTAGGGTGGCTTGGGTTTTCTTGTCTGCCTTCCCTATTGCTTGGCACCGATAACAAGACCTGCAATACTCTTTCACCTGCTGGGTGAAGTTGGGTCAATAGAAATTCTGAGCCAACTACTCCGTAGTGCACGCGATTCCCAGATGACCAGACAGGGGAATATCATGTGCTATCTTGAGTAACTGCTCACTATACCTCTGGGGAATGACAAGCTGCCTGCCTATCACCCATCCCTCTGTTCTCACAGCCTGAGTATACATCAGTCCATTTTCCCAATAAACCTTATGCTTACTGTCACCTCCCTGTGCTCCGACAGAGTCTGCCCAAGCCTTCAGCTTCTCTAGACTAGGGTCACTTTTCTGAGCAGCTGCAAACTCCTTACACATTCCAAAGGAATGGGACAGGTCCCCTTCAGTCTCTAAACTAGGGTCACTAGTACTAGCATCAGGCCACTCCCTAGCTGTATGGTTAACTGATACTGGGGAAATTTCTACCCCCCTTTTCATTAGTCTCCATATCAGGAGACAAAAGGCTGGGGAACCAGACTCCCAGTGGTTTCCACAATGGATTCTGTGGGGTCCAGAGAACTACAATTTCCCCTTCCCACTTGGCTACAGGTAACTGCACACACCATCCCTGTTTGAGATTGTTGCCAAGGATGATGTCAACTGCTAAAGTTTCAGCTACAGCCACCATTTGCACAAATAAGGTGACATCAGCAAAAACTCATTTCCCACTATGACTCCTTAATTAACATCCCCTCTTTGATCTCAAGCATTTCCTATTCCCATGGCACATCAAAGGATTTTATGACTTTTAGCACCATGGTGGTATAACATGTTTTTCCTCTAAGACGTCAGACAAGTTTACGGGCCCTATATTCTGGCAGCAGGGTCAGTTCTAATTAAGATAGAAAAACAGGAGACCCTTAATTAAGTCTCTCTGGTCTTTTAATTACCTCCTGGTTTCAGGTCACTTGACTATAACTGAAACCTGGGGGGGGCACTCATTGCGCAGCTGCTTTATGTGAGACAATCACACACTACTGCAGTGGACTGCTTCAAAACTGGATGGGACAGGACAAGGGGCAGGGTCAATGAAGGGGAAGGGTGGAAGGGAGGGGCAGCTGCAGAATAAGGGGTGCTAGCTGCACATTCGAGCAGACTTGATAGACCTCTAGGCCTTTATCTGCTGGCAAATTTTGTATGTTCGTACTACATTTTTATATTACAAATATCATAGAACAATCATAACCAGCTGGCCAAGCATCACAGAATGTACATACTATTCATGCTATAGATACATGAGGATGATGCTAAAAAATGAGGTACCCTTTTCATACTTTCAGGTTTAAACAAAGAAAAGGCATCAAAGGATGATTTTCCTCATTGCAGGTACTTACCAACACTGGGCACTGAGCACCCAAATATCAGCTTGATATTTGAGGGCTCTGAGGGTAGGAACAATGGTTTCAGTATGCTGGTATGGTAGGTAATGTGGAAGACCAATACAGAGGCAGAGGGAAAAAAAACAACATCAGGGCTGAGCACCACGGTGTCAGAATACATGCACATTAAGCTGCCACCTGTGCCTGGGTACCTCAGTGTCCAGTTCAAATAAATTAGGTTGCCAATGTGTCTAATGGTGGATGGTAGGGACATGAAATCAAACACTCATGAACAGCTCCGTTCAACAGAGGTGGGGCTATGCATTGACACATAGCACCATCCCTGTTGAATGTACACAACAGAACAGAGAGTGATATAGACATGCTGGAAAAAACTATTTTAGTTTGGGAGATAAAAACCACAAAAGCACACATTTTGGGCTGAGCTCTATCAAACCTGAAAGATTTAGGTTACAAATCTTCCTAGGTGTTTAGATATAGACCAGCAAAAAAAGAGTCTTTATATAATTTTGGGGGGATTTTCTCCTCCATAACTTTGGCCCATCAATGGATTGATGCAAACTTTTTAGAATCCAGAGATCTTTGTATCATCTGTGTTTTCCAAATTTCAAGTACATCAATTGAACAGGGGCAAAATTATCAAGGTGCAAAAATTGGGGTTTATCACTAAAGTGCTTACTCAACCCTAATATACAGGAGCTACTGCACCTGTATAATTATATATTCATTGCAAAAAACTTCATTAATGCACTAGTTAGGAACAAAAAAAAGTAGGAAAATTTGGTGTTAGAGTTCCTAACCCTAACACCCCACCCCCAGCTTGGAAACAGCAACAGGAAAACCATTATGGTTTGTCATCTCCTGCATCTTCACAAATCAGGCATGGGGTCTGCCTGGGAATATGTGTTATTCTTGTAGTACTCATTAGGACCTTTGCTTTGATATATACATTGTCCCTTAAGTTAAAATATTGAGGGGGTGAAGGTTTGTTGAAGTTCCAATGTTATTCAATGGGAATTTTCTTTTTTTTTTAATACTGCTACCACACCACTATAATATTTACCGTAGCTTAAATGTTACAGCTATATTACTAGTTAGTCATCATGTCACAATCAAAAGACATCACTACTTAATGATTTCACTCTCAGAAGATATCACATGTTAATGCCACTCTCAGAAAGTCACTAGTTAATAATGCTACACCCAGACAAGTTGTCATTGATTTGCCAAAGATGTCAGACTCACACCTACTCAGTAAATAATTGCATTGAACATTTTAATGGAGTTTCTGCTTACCACAAATGCTTACATTCTAAGCATATTGAAATTAGTGGTGGGCATAATGGGCTCAATTCGCTCTGCAAAGTGATTCACAGAGTGAGGGCGAATTCACAGCGTACTCCACAACACGAAGCAGAGTAATTCACGTTATAATGGGTAACGTGAACTACATTGAAAACACTGACTTCACATTACTTTGTCTTCCCAGACCACTACTCCACCAATTTTACAGGTGAAGTGCATTGAAAACAATGTACTTCACCTCACTTTGCCTTGTTTTTAAGCTGCAAAGGTGAATTTTGCAGTGTTTCATGGGAGTTCAGGTCACATGAGCTCTATATTGTTCTGCACAGCCTCAGTTTGAGGTAGTGTATGTAGGAAGCTGTAGGAGACAGTGTGCTTAGAGAGCTGTCTGTGATTCAAACCTTCTAAAAGCTGTTAAAAAAAGCCTTTTTGAGTAATTTATTTTGCTCAAACTTTAGTTCATCGATTATAGGAAACCCTCCTGTGCTCATATCGAGTGTCTATTGCTTGTGTGTGGATTTTGAATGTTAATGTACAACGTTGTGTCTGTGTAGAAAGAGACAGTAAAAGTGTGCTTTGGGGGAGGGGTGTGTACTGTGGTGTAAGTAGACTTAAGTTGGAGAAATAGGTGGTTCTTTGTTTTTTGATTATATTTTTGTTATATAACTAGCTGTGTTAATGTACACACAGTAATATTGTCAGTAATTATTGAAGTTTATTTGCTGATTGTGTGTTGTGTGGATCTGGTGTACAGCATAGCCTTGATGTTGCAGGAGACAGTGTTAGTAATATATTGCTGAAACACATGCTGGCAGTATTCGACCAGAATTGTCACATCTTGAGCATTCAGTGTAGTGACAACTTTGCCAGTACTGGAGGGAGGGCCTGAACAGGTGAAAAATGTCAGTGAGCAACTGGTGCGCTTGGTTCATGGGGCACAGAAGTCATGTACCAAAGCCAGTAAACCTCAGCAGCATAATCAGGCTGAAGGTGCACCTGGAGGAGTATCAAGCATATCCTGTAAGGGGAAGGGGGCTGTAGTTCCAGGTGGTCTGTAATCCAAAGCAGTTGGCATCAACCCACTTTGGGAGACTTTGTCCCAAGTAGGGATTTTTGAAATAAATTATTCCGGAGAACAGGATGATGCATCAACCACTGGACTTAGTGCGGCACAGAGAATGGCTGAGTCATATGTGTCTGAAAACAGGCATCTGTCAATAACTGATGATCCTCTTTTAAACTGGAGTGGAAAGGTCAGTGAATGGCCAGAGTTGACTGCAGTGGCACTGAAGTACCTGACATGCCCACCCTCCAGTGTAACTGTCAAGAGGGTATTCAGCTCAGAAGGTGCAATAGTTAGGGATCGTCATACAAATCTCTCTCCTGCAAATGTCAGTTTGCGAACATTCATAAAAATGAATGAGAGGCACATACCAGCACATACTGCAACCTCAGTATTCGTACCCCGGCCTAGTCATGGTTTTAGTGATGTAGAAATGGACCATCCTGGTGGCACTGGCAGTGGCAGCATAAAACGGCCTACCACTGATGTAGATGATGACACAATGGAGAAAGAATTTCCCAGTGGTCAGATTTCAGACATAGATTACTGTGAGGGCAACTTTCTTTATGAGGATGCTGATGAGGTTAATGTTGGCAGGTTTTAACTGAAGTTGTTAAAAGGCTGTCACATTTGTTGTATGATACATGTTTTCTTTTTCATATGGTTCAATGAGTGTCCCACTTAAAATGTGACTCAAATTCCATGTGTCACGTCACATTTGTAACAGAGAGCACAATATATCCTGGCCCCTGTACCAATACCATAAGACTGCTGTTGGCCACTGCCACCACAGGGAATGACTTTGTGTGCCTCCCTGGATCACCACCATAAGACTGCTGATAGCCACTGCCACCACAGGGAATGACTTTGTGTGTCCCCCTGGACCACCACCATAAGATTTCGATAGCCACTGCCACCACAGTGAATGACTTTGTGTGCCCCCCTGGATCACCAGCATAAGACCACTGATAGCCACTGCCATCACAGGGAATGACATTCTGTGCCCCACTGGACCACCACCATAAGATCGCTGTTAGCCACTGCCACCACAGGGAATGACTTTGTGTGCCCCCCTGGACCACGACCATAAGACCACTGTTAGCCACTGCCACCATGGAATTACTTTGTATGCCCCCCTGGACCATCACCATAAGACTGCTGATACCCACTGCCACCACAGAGAATTACTTTCTGTGCCCCCCGGACCACCACCATGAGACCGCTGTTAGCCATTGCCAGCACCATCAGATGCAGGAAGATGTCCGAGGGAATGCCATCATGTGCCACAGCTATGACCGCCAGCATCAACCACCAGTGTCATTCTGACAATGTTTTCCCATTACATTGACCATGCCAAGGCAGAGGAACTTGAGCAGGAGACCACATCCATCAGCCACAGGCACAAGGCTTCTTAATATTAAAACTATAAAGTGAGTATGTGTACTAATGTTTTTTATGCTATTCAACTTCATTTAGCTGTGTGTTTTGTTTTCTGTTGCTTCTCTGATTTACAATGGTCAAACACTTAAGGTAAACTTATTTTGTTTTTTTACAGGTTAACAACAAACGACTCTCCTTCACTGAAAGCTGGAATCAATGGTGTAGCAGCAGTAAGGTACACAGGAACCTATGGAATATCCATTTCAAATCCATACTGGTAAGTACATATATTTTATTTCGTCTGTTCATTTTTTTTCAAGAGTGCAGCAAATCCAACTGAGGATTCATAGCTTGGTGATGTGTACATCACAAAAACTATTTCTGCAACATATCATGCACTGTATTCCAAACTTGCAACTATGCAGCCATGACAGTGTTGAAAAAGTTGGACACAGATTGTGTTACTTGACAAGATGTGGTTTTGAAATGTAACTTGAGTTGAGATTGAGAACCAGGGACACTGGCACAGTATATTTGTTACACAAGCCTGGTACTAAATTAACGTGTGATTGATCTGCTGATTGCAGTGTGACAGCTTATTATATGTGTTAATAATCCAGATACCTGTGGAACAGCCACTGATTAAACATAATGTGTTACTGCTGCAATCAAGTTGTAATAAGTCCTTCATTTCTTTTTTTAGGAAACTTCTAGATGCTTTGTTATGTCATAGTTGCCTTATCCAAAGAAGTTCTTCAACATCAGGCACCCCCCCAGGCTGGGGCAGACATGCAACATGCAGAAGTTGTTTCAGTCGATGACCATGGTCATCATTACCAACCAGACTTGAGAAGGAGGCAGATGAAATCTGTAAAGAAGTAACCAAATAAGAAACCATTAATGAGACCTACCTGCAAATATGCTTACCCCCCCAAAAAAAAAGATACTTACCTTCATTGGCTTGAGAGTATTCTATTTCCAATTTCAACGCAAAAAGTTTTCGTCACACACTGGAATGTGCACACCAACAGCATCTGTGACCTGTGAGACAAAACAATACAATGAGTACATGTATGTGTATGTGTGTCTGTGTAAGCTATATAGATATATATTTATATTATATATATATACACAGGGTGAGAGCTTTGTCAGTAGGATATCCTGTGTTATTTGCACTGCAGTGAGGATGAATCCTGATGACATCAGCAGAGTGAGGATATTGACATTTATCCATACTCTGCTGATGTCACCAGTGAGGATAACTGCACTGCAACTTGCATTCTAAAGGAAACTGCTTCAGAAAACAGCTTCTTTTTCTTACTGAAACTGCAACTAACTTAATTAGATTTGCAAAAAACTTTCACCTGAGTCCCATTGTGTTTCTAACATTCCTAGCCCATTACTGTGCTGATCTCGGCTTCCAAACAACCTGAATTCTAAATGAAAGTCTTTTACAAAGCAGTTTCTTTTTCTCAGTGCAACCAGCAGAAGTTTGTCTTTCTCACTGAGCCTCTGACTTATTCAATTACTGTAGCTTTGCAAAACACACTCATCTGTGTTTCTGACTCCCAGTTCATTCAGAACACACACACACACACACACTGACAGCATACACAGAATCAGAAAAAATATTCCTAAAGCTCTCACCCCTGAGGTATAAATCGCACACATGATGGGCAGTTCATGGGATATGGAAAATTTTCTCACTCCTGCAGAATGAGCTGTGTAATTTCCCTCGTGCCTTTGGCACTCATGAGAATACAGAGCTCGCTCTGCAGGAGTGAGAATATTTTCTATATCCCACTCCTGCCTATCATGTATCCCCTATATATTATAGTGGCACGGTAGTGCCACTATAGTTAGAGTTGAGGAGCCATTTACATGTTAAACCCAAAATTTTGCACCTTAATAAATTTGCAACTGTTAGATGAATTTGCCTGAAATTTGGAATACATGATCAAGACCCACATGCCTTGGGATCTGCAAAGTTGTATATCGGTCACATATACAGCTACGGAGTTATTAGGTGTGATCTGCGCATGTGTTTATGCTTTTCTGGAATTTTACAGTCACATGTACAGGCCGCACGGTTTGCACGACTGGTCTGAAATCTTCAGGGAATGCATGGCCAGGGTCCCTGATGTGCATTTTGAAGATTTCGTGAAAAAATATTAAACGGTTCAAAAGTTATTCAAAAAACAAGTTCCCATTATAAGTCAATGGTAAAAGTTAACAAAAAGTTTGACAGTGTCGCAAATGCAGTTTTTACTGTTGCAAATGGCCCTTTTACTGTCGCAAATCCGCCATTTTGTTTTCAGTTAGTGATCAGAGAAATGCTTGGCATTTAAAATTGGGACCCTCTAGCAACCTAATTCTTTTTGTATTCACCTAGTCAGACCCTGAGGATGCTAGCCATGTCTTTATTTTGGGGTAAAACACCCCAGAAATATGTTTTTCAAATTTCTGGAAAAAGTTCTTTCACAAAGTACTGTCACACTTGTGACACTGTCGAATGAATTTGTGAAAGCTTTCGCAAACTTCAACAGTACTTTTCTAGGCTGTGGGAAAATGACAGCAATTTTTTGGCACCCAGCTGCAAAAGAACAGTTTGGTGTTGTGGCCTGAAATTTGGAGGGAATGCAATCAATATCTCACAGATGTGCCTTTCAGTGTTTTGTTGAAGACATATTACATGGCAGCAAAGTTATGGCACTCCAAAGTTGATACTTTTTCCCATAGGATAACATTATGGCATCTGATGCATTACAGGAATCCTTTGGCGCCCTGCTGCAAAATAACGGTTTGGTCTTTTGGGCCGACATTTGGAGGGAACACAGCCAACATCCCACAGATGTGCCTTTTTGTAGTTTGGTGAAAAAATATTACAGGGAGCCAAAGTTATGGCACTCCGAACTTCTCTTTTTTTCCTATAGGATAACATTACAGCGTTCACCGCACCTTTCAGGGCCCGTATCTCGGAAACGGAGCGAGATACGGACTTTTCATCAGAAAAACACTACAAAACTATCCAGGAAAGTCATAAATCATATGACTTTTAATTTTTTTTCTACGTCGAACGGTTCCTGAGATATAAGCAATTCAGTATTCCAACGCCTCATTTTCTGCTCCGAGAACCATTATTATGCATACATTCTTTGTACTCACTGTCTTTCTTTATGCAGCTTTTGGGGAAAACCAGCATGTGCGCTTACATTACTGTTACTGTTACCATTTTCGCTTGCAGTTCCGTTCCCCTTTCACTTACCGTTCACGTCTACGCCACCATGTGTGTTACCCTTTGCGTTTTCATTTGCGATTGCTTTTTCCATTGTTTTTAACATTTATGTCTACACTACTGTTTCTCTTTCTGTTTCGCTTTGAGTCACCATGTGCATTACTATTTGTGTTTGCGGGCACAATGTTACTATGTGACATGACATCAACCCGCACTCCGGCCACCACGTTACATTCACTATTTCTCGCTATCATTCTCAAAAAGAAGAGAAATTATAGGCAAAAAACTCAGTTTAAAGCATTAGTTAGGGTTGTTTCACACCGACAAAAGTGAGGAAATTTGGTGTTAGGGTTGAAAGCCCCCCTTGGCCCCCCTGCCCACACCCCCAACCGGTATCGGGTGCGCATTAGGGTTGTCGGTCCTAACTCTTACCCCATTCTCCTACACTCTGCTTCTTTACACATGTGATGGGGTGGGAGTTATGGCGAAAACCCTAATGCACCCCGATGCCAGTTGAAGTGTGGGCAGAAAGCCATCAGCTAACACTGTTCCCTCACTTTCGGCGTGGAAAACCCTAACTAATGCATTAAACGAGTTTTTGCCTCTATATATATATATATACACTAATTGTAGCCTTTGTGAGTTGAGATATATATTTATACAATGGGAGTGACAGCTCCACAGTGATAATACACATGTTATTTCCACTGAAGTGAGATATCTGAAGCTGACATCATGTATCCCTAAATCTATCTTATATATAGATATATATATATATCTATATATATAGATGGGTAGGAATACATGATGGTAGAAGAGTGATATGGCAAAATATTCTCACTCCTTTAGAGTGAGCTATGGATACTCACAGTGCTGAAGGCATGGTGAGTATCCATAGCTCAATGCAGGAGTGAGAACATTTTGCAATATCACATGATCTACACACAATGTTGGGTAAGTTACTTTTTCTATTACTTTCTATTATGTTTGGAAACTTGTTCCAGGAAGCTCTGTGCAGTCACTAGCAAGGATGAAGAAGTACTGTAAAAAGTAATATATGTTACAATTACAGTTACTTATTTATTTTTATACAAAAACAAAACAAACATAATAAATAACTGTAACAGATTAAATTGTTTTGAAAGTAATAGGTTAGTTACTAGTTACTTTCAAATGAATGCAATCAGTTACTGTTACATATTTCTGTTGTATAAAAAAAACATAAGTAATTGGTAACTGTAAGGTATATTACTTGTTCCAGTACTTCTCCATCCTTGCTAGTGACTGCACAGAGCTTTCTGGAACAAGTTTCCAAAAGTAATAGAAAAAGTAACTTACCCAACACTGTCTGCACATCATGTGTGTGGTTTATACAATCAGGCTAGGAGCACCTATTGTAGGTGTTATAGGGTGGGAAGTTAATAGTGGGATTTGAACACGTATGCAATGGTATGCTGGTAATTCAGTATGATGTCTTATCATTTGTTGTGGACTGTTTTTAATAGTGTTGGTGTTTGGTGTACTTTATTTCTTGTCCGATTCGGTTTTTGTTCACTGAGTTCGGTTTGTAACACAAGTTTCCGGTTCGGTTATTTTTACCAAGGACGGTTCAGAAAAAATATTTATTTTTGAGGCAACAGTCATGTCTTGTATGCTGGTATAGTGTATTTACAGAAAAGATAGTTCATTTTAGCACAGTATAGATAGAGTTTTAGTTATTTCTTGTTGTTGGTTGCATCTGTATATTATCCAGATGTTCCTGGTTCGGTCCTGGGAGTTCCGTGTAGTGATATGTCTTCCTGTGTGTCCAGGCGTCTAGTCAGAGTCTGAGTCAGGAGAGATGGGATGCTGTTTCTTTTTTCAGGAGTTGCTGATGTTAGTGAGTTGTAAGTAGACAAAGATGGTTAGTACCCAAAGGTGAAGAAATGTGCTTTAGGTCTGACAGTGGCACAGTACTGTATGTTTTATTTACATTATATGTTGTTCAGTGTTACTTGTGAGGCATTACTTACAGGGTTTTGCATGCAGGCTGGCTTGGATTTCAGGTATGTGGTTGTTAATTTAGTTTTCGGAGGTTCAGGAGGTGCTGTTTTTGAAGTATTTGGTTTGTTCTGTGGTTATTGAGATGTGCTGTGATTTAGGGAGGTGGATTCTGAGTGGACATCATTTGGACTGCAGGTGGTAGTAAGCTGACATCAGAGGGATGTGTATAAATGGTAGATATTTTAACTCCACTGATGTCAGCTTCAGATATCTCACTGCAGTGGAAATAACATGCTTTATTATCACTGTGCAGCTCTCACCCCCATTGTATAAATATATATCTCAACTCACCAAGGCTACTGTTAGTGTACAGAGAAAGGGTATCCTTCCATCCGGTTGAGGTGATCGCATCGCATTTGTGAGAATTGCATCACACTTTGGACCAGCAACAGTTCTCTCATAGTCATCATTTCTGATGGGACTTTGCATGTGGTGTAATGCTCCCATTTCACTTCCTTAGCACTTGTCAATTTTCTGGACACGGGACAGATGCATTTTAGGGATGCAGAAAAATTCTGGGGACTCTATGTGACCACTGCACGCATGAGTGACTGCTCAATAAATTATGGGGGACTTTGCATGTGGTGTAATGATCCCATTTCACTTCCTTAGCAGTTGTCAATTTTCTGGATACAAGACAGATGCATTTTGGGGATGCAGAAAAATTCTGAGGACTGTGTGTGACCACTGCTCGCATGAGTGACTGCTCAATAAATTGTGGGAGACTTTGCATGTGATGTAACGATCCCATTTCACTTACTTATCACTTGTCAATTTTCTGTACACAAGACAGATGCATTTTGTGTGTTGTGATTGTGAGCACATAATGTCATACTTAAATTATAAATTAAAGCAGCAGTGCAGCAATGTGGTGAAAATTTTGACCTATACTTTTTTATGCTATTTTACATTGCCAGCCACTAGTTACCTCCTGACTTTTATGATACCCTTCTCTTCACAATTTGTGTCTTCTGTACTACTTTTTTTCATGTCTGAAAAAAAAAGCATTTGTCAAAGCCGAATGTTTGCTTGCTGGTATTAGCATTGGAAATGCAGGAGTTAGAGAGATGCAGAATAGGAATGGCAGTGAAATATTGAACTTCACACCAACCCCAGCTCCACCCTGTAGAGACGGACAGGCATTGGGGTATGCGTTTGGGTCATCGCTCATAACGTTCATGCCATTTCACTTCACCCTATCCTGCAGACACCGACACATGTTGAGGTGTGCCTTGGGGTGTTCAGCTTTACAGTCACCCCATTCTATAAGGACATACGCTGAAATGGGTGCAGTATACTAGAGTGGGGGTGAACTCTGGGGCCGAAGGGTCCAAGGCACACTTCGATGCCTGTCACTGGCTGCAGGGTGGTGGGGTAGGGGTGGAATTGCATGAGTATTTCAGTCATCAATCTAGTGGCACACCCCTGATGCCTGTCAGTCTGTACAGGGTGAGACATTATGGTTAGAAACCCTAACGCCCCGGGCATTTGTTGGTATTTGCACTACAAATGTTCAACATGGCCTTTTTGTGACCCCCACCTCATGAAAGCATTTGGGATCTCTTCTCATGAACAGTGGCACTGTGATTTTGTTAATGTGTCCCGAACTATGAATTCCCACAGCGAACGTGACATTCTGCACCAGATGTACGAAAACACAGATCGGGCAGAAAGTGAAGAATGACAGCTGTACCATTCATAGGGAGGTGTGAAGAGATGGCAATGTTGAAAATCTGTAATGAAAATATTAAAAATACTTGAACTTCCAGTCTTACATGGAAACTGCACAACACATGCGTGTAACAGTCATTTAGTGGAATTTTTTTCACCAAATTTTCAACATACACATTTTGTGATCTCTGCTCATGAACAGTGTCACTATGATTTTCCTAATCTGTCCCAAACATTGATTTCCCACAGCAACCATGCTATTTATTTTTTTTTTTTAGTTTAACCAGGAATTACACACTAAGCAGAAAGCATTTTTACAGGTGTGACCTGGGAGCATAGGGAATTTAAGTGTCTTTCTCAGGGTCACACAGTATGCAAGTGGACACTGTGGGATTCAAACCCAGGTCTGGTCTGCTGGATGTCACCAGATTTGCAGCTCAGAGCCTTAAACCACTGTGCTATTCTGTCTCCCATTCAGTGCCAGATGTGTAAATGCATATTTTGGGCAGGATATGAAAAATGACAGCTGTACTGTTCATAAGGAGTTATGAAAAAATGGCAATGTTGAAAATCTGGAGTGAAACTATTACAAATGCACAAAAATATGAGGGTGCGTGGAAACTGCGCAATGTACGCTTGTAAAACAGTAATTTCATGGATGTTTGTCACTAAATTTTCAACATAGGCATTTTAGCACCTCTGCTCATGAACAGTGTCACTGTGATTTTTTTTTAATCTGTCCCGAATACTGACTTCCCATAACGACCATGTTATTCTGCGCTGGAAGCATGAAAACACATTTTGGCCAGGATGTGAAAAATGGCAGATGTACTGTTCATAAGGATGTGTGGAAAAATGCCAATGTTGAAAATGTGGAGTGAAAATATTACAAATTCGCTAAGTTACGAACATGCGTGGAAACTCGCAACGCATGCTCGTAACACAATCATTTTGTGGACTTTCTTCACCAAATTTTCAACATAGGCATTTTTGGATCTCTGCTCATGAACAGTGTCACTCTGTTTTCTTAATGTGTCCGGAACACTGATTTCACACAGCAACCATGTTTTTCTGCGTCAAAAGTGCAAAAACACATTTCAGTCAGGATGTGGAAAATGACAGCTGTACTGTTTGTAAGGAGGTGTGAAAAAATGCCAGTGTTGAAAATCTGGAGTGAAAATATTACAAATTTGTGAAGTTATGAGCATGCGTGGAAACTGCACAATGTATGCTTGTAAAACAGTCATGTTTTGGGACTTTCTTCACCAAAATTGCAACATAGGCTTTTTGAGAGCCCACCTCATGAACACTGGCACTGTCAATTCATTAACTGATCCCGAAAGGTGATTCTGCGTAGCGAATGAAAAATCACCTTTTAGGACTGAATAATGCCATGAGAGTGGCTTAATTCGTAAGGAGGGGTCCCAATAACCACATGTTGAAAATTTGGTGCCAAAATTCCCCAAAATGCCTGAGATATGCACCAAAGTTGAAAAAACCCTATTTATGCCATTATACAGCTTACTGGCATTTCTTCAGTTCGTGGTCGGCTTTGAAGAGTGCAGATGTGTTCCCGGTCCAGAGAAGATCATCACACCAGGCCCCAGATGTAAGTATGGGGTGACGGGACGGGGTGTGGGGAGGTAGGGTGTGCAGTGGGTGGGTGCAGTTTTGGGGGGGACGGCGACTGGTGTGGGACCATTTTCTTTCTTTCTTTCAGGGAGAAAAACAAAAAGACATCTTGGGAAGGTTTTTTTTTTTTCAGACTGCTTTCAGCACACTGGGGTAGGCTCCCAGTGTGCCACCTGCCTTTTTTGGGGTGGAGGAACTTAAGCCGACAGGGACTGAGCCCCCCCATTGGCAAAGAATGACTGTTTTGGGGGGCATGATGCCGAGGGGGATTGGGCACCCCCTCAGCACACAACAAATGGGGGAGGGGGTTACATTATGCTGACAGAAAGTGGGATCCCCATCAGGAAATGAACTGGGTCAGGGGCATGCCAATAGGGGGATTGGCCACCCCGTCAGCTTTCACGGGGCTGTGAGGCAGCGGCAAGCCACCACCATGTTTACAAAAAAATTTACACTAGGCAAGGTACTGCCCTGCAATGACGGGTCACTCCCTCATTGCAGTGGAATGGCTGATGCTGCAATGATGAGTCAGACCCTCATTGCAGCGGTGAAATACTTTCAGCTTGCTGGCACTTTTGGAAACCAATGTCATCAGCACAGTGTGCCTGCATTGGTCCACCATTGCTAAGCCCCCAAATGCAGTGCCGCCGTTGGCTGCCACAATGGCGCACCTCCACAACTCACTTCTCTCCTAATCTGCCGCATAATGTTTCTTGTGTATGTGCGCAATTTAAGCATAAAAAGGAGCATGCTTTTTAAGATTGTTCTGACCAGCGTTTTATTTTTATTTTATTTGCAGCTGTTTTTGAATAAATACTGTTCTGTGAGGTCATACAACTCTGCCTGCTGCATAATTGTTAATTTTACATATATAACAGCTGATGGAGAAAAGCAGTGGAAAATATTGATGAAGATCTTGTCCGCACAGTAGTAAATAAAGTGTGCCTTTTATTATTTCAGACATGAAAAAAAGCAGTAGAGCAGACTGAAATACTGGAAACAATAGTATCATACAAGTCAGGATGTAAGTAAAGTGACAATAGCATAAAAAGTATAGGTCAAAATTTTCAACAGATTGTTGCACTGCTGCCTTAAAGAGATAAACAAGTTGCATAGTTATGGTATTGCACGCAATATATGGGTTCCTTACCTCCCGGGGAATCTTTCTTGCTCCACATGTCCTTACATAGTGCAATACTTTTCTGGCAAAAATGCTCATAATTTCATTAAACCGGGTCCCAGAGAACTTCCTGTTCTGAAGAGCTGCCCAAGTTCTGCCACTGCACTCAGCAATGTTATGACGTGATGCCATGGAGAGTGCGGGGGTGTGCTCCATTATACTGAATGGCCGGCAGCTTTCTGAATGTTTCTTTATGTTATAATGGTCAGTTTGTGGTGAAATGTGGGCATGTTTCCACTAACAAGGTTGTTGGTGTGACTTGTTGCAGTATCTCAAGAATAAAGATAAGAAAGAATATATGACATATATTTTATTTGTACCATCAGCACCAGCAGAGTAAGTGATATGATATTTGTTCAGAGGTATCAGGTCACTGTGCACCTCAGTCACTTGCTGCAGCCTTTTTCTCGTGCCGCAACATACTTTATTTTAATTAAGAAAAGTCAGCGACCCCGAAGGATGGCGGATGCTATGGGGGCTCCATTATGTGTAGAGGAAAGATGCGGCAGAGACATATCATGCGCTTCAATACTTTTGTACTGAAGCACATGGTGCGTCGCCATTGCACCTTTACACATAATGGAGCCCCCATAGTGTCTGCCATACTTTTGGGTCACTGACTTTTCTTTATTAAAATAAAGTATGTTGCAGCACAAGAAAAATGCCTCAACATACTTAAAAGACTTATCCAGAGGGTGAGCCTTGCAGGGGGTGGGACCTCCTGTTGCTGACTGCTTCCCTTTAAACTAATACTATGTGGCCTTACCCTGTCAGTTATTAAACATAAAAAAAAACAAAAAACACAGCAGTGGGGGGGGGTGCAGAAAAAATAAGCTAATGGGGGATCCCACGATGTTGCAGCAGCAGATGGAGCATCGATATTATCTGAAGCTGGTGTTGCTTGATCTGCTCCAACTGCTGCTGGACAGCATCCACCCTCTCATTACTTTCTACCAGCATAGCCCACAACAGTGCTATGTCTGCCTGCATTGCAGGCACTGTGGTGGGGTCCACTGGTGCAGGAGGAAAACCAGGTAGTGGTAGTGGTGAGGGTGGTGCTGGTGGCAGTGGTGGGGCAGTGGTGGAGCAGCTGCTGCTGTGGCCCTTCTCATACTGCGGTGGTGAGGCACAACACCAGCACCCTCTGCCACTGCCACAGAAGGGCCAGCAGGTGGAGGGCTGGCCCATTCCGTGGCAGCCTACCACTCCACCTTATGGTGATTCAGCATATGTGTGCGCTGGCCACCAGTCCCCAGATGTGTCCCCTGGTACTGTTCCCCCTCATACACACAGTTAAAAAACTGCCAAACTAGGGAGCTGCGGGAGGGACAGGCACAGGAGGGGCAGATGTAGCACCGGCAGTACTGTCATGCACCAGGAGCTCCACCTGCTGCTGTGGAGGTGGTGCTGCTGGAGCTCCTGCAGCTGCTACTGGTAGAGGTGGTGGTTGTGGTGGTGGTGGTAGTGGTGGACTTGGTGGATGTGGCAGTGGCATTGGTGGTGCTGCTGCTTCCAGAGAGGGGGAGGCAGGACCAACAGTCAGGAGTAGTCCAACGACACCCTATGACCCCCACTCATGCACACTCCCCTCTGCCAATGGGCCACAGACTCTCCCTGGTCCATCGCACAACACACTCTGGACTTTCCTTCTCTGACACATCACGCAACGAGTGACTTCTTCACACACACTCACAGTCTCACACATACACACACATACACATACACACACAAAACAAAACTTATAGAACAAAAAAATGGTCACAAGAAAAAGAACTGAAAAAACACTACAAAAAAAAACTAAAGATTTAGCTTTTAAAAAAGCTGTTTGACTTTCTGCTATTTGCTCAAGATACAAACTAATAACAATCCAAACTCTCCTCTCCACACAAAATGCTTCCTCCTACCTCTGCAAAGGAGAAAGTGAAACTGTCTGCTTGTATGACTCACATCCTTCCTGCCTAGCTAAAGCATGTGACTTAAAGTTCTGTAAGCCATGTGATATGTGGGGGGGGCTGCCCTATTGTTGTCATTCCGCCTTACTTTATGTTAAGGTGGAATAACAACGTGAAGTCATAATGACAAGGCAAAGTGAGCACTGTCCAATGCCCACTTTGCGTAGCATTATAATAATGTGAAGTGGCCACTTTGTGGTCACTTCACCGCCAGATTTTAAATTCGCTGAATCTCTGTTATAAAAGAATCAGAGCTTCTCTCAAAAGAAACATACTGCTCACTTTGTGTGAAACACAAAGCAAAAGGTGAGCAACCGGTGTAGGTCAAGTAGCACAATTAAACTGAAAAATGGCACACTGAATTCAAGAAAACCATTGACAGGTTTTATTTGTGCAATAGATAAAAGAGTACATTTAAAGTGCAGAAAAATTGCAGCTACCATAGAACAATTTTGTTTGAGAAAAGACCTACCCTAGTGCAACTTGCCAGCCACCATTCACCCCTGCACTTCACCATATTGCATCTCACCCTACCTTACTCCCTTTGCTAGAAGGACCATTGCCTCGGCCACCCTCCTACCAGGTTTATTCTATGGTGCATCCATAATCCACTCAGTCAGGACCACCATCCTGGCCAAGCTCAAACAGGTCTACCTTAGGGTAGCTTGCTTTGCAGATGCTGTACCAACCTGGGCACACCACTGTGATGTTCTTAAATCACTAGGCTGGCCGTCCTTTGAGCCCAGAATGTACTAACCAGTGCTATGTTCAACATTCAAACTTACCCATCTTCATTCCCCACCTATCCCCTCTGGGTTACTCACTGAGAAATCCTTCCCCAGAACTCTTCACCACTCCCACGTCCCATTGCTGAGCCTACTCAAAGTCCACTTTGCCACTGGTAGACAATCCTTCTCCTTCTCAGCACCCCAAAAATGGAATAATCTCCCACATAGCTTATTGTCATGTACGTCCCCCCCGTTCAAAAGAAGATTTAAGGAAATCTTCTTCCCCCTCCAATCTGCAGTGGCAACTGTACCCAACCCCTCTGCTAACACTTGTACCCCCCCCAGTTGCATTTACAGGCTGTCCAGTCCTTTATATTCAACCCCATCTTGAACCCTAGTGTTCCCGCCTCCTCACTCGTACCACTCCTAGTCTGGCTCCCCTATCTAGTCCTATCTCTTCCTATACCCTTCCCTCTTCTGTGCCCACCTCCTTCCTCTTATATATCATATATACATTTTGCATTTATTGTACTATGAACTGTTATCAGTTGTAAGTTTCTTTAGAACAATATTCCCAGCTCTATGTATTTATTTTGCATTTATTGTACTACGTACTGTAATCAGTTGTAAGATTCTTTAGAGCAATATTCCCAGCTCTATGACAGAGGTCCCCTGCCCTCATCTCAATGGCCCCAAACTCATCCATAGCATCTTCGACCTCCTGACCCTGCTGGACCAGCATGGAATCATCAGTCTGCAGCTGTGGAAACTGACTACGCCTCAACACATCTATATATGTCTTCATATATTTGTATTTTATATTTTGTATTGTTCTCCTTTTAGTATTGTTACTCTCTTGATTTATGTTTGTACCTCCTACATTATCTGTATTTGGGCATTGCCTTGGAATGTCTCTATTCCCTGGGTCGTCCCTGAAAAAAAAGGGACATGACTGTCTTAGTGGACCCATCCAGTCATCAAAATCCAAATAAATAAATAAATAAGTCTTTCTTATAGGGCATGGTTGCAATACCCCAATACTACTTTTATACCCAAAAGTGCATTTGTAATAAATTCCATCAAACAAATCAAATAAGTTACCCCATTCAGTATTACATTGTGTCTTTCTCTCAATCATTTAGTTAAAAAGCTATATATAAATATTTTGTAAAGAAATATTTAACATAAATGTGTTACTATCAACAATATTGAATAACCACACTAAAACATTAACTACTGAAGTGCCTGATTTAACATTTTTTCCATCTTAGATACTTTCTCATTTTACTATAGATAATTAATACTAAGTGTTAAACATTTATGGACAGCAATTCTGTACTTTGTTTCATCATCAGATATAGAAACAATAAATGAATTCAAAAGTGCAGAACAGTTTCTTCTCTTACTGACCAGATCCACTGCACAGTAATGCATCTTATTCACTAAAAAATACTGCATTTTCAGTCCTAATAATTATGCAAACAATTTAAATTATGTTTACAAAAATAGAGTCCATTAATGTACAAAAATTCTTGCTTGTAGAACTATTCTGATGTTTGAGCACTCTCAACTATTTTTCTTCATCAACACTGTATGAATACAAATCTCTACCCACATAGAAAATCCAAAACAGCAACAAATAAGTCCAAAAGAGAAGGTCCTGGTTACCCAAGGTGACTGCAGGGAACAGAGACAGATATTTGAAACATGTACAGTACTGACATACACATTGTTTAAAGCTAGAATAGAATTCACAATACAATGTACAGTCCTGTCTACAGTCGTTAACAGTTCCTTAAATGTATACCAACATTATGAATACAGATTAATCTGTTGCAATTTAAATACATTTTCTTTGCTTTATTTTTCCTAATTGTAGACTACAAATAAGGTTTAAGATCTAAAACATGATTCAATCCACTGGGTTTTATGCTTTTAAGCCTCCAAATCCTTTTTTTTTTTTTTTGTACATTCAAGTCCCATAAATTTTAGACCTGCTGGACATACATTATGTTCCTTATTAAAGTGAAGTGCTACAGGACTATTCAGATTCACATTCACAATGTTTCTTACATGTTCCTGAATTCTCTTTTTGATAGGATGTTTTGTCATACCAACATACAGCATATCACAAGGACACACCAAGCAATACATAACATGAGTAGTGCTACATGTAATGCTTTCCCTTATACAATATTTCTGTGAACTTGTTAGATGAGTAAAGAAAGCTCCCTCCTGACCATACTGACACACATTGCCTTTTTTTACATCTTTTGAAACCTTTGGTGGGGAAGGGACCAAGTGACATCGGTTCTTTTATCAGAATTGTATCTGTTGTGCACTGTCATGTCTTTAATATTATGTGCACATGGAAATGAAATTCTAGGTTTCAACCCAATTTAATCAGATAAATTGACATCATTCATCAACACTGACCAATAGTTATGTATAATATTGCCCACATTTGCCACAATATTATTCTACTCAATGTTAAAAGTTACCAGTTCCTGTGGTTCCTGGGGCTTAGTCCTTGCTATCAAAAGCTCACTCATCTCTCTCTCTGTAATGCTTTATGTTTGCTTCAAGAGCAATACCAAATCATAACCACTCTCTATAAAATTAGTTATCATTTCTTCTGCTTCCATATGAAAATCCTCCACAGTACTGCAGTTTCTTCTGAGCTGAAGCATTTGACTATAAGGTGTTGACTTTTTTTTGTACATTCTATTTATCTCCCTTCTAATGGCATTAGGGGTGCACTTACCCCATTCGCTCACCTGCAGGACGTCTGCTGCTGTCCAATCCCCATTACCAGGTCCCCCCATCTACTGCCACCCCAGTCTCCACTGGGGTTGCTGGTGTGGTGGGGACACACCTGCACTCTCACCAGGAGAGGAGAGCAGTCTCCCAGATGATCGATCCTCCAATCCCCCGCTGACCTCTGATAACCCGAACCTGGATCACCAGCATGGAGCGAGGTGAGGTATTGACTTTTTTAACTGTACAGGATGAGTACTTGTAAAATGCAAATAAGAATTACATGACATTTCTTTTTTAAAATATTTTTGTCACCACTGGTTCCCCCCCCAAAGTAATGCCAATGTCAATGTGGCAAGTTGTACTGGGGTAGTTCTTTTTTCAAACAAAATTGTTCTATGGTACCTGCAATTTTTCTAAACTTTAAATGTTCACAGTTATCTTTTGCACAAATAAGACCTGTCGATGGTTTTCTTGAATTCAGTGTGCCATTGTTCAGTTTAATTGTGCTACCTAACCTACATCCATTGCTCACCTTTTGCTTTGTGTTTCACACAAAAGGAGCAGTATGTATTGTTAGTGAACCCTGACCAGGATTCTTATAGGTAGAGTACCCCTACTTTGTTACAGAGTGCAGGTTTTTCTCAAAAAGAAACATGGTGCCAGCGGTAACTGTACTGAAACGAAAAAGCAAAACAAAAAAAGCAAGCTCACATTCACATCAAGGAACTGCTGTTCAGTAAAGTACATAAAACACAACAGGCTAATTGTCCTTAGTTAATATTAGTTAGGGCCCCTAGTGCTCTGCAACAGCATTTTCTAATCTCTGCAGCAGGACTCCTAGGCTTCTGCGGCAGCATTTTCTGATTTCTGCAGCATGATTTATTCATTTTTGTGGCAGAATGCAGTCCTGCCATTTGGCTAAAATATGATGTGATATCAGTGATGACATCATATGCCAAGCATAGAGGAGGAGTTCAGGATAAACAAGATGGCTAAAGGAGCCTAGCACTATGGACAAACTACATTTAAATGAAAATTCACAAAAACAATGAATTTTGTGGCACTTTATACATTCTGCGGCATGATGCAAATTCTGTGGAAAATTCTGCAACAGTGGAAATGCAGAATTCCAAGGGCTTTGATATTAGTGGGTCAAACAGAAAACACAAACAGTTAGGCACCAACTCAGACAAACTCTCAACGCTTTGCGCTTGTGTGCTTTGTCAAGAGGATTAAGTCTTAGCCACTATATACATATATAATTGCCAGAGATTTTAACATTGACTAGCTCATAAAGAGACCATAGGGATGGATTGGCCCACAGAACAGCAATCAAACAATTAATAAATATGCCCACCAGATACAGCAAAAGGATGCATAACACTGGATCATACATTGGCGCAAAATGCTAATCTTATAATAATTCACAATGGAATAATTAATGATAACATGCAAATGTATTTTAACAAATAACCATTTTTCTTCATACAAGTACAACCAGGTCTTATATATTACAAATTAACTGCAGGAATTGCAATACTTTATGAATGAATGCTGTTTTGTTGTCTCTCTTATCTGATGGCTTCACAGAAAGACCTTCAGACTTTTTCAGACCAGCTGCAGAATCTTGGGTGAGTGCAGATGTAATTCAAGCAACAACAACATATGAACATACATACGAAGAAGTCAGCAGAAGAAGGCCATTTGGTCTATTAAGTCTGCTTGTATTGCAGGGTCCACAGCTTAAGTTAATGTCCCTGCCCTCCCTCCCCACTCCTCCCACCCTCTACCCATGATCCTTACCGTCCCTCTATGCCTATCCCAGCCTCTGTTAAAACTGCCCACTATCTTCAATGAGATGACCTCTTCCAGCAGTGCATTCCAAGTGTCCACCACCCTCTCTGTGAAGAAGTGCTTCCTGATCTCCCTCCTAAACCTCCCACCCTCCAGCTTAAGACTATGCCCCCTCATGTTATGGTTGCCACTCAGCTTAAAGAGACTCTCCTTATCAACCTTATTTATCCCTTTTAAGTAATTGAAGGTCCCAATCATGTTCCCTCTCTCTCTCGCCCCCGTCTTCCAAGGAGTACATGTTCAGTGCCCTCAATCTCTCCTTGTATGCCTTATGCTGCTGACCAGCTATCATCTTTGTAGCCCTCCTCTGGACCTTCTCCAGCAGGTTAATGCCCCTGTTGAGGTGTGGGCACCAGTACTGAGCTCCATACTCTAGATGTGGTCTTACCAGTGACCTAAACAAGGGCAGTGAAACCTCCTCTCTCCTACTTCTGATCCCCCTAGATATGCATCACAGCATCTTGTTTGTCTTTGTTGCTGCTTCCTTGCACTGCCCGGAGTACTTCAGGTCACTAATGATCATCACTCCCAGGTTCTTCTCCTCTTCTGATGCAGATACTCGGACTCCACCCAGGTAGTACTCTGTCCTGGGATTCTTGGCTCCAATATTCATAACTCTGCATTTCTTGGCATTGAAGCCAAGCTGCCAGATCCTGGACCACCTCCCCAGCTTTTCAGATCTTCATATAGGGCCTGTATTCATTCAGCTGTGTCCACTCTCTCACAGAGCTTGGTGTCATCTGTAAATAGGCACATTTTGCCCTTAATGCCATCTCCAATGTCATTGATGAAGACATTGAACACATCCTTTTCCTCTAGCTCCTGTCATCTTAGTACACATCAAATTGTGAAATGGCAAAAATCAGTTATCACTTCAAACAGTATCACACACTAATTAGTAAAACTTTGTGGACAATACTAAACAAGAGAAGGGTTACCCAAATGTCATCATGTCGGGTAATTTGTTCCCCATTTTCTTGACTAACCTAAATGCAGATCTATTTTGATTCCCCCTATGTGCTGAAATTCTACCATATTCTCAGTATTTATGCATTTTCTCTGTAATGGGTTCTCTTAATTCCAGAATTTGCACTGCTGCCTTTGTAACCGCTACCTTTATAACCCTTCCAAAGCATATACTGATATCCTGCACCTGTTCTTAATTTGTAATTCTACCCTGCCCACTATTAATGTTAGACCTTTATTTATCTTTCCCCAAAATGTGTTCCTGTTTTACAACACATTCATAGTGTTTTACCTTTACCCCTCTCAAAATTTGCACTTTTTCTCCTGCACCCATCCAAATATGACCCCATCATCTTCATCACTCTCTCAAAGTTAGTACTTTAGCCCATACCACCATATATGTGTGTGCATTTTTCCCATCATTCCTCCCAAAATGTACACTACTTGCACCACTCTCCAAATGTGTAAGTACACCCCTACCAAAATGTACACTTGCATCCCTGCAACCCTTATGAAATTTGAACTTGTACTTCCAAAAATTCCCCATGTACCCCTGCACCCATCCTGAAATTTGTACTTATACCACTGCAGTTCTCCTCAGAATTATACTTAACCCAGAATCTCTCCCAAAAGTTGTACTTTTACCCCTGCACCCTTCCCAAAATTAGTACTTACATCCCTCCCAAAATTTGTATGTGTACCACTGCAACCTCTCAAAATTTGTATTGTACCCCTACACCCCCTCCCAAAATGTATATTTTTACCCCTGCACCCTTCCCAAAATTAGTACTTACATCCCTCCCAAAATTTGTATGTGTACCACTGCAACCTCTCAAAATTTGTATTGTACCCCTACACCCCCTCCCAAAATGTCTATTTTTACCACTGCACACTTCCCAAAATTTGTACTTGTACCCCTGCACATTTCTCAATATTTGTGTGTGTAGCACTATACCCCTCCCAATATTTGAACTCATACCACTATGCACCTTCCAAAATTTGTAATCATTCCCCTACACTCCTCCCAAAATTTGTACTTGTGCGCTTACATGCCTCCTAAAATGTGTACTTATATCCCTGTACTCCTCCCAAAATTTGTATTTGTAGCCCTTCACACCTCATAAAATCTAAACTAGTTTCCCTACATCCCTCCCAAATTGGTGCTTGTACCCCTACACCCCTTCCAAAATATGTACATGTACCCTTACACCCCTCTAAAAAAATGTGTATTTACACCCCTCAAAAATTGTGTACTTTTACCCTTACACCCCCCCAACATTTGTGTTTACATCCCTCTCAAAATGTATATGTTGACCCCAGCACCCATCCCAATATTTATACTTGCACCCCACCTAATATTTCTACTTATACCCCTGCTGAAATAAGCATCCCTCCCAAATTTTGTTTTCCTATCATCTCAGATTGCTTAATCCACACATAGTGCTGAGGTGCATTCTTGTGAAGGAGTGTGTGGAAGGTACAGTATATATTTTGGGGTAGTGTGGGGGCAAAGGGTACAAATCTGTGGAAGAGTGTAGTGGTAAGTATATAGATTGTTTGAGGGTTGCAAGAGAAGGGATGTAGATATTTGGCAATCTTGTAAATTGTGCTATTTGTGCAGGGAACAGGCTAAAAAGTTTTGGAAAGTGTGTAGACAGGTGAATGAATTTTGGTAGGGGTACAAGAGAAGGGGTAGAAATCTTGGGGAGAGTCAAGGTAGGGGAAAATAGTTTGCAGATTGTGGGATGGGGTAAAACTTTAGAAGGCTCCAGGGGTAGGGATGTACATTTATGGAAGGCAGTGAGGTAGAAGGTACAGATTTTGAGATGGTTGGGAGGGACAAACTTGTGGAAGGTTACAGGTTTGGTAAAGCTGGGAAGAGGAGGTACAGGTCTCATAAGCCATTGGGGTAGGGAAAACGGTTCCACGTCATTTCATCGCAAAACTTTTCGTCGCGGTAAATTACCGCGCGGTAATTTCAACTCGATACTTTTCATTGCACAGACTCTACAGCACATGACAGTTCAGCGTATATTAATTCGCTGTTCTGTTGCTCTGCCACCTACTGTGCAAATTGACAGCCATGCCATTAGAGTTTGTAAAAAGCATCAGAGGTCAGTCGATGCTGAGTGATGCTGGATTCTTATACCGCCTGGAGCGTACTTATGGGGGTAAACAATACTGGAAGTGTCGTCAATATGACACTTTTAAATGCCCTGCTAGAGTGCACACTAGTAACGATGTCATAGTAAAATATGTACAGGAACATAACCATGTTCCTGATGCTGGTTTCACAATGGCAATAAAAGCAGTAACTTTATTGAAGGACAAAGCCAGTTCCTCACAGGACAGCACCCAGCATCTGGTTGCAAGTGCTATTAGTGGGCTTAGCCAGGCAGTCAGTTCTCAGTTGCCATCCATTGCATGTCTTAAGCACACAGCACAGAGAGCACGCCAGACTGTCACTGCAGTCCCTACTCAGCCTACATGTCTTGTAGATTTACTGATTCCAGTAGAGTACTGGAACACCGAGAGAGGAGAGCTATTTCTGCAGTATGATTCTGGGTTTTAGGATAACCAGCGTTTTATCATTTTTGCAACATCAAAAAACCTGCAGTACATGCGCTCCACACCCCACTGGTATGCAGATGGGACATTTAAATGTGCACTAACACTTTTCACACAGCTCTACACTATACACGGAGTCCGCCAATCTGCAGTTATCCCATCTGTTTTCATATTAATGTCAAACCGTTGCACTGACAGTTATGTAAGGGTTCTTTGAAAAATAAAACAGCTTTGTCCTGAACTGTGCCCTTCATCAGTAATGACAGACTTTGAACTAACAGCAGTAAAAGCATTTGCAAGTGAGTTTCCTGGGGCTAGAACAAGGGGATGCTTTTTCCACCTCTGCCAAGCTGTATGGCGAAAAGTGCAGGAAAGCGCAATCATTCTTAAAAATTATACAGTCGATGCTGATTATGCCTTACAAATAAGAATGCTTCCTGCACTTGCATATGTTGAACCGGCAGACGTTGTGGAAGCCTTCGAGGAACTGCATGCAACTGATTTTTATACTGCAAATGACAACCAACTGGCTCCTCTCATTGATTACTTTGAAGACACATGGATAGAGAGGCCAGTTGGTCGCTGTGGTAGACGAAGACCACATTTTGCAATCGATTTCTGGAACTGCAGTGGTGCAGTCAGTACTGGGATCCTGAGAACCATAAACTCAGTAGAGGGGTGGCACCGAAGTTTTAATAGTCTGCTTGGAGCATGCCATCCCACTGTTTGGAAGTTCATTAATGCCCTAAAGGTTGAACAGAACCTTAATGAGCACAGAATGGAGCACTATCTTGCTGGTATAGAGCCTCCAGCTCTGAGGAAGAAATACAAAGACACAGCACAAAGAATTGTCAAGGTCGTTGAAACATACTGTGATACAAACAGGATGGACTTCTTAAGAGCTATTGCTCATAACTTCCAACTCCAGGTTTAGATGGGGTACTGACAAGATTTGTTTTTATGTGCCCTCAATAAAGATTTCAGTTTTAACCCTTTAACCCTTTAACCTTCAGTGAATGGCCTTTACCAAACACGAGGACACACAATATATAGCGCTTCACGATAACGGCCTTTAACTTTGCAAATGCTTCCACCTTAGCAAACAAGAGGACACACAATATATAGCACTTCATGATAATGGCCTTTACCTTTACTATCCACAAACTCCTTTTCCATGCCCGACCTTGGCCTCTAATGATTCGTTTGATCCCACAAACTCCTTTTCCCCAGCCCGACCTTTGACCTTTGACCCAGACGCATTACGCACGACACATCACGCATATTTGACCCAGACGCATTACACAGTAATCTACTTTCAACACAACACAGGTACTTTCAACAGAAATGTTATTTTTTTCTATTATTATTATTATTGCGATGTATTTTGCAATGAGATTTCATGGGGTGAACTGTTGGATGCGATAAAGTTTATTACAATGAAGTGTTTGCGATGAAGTGACGTGATACCGGGAAAACAAATGGCTGAAGAAGTATGTATGGTATAAATGTGGGAGATTCACAGATGAGCACATGTCTTGGAAGAGTGGAGATGGGGAACACATGCTGCTGGGGTAGGCTGGGAGTACAAATACTGGGAGTGGTATGAGGGGTGACTGCAAATATTGGGATGGGTGCAGGGTAGGAGTACAACTATCAAGGGTGAGGGGCAGATTTAGGGAAGCATGCAGACTTGTTTGAGAAGTATAGGGATACACATTTTAGGAAGGGTGTAGTGGTAAGTATACACTTCAGGAGATGTGTGGGAGAAGGGTATAGAGTATAAGAGTGGTGTAAGGTAGAGTTAGAAACTTGGGAGAGGTGTGTGGGCATACTCTGGAATATTTGTAAAGTAGGGACAGGGTAGAGGTGTACATTTTGTAGAATTATGCATTTGGGGAGAGGAACTGGTGTTGTAGTATGGTTTTTGTGACAGCCACAGAACCTCAGCAGAGAGAGCGAATATGAAAATAATAAATAAGGAGTAAGTTGTGATGGCTACATTCCGGGCTGAAAAGGAGCACAGGAAACCAAAATTTACATTTTAAGAGCATAAGAGGGTTTTTTTGAGGTGGGGCTTGTTATAGTGCTCAAAAGGTTGGTGATCAACCTACAGAACTTGCTACATATTTACCGTTTTGTTCTACTTGTTTAAATAAGTTTATTTTATAAATGCCACCTTAGGGAAACTGGTAGCAAAGAGAGATTTGTCTCTCCTATTTCACATTTTGATGTATTGTGTGTACTAAGCTGACAGGATCTGGAGGAAAATTAAGTCATTGTTGCTTGAATGACATAGCACTAACTCAAGATTCTGCTGGCTGGTTTGGAAAAGTCTGTGGAATTTTTTTTAATATAACCAACAAATTAGGGAGGCAAACAGAATAGCATTTACATAGAAACGTAGACTTTGACAGCAGATAAGGACTGCTTGGCCCACCCACCTAGTCTGCCCATTTCCCTACCTACAGGATAAGCTGCATATACTAGTTAACCAACAGCCTATTTCTTCCTACCCCATAAGAATTGCCTTATGTCTGTCCCATGCATCCTTGAATTCTCCCACAGTTTTAGACCCCATAGGCTTCTCAGGAAGGCTGTTCCATGCGACCACCACCCTCTGTGAAAAAATACTTCCTCACATTGCCCCTGAGCTGTCCCCCCTCTATCTTCAAATTGTGTCCCCTTGTTCTTGCACATCTCTTGTTTTGAAAGATGCTACCCTCTTGGACTTTATTGATTCCACTGAGGTACTTAAAAGTTTCTATCATGTGCCCCGCCCCTCCTTTTCTCAAGGGTATACATATTAAGCTCCTTTAGTCTCTCCTCATATAGCTTCTCTTGCAGCCCTGCACCATTTTAGTTGCCCTCCTCTGGACCGCTTCTATCCTGTCAATGTCCTTGCTAAGGTGGCATCTCCAGAACTTGATGCAGTACTCCAGATGGGGTCTCACTAACTGTCTGTACAAAGGGATAACAACTTCCTGTTTTCTGCTGGAGATGCCTCTCCTCATACATCCCAGTATCCCCCCAGCCCTTCCTACTACCTTCTCACATTGCTTGCCAACATTAAGGCCATCAGATATGATTACCCAGAGGTCCCTTTCTATTTTTGTTGTTATTACTACCTCCCCCCTATTGTGTAATCTTCCCCAGGGTTTTTGTTTCCCAGGTGCATTATTTTGCACTTCTTTGCATTGAATCCAAGCTGTCATACTTCTGACCATTCCTCCAACCTTGCCAAGTCCCTTCTCATCCTTTCCATGCCTCCTTGTGTATCAACCCCATTGCAGATCTTTGTGTCATCTGCAAAGAGGCATACTTTTCCTTCCAGTCCCTCTGCAATGTCACTTATAAAGACATTAAAAAGGACTGGACCCAGTACTGAACTCTGTGGTACCCTACTAGTAACCCCCCTTTCTTCAGAGTGGACTCTGTTTACAATTACCTTCTGTGTCCTGTTGTCCAGCCAATCTTTTACCCAGGCTACCACCCTGGAATCCACACCCAGACTGGTTAATTTGTTTATTAATCTTTTGTGTGGGACTGTGTCAAATGCCTTGCTAAAGTATAGGTAGGCCATGTCCACAACCCCTCCCTGGTCTACTACTTTGGTCACCCAGTCAAAGAAATCAATTAGATTTGTCTGACACGACCTTCCCACTGTGAACCCATGCTGACTTGGGCCCTGTGCCCTGCTGGCCTCTAGGTACTCAACAATTCTTCCCTTCAGAAGCAATTCCGTCACTTTCCCTGCCACAAAGGTCAAACTGATAGGTCTGTAGTTTCCTGCCTCTGTCTTGCTCCCACTTTTATGAAGGGGAATCACATTCGCCTTCCTCCAGTCTTCAGGTACCACACCACCCTCCCATGATTTGTTAAAAAGGATAGTCAATGGTGTCACTAGTTCTCCCCTTAATTCTTTTAGAATTCTGGGGTGAATCCTGTCAGGCCCCATTCCTTTGTCCACCTTCAGTTTTAGGAGTTCTCTCAGAACCATTTCTTCTATGAAAGGACTGAGATCAACCCCCTTATCTGGAGTGCATCTATTAATTGGATTAGGTACCTTCTCCTCCACCTCTTTTGTAAATACTGAGCAGAAGTATTCATTCAGTATCCCTGCTTTTTCACTGTCCCTCTCTGCTCACCCACCACCCATTCTATTCATCCTAACTATCCCTTCCTTTGTCTTTCTACACTCCCTGATGTACCTATAAAAGGTTTTATCCCCCTTTCTAACCGAGTTGGCTATCTTTTCCTCAGTTTGGGCCTTTGCTATTCTGACTTTCTTCCCTGCTTCCTTCTGCCTTTACTGGTACAGTTCTCTGTCCTGCTTCTTCTGTGTTTCCTTATACTTCCTAAATGCTATCTTTTTCTTCCTATCCTTCCCTGCCACCTCTTTTGAGAACCATAGTGGCTTTTTTTTATTTTGATTTGTTTATTTGCCTCACACAAAGGCTTGTTGTCTCCGTGATGGTAGTTTTGATGTTTCCCCTTTGTTGCTCCACCCCTCCTTCTAGCCTGTTTGCTAGTGCTTTTCTAAGGCACTCTCCCATCTTGCCAAAGTCAGCCCTCCTGAAGTCCAGTACCCTCACTTTTGTATGGCTATGGCTTGACTCTGTAGCTGAGTTTATCATGAACCACACTGTTTGGTGGTCACTTGTTCCCGGATGGCTACCTACTTCTAGATCTGAGATCCTCTCACTGTCCCCATTTGAGAGCACAATGTCTAAGATTGCTCCCTCATGAGTGGGTTCCAAAACTAACTGTCTGAGGCATGCCCGTTGTAGAGCAGTGAGAATGGCCCTGCTCTTGGTTGTGGCTGCAGCAAAGGTGCTCCAGTTAACATCTGGCATATTCAGGTCCCACATCAACAGTATCACCCCTTTCTCTGCCATCCTAAGGATGCCTTCTATCATATCCTTGTCCATTCCCTCCCCCCTGACATATGGGTCTGTATACAACCCCGTGCAGATTGTGGTGCCATTTCAAGTCTCTAAGGTGACCCACTGTGCCTCCTCTCCTCCCTGTTTACTCTTTTGTTCTGTTGCGTTTATCCTTTCCCTTACATAGAGAGCTACTCCTCCATCTCTTCTCCCCTCCCTGTCTCTCCTGTAGGTTGTGTACCCTGGTATGTTAACATCCCAGTCATGGTTCTCAATATACCATGCTTTTGTGACTGCTACAATACCCAGGCATCCCTTTTCCACCAAGGCCACCAGTTCAGAGAGCTTGTTCCCAGACTACAGCATTGGTACTTATTAACCTTCATTTCTTGATGACCTTACCCCTTTTTGCCCCATCCCTGTCCTTATTGTCTTTGTCATTTTCTCCATTTACCCCTGCTCTTCTCCCTATCAACGTCTCTATCTTAGTGTTTACCTCACTTACTGTACTACCCTGATTTTATTTGGGGGGGCTAGGATTTCCCTTCTCCTTTCCAGTGCCTCACCCCTTGGCTAGTTTAAATGCTTGCCAATGAAGCATTTAGACCTATCACCTAGGATCCTAGTTCCCCTCCTGGACAGATGCAGACCATTGTGCCAGTATAGTCCTGCATCACTCCAGATTGACCCCCAGTCCTCAATGAAGCCAAACGCCTGAGCTTGCACCAGTTTTTGAACCACTGATTGAATCCCATGGTGTGGAGCACCCTAGCCTCACCCAATATAGCTTGGCAGAAGACACCAGGAGAAAGGACTGCTGTGTGACTGGACTTCTCTGCTGGGACTATATTGCCCTCCTTCCCTTCCCTCCACCCTCCTACCCAAAGCTAGTTCTATTTTTATAGGCACAGGATTTGACTGACAACAGAAACTTCCTGTTTTGGAGCAGGAAGTGAGTGATCATAGAACCACCAAAGACCCACCATCCTAGAAGGGCAAGAGTAGCTCTCCGGCCCCATCTAGCTGCTGGAGGTCTGCCTCTGAGCAAGTAAGTGGTCTACTGAGAAATATAGGATATTCTTGTCTCAGAACAGGACATTCAGGAGTTTAAAGGGCACACAGGCAGAAAGTAAAGAGAGAGAGAGAGAGAGAGAGAGAAAAAACAGAGGAAAGAGTAAGGATTGCAAACAGTTAAGGGGCCAGAAATAAGACATGATTGGAGTGGTGCAGTGCAGTGGCTGTGGAGCAGCAGTCTTCCGGGAGATGTTCTGGAGGACACGGTGTTGTCCCATCTGCAGGCACCTCTCTGGGCTGAGGGAGGAGGTTGCTCATCTCCAGGCTGAGTTGGCCAGGATTTGTGGGACCTCCTCTTCCATCCAGGGACCACCAGTGCCACTGCCATTGCCTCAGAGGTTGTCAAGAAAAAGGGGCAGCTGGACCACAGTGGGCTCGGGGAAGGTGAGGGTGGTGGAACAGAGACACATCCCTCCAGTGGTACCTCTCCACAATTCCTATGCCATTCTGGCAAAGTGTGGTTCCTCTATGGAGACACCCACAGTGGAGACCAAGGAGGATGCTGGGAACCTCCACAAAGGAGACCCACAGGAGGGTGGCAGGGGACCCTGCAGGGGAAGGAAAAAACTCCTGGTGGGGGACTCCATTGTTAGGAAGGTAGAACTGGGGGAGGAAGGGGAGAGGGAGGTAAAGTGCCTGCCTGGCACCATGGCTTGGAGGGACAGGGAGCGAATCCTCAGGATTGCCGGAGCAGCTGCACAGGGGAGGGAGCTGGATGTCATTGTCCACCTAGGGACAAATGACCTGGCTAAGAAAGGATTAGAGAAGTGCAGGAAGAGTTTGTGGAATTGGGAGGGCCTTAGTTAAGTAGCATGCACGGTAACCTTCTCGGAGGTGCTGCCCATCTATGGCATAGGAGAGGCTAGGTGTTCTGCACCATGGTTCAATCAGTGGTTGAAAAACTGGTGTGGAGCACTGGATTTGGCTTCATTGGGGACTGGGGTCCACCTGGAGTGATGCAAGCCTATACTGGCATGATGGGCTGCATCTTTCGGGAGGAACCAGGATCCTAGGTGATAGGTTTAAATGCTTCATTGGCAACTTTTAAACTAGCCAAGGGGAGGCACTGGAAAGGAGCAGGGAAATCCTAGCCCCCAACAATCACGGTAGTACAGTAGCAAACACCAACATAGAGGTGTCGATAGGAGAAGGGCAGGGTAAATGGAGAAAGTGACAAAGGCAAGAAGGACAGGGATGGGGCAAAAGGAGTAAGGCCATCAGAAATGGAGGGTAATGAGTACCAATGCGTAGTCTGGGCAACAAGCTCCCTGAACTGGTGGCCATGATGGAAGAGGATGCCTGGATATCGTAGCAGTCACAGAAACATGGTACACGGAGAACCATGACTGGGATGTTAACATACCAGGGTACATAACACACAGGAGAGACAGGCAGGGGAGAAGAGGGGGAGGAGTAGCTCTCTATGTAAAGGAAGGGATAAAAGCAACTGAACAAAAGAGTAAACAGGAAGGAGAGGAGGCACTGTGGGTCACCTTAGAGACTGGAAAGGGCACCACAATCTGCACAGGGTTGTGTACAGACCCCCATGTCAGGGGAGAATGGACAAGGTATATGATAGAAGGCATTCTTAAAATGGCAGAGAAAGGAGATACTGTTGATGGGGACCTGAATATGCCAGATGTTAACTGGAGCACATTGTGCAGCCACATCCAAAAGCAGGGCCATTCTGATGCCTTCAGGTGGCATGCCTCAGACAGCTAGTTTTGGAACCTACTCATGAGGGAGCAATCTTAGACCTCATACTCTCAAATGGGGACAGTGAGAGGATCTCAGATCTAGAAGTGGGTAGCCATTTGGGAACAAGTGACCACCAAACAGTGTGGTTCACGATAAACTCAGCTACAGAGTCAAGCCGTACAAAAGTGAGGGTACTGGACTTTGGGAGGGCTGACTTTGGCAAGATGGGAGAGTGCCTCAGAAAAGCACTACAAACAGGCTAGAAGGAGATGTGGAGCAACAATGGGGAATCATCAAAACTGCCATCACAGAGGAACAAGCCTTTGTGTGAAGCAAATAAACAAATCAAAATGAAAGAAAAAGCCACTATGATTCTCAAAAGAGGTGGCTGTGAAAGTCAGGAAGAAAAAGATAGCATTCTGGAAGTATAAGGAAACACAGAAGGAGCAGGACAGAGAGCTGTACCAGTTAAGGCAGAAGGAAGCAGTGAGGGAAGTCAGAATAGCAAAGGCCCAAACTGAGGAAAAGATAGCCAACTCAGTTAAGAAGGGGGATAAAACCTTTTATAGGTACATCAGTGAGCGTAGAAAGACAAAGGGAGGGATAGTGAGGCTGAATAGAATGAACAATGGGTGGGCAGAGAGGACAGTGAAAAAGCAGGGATACTGAACGAATATTTCTGCTCAGTATTCACAAAAGAGGAGGGGGAAGTGCCTAATCCAATTAACAGAAGCACTCTTGAGAGGGGGTCGATCCCAGTCCTTTCACAGAAGAAAGGGTTCTGAAAGAACCCCTAAAACTGAAGGTGGACAAAGCAATGGGGCCAGATGGAATTCACCCCAGAATTCTAAAAGAATTAAGCAGAGAACTAGTGACACCACTGACTACCTTTTTAACAAATCATGGGAGGATGGTGTGGTACCCGAGGACTGGAGGAAGGCGGATGTGATTCCCCTTCACAAAAGTGGGACCAAGACAGAGGCAGGAAACTACAGACCTGTCAGTCTGACCTCTGTGGTAGGGAAAGTGATGGAGTCACTTCTGAAGGAAGGAATAGTTGAGTGTGGAGCACAGGACCCAAGGCAGCATGGGTTCACAGTGGGAAGGTCATGTCAGATGAATCTAATAGATTTCTTTGACTGGGTGACCAAAGTAGTAGACCAGGGAGGGGCTGTGGACATGGCCTACCTAGACTTTAGCAAGGCATTTGACACAGTCCCACACAAAAGATTAATAGTCAAATTAACCAGCCTGGGAGTGGGTCCCAGGGTGGTAGCCTGGGTAAAACATTGGCTGCACAACAGGACACAGAAGGTAATTGTAAATAGAGTCCACTCTGAAGAAAGAGAGGTTACTAGTGGGGTACTGCAGGGTTCAGTATTGGGTCCAGTCCTTTTTAATGTCTTCATCAGTGACATTGCAGAGGGACTGGAAGGAAAAGTATGCCTCTTGCAGATGACACAAAGATCTGCAACAGGGTTGATACACAAGGAGGCGTGGAAAGGATGAGAAGGGACTTGGCAAGGTTGGAGGAATGGTCAGAAGTATGGCAGCTTGGATTCAATGCAAAGAAGTGCAAAATAATGCACCTGGGAAACAAGAACCCAGGGGAAGAATACACAATGGGTGGGTAGTAACAACAACAAAATGGAAAGGGACCTGGGGGTAATCATATCAGATGACCTTAAGGTTAGCAAGCAATGTGAGAAGGCAGTAGGGAGGGCTGGGGTATACTGGGATGTATAGGGAGGGCATCAGCAGCAGAAAACAGGAAGTTGTTATCCCTCTGTACAGACAGTTGGTGAGACCCCATTTGAGTACTGTGTCCAGTTCTGGAGACTCCATCTCCATAAGGACATAGACAGGATAGAGGTAGTCCAGAGGAGGGCAACTAAAATGGTGCAGGGTCTACAAGAGAAGCGTATGAGGAGAGACTAAAGGAGCTTAATATGTATACCTTTGAGGAAAGAAGGAGAGGGGGACATGATAGAAACTTTAAGTACCTCCAGTGGAATCAACAAAGTCCAAGAGGGTAGCATCTTTCAGAAAAAGAGACTTGCAAGAACAAGCGGACACAATTTAAAGATAGAAGGAGGGCGGTTCAGGGGCAATGTGAGGAAGTATTATTTCACAGAGAGGGTAGTTGATGCATGGAACAGCCTTCCTGAGGAGGTTGTGGGGTCTAAAACTGTGGGAGAATTCAAGAATGCATGGGACAGACATAAGGCAATTCTTGTGGGGTGTAGGAAGAAATAGGCTGTTGGTTAACTAGAATCTGCGCCCTATCCTGTAGGTAGGGAAATGGGCAGACTAGATGGGCCTAGCGGTCCTTATCTGCCATCAAAGTCTATGTTTCTATGTTTCTATGTTTCAAGCCAAAGACAAGCAGCACCTCTGAGAAGGTTACCGTGTGTGCTACTCGTCTAAGGCCCATCCCCTACTCCACAAAATCTTCCTGCACTGCTTTGATCCCTTTCTCAGCCAGGTCATTTGTCCCTAGGTGGACAATGACATCCAGCTCCTTCCTCCGTGCAGCTGCTCCAGCGATCCTGAGGATTTTCTCCCTGTCCCTCCAAGCCATGGCACCAGGCAGGCACCTTGCCTCCCTCTCCCCTTTCTTCCCCAGTTCTACCTTCCTAACAATGTAGTCCCCCATCAGGAGTTGTTTCTGTCCCCTGCGGGGTCCCATTCCACCCTCCTGTGGGTCTTCTTTGTGGAGGTTCCCAGCATCCTCTTTGGTCTCTACTGTGGGTGCTTCCATAGAGGAACCACTCTTTGCCAGAATGGCATATGAATTGTGGAGAAGTACAATTGGAGGGATGTGCCTCTGTTCCAACACCCTCACCCTCCCTGCGCCCACTGTGGTCCAATTGCTCCTCTTTCTTAGCAACCTCTGAGGCAACAGCAGTGGCACTGGTGGTCCCTGGGTGGGAGAGCAGGTCCCCCAAATCCTGGCCAACTCAGCTTGGAGATGAGCAACCTCCTCCCTCAGCCCAGAGAGGTGCCTGCAGATGGGACAACACCGCATCCTCCAGAATGTCTCCTGGAAAACTGCTGTTCCACAGCCACTGTACTGCACCATCCACATCATGTCTTACTTCTGGCCCATTAACTGTTGTTTTGAATACTTACTCTTTTCTCTGTTTATTTTTTTTTCTCATCCTACTTACTTACTGCCTCTGTGCCCTTTAAGCTCCTGATCTTCCTGTTCTGAGACAAGAAGTTCCTATATTTCTCAGTAGTCTCCTTACTTGCTCGGAGTCAGACCTCCAGCAGCTAGGTGGGGAGCTACTCTTTTCCTTCTAGGGTGGTGAGTCTTTGTGGCTCTGTGATCACTCACTTCCTGCTCCCAAACAGGATGTTCCTGTTGTCAGTCAAATCCTGTGCCTATAAAAGTAGAACTGGGTGGGGAGGGGAGGGAAGGAGGGCAGTATAGTCCCAGTTGAGAAGTATAGTTATAAGAGCAGCTCCTTCCACTTGCTTTTCTCTGCCTGTTCTCTGGCAGAATCTATCTAGGGCAGTTTTTAAATCTGGCTTTAACTTACACATGGGTGATTGCAATTTCTGAACTTTATTTGTAAGAAATGAGGCCTAGTTGTTCTCATGGTGGGCAAATAGTACATTTGTAAGCCACTGCATTTAATCTTTAAGCATTAAGGCATAACTAGGAGCTGGGTTACCATCCATTAATCTTATTCTTGAGAAATTATGAGGAACGAGGTGAAACTGAGTATCTTATGCCTGTAGGGTTAGATTAACAAAGGCTACTCAACCTTTATATTACTTTAATGCCATTATTAAACAGAACAGTTTTATCTGTTTAAAATGAATATTTTTATAGCTAAAATTCTAATTGTTCTATTGGACATGAGGGTTTCCAGCCATAAACATAACCCATGTAGAATACTGTCAGCCAATCAGAATGCTCAATTTCCAGACATTGTTTTATCATGTAAACTACATGACTGGAAATGTAGAGTTCTGATCATGCATTCAGAAGGGTTGTGTTAATGGTTGGAAACCCTAAGAATCTGCATAAACAATTTATTAAAAATAATAAAACAATTCTGTCAGGATTTTCAAAACTGATGACACAACTGTAACTCTTGATTTTGAGTTATGATTGCGTCCTTTGAAATCTGCAAATACAAATCCTTTTCCTCTTCTCAGATGCTTTGGTTCGTTTGTGACAGTTTACCTGCTTCACAATTACTTGCATTAAAAAAGTGATGCTCGTGTCACTATTTTGAAGTAAGCGGCACCTGAAGTGTCGATACTTGAGGCAGCTATGCCAGAAAGACTACATTTTAGATGGTCTAACGTTTGTGTGCAGTTTGCCAATGTGCAGGGAAAAAATAAATGTCATGTCTCAGCACCACATGTATGAAAGTCCTGGCCTTGATGTTTAATAATAACAGAAAGACACTCTAGGAGTGAGGTTACCCTTTTTTCAATCTATCTCCGAAACAAGACTGCTGTGATTTCAGATCTTGTTGGTTCGACAGATCTGGCTTGCATCACTGAGACCTGGCTGGATAATAATGTGGGACCAATATTGGAGGCCGCAATTCCAGCAAGGTATATGGTGATACATCGCCCGAGGTTGGACCGGGGGGGGGGGGGTTGCGATCTGTTTCAAGACCGAATTGGCTCTCACTAGTGTTTCAGTTGAGGAGACCATCTTTTTTGAATGTGCTGTTGTAGCAGGTGTGGGCTATCAAATTGCTCTCAGCTACCGTCCACCAGGAGATGATAAGCAATTCCTTAAGCAAGTAGTGGACTTCGTTGTCGACTTGGCTTTTGAGTCTCCCAGGCTGATGGTCCTGGGCGACTTTAATGCAAGGGTCGATGACAAACTCTCGCAATTTGGACAACACTCCAGTTATGGATTCACTGGGCCTAACACAGGTGGTTACCACTGCTACACATAAAGGTGGCCATTGTGTTGAGTTGGTCTTCCTCCTGGGGATTGAGGCATCTGACGTGGGGGTAGAACCAGTCAGCTGGTCAGATCACTACACTGTGAGATTCAATTTTGGCACCCCACCTTGTAGGCCGACCCCTGTGGAGATGGTCAAGTACTGCCCTTTGCGGAATATTTCTTCCAATGGCCTTGCTGTAGTTCTTGACCTATCATAATTTCCTGTGCATTGCAATGATCCAGAGGCATTGGTTCTGGCTTATAGCACCACCTTTACCTCTGCCCTGGATTCTATTGCTCCAGTTCGTGTGTGTCCTCTCTCTCTTTGACCTCAGACCCCGTGGTTTGATGGTGCCTTGAGGGAGTTACAGTGACTTGGACGCAGGCTAGAACGTTGTTGGCGGAAATATGGCCTGGATGCCGACCACCTTAGACTGTTAGAACATTATCAATTCTATCAGTCAGAAATCTCTCATAAGAAGGCAGAATTCCTGTCCAGGGAAATGTTTTGCCACTCAGAACTGACCAGCTCAGCTATTCAGAACTGTGGACAGATTGTGTAACCCACCCTGTCTACAGCTCCATAGAGTGTTTTCATAACTACAGTGTGATGAGATTGCTCAGTTCTTTGCTGATAAGGTGGCCTACATTAGGTCAGAGATCTGTGTGACATGTTCTATGTGGGTTGCTAGTGGCCAGGATCAGGTCACTGCCCCTTTGTTTTCCTGGAGTACCTTCGACCACCTGGAAATTGTAGATGTTATGCGGATTGTCCAAGGGCTGCATCCTACCTGCTGTAGTTTAGTTCCAGACCCTACTTCCCTAATTTTGGGGTGTGGGGAATCCATTCTACTGGTTCTAGAACTGATAGTCTGGTGTTCCCTTGACTCGGGTGAATATCCCTATTCCTTGAAAGAGGCAGTGGTTACACCCTTGTTGAAGAAAGCATCTTTGGAACCAGACTGTCTTGCCAACTACAGACCTATCTCGAACCTTCCCTTTGTAGGGAAAGTGATCGAGAAGGTGGTGGCAGCCCAGTTGGAGAACCATTTGACCATCTATAGCATCTACGAACCTCTCCAATCAGTTTTTCAAAAGAGGCACAGTACCGAGACTGCGCTGGTTTGGGTTCCCAATGATCTCCTGATGGCGAGAGACCAGAGAAAATGGTCCATTTTGGTACTATTAGATCTGTCATCAGCATTTGACACCGTTGACCATGGGGTCCTACCGGAGCATATGAGATATATTTGTGGGCTCTCTGGGATTGTTCTCAGATGGTTCTCTTCATACCTCACTGGAAGAACTCAGAGGGTGGTGTCAGGTTCTTTTTCCTCTGATCCCATCTCCCTATTTTGTGGGGTTCCTCAGGGCTCTATGTTGTCCCCCATGTTGTTTGCAGTGTACATGCTTCCCCTCAGAGACATTGTGAGATGGAATGGGCTGAGGTTTCACTGTTACACAGATGATACCCAGATGTACCTGTCCTTTGCACCCGACCAGGAAGGAGTTATCTCGGTATTTAACAGCTGCCTAAATGAAATCCAGGACTGGATGAGGTCCATTTGGCTGAAGTTGAACTCTGGAAAGATGGAGGTGTTGGTATTGGATCCGGATCACTGGATAGGGGAACCTACGGCCAGCACCCCATCTGGATTGTATTTTGGGGATGTCGAACTACGGGTCTCTGAACAGGTGTGAGATCTGGGGGTGATACTAGATGCAGGGCTGACTCTTTGATCTCAGGTGTCAGCGGTGGTAAAGTCATATTTTTACCATCTAAGAAACATCGTCAGCATCAAGCACCTTGTTCCGTTCGGTGATCTGCCAACTTTGATCCATGCCTTTGTGACCTTATGCTTGGACTACTGCAACTCGCTTTACCTTGAGCTTCCAGGGCTTGATATCCGCTGCTTGCAGCTAGTGTAGAATTCCGCAGCCTGAGTATTGATGGGTACTCTTAGATCTTCCCACATTACTCTGGTGCTGCGGGAACTGCACTGGCTGCCAATTCAGTGGCGGATCACCTTCAAAGTCGAATTGCTGACTTTTAAAGCCCTGCATGATCTGGGCCCTGATTACCTGAAAGAACTCCTGATCCCTTACTGTCCTGTGAAATCGCTCTGCTCAGCCGATGAGGGGTTGCTAGTGATTCCAAGGGTGATGTTAAAATCTGCTGGGGCCCGGGCTTTTATATTTGTGGCCCCCTCCCTTTGGAATTCTCTACCCTGTTGGACCAGGGAGTGTACGACTGTGGAAGTTTTAAACAGGCCTTTAAATCCTTTTTGTGGGAAAAGGCATATGGTTTTACCGTTCATTAATTTGTTTTGTGTGTTTTTATACTATTACATATGTATTTCTGTTTCTGTATTTTGTATTTTATCTTATTTTATTGGAATGAGTCTTGGCACTTGAAAGGTGCAATATAAATAAAAATATTATTACTATTATTATTATCTCTTGCAGCATTCAGCACTCTGCTTTGCCTCATACATCAAGCTCTCTCTTTCTCTCTCTCCCTCTCTCCCTCTCTCTCTCTCTCTCTCTCTCTCTCCCCTATTTAATTAGGTTAACTGATGTTCTGTAACCTGACATCTGGTCATTCCTTACTGCTTTTTTTTGTTTAATTTTTGTTGACAAGGAAATAGTTCTTATTTTCCATCTCATCCAGAAGGAAAGGAGGTACAGATGCAAAGCGACTGACACTGAACATTATTAAGCTGTTGGGAGAAATTTGTCCTGGACACTGCAGAAATTCCCTATCTCTTTTCAAACAGTACCGTGGGATTTCTAACATCTACCTGAACAACCACCAGAACAGGTAGATGGGACCTCTTAATGCATTAATCCCTTTTTCTTGCATCAACATAAACCATATAAAATGTCTTTTAACACTTTGCATATTTAGCAAATGCAATCATATCTCCAATAAACATGAGACAATGTATTATTATTTTATAAGTTAATTACCCCTGCATTTCCAGTTGAGATGTAACTTTTCATTTACTGTGGGATCTGTCATCTACTCATTGCTGCAGCTGGGTAGACTGAAGCCAACAATAGTCTAGTGACTTTCTCAAGGTCACACAGTGAATCACTTCCTGTAGTGGGATTTGACCATGGGATTTCTTGGTTTATATTAACTGTTCTGACCACTGGCTCATACTGCCTGGTAAATAATTAAGTCTTTTCTTAAAGCTCTGCTTTGCAATGTGAGCTAGATTCTTAAAACTGGACCTCCTACTTTAAGAGGTACTGGAAATACTGGTGGCTACACTATAAGCAGCTTACACTAAATTTCTATTTACAGTTGTTCAATGTCATGATATACTCCATTTGTCAAATAATGCCCTATACTCTAAATAATTTTAAGTGGGTTACTGCTCAGTATACTGGAAGTAATCTGAGGGCACAGCATAAATGCACGTGTACACTTTTGCACTTCAGGCCATTCTGTTTTACAACTTCATCTTAGTCTAGGTACTGTTATGCCTATATTGCTTAACATATAAATACACATTTGCATCCTCTGTAATGCTTTAATACAGTGCTGGACTATACTACATCCTGTTTTCCACAAAGATATAGCTGTAAATAGAGTACAAGACCTAATTTATCCTCCTTTGTAACCAACAAAAAAAATAAATCAAAAACATGATAAATCTTCCTCAAGCTTTGTCTGGTTGGAGGATTTCCTGTGTTTGTGACTCTAGTGATTTGTACTTATCTACTGTATAGCATGTTGCCCTTTTCTGATAGACTTCAGAAGAACAATAACTTCAAATGAGTACAGATTAATTCCTCAGTACGTACAGTTGCAACTAGTGGCAAGCATTAAAAATACACACTTTTGGTGTGAAGCTTCTCTGTTATCCCAAGTTAAACTACAAACAGATATGATTGAAGACATTGGATTTTTAATTATTTCAACAAACAACATCATTAGAGTCTGGTACTACAAGTACAACTCTAGTATTCACTTTTATGTCATTCCATTTTCAATCACAAAGGGCACTGTGAAAACTGGAACTTTTTGCCTTACAGCACATCTGCAGTTGAGGTGTTCTCTGTAGCCGCAGTCACAGTGCTCTGCTTATGACACCACTCATGTTTCCATGGCAACATATGTTATGTTGAAACAGGATTTCGGGCCTTTTACTCCAGCTGAAACCTTAGCTTTATATGAACTGTGAGTGGAAAAGCTCTTATTTTATGCCATTACTCCTTGCAGTAAACAATGGAATTACTTCAAATTGATATACCTCATACATTATCACAAAGGGTAGTCCTGAGTGAAGCACAGCCAGCAGCAGCTAGCTAGCACTTAGCAAGTAATTCGACACACAGCAAAAAGATGTCCCCAGAGGGGAAGGGAGCCTACTACATAAGGAAAATGCAAATATTGATCTACTGCAGAGGTTCAGTCCTTAAATGGAGGCTTTGATTTCTGGTGTAAGCTTGATGGCCATAAAAGGGATTATAGTTTACTTATGGGACCAGTCAGTGATGAAACACATATCCTGAAGAATTGGAACAGTGTAGAAATCATGAAATGGTAGTGGTATATATGGCCAGAAAAAGAAATAAAAAAGTGTTTATATTTTGTGAGTGTGGCTAGCCTCCTTTTTATTCTGTTTGGCATGTTGGTTGCAATGTTTGATATTTGGGGGATTTCAGAATAAACTTGGTTTCTTTGTCTGATCGGCGGGGGGGGGGGTCTTGATTCCTTAGGTAAGTGGACTGGTTATAATATAATTTATCAATAGTTGTATCTAATTTGCATAATGATCCTTTATCCTGAAGAGTTATTGTTTTTCTTTATTACCTTTAGTTATGTTGTCTGCCGCACCTCTCAACTGTCCCTGATTTTCAGGGACGTCCCTGATTTTTCCTCAGATTTTTACTCTGTCCCTTGTAAAATTTGTGTTCTTGTGACAGAACAGTGGAAATTAAAAGCACAAAATAATGTCAAACATTAAAGTAACAGACTTGTTATTCTTCAGAAAATGCATATGAACAAAAATCCCTTTATTCTATCAGCTTTCTGAGTGAATAGTACCAGATTTTTATATGTGTCCCTGATTTGGAGTCTTAGTCACTGATTTTTTTAAGCCTTGTCCCTGATTCATGAGGCAAGAGGTTGAGAGGTATGTTGTCTGCTATTGTAAGATACACCCATGTGATCAGGTCTGGACCACTCCCGAGTAAGAATTGCCTGGACCCCATTTTATAACTTTGGGTATGACAGTCAGTGCAGGTCTTACTTTGCACACATGCATGCATAATGTAGCCAAAAGTGCTAACTGTAAAATGAGAGTCTTGTATTACCTTAACATTGTTCTACATTTAAAACAAGAAAAATAGTTGCCTGAAGGCACTTCTGCCAATTTGTGAATATGGCAATGTTATCCTGGAAGGAATCGCTGAAACAGAGATGATTACACTGGCAACAATGATTTACTTCTATTTGTAGAAATATTATTATGTCCAAAGAAACACACTATTGTGATTTTTTTTTTAACTGATAACCGAGAAAGGCACACTGAGCAAGAGTTCATTGCCAGGTGTCCCGGGGAAGGGGAACAATAGGGTACAGAGTAAGCAAGAAACAAATGACAAGTAAAATAATGGCAAACATAAATAAGACAACTGAGAGATTACAGGTACAATAACTGAGTACAGTATGCAAGGGTACTAAACAGTTGCTCACCCCAGAGCATAAACAATACTGTATATACAGAGATAGGTGAGGGCCAAACACTGTGGACTATAGATAATGTGCGAGATAGAGTTTACAAGTCCAAAAGAAAGCCCAGCTAGGGGGCCCAGAGGCACAAAGTAGAGATGAACATACAAGAACTGCAAAAGAGGAAAGACAACTGTCAGGAGCAGAAGAAACATGTAGGGTTTAACATCAAGGATTTAACAGATACAGAGGAGGGGTAAGGTGAAGTGAGATAGGACGTTTTTGCCAAACAGCAGGAAGCCGGAACAAAAAGGCAGATTGACCATTACAAATCTGGGAAGCAGGAACAGGAAGGGTATAAAAGTCAGAGGCGTAAAAGTAGTAGTGAGAAGGTGATAGAAAGGATAGGTGACAGCTATGACAGGAAGGAAGAGAGGAGAACCAGAATGTAGACAGGAAGAAAGTGGAATGAAGCAGACACCTTGGGCAGGATTTTCAAAGCATGGTGCAGGGCTTGCAACAAGCCCTGCCCCATAGCACTTAGGTTCTGGCAGGGCGCCAAACTCAGTCGCCACAACTGCGCCTGATTTTACAATCTCGGGAACAGCTGCAACAGTTTTCACTATTAACTCTAGCTTGCATCAAATACCCTGAAGCCACTTATAGGCTGGGAGGGGAGTTGCTAGCAGTCACAAAGGAAGAAAGAGACTTGGGCATCATCATCACTGATGACCTAAAATCATCCAAGCAGACCTCTAAAGCAGTAGGTAAGGCTAGGGGGGTGTTAGGGTGTATTAGTAGGTGTATCACAAGTCGTAAGAGGGAGGTAATAATCCCTCTGTACAAGACACTGGTTAGGCCCCATCTGGAGTACTGCGTGCAGTATTGGAGGCCACACCTTCACAAGGACATTAACCAAATTGAGGCAGTCCAGAGAAGGGCAACCAAAATGGTGCAGGGACTGCATCAGAAGACATATGAGGACAGATTAACGGAGCACAATATGTATACCCTTGAGCAAAGGAGGGAGAGAGGTGATATGATCGAGACATTCAAACACCTTAAGGGCATTAACAAGGTGAAAGAGTCTAACATGTTTAAATATAAGAAAAATAGCAGGACAAGAGGACACAGCATGAGATTAGAGGGAGGCCGATTAAGGGGAATGTGAGGAATTCTTTTTCACAGAAAGGGTGGTAGATGCATGGAATGGCTACCACAAGAAGTGGTGGCTATGAATACAGTGCAGGGCTTCAAACAGGCATGGGATAGGCATAAGGGAGCAATACAAATGACTATGAATAGATAGGTCACTGACAGAGCAAAGGCCGATGGCACATTTATAAGGTAGAAAAAGAAATGGGCAGACTGGATGGGCCTTGCGGTCCTTATCTGCCGTCAACTTCTATGTTTCTATGTTTCTATGGTACAAGCTCCGTGAACAAGACCCTTGGGGTTGCTGCAAGCTAGACCACAAAAAGTTGGTTTAGCTTACGGCAATTGCCACACAGTACAGAAAATCCCAATTGCCAGTGGGTGAATGCTGCAAGCTTTGTGCACCTTGTATATGGCACACCCAGGACTTGTTGCATTCACAAGTGGTCAGAAATCCTGCCCCCTGAGTCTAAAGATGACAGGGAAAGAGATTTTTTTGAGAAGACAGTGATGAGTTAGTAGAGGAGAGTTTGAAGCAAAGCAGCAGACGAAGTGAAATCAAGAATCCAGTCTGGCCAGGGAGGTTTTTGGAACAGTTCTTTAGACCACATCCACATCATCAAACAGCAGAAAGATAATTTTAAGAATGATTTGTTGGTGGACCACAGGTGGTACACAAACCTTATTGAGATAGATGGCTCCAAGTTTGCAATGCAACTCTTTATGGATGGTGTCCATATGTTGGGAGAATTTAAGATTTCAGCTGAGCTGCACTTCAAGGTATTTAAATGAGGGAACAGCCTCAAGAGTAGAGTGGAGCAATAAAGGGTGATAAAAGAAGGTATGGATTGGAGCCTAGCTACCTCATGCCTAGTACCAAAAGCACATGGAGGTGGTAGTTTTGGTATTTAGTATTTGAGACAAACCAGTGCCGGACATTCTCAAGCTCCTGCTGATGTGATAGTTTAAGCTCCAAGGCAGAGGCTCTGGAGGTGTAGAGGGCTGGGTCACCAGCATACGTAATATGTTGGCATTAACACAGGCAAAAGGGGGGGGGGCATTGAGGAACAGGGAGAAAAGAATGGGACCGAGAATGGAGGCTTGAGGGACACAAGTCTGGATAGTTGGGGGGGGAGAGCAAAGATGGCTGATGTCATGAGTCCCTGGTCCAGTCCTATGAGCATGGAGTCAGTGATCCTGAGTAGGGATGAAACAGTGGAGTGGTGTTTCCAGAAGCCAGACTGGAAAGAACTGATAGAGGAAGCAAGAGGAATCAAAAAAGGAAGACAGCAGGTAGAAAATAAATTGCTCCTGCAGCTCAGCCAGGGTAGCAAGCAGAGTGATGTGATGGTAGTTTCCTCGGGCAGGATGAGTCTCCACCTTTGTGCAATGGGAGGATGCTGAACTGCTTCCAAAACCAAGGAACAGCAGAAAGAGCAAAGGAGAGGGTAAAGAGGTTGAAGAGGGTAGAGATAGGAGCACAAGGGACAAGCAGTTAGGGGTCAAGACTGTCAGGGCTATGACCCTTAGAAGGACTTAAGTTCAACAGGACAGAAAGGGTGCCAGAGGGTGTGACAAGTGAGAGAGAGAGAAAGAACAGGGAGGGCTGACATTAAAGGAAGGAGAAGAGAGAGAGTGGGGAGGAGGGGAAGAAGATGAAGAAGGATGAATAGAAGCAACACAGGAGGTTAAGAATTCACTGAAAACAGTAGCCAGTGGTCCTGTGTCACAGATACAAGATCCAACAGAAATTAGGCTAAGACTGGATGGGGATCAAAAAGGAAGTAGATGGGGAACTGGATTAGTAGTGGGTTACGGAGCCTTTCATCTCTAGGTCACTGGTTCAAATCCAGCCCAGGTCAATAGTGACTGAAAGTCATCATCACCTGGGTGCTGTTCAGTGCCCTATGTGAAATGAGTTATGGTGGTTTCAATCCAGTTCCCAGTGGGGGTTCCACCAAAGTGCTTCAACAACAAAGTTGTTGAAAGCCACTACAGCGAATGGCGAAATTTCGCCCATCATAAAGTTACTACCGGGTTTTTTTGCAGGATGCTGTGCCCCCGCACTACCCATGCATGGGACTCTGCCTCCGACTCCTGATTTTTTATAATCAGCTCTGAGTTGGAGTTGATTCAGGAGGGGACAAAACACCAGCAGAAGCAGTGCCAGTGTACAGCAGAACCATTACAGTGACAACATTGAAATTGTCGCTGTAATGTTTTTTGCTGTAATGTTTTCGATCTTGTAACGGTATAAGCAGAGTGGGAAGATATCCACAACACAAACCTGTCAGCACAGTTAACACTAACTGGCAACCTTGCTGGCAGTCTCACATGAGAGGCCAATGATTGAATGGGCATGGAGTCTGAATTACCCTCTCATCTACATGGTGATCCCTCCATAGCAAGGTTTAGGCACATTGTTTAGGCAGTGTGGGGAAGCTTGCACTGTGATAGAAACATAGAAACATAGAATTTGACGGCAGATAAGGGCCACTTGGCCCACCTAGTCTGCTCATTTCCCTACCTAACGGATAAGCTGCAAATCCTAGTTAACCAACAGCCAACTTCCTCCTATCCCTCTCTAGAATTGCCTTATGTCTGTCCCATGCATTCTTGAATTCCCCCACTGTTTTTGACCCTACAACCTCCTCAGGAAGGCTGTTCCATGTATCCACAGCCCTCTCTGTGAAGAAATACTTCCTCACATTACCTCTCAGCCGTCCCCCCTCTATCTTCAAATTGTGCCCCCTTGTTTCTGCACATCCCTTTTTCTGAAGGATGCTACCCTCTTGGACTTTGTTGATTCCCTTTAGGCATTTGAAAGTTTCTATCATGTCCCCCCTCTCCCTCCTTTCCTCGAGGCTATACTTTTTAGTTCCTTTAGTCTTTCTTCATATGTCTTCTGATGCAGACCCTGCATCATTTTGGTTGCCCTCCTCTGGACAGCCTCCACCCTGTCTATGTCTTTGCAGAGATGGGGTCTCCAGAACTGTACACAGTACTCCAGATGTGGTCTTACCAACTGTCTGTACAGAGGGCCAACAACTTTCTGTTTTCTACTGGTGATGCTCTCCTATGCATCCCAGTACCCCTCAGCCCTCCTTACTGCCTTCTTCACATTGCTAGCCCACCTTAGGTCGTCTGATATGACTACCCCAGGTCCCTTTCCATTTTTGTTGTTGTCAGTATCTCACCCCCCATTGTGTACTCTTCCCCTGGGTTTTTGTTTCCCAGGTGCATTACTTTGCACTTCTTTGCGTTGAATCTAAGCTGCCATACGTTTGACCATTCCTCCAACCTTGCCAAGTCCCTTTTCATCCTTTCCACCCCATCTTCTGTATCAACCCTGTTGCAGATCTTTGTGTCATCTGCAAAGAGGCATACTTTCCCTTCCAGCTCCCATGCAATGTCACTTATAAAGACATTAAAAAGGTACGGCCCCAGTACTGAACCCTGCGGTACCCCACTAGTACCCCTCCTTTCTTCACTGTGGATGCCATTTACTATTACCCACTGTGTCCTGTTGTCCAACCAGTGTTTTACCCAGGCTACCACCCTAGGACCCACTCCCAGGCAGGCTAATTTGTTTATTAATCTTTTGTGTGGGACTGTGTCAAATGCCTTGCTAAAGTCTAGGTAGACCATGTCCACAGCCCCTCCTGGTCTACTGCTTTGGTCACCCAGTCAAAGAAATCAATTAGATTTGTCTGACATGACCGTCCTGCTGTGAATCCATGCTGCCTTGGGTCCTGTGCCCCACTGGCCTCTAGGTACTCAACAATTCATTCTTTCAGAAGTGATTCCATCATTTTCCCTACCACTGAGGTCAAACTGACAGGTCTGTAGTTTTCTGCCTCTGTCTTGCTCCCACTTTTGTGAAGGGGAATCACATCCACCCTCCTCCAGTCCTCAGGTACCAACCAATCCTCCCATGATTTATTAAAAAGGGTAGTCAGTGGTGTTACTAGTTCTTCCCTTAGTTCTTTTAAAATTCTGGGGTGAATCCCATCAGGCCCCATTGCTTATCCACCTTCAGTTTTAAGAGTACTTTCAGAACCCTTTCTTCTGTGAAAGGACTAATATCAACTCCCCTATCCAGAGTGCTTCTATTGACTGGATTAGGTATTTGCCCCTGCTTTTCCACTGTGAATACTGAGCAGAAGTATTCATTCAGTATCCCTGCTTTTTCACTGTCTCTCTCTGCCCAACCACCTTCCTCTTTGTTCAGCCTCAGTATCCCTGCCTTAGTCTTTCTTTGCTCCCTAATGTACCTATAAAAGGTTTTATCCCCCTTCTTAACCAAGTTGGCTATCTTTTCCTCAGTTTGGGCCTTTGCTGTTCTGACTGCCTTACCCGCTTTCTTCTGCTTTAACTGGTACTGTTCTCTGTTCTGCTCCTTCTGTGTGCTGTCTTTTTTTCCCTTACCTTCCCTGCCACTTCTTTTGAGAACCATAGTGTTTTTTCCTTTCGTTTTGATTTGTTTATTTGCTTCACACAAAGACTTGTTGCCTCTGTGATGGCAGTTTTGATGTTTCCCCATTGTTGCTCCACCCCACCTTCGTGCCTGTTTGCTAGTGCTTTTCTGAGGCACTCTCCCATTTTGTCAAAATCAGCCCTCCTGAAGTCCAGTTCCTTCACTTTTGTGTGGCTTGACGCTACAGCTAAGTTTATCATGAACCACACTGTTTGGTGGTTGCTTGTTCCCAGATGGCTACCCACTTCAAGATCAGAGATCCTCTTTCCATCCCCATTTGAGAGTATCAGGTCTAAGATTGCTCTTTCCCAAGTGGGTTCCAAAACTAGCTGTCTGAGGCATGCCCCCTGTAGGGCATCGAGAATGGCCCTGCTCTTGGATGTGGCTGCAGCAAAGGTGCTCCAGTCAACATCTGGCATATTTAGGTCCCCCAGCAGCAATATCTCCTCTTTCTCTGCCATCCTAAGGATGCCTTCTATCATTTCCATGTCCATTTCCTCCCCCTGAGATAGGGGTCTATATGCAACCCCTGTGTGGATTGTGGAGCCATTTCCAGTCTCCAGAGTGACCCACAGTGCCTCCTCTCCTCTGCTCTCCTCCCTGTTTACCCTTTAGTTCTGTTGCTTTTATCCCTTCCCTTACATAGAGAGCTACTCCTCCTCCTCTTCTTCCCTCCCTGTCCCTCGTAATTGCCCGTGCAGTACCTGTCATGTGGCTAAGCAGAGGTCTTTAGGTTCCAGTGCTGTCAATCCAACATTTTTCACAAGCACTACAATTCACACACAGGAAAAAAATCTCCTCAAAGGGAATGGATGATCTTATAGAACTTATCTGGTGAGTTATAACTGGATTGTAAGTTAACACAGAAGTAGTGTGATTTGGATTCCTTGATGGTTATGGTATAGTTTGGATATTGGATAGGTGGCAGAGGGTGGTGGTAAATGGAGTTCATTCTGAGGAAAGGAAGGTGACCAGCAGGGTGCCTCAATGATCAGTGCTAGGACTCATCCTCTTTAATGTCTTTATAAGTGACATTGCAGGGGAGTTGGAAGGGAAGTTCTGCCTCTTTGTTGAAGACACCAAAATCTGCAATAGGGTGAACTCTGTTGGGGGGGTGGAATAGGTGAGCAGAGACCTGAGAAAACTGAAAGAGTGGTAAGGGTATGGCAGCTGGGTTTCAAAGTGAAAAAGTGCAAAGTAATGCACTTAGGGAAAATAAACCCAGGGACAGAGTACAAAATGAGAGGAGTGATACTGACGACCACCCAGCAAGAAAGAGATATAGGGGGAATCATATTGGATGACCTAAAGGTGGCCAGGCAGTGCAACGAGGCAACTTGGAAGGCTAGTAAGACACTGAGGTGCATAGGTAGGGGTATCAATTGCAGAAAGAGGGAGGTGGTATTGCCTCTGTATAGATCACTAGTATGACTCCACCTACAGTACTGTGTCCAGTTCTGAAGACCACATATCTGAAAGGACATAGAGTGGAAGTGGTTCAGAGCACAGCAACCAAAATGGTGTATGGTCTGCATCAGAAGCCCTATGAGAAGAGATTTAAAGATCAAATGCATATATTTAAGAAAAGCTTGAATTTACTTGAATTCAAGTTCCCGTATCATGATTAGTGTTTCCCGAAAATATCATGCTGTTTGGTTTTGTGGTTGTCTTTAAATCAGCATCTGTTGATGTGCTCTGCAGCAACTGAAAACAGTGAATATGTTTCTGTCCCTATCAGAGAGCAATGACATCATTTTTGTCAGCCTACTGCTTCAGCAATTAAGTCCTTAATTGACTGAAGAAGCTGTTGCAGTTCCCAGTTAGAGCGGTCTGTATAGCTAACTGCTTTCGCTCAGAGTTTGTTACCAACCCATCTGGTTTGTATTTAGATAGATTAGCTTAAAATCTATCATTCTGTTCTCATAAAAAGCTGATCATTTGAGTTTCAGTGATGTGCTCTGGAAGTATGAGTGTGGTCTGTGTACTGATAGTTTGTATATTTGGGGCTGGCACTGTAGCCTTTGTGAATAATGAGCTTGGTATATTCAGCATGCCTGGATTTGATTGACAGAACCTCTACTTTCATACCGTGTGACCCTGAACAGGTCAATAAGCTCCACTGTACTCCCCGATTTCCCTTGTAAACAGAGGGCCATATTTTCAAATGTTCAATACTGCTGCAAGCCCCCGGTGCACTGAACAAATGGCACACGTGGCTTGCGACATTCAGAGGCCGGTATTCGGGATTTTCCATCCCTTGCACCCGGCGCCACATCTTAGACCACAGTTTTGTGGTCTAGTGTGTGCCACTCCTTGGGGACTAAGTAACAGAGCTTGTGCCAGATAATTGACACAAGCTGCCATAAAGCATGGAAACCATCACAACTGCACCTGCTATTGGAAAATTGGGTGCAGTTGTAACAAAGGGGTTTGGTGCACCACCGGAATCTAAGTTCCATGGCATGGGGGGGATGCAAGCCCTGTGCCACAATTTGAAAATCCTCCCCCAGATTGCCTGTTGGCCTTATCCTGTTAGCACAGCTTTAACAAATGTAAGGAAAGGAATATGCTCCAGTCTGTACAATGCACTTCTATCCAACACCAGACCTCCTTGTAAATGAGCATCACTCAACTGAACCCTGTCCTGGTTTAGCAAATACAGCTACAACTAGCAATCAAATGCAGTATGCTCCCATATGGGCTGCAATAGCCGCCTACCTGCTATTCCCTGGGGCAGAACGAATGGCAGCGGAATCTCTCCTTGTTGCAGCATTTTTTTCGATGCCATTCTGCAACACATAAGCATACAGTAATACAAATGAGTAACAGCATGTACACAGCAACTCTGGAAGATGTTTGAAAATTCTAGTTGTGAGATAGCAGTTTACATGTTTTCCAGTAGATATCTCAGAAAGTGCTGCTGCTGCTCCAGACTGCAGTTTATTCAGTGTAGATTGCGATCCTGTGGGAAGTCCATTTTATAATGAGCAAGTGATGAGCACATAATGACACTTATATTACATTCTTCTCCTTGAATGTTAGAATAGGCTCATTTGCATGTTACCTTCCAATATATGGTTGTTTGCGACTGTCGCTACGGAATTAGCAATCACTAATGGTGATTGTGACTGCTCTGCAAATACTGTACATGCTGTGGGCAGCTGCAAGCCTTGATGTCCGGGCCATTACTGATGGTATTGTTTGTCATCTGTAAAGATATACTGTTAGAAAGGCGCAGGAAAGAGGGAGTCGTAATAAAGTGTGTGGATCATGTGACCATGAGGGAGTTGGAGCCACAGTGTTCTAAGTGCGTGATGGTTAGGTAAGTGTGTTACAGTAGTGTATGCTCTCTGATGTCTAATAAATTCACAACATGTTTTGCTCCATTTATAATGTTTCTCCAATTGTCTCCTTGTCACATTTTGTGCCTCATTCTCCCTTTGTATTCTCCTTCCACATATGGGGTAGGTGGAGGTGATTATACAGTATATATTTTGTGGGGATGTGGGGAATGCAACCCCCACAATGGGGGGTGTGGGGGGCAGAGCCCCTCCACATGACAGCTCAATGACAGTTTGGGGTGGACTGTGACCATCGCTCCCATGTCCAATGTCATGTGTGCTGTTCAGTGTGTTTGCTGGGAAGGGTTTGCCTCATGGCCACATGCTGACTGTCTGGCAGTGGTTTGGGCTTGCAGTGGTTTTAACTGCTGTATTTTGGTTGTGCTATGGTTTTCTGTGGTCCTTTTGTTTACAACCTAAAGTGGTGGACTCATCCACAAATATGTTTGCAATTGCACAGAACCACTAGCCTCTATAAAGTACACGGAAACAGGGGTGCTGGAACATGGGGAAAAGGGGGTGGAGAGCTGTAGTAATAACACAAGAGAACATGACTGATTCCATTCTGAGTTAGCCTACATTAAAGGGGCACTTTGATTGCTCTTGGGCAAAAGTATGGGAGGGTGCTGCCGACACCCCTCGCACATAGGTTCTGGCACCCATGCACAGAAATGCTGGATCTGAGTGTACACGCACATGTGGCGACAGCATCTTGTGATTGTTTGCATATGCTGTGCATGCACATCAGGTCATTAACAGAAGTAACATCTGCAAACAGCAGGTGAGCCAGTATACTGTAGTGGAGCAGGAAAGACAGTTTGAACATAGCTTCCAGAGGCAGCAGGGTGCCTGAGGAGGAGGAGGAGCAGGTGAGGGACAGATGCTTCATCCCTGATGAGGTGGCAGTGATTGTGAGGGCCTGAACAAGTAGAAGTATCTCTTAGGGCCCACAACCAGGGATGTACCCAAGGCTGTGAAGGCCCAGATATGGGAGATGGTGGCCAGGAGGGTCTTCCTGGTGCACAGCCTGAACCGCATCCCAGCACTGTGCTGGCACTGCTGAGATCACATGATCTAGTGTGATGGGGAGCACCTGTAACAGCTGCGGCACAGCATGCATGCTGCTGGAGGAATATGGACAGTTAAGGCAATGCCATCCGTTACACTGTCTTTGAGCCATATGACTACAACTGTTTGTGAGTGAACCTACCTATTTCAGGCAAGGGTCAAAATTAACATATAAATCCTGTTCCCTGTGCAAGTCTGAACAGGCTGGTGCATGTAGTTTTGTCCCTTGCATGCACCATAGTGCATGTAACACTGAGCCTGGCGACTGAGACTTGTGGCGCACCGCTGGCAGTCACTGAATTGTCCAGCATAGTGCAGGATGGAGTGGGAGAAAGCACTTTATCACACAGACTAGAGGGATGCTGCCACACTATAAGTTGCAGTCGGTACCTGGGAAGGTGGTGGTGTGGCAAAGCCAGGAGCGAGCGTGAGATGTGATTTTTTTGGTTTTGTTTTGTTTTTGTTTTTTGACTGCTTGTGTGAGTCACTTAATGTCACTCATGGGGGAGAGCAGAGAGAGAAAGAATTGCAGATTGCCAGGCCAATCATGCCAACAGGATGGGAAGAAGGCTTTGGCTAGAAATGCCTGCTTTCAATCACTCACCTTACACTGACAGAGACACCCCTGGGTTATCACTGTGACTGGTACTGCTGAGCAATGTGTGTGTGACGAGAGGGTCTCTCTCTAGAAACCCAACATGAGCGTAACATCACTGTCACTGAAAGTAAGTTAACTCACCTGGCTTGCAATAGGAGATCATGTGACTACTGAGAAGTCAACAATGAGTGGCTGATCAGAGAGTAGATTATTTTTTGGGGGGGCAGTGAAGACCATCTATCGATTGGTGGGTAACACTATGTGATGGATGGTGTTCTTCAGCAATTGGAGCCCAGAATAGAGGCTGAGGGTAGAGTTTTCATAAGAGGCATGTGAGAGCATAGATCACTGGTACAGTTCATATACAGCTCTCGTGGAGAAGAAAAGTGTGGGAAGGAGGCTGGGTAATCTGCCTGGAGTGAATGTCCTTACTCAGTGTTCTTAGTGGTTAATTAGGCAAGAAAAAACAAGTTTGTGAACCAGATTACTACAATGTTTTGTATTTTTCTGTCTCCTTAGTTGAATTTCAGCTTTATTTATTTATTTTTTTCCAGTGCAGGTAAGCTGTTTCTGGTGCAGGTAACTTTTTGACTACATGCACTGCTGTGCAAGTGCCATAAACGGTTAATTTCTACCCCGATTTCAGGCCTTAACCACTGATAACAACCATAGGGCAGCAATACTGTAGTGATGGTTGTGATTGTACTGGCAATGTGCTGTGTGCATGAATTGCAGCATTTATACATTTATTTATATCTTGTACATTATCATAGTTCTGTACTTGCATTGCATGTGAATGGCAGTGTTTTTGAACTACCTACATGGACGTGTTCTGGACATCTGTGTGTCCCCCTTATGCATGCTTATTCTAACTACCAGATGTGTTGCAAAGGGAACCTGACAATCTCTGCCCCAGTAGGTGAAGAACATATGACATGTTGGACATTTGTGCAGATTTCTGATCCCAACTAACATGAATGTTCTGAGTGCCACAAGAGCTATTTTTGGCTGTGATAAACCCTGACAAATGATTAGACCATCCCTCAGTGGTGGACAGTCTGAATATTTATGTGCTCCCCTTATGCAGGTTGTTCCAGCTACCATATGCGTGCCCAAGGGACCCCTGAAAATCTCTGCCCCACTGGGTGAAGTATATGCAACATGTTGGTTATTTGCACAGATTTCTGAACCCAAATAACATGAACATTCTAAGTGCTACAAAAGCTCTTTTTGGTCATGATGAACCCAGACCATCTTTCAGTGGTGGGCAGGTGTTTTGTGCCCTAATACCTGTGGTTTTCTACCCAACCTGCCTTGTAGGACAGCAGGTCATGACCTTGGTAGAGGCAGCATAGGGTATTTATTCCAGATCCGGTACAGTGTTCTACATATTATGGTACAGTGCTGTATAGTGTCCCCTCCCTGAATGAAGCTCAGTTACCATCATACATACCCCAGGCACAATGAGGAGGGCCTCACACCTGCATTCATGGTCTACTACTGTCTGCATCAACTGTTACAGGTTATTTGGGTCACACATGGCACTGTGTGTGCTCTACACATACTGCAACATGCAGTTCACTAGTAATATGGTGTGTGCACTGTGCCTTACTTCCATCTGTGGGGCCTCTACAAGGGGGAGGCCATGTGTGTAACCAGGCATGCATGCAGCATGTCGTTATCCACACCACTGTATGCACCCATTGCCAGTGTTGTCAAACCGCACACCAGTCATGGCCCTGTGCCTGTGCATGGCTCTACAGTACTCCATGTTACATGCCATCCATGTCACATTGGTGTGCTTGGCACATAACTGTTGTGCCCATCAGTGCCCTTTCATTTACTTACATTGCATTCCATGTCTCTGCAGATCTAGTGGAAGGAGAGCAATTTCCCAGGAGGCGGGACGAGGAGAACGAGTGTAACCATATCCCAGGCACCTGTCATGGGACTCACTGAAGTGAAGGGGTCCCAACAGACATGGTCAGCATCAGTCCTCTACGCAGCAACACAAACCACAGGCAAAACACCACAGCCAGTTCTGAGGCAGAGTATCTGGGATATCTTGGGCCTGGTCCCAGACGGTGACCTACCAGGACATCCACGGATGATGTCTTGTTCAGGTACAGGTTTGTCTCCATTTGTCTGCATACTGGACCATCCAGTGTCATGTGCACTATATGGTTGCTGGATACTCTACGTTCATCATGTGTATAGCATGCAGCTTCCTGAGCTATGCATGTCTACTGCCATTGTGCAGAGTTGTGCATTGTCTACTTATGTACTATGATGGGTCATCTGAATTGGTGGAGTGTGTCATGCGTACATGCAGGTGGACTGTACTGTGTCAACTAATGTAGCACTGTGTACAACATGATACATACACTGCACCATCAACATTGTGTTCCAGTGGGGTGGGGCATTTACAATGGGACAGTTGTGTGGTCATTGGGTATGTACTGCTGACCCAGCAATCCCACAGGTGCTACATAACTCTTTATGTTGGGCACAGCATGGATAGCTCACCATATACTATTGTGGTACTGGTTAATACAGAGTATCCATGTAGCTGTGCCAGCACTTGCACATGAGTCCTGTGGAATGCCTGGCTGCTATTAGTGCCACTTCAGGGCAGCGGTGTTGCCACAGGTGGTGTTACTGCTTGCTAGTGCATATTCCCAGATGCACCTGTGGGGTCAGTACGTATACAATCCAGAAAAGAAAAAAATGTGAAAATCACAGGCAGATGGGTGCACTGTAGTAAGTGGGCCACCCCTTGACTTGAATACAGGTATCCTCAGGAGACAGTGCACTCCTGTGGAGAACTTACAGATGTTACCGTGTACTGAACCAAAATAGCCAAGAACTGATAAAGAGTTCTTTTAGAGTCCTTCAGTATAAGCAAAAAGGTTTCTATTGCAGACAACTGCAGCATTACTTGCCACACTTGCCCCAGCGCTTCAGGTCTAACAACCCTTCCTCAGGGGGCATGGCCAAAGGAACATGTGAACACCTTAAGTACCAATGACTGCTAAATTATACATAAGTAGAAGTTTTAAATGTCCCAATCAATTCAGTATGGCAAAGCGTGACATCATAGTACAAAGATTAACAACAAAAATAATAAAAATACTTTGTTTAGAAAAAAATAGCTTAGTAAATATTTAGTTGAATGCTAGTATAAGCATACATATTAAATTCTAGCATGAATATAATACTTATGCTTTTATTCTTATTTCACATGATATAAAACAACATAATTCTAATGTGTAAAATAACCATCAAAAATTGGAATTTATGTCTTTTAAATTATATTTTTAAACAAATATGCCAATCGAATCAAACAGAAACTAAGGAAATTCAGTCTGGTTGTTGGACCCGAAGTGCTGGGGTGAATGTGGCCAGTAACACTACAAATTGTACCCCACTGTCCCGGGAAATTACTGCCCCATTTCACTTCTCCCCATCCTTGCCAAAGTTTGAGTCCCTAATTCTCTCAAGACTCAGTGAATTCCTTCTCGCTTCCAACACACTCTCCCCATTCCAATCAGGCTTCAGGAAATTTCACTCTACTTCTTCCTCTCTCTTGCGCTTTACTAACACCATTCACTGTACCATGGACAGTGGCCAGATCACCTCGGTTATATTCAATGACCTGGCAAAGGCCTTTGACTCTGTTTCCCACCCTCTTCTACTAAATAAACTAAGCCAAGTTGGCCTTTCCCCTGCTTCAGTTTCCTGGTTCTGCTCCTATTTAACTAACCGCACCCAGTCAGTCTCTATTAGCAATGTCCTCTCCCCCTCCCTCCCCATCCGTACTGGAGTGCCGCAGGGTTCAATACTTGGGCAATCAGTCTTTCAGTTCTTTTTTTGAATAAGTTAGGTTTAATATCCCAGCAGTTATTTAGGCTGAGTGGTTTACTGATTTCATAGTAAAAATCCAATAGCTCTTACATTTCAAAAGTTGATTCTTTCTGTCTTCACCAGTTTTAACCCTGGAATGTATTCTAATGCCATAAACCTTAAATCTCCAGGGTCAGAGTTGTGATAATCAAAACAAGCATTTGTCAATGTCGAATGTTTGCTTGCTGGCATTGGCATTGGTAGTGTAGAAGTTACAGAGCTGCATAATAGGAATGGCAGCAAAATTTTGAACTGAAGCCAACCCCAACACCACCCTGCAGAGAGTGACAGGCATTGGGGTGTGCCTTCTGGTCGTCAGGCATAACGACCACACCATTTCACCACACCCCACCCTGCAGACACTGACAAGTGTCACGGTATACCTTAGGGTCTTTGGCCCTTATGCGCACCCCATTCCATCAGGAAATATGGTGAAATGGGTGCGGTATAGGAGAATGGGGTGAAGTCTGGGCCTGAAGAGTCCGAGGCACACCTTGATGCCTCTCACTGGCTGCAGGGTGTGGGGGGGTGGAATGGTATGAGCATGACAGGCAAGAATCCCAAGTCACACCCCTGATGCCTGTCATTCTCTACAGGGTGGGGCATTATGGTCGGAAACCCTAACGCCTCAGGCATTGGTTGGTATTTTCACTCCAAATTTTCAACATGGTTTTTTTGTGACCCCCTCCTCATGAACAGTGGCAATATTAGTTTGTTAGCTGAAAACTACTTTTGCACAGTGACTGTGGCATTTGGCACCACAGGTGCAAAAACACATTCCGAACAGGATGTGAAAAATGACAGCGGTACTGTTCATGGGGAGGTGTAAAAAATGGCAATGTTGAAAACCTGCTGTGAAAATCTTAAAAAAACTGGTGAAGTCATGAGCGTGTGTAGAAACTGTGCAACGCACATCCGTAATGTAACTAGTTTGGGGATTTTTTTATAGCAGATTGTTAACACAGGCATTTTGGGACCTCCGATCATGAACAGTGTCAGTGTGATTTTCTTTATCTGTCCCAAACAATGATTTCCCACAGCGACCATGCATTTCTGTGCTGAAAGTGTGAAAACACATTTCGGCCATGTTGTGGAAAATGACAGCTGTACTGCTCATAAGAAGGTGTGGAAAAATGCCACTGGTGAAAATCTGGACTGAAAATATTACAAATTCATGAACTTACGAGGGGGTGCATGGAAACTGTGCAATGCTCACTCATAACACAGTCATTTTAAGAGTTTTGTCACCAAATTTTCAACATAGCCATTTTAAGACCTCTGCTCATGACCAGTGTCACTGTGATTTTCTTAATCTGTCCCAAACATTGTTTTCGCTCACCGACTGTACCATTGTGCGCTACATGTGCGGAAACACATTTTGGGCGAGATATGAAAAATGACAACTGTACTGCTCATAAGGAAGTGCGGTAAAATGGCACTGTTGAAAATCTGGTGTGCAAATATTACAAATTCACAAGCTTGCCAGCGTGCGTAGGAACTGTGCAACGTGCGCTCCTAAAACAGTCATTTTTGGGAATTTTTTCACCAAATTTTCAACATAGCCATTTTAACACCTCTGCTCATGACCAGTGTCACTGTGATTTTCTTAACGTGTCCCATACATTGATTTCGCACACACTGACTGCGCCATTGTGCACTACATGAGCAGAAACACGTTGTGGGCGAGATATGAAAACTGACAACTGTACTGCTCATAAGGAGGAGCAGTAAAATGGCAATGTTGGAAATCTGGAGTGAAACTATTGAAAATTTGCGAACTTACGAGCGTGCGTAGAAACTCTGCAATGCATGCTTGTAAAACAGTCATTTTTAGGAATTTTTTCACCAGATTTTCAACATAGCCATTTTAAGACCTCTGCTCATGAACAGTGTCACTGTGATTTTCTTAATGTGTCTCGTACATTGATTTTACATTAACTGACTGTGCTAATAAAGCTACATGGGCGGAAACACATTTTGGGTGAGATGTGAAAATGACAGCTGTACTGCTCATAAGAAGGTGTGGTAAAATGGCAATGTTGAAAATCTGGAGTGAAAATATTGAAAATTGCGAACTTAGGCATGTAGGAACTGGCTGAACGAGCCTCGTAAACAGTCATTTTAGGAATTTTTCCACCAAATTTTCAAATAGGCTTTTGAGAGCCCACCTTATGAACACTGGCAGTGTTGTTTCATTAATTTTCTGGAAAGGTGATTTCAGAGTAGCTACTTAAATCACCCTTCGGCCCAGTAACGCCATGACAGTAACAGCATTCATGAGAAGGGTACCCAAAACCCCATGTTGAAAATTTGGTGCAAAATTCCAAAAATGCCTGAGATATGCAATAAAGTTGAAAAAACCCTATCTATCCCATTATACAGCTTACCGGCATTTCCTCAGTTCGAGGTCGGCTTTGAAGAGTGCAGACGTGTTCCCGGTCTGCCGAAGATCGTCGCGACGAGCTCCAGAGGTAAGTATGGGGCGAGGGGGGTGTGGGGAGGCAGGGTGCGCAGTGGGTGGGTGCGGGTTGTGGGAGGGAGGCAGGGAGAACGCCGAGGGACAGTTTTTGTATTTACAGGTTTTCTTTACTTCTCAAGACGACGAGGGACGTTTACCACGCTGGGGTGGGCTCCCAGCGTGGCAGCTGGAAGGATGTTGGTGGGGGGCAGGAGCCAATGGGGGATTGAGCACCCCCGTCAGCCATAACATCATTTTGCCACACTGGGGTGGGCTCCCAGTATGGCAGCTGGATGCTTTGGGGGGGTCATGCAGCTGACGGGGGATTGGGCACCCCCCATCGGCCATAAAACATTTTGCCACGCTGGGGTGGGCTCCCAGCATGGCACCTGGATACTTTGACGGGCGTGGAGCCAAGGGACTGGGCACTCCCGTCTGGCCGTAGACAGTGTGGGGGAGGAGGAAGCATGAGCATGCACTGTGCGGGCGCACGCTGCTAGTGTGTGTGTGGAGGGGGGAGCTCCACTCACTGAAGCAGAGCTCTCCCTTTCAACTGTATGCCACTGCATTTTCAGCTGTCATAGACAGCTGGAGCAGTGATTGACGCACTGCGGCCGTGCCTGCAAACACACTGACTGAATTGGAAGAGGCTGACACACCTCTGGAAAACTCAGATGATGGCACTATGTTTCTTGCACATGCGTGCAAGCAAACATAAAAATGTTTTCCCACAGGAGTGTCAGACCATTTGTTAATAACAGATCTGATGTGCTTGTATTCTTTGTTCCACAGGTCTGATGGTACAGCCCACATAATGAATCCACAAATACACCACAGACATTAAACACAAAATAGACTATCACATGTCATGTACTCCCTTATTTCCACAGATAATTCTCTTTTTCTTGGGTGTTCAAATGTTTTACCCGGTTGTGCATATCTGCAAATATTACACTTAGTGCACTTAAAACATCCTTTTGGTTTTTCCCAAAAACAACCCCTTCCAGTTTTAGGTTCATCCTTTAATCTGCAGTATAGTACTGTAGTTTAGGGCTCCGAGTTGCAAACCTGGAGACCTGGGTTTAAATTCCACAGCCCCCATTTGTGTACTTTGTGACCCTAAGCAATCCACTTACCTTCCTTGTGCTCCCAGGTCACACCTGGAAACAAGCTTCAGCTCAGAGTGTCTTTCCTGGTTAAACAATTTTCCCTTTCCCTTTCCTTTCCTGCTATGTGTAAGCTGATCCCTCAAATTACTAGCCCTGTTAAAGGAAATTATCGGTTTGGGGACAACTGCTCTCTCTAAGCTGGAATCAGAATGTTTTTTATACTACTGATCCTACTCACCCTGAAAAATTATTAAATTTGGTGGTGAAGGTGACTAATTCATGTTCTGTTTCATTTTCCTCATTACACCCGAGTTTAAATAACAATGTATTCCTATCTTTCAATTTTACCTTATTCATTGCTTCCTCCAGTATAGTCTCCGTATAACCCCTTTGTAAGAACCTCATTTTAAGTTCATCAGCCTGATTGTCAAAATCATGTTCATTACTGCAGTTCTGGTACAACCTTAAAAATTGTCCATAGGGTATAGATTTTTTTCACAGTCCCAGGGTGTGTACTATCAAATTGTAAAAGTGAATTTGTAGTGGTACTTTTGCTGTGGGTTTTAGTCTGGACCTTCCTATCAGTTTCAGAATAAAGAGTTAAGTCCAAGAAGTTAACTTCCTTATCATTCTCATTATGGGAGAAAGTTAAATTAAGATCATGTTGATGTAACCATGTAATGAAATATTCTGTTTCATTTGCCTCCCCATGCCAAACACAAATAATGTCCACAGAATAATACCATTTATGAATTTTGTCAAAAAATAGGTTGTTCTGTGCATAGAGGATGTGGACTGATTCCCACCATCACAAAAATAAGTTTGTGTAGCTGGTTGCCATACAGGCACCCATACCTGTACCACAGACGTGCAGAAAGTATTCCTCACTAAATTCAAAAAAATTATGCGTAAGAATAAATTCAAGGTATTTAGAATGAAGTCCAGACTCTGTGTAATATATGTTGGTTTAGCCATTTGTTTTCTGTCAGTGCAGAACTATCCGAAGCTGGGGAGAAGGAGCGAGATTTATCAGGAGGAGATGGGTCGTATTGTTAAGTGGAGTTTGCCCAAGGGAAAATCTTCTTGTTTTTCAAACTGGCCAAATTGGTTACTTTCTTGTCTGATTTAGCTATCCATCGGAGCTGATTTTGAGCTGCGGCTCTGACTTTGACTTTGGTGGGGGCTGGCTATTGGTGTTGTGAGGGGGCCTGACTTCGCCCAGTGACCTGCAGCCGGATTTTGCTGCTACACGGGGGACCAGGCTTTAGATCAGCCAGGGAGCTGGTTGATGAGCCTGTAGTTCTCCTAGGCTCCTGGGGGGTTGGCTACTGAGTGGCCAGTACCTGGGATCCGAAGTGGGGCAGCAATTATTTCCGACGGTGGTCTTTGTGGATGGAGTTTGTGGGCCCTGTTTTCTCCTCACTGCTGACCTGGGATATCTTGCTGAAATAACAACATCTACATGTGGCATTCGATTCAACCATTTTTAACTTTAATTGGATCTTTCTCTTGAATTACCTGCATTACTTGGATTACTCTCTACTTTGCTTTGGAATTACAGTTGGACCCGGAATTTTGTTACTCTGAAAAGTGAGAGTGACCTTTCTTGTGGTATTCCCTGGTGGTGAGAGGACCTGGGTGTCCACATTTTACTTATTTTCTGTCTGTTCTTCGAAAGAAGATTTTTTGATTCTAACTACATTTGATTTACTGTGAGCAAGATTTTGGATTTTCAATCTGAGGTAGTGCGAATGCCCTGACCTTGATTACTCCCAGGCTGTGAGAGGGCCAGGGGGGTGGGATTCACAATTTTATTTCTGCATATCCGGGGAGAGGGGGTTGCAGGAGATTTTTATTTTTTGTTATTATTCTTTTTTGTTTTTGTGTTTTTCTGTGAGCTAAATGCTGGAATGAATCACCCATGTAATGAGAGGAAGGGTTTATATATTTTTTTAATATTGTTTTTATTTGTTCTGGATGGATGTATTTATTTATTTTGTTTGAGTGTTTCGGATTGGGCATTTTTATTATCACTGTTTGGAGGTCTCTTCTGAGCCTGGTGCTTGTGTTTTGTGTACTTGATTTCTGTCTGCCTGTGGAATGTGTAGGCCTTCCCCCCCAGTTGTGTGATATTCATCCTTTGCCCTCTATGCCCTCTACCCTCCCCCCCACCTTTGACGTTGTCAACTTACCAGCGCTGTCAAGTGCTGGGTATTTTTCATGGGGGGGTTGGGGCAGGGGTATGGACTTCAGAGGACGAATGAACTGGTCTGTCACATCAGGTTTGTTAGACCTAGAAGATGCCCAGAGGTGAAATGGAGCCTGGAACATGGTTTGCCATGTCTAGTTCTCATACCTAAGAGCAACACCTTTTTTGGTGGGCAAGTAGCTGGAGCGGCCTCGAAAACCTGTCCAACTCGAGCGGTGCTATGCAATGCCAGATCTGTTAAGAATAAGACTGCAATTATTGCAGATCTTATTGGAACAACTGATCTGGCTTGCATCACCGAGACCTGGCTGGATGAAAATGCTGGCCCCATGTTGGAGGCTGCAATTCTGGATGGGTTTTTGGTGATACACCGCCCGAGATTGGACTGTGGGGGAAGGGGGGTGGCAGTCTGTTTTAAGACTGAGTTGGGCCTCTTGAGTGTACCAGTTGAGGAAGCCAAATGTTTTGAGTGTACTGTGGTAGCAGGTGTAGTTTGTAGGATAGCTCTCATCTACCATCCACCCGGGGACAAGAGGTGATTCCTTCAGGAAGTAACGGACTTTGTGGTCGACATGGCATTTTAGTCACCCAGACTGATGGTCTTGGGTGACTTTAACACCTGGGTCGACAACGAACTCTTGCAATTTGGACATCACTTCCTCCAGCTTATGACATCGCTGGGCTTTACACAGATTGTTACCTCTGCTACCCATAAACATGGTCACTCCCTCAATTTGGTTTTCCTCCCGGGGATTGAAGCCTCCAATTTGGGGGTGGAACCTGTCAGTTGGTCTGATCACTACACCTTGAGGTTCAACTTTTGTGCCCCCCCCATGTAGGCCTGCCCCTGTGGAGATGGTCAGTTACTGCCCTTTAAGGGATGTGAGCCCTGAAGGCCTAGCGGTGGTGATTGACCTCTTGGAGTATCCTGTGGCCAGCTCGAGTCCAGAGGCTCTGGTCTTGGCCTATAACAAAGCCATCTCTATGGTCATGGACTCAATTGCTCCTATTCGTGTTCATCCTCTCCCCTTCGCCCTTGGGCCCCTTGGTTTGATGGGTCCTTGAGGGAGCTGCAGTGACTAGGATAAAGGTTAGAGCAGCGCTGGCCGAAATCCACCCTGGAGGATGACCACCTTAGATTGGTAGAGCATTATTGGGCCTACCAGTCAGCTATCTCCCATAAAAAGGCAGAATTCCTGTCCGGGGAGATTGCTGCCACTCAGAACCGACCAGCTCAGCTCTTCTGAACTGTGGACAGGCTGTGCAACCCAGCCTGTCTGCAGCTCCAAAGAGCTTTCTGGCAAGTGGAGTGTGACGAGCTTGCTCGATTCTTTGCAAATAAGGTGGCGGATATCAGGTCAAAGATCCTCTTGACTTGTTCTGTGGAGGATGCTGTTGATCAGTGCTTGGTCACCTCACCTCATCCTTCCTGGAGTACTTTTGACCTGCCGGAGTTTGTGGATGTCATGTGGATTGTCCATAGTATGCGCCCTACATACTGTAGTTTGGATCCGAGCCCAACTTCCCTGATTATGGGTTGTTGTGATATTATTGGTCCGGTCCTCATACAGATAGTCTGGTGCTGCCTTGATTCGGATGAGTTCCCTAGCTCCCTGAAGGAGGCGGTGGTAACACCCATTCTGAAGAAGGCTTCTTTGGACCCAGACTCTCTGGCCAACTACAGACCAATCTCAAACCTTCCCTTTATAGGGAAGGTTATTGAGAAAGTAGTGGTGATACAGTTAGAAGACCACTTGACCATCCATAACATCTACGAACCTCTCCAGTCTGGTTTTGAAAGAGGCATAGTACCAAGACTGTGCTGATTCAGGTGCTCAATGATCTCCTGATGGCGAGAGAGTGGAGAAGCCATTCTATCTTGGTGCTCCTTGATTTCTCTTCAGCCTTCGACACTGTGGACCATGCGGTGCTACTTGGGCACTTGAGATCCATCTGTAGCCTGAGGTGGTTTACATCTTTCCTCACTGGCAGAACTCTGAGAGTGGTGTCTGGGATTTTTTCTTCGGACCTACTCTCTCTGTCATGTGGGGTGCCTCAGGGCTCAGTGCTGTCACCATGTTGATTGCAGTGTGCATGCGGTCCCTCGGAGATATTGTAAGACGGTATGGGCTGAGGTTTCACTGCTATACTGATGATACCCAGCTCTACCTGTCTTTTGCTCCTGACCAGGATAGTGCTCTCTCGATATTTAATAACTGCCTCGCTGAAATCCAGGATTGGATGAATTCAAGCTGGCTAAAGTTGAATGCGGGAAAGACCGAGGTGATGGTTGTGAACCCGGGTCACTGGGTAGAGGGGATGAGGGCTGGTCAGCCCTCTGGACTTTATCTGGGGGGCCCCCAGATCCTTTCCTCTGAATGGGTGCGAGACCTGGGGGTTGTGCTTGATGACGGGCTGACTTTATGATCTCAAGTGTCGGTGGTTGTCAAGTCTTCCTTTTACCACCTTAGGAACATCACCAGGATCAAGCACCTTGTTCCATCCGGGGATCTGCCTACATTGGTCCACGCCTTTGTGACCTCACGCCTTGATTACTGCAACTCCTTGTACTTAGGGCTACCTGGGTTTGATATCCGCCACCCGCAGCTAGTGCAGAACGCTGCAGCGCGTTTGTTGACGGGGACATCTCGATCCTGTCATCTTACACCTGTGCTGCATGAGCTGCACTGGCTGCCAATTCAGTGGTGGATCACCTTTAAAGTTGGTTTACTGACTTACAAAGCCATACATGGACTTGGCCCCGACTACTTGAAAGAGCTTCTTGTACCCTACTGCCCTGAGCGACAGCTCCGTTCGGCTGACGAGGGGTTGCTGGAGATTCTGAGGGTGTCTTTAAAATCTTTTGGGGCCCATGCATTTATGTATGTGGCCCCTTCCCTCTGGAATTCTCTACCCCGTCAGCTGTGGGAATGTGCAACTGTGGGGGATTTTAAACAGGCGTTGAAGACTTTTTTGTGGTGCCAGGCCTTTTATGGTATTGAGTAATAATATTTATTTTCTTATTATCATCTGCGTTGATTTTATTATTGCTGTCTAATTTTATTGTAAAGCACCTTGATACTCTGAAAGGCGCGTAAGTGAAATAAAGTTTTATTATTATTTATAAGTCAATCGGTATTTCCCCAGTATCTTATTTTCTAAGAAATAACAAAATGCTTGTTTTCCTTTTTTCATGTTTGATAGAGGTATATAGAGAGTTGACGTCTATAGTGACCCAGACAAAATCTTTGTGCCATAAAAAGTCATTGAATTTCTTAAGGACATCAGCTGTGTCCTTAACGAAGAATGATTCCAAGTCAGGCACAAGGCGCTGGAGAAAGAAATCCACAAACTATCCCAATTTTTCTGTTGGTGCACCTATTCCAGGGATGATCACTCTCTCAGGAGGATTTTGTAAATCTTTATGGATTTTGGGGGAGTATGCAAAAACCTGCTATTTTAGGATTATTTATCCAAATTAATTTATATTCATTTTCGCTGATTTCCTCTTTTAAAATAGCATTCTGCAGCAGTTTATGGAGTTCCTTCTTGGAAACCGTAATGGGGTTACATGCTAGCTTGGTATAGCTATTGCAATCATTCAGCACTGCCATTATGATCTCTATATTTTTCTAGTTCTAACACCACGGTGTTGCCACCTTTATCTGCTTGTTTGATATCCACTTTTTAAATTACTGAAGTTCAGTTAAAGCATCTCTTTCATTAAATTACTCCATTTAGGGAGACCCCATGTTTCCAAAATGTCAGCTACCTGTTTTAATACTGTGCACTCATATATGGAGATTGTAGCTTTAATATGTGTGCTTTTATTAGCAGCCAACTAAAGATTTACTAAGCTATTTTTTTCTAAACAAAGTTTTTCATTATTTTTGTTGTTAACCTTTGCACTGTGACGTCATGCTTTGTCATACTGAATTGATTGGGGCATTTAAAACTTCTACTTATGTATAATTTAGTAGGCATTGGTACTTAAGGTGTTCACATGTTCCTTTGGCCACATCCCCTGAGGAAGTGTTGTTGGACCCAAAGTGCTGGGATGAGTGTGGCTAGTAATGCTGCTAGCTAGCTTACATCTTTGTGAATTATCTGCAGTAAAAACTTTTTTGTTTATACTGAAGGACTCTGAAAGAACTCTTTATCAGCTCTTGGCTATTTTGGCTCAGTATACAGTAACATTTGTAAGTTCTCCACAGGGTCAATACACATCACAGTAGACAGTATGGCAAATGTACTGGCACCTTAGCACCATTCATAGTAATGTCACATGTTGGGTACACACATGTTGCCCAGGATTGGTTGCAGCATTCCTGTGGTGTGTAGTCCATTGTGGAACACTACAGCACTGTTTCATGGCCAGGACACGTGTGGTGGCTGAGTCTGCTGGTCCCTGTTCTGCCCCTAAGCAACAAAGGCCAGCATCCCTGGCAAAATTCATTATGGCCTACACACACACACACACACACACACACACAATATCCATACAGTGGGGGTTGGGGTGGGGGTAGTGCTCATACATGCTACCACCCTTGCCCACCTACTCACTCATTCACTCACTCCCTCACTCATTCACTCCCTCACTCACGTTGGTGGTACATGTGACCTGGGTCTTTGCAGCATACAGATGGGGGGGGGGCTACATGTTGGCCCTTGCACAGTGGTGTATGCTTGGCCCGATGTCCAGCATCCTGTACTGTTGCTTTCCTTATACATGTTGTACCTATGGCATTCCATCCAATGTCCACTGTTAATGGCTATGTACCACTGTCCTGCTCCTCCTCTGTGATGCACTGCACACCATTTGGGAGTATGCATGGTGTCTGGGTTGCTCAAATGGCCATGTCCACAGGGAGAAGAGTCACAGGGATGGGTCATAGAGTTGTGGCACATGTGTCAGGTATTCTCAGGTGCACCACCAAGTGGGTATGTGGTATAGTGATGTCTTTACCGTGGACTCCCTGCTGCAATTGTTACATCTGTGCAGTGGTGCCTTGTGTCCCGCACACATTTGACAGAGTCTGTATGTGTCCTGCCCATTGGAGCACACTTCATTACGGTGTTCCACATGGACATGCTCCTACTGTGCCCTTGTATCCTGCACATGTGTGTCATATGCACCTCATGCTGTTGTCCATGTCTGTAGTTGTTTCCGGTGTGTCCCTTGTGTATGCCCCTTGTGGTAGTTCATAGGTTCATAGGTTTGTTCAGAACATAGAAGACCAAAGTCCATGGAGCTTACAACCATTTTATCTATACTCTTGAATCCTGTTTAGTATTCAATGTTTAATACTAAACAGTTGTACAACTGTTGATTAGTACTGAGGTAATGCTGGTGTATGTTGTGGCAGGATCACATTATGGCCATTGCAAAGCGTAACTTCAGTGCATCAACATAGCTCAGGACATCATCAGGGCAGTCAATGTTTAGATAGCCACCATTGTACATTCTGCACTGCCTGTGTGCCTCTGCCATTTCTGGTGCTGTGCTTGCTGGTATGCTGTTTGTGCCCTGCGCATGTTACTCTACAGTGGTGTATCCCAGTGTGACACCACTTTGCCTTACCCTCCAGCTGTTGTCCCTGTACATGTCTACTGGCCTGCATATTGTTGTTCACAGTACACTACAGTTCCCACACTCTGGTAGGTACTCATCACTGTACCACTGATCAGTTACCTACCATCGACCCTATGACTCACAACTGTCATCTGTGTCACACAGCATACTGTTAGTACATGCATACTGTATACACTCTTGACAGTTTGACATGTGACCTCTGGACATGTGTGTGCTGCTCTGCAGAATCCCACATAGGGCAGAAGCCCATGGTGTCACACACAGAACTGCCCACAGTACCACAGACATACTACTAGCCTTGTGTTGTGGCCATGTCCTTAGTCCACACACAGTCATTACAATGTATTGGTGGTGGAACCAGGGGTGAGGATATCAAGTCCATGGGTGGGAAAACCCTCAGGTTTATTTCTGGGAGGAACCCCGCTCATGGCATCCGGTCAGGTACGTAACCTTGGTGTTATATTTGACGAGGGCTTGACCCTGAGGGCGCAGGTGTCAGCCGTAGTCAAATCATCCTTCTTTCATCTAAGGAATATAGCACCGGTGAAACACTTGATTCAATCCGAGGATCTTCCTACCCTGGTCCACACCTTTGTTGCCAGTTGTCTTGATTACTGCAACGCCCTTTATCTAGGGCTGCCGTGAGTGGATATCCACTGCTTACAGCTGGTGCAAAATGCGTCAGCTAGGTTGTTGACTGGAAGCCCGAGGTCCAACCATATAACACCTCTGCTTCGCGAATTACACTGGCTGCCTGTACAGTGGCGGATCACTTTTAAGGTCATGCTGATAACCTATAAAGCCCTACATGGTTTGAGACCCTGCTACCTGAAAGAACTCCTGACTTCTTACTGTCCTTCCTGCTCCCTCTGATCCTCTGGTGAGGGATTGCTAGAGATTCCCAGGGTAACCTTAAAAACATCTGGTGGAAGAACATTTGCCTTTATGGCCCCTACCCTGTGGAACTCTCTACCTTGCAAGATACATAATAGCCTGACTGTGGAGAGCTTTAAAAAAGCTTTAAAAACTTTCCTTTTTAATCAAGCATTTTTAGTGACACGAATTATGTTGGATTTTGTCTTGAATATAATGTTATTTATAATTGTGGTTTTTAATATTGTATGAAGGATATTGTAAAGGCGCCCCGAGCTTTGGAAGGGTACCTTATAGAAATAAACATTTATTTACTTACTTACTTACTTACGAGGAGCTGCAATGTGCATGCCTGGCACTGGCCACATCTATATGTGCCACTCTGCACTGCACAGGTGGGTTGTCGAGAGTAAATATTGTGTGCTGCCTAACAGAGGGCCTGTCCACTGCATACATGCTGGTTGTACCTTGCAGATCCCCTGCCACAGGTCTGCCCCACGCCATGCGTGGCACACATGCTGATTATGTTTCCTTTGTTGTTCCAGGTGATGGTCCATGACAGGAGATTTGGTCCAGGGATGGGGCACTCCTGCCCATTGTGAGGAGGACCCTCCACCATGTCTGTGGGACACATGCCGTACTGGGAGAGATGATGGGCGTGCAGCATGACATGGTAGCATGACTCTGATGCCAGCCACTAGACTTTTTTTGTTTTGAACTTGGTCAGTCATCTTTCTCTGTTAGTTTGTCACCCTTTTTTTTCATTGTGGCTTGCCTCCTTTTTGCTAATGGTGGCATACCATGTTTTTATTTATGAGAGCAAACCACCTTTTTATTTATGGCAGTGTGCCACCTTTATAATTAATGGCTGTATGTCATCTTTTTATCTATGGCAGTATGCCACCTTTTTATTTATGGCACTATGTCATCTTTTTATTCATGTGACTATGTCAACTTTTTATTTATGACTGGATTCCATCTTTCTTTAAAGGCTGCATACCACCTTTTTTTATGGAAGTCTACCACCTTTTTATTTATGGCACTGTGTCACCTTTTTATTTATGGCTGTATGACACCATTTTAATTATGGCACTATGTCATCTTTTTATTTATGGCTATATGCCACATTTTTATTTATGGCACTATGTCATCTTTTTATTTATGACTGTATTTCATCTTTTTTATTTATGGCTGTATATCACCTTTTTATTTATGGTACTATGTCATCTTTTTATTTATGGCACTATGCCACCTATTAATTAAGGGCACTACGTCATCTTTTTATTTATGGCACTATGACATCATTTGATTTATGGCTGTATTCCATCTTTTTATTTATGGCTGTATACCACCTTTTTATTTATGGCTGTATGCCACCTTTTTAAATATGGCAATATGTCATCTTTTTATTTATGGCACTATATCATCTTTTTATTTATGGCTGTATACCACCTTTTTATTTCTGGTACTATACCACCTTTTAATTGATGGCAATGTGCCACCTTTTTATTTATGGCACTATGTCATCTTTTTATTTATGGCACTATGTCACCTTTTTATTTATGATAGTGTAGCACCTCTTTATTTATGGCACTATGTCAACTTTTATTTATGGCACCATGTCATCTTTTTATTAATATCTGTATGTCATCATTTTATTTATGACAGCATACCACCTTTTTATTTAGGGCACTGTGCCATCTTTTTATTTATGGCTTTATGCAACCTTTTTAATTATGGCACTATGTGCCTTTTTAATTATGGCAATATGCCATCCATTTATTAATGGTTATATGTCATCGTTTTATTTATGGCTGTATAACAACTTTTTATTTATGGCACTATGTCATCTTTTTATTTATGGCACTATGCCACCTTTTAATTGAGGGCTGTATGTCATCTTTTTATTTATTGCACTATGTGATCTTTTTATTTAAGGCTGTATTCCATCTTTTTGTTTATGGCTGTATAACAACTTTTTATTTATGGCACTATGTCATCTTTTTATTTATGGCACTATGCCACCTTTTAATTGAGGGCTGTATGTCATCTTTTTATTTATTGCACTATGTGATCTTTTTATTTAAGGCTGTATTCCATCTTTTTGTTTATGGCTGTATACCACATTTTTATTTATGGTAGTATACAACCTTTTTATTTATGGCAGTTTGCCATCTTTTTATGTATGGCTGTGTGCCCACTTTTTATTTATGGCACTATGTTATCTTTTTATTTATGACACTATGCCACCTTTTTATTAATGGTACTACATCATCTTTTTATTTATGGCTGTGTATGCCACCTTTTTATTTGTGGCTGTATGCCACCTTTTTGTTACGGTACTATATCATCTTTTTATTTATGACACTATGTCATCTTTTTATTTATGACTGTATGCCACCTTTTTATTTATGGCACTATGTCAACTTTTTATTTATGGCTGTATGCCACCTTTTTATTTATGGCACTATGTCAACTTTTTATTCATGGCACTATGTCATCTTTTTATTTATGGTACTCTGTCATATTTTTATTAATGGCTGTATACCACCTTTTTATTTATGGCACTATGTCATCTTTTTATTAATGGCTGTTATGTCACCTTTTTATTTATGACACTGTGTCACCTTTTTATTTATGGCACTATGTCATTTTTTTTATTTATGGCACTATGTCATCTTTGTATTTATGGTTGTGTATGCCACCTTTTTATTTATGGCAGTATACTGCCTTTTTTTTTATTTATGGCACTGTGTCATCTTTTTTTTCATGGCACTATGTCAAATTTTCATTTATGGTAGTATACCACATTTTTATTTATGGCACTATGTCATCTTTTTTATTAATGGTTGTATGTCATCTTGTTTATTTATGACAGCATACCATCTTTTTAATTATGGCAATGTGCCATCTTTTTATTAACAGCTGTATGCCATCTTTTTATTTATGGCACTATGTAATCTTTTTATTTATGGCTGTATTTCATATTTTTGTTTATGGCTGTATACCACCTTTTTATCTATGGTAGTATACCACCTTTTTATTTATGGCAGTTTGGCATCTTTTTGCTTATGGCTGTATGCCGACTTTTCATTTATGGCACTATGTCATATTTTTATTTATGGCCCTATGCCACCTTTTTATTCATGGCACATTGTCATCTTTTTATTTATAGCTGTATGCCACCTTTTTATTTATGGCACTATGTCACCTTTTTATTAATGGCTGCATGTTGCCTTTTTATTTATGTCTGTGTATGTCACCTTTTTATTCATGGTAGTATAGCACATTTTTATTTATAGCACTATGTCATCTTTTTATTTATGGCACTATGCCACCTTTTCATTAATGGCACTGTGTCATCTTTTTATTTATGTCTGTGTATGCCACCTTTTTATTTATGGCTGTATGCCACCTTTTTATTTATGGCACTATGTCATATTTTTATTTATGGCTGTGTATACCACCTTTTTATTCATGGCACTATGTCATTTTCTTATTTATGGCACTATGCCACCTTTTAATTGAGGGCTGTATGTCATCTTTTTTATTTATTGCATTAAGTGATCTTCATATTTATGGCTGTATTCCATCTTTTTGTTTATGGCTGTATACCACATTTTTATTTATGGTAGTATACAACCTTTTTATTTATGGCAGTTTGCCATCTTTTTATGTATGGCTGTATGCCAACTTTTTATTTATGGCACTATGTCATCTTTTTATTTATGGCACTATGCCACCTTTTTATTAATGGTACTACATCATCTTTTTATTTATGGCTATGTATGCCACCTTTTCATTTGTGGCTGTATGCCACCTTTTTGTTATGGTACTATATCATCCTTTTATTTATGACACTATGTCATCTTGTTTATTTATGACAGTATACCACCTATTTGTTTATGGTAGTATGCCACCTTTTTATTTATGGCAGTGTGCCATCTTTTTATTTATGGCTGTATGCCACCTTTTTATTTATGGCAGTATGTCAACTTATTATTCATGGCACTGTGTCATCTTTTTATTTATGGTACTCTGTCATATTTTTATTAATGGCTGTACACCACCTTTTTATTTATGGCACTATGTCATCTTTTTATAAATGGCTGTATGTCATCTTTTTATTTATCACTGTGTATGTCACCTTTTTATTTGTGGCACTATGTCATCTTTTTATTTATGGCTGTGTATGCCATCTTTTTATTTATTCCACTATGTCATCTTTTTATTTATGGCACTATGTTACCTTTTTCTTTATGGCACTATATCATCTTTTTATTTATGGCTGTATGCCATCTTTTTATTTATGGCAGTATACCACCTTTTTTATTTAAGACACTATGTCATCTTTTTATTCATGGCACTATGTTATCTTTTCATTTATGGTAGTATGCCACATTCTTATTTATCACACTATGTCATCTTTTTTATTAATGGCTGTATGTCATCTTGTTTATTTATGACAGCATACCACCTTTTTATTTATGGCAATGTGCCATCTTTTTTATTTATGGCTGTATGCCACCTTTTTGTTTATGGTACTATGTCATCTTTTTATTTATGGCACTATGCCATCTTTTTATTAATGGCTGTGTGTCATCTTTTTATTTATGGCTGTACACCAACTTTTTAATTATGGCACTATGTCATCTTTTTATTTATGGAACTATGCCACCTTTTTATTAATGGTACTATATCATCTTTTTATTTATGACTGTACACCACCTATTTGTTTATGGTAGTTTACCACCTTTTTATTTATGGCAGTGGGTCATCTTTTTATTTATGGTTGTATGCCACCTTTTTATTTATGGCACTATGTCAACTTTTTATTCATGGCACTGTGTCATCTTTTTATTTATGGTACTCTATCATATTTTTATTAATGGCTGTACACCACCTTTTTATTTATGGCACTATGTCATCTTTTTATTAATGGCTGTATGTCATCTTTTTATTTATGGCTGTGTATGCCACCTTTTTATTTATGGCACAATGTCACCTTTTTATTTATGGCACTATGTCATATTTTTATTTATGGCACTATGTCATATTTTTATTTATGGCTGTGTATGCCATCTTTTTATTTATGGCACTATGTCATCTTTTTATTTATGGCACTATGTCATCTTTTTATTTATGGCTGTATGCCATCTTTTTAATTATGGCAGTATACCGCCTTTTTTATTTATGGCACTATGTCATCTTTTTATTCATGGCACTATGTTACCTTTTCTTTTATGATAGTATACCACATTTTTATTTATGGCACTATGTCATCTTTTTTATTAATGGCTGTATGTCATCTTGTTTATTTATAACAGCATACCACCTTTTTATTTATGGCACTGTGCCATCTTTTTATTAATGGCTGCATGTCATCTTTTTATTTATGGCTGTATACCAACTTTTTATTTATGGCATTATGTCATCTTTTTATTAATGGCATTATGCCATCTTTTATTAAGGGCACTATGTCATCTTTTTATTTATGGCACTATGTAATCTTTTTATTTATGGCTGTATTCCACCTTTTCATTTATGGTAGTATACCACATTTTCATTTATGGCACTATGTCATCTTTTTTATTAATGACTGTATGTCATCTTGTTTATTTATGACAGCATACCACCTTTTTATTTATGGCAATGTGCCATCTTTTTAATTATGGCTGTATACCACCTTTGTATTTATGGCACTATGTAATTTTCTTAATTATGGCACTATGCCACCTTTTAATTGAGGGCTCTATGTCATCTTTTTATTTATTGCATTATGTGATCTTTTTATTTATGGCTGTATTCCATCTTTTTGTTTATGGCTGTATACCACATTTTTATTTATGGTAGTATATAACCTTTTTATTTATGGCAGTTTGCCATCTTTTTATGTATGGCTGTATGCCAACTTTTTAATTATGGCACTATGTCATCTTTTTATTTATGGCTGTATGCCATCTTTTTATTTATGGCAGTATACCACCTTTTTTATTTATGGTACTATGTCATCTTTTTATTCATGGCACTATGTTACCTTTTCATTTATGGTAGTATACCACATTTTTATTTATGGCACTATGTCATCTTTTTTATTAATGGCTGTATGTCATCTTGTTTATTTATGACAGCATACCACCTTTTTATTTATGGCAATGTGCCATCTTTTTTTAATTATGGCTGTATGCCACCTTTTTATTTATGGTACTATGCCATCTTTTATTTATGGCACTATGCCATCTTTTATTAAGGGCACTATGTCATCTTTTTATTTATGGCACAATGTAATCTTTTTATTTATGGCTTTATTCCATCTTCTCATTTATGGTAGTATACCACATTTTTATTTATGGCACTATGTCATCTTTTTTATTAATGGCTGTATGTCATCTTGTTTATTTATGACAGCATACCACCTTTTTATTGATGTCTGTATGCCACCTTTTTATTTATGGCACTATGCCATGTTTTTATTAGTGGCTGTATGTCATCTTTTTATTTATGGCTCTTTATGCCACCTTTTCATTTATGGCACTATGTCACCTTTTTATTTATGACACTATGTCATCTTTTTATTTGTGGCTGTGTATGCCACCTTTTTATTTATAGCACTATGTCATCTTTTTATTTATGGTACTCTGTCATATTTTTATTTATTGCAGTATACCACCTTTTTATTTATGGCACTATGCCATCTTTTTATTAATGGCTGCATGTCATCTTTTTATTTATGGCTCTTTATGCCACCTTTTCATTTATGGCACTATGTCATCTTTTTATTTATGGCACTATGTCACCTTTTTATTCATGGCACTATGTCATCTTTTTTTATGGCTGTGTATGCCATCTTTTTATTTATGACACCATGTCATCTTTTTATTTATGGCACTATGTCATCTTTTTATTTATGGCTGTGTATGCCATCTTTTTATTTATGGCACTATGTCATCTTTTTATTTATGGCACTATGTCACCTTTTTATTTATGGCTTTATGCCATCTTTTTAATTATGGCAGTATACCACCTTTTTTATTTATGGTACTATGTCATCTTTTTATTCATGGCACTATGTTACCTTTTCATTTATAGTAGTATGCCACATTTTTATTTATCGCACTATGTCATCTTTTTTATTATTGGCTGTATGTCATCTTGTTTATTTATGACAGCATACCACCTTTTTATTTATAGTAATGTGCCATCTTTTTTATTTATGACTGTATGCCTCCTTTTTATTTATGGTACTATGTCATCTTTTTATTTATGGCACTATGCCATCTTTTTATTAATGGCTGTATGTCATCTTTTTATTTATGGCTGTATACCAACTTTTTATTTATGGCATTATGTCATCTTTTTATTTATGGTGCTATGCCATCTTTTATTAAGGGCACTATGTCATCTTTTTATTTACGGCACTATGTAATCTTTTTATTTATGGCTGTATCCCATCTTTTCATTTATGGTAGTATACCACATTTTTATTTATGGCTCTATGTCATCTTTTTTATTAATGGTTGTATGTCATCTTGTTTATTTATGACAGCATACCACCTTTTTATTGATGGCTGTATGCCACCTTTTTAGTTATGGCACTATGCCATCTTTTTATTTATGGGACTATGCCACCTTTTCATTTATGGCACTATGTCACCTTTTTATTTATGACACTATGTTATCTTTTTATTTGTGGCTGTGTATGCCACCTTTTTAATTATAGCACTGTGTCATCTTTTTATTTATGGCTGTATGCCACCTTTTTATTTATTGTAGTATACCACCTTTTTATTTAAGGCACTATGCCATCTTTTTATTAATGGTTGCATGTCATCTTTTTATTTATGGCTCTTTAAGCCACCTTTTCATTTATGGCACTATGTCACCTTTTTATTCATGACACTATGTCATCTTTTCATTTGTGGCTGTGTATGCCACCTTTTTAATTATGGCAGTGTGTCATCTTTTTATTTATGGCTGTATGCCACCTTTTTGTTTATTGCAGTATACCACCTTTTTATTTATGGCACTATGCCATCTTTTTATTAATGGCTGCATGTCATCTCTTTTTTATGGCACTATGCCATCTGTTTATTAATGGTGCTATGCCATCTTTTTTTTAATGGCATTATGTCATCTTTTTATTTATATCACTATGTCATCTTTTTAGTTATGACTGTATGCCAGCCTTTTTATTTATAGCACTATGTCATCTTTTTATTTATGGCCATATGCCACCTTTTTATTCATGGCACTGTGTCATCTTTTTATTTATGGCCCTATGCCACCTATTTATTTATGACACTATGTCATCTTTTTTATTAATGGCTGTATGTCTTCTTTTTATTTATGGCACTATGTCATCTATTTATGGCCCTATGCCATCTTTGTATTTATGGCTGTGTGCCATCTTTTTATTAATGGCACTATGTCATCTTTTTATTCATGGCACTATGTCATCTTTATATTTATGGCTGTATGCTGTATTTACGTCAGTGGCTCAGTAGGTAGCACACTCGCCTCTGAGACCGAGAGATCAGTGGGCTGTGGGTTCAGTTCTCACATCTGGCACTTGGGTTAATATCCCAGTACTGACACTGTAGTGCAGCATGAGAGGGGTGCTGCACTTCTGAGGTGCTGTCTTTCGGATGAGACCTTAAACCAAGGTCCCATCTGCCTGGATTGGTGGTAGTCCAGGTGGATGTTAAAGATTCCATGGTGCTTATCGAAAAAGAGTTGGGGAATTTCCCCGGTGTCCTGGCCAAATTTCCCTCATTCACTAAAAAAAATACCATCAACAGCTTAATCTGGTTCAAGGTCAGTTGGCATTCATCTGTATCCCTCTTCCCTGGGCTGTGCCTGAAAATAGGCAGGATTTGTCTAGTGCACTTACCCGGTCAACAAAAACTAAATAAATAAATAAATAAAATATGCCACCTTTTTATTTATGACAGTATGTCATCTTTTTATTAATGGCTGTATGCCACCTTTTTATTTATGGCACTATGTCATCTTTTTATTTATGGCCCTATGCCTCCTTTTTATTTATGGCAGTATGTCATCTTTTTATTCATGGCCCTATGCCACCTTTTTAGTTATGGCAGTATGTCATCTTTTTATTCATGGCCCTATGCCACCTTTTTATTTATGACACTATGCCATCTTTTTATTCATGGCACTATGCAACCTTTATATTTATGGCACTATGTCACCTTTTTATTTATGGCACTCTGTCATCTTTGTATTTATGGCTGTGTGCCATCTTTTTATTAATGGCACTATGTCATCTTTTTATTTATGGCACTATGCCTTTTTTATTTATGGCACTATGCCACCTTTTTATTTATGGCACTATGCCACCTTTTTATTTATGGCAGTATGTCACCTTTTTATTTATGGCACTCTGTCATCTTTGTATTTATGGCTGTGTGCCATCTTTTTATTAATGGCACTATGTCATCTTTTTATTTATGGCACTATGTTATCTTTATATTTATGGCTGTATTCCTCCTTTTTATTTATGGCACTATGTCATCTTTTTATTTATGGCACTATGCCTTTTTTATTTATGGTACTATGCCATCTTTTTATTTATGGCACTATGCCATCTTTTTTTTATGGCACTATGCCACCTTTTTATTTATGGCACTATGTCACCTTTTTATTTATGGCACTCTGTCTTCTTTTTATTTATGGCTGCGTGCCATCTTTTTATTAATGGCACTATGTCATCTTTTTATGTATGGCACTATGTCATCTTCATATTTTTGGCTGTATGCCTCCTTTTTATTTATGGAACTATGTCATCTTTTTATTTATGGCACTGTGCATTTTTTTATTTATGGCACTATGCCATCTTTTTATTAATGGCACCATGTCATCTTTTTATTTATGGCACTATGTCATCTTTTTATCTATGGCACTATGCCATCTTTTTATTAATGGCACTATGTCATCTTTTTATTTATGTCACTATGCCATCTTTTTATTAATGGCACTATGTCATCTTTTTATTTATGGCACTATGCCATCTTTTTATTAATGTCACTATGTCATCTTTTTATTAATGGCACTGTGCCATCTTTTTATTAATGGATGTATGTCATCATTTTATTCATGGCTGTGTATGTCACCTTTTTATTCACTGGACTATGTCAATTTTTTATTCATGGCACTATGTCATCTTTTTATTTATGGCACTTTGTCATCTTTTGATTTATGGCACTATGTTGTCTTTTTATTTATGGCACTATGTCACCTTTTTATTTATGGCACTATGTCATCTTTTTATTTGTGGCACTATGTCATCTTTTTATTTATGGCACTATGGCATCTTTTTAATTATGGCTGTATGCTGCCTTTTTTATGGCTCTGTATGTCACCTTTTTATTCATAACACTATGTCACTTTTTTATTAATGGCTGTATGTCATTGTTTTATTTATGGCTCTGTATGTCACATTTTTATTCATAACACTATGTCACCTTTTTATTTATGGCACTATGTCATCTTTTTATTTATGGCTGTATGCCATCTTTTTATGGTGGTTTGCTGTTTGTGTTTGATTTATTACATGACTGAATAAATACCATTTGCCACTACATATATGTCTGTTGTGCTTCATGATTCTGTGTTCATTCCTGGGACATGTTGAGGGGTTTGTTGTAATGCCTGTGGTATGCCATTCATGCACTCACTTAATATTGTGGTTTCCCTTCATGACTGTAAGCGGGGATTGTGAAGTGCTTTTTGGCTGCTTTTGCAGTTGAATTGTTGACTTGTGCTATTGCCTGCTATATTGCGACACATCTGGCAAGCTCTTTGTCAGGTTGTGATCGTTCCAATATGTGGTATTGGTTAGAGACAGACACTGATTTGTGATAGCTAATGGTGGTTTGCAATGCAAGCAGCAACAGTTTTGAATATCCCTGCCAAAGAGTCATACAATGTAAACAGATTGCAAGACATCATCAAAAAACAGCCAGATCCTCTGATGCAAACTCAGAGACTGCAATCATAATATCATAGGTACAAAATGAGACCTGGTCAAGACTGCAAGTGCAAAGTCGTGCAATTGAAAACCATGCAGTCATAACAGCGATGCACGGTTTTGGAGTTGGTATATATAATCTGTGTGGTTTTAGAGCACACATTTTTGTTCTAACTGCCCAACGCTGTTATTGACCATGCAGTGTTTGACGCCATGGTCTTGACATAGCGCTGTGCAAAATTAATAGCAGAAGAAAAGTAGTTGACATTAAAGTCAATCATAAAACATCCTGTTGAATCACTGAAGGAGTGGGAAAGCAGAGTATAATAACCCATGAGGAAGAGATAGCTGAATGCTTTAATGTATATTGTGCATCTGTAATTGCAGAAGAAAGATGAAATAGAAAAAGATTTTCCATAAGGAGGTAGGATGACACACTACAGGACATGTATGTGGCACCTGAATGGGTAAAAAAAAGTGATGAAAATATTAAACATAAACAAAGCAATAAGGTCTCATGAAATACATCTAAAATCCTACTGGAATTAACCAAGAATTTTTAAAAGTGTGTATTCTGAACATAAGCTCTTGATCTGCCAAATTGGGGATATTTTAGTTCTTTTTTGGAAAAAAATCATGAAACTATTCAAATTGACTCTGATATGGCTAATTGATACCTGTACTTCCAACATGCATGCAATGACCAGTGGTGAATGAATTAGCAGTATTAGGGTTTTGAAGCCAGCACAGAAGCTGTTTACATGTGTTATCAGTGGTTGTGAGTCCCTGCTGCTGGTAGTGTCAGTAGGGTTGCATCTCTCTCCATCCACCAAGGTGTTCAACTGCCTATGTCCTTATTTAACAAAAATGTTTGGCCACTGGGAGCCTGACTCCAGTGCCACTAAAGCCACTCCCCTCATTCTAGCACTTTATCCCTACCCCAATGTCAGAACCGTTAAATGCATAAGAGATACAATATTGCAGCCACTGGGAGCTCAACCCCTGGTGATAGCAAAACTATTTTCATTCCAACATCAGGTGCCTAACCATGGTTTCAGAAAGATTATACTTTTTTTTAAATGGTAGCCACCAGGAGCCCATGCCCAGTACTACCTAAGAACCCCCATTCTAACACCAGGTGCAATGCATTTTGTTACTTTTTAAAAGGAAATTTAATAAAAGCTATGCACCAGGGGTTGGACACCTGGTGTCAGAATGGGGGGAGGGCTTGGTGAGGGTTGGGGATACCACTAGATGCCACGGACGCAAAATATGGTGCAGGCTATGGGGGGCACCACTAGATGCTGGGTATACATGGACATGGGGCAAGGTTTGGGAGGTGGTGCCACTGGACACCACAGACTGCTTGGTGCAGAGGTAGGTTGAGCAAGGGGATACCAATGGACTTCAGTGACTGCTTAGTACAAGTGTAGGGTGAAAGTGGGCATGCCAGTATACTACTGGGTCTGTTTGGCACAGGGTGAGATAAGGGTAGGGAATGGCACTGGGGTCAGGTACTTCTTGTCATTAAATGTATTAACAATGCTGGCCAAATGCTGGCATTGTCAGTACAAAGTACAGTGTACAGTATGGTCCAAGACAGTAAGTGGATGTTGATGTGAGACATGGCTGCCACTGTATATTTACAGCCACCTCACTACTAGGCTCTCATTACTTGTAAAGTGCTTCGGCCTTTGGGAGACAATGTTTATAAGAAACACTGTATAAATTCTAATTATTATTCTACTTCTTCATGCTACATCCTTTATTAAATTTTCTTTCTAAAAAGTTAGGAATTTACAGCCCATCCCAGTTATACTGGACACAGGTAAGCTGGATGCCAGTTTATTGTGGATAGACACGGTCTCAGAAAAGCTGTTTCATAAAGCAGACATAGTAGCCCTTATAAAATGGACTGTAGAAATGTACAAGACAGCACAAAGAAAGCACTGAAAGCTAGTCTGAAAGCAAGCTGATTACCTCCTTCTCCCTCCTGTTAACACTTAGTCCATTAATCTCTTAATTGCTTGAATAAGTAGCCCATAAAAAGCTGCTAGCTACCACTCCTAATTGTTATTGTCCAACTACCTGCTGCAAGGACTGTGTTTCTCAACATGATGTCAAAACAATCAACATTGCCTGGAAAGCACAGAAAGTAGAAAGAAATCACAAAGCAGAAAAAAACATTAAAAAGGTAAAATGCAGTGCAGTAACGTATACGAAGCAAACAAGCACTGCATCATAAGTACAATAGTTACACTGATCCCCCTGCTAGCACTCCTCCTCTCTCCCCACCAACAGCACCAGTTTAAACAAGGAAAATGAATCATGATAACATGGCAGTTCAAGAAGAGCCAGACACTGCTTATAATGAATGAAATTAGCATACACAGAAGTGTCTGTTATAAGCAGGTCTGACTGTAATTCTTAAAAAAAACTGTGCTTATTGAATGCATCAGGGTTGCTCCTTTAATTATTTTTTTTAGCTTTTGTTTACCAGGTAGGCACACTAGACAATCAATTGCCTATTTTCAGGTGCGATCAAGGAGATTATAAGGATATACAGTATCTACATGCAAGACAAGGATTTTCAGAATCTCAGAGAAAAAATACAAACATTTGCAGGATATTATGAAGAGGCAAGCAAGAACATCACATAGCATCATAAAAACAACGTCAGTATGCTAGTCAGGTTTAGAACTTCAGTCAGGACTCAGGAAAGAGACCAGTCAGATGCCACAAAAAGTAAAGAAATGGCACTGAGAGACATTGCTCATTACAACGACCCTGTGCCTCTCCTCTGCCTGGCTTCCCTCCCCGTTCATTTTTATTCCCTCTTTGCCCCCCAGCTCTCCTCTATGACCTCTAATCTTTCCCCTATTTGACCCTGTGTCCATTGCCTGAAGGCCACCTCTTTTAGGAGCCCTCTCCTCCGACCCCTTCCACTCTCTCTTCTCCCCTTCTGCTTATTCAACCTGGGAGTGGTCTGGCTGCTTCCTTTTCCCAGAGGCCTTGGGTGCTAGGACCCATTTTGGCCCCCCTTCAGTTTAAACTCATACTCTTGCTAATATATTCCCCATTTCATTCCCTGTGTACCCTGGATCTCCCCTGAGGTAGACACAGTGGATCTGATGCATAGATGGTTTTACCATTCTAGGGTCCTTCTCAGTTCCTTATGTACCCAAATCCTTCTTCCCTGCATCATTCCCACAGCCAGCTATTAAGTCTTCTATTTTACTCTTCCTTGCTGTGCTGGCCTTGGTACCGGCAGCAATTCCAAGAAGGCTGCCAACCTAACCACCCTCTGCAAATCTGCATCACTTCCCTGAACCTTCCCTACACTGTCCCCACCTCACATCCAGCTAGGTCATTTTTACCTAGGTGTATTATCACATGAGGCTTCTCCCCAACCCCTGTGTGAGTGGTTCTACAATCAGGCATATGCATTCTGCCATCATTCCTGGGATACACACCACTGTCCTGCTTTGCTGTACAGCCCCTCTCTTATCTCATCTCACCCTCTTCACTATTGAATCCCCCAGTAATATAACCCTGCCATCTCTTTCCCCTTTTCCAATCCCCTACCTGCTGACACTACATTTTCTCTAGTGGAAGCCATCCATAAGATGGTAACTAAAGGGGAAGTGCTGCTGGTGAGTGACTTCAGTCTGCCAGATGTTAACTGCAGCATCCCAGCCATAGCCTCAGCCTGAAGCAGGGTCATACTAGACTCTCTGCAAGGTGCATGCCTTGGACAGCTAGTGCTAGAGTCTACCTTTGAGGGTGCAGTGTTGGACCTGGTACTAACCAACAGGGAGAGAATTGCAGATGTCATGGTGGGTGGGTACCTGGGATCCAATGATTATCACACAGTGTGGTTTAATATGAGTACAGTGGCAGAGTCAAGCCACATGAAAGTGAGGGTCCTGGACTTCAGAAGGGCAGACTTTGCAAAGTTGGGGGTATGTCTCAGGAAAGCTCTAGCAGGGAGGAAGGACCATGAGGGGAGTTAAGGAACAATGGGCCCATCTAAAAGGAGCCATAATGGAGGCAACAAACCTTTGTGTTAGGCAAATAATGCCCTCCTCCCATATATAAATCCTATGGGCCTCCTCGTTGTCTCCCTCTGTACCCCACTGCCCTGCTTACCCCTCTGTTCTGCCTATGTTATGCTCCTTCACTTCTACCCTAATCTTGTTCTGCACTTATCCTGTTTTGTTTTCTTTGATGTGTTTTGATGTGCTTACCATTTCGTCCTCAGATGCCTTTCTTCACCTACCCCCTGCCATGTCATTCCTTTTTTCCTTTTTGTTTACACTTACGCATCATATTTGAACTTGTACAGTATCTACCATTTTTTCTCTCACTGACCCCAATTGTTCGCCTGTATTCCTGCCTGCCTTCCTTGCATTTTTACAGCCAGATCCAATCTGTATGTTATGCATTGTTTGCTACTGTGAAATGTTATTCTATGGCTTTGTTTCTGCTATCTACTGTTAATTATGTACCAAATGTCTAAATATCCTGTTATTGTATTGTATCTACCCACTCTGTAACCTCCCGGGTTGCGCCTGTTAATTGTTTCTGCTATCTACTGTTAATTATGTACCTAATTGTCTAAATATCCTGTTATTGTACTGTGTTTACCTACTTTGTAACCTCCTGGTTCACCCCTGAAAATAGTCATTCTTATGGCTAGAGCACCTACCCAGTTAACAGAAACTAAATAAATAAAATAAATTAATAAACAAACAAACAAGGCAAGAGAAAAAGAAAGCCACTATGGTTTTCAAAGGAAGTGGCTGGGAAGGTAGGAACCAAAAAGTTGGCTGTCAGGAAGTACAAGGAAACACAGGAGGAGGACAGGGTGGTGTATTGGGACAAGCAGAGAGAGGGAGGGAGGGAGGCAGGGAAGGCAGTCAGGAGTGTAAAGGCACAAAAGGAGGAAAAATAGCCCAGGCAGTAAAGAAAAGGGACAAGACATTTTATAAGTACATTAGTGAAAGGAGAAAGACAAGGGGTGGGATTGAAAGGCTTAAGGGTGAAGAAGGAGCGTGTCCAGCATGGGACTTGGGAAAAAGTAACAATCCTGAAAAAATATTTTTGTCCAGTATTCACAGAAGAGGGGGAAGGTGAGGGACTACAATTAAGTAGCAGGAACAATAAGGGGAGGGAGGTGGACACCAGTCCATGTATGGAGTGAGTGAGTTTAGAGGAACTTGCAAAGCTGAAAGTTTACAAGGCAATGGGACCAGACAGGATACATCCTAGAATATTAAAGGAGCTTAGGGAGGTGCTGGCAGCACTACTGGCAGCCCTGTTCAATGAATCACTGGAAACAGGAGTGGTTCCAGAGGACTTGAGAAGGGCAGATGTAGTCCCTCTACGTAGCAGTGGGAGCAGGGAGGAGGCTGGAAACTATAGATCAGTCAGTCTGACCTCGGTGGTGGGGAAAATAATGGAATCACTGCTAAAAGAAAGGATTGTGGAGCATCTTGAATCCAGCAGAGCACAGGATCCAAGGCAGCATGGTTTCACAGTGGGAAGGTCATGTTAAACAACTCTGACAGAGTTCTTTGACTGGGAGACCAGGGAAGTGGATCAGGAGGAGTGGTGGATGTGGCCTTCCTGGATTTGGTTCACCCATGCTGCAGTGACAGACATATTGCCGATGCTGGTTACAGCGCAGGCAACATGCCACCTGGCATAACAGCACCAGGAATTACGTCTCCCAGGAGTTACAGCACCAAAGCATGCAGCTCTTGCTGGGGGCTTTGTGCCCCACACTCCCCAAAAGTAAATATAACCTCCTCCTGGGCAGAAATTCTTTTGGCTCAAAGGGCAACATGAGTGAGGGGTGATCTAAAATCAAGATCAACCCTGTCACTGTTGCCCTTGTTGCGGTGCCCTAATTGTGGCTGCAAAATGTAGTCGGCAACTTGATGGGATATGCCTGGATTTCAGCAAGGCCTTCGACACCATTCCACATAAGAGGCTTGTAAACAAGCTAAGCAGCCTGGGAATGGGTCTCAAGGTGGTAAATTGGGTTAGGAACTGCTTGAGGGATAGAACATAAAGGGTGGTGTTAAATAGAGCTCAATCCAAGGAAAGGAGGGTGACCAGCGGGGGTGCCACAGGGATCAGTTCTGGGGCCAATCCTATTCAATATCTTCATAAGTGACACTGTGGAGGGACTGGAAAGGAAAGGTATGCCTCTTTGCAGATGACACTAAGATCTACAACAGGGTAGACACTCTGGGAGGGTTGGATAAAATGAGGAGGGGCCTAGGTTAATTAGAGGAATGGTCTGGAGTGTGGCAGCTGAGATTCAATCCCAAAAAGTGCAAAATCATGCATTTGGGGCACAGGAACCCAGGGGAGGCTTACATGATGAGGGGAGACATTCTGATGGCCACCAAACAGGAAAGGGATCTGGGGGTAATCATATCCCAATGACCTAAAGGTGGCCAAACAATGTGCCAAGGCTGTGGGAAGAACCAGTAGGGTACTGGGATGCATAGGGCAAAGTATCACCAGCAGAAGGAAGGAGGTGGTGATGCCTTTGTAGAAATCATTAGTGAGACCTCATCTGAAATAGTGCATCCAGTTCTGGTGGCTGCATCTCTATAAGGACACAGACAGGGTAGAGGCAGTTCATAGAAGGGCAACAAAACAGGCGCATGGCCTGCACCATAAGTCATATGAGGAGAGACTGGAGGACCTCAATATGTATACCCTGGAGGAGAGGAGGGAAAGGGGGATATGATAGAGACCTTCAGATATCTCAAGGGCATAAATAAGGTACAGGAGGGTAGCATATTTCAGAAAAAGAGATGTTCTAGAACAAGGGGTCATGGCATTTGGCTGAAGGGGTAGACTAAGGGGTAATGTGAGGAAGTATTTTTTTCACAGAAAGAGTGGTGGATGCATGGAACAGCCTCCCAGTGGAGGTGGTGGGAGCAAATTTGGCAAGGCAAGGCAAAGAAAAATTTATTTTTCAGGTGCTCAATCCTGGAGGGTCTGGGCACCACACAATAACAACAAATCTATCATAAAATTACATAAAACGTGAGAAAAGGAAACAATTTTTTTCTACAAATTCACTTATATGTATTAAAATCAGTAAAACCAAAAAGGGGTGGAGGGGAAGAAAATTTGGTAGAAGAATTCAAAAATGCATGGGAGATGCATAGGGGAACCCTACTGATAGAAAAGAGATCAAAGCCAGAGATTAAGTAGGGCCTGTGGTTTCTGCAGCAGGTAGGAAAAAAAAATGGGCTGACTGGATGGGCCTAGCAGTCCTTATCTGCCATCAATTTCTATATTTCTACATAGGTATAAATAATGTTCAAGATGGAAGCGTTTTTCTGAATAAAAGATGCTGAAGGACAAGGGGTCATACTATGAAGCTTGAGTGGGTAAACTCAGGGGACATGTGAGGAAGTTCTTCTTCATGGAGAAGGTAGTGGATGCCTAGAACAGCCTCCCAGTGGAGGTGGTGAGGGAAAAAACTGTAATGGGTTTCAAGAAAGCATGGGATAGGCATAGGGGAACCTTAGTGATAAGACGGGGGGCGGGGGATAAGCCAGAGATCAAGTAAGGTCTGGTATAATATAGTGGGTAGGGAAAAATAGGCAGACTAGGTGGGCCAAGTGATCTTTATCGGCCATCAAATTCTATGTTGCTATGTTTCTACCCTCTTACTGCCCCACTTCTGCCAATACCCCCATTCCCTCCTTCTGTGATCCTCCAACTGTCTACTTTTCTTTCCCACCTGTCTTCTCAGTTGCTCATCTTGTGTTTCCCTCTCCAACTGTACTCTGACCTCCCTGGCCATTTATTTTTTCTTACTCTCACCCCCCCCACACCCTTTCCTGCTCCAGTTTCATGTGCCTTGCCCCCTTCTAACACCTCCAAATGTGAAGCATTATCTGCTACATAAAAGGATGAGGAGTGGTGCATCGAAAGAAGTGGTTGGCTAATACCCCCAAATAATACTCATCAGTCCCAAGAAAATCTTCCATGCACTCATAAATAATATGGTAACTAGCACCATCCCTAAAAGACATTGACTCCTCAGCAACAATCATGAATTTGCAGACAACAAAATTATTAGTTCTTTTTATGCATTTCATTGTCAGTGTAAAAAACACTTCCACATGCAGTGTGCAAAGAAGCAATTCCAGCTCCAATATTTGGAAAGCTAGTCTGTGCAGCTATACTGCAATCACGTGTCTTGTTGCATACATATAATGGCAAATTGCAAAAATACAAGCTGCAAAATATTGGATACATTGCCAAAAAGGATGTTTGTTACCCAACTTGGTCCAGCCACCTACACTTCCCCAGCACGTTGCTCATCTCAATCTTCCTGCCTACCCCCTACACCACCTCCTCCTCTGCTTTCCCTTGCATTGACCCCTTCCACCCTCTTCGTCCATTGTGGCCTCCCTTGAGCCCTCTCTATAGGCTGACCTTCCTTCCTTTATCTGTGTCTTACCATGGCCCCCCCTTACCCCTACCATTCTATGTATCTGAACTCGAGTCCTCACTGTTATCTCTGAGGGTGATCCACTCCCTCCTTACCATGCCAAACTACTCTCCTCCCTTCCATGGTTCTCCTGCTAACCTCTCTAGCTTTTTCTCCCTCTGGAATGGAGAGACCTAGTACAGCTTGACCCCCCCTTCACTGCCCTATCACTACATCTTATTCCTCCCACTTGCTCAGTGCCACTGCACCATTTCTTTCCACCTGATCAGTCCTGCTCTCCTTCCTCCCTCAGGATTCCTCCCTCCCTCCTTAGCATCTGTACTTCAGCCATCAAAAAATGTATCCTCCTGCACACTGGGCATCCTCCTATCTCCCATATTGTCTGAAGGAATACTGCTGCCCCACACCTCCTACAACACAGAACCCTACCCCTTCCTTCTCACTGTTCATGCATGTTACCTCCTCCTCTGATTGCTTCATGAGGCTAACTCTTGATATGCATAACAGTACCCCTATGCAGGAGGCAGTATAGTGAAGTGGTTTAGGGCTCTGAGCTGCAAACATGGAGACTGGGGTTTGAATCCCACAGCCCCCACTTGCATACTGTGTGACCCTGAGCAAGTCACTTAACTTCCTTGTGCTCCCAGGGCACACCTGGAAACAAGCTTAAGCTTAGTGTACCTTTCCTGGTTAAACAATTTCCCCTTTTCCTTTCCTATGCTGTGCCCTCCTTACTTTTCCCTAGGTAGGGAATAGTCCTGAATTTCTCCATCACCCTCCTTCTCTGCAGGCCTATGCTAGATAGAGGGTAGCTACTATCCCCTAGTGTCCCTGGCTCTGCAGGTCTATCCAACTTAGAGAGTAGTTTAAATCCTCCGGCTCCCAGTCTTCTCAGTGCCCCCTAGATAGGTAGCAGATACACCCCCTTGGTTTATTTGTCTCTGAAGACCTACCCCACATAGGGAGTAGTTTCAGTCCCCTAATAATCTGCATCTACATGCCTACCCCAGATATGGAATAGCCACAGTTTCCTAATATCCTACCTATGCAAGCTTACCTCAGACAGGGAGCAGTTACTACCCCTAAGTATGCTGCCTCTGCAGTCCTAGACCAAAGAGGGAGTAGATATAATCCCTTGTTATTCTGCCTCTGCAGGCCTATCACAGATACAGAGTACCTACTAGTGCTTAGTATCCTCCCATTGCAAGCCTACTCCTGAGAAGGAGTAGTTTTAGTTCCCCTATGCTCCTGTTTCCAAAGGCCTACCCTGTCCCTATTCCTCCTTTACATTCCTACCCTATGCTGTTCATCTAACCCTTTCTGCTTTATAGGATTACCTATCTTCCTCACCTGTACTTTGCTAGGCCTATGGTCTACTCTGCACACACCCATGGATGTCTCAGATGTCACCTAATAAGACATCATAGCCCTGCTTCGTGACACTCATGTTTTGGAGTCACTCATATGAGGAATCACTTGGAATTCTGGATGATTTATATTTGACAGCAGCCATGTGACTGGCTAGTTGCAGTCACACTGTCTGCCCCCCAACACAATGATACTGAGATCAGCTGCCTATTCAACTGTCCCTCACCCTCCCACAAGGCCCCTACCTCTCTCCTCCCCCTTCCTGAAGCTTTAAACAAACCTACACATTCCAAAAATAAACCAGCACAGTAAATTGTTTGAAATGGCAAAGGCAATTTCACACCTGTGCAGCATGGCAGCTGCTTTGTTTCACTGCTTCATCAGCGCCCTGTGTTAATACCAAGAACTGTTACGCACTTAGAGAAAAACAAATTCAGTGGACAAAATGGATTCTGCAAGGGAAAATCATCCCAGACCAGTCTCAATACATTGTTTGTTAATGTCACCAAGGAGCTTGATTAGAAAAAAATCTGTAGATGTTGTGCACCTTGACTTCAGCACAGCTTTCAACACTCTACTACACAGAAGACTAGTTCATGCAATGGAGAACCTAGGTGTAACTAATCATGTAATGCAATGGAATAAAAACTGGTTAAAGGACAAATAACCAAGGATTATAATAAATGGTACTCTGTCGACATGGAAACTAGTGACAAGTGGAGTCTCATAAGGTTCTGTACTGAAACCAACAGTGCTCAGTTTATGTATAAATGATCTGTAAGTGGGTACCAGTAGCTGGGTTGCCATGTTTTGTTGATGACACCAAAAAAAGGCAGGGTAGTTGCTTCTTAGCAGGAGGTTAACACATTTTAGAGGAACCTTGATATTCTTAGGAAGCTGGCAGAAAATGGCAGATGAACTTCAATGTTGAAAAATGCAAAATGATACATTGACATACTGCAGCATTACAGTGCATCTTGTGGACAGGAACATTATAACAGCAACATACTACCTGAACAACCAAGAGTTTGCCAACACTCATAAGAACCTGGGGTAATGATCAACAATAATTTAAAATAGTGGAACCAGCATGTGACAGTAGCTATCAAAGCAAATAACATTACATAGTAAATCAAGAAAAGCTTTGCAAGCATATCGAGAGAGATTAAAATGCCCTTATACAGATCATTAGTCAGAGTACTTCAATTTAAGTTTAGCACACTGTATTGGTCCCCATATCTGAGAAAATAAATCAATAGCATACCCCCTTCCCTCCTGTGACACTGGTCTTCTCGGGATTTCTCAATCCCACTTAAAATATCTCAGAAATCAAGCGTTTGGGGCAGGAGCCTCACTGATGTGGAATGCTCTTCATATTGAGGTGGGTGGAGCCCTGTCTGTAAGCATCTTCAAAGCATTATTAAGAGCTTACCTGTTTGCTCCAGCTTTAAGGTTAGACTAGAAGACAGACTAGAACCTTAAATTAGTGTTTTAAAGTGGTACTGTATTTATTATATATTATTGTTTGTGTGATTTGCCTTGCTAATTTATTCTGTATGTTATTTGAATATTTTGTACGGTGCCCAGAGCCACTGGGATAGGTGCCTAACAAATACATTTGCTTTGCCTTGATTTCCCAGCCTAAACCCCAATTCCCTAAAACATTGTAGTTTAAATTAGTTCCGTCTGCCTTGTGTCATCAAAGACACCCTTCACTCTACCACCAACCCCTTCTCCCTCCTGTGCATGTGTACCTCATGCTAATACAGTCAGATGACATAGACTGTATTAGTAAGGGGATGGTGCTCCACAGGTTAGGATGGAGGGTAACAGGGCTATCCTGGATTTACTACTGTTGGCCCCAGCAAATCATTGAAGGGAGTCATGAGGGGGGCCAAACTTTGAAATAGAGTAACTTTGGGGATTGGGAGGGTCTGACAAGTTAGGAGGATGCATTTATAAGATGTTGTTGGCTGTAGACAGAGTACCAAGGATCAACATTATTTTAGAAACCAAATCACTATGGGAAGATTGGGAGGTTGGAGTGTGGGAGATGAATGGGTTTGGGAAAGGGATGACCCTACTGACATGCCAGGGTTAGCATACAGCCAAACTAGAGACATCATTTAATGACAGTAGTTAAGCAAACCAAAGGGAAGGTTGGGGGAGTCAGACCTCTAAAGTACCATTGCCAAATACATCATGAAAGCTCACATAGTGAACCAAAGAATACTTACTGTAGACATGGCACTATGCCAGCAGTGCAAGAATGAAAGGGAGCATAACAGATCTGGCATGGCTTACCCCTGTGGGAGACTAAATACCAGTTACACATCTAAAGGAAAGATAAATCGGTTTGGCACTGATGTTTGTGAAAAGGAACTCAATGACAGATGGAAAGCATAGCCCAAAACAAATTGTGCAGCTAGGTTATGGCTAATACATCCTATGGCTTAACTACATGGGATTTTAAAGAGGAACAAACAAAAGAGGCATCACATCCTCCACCATGTAAAAACCTCAGGAGTGAGGATAGCATTCCTTCAAGAGATGCACACTAAATCAGACCAGGGGAACCTATAGAGGCAAGAATGGGTTAGACAGGTGTTTGCAGCATGTAAAAGTAACAAATGGGCTAGGACTGTTATTTTAATTCACCACAGTGCCCCTTCCAACTGCCCGAACAAACCATAGACCCTGAGGGTAGATACTGCATGTTATTGTCAAGAAAACATTGGGTTGAAAAGAAATGGTTGTAGCTTCTGTATATGATCCTAATAAAGAAGAGAAACAATTCTTTTCCTGGGTTCTGGCACAACTAGCCGAACACACCCAAACTCCAATAATAATACCTGAAGACTTATTCTACAGGACACAGAGCTAGACAGATCAGGTTACCATAGAGCTAGCCATTCAGCTAGGTAACAGGCCTATAAAAAACTTCCAGATTCACTGGGACTAGTGGAACCATGGCACCTTCTACACCATGGCTCTAGAGAAAACACATTCTGGCCAGTGGTACATCACACATCCTCAAGACTAGACTATTTTTTACAAGCTTGGACTTTCTAAATTCAATAGTAAGTTGTAGCATCCTTCACATGGTTATCTCTGACCACTCACCTATGCGCTTGTCATTCCTAAAAACCAAGGAATGCTCCATACATTTTTTTCAAAGAGAACTCAAACACAGTGGTGAACCAGATGCACCTTCGGGGTGTCTTTAAATGTTGTTTTGTGAAACTTACAGAGCTCCCTTGCACGGCAGTGCTTAGTTCCAAAACATAATACACCAGTATAAAATGTAGAACAACACTCACCTCCCTTATATAGAGTCTTGGTATTTTATACAACCTCTTGGCTGTGATAGAAAAGAAAAATGGCCACTCTGAGGATGTGCCTGGTGCAAAACATTAGTTGGGGCAACTGAATGCTGGTATTGGCATTTTGGATGAAATTCTGTGCCAGACATCCACATGTAATATTTATAGATATGTGCACTAGCTCCTGCTCACGTTTTATTTCCATGTTTGGATAGCAATAAAAAGAAGCTGATTTTGTGCACAAAGACTGAGTCATGGAAGTGTTTTTTTTTTTTTTTTTATCACAGCCAAGAAGTCTTACAAATTACCAAGACTTCATATAAGGGAGGTGACTGCTTTCTTCATTTTATACAGGTGTGCCTTTAAATGTACCCTAAAGAGGAGGATTCATTAGATTACCCTCCACAACAAAAGGAAAGAGAGAAGTAACATGCACCCAACTGGTGGAAGATATTAGGCAAATTGAAAAGATCTTAAATGCTTCACTCGAAGCAGAATGGTTGAAACTTAATGTTGCCAGAACAAAAAATGGTGAATTGGTCAGGGACCAAATTGTTTGCCCTTAGACTAAGACAACAAAAAATGACCAGGGTGGTTAAAGAGGTAAATACAGTACTAGAGAGCAGCCCAGCTCCCCTCCCCCTATCACAGAACCCAGAGAAACTGTGTCTGCATTCACGTTTTTTTATAGGGACCTATATACACCTGACATACATGTAGAAGCAACAGAGGAGCACATCACAAACTTTCTAAGAGAGGCACATCTCTCAAAGCTAATAATAATAATAATACTTTATTTATTATGCGCCTTTCAAGTATCAAGGCGCAGTACAATAAAACCATAAGACACAGTAAAAACAGAAACATCATCATAAAATGTACAGATCAGCAATCATCGCTACCATATGCTTTGACCCAGAGAAAAGATTTTAGGGCCTGTTTAAAGCTCCCCACAGTCATACACTCCCTAATCCCATTGGGGTAGAGAGTTTCAGAGGGATGGGGCCATGAACATAAAAGCACAGGGCCCCAGCAGATTTTAAAGTCACCCTCAGAATCTCTAGAAACCCCTCATCGGCCGAGCGGAGTGGTCTCAGACGGTGGTAAGGAATCAGGATCTCTTTCAGGTAATTAGGGCCCAGTTCGTGTAGGGGTGTAGGGCTTTATAAGTCAGTAATCCAACTTTGAAGGTGATCCACCACTGTACTGGCAGCCAGTGCAGTTCCTGCAGCACCGGCGTGATATGGGAAGATCTAGGAGTCCCCATCAACAACGGGGCTACAGAATTCTGCACCAGCTGCAGGCAGTGGAAATCAACCCCTGGAAGCCCAAAGTAAAGCGAGTTGCAGTAATCTAAACAAAAGGTCACAAAGGCATGGATTAGTGTAGACAGATCACCAGACGGAACAAGGTGATTGATCCTAGCGATGTTTTTCAGGTGGTAGAAGGATAACTTAACAACAGCTGACACCTGAGTCCGAAGTGTCAACCCCACATCCAACATCACTCCTGGGTCTCGCACCTGTTCAGAAACCTGAAGCTCAGTGCCCCCAAGAAACAATCCTAAAGAGGAGCCTGCCTCAAGTCCCCCATCCAGCGATCAGGATCCAAAACCATCACCTCCGTTTTCCCAGAATTCAACTTCAACCAAGTGGACCTCATCCAATCCTGGATTTCCTTGAGGCAGTTATTAAATACTGAGACTGCTCCTTCTTGGTAGGGGGCAAAAGACAGGTATAGCTGGGTATCATCGGCATAGCAATGAAACCTCAGCCCATACCATCTCACAATGTCTCCGAGGGGAAGCATGTACACTGCAAACAACATGGGGAACAATACTGAGCCCTAAGGAACCCCACAAAACAGAGAGATAGGATCAGAGGGAAAAAAAACCTGAAACTACCCTCTGAGTTCTTCTGGTGAGATAAGAAGTAAACCATCTGTGGACCAAACCAGAAAGACCACAGATACATCTTAGGCAGTCAAGCAAGATCCCATGGTCAATGGTGTCAAAAGCTGATGACAGATCTAAAAGTACCAAAATGGACCATTTTCTCTGGTCTCTCGCCATCAGGAGATCATTGAGCACCCGAACCAGCACAGTCTCGGTACTATGCCTCTTTCGAAAACCTGTTTGGAGAGGTTCACAGATGCTATGGATTTTCAAATGGTTCTCCGGTTGAGCTGCCACTACTTTCTCGAGCAACTTCCCCATGAAGGGGAGATTCGAGATAGGCCAGTAGTTTGCAAGAGAGTCTGGGTCCAGAGAAGCTTTCTTCAACAAAGGTGTCACCACCACCTCTTTCAAGGAACAGGGATATTCACCTGAGTTGAGGAAATACCAGACTATCTGTGCCAGAACTGGGTCAATAGAATCACTGCAACCCATAATCAGGGATGTAGGGCCTGGATCTAAACTACAGCATGTAGGGTGCATCCCCTGGACAATCCGCATAACATCCATGATTTGCGGGCAGTCGAAGGTACTCCAAGAAATCGAAGGGATAGTGACCAAGCCCTGATCTCTAGCAACTCGTAGAGAATGTGTCAAGTGGATCTCCGACCCAATGTCAGCCACCTTATCAGCAAAGAACTGAGCAAGCTCATCACACTGTAATTGTGAAAAGGCTCTTCGGAGCTGTAGACAGGCTGGGTTGCACAACCTGTCCACCATTCTGAAAAGCTGAGCTGGTCAATTCTGAGTGGTAGAAATTTCCCCGGACAGGAACTTTGCCTTCTTACAAGAGATTTCTGACTGATAGAACCGATAATGTTCTAACAGTCTAAGATGGTCGACATATAAGCCAGATTTCCACCAACAATGTTCTAACCTGCGTCCTAGTCGCTGCAACTCCCTCAAGACTCGGAGCCCGAGGCCGAAGTGAGAGAGGATGCACACGTACTGGAGCAATAGAATCCAGGGCTGAGGTAATGGCATTATTATAAGCCAAAACCACGGCCTCCGGATTCCTGCACTGCACAGAAAATTGTGATAGGTCAAGCACCGGAGCAAGGCCATCGGAAGGAATATTCCGTAAAGGTCGGTACTTGACCATCTCCACAGGGATTGGCCTACGGGGGGGGGGGTGCCAAAATTGATTCTCACAGTGTAGTGATCAGACCAACTGACTGGTTCCACCCCCACATCAGAGGCCTCGATCCCCAGGAGGAAGACCAGATCAAGAGAATGGCCACACTTATGAGTAGCAGTGGTAACCACCTGTGTCAGGCCCAGTGAATTCATCAACTGGAGGAAGTGTTGTCCAAATTGCGAGAGTTCGTCGTCGCTCCAGGCATTAAAGTCACCCAGGACCATCAGCCTGGGTGACTCAAATGCCATATCGACTACGAAGTCCGCCACTTCCATAAGGAATTGCTTCCCATCTCTGGGTGAATGGTAGATGAGAGCAATTTGATAGCCCACACCTGCTACTACAGCACATTCAAATGAATTGGTCTCCTCAACTGGAATACTGAGTTCCAATTCGGTCTTGAAACAAACCACAACCCCCCACCCCGTGGTCCAATCTCGGGTGGTGTATCACTGTATACCCGGCTGAATTGTGGCCTCAAGTATCGGGCCCGCAGTAACGTCCAGCCAGGTTTCGGTGATACAAGCCAGATCTGTTGACCCAACAAGATCGGAAATCACTGAGGTCTTGTTCTGGACAGATATGGCATTGCACAAAAACTCCCGGGTTAGACAGAACTCCTGGGCTGTCCTGACTACCTGCCCATCACCAATGATGGTGCCCTTGGGTATGGGGACCAAACAAGGTGGCCCACACTCCAAGCTACACTCCATCCAAGGGCGTCTTCTGGGCTTAACCACCTTAATGAGAGCGTTCCGCTCTTCCAGCCTCCACTGTTCATGCCCCCACTTCCTCCCTCCTCCCATGGGAAATACCCAAGGCCTGACAATGTTGATATGTAGAAAAAAACAAGGGAGTTGGGGCAAAAAGGGCAGAGGGCATGAAGAGTGGAAGCTGCATAGCGTACGACCTGGGGGGGTAACAGACTGACACATATCTCAGGCCCGCAACCTAACCCTACACTCTAAGTCTAACTAAACAATCTAAAAACCGTAATATAATACCCCTACAATTTCAGCCTATTTTAAATTTCACCTCCTACCCCCCAACTAAATAATCTATACCTACTATAAAAAGTAACAAATAACTGAATTAAGTAACTTAAAATGTAAAACCTAACCTCCTACCACAACCTATATTCAGCCCACAGGTCCTCTCACTACCTGTGGGACAAAATATATAAAAAAACAGTTTTAAAGCACCCAGGCCTCTCACTTCCTGGTGCTACTATCAGAAACAAACTATGAAAAACATAAAAATAATCTGAAAGATCACCCTCCAGAGAGATCTCTCACAAATATCAGTGGGGGATGATTTAGAGTACTAGAACATTATTTGAACATTAGAGTAGCTACAGGACATGGGGGCCACAGTCACAGAATAGGAAGTGAGAGCTGCCATCAAATCCCTAAAACTTGACAAAGCCCCAGGGCCAGATGGTTGCTCCCCAAACATATACAAAGCCCTGGTAGATGAAGTGACACCACACCTGGTCACACTCTTTAACACCTTTACTGAGGGGGGGACTAGCTCATCTTTGTAACATAGCAACTCTGTTACCTAAGTCCAGCAAGGAACCAGAAGAATTGACTAGCAACAGACCCATCTCCGTCTCCAAAATCATTGTCAAAGTACTAGCCAAGATCTTGGCATAATGAATGAGTAGAGTCTGGGTCTCTGTAATAAGCCCCAAAACCTGGGGCTTAAGCAGGACTCTTCATGGACCATTTGCATTAACTGGCCCACATTATTTCCATGTCCAGGGAATCCAAACTGCCCGCAGTGTTGGTGTCTCTGGATGTGGAAAAAGCCTTTAATAGGATGTATTGGAATTTTCTATACTGCACATTTGAAGAGTTTGACATCCCTAAGACCTTCATAGAATGGGTTACACTTTTGTATTTATACTTTTCTGCGAGAGTCACTTGTAATGGTATCTTCTCACAGTCATTCTCACTGGGGAAGGGGATATGACATATCTATCTCAAACTGCTGATCAGAATGCTCCTCACTGAGGAATACATTAGGTGGGATGCTAGACATATGTCTACCTATGCAGATGATATCCTACTGCACCTGAAAGATCCAGGGAACTCCATTCCAGCTGCTTTAAACATAATGCAGACATTTGGACAGCTTTCACGGTATACGCTCAACTTATCCAAAAACATGCCTCATGCCACTAAATCATTATATCCTTAAAGACCACACTATGAGATGGGGCAGAACCTGGACCCCAGGTGTACTAATATACCTGGTTACAGTGATAGCTAGGAGCAAGATCATCATGTTCTCCAAAAATCTAGAACAGTTAATAGAACAAATTAAGTAAGACCTGGATAGATGGACAACTCTGCCCCTATCACTGTGGACCTGAATCACTATAATGAAGATGAAAGTCTTGCCAAGAATTCCATACCAACTCAGCATGGTGGGACAGGCAATCCCAAACTACTGGTTCACCCACCTGAAAACCATACTGTCCACCTTCCCTTCAAAAGACAAGGTACAATGTAGAGCATACAACAAACTCAGCCCACTTAGGCCCCATTCACACTACAGCACAATCGCAAAATTCATTTTCAAAAACTGATTTGTGCTTACCGTGCTGTTACATTCGCACTGAAACTTAGTTCTCTGATCCGTTTCAGGAGGAGCGGTCTCTGGCATTCACATTATGGCCATAATCCCTGTGCAGTGCAAGCCCTGTTCAGCAACTGCTAAAAGCTGCTTACCATCATGCACTGCATGCTCCAATGGCCAACATGGATCAACACGGACTGGACCGGTCACACTGGAAGTAAACCAATTTTTTTTTTCCAAAACGATTTACGGAACTGTGCTCAAGCCCAGGTGTTATCATGGTTTGAGCATGGTTCCATAAATCGGATCTGAAAGTGGGTTAAGTGCAAATGCAACCCGGGCCAGCACACATTTGAAATGGTTCAAGCGCTGATAGCCATTTCAAATGCCCTAGTGTGAACGGGGCCTTAAGCAGCAAGGGGGTCTGCAATTAACTGACTTCAGGTTCTATTATTTAACTCTGCATGCAAGACCATTTCTATGGCACAGAGGTGGTACTTCCCAGGTAAATACAAATCCATATATTCCACAGTGGAAAAGAATGGAGCTCGATGTTGGTGCTGAAGCTGAGGTGGATAGCAGAGCACTGCTGAATATTCTGTATAGTAAACCACCTACCTCCCTAAAATCCACACCGGTTGTCATTTTTGTATTGGTTAGCAAGCAGCTACGTAGGCTTTTAGGAGCAACACCTTTATTTGACCCAACACAACCTATTAAAAAATGCCAATTTTAATATTCAAAACAAGTCTTTCCCAGATATTTGTTTACACCCAGCAAACTTGGACACGTTAGACCATATAATGGAAGGCAATAATCTCACATCTTTGACACCCTCAAGAAGCATAACAACCTAAATAACATGTAAGTCTTCCTCTTGCTACAGTTACAACACATGTTAGCAAGTTTGTTGGGGCACAGACCTTGATCTTTCATCAGAATGACTATTTGGGGTGACCTGAGACAGTTGGCAGCACAAAGGCATTCCACCTCTTTACTATATAAAAAACTGCCTAATATCTATACACAGGGATAGTGATATGTGTCTGAACTAGCACACAGAATTCCCTGAACTGGCAAACCAGGAAGCCAGATCCAAAACATGGAACAACTTGCACAAATACATTAGATCTGATGGACATAATGCTATATAAAGTGGTGAACAACCTCTACTTTACATCTGTTAAGTTTTGTAAGATGCACCACCTAGGCAGTGATATATTCTCAAAATGTAAACTGTGGAACAGCACACTAAAACATGTGCTATGAGAATGTGCTAAGTGTGCTAAGACTAGGCCCCTATGGGAAGCAATCCAAAACAAAATGAACCCACTACTGAAGATATACTCGGCTTTTATGCTGTAAATGTGCTTGCTTGGATTGGGTCTAGACCAACTAAAAAGCCAGCAAAGGTATAAAATTATTTTAATTGCCTCCATAGCCAAAAAAACATAGTACTTAGACACTGGGTTGATGGCAGTGTCCCTGCCTACCAAGAATGGCATGGAGCAATTCTGGAGGCCCTAAAAATAGAAAAAAATGATTGCCAGTATGTGTAGCGCCTACAAAGCTTATCAGAAAACGTGGGACTCTCATCATAGAAAGACAGAAACATAGAATATGATGGCAGATAAGGACCAACCAGTCCTCCTAGACTGCCCATTTCCCTACTTGGTTTGGAAATACCTACCCTTATCTGGACTGCAGTTCCCCCACTCTGCTGCACAGCAGGGTGCCTTTATGCTTATCCCATGCACTTTTGAATCCCTGTACTGTTTTCGCTTCCACCACCTCCGCTGGTAGGCTGTTCCACAGACCTACCACCCTCTCTGTGAAAAATACTTCCTAGCATTCCCCCTAAGCCTCCCTCCCTCCAGCCTCATTTTATGTCCCCTTGTCCTTGTGCACTTTCTTCTTTGAAATATGCTCCCCTCCTGTATCCTGTTTATTCCTCTAAGGTATTTGAAAGCCTCTATCATATCTCCTGTCTCCCTTCTGTCTTCCAGTGAACAGATGTTGTCTTCACACCCTTCTACTACTAATAGACTGAAATAGAATTAAGGTTTTATTGTTCAGCATGACTGTATTCTTTTGCTTCAATGTATCAACTGTCTCATGTATTGATTGATGATGAACAATTGTATAGTGTATCACAATATACAGCATCTTTCTTTCCTTGAATGTTGATGGGATTGGCGGGCCAATATGTACTGTTTTTGTTGTGTGCATGTTTTTTTTTTTTTAATTTTATTAAAATTTACTTATTTAAAAAAATACCTCTAAATTATCAAGCCATTTGGCTGGAGACTGGAAACTACAGGAGTGCCATTATGGAGGAAACTGTTAAATTAAACACAGCAAGGCAAGCAGACCTCTCTAGAAATCAGGTAGGTTTACAGAAGATGTTAACTAGCCTTTCTGTTGTATAACAAGCCTAGAGATGTGTGAAGCTGAAAATGCTTTGTTTTGCAATAACTTTTACGAAGTTCGGCAAGTCTGTGAAATCCTTCACACGTTGCAAAGTTAAACATCACAGTACTGGCAACTTCATGAAGTTGTGAAGTTAAAACTGTACTGGCAAGGCTCTGTGAAACTTTGCAAAAATTACTGATTCATCTAATTAGAGCCAGCTTCTGGCACCATGCAGGAGCCAACAGTGGCTTTATGTCACCCCCTGGTCCCTCCCTAGCCCACCTACCCTACTTCAATTAATAAAAATTACCATAGTTGTTGACTGTTGAAGTTCATTCACTCCTCACTCCTCCTGGGCCCCCGAAGTACAATCCTTTACCAGGGAGGATGGGCTAGTGCCAAATACCCAGGATAGACAGTCAGACCTCCTTCTGTCATGCTTCCCAGCCAGCTTTGCTCATCAGATCAGCTGATCAGTATGTACTATATAAAGCAAGTACAAGTGGAGCTGGGTATGAATAATTGTGAGGGTGGAGGCAGGCAATAGCATCGGTAGTAGTGACTGCTAGGCAGTCTGATCAATTAGACTGCCTAGCATCATTACAACAGATGCTAGTGTCTTGCCCCTTCCCTCACGATCATATACACCCAGCCAAACTTGCACTTGCTTTATTTAGTATATACTGATCAGCTAATTTGGTGAGCAGAGTGAGCTGCGGAGTGCAGCAGGAGGAGAGAGGGAGTGGACTGATTATCCTGGATATTTGGCACTATCCCACCCTACAATCAATGATTGGGCTTAGGATGCCCATGAGGAGCAAGTGCTGGGGTGGATGGAATACAAGAGCCAACAGCTAGGGTAATTTTTATCATTGGGGTAGGATAGATGGGCTGAGGAGGAGGTAGGGGTGATGTAAAGATGCTGTTGTCTCCTGGCAATGTCAGCTTTCACTTTTCCTATTTGTGTGGGATACCAAGGAAGGGGTAGCTGGTTGAGAAAAGTTTAATATCAGGATGGATGGTAGCAAGAAGACAACCATGGCCACCAAGGGAAGGGAGAAGTCTTTTTCCTCAGCTCCCCATGCTGAATACCTGAATACAGAATATGTGTTCCTCCAAATATGAATACTTGGCCAAATATTTGAAATAAGGTATTTGCCCACCCCTAGTGATCTTTCCTCCTCCTTGATGGGTGTAGCTGCCCAGTAGAAAAGAAGATACAACTCCACCACTGCATTCACATATGCTTATGAACCTTCCCCTACATTGCTGCTACTGCCACCTCCTCCTCAGACTCTAACATGGGTGCAACCATCCATAAGAGAAGAAGATACAACTCTGCCACAGCATTCACACATACCTATGGATCTCTTCCTTCATTGCTGCTGCTGCCTCCTCCTACTCAGGTTCCGCTATGGTTGCAACTACCCACAAGAAAAGAAGATAGAACTCCACCACTGCATTCACACAAACCTATGGGCCACTTCCTTCATTACTGTTGCCTACCATCTCCTTATCCAACACATCTGCTACCATTGATACTGTCCAGCAGAAGAGGAGAAAGATGAGTCTGATGTAATTTTACCACTGTATTCACCCCGACCCTCTATGGACAGCACTTTAAAGAAGGACTCAGGCCAAAAGTGCTACATTGCAGACTTACAATAAGCATACTCCCAGTAAGTCTTATACCAAAAATTAGATTTCTACATTAGTTCATTTTAGTTATGAGCTATTTTGTAACCCTGATTTCACTACCTGTTCAAAAAAGCCTGTTTCAGTGAAGAGTTGCTGCTGATGTCATCTCCTGAACTCACAGTCTAGTCTTCTGTGTCAGCAAGCTTATATAGGACCTGTTTCTCCAGAGTTTTTAAAGATCATGTGCAATAGTTTTCAAAAGTAAAACAGGCAGCACCATTCAGAAAACATTGCTATAAAAACTGTGTGTTTCAGATTTTGTAACAAAATTGACAAATTTGTATTTTTTAATGCCTTTTTGGTGTGGTCCATTTTTTCAGGGTTGCTGGACCCCGAATCACCATGCCTCCAGGTTGTTGATACCATTTGGAGTGGTAGTCTACTGTGCCTGTTAGGAAGTTGCATTACCGCAAGTATTATAATGTTGGTAACTTCATTGCTGCTTGTCAGTGTCTGCTTTACAATAAGTTTTAATAGGGGGTTATATGTATTAATTTCTACTGGGGAGGAAGTGTAAAATTGGTCATATTAATTTAGAGTACAACATAGGTGAGCCTGAATGTAGGTGAAGTAATGGCCTGACAGGGAGAAAACATTGGGCTGACTGAATTAGAAATTCCTAAAATGGTTTCAAAAGAGCATTATCTCTCCTACCCCCATTGACAAAGAGATGGAATAATTGTTTTAAACTGCCATCCTGAGAGATTCCCTCAATTGAATGGTAGGTGTGAATGATCTCAGTCTTTCACCATATCAGAAAGTTATTCAGTCTGCAAACCTCACAGTAGTGTGCTATGATCCAGCATCTAGCAACCCTGGGAAAAAAGACCACAACAAAAAAGCACCAAAAAATAAAAAAACTAATAAACAAATATGTCTACTTTGTTACAAAACCTGAAACACAAATAGTTTTTAAAGCAATGTTTATTGAATGGTGTTGCCTGTTTTACTTGAGAAAACTATTTTACATGGTATTTAAAACTTTGGTGAAACAGGTCCTAAAAGCCTGCTGACAGGGAGAACTAGACTGTGAGTTCAGGAGATGACATCATTATCAGCTCTTCATTAAAACTGACTTTTTTAAAATGGCAGTGAATTTAGGGTTGTAAAATGACTTGTAACATTTTAACAATAACTCAGAGATCTAATTTTTGGCATGTGGCTGATTGGGGCTATGCTGATGCAAATTCTGAATTTATTGATGCCAGAAATGTTGACTGTAGTCCCACTTTAATTGTTGTCATTCTTTGTTCCCTGACTCCCAATCCATGATAGGGAACAATATGTCAAATCCCAGCTTTCTATCAGGATCCCTCCTCCCCCTCCAGTACATATTTAGAGAATCTCCCTTCCTAAACCAACTCTCACTAAGCCCCTTATGGATCAAATTTTCTTTACTGTTTTTCCCCTTTGACCCCTCACCTTTAATGGAAAGAAATAGGTAAATGCCTGGTTGCTCAATTGATTTACCATCCCTTTGCAGCGTCTACCTAGTAGTTGATGTAAGGGTGACTAGCAGATCTCAGGGAGGGGAGGGCATTCTGCCTAGCATCATTAAATGATGATAGCCAGGCTATCATAGAGGATCAAAAAGGAGATCATATTCCTTTCAATTTTCTGCATTTCCTAGAACATAAATACATGTAATCAAATTTACATATTATAGATAAATAAACATCAATGTTACCACTGTACACTTGAGCTGTGCAGAATTCTTCTATTGGAATTAATTTGGAACAGCAATTCTGCTAGTGGAATGCATTTTAGTTATTTTAGGGGCATTCAGTGGAATTCTGAAAGCGATCTGCTGATTCGTTATTGAATCAGCAGAATGCTGTTCCATGGTTTGCTTATTGACTCGCAAGGTAGGTTTATGCAGAACAGTGAAATGGGATTTTGCAATTCCACATCAATTCTGATGATACATTCTATAAGCACTGTATGAAATTTCTGTGGAAGCACATGGGCGGATTTCATTGAAAATGCAGTCATATGCTTCTTAATAGCTCTGCTACACCTACATGGAAGTCCAAAAATATGTCTTGATGGCTGGTAGTCTCTTGAAATGCCCAAATTCTGCCATTTACATTGACTCAGTGTTGGAAATTATGGAGTGCTATTTCTCCCCCTTGCCAAAGAGATGCCTTAAAATCTGTAGCAGTAGTTCTTCCACAGGACATAATTCCAGAACTGCTAAGTGATACCATGTAGTTACTTTTCAGAATCAGTCTACACATCATGTGACTTCTTGCAGTCTTCCAGAACCACTGAGGCGTTCAAAATTGGAGGATCTGCTATGGTGCTTTGCGGAGCTGCTGCAGTTTTGCTGAAGAAAACTGACTCCAAATCTTGCTAAAAATGTGCACAGTCCTGCTGCATATTTGTACAAAAGGTTTGTAGCTGAAGTCCCAAAGAAATTATTATTTGTATTAATTGTTTTTTTTTTCCTGTTTGCTATTCGCTTTTTAGTTAGAGTTTTCTTACTATAGTGTGGATGAGGGGAGAGAGTGTGCGGGGGTTCTTCTGCTTTATGCAGTTTACAGTATCAGCTAGTAGCTGATTTGTAGAGAAAAACAGACAAATTCAGACTGTGAAAAGACTACAGTGAATGTTTTCTCCTTTTTTTGCAGTCTTGGTGGTTAATATTTCTTTAGTATATGTTGGTAGTTGCTATAAATTTGTGCTGTGATATGTGTGTGGTTGGGCTTCATAGACATAACCAGAAATAATCAGAATAAGAAAGGAGTATTTATTTATTTATTTGCGTTTGGTAACCGGGTAGGTGCACTAGGCAGAACCGGTCTATTTTCAGGCATGACCCGCAAGAGAACGAAACAAGTACAGATCAGATCATCAACTACAAGGATGACATCAAAGTGAAATACAAAGGAGTTTCAGGTACAGTGGAGCAAGTACAATAGTAATTAGGACACTAAGCTTAGCAGCAACAATCTGTGTGACAAAACAAGACCTAGAAGGTAAGTGCAGGAATCAGGGGCAAGCAGCCAAAAACAGTAGCAAGTAACAGAATGTAGCACTGATGCACAGTCTATGGCTGTGAAGGTAATAAAATGTAATATTTTGCAGCTTGGTGAGTGTGAAAAATATTTCTAGTATGTGCAAAATGCTGTAAGAAAAGAGTTTGTTTTCTCTGGTGTTTCCTTTTAAATGTACATATACTTTATTCATGCATTTGTTAAATACATGAACACTTACAGCAATACAGCATTCATACTTAGAGATGCAGCAAAATTAAATTTCACCAGCAAAATTGTGGAGAAATCGGCAATTTTGCTGTGCAAAATGTTTTGCAACAATGTTGCAGAATTTGCAATTTCACCCGCAATTTTGCCAGCTCACCAGTCCATCACCAGTTGAGAAATTTTGCCTGCAAGTGGCGAAATTTCACCCTCTGGTCGCAAATTTAATCAGAAGTGGTGGCATTTTGCCAGAAGTGGTGGGATTTTCACCCGTGGTGGTGAAATTTCACCCACAGATGAAATTCCACCAGCTTGGGGGAAAATTGTTGTTTATAGCTGCAGAGTGAAATTTAGCATTTTGCCCAGCAAAATATTTCACGTAATGCATTACTTAAGCAAAATATTTCGCTGGGCAAAGTATTCCAGTTTTGCACAACACTATTCATATGCCAATATCCAAGAGTATCCAAGATTAGGGAACAACAGCATAATGAACACTGCATCCTTGATAAGTATTTTCCAATGCATGGAGTAATATACAATATTAACACAATTGAGCTGCTAATTATCTTGATAAAATTTTACTACAGAAAAATCAAAACTAAACTAACTGGTGGTGGAAAAGATCTATTTTAATTCACAGTGGATACTATTTCATATCCTTTTTTCACCACATCTAGAGACAAAATGGGGGGCCTTCCAAGGCTGGGTGGCACTTGCAGGAGACCTAGAAGAGGACAGGGCAACAGGGACCAGACACATACAGTATCCCTACATGAACATTATGTGTTTGAGCCACAGAGATTTTAGGGCTCTATTTTCATGCAGTTCAATGGAACAATTAAGCCTAATCATCCCCAGTGCACAAACTGGGGTCTAGGCCCACCAGAGCAAACAGTGGATCACAAGCAAAGCATCAAATCAGCAATAGTTGTTGTTGTATCTTATGTTTCCAACATCTTTTCCCACAGATCAATTCTCTGGGGTGACCACTGTTCCAGTCCCATCCAGCACCGGAGTGAAATTAACTAGTTAAAAAAGTAATCTTTCAATTAATATGTAGTGAAGATATTCTGCTCCAACTTTTTCCAATAGGCCAGCTATCCTAGGGACCATATTAAACCAAAGTCTGGAACTGTGCCGCCCAGAAATATTTTTCAAGGTGTGGCAGTGCTAACCCACCTTTCCCTTTTAGTAGTTGCAAAGTTCCATATTTCATGGAGGGTGCTTCTCATTCTAAAGAAAGTGGAAAATCATTGTATACCAGGTATGAAATGCTGAACTTGGGATATGCACCGAAAACAGATAAACTAAGTAAAGTAACCTTGGTAATACTGTACATTTTTTAATTGGCATACACTCAATGAGTTCAAGAGAAAAGTAGACTAATATTGTAAATCCAGTTTCAGTTTTTGCATAAGTGGACCACAATTGTCATCATACAGTTCAGTTAGTTACAGTAGTTGAGTAGGTAGACACCCAGGTATTTAATAGCTGATTGGTCCCATTTAAAACTAAACCCTGTTCTGAGCTGGAGAGAAGGTATATGATTCACAGCCATGAATCTCTGTTTTAGACACATTTAATTTGTACCACAAAAAAATGCCAAAGAGAACAATAATCTCCAGTACCCTTGGTAAAGAAGTTTCATGATAAGCCACATACAATAAAATGTCATCGACATACAGATTGATCCAATGTTCACTTCCCATCACCTCTTGTCCTTGCAATCTCAGATATAGCAGCATGAGCAAGTGTTTCTAAGGAGATGGTGAAGAGGAGTGGGGATGGGGGCCCCGTTAGTTTCCCCTTTGTAAGTTAAAATGAGTTGACAGGTGATCATTCACTTTAACACCCCCCCTGCAGTTTGGCATACATCCCTCAGATCAACTGAATGAATTTACATGAGAAGTCAAATACCTCCAATGTCCGAGTTATTTCAAACACTTTACCAGCATCAACACTAACCAGGAGGACATGTTCCTTATGTGCTTGTAGGTGATTCATAAGATATGGTCAGCCATGCGCAAAACCTGTTTGATCTGGAGCTATGATATCTGGTAGGAGCTGTTCAAGAAGGCAGGCCAGAATTCCTGTAAAGAGATTATAATCTAAGTTTAGCACTGAAATCGGATGATATGAAACACAGTGCATAACATCTTTTCCTTCCTTCCTTTGTAATGGCTTAGATAACCACATGATGCCAAGTTGGGGCATGATTCCAGTGTCCAAACCTTCATTTAAAGCTGACATTAGCAATTTAAAGAGGAGACCCTTAAATGTTTTGTACAGCTCTCCAGAGCACCAATCAGAACTCAAGGTCTTGTCTGCTTTTAATTTTGAGACTGCCAAGATCAACTCTCCCGCTGATATTTTCCATCTTATGCTCTGTTCTGCTGATCTGTCACTTTAGGCAGATGCAAGTTTTGCAAAAAATGTTCTCTTCAAACTCTGTCCTTTGTCGAGTCTTCCACATAATGGTCCATATAATAAACTCAGAAGGCATTTCCAGTTTCCACAGTGACCTGTAATTTCTGTTGTGTCCGAGGGTACAAGATCTGAAAGACCTATGCCATATTCTGCTGCTGACACAGTTTATAAGCCAATAATTTGGCTTTCTTACCAGCTGCTTATATTTTCTTTGCTTAATGCTCCTCAATGCCATTTCTGTTTTGTAAGACAACAATTCTTCTAAGTCCTTTTTAGTGTTTGTAATCTTCACCCAGGCCTCTGCATTACCTGCAGCATGTTCTTTCTGTTCTGCTTCTGGTATTTCCTCTAACGTTTGCTCTCCAGCACATTTCTGTTTGTTTTGATATACAATCATTGAAATAAACATGGCAACCGTTATAATTTCCCACTGAATAGATGCTGAAATCCCATCAAATATATGGAGTCTGATCATCTCTTTAAGATAGTCCTGTAGCACTTGCTTAGCTTTCTCATAGTTTAACAATGCCCCATTCAGGTGCTACAATGTATCCCTTCTTTATCTGCCCAAATCTAGCATTAGTTTTAGCATACCATGATCAGATGAGATTGGAAGTAGGTTCAGAAACTCCACTCAGAATAGATTTTTTTTTTGTGTGAACAGAAAATCAGTTTTGGAGCATATTCTGTGTGGGGCTGAAAAATGTGTGTATTGATGAGCAGTTGGGTATTTTACTCACCAAATGTCTGCATAATCCAAATTCAATGGTTGTCTTTTAACAGGTTTTTGTTCTTTTGTCAATGTATCTCTATGATGACTCAGTGTATCTAGCTGGAGATTCAGTATTATATTAAGATTCCTTCCATAGCACTTACCTTTTACTGCCAGTAAACCAAAGAATTGCTAGAAGAAACTCACCGTACAAGAACTGTATGAAATTGGAAAATTTTGCCTAGCAAAATATTTCGCGTAATTACTACATTACGTGAAGTGCTTTGCCTAGACGAAATGTAATTTCACCTTGGATGGCGATTTCACGTAACGCAAAATTTTGTTAGTTTCACCATAATTTTTCAATTCTGCCCATAAATTTGCAATGTATTATGGGCAAATAGCTGAAATATCATGTGCAGGCTGTTTCCTGCACAATATATTGTCTGTTGAGTCACAGAGCAGTTCAGTGTGGTGCATCACAGTCAATAAACCTTTTAAAACCTCTTTATTTGTTATTTTTTTGTGAGCTAATTTCTCCCAGAACCTAAATTTTGTTCCTAGTGCTGCTAATGAACATTTTTTTTTGTTTTGGTATCTTTGGATAATACCTAGTTAAACTTAGGTAGCGTTTTCAGTTTTCTCTGTGTTTGTGTCTGTGAGGGAGTTGAGTGAGGGAGGGTTGACCGTAGTGTGTGTGTGTGTGTGTGTGTGTGTGTGTGTGTGTGTGTATGTGAAAGCAGAGTAGGCTAGTTCCTTCTGCTCCATCTTCACAAAGGAGAAAGAGGGACCAATGCCAGAAGTAGTAAAAGTAGAGGAGGGAGCAGGGGGTGACCCAATTGGGACCATGGGGATTGAGAGGGTGAGGGAGGGGCTGATGGCACTGAAGGTGAATAAGTCTCTGGGGCCAGATGAGATACACCCCAGAATGCTCAGGGAGCTGGCTGATGAACTGGCAGGCCTGCTACCAGCTCTGTTCAACAGCTCCCTGGACTCGGGGGGTGGGGGTAGTACCAGTAGACTGGAGAACTGAGCACATGGTCATAAGAGACATGGGGAGGGTATCCAGGGCAAAATGTGTTTGTTCATGGATGGCACCAAGCTCTGTGGAAGGGTGAACACATAGGAGGGGATACAAGAGCTGAGGCAAGACTTAGCCAGACTGGAAAAATGGGCAGATTTGGCAGCTGGGGTTCAATGCCAAAAAGTGCAAAGTGATGCATATCAGGGCAAAGAACCCACAGGCAGAGTACTACCTGGGAAAAGTGCAGATAGATGGGATGGAGGAAGAAAAGGACCTAGGGGTTATGATTACAAGTGATCTGAAGCAAACATCACAATGCAAAAAGGCAGTGGCAAAAGCAAACAGGATGCTTGGATGTATAGTAAGGGGGATTAGCAGCAGGAACAGCGAGGTAATCATGTCTTTTGGAGTACAGAGTGCGGTTTTGGAACCCAGGCCTAAAAAAGGACATCAAGGTGCTTGGGGGTTGCAGATGAAGGCAATTAAGATGATCAGGGGACAGCAGGATCGGTCATATGAGGAAAGGTTGGAAGCAATGGGAATGTACTCCGTGGAGGAAAGAAAGCTAAGGGGTGACATGATTGAGACCTTCAGATACTTGATGGGTGTAAATAAAGTTGAGTGCAAAAGTCTCTTCAACAAAAGAGAGAGAACACCACTACAAGGGGGCATAGTCTCAAACTGGTGGGGGGGAGAAACAGGAGAGATGCAAGGAAACATTTCTTCACACAAAGGGTGGTGATGGCCTGGAATGAGCACTAGAGGAGGTGGTTGAGGCTAAGACAGTTGTAGCTTTTAAAAAGGCATGGTACAGGCACAGAGGGAAACAAGGGTGCCACGGCGGTGATGGAAGAAAGGGGGAGGCAGAGGGGGAGGGGGGGCATGAGGCACTGGTGAATAGCCAGGTCTCATCAACAACACGAGCAGACTAGATAGGCCAAGTGGTCTCCTTCTGCTGGCAACTTTCTTATGTGTTTATGTTCCTAATATTTGACAAATTTCTCACAAGTTATGAGTGAGTTTCTGTTATTTCTTTCAAGTCTTAATATTTTTGTTGGTGTGCTACCTATTTGTAATATATTTCTTACATACTGACTCTTTTTTGGGTAACGTTATCTGAACAGTTACTCATTCTGAGTAGTTCTGTTCCTGTTTCACTTTGTTTAATCACTTTTCTGCTTTATTGTTGTATTGGAAATCATTGTAAAAAGTGCAGAAAACAGCAGGTTTTGGTCCTGGTGGTGGATGAAAACCATCTAACAGCATGACTGAAACCAGATTTCTGTCTCAATTTACTGTAACATTTTTTGGGAAACATTTCTGGACTTCTGGGGCATGTTTGGCAGTGGCAGCACCAAGATTATGCCTGAAAACCATTGTAAACGGTGCAGAAAACAGCAGGTTTTGGTCCTTGTGGTGGATGTGAACCATATAACAGCATGACTGGCACCAGATTTCTATTTCAGTTTACTTTAACATTTATTGGGAAACATTTCTGGACTTCTGGGGCATGTTTGGCAGTGGCAGTACCAGATGTGTTACATCTTCAGAATGTTGCACGCAACAGCAATTGACGCAACATCACATAGCATTGTGAAACGGTTTTTTAATAGGCACAATACTTGGCATTTGTGGATAGGAGGAGGAAACATGTTAAAGAGCAGGTGATGCCTTCAGCATAACTTTCACAAAACATAAGACTGACCAGAAATTCAGTTGCATTCAACATATATATAGTTTGCATAGGAAAGACCAGCACCTGTCGAAGCTGTCAGCCATCAGGGCCCTGTGCACAGAGTCTGTATTTTTTTAATTCAGATACCTCGTGTGAGTTGCTTTAATTCTAAGTAAGTATTACTCACCAGAGCACATATCCATAAATTGCACTTTCTTTATTACAGTGTGGCAGAAAATAATGTAAAAAAATGCTTCCATATAGCTAAGATAAAACTGCCTACTCTCTCAAGGCACTGTACTTCATGATACATCAAAGGTTATGTCACACCTGACGCATTTCATACATGCATGCTTTGTCACACACAAAGCAAGCATGTAAAAAATACATGCGTCAGGTGTGACATAACCGGTAACATGTAAGGAATGATGGTGCCTTGGATGAGCGGACATTTCTATCTTAATTACACTGCATGGAAGCACTTTTTACATTGTTTACTTGCCACACTCAAATAAAGAACAGTCACTTTATGGACATGTGCTATGGTGAGTACTTCTTACTTAGAGTTGAAGCAACTCACATGAGGTATTTGAATTTAAAGAAATATGCACTCTGTGCACAAGGCCCAGAAGTCCGACAGCCTTCAGCAGGAGCTAGTCTTTCATTTGCAAACTCCATATATATGGAATGCAACTGCATTACACATCACTATGTTGTTAAAAGTAATCTTATAGCTGTAACCAGCTCTAAGAAGTAACACACACCACAAATAATAAGGGAATAAGGTGTTTATTATGGGAGGGGTACAAGGACATGGTACAGAATAAGAATAACAAATGACAGGCAGGATCAGGAGGACAAGGGTAATACAACAATAAGCAGGGAGAACTAACAGAGAGAAAGAACAAGAAAAGGGACTGAATTCTATAGGGAGCATAAGACAGTACATAGATACATAGATACATAGACAGTGTCTGCAGATAAGGGCCTATGGCCCACCCAGTCTGCCCATTTGAGCTTGTAAGTTCAGTTTATGTTTTCCAAGAAGTCTGTTGCCCCTTACCCCTGACCTCCAGAATTCCTTTATGTCTATCCAATGCATTCTTAAATCCCATGATTGTTTCAGCCCCCACCACTTCCTCTGGCAGGGTGTTCCACTTGTCCACCACCCGTTCTGTGAAGAAATTCTTCCTCATGTTTCCTCTGAATTGTCCTCTCTCCAACTTCATCCCATGCCCTCTAGTCCTGGTACATCTTTTTCGCTTAAAAATAGTGTATTCCTGCACCAGTAATAAACACAACAGCAATGTCAAACAAATTATTTTACATGCAAAATGAAGAAACAAGAGGACTTAAGGATGTAGATTAAAGAGGGCAGAACAAATATTTTTTGTTTTTATTTTTTTTAGGAGGAACATACAAACAGAATAGAAGATAGAAAACTAAAAACAAAAAAGATAAATTAATTTGTGCTTCCACATTAACTGACAGTGGGGCTGCCATGCAGTTCAGACAGGATGCCCATGATTTTGTTGACATCAGCCTGGAATTTAGCAGTCTCCCCCGGGCATCATTAAATTCTTGTCTTAAATCATTTAACTCCTGTTGAAGCTGGTGGATTTCTGACAGAACAGCTGATAAGTCCACATGTGTCACTGCTGGTGGGGTGGGGGCTGCCTGTGCTGGCTCTGGATGGGGGGGGCTGGAAGGGTCTTGATGCTACTGCAGACTGCTGCTGTTGTCTGGTCCAGTGAGCCTGGTGAGGACGCTTCACAGGTCCAGCCACACCTCCTTTCTGCTCACCCCTTTCAGTGCTCACACCCGCACTGCTCCCCACAGCTGCAGCTGATGCTGCCGCCACCTTCTGCAGTTTGAAATCCCATTGAAGCGGGTGGTGGTGCAGCATGTGGCTCTGCTGGCCACTTTTTCCAAAGTGGGAACCAGACTTACCGTGATGCACTTCCTGCCCGCATAGATTGCAGATGAGCACTGGGTCACCTGCTGAACTTACATTAAAAAAACTCCCAGCAGGAGGACTTCAGGGATTGACGAACCTGTTGGGGGGGTTGGAAGATGATGCCCCAGGCACTGACTCCTCATGCTGCATGGGAGGGGGTATGGTCTCCTGCTGCTGGGGTGGAGGAACAGTATCCTGGTGCTGGGGAGGGGGCAGTGCCTCCTGCTACTGCTGTAGTGGAGGGGCCAAAGTTGCCTCCTGGTACTGATGAGGGGGCACTATCTCCTGCTGCTGCACTGGAGGGGCCATGGTCTCCTCCTGCTGCTGTGGAGGGGGCACAGTTGTTTGCTGCTGGGTGCTGGGGCCAACAGCCTCCTGTCACTTTGGCATTTCATTTTTAATGCACATCCGAAATGCACACCTGTCAAGGTGGAGTACAGGTGCCCCACTACCTCTACCCCTTTCCATTATGCCCACCACCACCAGCAATTCAAACAAAACCAAAAAAAGGGACAGAGATAGAGACTCTGAGAGAGAGAGAGAGAGAGAGAGAGAGAGGAGGGGGGAGACACACACACACACACACACACACAATCACAATCCACAGGTACTAAAATATGAAATAAGACAAAGATAAACAAGAAAAAATTAGAAAAAATAGCACAAATTAAGTAGTGTATGTATCGAAGTGCACTCTGCAGTCACAGGACTCTGACTCTGAGTCTAGATGCTGCATGCTTCCTCGAGATACGTAGCACAGGAAATGAACCATTCACTTCTTGCCTGTTTAGACTCAACCATGTGACCACCAGCAGAGAAAACAATACAAATGTTGCCTAATTTCGCCTTATAGAAGCACAAGGTGAAATCGGGTGGTGAAATTTCACCCAAAAGCCATAATTATGCAAAATGTTTTGCTGGGCAAAATTGGCAATTTCACCAGAATTTCGCTGACGAAATTGCATTTTGCTGCATCTCTACTGTACATTGGGGGGGCATACACATTGAATTAAGTAATCTCCTCCCCCTGTACTGTATGTCTCCAGTAACCAACACACATCTACTCATGGGATCAGTTATACTTTGTATACAATGAACTGTACTGATTTCTTCAGAAAAATTGTGAATCCTCTTTTATGCCCTGAAGGGTGTACTGAATGACTAACACATCCAGTGGTGGAGCAGATTTTAGTGTTTTCCTGTACTGAATGAAACCAAAATTCAGAACAAAACTTCTCCAGCTTCATACTCTCTTTTTTTTAATCCAAGTGAGTTTCCTGCAAATATATTATTTCCCCAAGCTTTTTTAAATTTGTGTCATTACTTTATACCTCTTAATAACTCTGCAGAGCCCTTTAACGTTAAATGAAAAAAAAACTGCATTGTGCTACACTAATAACCATCAATCATTTAAGAAAAAGAACCCAGAACAGATGCATTATACAAATACCACCAATGACAGAGTGGTGTTATCCATCCTGCCCTCCCTAACATCCCTAGTCCAATCACCCTCATGAACCAATTATATTACCACATACACAGGTCCCCTTTCAAAACAAGATTGAACAGAAAACCAAACTCAATAAACTTTCAAACTGTAAACTATTCTGAACTCCCACTGCAGTGGTCCATATTTATTTGGGCCTAAAACTACAGATAGGCCTCCCTGCTGTACCTCAGAAATGTTCCCATTTTTTCAGGGATCCCAACTCTTAATTCTGTCTCAAAATTTACCTCATTCCCTCCTAAAATTGATATTTCCATGACTGAACAGTCAGAAATGAAAGCACAAATAATGCAAAATATTAGAGTTACAGACTTGTTCTTCTTCAGAAAATGTATTTTAGACTAAGCCCATTATTCTACTAACTTCCCAAGTGTATACTATTAATTTTGAAGAAGTGTCACTGATTTTGATCCTTTGCCCCTTGTTTCTTTAAGCATTGTCATTGATTTATGATGCAGGATGTTGAGAGGTATGCTTCTTCAGACTTATTTATAGCGCACTTTTCAAATATCAAAGCGCATACACAATAAAAACAAAAATAATCAATCTGATAAAACATATCAAAAATGTTAAAATAGGCAGCAGTACTACAAACTAAACATTGTCCCCAAAAGCTAGACTAAATAAATATGTTTTCAAAGAGGACTTGAAAGTCTCAGTGGACAGGCACTCTCTGATCTGACAAGGTAGAGAATTCCACAGGGTCAGGGCTGCAAATGAAAACGCCCTAGCACCCGAGGTCTGAAGATGGATCCTAGGAACCTCTAGCAAAGGTTCCTAAATGAAGATGACCAGCAGCTTGGGATAGCTGGTGTCACTTCCACATCCTGCAAGGTGTTGCATAGGCTCTCTCTGATGCAAAGCAGGAAGCAGTCACCACAATAGCTGAGCCATTCACTGGACTCCAGTGTCTCTCCCTCAATCCTGCATGGGTATTTGTACATTACCATCCCTAGAAAGGTGTGTCTCAACCCTCCTCCCCCTCTCAGGCAGGGAATCATGATTATGGAAACAGGACTATTTCCGGATAAGTAGAACACATCAGACCTATTCCCAAAAAGCAGGGCCAAGTAACCATTCAGTCTCCAGATATAACATGGTAAACATAATACTTATTATAAGCAAATACTAATTTCAGTCCCAAATACAGCATGCAAAATGGAAATCAGTGTCCTCTTCTTGCTTTCAATTGAGCTAATCCACAAGAGAGTAGAAAAAAGAAACCTGGCACAGTCTATTAAGGGCATCCTGCCCCCTTCTCCACACACAGACACACAGTCAGAGGGAATGTAAGGTTCCCATTTCCAGAGAAGTGATGGCCAGTACCCTGTATTGCTGTGAAAAATGCAAAATAAGCCACACTGAGCTCCCATATCAGTATATCATGCAAATCTTCAATGAAGTTATTCAATTACTCAAATCAATGTCATACAGTGTATTATCCAAAAAAACAGAGTTATACTGTGTCAGTATTATGTGACACTGCTTGTTAAAATAAAAAAGAAGAGCACTTCTTGTTCCCATTCAAGCTATTGCTTTCCAAAACAAAGAAAAAAACATAAAGATACAGCCTGATTCGCCACCAACCAGTTTCAGAAAATTAATATGAGTTCAGACAAATCCCTGGCCCTCAGAAAGAAAGTAAAATGTGATATAAATCCTCCATAATTAACTCCCGACTTATAGGTTTAAAGGCTGTCTTAACCATTAGCGAAATATTGGCTCACTGATTAGGTTAATGTGCTTTCTGAGACTGCAATCTAGAGTAGGACTGATGCAAATTTAAACTTTGCCAGTGAAGTGGCCAAAATTCTCCATTGCGAAGCTTCACAAAGTTTCCATGTACCTCACAAACATTGACTTCACCTAAATTGTGATGTTTTTACCCTGAAGTGGCCATACTGCTAGCAAAGTGACCACTTTGTGAACAAAGTTTGGTCAATTCAGTGAAAAAATAACTTTTGCTGGTCAAAACTTCACAAATTCAGTGAATTTGCACTTTGCAAATTCCGCAGAATTTCTGAATTAATGTGTGTGAAGTGAATTTCAGCCACTCTGCTCTTCTCTAGTCAGGAGCAAGGTCAACCTCATCTTTGACAGTACCTGTTTATTTAAACAATAGGCCTCAGTGCCGGTGCTCTGTTTCCTGACTTTATGCCCATCAGCATGTCAAAAGTTCTACCAGTATTGCACCCCTTAACTGAGGGCTTCTATGGGTTCCCTTGACTCACCCAGAAAAACAAGGGTCAATGCATCTTGTCCCAGAAAGTAGAATCAAAAAGGTAAATACCCTACTACTTTTATCATTCTCAATGACTCCTTCTTCCTAATCTACCCCTTCACCATGGCCCAGAACAGGTTTATCCAATCCATGTTGTGCATCCTTTTGGTGCTGCTGCCACTTAATAAGGTGTTTTGTTTTCATGTGGTTCCACTGGGTGGTACTCCCAAGATGTGAGCCAGCTTTGCCATGGCTGGCTGTCGCTTTGCAGATCTGACAAATGGCAAAGCTCTTATCTTTTGAATCTTGAACAAAGAAAAATCCCATACTAAAGATGTTTGGGAAATGGTTGCTTCTTTGCTGTTTGCCATGGTGAAAGGGCTTCACTGGGCCTACACCTGTAACTAAATCAACATCAAGACTACTGTTGCCTCCCCTATTGCAATCCCCTTGCTTTTCCTGGACCCTTTGCAGTTTCTTTTCAAAAAAACGGTGGCATATGGTCCCCTAATCATATTCTCCCTCCTGATCCTCCTCCTCCTCTTCCTCCTCAATTTCAATGACTCTTGATGCAGAAAGAGCATTTTTCCATTTCTAAACTAATTTACTGTCTCTCTCTCAGATGCTCTCAGTCAATATCTAACACTGGATACTTTAAATCTGAATAAGACACACTGCTGACCAGATTATACCAGGAGAAAGGACTGCTGTGTGACTGAACTTCTCTGCTGGGACTAAAGTAGAAGAACTTTTGTATTTGGACCTTTAATTTAGGGTAAAAAAAAACTAACATATAAAAAAAAAAAGTGTGTGTTTGGCTTAACTGAACTGAATGGGTAACTGAAAAGTCATCTAGGTGTAAATCTCAGGTGACTGAAAGGACTTAACTGCTGTGAGGTTTAAACTACTTGTAGAAAGATCTGGTAAGTAGGGGGAGTGGCTTAGCTAGAAGGAAGCTACATTTAAAGACTGCCTTAGAAAGATTCTGCTAATAGCTTGGCTGAAGACACCAGGAGAAAGGACTGCTGTGTGACTGGACTTCTCTACTGGAACTAAAGTAGAAGAACTTTTATACTTGGACCTTTAATTTAGGGTTAAAAAAAACTAACATACAAAAAAGTGTGTGTTTGTCTGGGTTAACTGAACTGAATGGGTATCTGAACAGTTATCTAGGTGTAAATCTCAGGTGACTGAAAGGACTTAACTGCTGTGAGGTTTAAATTACTGTAGAAAGATCTAGTAAGTAGGGGTGAAGCTAGCTAGAAAAGCTACATTTAAAGACTGCCTTAGAAAGATTCTGCTAATAGCTTGGCAGAAGATACCAGGAGAAAGGACTGCTGTGTGACTGGACTTCTCTACTGGACTATATTGCCTCCTTCCTCCCCTCCACCCCCCCACCCAAAGCTAGTTCTATTTTATAGGCACAGGATTTGACTGACAACAGGAACTTCCTGTTTAGGGGTAGGAAGTGAGTGATCACAGAACCACCAAGGACCCACCATCCTAGAAGGGCAAGAGTAGCTCTCGGCCCCATCTAGCTGCTGGAGGTCTGCCTCTGAACAAGTAAGTGGTCTACTAGAAATATAGGATATTCTTGTCTCAGAACAGGACAATCAGGAGCTTAAAGGGCACACAGGCAGAAAGTAAGGAGAGAGAGAAAAAGAGGAAAGAGTAAGGATTGCAACACAGTTAAGGGCCAGAAATAAGACATGATTGGAGTGGTGCAGTGCAGTGGCTGTGGAGCAGCAGTCTTCGGAGATGTTCTGGAGGATGCGGTGTTGTCCCATCTGCAGGCACCTCTCTGGGCTGAGGGAGGAGGTTGCTCATCTCCAGGCTGAGTTGGCCAGGATTTGTGGGACCTCCTCTTCCATCCAGGGACCACCAGTGCCACTGCCGTTGCCTCAGAGGTTGCCAAGAAAGAGGCGGTTGAACCACAGTGGGCTCAGGGAGGGTGAGGTGGTGGAACAGAGGCACATCCTCCAGTTGTACCTCTCCACAGATTCCTATGCCATTCTGTGAAAGTGTGGTTCCTCATGGGCACCTACAGTGGAGGCCAAGGATGCTGGGAACCTCCCACAAGGAGACCCACAGGAGGGTGGCAGGGGACCCTGCAGGGAAGGAAACAACTCCTGGTGGGGGACTCATTGTTAGAAGGTAGAACTGGGCAAGGAAGAGGAGAGAGTAAGGTGCCTGCCTGGCGCCATGGCTGGAGGGACAGGAGCGAATCCTCAGGATTGCGGAGTAGCTGCACAGGGAGGGAGCTGGATGTCATTGTCCACCTAGGGACAAATGACCTGGCTACAAAGGGATTAGAGAAGCAGGAAGAGTTTGTGGAATCGGGAGGGTCCTTAGTCAAGCAGCACGCACGGTAAACCTTCTCGGAGGTGCTACCTATCTATGGCATAGGAGGCTAGGGTGTTCCATACCATAGGATTCAATCAGTGGTTGAAAAACTGGTGTGGAGCTCAGGGATTGGCTTCATTGGGGACTGGGGTCCACCTGGAGTGATGCAAGCCTATACTGGCATGATGGGCTGCATCTGTCCGGGAGGGAACTAGGATCCTAGGTGATAGGTTTAAATGCTTCATTGGCAACTTTTAAACTAGCCAAGGGGAGGCACTGGAAAGGAGCAGGAAAATCCTAGCCCCCAAACAATCACAGTAGTAATGGCAAACACCAACATGGAGGTGTCAATAGGGAGAAGGGCAGGGGTAAATGGAGAAAGTGACAAAGGCAAGAAGGACAGGGATGGGGCAAAGGGGTAAGACCATCAGGAAATGGAGGGTAATGAGTACCAATGCCCATAGTCTGGGCAAGCTCCCTGAACTGGTGGCCTTAATGGAAGAGGAATGCCTGGATATCGTAGCAGTCACAGAAATATGGTACACAGAGAACCATGACTGGGATGTTAACATACCAGGTACATAACTTACAGGAGAGAGAGAGGCAGGGGAGAAGAGGGGAGGAGTAGTCTCTATGTAAAGGAAGGGATAAAGCAACTGAACAAAAGAGTAAACAGGGAGGAGAGGAGGCACTGTGGGTCACCTTGGAGACTGGAAAGGCACCACAATCCGTACAGGGTTGTGTACAGACCCCCATGTCAGGGAAGGAATGGACAAGGATATGAAGGAAGGCATTCTTAGAATGGCAGAGAAAGGGAGATACTGTTGCTGGGAGACCTGAATATGCGGATGTTAACTGGAGCACATTGCTGCAGCCACATCCAAGAGCAGGGCATTCTTGATGCCCTACAGGTGGCAGGCATTAGACAGCTAGTTTCAGAACCCACTTGTGAGGGAGCAATCTTAGACCTCGTACTCTCAAACGGGAGCAGTGAGAGGATCTCAGGTCTAGAAGTGGGTTGCCATCTGGGGACAAGTGACCATCAAACAGTGTGGTTCATGTTAAACTCAGCTACGGAGTCAAGCCATACAAAAGTGAGGGTACTGGACTTTAGGAGGCGACTTTGGTAGATGGAGAGCGCTCAGAAAAGCACTAGCAAACAGGCTAGAAGGAGGTGTGGAGCAACAATGGGGAATTATCAAAACTGCCATCACAGAGGCAACAAGCCTTTGTGTGAAGCAAATAAACAAATCAAAATGAAAGAAAAGCCACTATGGTTCTCAAGAGAGGTGGCTGTGAAAGTCAGGAAGAAAAGATAGCATTCCGGAAGTATAGAAACACAGAAGGATCAGGACAGAGAGCTGTACCAGTTAAGGCAGAAGGAAGCAGGGAGGGAAGTCAGAATAGCAAAGGCCCAAACTGAGGAAAAGATAGCCAACTCAGTTAAGAAGGGGGATAAAACCTTTTATAGGTACATCAGCGAGCATAGAAAGACAAAGGGAGGGATAGTGAGGCTGAATAGAATGAACGGTGGGTGGGCAGAGGGGGACAGTGGAAAAAGCAGGAATACTGAATGAATATTTCTGTTCAGTATTCACAAAGAGGAGGAAGTGCCTAATCAATTAGAAGCACTCTTGATAGGGGGTTGATCCCAGTCCTTTCACAGAAAGGGTTCTGCAAGAACTCCAAAAACTGAAGGTGGAGCGAGCAATGGGTCCTGATGGAATTCACCCCAGAATTCAAAAGAATTAAGGATGGAACTAGTGAAACCACTGGCTACTCTTTTAATAAATCATGGGAGGATGGTGTGGTACCGAGGACTGGAGGAAGGCGGATGTGATTCCCTTCACAAAGTGGGACCAAGACAGAGGCAGGAAACTACAGACCTGTCAGTCTGACCTCTGTGGTAGGGAAAGTGATGGAGTCACTTCTGAAGGAAAGAATAGTTGAGTACCTAGAGGTCAGTGGAGCACAGGATCCAAGGCAGCATGGGTTCTGGACAGGGAAGGTCATGTCAGACAGATCTAATAGATTTCTTTGACTGGGTGACCAAGTAGTAGACCAGGGAGGGGCTGTGGACATGGCCTACCTAGACTTTAGCAAGGCATTGACACAGTCCCACACAAAAGATTATTAGTCAAATTAACCAGCCTGGGAGTGGGTCCCAGGGTGGTAGCCTGGGTAAAACATTGGCTGGACAACAGGACACAGAAGGTAATTGTAAATGGAGTCCACTCTGAAGAAAGGGTGGTTACTAGTGGGGTACCGCAGGGTTCAGTATTGGGTTCAGTCCTTTTTAATGTCTTCATCAGTGACATTGCAGAGGGACTGGAAGGAAAAGTATGCCTTTTTGCAGATGACACAAAGATCTGCAACAGGGTTGATACACAAGGAGGCGTGGAAAGGATGAAAAGGGACTTGGCAAGGTTGGAGGAATGGTCAGACGTATGGCAGCTAGGATTCAATGCAAAAAAGTGCAAAATAATGCACCTGGGAAACAAGACCAGGGAAGAATACACAATGGGTGGGAGGTAGTAACAACAACAAAACAGGAAAGGGACCTGGGGTAATCATATCAGATGACCTTAAGGTTGCAAGCAATGTGAGAAAGCAGTAGGGAGGGCGGGGTATACTGGGATGTATAGGGAGGCATCAGCAGCAGAAAACAGGAAGTTGTTATCCCTCTGTACAGACAGTTGGTGAGACCCCATCTGGAATACTGTGTCCAGTTCTGGAGACCCCATCTCCGCAAGGACATAGACAGGATAGAGGCAGTCAGAGGAGGCAACTAAAATGGTGCAGGGTCTGCAAGAGAAGCCATATGAGGAGAGACTAAAGGAGCTTAATATGTATACCCTTGAGGAAAGAAGGGAGGGGGACATGATAGAAACTTTCAAGTACCTCAAAGGAATCAACAAAATCAAGAGGGTAGCATCTTTCAGAAAAAGAGACTTGCAAGAACAAGGGACACAATTTAAAGATAGAAGGAGGCGGTTCAGGGGCAATGTGAGAGTATTATTTCACAGAGAGTAGTGGATGCATGGAACAGTCTTCCTGAGGAAGTTAATAGGGTCTAAAACTGTGGGAGAATTCAAGAATGCATGGGACAGACATAAAGCAATTCTTGTGGGGGGCAGGAAGATATAGGCTGTTGGTTAACTAGGATCTGCGGCCTATCCTGTAGGTAGGGAAATGGGCATACTAGATGGGCCTAGCGGTCCTTATCTGCTGTCAAAGTCTATGTTTCTATGTTTCTATGTTTCACATCTACAGTATACACTGCATCTCCACCTGCTCTACTTCCTTAGCTGGCATTTCATCATTACTCATATTCCTTGACCCTACATTCTCCATTATTGAAAAAAACATTTGGAATCATCTTCCTCTACTCACTCAACTACCTCTTCCCATGTCTCTTCCTCCTCTAGCACCTCACGCTGAGACTCTTCAACACCATCTCCCATGTCTCAAACTCCACAGTTTCCTAAGATTCTTCAAGTACCGATGACCCACCTTGTGGCTGTGACATCATTAACATTTTGTCGGTAGAGCATACTAAAGAGAAGCAGTCCATAATCCTTTTGTTATGTTCTCTAAAATCATTTCTCTTTTGGAAGTCCTACCAGTCATGCTAGAGTGCAGAGAAATAACTGTCAGCCATAACAAAATGTCCATTTAAAACAATTCCTATGAATATACTGTATGACTTTCAAAAGAAGAATTGATTTTAGAGAACATAAAAAAGGGATTATGGACCACGTCTCACAAGTAAGTTCAATGAGCAAAACATTGAGAACTCAGTGGCCATCAATAAATCTCTGATTGTAAATAAGTAGGGCTCCTGTGTTTATTATTCACCCCAATGATAAACCCTGTCTGGCCTCCTCACATAACTGAGGGCCATGCAGTAACTGTAGTATATGACCAGTTACATAAATATAGTACTACAGTCGCCACCACTTATACCTACTGCGGATATAGCGGACAGTTGGCTATAGTGGGCAAAACTGTATTTCCATAGGAAACTATGATAACAAGCACCACATATAATGCCTTAAAAACACCTTCTATTTTGGGCAGTCTGTGTTGATCAGCTGTGTGACACAGTGTGAAATACGATTTTGCTGAGCTACTTTTCCACTGAGACTGGCTCAGTTGAAAAAAAAATGTTTCTTGTTTGGGACTGGGACTATTTGGGACTGCACTGCACTGTTTTTTGTTTGGGCCTTGGAACTTGTTAAAATGAAATAAATGTTCACTCAGTATAACAGCAATGAAATTTGGCACCTCTTTATTCAAACAACATGGAAATTGGTTATAGTGCCCACCTCATATAATGGGCAGAATGTGCTTACACAGATGTGCCCATTATAAACGGTGGGGACTGTACTTTCTTTCTTCCATTCTAAATTATCTCCACTGGCTTCCAGGTCTCCAGTATATCCAGTTGCATGGCCTTCCTCATGAGCTACAAGTCTCTGCATGGTTTTTGAACTCTCTGTCTGACCTGCTTACACATTAATCACCCTCTTAACTCCTGATTTATTTTATTTATTTATGACTGAAAGAGAAGACTGGGGGGATTGCAATACTTTCAACTGTAATCCAGGGCAACATGCAGCAGCTAGACAGCAAACAAAAACCATTATTACAATAAAAACATAGTATCCATCTAGATAAACCAGTTATAGTTTTCTTTAAATTTCAATTAGGTGGTTAAATCCTTTTTAAATTTCATAGGACATCCTATACAACCTATTCAATGACAGTAGAGCTTATTTCATACAGAGAAGGCATAAAATACAAATTCTCTTTTACTAGAATTTTATTGTAATTTCCTTCAATGAGAGATTACTAACAGATCACAGTAATACTTGTGGAAAGGGATTTGGGGATTTCAAAGTGCATTTTTTTGATTACCATTGCTAACATATTGTTGGTCCATCTTGCATTTGGGGAATGGATAGTACTTGTGTCATGTAATTAACATTTATGACTGAGACTTGGCACAGAGAGAGCAAGTCTATATATATTTTTAAATGTCACTACTGAGGTTTGGCACAGAGAGAGCAACTCTATATGTATTTTTAAATGTCATCACTCATTGGTTTTGCCTCACAAATGGTACTTTTGTTCCCTTTCCTTATAATTTAAAATAGAAGAGTCACAGAATATATTAGCATTGACTGAACAGAGTTTGAGGTTGTTAGGCAACTTCAGAAACAGTCTTAAATACTAGTATGAGATAGACAAATAAGAACACAGGCATATTTTAAAAAATGAATACATTTAAGTTTGCCCAATACTGCAGTATGCTTAGTGAACAAAAAATGCGGAATAGACAGCCATTCTAGTTATTAGATCTCTTAGTCTAGAGAGGTTTAGTATTATAAAACAATCTGATTGGCTGACTGAACTGTAGAAAGGCTACATTATGGCTGGAAATCCTCATGTATGTAACCCACCTTGTGTTGGGAAGTCATTGTAAAGCTTGAACTCATGGTCAGTTTACCTCTTGGCTAAGGCTGAGTGAAGTGAGCCAAAGCCAGCTTAGTTTCAGCTTTGAGTTGAGGCCTGAAAGTTTGGTTAGGATTTGCCAATTCAGCTGAACCATTTTTTCCCCAAAATACAGTAATTGGCACAGGGTGAAAAAGACTACACATGGTGGGGGGCCTCCAGGCCTACTGACTATGAATTATGGTAGTTGACTCATGGCAGGTACTGCTGGCATGCATCTGCTGTGGATTATTGTTTGAAGTGCAGTGACAGAGCCTGCAAAAGTCATTAAGACAGTGTGAACTAATGTACTGTAATAGTTACTATCCATTACTAATCTTAAGGTGTATACTTACTATACCTTGTAGTCTCCCATGCTTCGCTTTACATCATGACAGTTACTATATTCTACTTTATAAGACCATGGAGTTTACAATGATGTTTTACAGTAGGATTTTTATTTCATTTATTTTCTATTATTATTATTATGTTGTGTTCGATATATAAGATGATACATAGTAATGTGTATGATAACGATAAAATATAAACTTTTGTTTCATTTTTTGTTTATATGACAACATGATTTGTGAATATTTCTTATTTAGAACAAGTCAACTCTTGTGGTTGTTATTTTAATGTAGTTTATAATTTTTTATTTGTATACCAAGAAAATTAGTTGTAAGATGGTATAAAAGCTTCACTGCGTTTCTGTAGAAGATCATAAATAACGGCATGTGTGGTATTCAAGTGGACTCACCGTGGGAAGAACCATTGTAGGGGTTTCCTTTTGTGCACTTTGGAAGCCTATTCATATGGTCATAGAAGTGGAATAAGCTTTTGAAGCATGCACCACTGCATACATTGTCTGGGCCTAGCACACCAAGGCAATATGAAGCATGATGGATTTTTGAATTAGTGTTTCACTTCTTTATGGAAGAGTCTTCAAAAGTCAATGTCCTCAACAGTGGATAATTGTTGAAAGTCATGAGCCATCATTGCTCCCCAGTAAGTTGTGAAATGAGTGCCAGGACACTGATTCTTGAGAATTTGTTGGTACCATCAGAGGAGCCCAGTGGAACATGACCCCTTATATGACATTAAATTTGTTGGAGAAGATAATAGTAATACAATATTTTAAAATACTTTAAAGGAACAATGTCAGCCCCCGTCAGGCTTCAAAGTGTCTTTGTAATAAAAAACAGGTTATGGTTGGTCACATTCTGTAAAGATATGTGATGTAGCTGGTAGTTTGATTCTGATTCCCTTTTTTCTTTTTAAGAGTGGAAAACAGACTGCACACCATACACGTGGAAGATAACAAGAGCGTGGATCAGTTCAAGCAGAAGAAAAATCAAGGCAGGATCAAATTCACCACAGAAGAGTTAAAGAAGGTGGAAGTGACCATGATAACAAGTATTTGGGCCAAAGTTCAGGACACTAAATATCCCCATAGCAAATTCCTCACACTGGCTGCCTTAATGAGTTAGGAACTAAAGAGACTGTGCTATGTTGTCCACCTTTAAAATTATATTTCCATTGTCTCTAGCCTAGTCTGCCCTGTACTACATGTGATGCACACCAAAGTATACAAAACTCTCTCACTTGTCTCATAGGCTTATATGTCTTATATGTTTTATTGCTTACATAGGGCATGTGTTGCATGCATTAACAGTGTGCCATGCTCTCTGTTTGTGTTTGATGGATGCTGACCGAGTTGATGTGTGGAGGGCTGTGTTCTGGCCGGTGATTGACCATGACACCGATAGTCTGACAAGGGTGGGTGGGGGACACACCGATAGTCTGTTAAGTGGGATTGAAGGATGTGGTCCTCTGTGCCAATGGTTTTAGGTGGTGAACAGTAACCAGCTATGAGAAATATGTTGTGTGGGGGCAGATCGCAGTTGGCGTATGTGGTTTGTGTTTTGGTATGGTGGTATTCCTTGCAAACGGCTTACTGAATAACTGTGGTGGGACAGCTCATGCACTTTTGTGAGGGGGGCAGACATACCAGAGATGGTGATGGTGGGGATTTTCATCCAAACATGGACGGGATCGCATGGGGTAAGGGACCCTTAAACAACATCATATAATACTTACGTCATAGGTCATGGGTGAGTGTGTGGGGAAGGTCCACTATCATGAGGGAACTGATTGCACTTTATGGGTATGGGAGGCTGCACCACTACACACTACGGTTATTATATGTAGTATATGCAGGGGTGATATCTGAGGGACAGTGCTACTCCAGACATAATGTGCAGGAAATTGGCTATATGGAACTGTTATGGGAAGGAAGTGGAAATCACTATAATATGGGATAGCTGCCTGTGACTGGACATTTGGGCTGCCAGTGATGCACAAATTAACCTCACTTACAATACAAATGTGCCCATTGTATGGATGCTAATGGTCTCAGATCACTTTGTGAGCACCGAGGTTGCATTTACATAGTTCATTATGAATATCACAAATTCGGCATGCACACTTCTCAGTTTGGTACCTCATATTTTGGAAGTCATGATTACAACTGGACCAACATGGCCAAATATTCATTGTAGTAGTGCCACTGTGCCAACCAGTATAATATGTGGTCTTTGAACATAAGGGGACACCGCAAGGAGTAGTTTCATTTATTGCACATTTTGAATATCTGAAACTGAGTCTTTATAACATATATATATATCAAGTTATTAGTAAACTGATTTTTATTTTCATTTTTTTCACAGGAGTTACCATCATGCTGTGTACAGTCAATTTGTATGGTGGATATGACAACACCAAGGAAAAAGGAATTGATGGATAATACCAGCTTGTACCATCACAGCGATACGAGCCCTGTTCTCATTTGAGGAGCACACAGGATTACTTCCTCCACCACAACATGAGTAGCTGACATTTCCCCCTTCAGAGATGCTTGTTGCACAGTTTTACATGTTAACTGTTTATTTGTTTTCCCCATTGTTGTAGATGTTGATGAGACGGTACTGCTGATTTTAATTTAAAAACTGTATGTTATGCCTATTTCTACAGTGGGTATAGCATTGAGCATTTCTGTAACTGTTTTTTTTTTATTTTATTTTTATTAATTTTTCAAATTATAAGTTTATACAATTAAAGGTATACATGTTAACATTTTCCATTCCATTATATATTTTCCCCTATATTACTTTTACTTTTTAATGCATAAGGCATGTCTAGACCATATCATGGGGGGGGGGGGACAAAAATATAACTCAGTATAAACTTATTTAATTCCAGGTAAGCACTGCTTATCTTAAGAATATTACTATTCTGTATTCAGATACATATTAACTACAAAAAGAAAAATTAGCCCATTGCCCACCTGACAGCAAATTTTTGTTTAAGTACTTAATTATTTAATTTTTAGTTTCTAAATAGCTCTCTATGCGGTCTTAAGAATAAACTATTTTATTAAGCCCATAACACTCCCCAATATCCAATATAGGTTTCATAGGTGGGTTACGAGTTTAGGGGTCATGAGACCTTTAAGAACTCGCCACTAATTGTGGTGTTGCTGACATCTTGGTTTTCCCGTATATTGATCTAGCCTAGTATTAAATAATTCCAAAGTACTGCTGGACACCACCTCATTAGGTAGATTATTCCATGTGCTAACCACACGTTGGTTAAACCATCTACCTCTTCTGGTAGTTCTATACACTTCTCCTCTAAGCTGTTGATTATGAGATCTAGTAGATCTTAAATTTGAACCCCTCTGTAAGCCAAACGAGTCCCACAGAAAACCGTTTTTACTTGTGTTATATAATAAACATAAATCCCCTCTAAGTCTTCTGTATTCCACAGAATACAGGTCCAGTTCAACTAATCTGTCATGCTATGGTTTTTCTTTCATACCATGGATTCCCCTGGTTGAAAAGTGGATACCAAAATATCTTTAATCAATTCTCTTACATTCTCAAATTCTGGATCCAGAGAAAGAGGCAATCCAATAAAACTGAGATTCTTATATCTCTGCTGATTCTCAAGCAGCTTGATTTTCCTTGAAAGTGCTATATTGTCTCTAAGTAAATCAGTTATAGTAGCTTCAATAGTTGTACCTGTAGTTTTATTTGTATTTTTCTCCACTTCTTTCTTTGTGTTCTCCATCTGTTTTGATAAATTCACAATGTTTTCCTGGTTTTGCCTTGCATCTTGCTGAAGGAACTCCACCTTTTGAGATAATGCCCGAAATTTTGAGTCAAATGATTGGGTCCATGTCGATATCTTTTCAGGGACTTCACTTAGGTAATCAATTGAGTGGCATCCCTCAGCCAATTCTATATGTTGTTCCAATGGCCTTTCATTGTCAGCACAAATGTTTGAAACAGCTGGTTCAATGTGCCATAACAATTCAGTTAAGTCTGCCATAACCTTTAAATTGGGCCCTTTAACCATGGTTTGCTTCACTGAAAGTTGTTTAGTAGGAGATGGAAGCTTTTTGGTTAATAGCAGTTCTGTTTTGTGAATAGGTAAAAAGGAGGCTTTATTTTTACTATCTACAGAAGGTGGTGTGTTATGGATTTGCAAGTGTGCCAGTTCTTTATGCCACACCTGTGAACTTGATTGCTGCTCTATGTGCTGCTCCTAGGGCTGCAATAGATCTGCTTTCGGCATTCTGAAACCAAAGTTGGGGCTTCCCAACCTGGCTCTCCCCATGCCCTCCAAGCCAGTTTCAAATCTATAAATTTTCTCAAAATGTCTGATCCTAGGAGACTCATATTCCTCAGAGAAGGCTAACAATTTCAATTTCCTTTTATCTCCCATGTGTTTTGTACCAAAAAAAAACACTTAAAAAGCAAATAATTATCAGACCTTTTTACAGAGCTCACTCATGAAGTAGCTACCTGTGGCCATGTTCTAGCTCCTGTGACCATTTCTGTAACTGTTGCAAGGAAAAACAAAAGACCTTGTGAATCAGTCAAAAACAGATAAATGTGTTAAAAGTATTGAACCCCCTATTTGGTTACTGGGCACATAGTAAAATGTACCTTCAACCACCTTGCATTTACATTTAACAATACTGACATTTCTGCCTTTCTACTACTCTCATTACTTCTTAGTGTTACAAAAGCTTTTGTGGCCCTTGGTCACACACAGCATTGTCATTTACATCTATGCTAATAGATTACTCAGTTTCTAATGACCTAGAATTTATGTTCTGTGCCTTCTAGATGGTGGGTGTCCCTTCTTATTCATTCTTTATTTTAAGGAATCAAGATCTCCTATTTCTAATCAGTTCTTTGAATGGGTGAACAAAGTGGAAGGGACATGGTTTCTGTCATAAAGTGTCCTCACTTTCTTATGTGATGGATAGACCTCTCGCAGACTTACAACCTCGTCATGGATTTTACGTAGGTAATCTGTCTTATGAAAAATAAAAGAAAATAGTAATATGTGACTTTCAATAAGAAACTGTCATTAGAACCAGTCCTAGAGTTCTCTACTATTTTGAAATGATGTACAGTTAGGTAATATACAATTTGCTGTTTAACTCTCAAATCACTCATATTTTTTACTCTACCCATGGTGTTGCCTCACAATACAAATGTTACATCCCTGGTGGACTAGCATAACCCCATCCCTATCCCCAATATGCCAGTATAAAAACATAGATTGCATTCACCTGTGTGTAGTGTATTCACACACACACACACACACACACACACACACACACCCTACAACATGCATTTTCCTGTCATAAAGCTCACATCTCCATCTCATCACCAACTGCACTGCCAAGAAGTGTGTATTGTGCAGTCATATGTTAAAGTACATGCCCCTTGAAAGATCAGTAGGCCTTCATCCGAGGTGTAGCATGAATGATCGCGTCAGTCACTGGATTGTAGATTGGATGTGGTGGTGGGGTCATGGGCATTGCCTGCCTGTGTTTGTGGACAGAGGGTCCGCTACATACAAGGGAACAGTATCTATTGTAATATACAGTCAAACAGGGGATAGGGAGGGAGTTACACACTCCAAACCCCCTCTGAAAAACAGGACATAAATTGGTAACCCTCCCAAAAAAAATTATCAAACTCTGGTGACATTTTACTTATGGAAGGTGATCATCATCTTTACAGGCTTCACAATAGCCTTTTACCCCTTTTTTGCTTTAGGAAAGCAAAGTTTGAATCTTTGCTTGCCACCTTGCTTGCCTCCTTTTGTCACAGCTTGTGACCAGGATGCAATTTCATTAAAGTGTAAGGCTGCAAGTATGTGTCTATAATGTTATGAAAAAGGGATACCATAAGTTTCACAGCAACCACTGACATGTAGATGAACATTTATTTTTGTGCAGCAGTTTTCAAAAATGTTTACCTGGTATACATAGTGGTATAAAAAAATCGGGAAATTTAGGGGCAAAATGGTATATCAGACCATGGAAAACTTCAAGTCCATATGTCTGATAGGCTGGTGACACTTGCTGCAGATCCTTGAGGAGATATGGACTCGACACAACCTCCAAAATCATTTTGTGCTGTCCACTACCTGTCATAGCACACAAACAGAAGGAAAAAAAATCCATTGTAAGGATTGTCTTATGGATATTTCTCAACACAATTTGGTGAATGTATGGTAAATATGGTCATGTAATAACAGCACCTTTTCTTAACCACTCACGTTACTCCGTCATTTCCTGGTGCAAACACTGAGGAAACAAATCTCCATGGCCACTAGGAATATCAGTGAAGTGGTTCAGAATACTCAGCCACTTTATGTGATAGCTTCATGATGCTGAGCCATGGAGCCAGCCACCCAAAACATGTGGCTGTTAATTGATTTGATCTACATGTGACTCCGGGCACAATCTTTTATCTTTTCAGCATTCTCCAGTGTTTTGCATACACCTGTACAATAGTGAAAAGAATGTTACATACAAAAACTGTGTGTTGCATGTAAGAAATTAGACATGACAGGTTGTTCATTGAACAGATAGCACTGCACACCAATGGGTGTGCTAATGCATGAGGCCATGTGCCGAGTGCATTCATCCACAGGAAGCGTGGTGGTTTCTGTTCAATGCACACCCAGGAGTGTCTTATTGCACTTCTAAAATTGGCTGCCTTTCATTTTTTTTTTAATGTACCATGCTTTTTGGGTGCCAGACTATGTGGGGCTCAGCCCCTGACTCCACTGATCTGTGCACACTCCCGGGACTTACCAGGAGTGGTGATCCACCCAGGCCCACCCACTCTGGGCAGGGCTGTCCAGTGGACCCAGCCCCCATGGACACCTGTAAAAGGACCCTACAGAAGCACCACAGGGAGAATCTTCCTGGCTTGCCCCCAACCAGGGTGTGGCCACTGGGCCAGACTAAAACAACAGAAACTCTCACTCAGCTGCTGGCCAGGCACCGCGGATGCAGCATGAGGCCGGAGGCATGGGGTGTCATGGATGGAGCTGGCAGCCATATTCTTTGACGGGCTCCCCATGAGGCATGGTGTGCAATGATTTAGTGCATGAATGCGTTGTCCAGCATACCTCCCCGACAGCTTGGCACTGGCAGCTGTATTCCCCCAGCCTCCAACAGGTGTAAATCACGCACTGGTCTTTGTCCCCCCATCCCAGAGGAGAAGAGCAGTCCATAGGATAATCAGTCCTCCTCCCCAGCCAGTCCTCTGATGTCTCAAGTCCGGATCTGAACCTGGGACGTCAGCATCGCAGGTGGAAATTCAACCAGTGACCATAGCTTGCCATGATTAAAACATGCCATAAGGACTGGCCACCATACCTTGGTGTGGTTAAAACAAAAACCAAAAAAGATAATGTGGTTCTCCACGTGGGTGCAGCAACATGGGCACTAAGACAATATTCAGAAAGTTCAAAAGGGAACTCTGTGTCAGCTCGCCAGATAAAACTTTCAAACATGCTAGAAGAGAAGAAAAAAAACCTCACAGGGAATTTCTAACTATACTCATTACAGTACTGCCATTTCAGTTTACAAGAATTTGATAGTCGTAATCTCATCCATATACGTGTCCCGTGGCTGCTGCCGGAGCTCAGCTTACAGTGAGAGGGTTTTCAGTGAGTCTGACTTGTGCCAACTACAGGTCTGAGACTGCACTGGGATCTTTGGTGTCTGTGGTAAATGTGACCGAATTTCAAGAGTTGAGTGTACCATTAACCACAGCTTAACTGTGGATAATGGGAAACTCAGCTCTCGAAATTTAGTCGTCTTCTCCACAGGCACCACAGATCCTGGTGCAGTCTTAGGCCAGTAGTCGACACAAGAAAGATTTACTGCAAACCCTATCACTGTGTGCTGAGCTTTGGCAGCAGTCACAGGATACATACACGAATGAGATTATGACTATCAAGTGCACGTTTACTGAAATGCCGAGAGACGTTATAAAATGGGCAGTGTGGAGTGTGAAAAATTAAACCAGGTGCTGCCTACCAACTTAAATTACAAATAAAAATTTACAGAAAAAAATTAACACAGCTAAGTAAATCACGATGCGCTGGCAGTCTGTAATGTCCAACATCAGCATTGGTTTATTTATTACACTCTGTCCTGATTTGGGGGAACGTTTCATTACAGTACCTGTGCCTCTAATGGATTTGATGCACAGGTGACAGTCAATCAGAAGATGGGAATTTCCCTGCCCATTTCATAAATAATGGTGGATGACATACGATCGCAACTGAAAACCAGAGAAAATTCAAATGGTGAAACTACATCATAGTTCCCAATGTTAATTAAGCTTTCAGGGCTAGTGAGATGTCGACAACCATGAAATGGAGACCCCAAATTGTGGTTTTCTATGAACAGAGCTAATAAACTATAGAAAGCATATATATATATATATATATATATATATATATATATATACATATATATACACAGTAAAGCTGCAGGACAAGAGTTGTCTGGAGAGACATTTTCAAGACTTGACATTGTAGTGTGACACTGTAACTTGCAGTTCAAAACCCTACTGTTCCCACCCCTTCCAAATACCATGATGGGTGCACATGCCAGTGTCACAATTGTGTACTGTCCACATGTGTCAACATAACAGGTCTTACTGAGTCTGTGACAACACAAACTATTGTCACCATAACATACTAACCAGTGTAAACATTTGAATACACTGCTGATAGGAAATGCACAAATATGTATACTTCAGTAAAGATTACCTACCTTTGGCTAGATGCCAAACATCAAAGTAGTGCTGTTTTTCTTGGTGTGTCCTTCACATGTATGCTTTGATTTGAATGTGCCAATCTTTTACTAGCTGTTTCACTTTGCGGCCATTTTCCTCCAGCCAGTCCAACCCCTTCTTCAACCCCTCAAGCTCCGTAGCACATGAGTTCTTAACCTCTGAGCACTACACACACAGGAAAACCAGAGATATGTTATTATGTCTGCAATGTTCTGCATACATTCAGTATGGTATGCTCACAAATGTACTAAGTGACCAGATTTTTACACAAAATATAACTGGTATCGCTATGAAGGTTACGTCAGCAATAATACACAGCAGGGTATGGGATAGAGTGTTGTAGCATGCACAAGGCATGACAGTGCGATGAGGCATGAGCCCACAGGCAGAATGTATTCAGTCCCCTCACCATGCATTCCAAATGTATAACGCACATGCCCTAAGTTGTTGATTGTGCATATAAAATGGGTCTGGATATTCTACATGGAGTTTATAGTTTTAGCCATGTATTAGATCCTCGTAATTCACTGGTAACAACCAATCTGATTGTTTACAATCAAGTGAATAATTCATAAAATTGCCCCCTTGTGATGCCTGGGTGTGTGGCAAGCATGTACAAGTTTATTTGGTCAAATCCTCTTTGTTAACATCACCACATTAGTAGTACTATAACATGTTTATATGATTCATGAGTCGCAGTACATGGATACATGTATGTATCTGTACTGAGGGGAAAGGACAGAAGAGGCAAACATTTGTTTGGAGGGTTACAACCATCAGTAACCACAACACGTCAAAAGAATCGCAATTTTAATGTTATCTGAAATTGTTATTTTTGAAGGAGAACTACCAGCACAGATGAAGCCCTGACCACTGCACAGATTGGTGCTTTACCTCACAGATCCCCCCTGCAGGCCCAGTATGCATTCAAAGATATTTTTACCTCAATACTCGTAAAACGTGCCCGTAAGTCTATACCAGCTGGCATCTCACCACCTAAGGTGGTGCTGCACTGCCCTTTACTGAATGTTGCCCTTATGTATGGAGATTTAATTATCTCTGTATCTCTGATGCCCTGCTCTACTGTTACAGAATTTGCCTAAATGCCGTATGTTTTTGCTTAAGTGCCATGTGTATGCCTGGCATACACACGGCATTTAGGCAAATTCTGTAAAAATCACACTGGTCATGGGAGATATGGAGATAACGAAATCTCCATACATAAGGGCACCATTTCGGAAGGGGCAAAGGTGCATCATCAGCACATATTCTTAGCAGCTCAATTGCGGCAGCTGCAGACTGCCATACTACAAGATGCCAGCTTGCATGGACCTTCAGACACATTTTATGAGTATTAAGGTGAAAATATATTTGAATGAATATTGTGCCTGCAGGGTGGGATCTGCAAGATGAAGCCCCTATTCTGCAGCAGTTAGGACTTCATCTTGGCCCATAAATCTCCTTTAAGGTTACTGTCATCACAGTCTAATACTGAACCAGTCAAACAGCTGCTTTCCCAATGCATCCCTTGTCATTGTCTCAGTAGGTTGGACTTTAACCTGTGAGGCCAGAACAGCAGTTGGTTGTTTCTTCAAGCCCAGACACAGGTAGTTGTGGTAACATCCCAAATGATGACAGTGTTCTGAATCATGAGCGTAAAGCAGGACTCCCTAGATGACATTTGTCAAATGCAATGGTATTCAGCTATCCCATCTGCATGTTCTGCTGGTGGCTCATGTGGACTTAAAGGAACACATGGCACTTAGAATCAAGATTTAGGTATTTTCACTGTTGTTTAAGCAATAAGACACAATGGGGCATTGGTTGAACTAGGTTTACCCCATGGTCAGGGGTGTAGTAAGGCATGATGTGAAGCGGAGTGCCTTCAACCCCTGGCTGTGGGGTAAACCTAGTACAAACGATGTCCCCAGAGTGCCTTATTGCTAATATAAAATGGGTTTACCAATAACATTTGCAAACATATTTTCAAAAATATTGTTGAAATGAGTTACATGTATTTAATTAAGGTAAAATAGTTCCTCTGCCACAAGGGGATGCCGTTTGATCTTCTATTGCTATGTAACTGCATATGGAAGTTGGTGTTTTTTTAATATTAACTAATAGAGTAACAAAAAAAAGGTTAGAAAAAAGTGTTCCTTTCTCAATAAATTGCAGGAGCTGATAAGATGCACCTTGAGCCTTGAACCAGAAACTAGACCTACTTTATCGCCTCATTCCCTTCCTAACAATGGGTTCACGATTAAAGGTTGCAACTGGAACCCTATTACTTTCCCTGTTATATGGAACACTGGTTCTATACTCAGTTAAAGGCACAGAGATCCAGAAACTGAGAACATTATATCACAGTATAAGCCGGTTTGCCACAGGGGCATGATACATGGCCTCCATGATACATGGAGTATCACTGTCACGTGCTCCAAACCTTAAATTGGCCCTCACTGGAAGGCAGACTTAAACATCCTTCTCTGTGCCTGGCCTACAAACTCAGACTTGAAAATCCCCCTCCAAAAGCCTGGCTAGCACATTAATTGCTAAACAAAGCAGCAGGAGTCTTACATTCACTAAAAATACCACCAACAGCTTAATCTGGTTCAACGTCAGTTGGCATCCATCTGTATCCCCCTTCCCCAGGACAAGGCTGAAAATAGGCAGAATTGTCTAGTCCTCCTTTTCTGGTCAACAAAAACGAAATAAATAAATAAATCTTCCAGCCATCAGCTCCTCCAAGTTCCAACAATTAGATCCTCCCAAGAACAACAGTCTTATGCTGCCTATATACTTCACCTGTGGAATGCATTGCCAGGAAAGCTCCAGGAATGCAACTCTTTAGGGTGATTTAAGAGTGAACTCAAGGCTCACCTAATGGAGCTGAGCGTATGCACTTGCTACCATTAATTCTCCTTAAAAGTCCTCTTAATTATCCAGGGTGGTGGGCAAGTGCACACCTAGTATGGTGTAATCGGCATGCTTGATCTGAATTCCACAGTGAATCAACCCCAACGAAACATCACCTTGTAATAATGGGATTCCAAGTTAGGGATCTGAACTATATACTATTGTGAATGTAATTGCACTGTGACTTATGGCTCCTACCACTTCTTTCTGTTAATATGGTGGTCCCTAGTGATTGTCTGTCTTGACTGTGTTCCCTATTGTAATTATACTCAGTTGTCCTAATTGTATTAACCAATGTCCTTGACTACTGTATGTTGTACTGTGACAAATGACCTTTTTCATTCATTGTAAAATGTCCATGTATCATTACTTGAAATTAATTCCGGGTCGCCCCTGAAAAAGGGACTATAATAGTTCCAGTGGGCCTACCTGGTTACCAAAATTACACAAATAAATAAATAAATATGCAGGAGTTGTGCTGTTGCATTTTGATACACCAGGAGTTATGCTGTGGCGAGGGGTAAACTTAGAGAAATCTTTACACAGTTGCTGGTTGCAAGAAACAAGATATGATTATGGTTGTGGCACATAGAAGACTGGCTTGCTATTTGTTCTTGCAGTAATAGTGTTGAGGTGCGAGTGGGCAGAGCAGTAACAGAAGAGTGGTACTTATTTGATTCCTGATACCACAGCTTAAGACATGCTGCCAGTCGAATGCCTCTTCAGCACCAGTTGTGCTACAGGCTCTGGCCTGTCACAGAGACACAGCGGAGAGAAAGGGGGAGGAGCAACAGTGACTGTACAAGATTCCTGTCCTCCCTTCAAGAGAGCTATGCTTCTTAAACTTTACTAGAGAAGGGAGGGGGGGAACATAGTGGAAACATTTTAGCAGAGTAGTGGGGGAAGTGGAGATAGCAATCGGCCATGGAAAGGCTCCAGTGAGCAAGCGGGTGGGTTGGTAGGAAAGCTGAGCTTCTAAAACAGGCGGAGGACCGCTAAGTAAGTGAGCAGGGTGATGAAAAGTGAGTGGGTGACTGAGATAGTGAGAGCATGGCAAGTTAAAAAAAATTTAAAAATGAGAGTTCTTTTGTGAAGTTATTTAGATTCCTGAAGATTCTGGAGGGGTGGTCAGAAACTTTGCAACTGGAATTCAATGCCAGAAAGTGTGCTGTGGTGCACTTGGGGTGTAAAAACCTGCGAGCAGCTTACACTCTTGGGGGGGGGAGGGGGAATCAAAAAAACAGAGCAGGACAGGGATCTGGGGATTATAGCATCAAGCAACTTTAAGGTAGGTAGCCAATGCAGCAAAGCTGTGGGGGTAGGTAAATGGAATGCTGGCATGCATTGGGAGGGGCATAACTAGCTGAAGGAGGGAGGTACGGATGCATCTTTACAGAGCCATGATGAGGCCGCACCTGGAGTATGGGGTCCAGTTCTGGAGACTGCACCTATGCAAGGCTATAGATGGGATAGAGAGGGTTCAGAGAAGCGCAACCAAGATGGTGCACAGCATGCAGGGGAAGACATATGAGCAGAGGTGTTGGGAATTGGATCTGTACCCATTGGAGACCAGAAGGGAGAGGGGGACATGATTGAAACTTTTAAGTACATGAAGGGGATCAATAAGGTGAAGAAGGGGAGCTTATTTAAAAGGAAGGAGGGGGCTAAAACTAGAGGGCATAGCCTAATATTGGAGGGCAGAAGATATAGAGGCAATGTAAGGGGGTGATTCTTCACGGAGAGGGTGGTGGAGGCCTGGAAGAAACTACCGGAGGAGGTGGTGGAGGCTGAAATGGTGGAGGGATTCAAGAGGGCAAGGGACAGACATATGGGGTTGGTAAGTGGGAGAAGAGAGGGCCTGTGGAAAAGGAGATGAACTGGGGGGGAAGGGCAGACTCAGTAGGCCGTTGGGTTCATTTTCTGCCGTCGGATTTCTATGATTATGTGATTCTGTGAGGGCTCAATAGGAAGTGATTTGCCGGTTGGAGAATGGACTGTGTGGTTATGGGTGACAGTGCACCTGTGTAGAAAGAGACACAGAATGAAAAAAAGAAATGGTTACCTGGTTTAAAACTGAAGATTACAAAGATTCTATGTGAACAATCTGTCCAGCTGGCACCAAGATATGGAACACTGTATGGCCAGTTTGGCTGGGACTTGTATTTAGCCATTAGTAGTGCACACTGAATGCCATGGCTAGAACCAAGTCTCAGCCAATCAGGATGCAGGGATTTCCTTGCCTATTTTATATGATTAGTAATGAAGCATGTGTTTACACGTCTACATGTCTGGTATTTTTCAAAGAGCTCAACTAGGCTTTGGTTTGATATGAGGTAGTAGTTCTGATGAGATGGAGTAACACTGGAGGCTGACAGCATTTTTGAAACCTTCACTGGATTTTGCTGACGTGCCCTCCTCACCACAAGTTCAAGTTCTGGGTTATAATCCATGTCACTGACATCATTCATGTCTTCCATACCTGACATGTCTTCAACAGAATCATTTTCATTCTCAGCTTCATTCCTGAAATCATAGCAGTACTGTTCCAAGTCACACTGAATAACAATTGATGCTGTTTCAACCACTTTCACGTGTTTATTGTCAGTAAGGCCCTGTCCACACTACGCCTCTGTAACATTACAGAGTGCCCAAATCGTTACCGCAACGGTTTGCGTCTACACCTGCAACGTTACAGAAGGTGTTTTCATAACCGTTGTTGAAACCACATGAGGTGGTTTCAACAATGGTTATGAAACCGGTTATGCCTCATTAACGTTACCGGGCATAGTGTGGTCATGTGGCACCGGTTCCCTAGTGCAGCACGAGCTGCATTGTGGGATAGGGTGCCGCCATAATGGTCGCCTGGCTCCCAAAGTGTGGACCGGCGGTGCCGGTCCTGTAACGGACACCGCAGCAATGTGGACACACTGCAACACTCCCCAGTTGTAACAGTTTCTATCTGTTATGGGGTCTGAGCAGTGTAGTGTGGACGGGGCCTAAGTGGCACCTGGATGTGGTGTGTCCTTTGAGGAAGTTGAATGTCCGCTTGACATTTAACATGACGGTATTTCAGTGTTGGTGTAGTAATGAGCAAAGACACTTCCACAACGGAATGAGTTCCCATTGTAGCATCAGCATCATTTGTTGATGAATTTGCATCCTGCTGAGTACAGCTATCAAGTGATGGTATTTCCTTGTGGATGCAGTCCACATCCATGGAGGTGTCTGGAGACATGGCAGATGAACTATTCATGGAATATTAATTGTAATGTTCGTCCATGATGGACTGAAGTACCTGTGGAGTAGAGAAAGAGTAACATTTAATTACATCACTGGAATCATTTAAAAAAATGCAGAATAAAAAACGGAGCAGATGGTAATGGAAGTAATCATCTGCAATGAAAACAGTCTAGAAGATAGTCATACAGTGCTTGTCATGTGGGTAAATGTGTGTCGCTCAATGTGGTGAACCGTGTCAACATGCCCACACCTTTTGGTTGGGAATGGGATGTGGTCCCATGTCACCTCACCCATACTTTGGTGGGATGGGGGTTGTGGCCATGGTCCCATGTCTGCACATGATAGTTTTGACCCTATCCAGTATTTCACTGGTGATGGACACAGTGGCACCTGTCATGTGGATAACTGTGGGGTGCTCGCAGTGGTTATCTGTGTCACCTCACCCACATCTTGTGGTGGGGTTGGGGTGCGGTCAGACTTCTGCAACTGACAGTGACACTTGACAGTTTTGACCCTGTCAGTGGTTTCTCTGTTGTCGGACACTGTGGGACCTGTCACATGGATAACTGTTAGAGGCACTCAAACAGGAGAGCCATGTCGCCTTGCCCACACCAAGGGGGGAGTGGGGCCCATGATAACATGACTGCAACAGACAGAGACACATGACAGTTTTAGGAAAATAGGAATCATGTCAGCAGATGGGGACCACATGATCCATCTGCTTTAGTCAGCCCATGTTTCTGCCTACCTCACTATTTAGACTGCACCCTGATGTGTCCACAATGCCTGTCCCATGTGAGTTTGAACTTGTGTACTGCCTTGGACTCCACCACCTCCTGATGTAAGCTGTTCCATGGGTCTATGACCATTTGTGTAAAGAAGTACTTCCTGAGGTTGCTGTTGAACCTGCCTTCCACCAGATGCAAGTTGTGCCCACTGGTAAGCACATCCCTGTTTTGCTGGAAGAGGTTTTCTGCTTGTGTTGTGTTCATTCCCTTAACATACTTAAATGTTTTGATCATGTCCCCTCTGTTTATTCTCTGCTCAAGGGGGTACAGATTTAGTTCCCTGAGTCTTCCCTTATATGGCTCATGATACTGTCCATGAACCATCTTTGTAGCCATTCTCTGTACCGTCTCCAGGCAGTCTATGTCTTTTTTGAGGTGAGGCCTCCAAAACTGACCACAGTACTCTAAATGTGGCTTCTCCAAGGACCGGTAAAGAGGAATGATAACCTCACTCTTTCTTCTTGTAATTCTTCTACCAATGCAGCCAAGGATGCCACTCACCCTCTGTGCTGCCTTTTCACATTGTTTTCCAACCTTTAAGTCATCCGCGATGACTATTCCGAGGTCTCTTTCTGTCTCTGTTTCCTCTAACTGATGCCCTCCCAGTGTGTACTTTATCCCTGGGTTTCTTTTTCCTATGTGCATAACCTTGCACTTCTTGGCATTAAACTTCAACTGCCTATCCATGGACCATTCCTCGAGTTTTTTTAGGTCTGCTTCCATACCTTTCGCTCCCTCCTGCATGTCTAATCTGTTGCAGAGTTTTGTATCATCTGCAAACAGGCAAACCTTCCCCTTCAAGTCGTTTGCAATATCCTAGATAAATATATTAAAGAGGATAGGTCCTAGCACAGACCCCTGTGGAACGCCACTGGTCACTTTGCCTTCCCTTGATAATGATCCATTGACAAGCACTTTCTGCGGCCAGTTGGTCATCCAGTTCACTATCTTATGACTGACTCCTGTATGCTCTAATTTGTTAGCTAGCCTTCTGTGGGGGATGGTGTTGAAGGCTTTGATAAAGTCCAGGTACACAATGACCCTGTCAATGGTTTAACTGTTTATGGACACAGTAGAATATGTCCAGTGGATAACTGTTGAGGGGGCTTGCAGAGGTGAGCCATGTCAGCTCACTCACACTGTGTGTTTTGGGGGGGGGGATGCCGTAGTAAAATTACTGCACCAGACAGTGACACATGACAGTTTTGACCCTGTCAGTGGTTTCACTGTTGATGGACATAGTGGGACCACTCACACTGATAACTATGGGATGCTCTCAGTGGTAAACCATGTCACCTTGTACCCACCCTGTTGGGGGGAGCATAGTCCACGACTGCAGCTGTTAGTGAGACGTGACACATTTTTTAACTTGTAATTCATGTCACTGGTGATGGACACAGTCAGACCTGTCATGTGGCTACCTGTGGGGCGTTCGCAGTAGTGAACAATGTCACTGTGCTGACACCACACCCACTCTCACATCAGAGAAATTAGGAGATAATAAGTAAGGACAGAAATTCAACACAAAAAACACACAGATAAAATGAAGGTTAATGCTGTCATGTGACATACCTCTAATCACTGCCTCTTATGCACAGCCAATCTTTACTTCGCAGGTGACCTAGTATGCTCCATACCGGTTGGATGGAAAAGAGTAGGAACTGTGTCATTCTTTAGCTTTGGTTTTGCATGGCCCCACACAAACTGGGCAAGTCGCAGTGGATCCCTGTCATAGCTGGAGCATTCAAAATGAACTGAACAGATACAGCTGTACTTAGACGGCTTAAAGTCCTTATGTTTGCAGAAATTAATCCATGCTTTTCTCAATGGATTAATGTAAGGACACTTGAAGAAGATGATTCCATTTCCTTCCTGCTTTCATTTCTGCAGGCATAGACTTCACAGTAAGGCATGGTAGCAGAAATAATAATCCAAACAAATACTAATAAATCTATGTAGAACAATCCTACAGTCTGACACCTCACTGTAAATACTGACTGAAATCACAGTATTCAGTTACCTAACAATAATTAATAGAGATGCCAGCTACAATACAGAATGATAACAGTTCCTCAATAAATTATCACAAAATGACAGGAGTTAAAATATTTTCTTCCACAAGAATCCATGTGACCAAAAAACACACATGACAACATAGAGAATAATGGATAGGTAAGTGTGTGTTTTGGAATTTTTTTACACCCCGAGGTGTGCAAAGACGCATAAACCTCGAGAGCGAATTCTAGAGGTTTATGAGGGCTGCCACACACCGAGGGGGTGTAAAAAAATTCCATTAACACACACTTAACCTATACTTTTTTTTATAATTACTGGTGCAGGGAGTGAGTGCCAGCATACTGCCAGAGGTAGATTCTGACTGTCACACAAAAATGCAGTTCTGCCATACTGCAGACACACACACACACACACACACACACACACACACACACCTCTCTGTCTCTCTGTCTCTCTCTCTCTCTCCTCCTCCTCTCGCTCTGGTAATAACGTTTCTGGTTTTTTTTTCTCCAGCATTTGAGATCATGCTCAGTTGGAGAAAAGACCCGAATGAAATGCAACAACGGCAGGATCAACCAGATAGATTTTTTTTGTCAGAGAAGGCAGGATCAACCAGATTGTTAAAGAAAAATAAGAACATCAGCAGCAAACATTTACCTCAGGGGAGCAGCGCTGGTCCTCCCTAACTGAAAACTGTGGCCATCATGTTTGTACATTGGTTCAGCCCGCCCACACACATAGTAAGGGTCAATAAGGTGGTGCGCTACAAATTCACCCAGTCATGCTGCAGGAGAAAAGTGAAAGTTGTTCCGAGACCATTGTAATAACAGGATTTCGGATTATTACGGCTTTTTGGAGTGTAATAACCTGAAATCCGGTTATTACGGTGTTTCAACAGACGGGTAATCCGGTTGATAAATAGGGTCACCAGTAACTGTACATACATTATGTCCATACATTGTTTAGTATTGTATTGTTCAGATTAAACAGCTGCCGTAAATAACAGCAACACAGGAAGCATTTTATTTGATATCAGTAAAAAATATATATATTTTTGGGGAGAAATGTAATTCAGCGATGTTGGTATGTCATAAACGCATACTGATGACAGGTCATAACGCGAACAGCACCATTGTTACAATGGTACAAAGGATGCATTTGCACCCGGGCCCATGAGGCTAGGGAGACCCATCAGAATAATTTTGATTTTTTTAAATATATTCCCCAGGAAACCGCAGCACATGCGCTAGCGCTTTAAGACAGCCATTTTTTTTCTTTCCAGCTGTGTGAGGCCATGGTGCACAAATGACTCGGAAGTCGGTCAGACTGGGAGGAGGAAACAGTACGAGTGAGTGACAGCAGCAGTGTGGGAATGGGGATGTGTGCTCGGACAGGGAGGAGACAGTGAGAGTGCAGCAGTGTTGGGATGGGGGGGTATCAGAAGGTGAGTCGTTAACTTACCACACAACTCTGTAGCAGACCACTGTAAGAGTCATGTGGTAAGTTACAATAGCCAAATGCATGTCAGCACTGGCAAATTGTACCATTTGGTCCTGAGGAGAGGATGATCAGATCATTGGAGTGAACACGTGTTGTGTCTAGGTGGCTCACCATGTTCACGTTTGTAGTGATGTTTCACATCAGTTCAAAATATCGCCAATTCTTCACCATTTTAAGGAGCAGAGCAGGTGAACTGAAACGAGCAACAACATAAAAAAATACTTTAGGTCAAGACATGGGTGTGCGTTGATCTAGGTGAGCACAAGTTAGCTGCTGGAAATAGATCAGGACAGGCGTGGAGGTGCCTGTGACGTTGTCTCTCTCACCACAAAACATTGCAGATGAATGTTCCATACAGCATGCTAACAAAAAACTAAGACTACTCTTACAAAATGTGCCATGTGATCCCTTTATTGCCATAAGCATATGCCCTAAGTCTCTACTCCCAGTCTCACTCCCAACTGCTTTTCTTTATTTATTTGCACAGTACCTTAGATGGTCCAAATTAAATGCAACTTCTCATTATGCTCTTCTCTTTTGGTTTTTGATGCCCCCTGGACTTTTTGACAGACTTTTGGATGAAATATTAAACTGAGATCCTTTCTGCTCATCTTTGGTAGCTGCCCGGATAACAGGAACATAGTAACACACTGTAATATTTAAGGTAGAAAGGGTCTGTATGTCCGTCATGTCCAAGAACTCCTCCTCTTCATAAGCAGGGATGAAACAATGTGCAGTGCAAACATGTAGTGAGTTATAAGGATTCCCTACACACTCTACTCCCCAGGGAACCCATGACTGTGTTTGTAACAGACTTTTCCCCAGGCTTATCATTAAGCCTTGTAGTGTTTTCATGTCAACTGTGTCAACTGGTTGACTGTTCTACAGCTTTACCACTCTTTTGGTAACAAAGTGACTCCTAATGTTATCCCTGAATTCTGTCACCTCTGATCCTCAGGGTGTTTCCCCACATCCTTGTGACAAGAGGGGGGTAGCACATCATAGTAGATTGGGCCTGCAGTCCCTAAACTGTGGAGAGCCTGTGAGCACATAGCACACTGAAAGTCAGGGCACCAGCAGTGCAAATCAAGTGCCAGCTGGGTGTGCAAAAAAAGACCAGCAAGTTGGGGATGAAGTAAGAACTGGGGATACATTGGCCCTCATCTTCTTCAGGTTTATTTGATTTTTATTCTCGAGTCTAGTTAGGCTGGCGATCACCTTTTATTAAAAAAATGCATACTTTGACTTCCTTCCCCCTGTGATCATGAATTAAGAAAAGGCTTCCACAAACAGAACTATTTAACACTTTTTTTTACATTGTACTTATTCAGTATTGTGTAAATATTGTCTGGTCCAGCTCACTGATGCACTTTTCTGTTTGTGTTTACAGGGGTGGGGAAAGGAGGTCAACAACAGAGTATGCTTTTTTATGTTTGCTTGCACGCATGTGCAAGAAACATAGTGCCACCGTCCGAGTTTTCCAGAAGTGTGTCAGCCTCTTCCAATTCAGTCAGTGTGTTTGCAGGCACGGTCGCAGTGTGCCAATCACTGCTCCAGTTGTCTATGACAGCTGAAAATGCAGTGGCATACAGTTGAAAGGGAGAACTCTGCTTCAGTGAGCAGAGCTCCCCCCTCCACACACACACTTGCGCTGCACGCGACGCACAGTGCATGCTCATTGCCTTCCTCTCCCCCTTCACTTGACGGGCCGACGGGAGTGCCCAACCCGCTGGCTCCATGCCCCAAGCATCCAGGTGCCACGCTGAGGCCCACCCCAGCATGGCAAAATGATGTTATGGCTGACGGGGTGCCCAATCCCCTGTCGGCTCCTGCCCCCCACCAACATCCTTCCAGCTGCCATGCTGGGAGCCCACCCCAGTGTGGCAAACATCCCTCATCATCTTAGGAAATAAAATAAAACCTGTAAATACAAAAACTGTCCTCGCTTCTCCCTGCCCTCCACAACCCGCACCACCACTCGCACCTGCCTCCCCAACCCCCTCACCCCATACTTACCTCTGGAGCTCGTGCGACAATCTTCGGTGGACCGGGAACACGTCTGCACTCTTCAAAGCCGACCGCGAACTGAGGAAATGCCGGTAAGCTGTATAATGGGATAGATAGGGTTTTTTCAACTTTATTGCATATCTCAGGCATTTTTGGGAATTTTTGCACCAAATTTTCAACATGGGGTTTTTGGGACCCCTTCTCATGAATGCTGTCACTGTCATGGTGTCACTAGGCCCAAGGGTGATTTCGCAGCCACTGCAAGAAATCACCTTTCCAGAATGATTAACGAAATGACACTGCCAGTGTCTCACAAGGTGGTATCTCAAAAGCCTATTTTGAAAATTTGTGAAAAATTCTAAAATGACTGTTTTTACGAGCGTATGCTAGTAGTTCCTACGACGCTGTAAGTTCGCGAATTTTCAATATTTTCACTCCAGATTTTCAACATTGCCATTTTACCACACCTTCTTATGAGCAGTACAGCTGTCATTTTCACATCTCACCCAAAATGTTTTTCCGCCCATGTAGCGCACAATGGTGCAGTCAGTGTGCGAAATCAATGTATGGGACACATTAAGACAATCACAGTGACACTGTTCATGAGCAGAGGTCTTAAAATGGCTATGTTGAGAATTTGGTGAAAAAATTCCCAAAAATGACTGTTTTAGGGCGAAAGCTGCACAGTTCCTATGCACACTGGCAAGTTTTGAATTTGTAATATTTGCACACCAGATTTTCAACAGTGCCATTTTACACGCACTTCCTTATGAGCAGTCACAGCTACCATTTCACATCTCACCCAAAATGTGTTTCTGCATATGAGCGCACAATGGTACAGTCAGTGTGCGAAAACAATGTTTGGGACAGATTAAGAAAATCACAGTGACACTGGTCATGAGCAGAGGTCTTAAAATGGCTATGTTGAAAATTTGGTGACAAAACTCCATAAAATGACTGTGTTACGAGTGAACATTGCGCAGTTTCCACCCACCCTCGTAAGTTCATGAATTTGTAATATTTTCAGTCCAGATTTTCACCAGTGGCATTTTTCCACACCTCCGTATGAAGAGTACAGATGTCATTTTCCACAACATGGCTGAAATGTGTTTTCACACTTTCAGCACAGAAATGCATGGTCGCTGTGGGAAATCATTGTTCGGGACAGATAAAGAAAATCACACTGACACTGTTCATGATCAGAGGTCCCAAAATGCCTATGTTAACAATCTGCTGTAAAAAAATCCCCAAACTAGTTGCATTATGGGTGTGCGTTGCACAGTTTCTACGCACGCTCGTGACTTCACCAGTTTTTTTAAGATTTTCACAGCAGATTTTCAGCATTGCCATTTTTTACACCTCCCCATGAACAGTACCGCTGTCATTTTTCGCATCCTGTTCGGAATGTGTTTTTGCACTCGTGGTGCCAAATGCCATAGTCGCTGTGCAAAAGCAGTTTTCGGCTAACAAACTGATATTGCCACTGTTCATGAGGTGGAGGTCACAAAAAAAAAACAAGTTGAAAATTTGGAGTGAAAATACCAACGAATGCCTGAGGTGTTAGGCTTTCCGACCATAACGCCCCACCCTGTAGAAAATGACAGGCAGCAGGGGTGTGACTTGGGATTCTTGCCTGTCATGCTCATACCATTTCACCCCCACCCACACCCACACCCTGCAGCCAGTGAAAGGCATCAAGGTGTGCCTCGGACTCTTCAGGCCCAAACTTCACCCCATTCTCCTATACCGCACCCATCTCACCGTATTTCCTGATGGAATGGGGTGTGCATAAGGGTCAAAGATCCCAAGGCACACCGTGACACTTGTCAGTGTCTGCAGGGTAGGGTGTGGTGAAATGGCGTGGTCATTATGCCTGATGACCCAAAGGCACACCCCAATGCCTGTCACTCTCTGCAGGGTGGTGGTGGGGTTGGCTTCAGTTCAATACTTCGCTGCCATTCCTATTATGCAGCTCTGTAACTTCTACACTACCAATGCCAATGCCAGCAAGCAAACATTCGGCATTGACAAATGCTTGTTTATTTTATGCCAGCTAAACAAGTCATGAGATACAAAATAGAGTAAACCTGAAACGGTTACGTTGTCCCAGTCATCCCCAGCTTGCTGATTTTTTACTTTTTCCCCAAACCCCTACCAGTCAGTGATGCCAAAGACAACAATCCTGTGTCCTCAATGTTAAAAGTTTTAAGCAGGTTGGTGGATAAGTTATTCTTCCAGACAAGGATTTAACGTACAATATAGCAGCAGTCATAACTAGTATATAGTCACTGATCGAGGCACGGTCCAGTCAAACCAGTGCAGTCTTACAATAAAATACATATTTTTTTTAAAGTAAACTAAGTCTAGTTGCAGACCATTCCTTCCTGCTATAATGAGCAATATACATTTTTAGTTAATTAACCAGATTCTTGCAGGCAGTATAACATTTTTATAAGTAGATTGCTGCTCACCTGTAAAGAGGATTCACAATGCTGCAGGCTGCATGCTTATAGCACCAAGACTACTGCCACCTCTGAGAAGGAAAGGGGAGGAAACAGCGCCTCTCTTGATTGGCTAGATTCCGCAGTGCTGAAAATTATCATGTGTGTGGCAACTCCTCCTCCGAGCAAGGTCGCGGTGTGCATCTATCCTAACCCACTTTTTGTTCTGTGTTACCTATGTGGATTTATGGAGATTTGGAGCTTGCTGCATGATTACTGCTTGTGACAGACAACAAATATGTGGTGAAGGAAGAGACACCACTGGAGCATGGTAGGAAGTAAAAAAACCTATGACTGTGTGGTTTTTCAGTGCACTGGTTTTTAACCACCTCAGAGTGGTCCCATGCCTGTGTGTTAACTTACCAGTAGCACCGTACCTGATAAGAACCCATTGAGGTGTGAGCCCTGGAAATCAGCCTTTTTTCCTTTGGTCTCAAGAACTGGGCACCGAATTGTAAAGCAATCCATGGGACAGAATTTAGAATTTTTACCCAGTAAAGCAACCTCAGTTATTGGCTATAGGGTATAACAAACTTAAATACAGTACTTTACAATTTATACCACATACCCAATGAACTGGCCAGAATTAACACAATACCCAATGTGAACCATTGCAAGTGTGGCTATAACAATGGTTCATTTTTGTATGTGATGTGGCAGTGCCCTGTGATCAGAGCATTTTGGAAGGAGTCCATTAAGAATAATTAAAATCCCCCTACTCAGCTTAAAAAAATAACCTGATAACCTGGCTTTATATGGCTCTGTGAACCTTCTAAAAGTTCTACCTCACAAACTTTCTGAGTAGAACACAGAAAAATTCTACCAGGTACTACCTGTTTCTACCAGGTAGAACCAGGTTCTACCAGCAATAACCAGGTTCTACCAAATATAACCAGGTTCTACATAGTAAAACCACATTTTATATTGGGTATAACCAGGTTCTACAATATACATTAAAACTATATTCTACCTGGTTCTACTTAGGAAATCCTCAAAAGTATATATATTTTTTTGCATGTTTGGAATGTAGTACTAAAAACTGTATGTTTTGCAAAGTTATTCCCAAACAGATCAATACACAACTACTGGCTGCATTGAATCAAGTAGTTTAAGTAGTGAAAACAGAGGAAGAAATGTTCTACAACAGGTCAGTACAGCATTGCTGGCTGTTTCAAGTAGCTGCACCACAAACAGGGAGATTTATTTCCAAACAGGTCAGTACACAACTGCTGGCTGTATCAAGTCAAGTAGTTTAAGTAGAGAAAACAGAGGGAAATTTATTTCCTAACAGGTCAGTACAGCACTGCTGGCTGCATCGAGTAGCTATGCCAGAAACAGGGAAAGTTACTCCCTACAGATCGGTATAAAACTGCTGGCTGCATCGAGTCAAGTAGTTAACTCAGGGAGATTTATTGATGCAGCTGAAAATGGGGACTGTTTTCCAGTCCTTCTATCCCAGTCAACAAAAACTTAGAGAAATGAATAAATATTTAAAAGATCTGAGTCACAAGATTTGCATAATTGGGGGTGTCTTCTCTATTAATGTGATAAAATGTTACAGATATGCCATGTACTTAATGGCATCTATAGACAAAAAAATTATATTAAGTGTGCCTAGACAAGAAACCTCCAACATATCATGAATGGTGATAAGAGACCTCCAACATACCACGAATGAAGACAAGAAACCTCTGACGTATCACAAATGGCGACAAAAGACCACAACTGAGCTGTTGTTCCACATGCCTCAAAACCCTTATCAGCTCAATGCAACTTGCACTCATCATTCTTGCTCCTATTCAGCACTTAGGTCCCAATCCCACTCTCTTGCCCTTCCCTCCTCTTCCTATCACCCCTACTCCTCTCCTACTCCATCTTATCCCTACCCACCCCTCTCTCTTGCCCGTTCCCCACCCCTACCCACCTCCATCAACTCTCTCTACCCCCTCAGCAAGCCTCTACTTTGCTCCCCCCCGCCTCCTTATCTCCCATCCACCCCATCTTACCAGTCAAGGCCTTGTGGCTGCGTACCACTCTCTTGGCTTACTATGGGCCCCCTACACTTCTTCCTGCATCCTCTCCTAACTTAACCTATCCCTCCCTACTTTTCAACTGACAAGGCCTATTGGCTGCTACTCTATCTCTTACCCCTGCTTAATTTCTCACCTACTCCCTAGCAACTGAAATGGCAATAATTGTCCATTGCTGGTAAATAGGTATTGTTGTTAATTTGTTCCTGTATTTGACATGGAATGCATTGTACAATGCCTGTAATTAGTTACTGTCTGTGCTCTCTGTGTTCCCACAACTGATTGTATATTCCTTCTCTGTGTATCATCTTGTTGATGTGGAACCAATATTAAATGAGCCCCTGGCTCATAGGTGTAAATCCAAGAACAAATAAATAAATTAAAGACATAACAGGACTGGGGACAAGAGACCTCCAACATGCTACAAATGGAGACAAGAGACTTCTGACATATCACTGCTGGAGAGAAGAAACCTCTGACTTATCACGACTGAAGACAAGAGACCTCTTACATATTAAGAATGGAGACAAGAGACCAGCAGCATATCATGACTGGAGACAAGAGACCTCCAACATATCACGAATGGATGCAAGAGGCCTTTGGTATATCATGACTGGAGGCAAGAGAACTCTGATAGATCCCAAATGAAGACAAGATACCTCCAACATATCACAAATAGGGGCAAACCCCTATAACCTTTGTTTTTTTGGTCCCATTCTCTGGCTTTGCCTTTCTTCATGCCAGCTTCCCCAGCCCCATCATCTGGCTTTCTGTGGGCTTACCTTCCAACTCCCTCCTCCACTTAGAAACATAGACTTTGACAGCAGATAAGGACCACTTGGCCCACCCAGTCTGCCCATTTCTCTACGGATTGGATTAGCTGCAGATTCTAGTTAACCAACAGCCCACTTCCTGCAACTCCCCACTATAATTGCCTTATGTCTGTCCCATGCATGTTTGAATTCCCCCACTGTTTTAGACCCCACAACCTCCCAAGGAAGGCAGTTCCATGCGTCCACCACTCTCTCCATGAAAAAGAATTTCCTCACATTATCCCTGAGTCGTCCCCCTCTATCTTTAAATTGTGCCCCCTTGTTCTTGCACATCTCTTTTTATGAAAGATGCTACCCTCCTGGACTTTGGTGATTCCCTTGAGGTACTTGAAAGTTTCTATCATGTTCCCCGTCCCTCCTTTCATCAAGGGTATACATATTAAGCTGTCTCAGTCTCTCTTCATATGGTTTCTGATGCAGACCCTGCACCATTTTAGTTGCCCTCCTCTGGACTGCTTCCATCCTGTCTATGTCCTTTCATGGATGGGGTCTCCAAAACTGCATGCAGTACTCCATATGGGGTCTCACCAACTGTCTGTACAGAGTGATAACCACTTCCCTTTTTCTACTTGTGATGCCCCTCCCTATTCATCCCAGTATCCCCCCAGCTCTCCTTACTGACTTTTCACATTGCTTACCCACCTTTAGGTCATCTGATATGAATACTCCCAGGCCCCTTTCCATTATTGTTGTTGTTAGTACCTCCCCTGCCATTGTGTACTCTTCTCCTGAGTTTTTGTTTCCCAGGTGCATTACTTTGCACTTCTTTGCACTTCTTTGCATTGAATCTAAGTTGCCATACATCTGACCATTCCTCCAACTTTGCCAAGTCCCTTCTCATCCTTTCTACACCCCCTTGTGTATCAACTCTGTTACAGATCTTTGTGTCATCTGCAAAGAGGCATACCTTTCCTTCCAGACCCCCTGCAATGTCACCTATAAAGACGTTAAAGAGGACTGAACCCAGTACTGAGCCCTGAGGTACTCCACTAGTAACCCCCCTTTCTTCGGAATGAGTTTCATTCACTATTACCTTCTGTGTCCTGTTGTGCAGCCAGTTTGCTACTCAGGCTACCACACTGGGACCCGATCCCAGGCTGGTTAACTTGATTATTAATCTTTTGTGCAGTACTGTGTCAAATGCCTTGCTAAAGTCTAGGTAGGCCATATCCACAGCTCCTCCCTGGTCTATTACTTTGGTCACCCAGCCAAAGAAATCAATTAGATTCATCTGACATGACCTTCCTGCTGTGAATCCATGCTGCTTTGGGTCCTGTGCCCCACTGGCCTCTAGGTACTCAACAATTCTTTCTTTCAGAAGTGATTCCATCATTATCCCTACCACTGAGGTCAAACTAACAGGTCTGTAGTTTCCTGCTTCTGCCTTGCTCCCACTTTTGTGAAGGGAATCACATATGCCCTCCTCCAGTCCTCAGGCACCACCCATCCTCCATGATTTGTTAAAAGTGTGGTCAGTGGTGTCACTAGGTCATCCCTAGTTCTTTTAGGATTCTGGGGTGAATCCGTCAGGCCCCATTGCTTTGTCCACCTTGAGTTTTAGGAGTTCTTTCAGGACTCTTTCATCTGTAAATGGACTGGTGTCAACCCCCTACCCAGAGTGCTTCTATTGTTTGGTTTAGGTAACTCCTCCTCTTCTTCTTTTGTGAATACTGAGCAAAAGTATTCATTCAGTATCTCTGCCTTTTCACTGTTTCCCTCTGCCCACCTCCCCTCTCCTTTCTTAATCTTCACTATCCCTCTCTTAACCTTTCTATGCTCCCTAATTTACCTATAAAAGGTTTTATCCCCCCCTTCTTAACTGAGTTGACTATCTTTTCCTCGGTTTGGGCCTTTGCTATTCTGACTGCCTTCCCCACTTCTTTCTGTTTTATTTGATACAGTTCCCTGTCATGTTCCTTCTGTGATTCCTTATACTTTTTGAATGCAATCTTTTTCTCCTTAACCTTCCCTGCCACCTCTTTTGAGAACCATAGTGGTTTTTTACTCTGCTTTGTTTTCTTTATTTGTTTCACACATAGGCTTGTTGCCTCCATGATGGCAGTTTTGATTTTTCTCCATTGTTCTTCCACCCCTCCTTTCTGATTATTTGCTAGTGCATTCCTCATGTATTCACCCATTTTGCCAAAGTCAGCCCTTCTAAAGTCCAATATCATTGTTTCTGTACGGCTTGTCTCCATGGTTGTGGTTACTGTGAAGCACACTGTGCAGTGGTCGCTTGTTCCCAGATGTCTACTGACTTCTAAATCTGTGATCCTCTCTCCATTTGAGAGTACCAGGTCAAATATTGCTCCCTCCCGAGTGGGTTCCAACACTAGCTGTCTAAGGCATGCCCCCTGTAGGGCATCGAGAATGACCCTGCTCTTGGATGTGGCTGCTGTACATGTTGTCTTGTTAACATCTGGCATATTCAGGTCCCCCATCAATAGTATCTCCCCTTTTTCAGCCATTCTGAGAATGTCCTCTATCATTTTCTTGTCCATTTCCTCCCCTTGAGATGGGGATTTGTATACAACCCCTGTGCGGATTGTGATGCCATTTCCTGTCTCCAAGGTAACCCACAGTGCCTCTTGTCCTCCCCCTTTACTTTTTAGTTCTGTAGCTTTGATCCCTTCCCTTACGTAGAGAGCTAGTCCACCTCCTCTTTTACCCTCCCTGTCCCTTCTGTAGATTGTGTACCCTAGTATGTTGACATCCCAGTCATGGTTGTCCGTGTACCATGTTTCCGTGACTGCCACAACATTCAAGTGTTCCTCTTCCATCAGGGCTACTAGCTCAGAAAGCTTGTTTCCCAGACTACAGGCATTGGTACTCATTGCCCTCCATTTAATGTTGGCTTAATCCTTTTTCCCCCATCCCTACACTTATTGCCTTTGTCTATTTCTCCATTTACCCCTGTCCAGCCCTCTGTCAACCTCTGTACCTCAGTGTTTACCTTACTACCTGCCATGTTTTGTGGAGGGAGGCTTGAAATTTCCTTCTTCCTATCAGCATCTCCCCCCTTGGTTAGTTTAAAAGCTTGCCAAGGAAGCATTTAAACCTATCACCTAGGAGCTTGGTTCCCTTCCTGGACAGATGCAGACCATCATGCCAGTACAGACCTTCATCTCTCCAGGTGGACCCCCAGTCCCCAGAGAAGCCAAAGCGCTGTGCTCTGCACCAGTTTTGCAACCTCTCAACAGGGAGCTGCAGACTAGGTCATGTGTCAGTCAGACCAAGTCCCAGACCAGAGGAGAACCACATCACTTGTTCAGGGCCTGTAGGAAGCCAGCATTCATCCTGCTTTGCCAAGGCATTTCTCCATTATGGTCCCATCCCTTGGGATACAGGTGGCATGGGTGCACATAGGCATGCATGCAACTGTGCTTAGCGTGGCTGCAGACTGCGCCCCCCTTCCCTATGCCACTCTGACTGCACTGTCACCTGTGGTCACCAAGAGTAGTGGAGCTGGCAGCCCTCCCTCCCCAAAGGAGGAGAGCACCCTCTGGGATGCTAAGTTCTCCTCTCCCCGGCTGGACCCCAATGACCCAGGCTCACTTCTGAACTAAGGTTGATGGTGTCATGAGTGGTAGCCCTACCGCTGTGCTGATGGGCTGGCAAAAGCCCTATAACTTGTCCTGGGTCAGACAGATTACAGTACAGCAAAGGAGGTGACGGTACACAGAACAGTTCATATGATACACTTCACATAATACAGAGTTAGAGATTAGCTCATGGTACAAGTCACAGTTCTTCTCTATTACAAGGACTAGCACAATAAAAGCAGTTTGATGTAGGTGTTACATCATAGAAAATAAATCATTTCAAAGTGGCAAATCAAGGTTTGAGTAAAGTTCTAATTGCAAACACATTTGTCCACATAGAATCGGCCAAGTAGTTTGGAAGTGTTGGGGACTGACAAGTGAACTCTACATTGTTCTGTGAGAAATTGTTCTACAATGGCTAAGCAACTGAGTGGAGCTACAAAGCAGAAGAAGCAAAAGGAGACCAGTGAGAGAATCATGAAATTGCCGAAAACTGATGTGTTTTTCAAGATTGTTTGTACTTCAGATATGCCAACTACCAGTGATGAAACAGCAGCTGATAGCATTTGTAGTGACTCTGTTGGAAATTTTAATAAACCTTCCAGCTCCAAGACAGTCACTCTTACACCAAACAATCCTCAAGCAGCAGACTGTTTCCAGATCAAAACCAGTAATAGCTTTCAACTACCATAAGTGATTCTAGTGAAGTTCAAACTGAACTGCTTAGAGAAAATCCGATCGACAAGGCTAACCTCAACACAGAAACTATTTTTTTTTTTGCATTATTTATTTATGCTCTGCCCCTGCACACCTGCAGGTCCCTCCTTTGGGCTATCAAGGACTGGTCCCATCCTAGGCAAACCCCATCCACCCACCGCCTGACATCGCAGCCCTCCCAGGGTAACCTGATGTATCCATTGCATCGGGTGGGTCCTCTCCCTACAGAGAGAATGAACCTTACCGGTCTGCTCACTTTGGCCCTGGGTGCTGCTGAGGTTGGTCTTGGTGGTCCGGGGGCACCATGGCAGCAAGGGTCCAGGCGGCCATCATCAGACCATCTGATGCACCGTTTTTTCACATTTTCTCTGCCCCCCCACCACATTCTTGGCCTATGGTGGCAGTGTCCTCAGGCAGGGCCATGCAGGGGGCATGTCAAGGCCACATGTCCCCACAAGCACACACCCAATCTGCCCAGAGGTGCAAAGGCAAAACCCATCCCCCAGGAGGAAAGCATCCAATGGACTCTTGTACAATCCCTCCCTGCCAGCCTCCACTCCTGGCACCCAGGCTCAGGGCATGAGCCTGGGTCAACAGCGTGCCAAGCGAGCCCCTTCACTTGGCACCATGAAGCTGGCAACACAGAAACTTTAAGTTCAGATCAAAAAGTTTTATTGTTAATTATGGACATTGTCAACTTGAGGAACCATTCCCATGTGATTGTGTGACTTATCAATGCTTTTCAGCAGCATAAACAGAGATGAAGGCAGGAATCAAACTTAAACAAACATGGCTATTCTATTCTCCTGTGCTAGACAAATGCTACTCCAAACCCTGTTAGCTTTTTAGGTACTGGAAAAAAATTTCAGAAGAGTCAATATGGATAAGGGGAACAAGAGCTTGGCACCACTTGTCCCAAGACATAGCAAGATACAAAACATCTAACTGCCATTTGGAAGCTTGCTTAAAATATGATCAGTGGTGCTTGTATAATACCATCAGTGAGGAACTGGAGTCAAAAATAAGATGAGAGGCTAGCTTTTGGAGACAGATCTTCCATCATATCGCTAATGTTATGCTCACTTTAGCTGTGTCTAATCTGCTGTTCTGAGGTCACAAAGAGATTACTTGTGAAGGAAGCAGTGGCAACTTTTTGTCCATTATCCAACTCTTGGCAAAATATGATCCAGTTCTTGAAGAACTCTTAAGGAAGCTGAAAGGCTCCACAACGTACCTGAGCCCACAAATTCCGAATGAAATCATACAGTTACTGGCAGACCAAGTTTAAGAAAGCATTGTTAATGACATCAAGAAAGCTTCATTTTATTCAGTAATAATGGACATGACACAGGACTCATCTAAAGTCAATCAACTAAGTCAAGTTTTTCACTATGTCAGCATAGAAAATTACAAAAAAAAGGTAATCCTGCCAAAATAAACATCAACGAGAGTTTCCTGGGCTTTAATGAAGTAACAGGTCAATCAGGTGTTCAGCTGGAAAGTGATATTATAAGGTGAATTGAAGATAAAGGTCTAGAACTATTGGGACTATGAGGACAGGGATATGATGGTGCTATGAATATGAGTGGAATCTATTCTGAAGTGCAAGCAAGACTTGTTGAGAAACAATCCAGTGCTAGATATGTGCATTATGCTGCTCATAATCTGAATCTATTGTTAAACAATTCTGTATGCACTATCACTGAACTTCAGAACTTCTACAACTTAGTTGAGCAGTTATACATTTTTGGACACCGCATTTGCCGATGGGCTTTACTCAAAATATTTGTTAGTGAATCTGACTTAACTTTAAAAAGAGTTTGTGCAACATGTTGGTCTTCATGCAATGACACTCTGATTGCTGTATCTAAGATACAGATTAAGATAAGATACAGGGATATATGCAAAGCCTTGACTAAAATCATTCTCAAGACTGATAAGCCTGAAGATAGAGATGAAGCATCATATTTATGAAAACAGTTGGAAAGCTTCAATGTAGTTTTGATGATTGTGCTTCAGACCAAAGTTCTTGAAACAGTAAATGCTGTGTCCAAACTATTGCAAACTGAAACCCAATAACTAGGAAAAGCTGCAGAGATGTTAGAGAATGCATACAAAGTGATGAAAGATCTTGGGAATAGTTTTGAAGATACAAGACAGTCAGTGGTTACAGTTGCTCAAACACAGAGAGTGAGAGATATGTTTGAGACTAAGTGAGCACCAAAAGCTGCATAGTTACATAGTAGTTGTTGGCAGAAAAAGACCCCATGGTCTATATCTAGTCTGCCCTGGTTCAAGCGTAGTTTCTTCCTACAGATCCTGTCAGACCTGTGTCCTTACTTCTCCCTTTCAGGTCCCCATGAGTCCCCTATGCCTATCCCATGCGTGCTTGAATGCCTCTACGGTGCTTACACCCACCCCTTCCTCTGGTAGTTTGTTCCAGGGTTCCACAACCCTTTCTGTGAAGAAGTACTTCCTTACATTACCCCTGAGTCTCTTCCCTTCCTGCCTCATATCATGTCCCCTTGTCCTTGTGCAGCTCCTTCTCTGTACCAGGCTGTCTTCCTCTACTGTGTTTATCCCCTTGATGTATTTGAAGGCCTCTATCATGTCCTCTCTCTCTTTCCCTTCTTACCTCTAGAGAGTACATATTTAATTCTATGAGACTATCCTCATAGCTTTTCTGTTGCATGCTCTGGACCAGTTTGGTAGCCCTCCTCTGCATTTGCTTTGCTTGCTCAATGTCCTTCCTGAGATGGGGCCTCTAGTACTGGACACAGTACTCAAGGTGAGGCCTCACCAGTGACCTATACAATATCACCTCTCCCTTTATGCTTGTTATACCCCTCTGTATGCAACACAGCATCCTATTCACCTTTCCTACTGCCCTTCCACATTGCCTTGCCACTTTGTGGTCATCTGTGATTATGAACCCCAGATCCCTTTCCTGATGAGTTGTTGTCACCTGCTCCCCCCAGATGGTATATTGCCCTTGGGGTCTTGTGTCCCATATGCATAATTTTACACTTTTTAGCATTAAATCCCAGCTGCCATACCCTTTACCACTCCTCTAGTCTTTCTAAATCCTTTCTTATTTAACTACCACCTTTGATGTGTCAACCCTGTTGCAGGTCTTTGTGTCATCTGTGAACAGGCAAACCTTCCCTTCCAGACCATCAGCTATACCGAGCATCTAGACAATTATAATATTCTCTGTAAACAGCAACATGGCTTTAGAAAAGGTCATAGTACATCCTCTTCCTTACTCGAATTCACCGGCTCCATTCACAGCTCCCTCGACAATGGACAACTAACTGGTGCTATTTTCATCGACCTGACCAAAGCCTTCGATACTGTCCACCACTTCCTCCTGCTGAGCCAACTAAAAAATGCTGGTCTCTCCAATGATTCAATCTCTTGATTCAAAAGCTATCTTGAAAACTGCTCCCAGCATGTAAAAATCAGGGATGTGCACTCTGATTCCAAACCTGTCCTCTCTGGAGTTCCCCAGGGTTCAATACTGGGCCCCCTACTCTTCAGCCTGTTCCTTAACACCCTACTGGACTCCGGCACTGAACATATCACCCTGTATGCCAATGATGCAGTACTCCTTGCCACACAGCAGGACCCAAAGAAATTACAAGAAAATCTCCAGCTTGGCTTCTCCTCAGCTGAGAATTGGTTCACAAAGCACAAACTGATCCTTAATCAAAAAAAAAACCAAGGCCATGATCTTCAGCAGCTCCCATAATAAACATAAGCACTTACAACTCTCCGTTATCACCAGACAAGGTGCCGCACTGGAACAGGTCAAAAACTTTAAATGCCTCGGGATCACCCTTGCCCTCACCTCTCCTACACTGCCCACATCGACCATGTCGAAAGCCACTAACTCCCGGCTAGGCCTGCTATTCCGTCATAGGAAACACCCGACACCCGAAGCCTCGCTGTCGCTGTCCAGAGCTCCATCATATCCATCACTGATTATGGCATTATCATTTACAGCTCTGTTACAACCACTGCACTCAAATGTGTATCCACCGCCCTCAACAAGGCCTGTCGACTTGTCACTGGCTCCCAACGCCTAACTCACAACTGTGACCTCTATTCTCAAACTGGATGGTTGAATCTTGCCAATCGAATAAAACACCAAACCTGTATTACAGTACATGCCACCTAAATGAGACACAGATAAGCGGGATGTCCGCTTAAGTGGGACGTTTGCCATAAAACCGATTCTATTCAATGTAAAGTGCATTAGACTTCTAATGCTTAAGTGGGACACTAGATTACCATAAATCCGCTTTAGTTGGTTGGTTCTTCAATGACTCTGACCTTTTCCTTGCCTAGTAAGCACCTGTTAATTGCTCCTGTAATTATAGAACCCCTTTAACAATCACCTGTTCCTATCTGTTTTTGTCTAGCTGCCTGTTTCACGTCACTTGATGCTGTTGGTACTCAGTTCTTTTAGATCTGTTAACCTGCCTGATTGCAACTGCATCACTCTCTGTCATGTCTTTTCCAAGAAACAAACTCACCTTGGCTGACAGCATGCGTGTTCTGGAGGCGTTGAACAGCCCAAGCCACTCGCTGTCATCTGTAGCGGCAGAATTCAAAATCTCAAAAAGCCAAGCGGGAAGGATAAGCAAGAATAAAGGGTCTATCCTTGCTGAATGGTGGTCGAACAGTAATCCCACCAGAAAGTGCAAGCGGGAGAAAAAGACCGCGATGTAGAAAATGCACTGATGTTGTGGCTGACACAAGCCCTGGATAAGGAAGCGAGACTGTCTGGCCCACTGCTAAAAGCAAAGGCAATAGAGTTGGCTTCACAAATGGGACACGTTGAATTTGAAGCGACAGACGGCTGGCTGTCTCGATGGAAACTGAGACATCAGGTTGTCTTCAAGCGTGAACATGGTGAGAAGCAGGATGCAGATGCATCGGCAGCCAAGGCTTAGCTTACAGATGTCCTCCCAGGCATTTTGTCAGGGTACCCACCAGCAGATGTTTTCAATGCTGATGAAACGGGTCTATTTTACTGTGGGTACCCTGACCGAGGGCATGCACTGAAACACCAAGAACTCACCAGCAGCAAGAAAGCCAAAGACCGCATATCAGTCCTGTGCTGTGCAAATCAGACAGAGACTGAAAAAAGAAATTGCTAGTGATTGGTAAAAGCAAACACCCATGTTGCTTTCCCAGGGATGTTCATGTGCTGCCAGTGATTTACACGTCCTCCTGCAATGCCTGGATGACCAGTGCTACCTTCAAGGAATGGCTGATGAGTTGGGACTCTGAACTCCGAAGGAGCAACAGAAAAATGTTATTGTTTGTCGACAACTGTTCCACTCACCCACATGAGCTTGTCAAATGGCTTAAGTTCATTAAGTTAGTGTTTTTCCCTCCAAACACTACAATGATCCTGCAGCCTATGGACATGGGAGTCATAAAAAACTTAAAGGGGCATTATCGCTCCTATGTTGCTGAGAAAATTGTGTCAAGCATTGATGAGGGTGAGACAGCACACGCTGCTGAAATTGTCCGCAAGGTAAATTTACTGGATGCTATCTACATGTTACGAGCATGGCAGGCAGTGAAGATCCACCAGAGCCATCAGCATTTGCATTGACATGCATTACTGAAGCTACGTCAGTATTGCTGGATGATAGCAGCACAGAAGATTCTGCTGCTAAAACATACATTGTGCTTTGAATTTACTACATCGTTACACAAGCCAAAAAAATATATATATCACAAGTGTGTTACACAAGCATAACAAAACAAAACAAAAAAAAATTTCATGAGTGTGTTACACAAGCATAACAAAACAAAACAAAAATATAAAGCCACAAACACACAAACGAGATAGTGTACATACAGTTCTGTACATGTATGGAGAATAGAGGGTAATGTAGTCTCTGACTGAGCAAAGACTGGTTTCTATCCCAAAAGCTCAAAATCACTAACTTCGTTTATGTGGGACGCCCGCTTAAGTGGGACGATCGGCTTTCCACCCAGTCAGTCTCTACTTAAGCGGTTTTACTGTACTACTAAGTAAATCTTGCAGGCCTTGCCCCCCTTGGAGTCTGTGCCCTCATACAACTGAGAATCCACACCCGCCATACCAGGGGATCGAAACCTCAGCTTCTGTAAATCTCACATTGCCGCACAACACAAGGCCAAAGATCCTTTGCTTACCGGGCCGCTAGTTGGTACAACGGTCTTCCCAGCAACATCTCATCCTCACTATTGCTCAGCACTTTTAAGACGCGGCTCCGCCTAACACTCACTGCCTCCAACCTCTGTGACTGTTGTGGCTAAACATGTCTTTTGGTTCCATAGCTGAAGATGCCCTTTTGGATCCACATCTACTCCTGCACTTTGCCAGCAGCCCCCCCCCATCTTCACCTCCCCTGCTGGCCCATGACAAATGCCACCCAGCTGCACTACCTCTATTCTTACCCACCTTCCACCTCTCCTCTATCTGTTTCCCACCCACCTACCTCCCCTCTTCTCCCATCCACTTAGTCTCCCTGATTTCACCCTCCTCCTTTCCCTTCCCCTCCCCAAAGTTTCATCTTATTGTTCTTTTTTCCGCTACAAGACTATGTTTTTTTTTTTATTTTATAAAATGTTATCTTTGCTTATGTTTGTCTCAATTGTACCAATGACATAGAACCTTTGTAAAAGAGCCTCGGCTCAAAGGTATTGTAATCCTAGAACAAATAAATAAAATAAAAAATCAAAAAAAAATCACCAATGAATGTACTGAGCAATAATGGCACCCCAACTGACCCTTGTGGTACCTCACTTGTTACATTCCCTTCCCCTGATCTACCTCATTTACTATTAACCACTGGCTCCTGTTACTCAACCAGTTTTGCACCCACTTAACCACTTTTTCCACAACCCCCAGACTGCTCAATTTGTTTAATCTCCTGTGTGGGACGGTGTCAAAGGCCTTCCTGAAATTCAGGTAGACCACATCCACTGCCCCTCCTCTCGATCTACTAATCTTGTCTTCCAGTCGAAAAACTCGATTAGGTTTGTTTGGCATGATCTCCCTATCTCCCTCATGTGAATCCATGCTGTCTTGGATCCTGCAACCCATTTCAGGTCAGGTACTCGACTGTCCTTTCTTTTATCAATGTCTCCATAATCTTTCTCACCACTGACATCAGGCTTACTGGTCTATAGTTCCCTGCCTCCTCCCTACTCCCACTCTTGTGAATTGGCACCTCATCTGCCCTTCTCCAGTCCCCTGGTACCACCCCTGTTTCCAATGATTTATTGAACAGGCTGCCAGAGGATCTGATAGCTCCTCCCTCAGTTCTTTTAGTATCCTCAGGTACACCCAATCTGGCCCCATTGCCTTATCTACTTTCAATTTCTCTATCTCTCTGAGTATCCTCCCCTCTAAAAGGCTAAGTGTTATTTTGATGCGTTATCTGCTGATCAGCAATTAACAGATCCGTAAAGTCACTTAAAAGTAAATTATTTTTATTTAAGTGTTGACATAATAATAACACAGCTTAACCATCAGTTCTGAAGCCTAAAAGAAAGTGTGCCCGACTTCTGTTGTGTTAATCCCCACTAGTTTATTGTGGAATCTTCTGATGAAGATCTTCATTCCACTGAAGTGGCTTTGTCTGCGAGATGAGCTGCAGACCTGTTTCTTAATTTTGTAGCTCAATTGATGTCATTACGGTCATGCTTGAACTCCAAAATAAAGGAAATTATTGACTGTGAAGGGGCTAGCAACGCTGCTGATTGTCGAAAACACTCTTCTATCCAGTTTTCCTGATGTTTGCACCGTATGCATGCTGTTTCTAATGATTCTTGAAACTTTCTACTGCTGAATGGTCTTTTTTGAAGTTAAGACTTATAAAAATCTTTGTACTACAGTGAAGCAGGATTGACTGTCTGGGCTGGTGATTCTTTCAATGGAGAAAAAAGAGCAAGAAAAATTGATATATCTAAAACAATTGACGTGTTTGCTGATCAGAAGGCTTGGAAACATCAATTTTAGTTCAGTTTTCCAAACTGGTTAAGGTAAGCCAATTATTGAATTTCAAAATTGGGGGGGGGGGGACCTATAACATACTCTTGTGCCCAGGCCATCTGGGTATTTGCTACACCTCTGCACATGAAGGGGAATGGCAGTGGGTGATTCTGACATTATTCATGTATCTTTAATGCATAAAACATTAAGTTCTGGTTAACTCAGTTAAACATTGCCAACTTTGTCTTTATTCACTTTCACAATCAGAAAGCATACTGTAAGAGGACACTAGGTGGGTTACACAAGGACTCTGACACAATCTGTATTCTTCAGGATGAGCTTCAGGTAGTTTTATTCAACCAGTTCCAAACATAATAATTCCAACGAAAAGTACAAGCGGACTTATTCCGGCAAACAATAAAATAAAACAAAGTAAAAGAACATCAATGCGAAGGCATCAAACATGAGCAGTAGTATCCACATTAAACTAGAGCACTAGTTCTGGATACTTACATGTCACCATCCCAACCGCTACTAACTCTTTACTTGCTACTGACCCAATTATATACCTGATACTAAGCTCTTATTGGGTGAATTACCCATCAATCAAATGTCTTTATAATTTTATTTTACAAACAGCTTATTTATGAATTCTATACAACAAGGTATTTATCTTGATACCTTTTAAACTCACATAATGGTTGTGAGCACATTAATATTTGGTTTAATGCATCTTTTAGTGGGTTTCCAAAGTAAGTCCCTCCCCTTCTCTATAAGGGTAGCAACACAATGGCCGGCTGACTCCTAAAGGGAAGGCTTACAGAAGGACATACCCTGCAAAACCAGGTAATATAATTGTACCCACTCATATTTCTTTACCTGGTTAATTTTCAATACCATTTCTTTTATAGTATCCCTTCTGTATTCATGTCTGTGTATACAAGTAGAAACAAAAGGTTGAATAGCACAAAACACTGGTGTTTGTGTATCAGGAAGTAAAAGACAAAAGAAAACTGGTGTTGCACAGTAACATACAGCTTTTTTTAAAAATTAGCTGTCTCTGCATCACAAATATCCTGTTTGTGTTTGAAATACAGCGCTTTAGTGCTAAGGGCACATTTCTAACTTCTTATCCCTGCTTGGAATCGTAAAGGATAGCTTTATTTAACAGTCGCAGCGTTTGTGAGCTGCACGATAGTGCGCACATTCATGCAGCTCGTAAAAAACGTCGTCAAGGACGAAATAGACGCAAAGGTACTTCTTAGGGTACCAAACTCCAAAATAAACCTACTCTGCCAAATAAAAGGTGTTTTTATCGACTGGCATATGAAAAATAATGAGTTTTACAGAGGCTTTACATAGGCTTTTAACATAATGGCCATTTAAAGGGCCATGCTTCTATAAATTCCAGCCTCAGATAATTCAGACAGATGATGTCCTTGCAAGTAGCCAGAATAAGAGGAGGGGGAAACAAAAGACAGAAATTAGGTTAAAATTGCATAGGTGGCCAGTCTATGCACACAAAAAAAAAAAACAACACAGAAGAGACAAAGATATGACACATGAAGGGAAAAAAGTGGGGGGGGGGTTCTGGCTGCTACAACAACATCGATCCGAATAATATGTTATTTTTGGAGACCCTTTGACATGTACTACCTTGTACATTCAAACACTGACTGTGATTACATTTGGGTACACTGCGATTCATAGACTGCACTGCATATTCATTTGTGCAGTTGGTGAAATACTTTTACTAAGGAATAAAACTTCTCATGACTGAAAACTTTTTGTTTTAATAAGACAAGTCTGTCTTTGTTTACAACAACAAAGTTAATTTAAAAGGACAATGAAGGCAGCTTTCGTGAGGAGAAGAAGCAAAACACATACTGAAGACAGGGGTCCGCTATCATGATTGGAACAGTGAGTCTTTTCCTTTATGTCATGGGAAGCTTCACTGTAAGCCACACAGTCAGGGGACATTGGAAATATGCATATTCAGTGAGCTTTACTAAAGAAGATCAGCATTTGAAAATGACAACAACTGGTGAGTAAAGCACATCGTAATGGTACAGGGGATATCAGATAACTACTGTTACACAATAGGAAAGAAATAATAGTTTAGGTATCCTTTAATCTGTGAAATGTTGAAAGTAATTAATGTTGAGATTGGACTTTGAATTATCAATAACATTGAAAGTTCACTTATAACCTTTGATGAGCCGTGTCTCAGATTCCAAGATCACTGTCAATTTTGAGGCCAGCTGCCATCTTGGATCAGATACCTCCCAGCTTGACTTAGGTATTAATTGATGCACTACACTGTGCTTTTGGATCTAACATCCTCTCTCTATTCCTTTTAGAAAATCTGCTGGTGGTAAATCTGCTTTCTCTTGCCACTTTCCTAAACTCTGGCCTCTCTTCCCCTGTTAATTCACTCTGCTTCTTCTGCTTTCTCCTTAAAGTCTCTTCTTCATGACTTTTCTTCTCCCTCCTGCAACTGTCCAGGACCCTCTTCCTCCTCCCTCCCACCAGTTAACCCTGGCAGTCTGTTTCCCTTATTACCTTCTCACTGTTCTGTACTTAAAAGAGTAGTACCCTCACCTATATTATCTCAATTGTATCTACTATACATATATTGTATACTGTTTGCCTTCAATTTTTATTAGTATGCTCCTGTTATATTATATTTGCTGCATATGATGTTCCACGTCTCCTTCTCCCCAGGACACATCTGGAAACAAACTGTTCTGGAAAGGAGCTGTTAGCAGCTCAATATGTCTTTCTTGATGAATCTTTTGAAATAAATAACTAAATAAATAAATATTGCTGAGGCCCCACCTCGAGTACTGTGTCCAGTTCTGGAAACCCTGTCTTCAGAAGGACATAGACAGAAAGGAGGCAGTACAGAAGAGGGCAACCAAAATGGTGCAGGGCCTACATCAAAAACTCTACGAGGAGAGACTCAAGGAATTAAATATGTACTCTCTAGAGAAAGGAGGGAAAGGGGGGACATGACCGAGACATTCAAATATCTCACAGATATTAATAAGGTACATGAAGGTAGCATTTTACATAGGAAAAGATGCTCAAGGACAAGGGGCATGCTATGAAGCTGGGGAAGGGGGACTCCGAGGAGATGTGAGGAAATAATTCTTCACAGAAAAGGTGGTGGACACCTTGAACAGCCTCCCAGCAGAGGTGGTGGGTGCTAAAATGGTAATATGATTCAAGTATGCGTGTGATAGGCACAAGGGGACCTTAGAAATAAGCCAATGGGGGAAGAATGGATTGAGATCGAGTAGGGTCTGCGGTGGCACAACAGGTAGGGAACATAGGGCAGACTAGGTGCACCAAGAGGTCCTTCTCTGCTGACAACTTCTGTGCTTCTATAAGTAACACAAACATCTGCCATCATACAACTGATCCTGCAATCAATTAATCAATCCCTTTCATACAAGCCCTGCAAAGCTGTTGACCAGAGTTCGAGATTGGATTTCAACTACCAGAGACTAATGGGGAAGAAGGCTTGGGCATCTCAGAGGATGTTTGCCTCTTCTAGGTAGGAACAGTGACCACAGTCTGCTGAACAAGTGCTACCTGGGGCTTTGCACATGGTTCAGCAAAGTGGACTCAGCAATGTGTGGGAGAACACATGGACACTTTGATGCATTCCAATTGCATTTGCCTGGGGAACATGTTCCACCTCCATTCTTGGATAAAGAGAACTGAGGAAAAATGCCAGCCAGCACAGGATGATGCCAGTGCCCCACAGATTCTGCACAGCCAACTAAGGCACCATTTTCCATGCTGGACGCAGAAGGGCTTGTTCCACCCAGATGGTTCTACCATGGGAAAGCCATGGGGGTATTACCAAGGCAGGGTAAGTTTCAGGGAAGGTGGGTGGAAAGCATCAGGGGACTGTCATGTGGGAGAAATGAGCTTGGTATGAGTATTAGCAATAAACAAACACGCATTTGTCTTGCTGAATGTTTGCTTGCTGGTATTAGCATTGGAAGTGCAGGAGTTAGACAGATGCAGAATAGGAATGGCAGTAAAGTACTGAACTTCATGCGAACCCCACCTCCACCATGCACAGATGGACAGGCATTAGGGTGTTTTGGGTCGTCGCACATAGTGCTCATGCCATTTTACCTCAACCTGTCCTGCAGACACCGACAAGTGTTGAGGTGTGCCTTGGGGTATTCGGCTTCACAGTCACCCCATTCCATAAAGACATATGCTGAAATGGGTGCAGTATAGGAGAATGGGGTGAAGTGTGGGACAGAAGAGTCCAAGGCACACCCCGATGCCTGTCACTGGCTGCAGAATGGGGGTGGAAACGCATGAGCATTTCAGCCAACAATCCAAAGGCACACCCCTGATGCCTGTCAGTCTGTACAGGGTGGGATGCTATGGTTAGGAACCGTAACCCCCCCCCCCCCGGCATTTGTTGGTATTTGCACTGCAAATTTTCAACATGGCCTTTTTGTGACCCACACCTCATGAAAGCATTTGGTACCTCTGCTCATGAACAGTGGCACTGTGATTTTGTTAATCTGTCTCTAATGTTGATTTGCTACATCAACTACACCATTCTGCACCAGATGAGCAAAAACACAGTTTGGGCAGGATATGAAAAATGACAGCTATTCCGTTCATAAGGAGGTATGGAAAAATGCCAATATTGAAAATCTGGAGTGAAAATATAAAAACTTCTCGAAGTTACGGAGTGTGCATGGAAATTGCATAATGCACGCTTGTAATACAGTCATTTTGTGAAATGTTCTCACCACATTTTCAACGTAGGCATTTTGGGAACTCTGTTCATGAACAGTGTCACTGTGATTTTGTTAATCTGCCCCGAATGCTGATTTCCCACAGCAACCACGCCATTGTGCGCCACACGTGCGAAACCACATTTCAGGCAGGATGTAAAAAATGACAGCTGTACTTTTCATAAAGAGGTGTGCAAAAATGGCAATGCTGAAAATCTGGAGTGAAAATATTAAAAATTCTTGGAGTTATGAACGTGCATAGAAACTTCGCAACGCACGCTCATAACAGTCATTTTTTGGAATTTTTTAACCAAATTTGCAACGTTGGCCTTTTGGGAGCCCACCTCATGACTAGTAATACTGTAGTTTTGTTACTGAGTCCCGAAAGGTGATTCCATGCAGTAAGCGCAAAAGCACCTTTCGGGACCGAATGACAACATAACAGTGACTGAATTCATGAGGTGGGGCCCCAAGAACCCCATGTTGAAAATTTGTTGCCAAAATTCACAGAAATGGCTGAAATATCCACCTAGGCTGAAAAAAAAAACATTTATGCCATTATTCAGTTTACCGGCATTTCTTCAGTTCGCGGTTGGCTTTGAAGGGTACAGACGTGCTTCCGGTCCACTGAAGATCGTCACACCAAGCTCCGGAGGTAAGCATGGGGTGAGGGGGGGTGCGGGGATGTGGGAGTGCAGAGGGTGGGTGCAGGTTGGGGTAGGGAGCACAAGACACAATGAGGGACCGTTTTCTACTTTTCAGGTAAAAAAAAAAAAGACATCACAGGAAGGTTTTCTTTTTTTGCAGGTAGATTTGGTATGCTGTGGTGGGCTCCCAGCATGCCACCTATGTGATTCTTTTTGGGGGGACTAGAGTCAATGGGAATTGGGCTCCTTGTTGGCAAAAAAAAAAAGTTTGTGTTGGGGCGGGAGGGACATGATGCCAAGGGGGATTGGGCACCCCCCTTGTCAAATAAGATCTATGGGGACATTACGCCAATGGGGAGTGGGCTCCCCCATCGGCAAATGAACTGGGGAAGGGCATGCTGACAGGGGAATTGGGCACCCCATTAGCTTTCATGGGGACTCTGAGGTGGACGGCGACAGCTGCCGTCATGTTACTGGAAATGTTACACCAGGCAAGGTACTGCCCTGCAATAATGGGTCACTCCCTCATTGCAGCGATTATTTCATTTCAAGTTGGTGGCACGCTTACTGAACTAGTGTCAGCAGCAGTGTGCCACCGCATTGGGGAAAGGGGGCCAAGCCTCTAAATGCAGTGGGGGCATTGGCTGCCACAATGCAGCACCTCCAAAACCCCACTTCTCTCTTAAGCTGTCACATAATGTTTCTTGTGCATGCATGCAAGCAAACATAAAAATAGATCCCTTTGATATCAGCACACTAAAATTACTCCACTGCTTGAAGTGTTTGAATATGCCAGATAAAACTGACATTGTTAGATTATGGGGCCACTGTAACAGACAACACTCTGAAGTTAGTTTGGGTAAAACAAAACAAAACAAAAAAACAGCTCTTTATTATACAGTTGCCAAGTTTGCCATCTCCCTCAGACCCAGGTCCCACCACTGTGTGAGCCTTGAGAAGCTTAACTGGCTGCTTCCAGAGCACAGGGCACAACTCATGCTGGTTAATTTTATATATGACTCTGCATAGCAACATGCCATGATTCTAACAGGGCTGCTCACACCTGTCAACCTCCCTCATTCCTGGTCTACAGCCAATAACTTACTGCTGACCCTGCTGATGCAAACAGGGATGAGTCAGAAAGACTTCAGCTTCAGGGCTACCTCCCAATGGAACATGTTACCTGCCTCTGTCAGTCTCCTTCCACAAAAGTCTTTGGGCCGGATATTCAAAAGCATTGCTCATGGCACAACAGTGTTGCTCCAGGCGAAACCCACTGATGCACCCTGGTGCGATATTCAGAAGGGGATGTTGCGCTGCTCAAATCCCGATGCACCAGGGTGCATCAGTAATGTATGTGGCGTGAGTGTGGGGGGTGTGCCCAGGCATACTCGGCACATCTCGATATTCATCCCGGGATGTGCTGAGCATATGCTGGTGCAACCCCTACTTGCGCCGCACACTGGTGCTCAAAGTTGAGCCAAAAAAAAAGGAGCAAGGGCTGGCCACCCACAGTTGAGCTGCCGTAGTGCAGGCAAAACACGGCAGCCACCAGCTGTGGGTGGCCACCCGAGCTCCGGAGCCAGGGTCTGTCAGCATCGTGCCCCCCCCACGCCCGATCGCAGGCATTGTAATAGAAAAGATATCCCTGGTGGTCCAGTGGACTGTTTCCAGCCCGATCGCGGGCATATGTGTAATAAAAACATTTTAAAGTATCCCTGGTGGTCCAGTGGACCACTTCCAGACTGATCGTGGGCATTGTATGTGGAAAAACCCTGGTGGTCAGCGGTACCCCTTCCCCACCCACCCTCAGACCCACTGCCGCTCCCCCAGTCAGCGGTGGGCAGCAGCTCCCCACCCACAAGCCGCTGACCATCCGCTGACTGACTGCATACAATGCGGCCCGTCGCCCATTGGTCCACAATGTAGGCCAATGGGTGTGCAGATCATACTACTACACAGTCCAGAAATGTGAATAGATCCATTCATATTTCAGGACTGTGTAGTACGGTAGGTGCACACCCATTGGCCCATGTTGTGGACCAATGGGCATGCAGCTGTACTGTACACAGTCAGTTGGCGGGTGGCTGGGTGGTTGGGTGGTGCTGCCTCCCACCGCTGACCGGGGGAGGTGGTGGGTCTGAGTGGGCGGTGGGAGGGGGTACCGCTGATCACCAGTTTTTCCACATACTAAGACCATGATCAGGCTGGATACGGTCCCCTTGACCACCAGGGATATATCAATTATTACAATGCTGGCGATCGGGCTGGAAGTGGTCCACTGGACCACCAGGGATATGTTTAAATATATTTTATTCTACATATACCCGTGAACGGGCATTGGAGCACTTTGCCACGATGTGCAGGGGGTGTCGGTCCCCAATGGCTGCAGCCTGGCAGTGCACCAGGTGCAAGTCACCGGGGATTGGCACACCTGCATGCAAATGGGGCCATAATGACATGCTAATGGCCCCAGTTTCACCTTGCATGCATTATGGCCCCATTTGCATAACCACCACTGAATATCACGGTTCCTGCACCTAGCGCAACTGCACTTGCACTGGTGCATCCCCCTGCTCCTCTTTTGCCACTTGCACTGGAGCAGTGCCACTGCGCCATGCGCAATGCAGGTGGCCACGTTGCCATATTCAACAGTGCTGAGCCATGGCACAGCGCTGTTGAATATCGCCCAGCACACTCCCTGGTGCATACCAGTTGAGCTGTGCCCAGGCTTGTGCCCCTGCCTGGCGCAGTCTGAATATCCAGGCCTATGTGCATAAAATGAAGGATTATTTGCTAAACCTCAGCGCCTGTAACTGTTTCTCATAGATAAGTCTGTTGTGCAAATATTGCTATAGAGCAGTTGCTCTTGTACTATATTTTCATATATCTGTGTGTGGAGGGTTGTTAGATAACAGGTGGACCAGATACAGAACTTCAGGTTCAATACACATTCTCTGTGTGTTGTTTATTTAAAACACAGGGAATAACCTGAAGCAACAGCATATCCCTTCTTCAGTATATCAGTTTGCAGCATGTCCTTCCTCTGCACTTAGTCAGCACCTACTGACCCACTGATCTACTGATCTGATCTCTTTAGTGAAAATTATTTCATTTTCTATGTTGATCTTGTATGTTTATGTGAAGTGGAGCTCAAAAAAGAAAAAAACAAAAACAAGCTGAAGACAAAGAACCTCAGTGCAGAAGCACTGAAGCAAGGGTTACCCCAAAGGGCATTGGCAATAAAGCCAAGTTTCAAAGAAACACAACATCACACATACCCCCACAATGCAAAGAATCATCAGATGTTTATGCAAATCACCATGAAATTTTAGGCTGGATCAGCTTGAGGCAGGAATGCATGGTGCCAAAGGGCTTCTCAAACAATCTGTGATTTACATGTATTTTAAATAACACAACTGGGGTTTTCGGATATCTCTACCTTGGTAATTTAATTTTTATAATACAGTCCCCTAGTAACTTTTTTACCGTTATCAAAAACACCTAGTGCCATTGTATTTTCAATATTTACAGGTTTCATACATGCAAGGCATCTACATTAAGGTATTTTATGACGTAGTGCTATTGCATACTAAATCCAACAATGAGGAACACAGCCTGTTGTCTAACATCAGCTCAGAGGTCACCAAAATAACCTTCCTGTACAAGAACATGAGAGGGAAAAGTAAAATTAAAGAGGACACTGTAGCATAGTCAAGAAAGGGTACGGGGCACTCATAGCTGGCCAATTGTATAGACTAGAAATTGTAAAGGATAGATTAGGCTAAGAAATAGAAGCACTGTTGCAACAGATTTAAGAAAAGGTTGGTCCTCAAGTGTGGAAGGATCTCCCTGTCACATATCCCCTACCTTAAGAGGGAAACAGTTATCTCAGACTGCTGACCACCTTCCTGTCCCAGGAAGGGATGGAACTTCCATCCATCCATCTTCAGAAGCTTCATCTCAGGGTCCCTATTATCAATAAACATTCCATTATAAACATAAGGGATATCATCATTCTTTACTCTGAGGTGTTAACACATTTCTCAACAGAGGCTAATGATACCTTCCCTGCACTATCTTCTTTTAGGGAAAGTCCATCATGTTTCATTGACATCAATTTCTGCACCATATCTAGACATGAAATCAGCATTTACATGTTTTGTCCCTGCCCTGTGGGACACAATAAATTGATAGGGCTGAAGAGTTAAGTACCACTGCATTTACAGGGATTTCATTCTCTCATTTTAGTGCAACCAGCAAAGGGGGTTATGATCAGTTACAACCTTGAATTCAGCCCCCCAGAAATAAAATTTCAGAGACTTAATAGCCCACTTCAGAGCTAAGCATTCTTTCTCTATGGTAGCATATCTTCCCTCCCTCTCATGTAGCTTCCTGCTGATATACATGATCGGATTTTCTTCCCCATCTATTTTCTGAGATAAGACTGCCCCAATACCATTCTCTGATGCATCAGTCTGAACCTCAAACACTTGGCTGAAGTCAGGACTTTTCAATACAGGAGCTGTACATAGAGTGACCTTGATATTTGTAAAAGCCTCATCACAAATAGGGGTCCACTGAACCTTATTCAGGCACTTCTTTTTAGTGAGATCAGTCAAAGGACTGGCAATGGCTAAGAAATTAAGAATAAATCTCCAGTAATAACCAGCCAGGCCTAGGGAAGCTCTCATGTGCTTTTTTGTGGTAGGTATTGGGCTGTTTGCTACTGCTGTAACCTTCTCTGCCTTGGGCTTCACTTGCCCATTGCCCAAAATGAACCCTAGGTATCTTCTTTCCTTATTTGTTAGGATACATTTAGCAGGGTTAATGGTCACTCCTGACTTCATTATTGCTTGCAATACCTGGGACAAGTGCCTAACATGGGATTCTCAGTCGGGTGGGATATGACAACATTGTCCAAGTAAGTCAAATAGTACTCAGTGTGTGGTATTAGTATGTGGTCTATAAAATGCTGAAAAGTGGCTGGGGCCCCATGTAGTCCAAATGGCATTGTGACAAACTGGTATAAACCAATTGGGGTGCTAAATGCAGTTTATCTTGTAAATCAGGTGACAAGGGGATTTGCCAATATCCTTTAGTAAGGTCATGGGTGGAGATATACTGTGCATTGCCTAGCCTATCAATGATGTCATGTATTTGGGGCATTGGATAGCCATCGAATAGTGATGCACTGTTAAGCTTCCTAAAATCTAGGCATAGACATATCCCAACCTCTTTCATGTCCATTATGACCATGGGTGAAAACCATGCACTCTTTGAGGGCACAATTATGCCTAACTGCTCCATTTTGTTGACTTCCTGAATCACCTTATCCCTCACTGTCATGGGCAATCTGTAGGGATTTTGGTGTATGGCTTGTCTTGTGTGGCAGTTATGGTGTGCAAAATTCCTTTGGCTCTCCCCGGGATGTTTGTGAATATGGGCTCAAATTCTTGTAATACCTCCTGCAAATCTTTCTGTTGCTGAGGCTCCAATTCAGGGTTTATCTGGATATCTCCCAACTGTCCTGACTGCTCTAGCTTTTTATAGGTAACCTCCAGCACTGACTCCCTAACTGCAGGATGGATATAAAGGGAGGGATTAGGCTTCTCACACCATTTCCTAAAAAGGTTCACAAGGTAAATTTTCTGGGGGAGAGGGTCTCTTTCCAGGCATGCTAAGCTCATAATTCACTGCTCCTGTTTGCTTCAGAATGGTGAAGGGGTCCTGCCATTTCATGAGTAGTTTGTTCTCTGTGGAGGGAAGGAGTAACAGCACTTTGTCCCTTGACTGAAATGTTTTAGTCTTCAAACCCTGGTCATAGCTTTCTTTCTGCAAGTCTTGTTTCTGTTCTGAGCTCTGGTGTGCCAAGTTGATATACCTCACCAGGTGTTTGCAAATCTGAGTCATGTACTCTATGACATTACGATGTCCCACCTCCTTTCCTTCTTCCCTGTGTTCTTTAACCACATCTAGTGGCCCACTTGGGTTCCTCCCAAATAATAATGAAAAAGTAGAGAAACCAGTGGATGCTTCAGGGATTGTTCTATAAGTGAAAAGTAAATAGAGGAGGTATCTATCCCAGTCTCTACCCTATTCTTTTACATACTTCCTCAACATTCTCTTTAATAACTGATTAAACCCCTCCATGAGGCCATCAGTCCATGTGGTGAGAGGAGTGTTGTGCTGGTCACCAGCTCAGGCTCGAGATGGGGGGAGCGGGGTGGTGGGACACTACCTGCCATGGTGGGTGGGGGTGCACCAGACCACCAGGGAATAGATGTAACTTCACATACTGGGGATTGGTAATTGGGGATGGGGGTTCACTAGACCACCAAGGAAATGTTTACATTAGCTATACAGGGATCATGATGGGGGAGGGGTTACATTGGACACCAGGGTATATCATATCCAAGTTGGGATGGTGATCGGGTGGGAGGAGGGACCATTAGCCACCAGGGAATATTATGTCTATGTCAGACAAGACTTCTTGTGTGTTGGGGGGGATAACTGGACACCAGGGAAATCTTATATTTGTGACATTGGTAGCAATCAGCAACCAGTGGGGTGGGAGGCCACTGGACCATCAGGAAATGTTTTAGTTATGTTGGGCCAGTGATTGGTGAGGAAGGAACCACTATACCACCAGGGAAACATATTGGCTTAATCTGGGGCCAGCAATCGACAGGGGTGGCCACCACAGTACCTCTGCCAATCACTAGGGTTGTAGGGGATTAAAGCAAGTTCTCAGCAAGTGATATTTGCTCCATGCAGGAGAACCCACAAAAGGCCCTTGCATGGAGCAAATACTCTGCGATTTAGACAGCGTAGATATTCACGGCCCCTCCCCTTCATTTGCAGGGTGGCATCCTCCACACTTTGCCCTGGTGCAAACATGGTTTGAGTGTGCAAACTGGGATTTGGTGAATATCACCTTGGTGCAAAACCCAGTTTGCCCTGCATGAAATGGGTTTGCACCAGGGCAAAGCTTTTTGAATCTAGTCCCTCGAGTAATGGGGGATGGAGCAATACCATAATACATTCATCATGTACTGAGCATCAATTCCCCAACTCAAATGTTTTACTTTGACTTCAGTTGAATTCCTTGACTTGAGTGCTAACTGAAATAAGAAGATGCCCAACAGTTGATGTAGACTCACTAACAGGAAGTAGTACAGACAGGAATGGCATATAACTGAAGACTGCAGAAAAATGTATTCTGTTGTTGAAGTATGCCTCATACAATTGTAAGATGTCACTGATCTACTGAATCCCTACCTACTAAATCTTCAGCAACATAATGCCTAATGTAGTTATTAAACATTCAAGTGATAGTCCACTAAGTTATACTTTATGCAATTTAAATGAGGTATCTGGATTGAATGAATTGCTTACAAATTTCTGTTTTGAGGATTTATTGTGTTGTTATACAGAAAAGCTATATCTGTAGCTAGCGAAACTCATGTGTTTTCCATCAGATAAAAATGAATAACCCTGAAGCTTTCAATATAGATTTGATGTAACCAAAATTATTTAAAATATGTTTTTCTGTTTTTTTAAGACCACTGGTTGCAGAACTCTGATATAAAGCCCAGTACATATTATGGTGTTTGTTGGTAGAGCACCACCATATAAGTACAGCTCACAACTGGCAAATAACTTGACATATTAATGAAGTCCCAGCCTGCATATTCACATTTGTACTGAGAAAATACTGACAGGAGCCCCAGGAAGGGAATCTGGTTAAGGGAATCTGTTGAATCTGTTATTAAAACTGCTGTTGACATTGCCATTGTTTCAAAATGATGTATTCTAAGTCCATGAAAACCAAGGCAGTTATTTATAGTCAGTCACACAAGAAGTCTGCCAGGCTGCTTTTTCCTACAGATACACAGTATAATTAAGCAATAAGGCATGACAGGGTGTGGGTTATTGGGGAATTTACCCACGCCTTGTGTGGTGTGTCACGAGGTGCAGCCGAGTGACTTAACCACACAAGAAGTGGGTAAATCCCTCAATAACCCACACCCTGGAGTGTATTATTGCGATTAAACAATGGACCCATGTGTAAAATAAATTCTAAATGTGTTTAAGTATGTTTTTTATAAATGCCATTTCTCAGCTGTGGGTTATTACAGGATATACCACAGTCATGTGATGGGTGTTGACCAATGAGGTTACAGGATTTTCGTACCCAATTGTATAATACAAATGTTGTCACAGTCAGATATAATATTGGCTCTTACTTTATTCTGCTGCCAATAAAAGAGTTGCTGCATAAATGCAGTAACTTAAAGGCTGTTCATACTTGTGTTTAATCTATGTTATACAGCAACTGATACAATGGTTATTGCCTGGCATTGTATGACATTTAAACCCTGACCTGTAAGATAGGGTATTTGAGTCCTCAACATCTAAGTTAAGACTGAGAGAAGCTGGCCATTGGCAAATTCACTATTAATTTGATTTGTCTTTGTCCTTCACTACTCCCACACTGTGTAACAAACTACCCCCCTCCCTCTGCTCTCTAGACTCGCACCTTGCTTTCAAATCTAACTTTAAAGGTTGGCTCCTGGCTAACTCCAGTTGTTCTTGCTCAGCCAGGTGACCCTACGGATGAGAGTACTTTCCCTTCCATACCTAAGGCAAAACTGTCCAGTTGTGCCATGTTGATCATTCATATGGCTGCCTGTATGTATACTCTGTATATTGCACTTGCACTATATTTGCATTCCATTGTATGCCATTGTATTATAGCACTTTATCTGTACTCAGCTGTTTTCAGTGCATTCAATGTATTCTACTTGTTCTACTCTCTGCACCATATCTCAGTTAATGTAATTGCATTGTCTGTATTACCCATGTGCCATCTTCATGGCACAGGCCATGCTTCGAAATGGTCCATTGGATCAGAGCACCTACCCAGTAAAAAAATAAATAAATGAATGAATGAATGAATGAATTAATTAATTAATTAATTAATTTGGGCCAATAAATTTGGTTTGACTTTGATAACTCAGCCAAATTACTTTAAAGGGACACTGTCAACCCCATTAGGTCTCAAAGTGTCCCTAGTTTAAACAACACATTTTATGATTGTCAATATTCTGTAAAGATTGTTGATGTAGCTGGTAGTTTGGTTCTGACTCTTATTTTCCTTAAAAAAGTGAAAAACAGACTGCCCAACATACTGGTGTTATCACACCAAAACAGGTTTGTTTACGTTCCTTGATCAACTCCAAATGCATCTTTCCTGTACTTGGGAACACCCACAAAACAGTCTAGCCCCTCATGATACAGTGGGAGTTTAGGAGGCTACTGCCCTATGAGTGCCTGCACTGTTTGGGTGTGTTTCTAATGCTCAGGAAGTATGCAGTAAAACAGAACCAAGATTGTAAACAAAAACAAGGTTGTTTATAAATATACATTGACATGCATTTCAGTTCTACTAAGCAAGGAGACAGACGAAACAAACAGCAACATCAGTGTATTTTAGAGAGGGTGAGCAATCATAAAATGTGGGGTTTCAACTAGAAATAATATGAGGAAAAACAGGTTGACAGTGTCCCTTTAAGTCTGTGATGAAGTGTACATCCATCATACTCCTTTCACCCATAAGCCCCTTCACAACCCTGCAACACAGACAACACAGGTTTTGACATGGGCTGTAGGGGGATTTGTACCAAACCCCTTTTGCTTTAAAGAAGATAGGAACTTATTTTTACATAGTTAACTGCCATTTCATCTTCCTTTTCATGGCAGTTATGTATTCTGATATGCTTCGACTAATTTTTGATAAATAAATGATCAAACTTTGGGGTGCCCTCAGAGCTACGCTTTCCCCCACCAGATGCAGCTCTTTCTTTTCATAGTTCTAAGACAGTCTATGACATCAATAACACCATTCCATGCTATTCATTTGAATGGCCTGGGATGGCGTTAACGATGTCATAGAATGGTCAGGCAGTATGAAAAGAGAGAGCAGCAACTGCTGAGGAGAGAGGGATTCGGGTAGTTAAAATGCAACAAAATTAGATTATTAATTTAATGAAAAAGGTCAAAAACATATTAGAATACTTCATACACACTAAAAGGACAACAGAAGGGCATCTAGAGGTATAAGAAACTGTGTCCTATCACCTTTAACGTTGGCTGTTTAACACCTCACTGCACTGTAAACTGCATTTCCTGGCTACAGTATCACATGGTGGGGAGTGTTAGCTAGCAACACCTGAGCCTAATAAAGGGGAGGATGAATAAGAATAAAGGAGTTTTTTGTTTCTGTTAGGTGGATACAGCCAGAGACTGAACTGCAAGAACACAGGGCTATAATTCCCTAATGCAGGTACATAACCTCAGAGAGGTGAAAAACAGAGGTTTAGCCAGCCTAATGATTCAGACCAGCTATGGAAAATGGAGTCATGCTACTACAGTACATACCAAAGGAATGGAATACTATCAAACCTGAAACCAGGAATATTAAATCCTGGACAGCTTTTAATCAAGCCTTAAGTGTGGAAATCCTAGCTGAGTGCAGCAGCTTTCTCTAGATATTGCATCCCTCATGAACCCCGACTACACTAAGAGCATAGAGTTGTGTATATATACAAACTCTGCCTGGTACCCTGGTCAATATGATATGTACCAAGAATAATCTAATAACTGTAGTTTAAGGACTCACAGTAGTGTGGCAACATGCAACTAAATCACTCAATCCCAGGTATGCACAATGCAGCCTATTCTCCAAGGCCCAGAAGGCACATTACTACTGTGCACTGCCAACAACACATGAAATGAACATGGGATCTGCATGTGTGGCAGTCACGACAGGCATGCAGCACCATGAGCAGGCGACACCAATGGACCTGCGTGGTATGCAAGCAATGCACACACAGAGGGGTGGTACCACCAGTACACCCTGTTATCCAAGGCACATGCATACACACTGGCCAATATGTTAGCAACACGCGTGTGGAAGTGGGTTTGGCGATATGCCCCAGTGAGGCAGCCAAAAACCAGCAGTGCGCAGGGGCAATCCAGCAGACATGGGTCACTGCATAGTACAGCCATGGAACAGTGGCAGCAGCCCACACCAACAGGGTATGGGCAGTGCCATGGCCCACACAGTGGCATGACCTGTGTGGACATCACTGTGTGGGTATTGGGGCCAAAGGCTGGTGGCACAGCCTGTGTGCCTCCTTCTAATGTGACCCGGTTAGGCCCATATGGAAGTGTAAACATCCCCCCCCCAAGAACCTCTGCCACAAGGCATACTGTGGCACCAGGACAGTGGCCCCCTGCAATGTTGGTCCACCCACCACACCATGCATGTGTGGCATGACCATGCTGGCATGGGCTGTACTGGTGGCGGTCACACAGGCGGCGTGGTGAGGTGGCACTTTCAGTGCATCACATATGCCGATATAGATGTGTAGCATATGATGCAGCCAATGGACCTGGCCCAACAGGGGCAGCTGATACCCCCCCAAGGACATGGCTAGTACCACACACACACACACACACACACACACACTGCCAGTGGTGCTGGACCAGTGGAAAGGTGGCAGTGACAGTGCGTGATGGGCCAGAGGTGCCACAACCTATACAGGATTGTGCCTGCAGAACCAGAGTGACACAGATATATGTGTAAATGGCACTGCCAATGGGCCCCCCTCCTGTACATGGCCCAATGCACACAGGCCCAGAGACCAGCACATACAGATGACAACAGGGACACGGTCAATGTAAATCACATGCAGCTTTATTCAACACAGTGCATGACACAATGCACACAACTTCATAGTCTTCTGTCTACCCCTCAGCAATACGACATCCAGCATACCAGCCAGTAAAGACCTAGGCCCTTGCACTGCCGACACTTATTGTTGTTAGCTTCCTCTTCCAAGTCTTTGGAAGACTGCACCAGAGTGGTGTCGGTGCAACTCCTGCTACCCAGGAGCAACCTCCACAGTGGCCCTTTGTACCCATGAAATGGATGCACAAACACAGACAGGCACATGAGTGACATGCATGCATATGAGACAGGCCCTGTATGCCGGGCTCTGCACAGACATGCTGACCTACCTTAGAGGGCTCCAGCATGCTCCAGAACTCCCCCCAGTCATCCATGTAGTATATACTGTATCCTCTGACCCAGCACGCCGCTTGAGGAACCCTGGGAATTGTTAAGGCCAGTCCCTCCACTTTGCCACAACCTGGCCAGTGACACCATCCCCCATGTCGCAGAGCTCCAGAGTGAATTGGTCTGGGCACCCCTTGAAGTCCTGCATAGACACAAGAAAAGGGTCGCATCAATATGGGGACAAATGCCATCAGCCACTCACCCTGTGTAGCCCCATCACCCATAATTCACATCTCTGGTGGTTGGGTTACACACCAGATGGTGCCTCGATCCAGGCCGTCCTGATAATAATGCAATTCCATGTGCCACAGCTTCAGTGGGTAGGCAGTGAGCCTGCACACAATCACACTCACCCAGTTGCAGCAGCCATTCTGCAGTAGGGGTGTGCAGTGCGTGTGCACCCGACACCAGGTGATGCCTTAATGGGCTGCATTGTGGGGTTATGACCTATGTACCATGGTGCACTGGTACACTAGTCACACACGTACACACAGCCCATAGCAGAAGCAGAACACTGCCACTGCCTGACACGCAGGGTGTATACCGTACAACAGGCCAGCAGTACAATGTGCCCAGGACTACTGCTTAACGCTGCCCTGCTGGACATCGCAATCACGTGGAGATGGGCTAGGCAGCCATGGACATACCAGCCATGTCTACAGGTAGTGGAGCTCAGGGACACACAATGCCTGGACAGATTCTGTGTGGACCACGTAACAGTGGCCCACCTCTGCGGTATGGTGTAGGGCACTATTCAGGCACAGACATGCCAGTCACAGTCCATATCGGTGGAGACGAAGGTACTGTGTTCATTGTCATACTATGCCACAGGACCCTTTCAGCAGGTGTGCAGTGATCTGATGGGTGTAAGCCAGTCATCCACGTCTCATGCTGTGCATCAGGTGAAGGATGCACTGCTCTGTGATGTGGAGACCCACATATGGTTCCCTTCAACATTACCTGAGATACAGGCCACCAAGGAGGTGTTCCCAATGCCCTAGGTGTCAGTGATGGCACCCATGTGGTGATCCTGTCCCTGTATGTGGACAAGGCTGCATACAGGAATAGGAAGGGTTTCCACAGCATTAATTGTCAGGTCATCTGTGATTCACACGGCCTCATCAGCGATATGTGCATGAGGTTCCCGGGGACTTGCTATGACACCTATGTATTCAACAATTCAGGACTGGGGGCACTCCTGGCTGCTGGAGGTGGGGAGATGGGTAGCTACTTAGTGGGTACCATAGACAGAGGGAGTGGTGGCAGTGTGCGTGTGTGTGTATGTGTGTGTGTCAGGTACCATACTAATTCATCTGCCTCCCCTCCATAGGTGACAGCGGTTATTCCCTGAGGCTATATCTAATGATGCCATACCTGGCATCACAGAATCCGGTGGAGGAGGCATACAATGACTGACATTGGAGGACCCGTGCCTGCGTAGAGAGGACAATTAGCATCCTGAAGATGAGGTTCTGGTACCTTGATCACACCAGTGGCACAATGATGCTTGCCCTGGGGGTGGCATGCAGAGTGTTCACTGTGTGTGCCAGGCTGTATAACATAAGTGTGCACTGTAGGATATGGGCACCACCCATGGAGCCATGTGACCAGCCATCCTGTTATGGGCCACTGGTGCAGGAGTAACCGCATTACACACTGTGCTGTCCACCACACAGTGGCACATGGCACATTCGGTAGATAGGTGTGCAGCACATGGTCACCTTGATAAGCATGTAGTCTGAGTGTCCATGGGCACCTGCATCCAGCAAATGGCTGTGATGGTAAAGTCATGGCATGGCATGGGCAACACTGCATACCCATGAGCAGCATGCTCACGTGGCATCCATGGACATGGTCCACAGCTGCCTGCATGGCCCACTGTGCTGTGTGTGCATTGCTGTGTGTCTATGTACAGCAAAGGGGTATGTGTCATGGATGCCATGGTGCTGGTCTGACACTCAGCATGCTTGTGGCTTACTGCAGTGTGCCATAGTCAAGCGGGCCATTGTGGCTATGAGCAGCCATGGCATGTGTGACCACAGAACCCCAGACAATGCGGCATGGCAGTAGGTAGGACACTCCTCCCTGCTCTGGATACATGTTGCCGTGTTGTGGGCCCCACCAAGGGCCCATTGCCACCATGCTCACTGGTAGGTGAGGAGCTGGGGGGGTGGGTGTTGTCATGTGTGGAGGCACCATGGCTGAGGGGATGGGTTTCATAGTGGGGGTGGGATTGTGGCAGTAGGGGCGGGGGCCCAGCTGGTTGGTTGATTGGGTGTTACAGAGGCAGTGGGGGCATGTGGCGGTGTGCCTAAGGTGTAAAAACATAGAAACATAGAATTTGACGGCACAGATAAGGACTGCTTGGCCCACCTAGTCTGCCCATTTTCCTACCTAACAGATAAAGCTGCAGATCCTAGTTAACCAACAGCTTACTTCCTCCTACCCCCCACTAGGACTGCCTTATGCCTTATTAGGGGTTGAGGAACAGTGGGCAGTATTTAAAATGGGGATTACAAGAACAACATAATTATGTATTAAGCAGGTTAGCAAGAGGAAAAGGAAGAGGAGACCATTATGGTTTTCCAAAGAGGTAGCAAAGAAAGTGAAAGCCAAAAAGATTGCATTCAGGCAATACAAAAAGACACAGGCAGAAGGTGATAGGGAGAAGTACCAGGAGAAGCAAAGGGAGGCAGGGAGGTCAGTAAGGAAGCTAAAGCACAGACAGAAGAACACATTGCAAAATCAGATTGGGTAGAGGGACAAAACCTTTTACAGGTACATAAGTGAAAAAGAAAGACAAAGGGAGGGATAGTGAGACTGAAGGGGATGAGGGGCACATGGAGGATGACAACAGTAAAGCTGACATACTGAACAGGTATTCTGCTCAGTCTTTACTGAGGAAGAGGAGGGTAATGGGTCTGAAGGGAGTACAAGGGGTGAGAATGGTGCAGAAATGGACACAACTCCCTTTACAGCGAAAGGGTCCTGAAGGAACTGGAAGTAATAAGAGTTGATAAAGCAATGGGGCCAGATGGGGTGCACCCCAGGGTCCTTAAGGAACTAAGAGAGGTGGTGGCTGAACCTCTGGCTATCCTGTTTAGCCGATCACTGGAAACAGGGAGGTACCCAAAGACTGGAGGACAGCAGATGTAGTCCCTTATACAAAAGTGGGAACAAAGAGGAAGCAGGAACTACAGACCAGTCAGCCTCACCTCGGTAGTGGGGAAGATCATGGAAGCACTACTGAAGGAGAGACTGTGGAACATCTAGTTGTCAATGGACTACAGGACCCAAGGCAGCATGGTTTCTCACTCAGGGGAGGTCATGTCAGACCAACCTCATTGAATTTTTTGACTGGGTGACTAGGGAGGTGGATCAGGGGAGGGCAGTGGACATGGCCTATCTGGACTTCAGCAAGGCCTTTGACACTGTGCCACATAGAAGACTATTACACAAACTGGGGAATATGGGTGTGGGCAGGACAGTAGTGTGGTGGGTAGGTAACTGGCTGGGTGGCAGGACACAGAGGGTGGTGGTAAATGGCTGTCACTCCACAGAGGAAGAGTGACCAGTGGGGTACCACAGGGATCAGTGCTGGGACTGGTCCTATTCAACATCTTCATCAGTGACATGGCGCAGGACCTAGAAGGCAGAATTTCACTGTTCGCTGATGACACAAAGCTCTGTAACAGAGTAGACACACCAGAGGGTGTAGACAGAATGAGAAGCGACCTGCAGAAACTTTGAAGAATGGTCAGGGTTTGGCAGTTGAAATTCAATGCAAAGAAGTGCAAGATAATGCATATGGGGCACAAAACCCTGGCACAATATATCAGTTGGGGGTGAGGATATAGCATGCACCAAGCAGGAAAGGGATCTTGGGGTTATCATCTCTGATGACCTCAAGGTAGGGAAACAGTGTGACAAGGCAGCAGGTAAAGCAAATAGGATGCTGGGATGTATAGGCAGGGGCATTACCAGCAGGAAAAGGGAGGGCATAATTCCGCTATACAAGACACTAGTGAGGCCCCACCTGGAGTACAGTGTACAGTTCTGGAGACCATACCTACGTAAGGACATAGACAAGGTAGAGAAGGTTCTGAGGAGGGCAACAAAGATGGTGCATGGATTGCATCACAAGTCCTATGAAGACAGGTTGAAGGAACTGAACATGTACTCCCTGGAGGAGAGGAGGGAGAGAGGGGATATGATAGAGACATACAAGTATCTTACAGGGAGGAACAGGGTGCAGGAAAACACTATTTTTAAGCGAAAAAGATGTTCCAGGACTAGAGGGCATGGGATGAAGTTGGAGGGAGGACGATTCAGAGGAAACATGAGAAAGAATTTCTTCACAGCACGGGTGGTGGACAAGTGGAACACCCTGCCAGAGGAAGTGGTGGGGGCTGAAACAATCACGGGATTTAAGAATGCATGGGATAGACATAAAGGAATTCTGGAGGTCAGGGGTAAGGTGCAACAGACTTCTAGGAAAACAAACTGAACTTACAAGCTCAAATGGGCAGACTGGGTGGGCCATAGGCCCTTATCTGCCGACACTGTCTATGTATCTATGTATGTATCTATGCCTGTCCCATGCATTCTTGAAGTCCCCCACTGTTCTTGACTCCACGACCTCCTCAGGGAGGCTGTTCCATGCATCCACAACCCTCTCAGTGAAAAAATACTTCCTCACATTACCTCTGAGCCGTCCCCCCTCTATCTTCAAATTGTGCCCCCTTGTTCTTGCACATCTCTTTTCTGTAAGATGCTACCCTCTTGGACTTTGTTAATTCCCTTGAGGTACTTGAAAGTTTCTATCATGTCCCTCTCTCCTTCTTTCCTCAAGGGTATACATATTAAGCTCTTTAGTCTTTCTTAAATGCGTCTTCTGGTGCAGACCCGACACCATTTAGCTGACCCTCCTCTGGACAGCCTCCAATCTGTCTATGTCTTCATGGAGATGGGGTCTCCAGAACTGCACACAGTACTCCAGATGGGGTCTCACCAACTGTCTGTACAGAGGGATAACAACTTTCTGTTTTCTACTATTGATGCCTCTTCCTATGCATCCCAGTATCCCCCAGCCTTCCTTACTGCCTTCTCATTGCTTGCCCACCTTTAGGTCATCTGATATAATTACCCCAGGTCTCTTTCTATTTTTACTGTTGTCAGTATCTCACCCCCATTGTGTATGCTTCCCTGGGTTTTGTTTCCCATGTGCATTATCTTGCATTCTTTGCATTGAATCTGAGCTGCCATACATTTGACCACCTCCAACCTTGCCAAGTCCCTTCTCATCCTTTCCACTCCATCTTGTGTATCAACCCTGTTGCAGATCTTTGTGTCATCTGCAAAGAGACATACTTTTCCTTCCAGTTCCTCTGCAATGTCACTTATGAAGACATTAAAAAGGACCGGTCCCAGTACTGAACCCTGCGGTACCCCGCTAGTAACCCTCCTTTCTTCACTGTGTACTCCATTTACTACTACCCTTTGCGTCCTGTTGTCTAGCCAATTTTTTATCCAGGCTACCACCTTGGGACCCACTCCAAGGCTGGCTATCTTGTGAATTAATCTTTTGTGTGGGACTGTATCAAATACGGTGTGAGATGGCACGTGGAGGGTGCAACATTTGCTGCAGCAGTGGAGGCCTGTGTGTAGGTACTGGAGTACTGTACCATGGTAGCTAGCATGTTGGTTCTCTGTCCTACATGTATGCATTCTGCCACCCTCTCAAGCACATCACCATTGGTCTATGACCTAGGAAATGCCCTCCATCACATTGGTGAGGCTCCTGTGTCTCTGTGTTCTCCCGTTGGGCTGCAAGCCTGTCCTACTCTAGCCAATGTAGCTCTGGGTAGTGTGTCTGCAGGACACCCATTACAGATGCACGCCTGTCACGGCACTGCCCATCCCTGGCCTGCCCACCATGTGCCCCATGTACGGTGGCCATGGTGCCCTCATGTATGTTTGCAACTGGGCCCAGGGGGTTCTGGCATGGGGGGAACTGTCTGCAGGTGCTGCCCTCTCGCTGTCACATGTAGTGGTGGCCGTGGTCCTGAGTACTGGTGCCATTGTTGTCCACACAGTGCCACTGTGCTGTGGTGACTCCATGCATGCCTCCATCTCTGTGGTGTTGCATGCCAGCACTTCTTCCATGTCCTCTGTCTGTCAGCTGGATGCTGTGCCCACTTCTGCCTGTGCCTTTTCTGGTGCTGGCATCCCCAGGGTGGTATCTGTGGATATACACATGGACAACAGTTAGGGCATTCTGTGCAGCCATGTCACATGAGTAGCGGTCAGGTTGATTGCTTGCATGGTCATGCCTATCTTCCTCATACACTGGAGCCAGAAAGTCATATTGTGCTGTACCTGCCCAGACTACAATGTTGTTGCTCATGGAAGGACCTGGGGGGATATGGCAGTACAGTTAGCTGCCGTGCACACTTGCCACACACCATCAATGCCCATCACCACATGCCCACTACATACCGTACCTGTAATTGTGTCACAGCCCTCTTCCTCCCCCTGCCAGGTAACCTCAGAGATGATGTTTGCTACTATATGCTCCAGGGGGCTGAGCTTGTTCCCGGGGGATGGGGGACCCCCACCAGTGCCTGTCCATGTCCTGTGGGTTGCTGACAGCTTCCACATCACGTTGGACCTGATGTGGCACCACTTCTGCTTAATGGTGGACAGCATACATACCTCAGGACTGGCTGCATTGACAGCTGCCTGTTTGCCAAGTCAGAGCCTCTGCTTGTTCTCGGTGCTTGCTGTCCAGGACTGGTCCCCATACAGGACATCATAATTGATACAGATGTCCATGACCAGTGCTGTCACCTGCACATTGGTAAAGGTGCTGAAGTGCAGCTTCTGGCTGCCCATCAGGCGGTCACCCATGCATGCACCCACATGCTCATCCCCTCTGTGTTCCTGGCTGTGCCTGTCCCAAGTCTGTGGCATGGTGCTCCTGTCCCCCCAGTGCTGCCTGGTCGGCCATTTCACCTGCCCACTCTCACTGGAGCATGTGTGCAACTGGTGCACATGTCCATTTATGGCGGGGTCAATAGGTGTGTTGGTGTACCATGCAGCCGCTGAGCCTGCCCCTATGATCACCTATGCACTTCAGTCCACAACACCCATGTCTCTGCCCAGCGGCACACATGTGTTCATGCCTGCCACGTCCTCTATGTCGCTTGCGCGGTGCACTGTTGTGCTGCCCTTTACACTCCTTTGGCACATGCTGTATGCACTTTGGAGAATAGACCCCAATATTACTGTATTTACCATTGTATATTCTGCCTACATGCTATTGGCTTTGATGCTGTATGCAATTTTATTTATGCTTCCATACAGGACAGCTTTGTAAATAGGGTTTATTTGCCTTAAAGTTCTTATCCTGTAGAAAAATAAAGGGTTAACAACTACTAATTTTTTGTAAAGCTGAATATGTGTTACTGAAAGTAAAGCAATTTTCATTTAATTTAAACTGGTGTCCGACACGTTCTTTTTGAGAGTGTTCCTGTGAAACCACCTGATTCACTTTCCTATCACAAGGTTCCAAAACTCCCAGTGTAATAATTGGCATGGGGTCATGCATTTTACAAATAGTAGGTAAGAAAAGTTTTTAGATCAGCAATGAATATCTATTACTGTAGCTTCCTTGTGGTAAGTTGTATTGGAATGTCACTGCCGTGGATTGCTTTGTATTTGGCATTGTGACAGAACCTGCAATCCACTAAGTCTGCCACAACCCAGAACTGAGCTACACAATTTGTTAAGGTTTATATGCCTCTGTAGTCTCTGCCTCCACACCATTTACCATATATTTTCTGTGACCCCATGTACAGTATTTTCAGATGCTATAATAACCCTCCAAAAATGCATTATGGGACATATAAATAAAAAAAATCAAATTAAAGTCAAGGTTTGATTTTTTTTTATTTTTCATGTATTTATTTAAAAGTTTCAACAGCTGGACTGGGGGTGGGGGAGGAGGAGAACAGTGTTATCTACACAGTTAAAAGTAAACAGCAGCATAGATCTGATATATACAGCAATAATACAATCATATTTACAGCATGAATAAAATATACAGCAACTGAAGACGTCTAGAATATAACAGTAGGTACAAACATTTGAGTATCATTTCTACTGCCAAGCTAAAGATGCAATTTCTGAGAAAGGCTAGTAGCTTGCTGACCATAGCATTGGAGAGAAACCTAGTAGTAGTAGTTTTTGGTAGAACTTGGGAGGTGATGTGAGATAGGTGGAAAATTATGTGGTTAGGGAAAGATTAGGTGGGAAGCAGGTGTGAGGAGAGATGAGGTAAGTGAGGGGATCACATAGGTGCCAAGATCTGTATGTATGGGGGCACATAATGGGACCAAGCCTGGTATGTGGTATTGGGGGATTGAGGGTATTACCTGAGAGGAATGTAAGGGGGAGGAGAAGTGAGGTATGGTCTAGGGAAGGGAATGGCCAGGGGAGTGGTTAAAGGGTGAGAAAAGGTATAGAGCATTGTAAGGGGTAGCCAGGAAGAAAAGAGAGGAATTAGACTAGTGTGAGGAGGGTAAATCTGGGCAGAAGCAGGTTGGGAAGGTGTAATCACATAAAAGAGAGGAAAGGGATGTGGAGGAGGGTGCGTTACGGATCGGGGGGGTGAGAGTTCCACAGCTTAGGGCAGCGAAATGAGAAGGCGGATTGTCCAGAGACGGTGGATCGGTGTAGTATAGCAAGGGATTTGTGGTCTGTGTTTTGGAGGGAGTACGTTCGTTAGGTGGAGGTATACAGTAGATGGAAGAGGTGATGTAGGAGGGGAGAGTTCCAGACCAGAATTTGGCCAGGAAACTAACAGTATGGGACAGGTGTCTGGACTCTAGGGATGGGAGGGAGCGGGCTTTATACAGATTGCAGTGATGAGTATGAGGGGGGGGGCAGGATAGAACAAAGCAACAGAAGGAATTGAAAACAGTGTCCAGTCTGGTGAGTGCAGATTTTGGTGCAGAGCTGTAGACTATACCAGAATAGTCAAAGGTGGTGAGGATCATTTTCTGCACAATTGCACGGCGTGCTGTTGGTGGAATACAGTCCCTGTTTCTGTATAAAGCAGCAAGCTTGGGGTGCAGATTGTTTTAGATTGCATTCACATATGCTGAAAATTCCAGGTGATGGTCTAATCAGACCCCCAGGAATCTATAGGAGGTGGCGTTCTCAATAGGTGTACCATCCAGAGTGTGGAAGGCGGGGGTGGAGTTTAGCTCATTTCTGCCTAGTGCCGAAGGACAAAGAGACAGTCTTTTTAGTGTTTGGGAACAGCTGGTTGGATTGTAACCATTGCTGAACCCTATCAAAGTCCTGTTGTAGTCTAGCTTTCATCGGACGGTATCATCTGCATACATGTGAATTTCAGAACAAAAGCAGACTGCAGGGAAGTCATTTAGAAAGATTGAAAATAAGATTGGACCAAGTACTGAGCCTTGGGAGACTCCAGTGCTGATGGGGAGGGAAGGGGAGAGGGGGGAGCCAAATCTTGACAGATTGTGGCCTGCCTGTTAGATAGAATTGGAACCATGCTGTGGCCGAAGTGGATTACCCAGCAATCATGAGTTTTTGGAGGAGAAGAAGGTGCAATACAGTGCTGAAGTCCTTAGCTAAGTAGACAAATATTGCTGAGGTTATGTGCCCCTGATCTATACTGGTGAGTATAGAGTCAGCAAGCCGTATGAGGGGGGAGGTGGGGGTAGAGTGGGACTTGTTGAAGCCAGACTGGAAAAGGATGAAGAAGGAGCTAGAGTTGAGATAGGGGGTGAGCTGAGAGAGCATGATATGCTCCTGGAGCTTAGCTAGAAGAGGGAGTAGTGAGACTGGATGATAGTTTCCAGGGATTGTGGAATCACCACGTAAGGAGAGGAATAACTGTAGGGAGTTTTTAGTCTGAGGGAACAGAGGTAAGAGTGAAAGACAAGTTTAGGTGTGTAGCCAGGGGGGAGGAAATAGTGGAGGTGGAGAGCTAGAGCAGTTTGGGATCCAGCTTATCTGTGCTCTTGCCTTTGCTGGGGTTCAAACCAAAGAGGGTCTTGTGAGCATCATTTAGGGAGATGAGTGAAAAGATGAAAGTGAGGGTGGTAATTGGGTTTAGTGTGGGAAGGGACTTGTGGGTGGAGTTGGATGTAGATGGAGGGAGAGTGGCTAGGAGTGAGGATGTGCAGGAGGTGAAGAATGTTTTGAAGGTTGATGCTACACATGGAGTGTTACATAATGTGTAATTACCATGTATGTGGATAGGCATGGGGGTTGGGTGGGGAGGAAGAGGGATTGGGCAACTTTCCAAAATTTGGAAGGATGGCTTAAGTTGGTGTTAAAGGAGGTGGAGAAATATTCTGCTTTTGCATAGCTTGTGGCTCTAGTGCTAGCATTCCTAAGATAATGGTATTGGAGAAGGAGTGTATGGGACTCAGATGCCTTGTGAGCCTTCCAGGCTTGATCATGAGCACGGATGCAGGCCAGCAGTTCTGTGTTAACCCAGGGAAAGTGGGTTCCTGAGACTCTGACGAGTTTAGGAGGAGCGTGCTGGTCCCAAATTACCTGGAATTTGGTCTGGAAGTAGCTGAGGGTGGTATCAGTAGGGATAGCAATTGATATTACCCTTCATAATGTTTTACCACACACTGATGGCAGTGTTTACTTGTATCGTCCACTATGCACAAAGAAACATAGAAACATAAAAGCTGACAGCAGATAAGGACCACTTGGCCCACCATGTCTGACCATTTTTCCCTACTTACATTCTCACCACAGACCCTACTTGATTTACAGCTCTGAGTGTTGTACCTACACGCCATGGACCCAAGACACATAGGCGTGCCTAAGTGAGATTGCCGTGCATCGGGGATCCCATAGACCCCCAGTGGCATGCACCAGTGGCATACACAGCAGGGACAAGCATCCCTACCAAACTGGATCCCCATGTCGGTCAAGCAGCTACGGGCCTGGCCTGTCCAGGGGCATGTCTAGGAAACGTATCATGAACACCATTCTCTCCATTAAGAAAAAGTTGATCTCTGTTGACAAAACCATCCAAAGGCAAAAAGATTTCCTGCAGCGGACAGCCCCATATAACCTTACTTTTATTAAGCACTGCATCCAACACATTAACTCCACTCTCTTTCAGTTCCTCAAGGACAACAAATCTACAAAACTTCAGTCTCTCTCCCAACAGATCAGCAACTAACACAAGACCTCGAGTAAGACACACCCTATCAATTTGGTATTTTGTATTCCTCCAGATCTCCCCTTGACACAAGAAGAGTGATCTTTCCTTAGCAAGGGTCTCCCTTTTGTGCCCACACCCAGACATCTCAATGTGCCCCAGGTTCAAGCTGATCTGCAGCACTTCTATCGCAGAATACCACTTACAGCTCATTTTTCTAATGAGACTCCTCTTCCTGCAGACGATGACAGTATTACCAGAATAATCAGTGACATCAATCCCCAACATAGTGCATGGATCCCCCTCCAGGACATTTTGCTGCTGTTGATTATTTTGTTAACCAATGCATGGAAAACACCACTAACTTCAATTTTCATTGCAGGTAAGACCAATCTACCCTGACAACTGGTGAGCTTACGCCCTCAGATCTCTGCAATGCAGTAATGACATTGTTATTAAACCAGCTTATGGGGAGGGGGCTGTTGTGGTCTGGTAAAAGGAGCTATACATCACTGAAGCCACACAACAACTCTCCGACACCAGGTTTTACTGTTTTCTTCCCCAGGACCTCACTGCTGACTATTAAATGGAAGTCCAGAGAAGGGCAACCAAACTGGTGCAGGGACTGCATCAGAAAACATATGAGGACAGATTAACAGAGCTCAGTATGTATACCAAAGAGCAAAGAAGGGAGAGAGGTGATATGATTGAAACATTCAAACATCTTAAGGGCATTAACAAGGTGAAAGAGTCTAACATGTTTTAATATAAGAAAACTTGCAAGACAAGAGGACATAGCATGAGATTAGAGGGAGGACGATTAAGGGGTAATGTGAGGAAGTTCTTTTTCACAGAAAGGGTGGTGGATGCATGGAATGGCCTACCTCAGGAAGTGGTGGATATGAATACAGTGCAGGGCTTCAAACAGGCATGGGATAGGCATAAGGGAGCAATACAGATCAGTATGAATAAATAGACCATTGACAGAGTAAAGGCCTAAGGCACATTCATATTATCTGCCATCAACTTCTATGTTTCTATGCTTCTAGACTGAGGTTACCACCACCATCACCTCTGCTATTGAAAACAAAGAGCTCTATCCTTCAGCTAAGAGAGTCTTGGTCATCCAGGTTTTATCTCCTTCCCAAAATCCACAAAACAGGTAACCCTAGAGGTCCTATTGTGTCTGCCTGCTCCTGCCCCACATCCCACATCTTTGCATTTTTGGGCAGCCTCATGAGACCACTCGTTGAATCCCTGCCCTCCTACATTAAAGACACTAACCATGCTCTCCAGTTATTTGACAGGTTCAGATTCAGTGGCTCCCATCAGCTCATCTTCACCAAGGACATCAAATCTCTATACACAGTGATTCTCCACAATGATGGCCTGACAGCTTTACAGAATTTTCTGAATAAGCATGACGTCCAGCAGCCACCCCCCACCCCACATTTACCCATCTGTCGGAACTTGTCCTTAAACTCAATGCTTTTTCTTTCAATAAGTTTTTTTCAGCAGGTCAGTGGAGTTGCCATGGGTACCAAGATGGGTCCCAGCTTTGGAAACCTGTTCATGGGTTGGGTGAAGGAACAGTTTTTTCTCTCATTCACTGGGACTGTGCCTGAACTCTACAAATGTTTCATAGATGACTGTGTGGCGGCTAACTCCTGCTCCAAAGAGACTGTCCAAATCTTCTTGGACAAGTTTACCATGGCCCATCCTTCCCTTAAGTACACTGTTGAAGTATCGTCCTCTGCACTCCCTTTTCTGGATATCAAACTGTCAGTGCAGAACACTAGTCTGAAGACATTAGTTTATTACAAACCCACTGACTCACACAGTTTCCTCCTCCATAGCTCCTTCCATCCTAAACATATTAAGAATGGCCTGCCATAGTCACAGTTTCTTAGACTTCGCAGGTTATGCAGTGAAGATGATGATTTTGCTGAGCAGGCCCAAATAATGCATAGTTTTTTTATTAACAGGGGTTACCCTAAAAGCACAGTGGATAGAACACCCTCCCGGGTCAGAAACATGCCCTGCAACCTTAACCCCCATAGGAAGGATACTGTCAGGCAAGAACAATGACGAATTCCACTAGTGCTTCCCTTCCATCAGAGTACACCTTCTCCTCACAGGATCATCTCCATTAACTTTCCTATTTTGCAAACTGACCCCAGCATTGGTGCTTTTCTTTACAGAACCACCTATTGCCTCCTACTGCCTGTGACGCTTGTACAGCTGGTTCTGATTAATCTGTGATTTTTTTAATATAAAAATGTGGTATTGAGTGTCTCTCATGAGACATGCTGTTTCAGCTAAAAGATAAAACCCAGGAGATAATTACAGGCTAGAAGAGGCTTAAAGTAAGGATCTCCTGTTTATCTAGCTTAATTGCATCTGCCAGCTGCTAGGCTGGAACATCATAAACCTTTATGACGTTTAGAACAAGAATACAGGTTATGTCACTGTGGTGCGAAGTCATAAAAGGTCCTTTGATGTCCTTGAGGGAGGATGCTGCTCATGGATGAAAGAAAGGGCTTGGAAAATTACAGACTTAATTGAAAAGTCATATGGCGAAACATGTTTTTCTGCTGATGTCACCAATTAATTTATCTCCTGACACAAGACATCCTGATTGTACAATTTTTAATAAACAGAGGAGGAGCTGGGTGACATCATGGAGAAGGCAGGGTCAAGAGAGTGTTTTAATTATGCTGTAACAGACCTTTACAGACACACATGTTTGGACTCTGAAAAAAGAAACATCTACAGTGCTATAAGAAGATAAGAATACATTAGGTAGACAGGCCTAAGTGTATTATTGGTAGGAATTTGCACTTTTTAAACCTTATTGGTTTAAAAGATTGTATGTTTTGTGATATATGGTTCTGTGTTTTACATTTTACATGTTTATCTATTTTAAGTAAACCTCTATTTTTAGAGACTACCTTGTGTGCCTTTGAAATTCTTTTTTTGATAAGGGAGGCATATATGGTTAAAACTGACACTGTGCAAAGCTCACTGGTTTTACCAAACTGGGAAAAGGTAAGAGTTTATTCTGAGGTCTTTCATAGAGTTTTTAAGGGTTCAATTTGTACACCTGGTTAGGTGCCCATAGGTGAAAGATATCTGCCCCCCCCCCCGCCAAAGACCAGAATTATCTGAGCCTGTACATTGGGAATGCTAGCAAGAGGTTCACAGTTTGAATCACTCCAGAACTTGAGACCAAAGTTTGATTAGAACCCAGAAAACAGACAGGAGGGTTACCTGGTTCTGTTAACTGTTCACAATACTGTGCTCGGAGGTTGGCACTGTGGGAGCAGAGGGCCTGACCTGTTGAGTGGGGTTGTGACACTGCCAGCCATCCGACCAGTGGAATCTCCTGGTAAGGAGCAGCCTACCTACTCCTAACAGTTCCTCCCTACCAGGTACCAAACCTTGCAACAGAACTCACTGCTACATCTGCAAATTTATTTATAGTGTGACTGAAATTCAGGAGCCCACAAGTGCTTTTCACATCACCAAGGAGTTCTCATGCACCTCCACTAATGTGGTATATTGTATTTCTTGTAGGAAGTGTTCAGCTATTTACATCTGAGAATCTGGTAGATACCTTGCTGACCATTTCAAGGAACACTACAGGGCAGTCAGGAATGGAGACACTAATAAACCCATTGTATCCCACTTTATCTCCAGGGACTACAGTGCCCATAATCTTTCTGTTTGTGTCCTTCAGCAGGGCTTCTGGGATTCTGGCCATAGAAAAAACATGGAAACCAAGCTGATCATCTGCCTTGGCTCCCAGCAGCTCACCAGTTTAAATGATAGTCTTATTTTCTACTAATATATTTCAGCCACCCCTTCTTTTCCCTAAAGTCTGCATCTGTACACATCTATTTTCTTTTTCCACAGATGTCTTCATCTATGTCTCCTTCCCCCACATTTGTCACCTTTCAGCCTTCTTACTAGGCCCTGCTAATTAGTCTTCACCTGGGGACTTCTCTAGTTCATTCACTGCTATTACGCCTTCTCACTCCCATCATCACTTTTTTGTTTTCCAGATTCTGTCTTTATTTTGCCATTTGGTATGGTATAGTAAAATGTTATTCTTATTCATAACAATATGAACAGGAACAGGATAAGCTCCATTGAGTGTAAACTCATTCTCAAAGAAGTCCAACCTAAAATCTAATACCATTATAAATAAACAACATTTTACAATAAGATATCATGTATAAAATCCAACAACATTAACAAATGGATCATTTGCCAGTAAATTACATACGCTCAAATAACTTTGATGCACATTACTATGCATAAAACACATAAAAATAATGACAATTTTTGTTCATCCAAAATACTGGCAATATTTGTTCATCCTGTAATAATAATACATAATCCTCCCAAAAACAAAACAAAAAAAAAAAAAACACTACATTAAAATTTCCATTCTCGTTATAATTCCCACATATTTACTTTAAAGTGCCTGAGCTAGATTCACAATTTACAGCATACAATTTGTTCCTTTAAAAATGAAGAAACGCCCCCTTGACTATTATTTGCAACACATTTTTAATCTATGTATGGACTCTGTAAACCAATTTTTTATCAACCTAGGGTTAATGGGGGCATCCACATCTTTCATTTCCAGGGGCAATGTGTTCCAAATTCTGGGACCCCTACATAGAAGAGATGTTCTACCCACAACTATATTACATTTTGGGATGCTATACTGTACACCATGAGAGGATCTTAAACCCTTTCTTTGTTCCCTAGGTATGAACATATTCAAAATATAACTGGCTATTTGTTTCCTTCTTACTTTACCCATGAAAACTGCTAAATGTAAATTTCTCCTGTCCTCCAAACTCCACCAGTTTAGAGCTCTATACAAATCACAATGATGGGTGTTCCTGGGGGTTTCGAGGATGAAGCAGGCAAACCTGTTACACATCACATCCAGCCTTGCCTGCTCCATCCCCGAGGCACCCCCATACACCAAGTCCTCATAGTCCAACCTCCGGTAAAACCATAGTTTCCACAATCCTGCATCTCATCTCCTTGGTTGTATAATACTTTAATTTGTAGAACATTTTCAGTTTCTACTAAGATTTCCCAATAGACAATCCAAATGCTTGTCCCATTTTAATCTACAATCCAGTCACACCCCTAGGTATTTATAGCTAGTTACTTGTTGTAAATTCTCTCCCTTCTTGGTCCTGATACCTAAAGGTGGGTATGGTGTTATGGGACCCCTAAAATGTACCACTTCTGTTTTCTTTACATTTAAAATCAAGTTCTGGGAATCAAAAGGTGTTTACAGCTCAGCGAAAGCATGCTAAAGCTTAGTGTTAATGCATACAGGGAGCTGCCCTCCACATACATCAAAGTATCATCAGCGTATGTGTGATATCTGATTTCAGGATCACTAAATTTTATTCCATTTTTATAAATGTTAAAAAGTAGGGGACCCAAGATGGAAGTTTGAGGTACCCCCACCTCAATTGGGAGAACTGTGGATTTAAATTCACCACTACTGGTAAGATAGGAGCCAAACCATTTTTGTTCTGACCCTATTATACCCAAATCCCTGAGTGTGGACAGGAGGACATCATGGTTCATAGTGTCAAAAGCCTTAGATAGATCAATAAAAATGTCTACCACAGAGTTCCTCCTGTCCAGGCCAATCTAGCTATCCCCCACCACTTTTAACAAAGCTGTCTGGGTACTGTGCTTGGATCAGAAGCCAGACTGGTACTAGTTCAACAATTCGGCCCCTCCAAATAACTCTTCAGCTATCTAGATACCAACTTTCCATTATTTTAGAAACTTGAGAAAGCATGGAGATAGGTATAAAATTATCAAAATCTCCATCCTTGAACCTCCTTTATGGACTGGCTCAATTCTAGCTAATTTCCATCCCTCAGGGTATTTTTCTGTTACAAGTGAGTAATTAAATAAAAATGCCAGTGGGTATGCAATATAAGGTGCTGCGAATTTCAGCAATTTAGCAGGGATGTTATCTGGACCTTTCGCCTTTGAAACATCTATACTTAACAATTAATTTCTTACTTCATCCACCATAATGTTGCAGAAGGAAAAAAACGTTATACCCATTTGCCCATAATCTGTCTTCCACATCCACATTACCCATATTAATCATTTGTACAGAAATATAATTTTGAGCCTGCACCCCAACACTATTAAAATGTTTATTAAACAAATTAGCTACCTTTGTACTGACAGGTACAGATTGCCCCTCACACTCAATTCTTTTTATTTGTTACCTATTTTTATTCCCCATAAGATTTGTCAATATACCCCAAAACTGCCTTGGATTTGATCTATAGTTCAAATGGAGTTTTCCCTTGTATAATCCTGCTTTGTTCTTCTAAGTTCCTTAGTATACTGATTTCTGAACTGTCTATAAGCCAATCAGTAATCAGTCCAGATCGTTTAGCTCTTGGCCAGCTGTTGTTCCTTGCTTTCTTTAATTGATGTGAAGTGACATTATACAATTTGACATTTGCAACCCTGACCTTCCTACATCTCAAAGGGGCATGGTAATTGCAAAGGTCTGGGAATTCCTGTTGAAAATATGACTGTGATAAGTGACCCCCCCACCCTGAGTGTGCCTAAGATACAGGTATAAGTCTGGACATAGCCTATCTCCCTATTAGCTTTCTTGAGTTTGTTGCGAAACAGCACCTATTGTTTTTATGTATTTATACTGTTATTTCCTTGATGTACTGTTTACCTCTATGCCTGTACTTACTACAGTGGAGTGGCCACCTGCTGTACTATTAACTTGCCTTGTATCTATCCCTTTCCTATCTCTTTCTTTCCTTCACTGTGTTCCACTTCAATCCTCTTGGCACCTCATAGTTAACACTACGCTTGCCCCGAGCAAACAAAAGTTTACTTTGTTCTTTGTGTACAGCGCTATCAAGGGTTTTCTGTTCATTGCGGGAGGGGAAGGGGGGTAACTTTCTCCTCTTGCATGTTTATGGAGACTACGCTGCATACCTGCCGCTTGAAAGTGGCTCGTTCACAAATCCAAATGCCATATTGCAGAGACTGGGAGAGGTCCCACTACAGCCATGGGTCCATGGAAAAGGACTCTTCAAATAAACAGTAAGCTAAACAGCTTTACTGTTGGTAGACTAGTCTTAGAGCTTAGGAAATGGTATTACTGTTCTCAGTCTACATATAGGATTCAAGGAGTATTATCTCTAAGGTATTATACAGCTGTAAGACTGCTGTTATGCTCATTCTGAGTTTAGTGATAGCATAAGAACAGCAACAAGACAAAAAGGATTACAATAATGCTGTTTTGGTGCTTTTGAGAGCCCTTTGCAGGTAACTAGGCAGAGGTCTCCTTACCAATCAGCATTGTTCCCCTTGCTGGGTGCAGTCTCCTATAGGGAGTCAGCGGCATCTTGCCTGCATCTTTTATCTGGGTGATAGCTGTCCATCAAAGTTAAAAGAGGTGGAGTTTGGTTATAATGCTGCCCACTTTTGAATAATAGCAGATATATTATGTTGGGGATATCTCTTGATTTATTATTTTTCTTTAACATTAGTGTATTCAATCTACACTATGTATTCCAAATAACCAATGTAACAGAAAGTGTTATAAAGAGGGGATTTTTATGTTTTGGGACTAATAAGGCAAGGGAGGCATTTTTGCCTTTAAAAGAAGCTTTTTCACATTGTCATGTCAGATGTGGTTAGGGAGAGGTCCTGTGTGGATCTCCTAATGTATCTCTGGTCTGAGGCAGAGCACAGAGTATATTTTTCTGCTAGCTCCTTGGCAGTTAAGTTGTGCCTTTCTCTTTCATTATTTTCATTTATTGTTTATTTCTCGAAGTATGCTGCTGTAAGCCTTGATTTACTTTCCCTTATTTTTTTTGTTTGTTTTAATAAAACCGGACCTCAGAAGCATCAGGGATCAATTCCATTCTATCCCAGCTCCTACTTTCCAAGCCCATCATATATTTCATAATCAAAGCTTTTAAAGCTTCTCCAGGTAACAAAAGAAGGATTATGTGGAACCTTCATGTCCTAGCGTATAACAAAAATTACCTGGTGATCTGAAAAAGCTTCTGCCAAAATCCCCTTTTTCCCATATACTTCTGGATGATTTGTGAAAATAAGATCCAGGATTGTGGAATTCTGCAGCTGTTTCATGTTTAATCTAGTTGGGTCCTCTGTTATTTGAACAAGACCTAGCATCTCCTGTGATACAATTAGGTTATGTGTTGGATTTATCTGTGCCTGGTTCAAGTTAAAATCCCCTAACCAAAGAATCTCATGTGTATCCCTGTATTCCATGCACTAATCTTGTAACTTAAAAACAATCTTATTCTTGATCTTAGGTGGTTTGTAAATTCTCATTAACAGAAGTGATTTTACATATGAGAATTTTATTACAATAGGTAAAGTTTCTAGACCTCCCTCCACAGCAATATCGACAATCTCCCCAGTTTCAAACATAAAACATACCTAGATTAGAATACCTCCACCTTTCTTATTTCTATCCTTTCTGAACATTTGATACTGCTCCAGTTCTATGGTGGAGTCACTAACTCTGACTTAGCCACGTCTCTGTCATGACAATAATCTGGGGTTGATGTTCCCTTACCCAGTCTTTTATAAGGTCAAATTTCCCCATTATGCCTCTAACATTAAAGTGCCCTATATCAAACTCGCCCTTAAGAAACTCATCTCCATCCCACATATCAGATGAAGCTGGGCCTGGGTTGGGATGTACATCACCACAGGACATCAGATGTAATATCAATTAATGCCTAAACAGATATAGCAGCTTTCTTATGGTTTTCCCCTGGGGCCTATTGGCCCAACTTAAGAACCTTTTCATTTTTTGAACAATCATGTGTGACAGCCCACACAGTGGTCGATGCCAGGCTTCGCACAACTGGTCCATCCTAATATAACTATTAAAACTGCCATGTGTGAACATTGTGGGACTAATCCCAAAATTTTCTCCCATAAATGATCTCCACCCTTGGACATCCATGCCCCTATTTCTTATGGGCATGGATAAATCTCCAGATGTCATTTTAGTAGGCCTCACAGTCAGATTGAATATAGCCCCTCCTCAAACCATAGCCAGCATCAATAAACCAAACCTCTTCATTTTTACCTTTAGAAATGTACTTAAAATTATTATTCAGTATATACCCTACCTCGCACCCAGACCACCCATGTAAAACTACCCAAGTCATAGATTTCCTCCCAGTGGCCTCCCATGGTGGACTCACATGGTTGACTCATGCCGCTCCTGCGTGAGCCACTCATGCATGCAGCCGCCAGCATGGCTGTGCTTTTCAAGGTGCAAGTCTCTGCCCCTGAGCCACCTGACCTGCTGAACCATCTGGTAGCCCCCCCAACTTACCAGGCTGGTAGATGGTATACACAAAGCAGGCAGGTGATGGTGAAAGTCCTCGGGGCACATCAAAGAGCTGGATGTCAGCACCTCTCATAACCGAAAGCAGGAGACAGCAGAGAGCCTCCCCCTTTTTTCTTTCCTCATATATATATATATATATATATATATATATATATATATACTTCTTATTTTACCTCTCCTCTACACTAATTTTGTTTTTTCTCTTTTAGATATTTCCTGAAGAAGACCTATGGTCAAAATGTTGATTTTTAACTCTATTTTCTATTTTCAGCATGCATGTAATATTACCATTTTGCTTTGTTTACTGACGCAGCACCTTGTTTTTGTTTTTACATTTTGTCTAGGGGCATGCGCACACTCCATGCCAGGCAAGTGGCACAGGATATGGCAGCAGAGACCCACCGTATCCATTGCATGCTCTCCACCGAGAGTCTCTGCAAGCTGTAGGAGAATGAAAAACTCCCCTACAGTGCTGCCCCAGGCCTCTGGTTTGAAAGGGAAGACTGGGGGCAGCCATTTGTGCAGTTGCTCATCCATTTGCACATGTCCACACTTCCCAGAATCCCCTGATTGTACAAAATAGGGGATCTACTTTGGGACCCAGGACAGGCATCCGATTGGATGCTTGCCTGTATCCTCCGCTCCGCCCCCCCCACAGCAGCACATTGGGGGGGCAGGGCTGCAAACACCACACTGTGGCATGTATCGCTGCATGCCAGTCACCATGCACCTGTTTGTGGGTGCAGAGCTATGCGGGTAGGGTATTTTCCTATCATGCGTACCCTGCGCCACTTGGTGCATAGGTGCCATCATTTGTTTATATTTGTTTATTACAAAAAAAACAGAAAGTTATAAAGGAGGATGACAAAGGGGAGGAGGAAGATGGAAAGGCAGGATAATAAACTGAAATGATAAGGGGCTTTAAAGACTGTCCAGAGCAAAGTTAATATTCCACAGGTGTGAATTTTGTGGGGCTACTGCTCATGGATATTAAAGTACCAACAATTTTAGGGCTGTGTATAACCCAGGGCACATTAGATCAAACAGGTAGAACTGGGTTTTAAGAATACAGACAGATGCAAAGGATCCTGCATGAGGTATTTGACACAGCTATCTCTGCAGCATGCATTCAGTACAAAAACAAGGGCATATAGCCACAGCAGAACAGCATCTGGTTCACTAGCGCTGCCCAAGGAATCCTCCCCTAGACCTAGTGCCCTTCCATTAACTGTCATCCACTGGAGGTTCCACAGTAGCCTGGTGTGAATTCCTGTGCATATGACTGTCTGTTCATAATACAGCACACGTGGAGTCCTTAGATCTACTGTAATATATATATATATATATATATATATATATATATATATATCCATCATTTCCTGCTTCAGTCTCAGTTGGTATATGGCCTCTGGGGATTGCACCCACAATTTAGAAGTGACTAGAGAAGGCCTTACCCCCTTGGGGTCCCAGTTGCCAAAGCTCAATCTTTCTCTCTCACAAGCATTGACCCCTATGATTCAGAGGGTTCAGAGGCAAATTCATTCAACAGCTTCCTGCTATATCCCCACTTCTTGGGGACCTGTGTAGATTGCCACATACTTAAGTAAGGGTTTGGAGAGGAAACCACCTTCTGGGGGTACCAGCTGCCACAGTTCATGCCTCTCACCTCTCATGATCTCCCAAGCCTAACCCCTGTAGTGCAGAGGGTACCTGGCTGAATTAAGCACAATCATTGCAGGATATATTCTGGCTACTCAGCCAGGAGGGAGTCACTGAGGCACCTAGAACATAGTTTCTTTAATTAGAGACAAATCACATTTTACCTTAGAGCCTGCAAAATTAACTTGTGTGATAGCAAATGATTTTTCTAAGGGAGCAGCATGCTATGAGGATTCACTCCACTGAGGACTTGGTGCAATGCCTGCTCCACAGTCTCACGGTTTAGAGGTGGGATCTACATCCAGCTAGGCCTCTCGGCTGCTTTAGCTGCAGAATGCCTCTCTCTTCAAACTCCTCCACAAACTAAGTAAACAATTTGTGGTGGCTCATCAGCTCCCAGCACCTGGCCACACCCCTTGAGAACTCTCTGCTAATCTAGCTAACAGAAAAGGCACTTTTACATGGCACCCCTCTACACCGCAATTATTTGTTGCAGTTTCTTCACATTTTTGCACCTCTCATCTATGTGCTTTTACACAGCACACCTCAAATCAATCCCGGAGAGAGTCTCGAGTGACCCTCTGAGATCCTCTTGGTCTCTCACTATCACTGCCTCCTGATGCTCATATGAGTAGTGTTATGCCCTAGTTCAGCTACTTATATTTTCTGACAGCACAAAGAAAGCTGAACTCGGGCAAGTAATAAGTTTTGTGTAACCTTGGGTTAAAAATGGTTTAAATCGACTCGGAAAGTAGGGTTTATACTGGGCATGCGCTGATGCATATTCATAATCACATGCCCAGTATAAGTCCCACTTTCTGAGTCATTTTAAAGAATTTTTACCCAACATTACACAAAACTGATTACTTGCCCATGTTCAGCTTTCTTTGTGCTGTCAGAAAATATAAGTAGCTGAACTCGGCCACAATACTGCTCATACAAACATTGGGAGGCAGCGATAGTGAGAGACCACGAGGATCCCGGAGGATCATGCAAGACTTTTCCTGGGCTGAGATGTGAGCACTGCCGTCTGATTACATGGCCACTAGATGTGCTTCACAATGATGCACTAAAACGGTGAACCCAGAAAAACAGGGAACACTGTTTCAGCAAACGTTCGTTATGGAAGCGGTGCAGGCTGCCTTCACACACAAAAAAGACAATGCTACAATTGATCTGCACCAGTCAGTGTGGTGCAGGGCCTAGTGTTTAAAGGCACCTATAGTTTCCCCTGCAATCTCCATGAGGGCTACATGTGAACACACACACACACACACACACACACACACACACACACACACTCACACTTTGAATAATTGGCATCCTTCACAAGTTCTTAGACCTCAGTGGGGCTTGCCTTCCACCCAGGCCTATGGTGAGGAGGTTATGCACTACCATCTCCATCAGTGCACTGGGGGAACCCAGATATCATTAGTGGGCATTACAAGAGTAATGCTAGTCCTATGCCTAGTCTCCCTGGTGCCCAACCTCCCAGATCTCCCAGATATCATGCACAAGTGGCCCAAGGTGGTGCACATCAGGTACAAAAATTACAAAATAACCACAAAATACTATGATTCTCTGACTCAAGAATCCTAGACTAGCAAATTGACACCTAGATAATACATGTGGTAAGTACCCTTATAACAAATTTCAACATATCATACACTTTAGACATTTATAATGTCTCTCAGAAATGCACTTCATACTGGCTTTATCCCCATGGGAGTAGCCTTTTAAATTTAAATACCTTAAGAGTAATGCTCAGTCTGGAGTATTTTTATACGTAGCTACAGCAGCGCTGCTTCACTGTGGCTGTTTTGCATTGCTTTTTGTTTTTGTTTATTTATCCCAGGTGGAATGGTTCCATTTATTTGTCTCACTCTCAAAGCCATCCAGACCTCAGATCATAAGTCTAACAAGGTCCAGGCTTCTCTCTCAGTGGCACTCCTCTGACTCCACTCTGCTGGCACTCCATTTTTGTTCCTCTTAGTGTGACTTCCCATTATCCTAAGTGGTAAGTACCCTTATAACAAATTTCTTTTTTTGTAATTCAATAAACTTTATTTAATTATTTAGCATTGACACAAGTTGGTACAGACATGAAAACTGAAAACATATGGGGTCTCCCACATAACACTGTACATAGTTACTAGAGATATAACCTTGAGATGAGGAGATGTGAGGTACATGTCCAAGTAAAACAATCCCGTCCTGACCCCCCTTCCCCCATCCCTCCCCTACATGATCCCCCCCTTATCATCCATATCAAGTGTGCGTATAACTAACTTCAAGATAACAGATGAGTTGAACAGACCGATGGGCACAGAAGGGAAATAAATAGAAAAAGGCAACCAAATATCACAGACCCTTATGGTTTTGATGCAGTAAGTAAGGCATCCAAGGGGCCCCACCTAGAATGGTATAAATGAGAGCAGTTACTCATGTATAAAATGTGCTTCTCTAGTTGGAGAGTGATAAGCACTTCTTTATACCATTCCAAAACTGACAGCCCTGCCTTGTCATTCCAGTGTCTCATGATAATAAGTTTTACTATGGCGGAAAACAAAGCTAGGTGTGCCATCCTGCCCCTGGGGTACCAGTCGGGAAATGGTATAATAAGCAGATTTCTGGAGTGAACAGGGAATCAAGCCCAAGCAGTGGATCCAGTATTCACTTAATAGATTGCCACAGGGCTTGAGCCACCGAACACTCCCATAGCATATGATACAGGGAACCAGGAGCTTGGTTACAAAAACAAATCCTGTCGCTGGTTTTCAGCTGACCTCAAAGCTGCACTGCTGGAGAGAGACAAACTCTGGAAAGTAGCAAGAAAAACTAAGAATACAAACGACTGGATGATTTTTAGGAAAGCCAGGAATAAATGCACCAGGAAAGTTAGGGATGCAAAGGCTGCCTACTACCTAGCCGAGCTCGACTCCTCCTACCATAATCCTGCTAGGTTTTGGGGCACCATCAAGGGTATGATGGGACAGGATGCTAACAACCCCTTCCAACTCAACTACACAATAACTATGGCCTATTACTGGCAAAATGGAAATACTGGATGCATTCAACAACCACTTCACAACAGCTGGCCTTGCCTTTGACACCTCCCCAGCTAACCTACTAAGGGACCAATTAAGCTCCACTACATTGGTGATCGAAGAGTTGACTCTTCCTTTAGCTTCAAACCTATACTGTTGAAACAAGTTGAGGATCTATTATGGCATCTGGATACCAAAAAAGTGCAGGAGCAGACCTTCTGGACCCCTTCTTTCTAAAGATTGCGTGCCATGCTTGCAGTCCCCTAACACACCTCTTTAACCTTTCCCTAAACTCTGACTCTATTCCCACGCTGTGGAAGACAGCCCAAGTGGTCCCCCTTCTAAAATCAGGGGACCCTATGGATCTTAATAACTACAGGCCCATTTCCATTCTACCTGTGTTATCCAAGATGCTGGAGAAATTAGTGAGTATTCAATTAAGGGAATATCTTGACAATGCTAACCTATTAAATCAAGCTCAATCTGGATTCAGGGCCAAACATAGCACTATCACTGCATTAGCCAAGGTCACAAATGACTGGCAAACCAAATTGGATAAAAAAGAACAATGTCTGTGCAGTATTCCTGGACCTGAGCAAAGCATTCGATACTGTGGACCGTGAACTGCTACTCTCATCCCTACACTCCATTGGCCTAGATCCACCCTTCCTTAAGTGGTTCAGATGCTACCTCTCCGGTAGGTCACAGCAGGTAAAAGCTGAAGGTGACCTATCCCCATTAAGACCACTGTCAAGAGGAGTTCCCCAAGGCTCTATTCTGGGTCCTATCCTTTTTTGCCATTTATGTAAATACAATTGATTCAACCCTTACCAAGTCCTCAGTACACCTCTTTGCTGATGACACTGTTCTGTATGTCAGCAACCCTTCGCCTACAGTGGCTCATGAAATCCTACAAACAGAATTCTCCTTGTTACAATATCAGCTACTCGAGAAAAAGCTTCTGCTAAATGCAAAGAAAACTAAAGCAATGATGTTCACAACTCAAAACTCCATCAACACATCTCTTCAATCAATCTCCCCCCAGCTATGCACTATACTTGAGAAAATCTGGAGTATGTTGAAAATTTCAAATACCTAGGTGTGGATTGACAACAGACTTGACTTCACTCAGCATCTAGAACAACTGTTAAAAAAGCTTCGCCTAAGGCTGGGCCTCCTCTATAGATTAAAACCCCTCCTTAACAGAGACTCAAAGATGAGGTTAGTCCAGGCTATCTTTCTATCAGTCATTGACTATGCAGACTTCCTCTATAGTCACTGCCCCATCTCCTACCTTCAAAAGTTGGATACCTTATATCATAGAGTAATAAGGTTCATTACAGACCTGCCATATAATACCCACCATTGTTCTCTCTATGACGCAGTTGGATGGGTTTCCCTTCATGTCAGGAGGAGCAGAAATGCAGCTCTATGGATCTACAGAGCTTTATCAAAAAAACCCCCAAGCTATATCCTGGACTGCTTCAACCAGACTACTCCTAGCTCCTATGCCCTAAGAAGCAACAATATCATCCTGCTCAAATTTCCCAAAGTCAACACCAAACTAGGGAGGGCAGCAATCAGCTATTCTCTAGCTATAACATGGAACACCCTACAAAAATCCCTAAAACTGTCCATTATCATTCCATTTACATGCTTTAAGCAGCACTGTACAGCCTTCTTCACAGAGAAATGCAGTTGCTACCGCTAGAGATAGACTAGTCATCCCACAAACCTATATTCCAATTATATATGACATATTCCTTCCAGTCAGACACCCCCAGTTTATGGCACCCAATATTTCCTTCACCATCCTTGTACTCATTATGTGTGTGACTGTCCTGACCCTCATTGGGATATATATGTACTGTACATATTGTAGATGTTAGTTTAACCTTCTCTTAACCGAGTTTCAACATGTGAATTCACTGTATATCACTGTGTTATAAACATCATTTTTTCTCTATGTATAACTGTCTTATAAGTGTGTGATGTAATTGCTGTGTATCAACTCGAAACTTGACCTTATCAGGTCCATCTTGTAAATGAGCCTTGCTCAATGATGATCGCCTGAATAAATAAAGATTTGATTGATTGATTGATTGGTTACATCGAGTGCAATTAGGTGAGGGGAGATGGCCCAGTTTGCATAACGTCACTGGTGTATAATAAAGGTTCTACATGATATTAAACTGTGTCAGTCATAGTCTGTCCTGTTTGACATGCTTATAGATATTTTTCCATGCATTTTTCCAGATCTCTGCATCCGTTGTAAGGGATAGTTCTTGGGCCTAGTAATAGCAGGTCCCCAGGGGTAAATTGGCATCCAAAGATTGCACCTCCTTGTAGACCCTGGATACTGCATGAGCCTCTTTAGCTGAGAGTAGAAGCTTGTTCAATATCTCAGTATGCGATTGGCTTATACCTTCCCATCCCACATAAGCCTTAATGGCCTCTTTGACCTGTTTATATTTAAAAAAAAAGTTGTAATAGGCACCTTAAAACGTACACGGAAAACAGAGAAAGGAATCAGCTTGCCATCTTCAAACAGGTCCGAGACTTTCTTACCAGTCAGAAGAGGCCAGAATGTGGGTGAGATAGGTTTATGATTAATTTTAAAGTGGGGATTACCCACTATAGGTTGCTCAAGGGATCCTTATAACAAATTTCAACATATCATACACTTTAGACACCATTCAGTTTAATGAATGGTTGCAAAACTGGTGCAGAGCACAGGGCTTTGGTTTCATTGGGGACTGGGGGTACACCTGGAGAGATGAAGATCTATACTGGCATGATGGTCTGCATCTGTCCACGAAGGGAACCAAGCTCCTAAGTGACAGGTTTAAATGCTTCCTTGGTAAGCTTTTAAACTAGCCAAGGGGGGAGATGCTGATAAGAGGCAGGAAATTTCAAGCCTCCCCCACAAAACATGGCAGATAGTAAGGTAAACACTGAGGTACAGAGCTCAACAGAGGGCAGGACAGGGGTAAATGGAAAAATAGACAAGGGCAAAAAGAGCAGGGATGGGGGAAAAAAGGATAAAGCCAACATTAAATGGAGGGCAATGAGTACCAATGCCCATAGTCTGGGAAACAAGCTTCCTGAGCTAGTAGTCCTGATGGAAGATGAACAACTGGATATTGTGGCAGTCACAGAAACATGGTACATGGAGAACCTTGACTGGGATGTCAACATACCGGGGTACACAGTCTACAGAAGGGACAGGGAGAGTAAAAGAGGAGGTGGAGTAGCTCTGTATATAAGGGAAGGGATTAAAGCTACAGAACTAAAAAGTAAAGGGTGAGGACAAGAGGCACTCTGGGTCACCTTGGAGACAGGGAATGGCATCACAGTCTGCACAGGGGTTGTATACAGACCCCCGTCTCAAGGGGAGGAAATGGACAAGAAAATGATAGAGGACATTCTCAAAATGGCTGAAAAGGGGGAGATACTGTTGATGGGGGACCTGAATATGCCAGATGTTAACTGGATGACATGTACTGCAGCCACATCCAAGAGCAGGATCATTCTCGATGTCCTGCAGGGGGCAGGCCTTAGACAGCTAGTGTTGGAACCCACTCAGGAGGGAGCAATACTAGACCTGGTACTCTCAAATGGAGAGAGGATCACAAATTTAGAAGTCAGTAGACATCTGGGAACAAGTGACCACTGCACAGTGTGCTTCACAATAAGCACAACCACGGAGACAAGACATACAAGAACAAGGATACTGGACTTTAGAAGGGCTGACTTTGGCAAAATAGTTGAATACCTGAGGAATGTACTAGCAAATGGCCAAAAAGGAGGGGTGGAAGAACAATGGAGAAAAATCAAAACTACTATCATAGAGGCAACAAGGATTTGTGTGAAACAAATAAAGAAAACAAAGCGGAGTAAAAAACCATTATGGTTTTCAAAAGAGGTGGCAAGGAAGGTTAAGGAGAAAAAGGCTGCATTCAAAAAGTATAAGGAATCACAGAAGGAGCACGACAGGGAACTGTATCAATTAAAGCAGAAAGAAGTGGGGAAGGCAGTCAGAATAGCAAAGGCCCATACCGAGGAAAAAATAGCCAACTCAGTTAAGAAGGGGGATAAAACCTTTTACAGGTACATTAGGGAGCATAGAAAGGTTAAGGGGGGAATAGTGAAGATTAATAAAGGAGATTGGAGGTGGGCAGAGGGAGACAGTGAGAAGGCAGAGGTATTGAATGAATACTTTTGCTCAGTGTTCACAAAAGAAGTTGAGGAGGAGTTACCTAAACCAGACAATAGAAGCACTCTGGGTAGGGGGGTTGACACCAGTCCATAAACAGAAGAAAGAGTCCTGAAAGAACTCCTAAAACTCAAGGTGGACAAAGCAATGGGGCCTGATGGGATTCACCCCAGAATCCTAAAAGAACTAAGGGAGGACCTAGTGACACCATTGAACACACTTTTTAACAAATCATGGGAGGATGGGGGTGGTACCTGAGGACTGGAGGAGGGCAGATGTGATTCCCCTTCACAAAAGTGGGAGCAAGGCAGAAGCAGGAAACTATAGACCTGTAAGTTAGACCTCAGTGGTAGGGAAAATGATGGAATCACTTATGAAAGAAAGAATTGTTGAGTACCTAGAGGCCAGCGGGACACAGGACCCAAAGCAGCACGGATTTACAGCAGGAAGGTCATGTCAGATGAATCTAATTGATTTCTTTGACAGGGTGACCAAAGTAATAGACCAGGGAGGGGCTATGGACATGGCCTACCTAGACTTTAGCAAGGCATTTGACACAGTCCCGCACAACAGACTAATAATTAAGTTAGCCAGGCTGGGAGTGGGTTCCAGGGTGGTAGCCTGGGTAGCAAACTGGCTGCACAACAGGACACAGAAGGTTATAGTGAATGGAACACATTCCGAAGAAAGGGAGGTTACTAGTGGAGTACCTCAGGGCTCAGTACTGAGTCCAGTCCTCTTTAACATCTTTATAGGTGACATTGCAGAGGGTCTGGAGGGAAAGGTATGCCTCTTTGCAGATGACACAAAGATCTGTAACAGAGCTGATACACAAGGGGGAGGGAGGTAGAAAGGATGAGAAGGGACTTGTCAAGGTTGGAGGAATGGTCAGACATATGGCAACTTAGATTCAATGCAAAGAAGTGAAGTAATGCACCTGCAAACAAAACCCAGGAGAAGAGTACACAATAGCAGGGAGGTACTAACAACAACAAAATGGAAAGGGACTTGGGGGTAGTCATATCAGATGACCTAAAGGTGGGTAAGCAATGTGAGAAGTCAGTAAGGAGAGCCAGGGGGATACTGGGATGCATAGGAAGGGGCATCACAAGTAAAAAAAGGGAAGTGGTTATCCCTCTGTACAGACAGTTGGTGAGACCCCATCTGGAATACTGTGTGCAGTTTTGAGACCCCATCTACACAAGGAAATAGACAGGATGGAAGCAGTCCAGAGGAGGGCAACTAAAATGGTGCAGGGTTTGCAACAGAAACCATATGAAGAGAGAGTGAGAGAACTTAATATGTATACCCTCGATGAAAGGAGGGATGGGGGACATGATAGAAACTTTCAAGTACCTCAAGGGAATCAACAAAGTCCAGGAGGGTAGCATATTTCAGAAAAAGAGATGTGTAAGAACAAGGGGGCACAATTTAAAGATAGAGAGGGGACGGCTCTGGGGTAATGTGAGGACATTTTTTTTCATGGAGAGAGTGGTAGAGGAATGGAACTGCCTTCCTGGGGAGGTCGTTGGGTCTAAAACAGTGGGGGAATTCAAAAATGCATGGGACAGACATAAGGCAATTGTAGTGGGGGGCTGCAGGATGTAAGCTGTTGGTTAACTAGAATCTGCAACTTATCCAATAGGAAGGGAAATTGGCAGACTGGGTGGGCCAAGTGGTCCTTATCTGCCTTCAAAGTCTATGTTTCTATGGTTCTTTCACTGCTCCAGTTCTAGTTCTCACAGCACTCACACCGCACTTCTTCTGCTCTCCGGTGAGGGTGTAAGAAAACACACAATGCCAGGGAAATCATGGCAGCAGTGACACAACTTTGGGAAAAGTTTATTAAGACAAGCCACATTAACAGCCCTCCCAACATCAGAATTCAAGAAGGCACTGGGAAGCAGTAACTGCAGTCCCACCAGGCCAACCAGGCCACATTCTCATTTTGAAAGTGGACCAATAGAGCACTGGTATTCAAATAAAGCACCCTGGGAGCATGTACCAATGTTGCAGCAGAATAACAGGGGCTATGTGTGAATAGAAGCAGTCACCAGGTGCAGTTTTCACTGGCTGCACTGAGTTTTAAATCAAAGGAAAATGTTATTTTCTTCCCACTTCTGCCACAACATCCTCCAACTTCAGGAGGCACCTCAAATCCCGGACATGAAGCCCCCATGTGAGCCCCTTCTTGGTCTAGGGGTATAAAGATGGAATCTGTTTATTTTCAGGGAGGAGACGCAGCACAACCCCTTACCTGACCTCCCAGGTCTGGGGTGAACTTCCAGGAGTTCAGATGTTCTTCAGGCCAGTGTGAGTACAGGGCTGCAAATTAGAGGGGTTAGCAAACAAACAGTCCCCACCTATAAACTGCATATCCATAACTTGATTAAAGTCCAGCCATTTCATATACCAAGTGCATACATTGTTAGCAAAAAACATATACTGACCACAGTACAGCGAATCCAGAAAATTAATGTCTAGAGCAAAGTCCATATTCCACAGGGGTGAATTCTTCAGGGGTGGTGCCCATGGATGTTGAAATCAGGCAGTTTCAGGGCTGCATACAACACAGGGGCACATTAGATTAAACAGGTAGCAATGGGTTTTAAGCACCCAGACATAAAGGATCTAGCATGTGATATTTAACACAGCGCTATCTCTGCAGTATACATTCAGTACAAAAGCAAGGGCATGTGGTTAGAGCAACAGATCAGTGGTCCCACCAGAGTTCTTCGGGGAATCCATCATACCAACTTTCCCTAGACCTGTTACCCTTTGTTGAATTGTACACCAATGGCAGGTACAGTAGCCTTGACTGGATTCCCATGCATCAGCTTCTGTATATGTTTATAACAGCTAACTAAGAGTCCTTAGATCCATACTTCACCACTTTCCTGCATTGGTCCTATTTGGTATGGGACCTGTGGGTACTGCTGCCAAAATTTAGAAGTGGCTAGGAGAGGCCTTATCCCTGGAGGTCACAGTCGCTACAGTTTCAGCCTCTCTCCCTCTCCCAAACATTGACTCCTGTGGTGCAGAGGGCCCAGAACTGAATTAAGCAGCTTCCAGCTATGTCCCCACTTCTTGAGGACCCATGTGGATTACTACACATTAGGGTAAGGGCTAGGAGAGCTTATTGCCCCCTGGAGTCCCAGTTGCCACTGTGTAGGCCTCACACTCTCCCAAGCCTGACCCTAATGTTGCAGGGGGTCCCTGGATCCAATAAGCACAATTATCCATTACAGGATATCCTTTGGCTAAACAGTGAGGTGATTAGAACATACATTATTTTTATTTATTCCAGGCAAATCAAATTTTACCTTAAAGGCTGAAAACTTAACTTTTATGCATTAGTAACTAATTTTTTCATCCCATAGGAAGCATGGTGAGATGGCTTCTACCATGATCCCAAAGTTTGGTCGTGGGTTCTACTTTCAGCTAGGCCTCTCAGCTGCTTCAGCTACAGAATGCAGTTGACTCCAAAATCCTCCATGAACTTACTGAGTAAACAACTCCTGGTGTCAGTCCCAAGCAGCTGGTCAGATCCTGTGGGAACTCTCTGCCAATCTAGCTGATACCAAGTTTCTCAAGCAGGCTGGAGTTAACCCTTCGAGGCCCATGGACCTGCAGGGGAATCAGATCTTCCCGGGGGCTAGAAGTATATGCAACAGTTTCAGTTTCATATATAGTACTCTTTTCCATGCAACCAGCAGGAATGAACATGCCTTTTTATCTGGGATCCTCCAGTAGTGTTGCCAGGGAAACTCACATGTTCAATCTAATCTCTTAAACCTGCCTGAAAGTATTTTAAGAAACTTCTGTGACCCTTCCTAGTAAGTATTGCATCCTGCTGCTAAAGTGAGGATTCAGATGAACTAGTGGTGTCAACTCCTCCATCACCAGCAGCGTGGTCATCATCAGAATCCCCTATATAGTCACCACAGCCACCAACAGTCTCCCCAGTACACGCCTCAAAATACACCACATTCTTTCAATGACATTTTCTATGCAAAGTTGTTATAATATCTGACATGTATGACGTTTTATAATTGATATAGTTAAATTAGTTATAATTTAATAATTATGTTATTTCATTTATATAATCTACTGAATGTATATGTTATACTATTTCATGTGCCATTTCAGTTATATAACAACATTCATAGAAAGGGAGGAATTAAATACCAGCTGCAGTCTAATAAAGATTAGATGTACTGTGTTGATAATAATAGAATATAGTAATAGCATTATGATTGTTATAATGTTTTATTTAAATTGAGAGTAGTAGTTATAGATCATCTGCAGAATGATGGTTACAATAAATAGCAATTATATAATTTTATATAACAGGCAGTAAAAAATTACAGCTGTTTAACGTACAGTACAGACTCTGTAGTCTTATTATCTACAGGAGAGATTCCACAAGTGTAATTAACAAAATCTATTCATTACAAGCTGCACTTGCCTAACATTTGAATTGTAGCTTGAGCATCTCAAAGCCCACTACCTAACTGAGCCTTCCAAAAATTTAAGCTCCACTTTCAACTAATCAGGTATGATATAATTCTAAAAAGCACACCTTTAATTTTTCATTGCATTTCATCTAATGAAATTTATTAACAGTTCAATAATATATTAAAAGTAGTGCAGTTCTAACACCTTACAGCTCCAATCGTTGAGCTGTGCATTAATTTAAAATATGTATCCTTTCTGTACTTGATATGTTGTCCATCATTCACACATTTTCAACTTCTTGTCACCCCTTAATCTTTCTGAAATATTTGTGTACCTCCTTACAGATTATGACTGCCATAACTAGACTTTGTGTGTATCCCCTCTTCATTAGAGGGCTGCCTTTTTTGCATGAACATCAGTGCTGTAACTATACAGTGTATTGTAATCAATAAACTACACCAAACTATCTATAAGAAAGGTTGTTAAGATAACTTGGGGTAATGGAGACAAAACTAAACCACTCAGATTTTGATCCTGTGGTTTATAAATGTCAGCAAAAACTCCTCAACAGAGTAATACCCTTACTAATACAGGCAGTATAACGCAGTGGTTTAAGGCTCTGAGCTGCAAATCTGTTGACGTCCAGCAGACCAGACCTGGGTTTGAATCCCACAGCTTCCACTTGCATACTGTGTGACCCTGAGCAAGTCACTTAACTTCCCTGTGCTCCCAGGTCCCTCCTGTAAAAAAGCTTTCAGCTTAGTGTGCTACTCCTGGTTAAACAACTAAATAAAAAAAGTAATAATAATAACAGTTAGGCATAGTTGAACCCTTATCTAATAATATTTCAGTTTGCATTAATTTTTATTATTTACATTTTATGAATTATTTCTAATTTATTATTTATATGCTGAGATTACATGAATCTTGTTGGAAGGTTGTATTTGGGCTGGATTTTCCCCCGTGACTTTTCAAAAGCTTTTGCTTTTCATCATAGAGAATGGCTGAAGACCAAGTGCTATCAACTCACCAAGTTTGAGTACACTGACCCCAACTGACCTTTTTTACATTCGCTTGCGCGTAAGCGCAAGGAACGTCTTGGGAGAATAGCACACTCTGGAGGTGTGACTCTCCTGTGCAATCCACTGCTCTGTTGAGCAAGCGTGGTGGTCCTGCACCAATGGATGCGGGTGCTGTGTATGACAGCAGTGGTGTTCAGTTCAAAGAAAACCAATGCTGTTGCTGTCCTGGCCATTCTGTGCGATTCCCCCAAAGTTTTGGTGCCAGGCTGGGAGCCCACCCCAGCATGGCAAATCTTGTTTTGGCTGACGGGGGTGCCCAATCTCCCATCGGCTCCACGTCCCCCAAACAGCTTTCACTGCTGCCATGCTGGGAGCCCACCCCAGTGTGGCAAACATCCCGCATCACACTGCTGTGTGCTCGCAGCCGCCTCAGGCCCCCCCCAAAGCTTTGGTGCCACGCTGGGAGCCCACCCCAGCGTGGCAAACCTTGTTTTGGCCAACGAGGGTGCCCAATCCCCCGTCGGCTCCACGACCTCAGCTGCTCCTTCTGCCACGCTGGGAGCCCACCACAGCGTGGCAAACGTCCCACGCTGCCTGAAGTAAAAACCTGTAAATAAGAAAACCTTTCCATCGCTGTCTCCCACCCTCCCACAACCCGCACCCCACCCACTGCGCACCCTGCCTCACCACACCTCTCCCCTCACCCCATACTTACCTCCGGAGCTCGGCGCGACAATCATCGGTGGACCGGGAACACGTCTGCACTCTTCAAAGCCGACCGTGAACTGAGGAAATGCCAGTAAGCTGTATAATGGGCTAGATGGGGTTTTTTCAACTTTGTTGCATATCTCAGGCATATTTTGGAATTTTTGCATCAAATTTTCAACATGGGGTTTTTTGAACCCCTTCTCATGCATGATGTCACTGTCATGGTGTTATTCGGGCCCGAAGGGTGATTTCGCAGTCACTGCATGAAATCACCTTTTGGGCCTGATTAATGAAACAACACTGCCAGCGTTCATAAGGTGGGCTCTCAAAAAGCCTATTTTGAAAATTGGGTGGAAAAATTCCTTAAAATGACTGTTTTACGAGCGACGCTTGTGCAGTTCCTACGCATGCTCGTAAGTTCGCGAATTTTCAATATTTTCACTCCAGATTTTCAACATTGCCATTTTACCACACCTTCTTATGAGCAGTACAGCTGTCATTTTTCACATCTCACCCAAAATGTGTTTCCGCCCATGTAGCGCACAGTGGCGCAGTCGGTGTGCGAAATCAATGTATGGGACAACATTAAGAAAATCACAGTGACACTGTTCATGAGCAGAGGTCTTAAAATGGCTATGTTGAAAATTTGGTGAAAAAATTCCTAAAAATGACTGTTTTACGAGCGCGCATTGCGCAGTTCCCACGCACGTCAGGTTTGCGAATTTTCACATTTCCACCCAGATTTTCAACATTGCCATTTTACCATACCTCCTTATGAGTACAGTACAGCGTCATTTTCACATCCTGCCCAAAACGTGTTTCCTACCATGTAGCTTACATTAACATTAGTCGAAGTAAATCAATGTATGGACACATTAAGAAAATCACAGTGACACTGTTCATTAGCAGAGGTCTTAAAATGGCTATGTTGAGAAATTTGGTGAAAAATTCCTAAAATAGCTGTTTACAGCGTCTAGATTACGCAGTTCCTACGCACTCTCATAAGTTCGCGAATTTTCAATATTTGCACTCCAATGACTTCCAAATACCTAAACAGCACATAGAAGCAAGCGAACGTTCGTCATTGACAAATGCTTGTTTCTATAATGACTGCATTATGTTTTCAGTAGCTCTGCGCTGTTCATTTATTTCAATTATTTAATTTAGGAGAAACAAACCAAGATAAAACTGGATTCAGAGGGGTCACTGGGCTTCTTGATGTAGGAGTGAATGGGGGACTGGATTGACTGGTAGTTAGTGAGTAAATGCTTCTACAGCATGACTGTGAATTTGGCTTATACTCTGTCAGCCCCAGCTATGGTGCCACCACCCTCTGGGGATGCAGGAATCCTTTTGAGGAGTGTTCCACACCTAGAGGTGCTACAGGGGTGTGGTTCCTTAGACCAAAGGTACCTTAGAGAAGAAGGCCCAAAAGACCTAGAAATGCTCCAGCAAGTACATACTCTGTAAGAAGAGGCATAGCCAAAGAGAGAAAACCTGGAAAGAACTGTAATTAAAAACAGATGAAGAGAATTGGAATTAACATAAACCATCATCCATCTTCAATTCTTGATTGAATGGTGCAGAACTTGTATTTTATGACCATTAGCATGGAGGAGTAAAACAAAAAACTTTTGTTGAGGAAACCTCAGGCGAACCAAGGCCTAGATCACCATTCCTCTAAGCTTGAGGTCACTAATTAAGTCCAGATGAGAAACTCAATCATGCTGCCTCAAATCTGGGAGGAATGACTCTCCTTTTATCTAACTACTTCGACCTTTCCGAAGGGGCTGCCAGATTGGCTGAATGATTAGAGAAGCCCTTTGAGGAAGGGCTTCACCCCTGTGGAGCTACTAGAGGTTTGTACCAAAGGAATGCCAGGATTACTGAAAGAAGCCCAAGGAGAAGGAAACCTTACTGACATGTACTTCAGGCTTTGCTGAATATCTGCCCAGATACTCTCATCTGGAAAGGGCTCACAAAGCTATAGCTATGCCCTTGAAAGACAAGGACCATGGGGACATTGCTAAAGCCCAATCCTTGAGGGGTGAAGCCTAGAGAAGGGGAAAAACACATACCCTTGAGGGGCAAGGCCCAAGAAGATGACCCCCCCCGAGGGGCGAATTGAAATGTAGTGAGGAGGCCGAATTCTGGACCATTATTAACACTGAATGTGTAATGCCCATATGAACTGAGTTTGTGGGACCAAGTATGTAGGCAGACAACAGGACATGAAAGGTGAAGCCTGGCAGGTAGAAGCAGGAATCAAGTACTGCTGAATGCATATCAGGAATCATTCCTAGCTCAGCTAATCCAGTGCCCAGCAAGGAAGGGGTTTTGCTGGTGCTAGTGTTCACTAACAATGAAAGCATCCATAATATAGTAGACCAACACAGGGGACTGATGCTCATGATGCAGGCAAAGTGATTCTGCTGCAGAGGAAGGCTAGCCACAGACACAGCTGCAACATGCTAGACACAGTGCATGCTGAATAGGACACAAAACCAAATAGACAAATCATCTAGATAGGTAAGACAAATGTTGTGAGTATATAACTCACTGCAGGCAAGGACCACATAACCAGGCAACAGTGCAGATGCCCTGGCGCTTTCCTCACTAGAGCTTCAATGGGGGTGAAGTAACAAGATGAACTCACAGATTAAATTGTCAACCACATATGACATCATAACAGAATGCCAAATTACAGTTATATAATATTTAAAAATAAAGAAATAGATGGTATGACCAATGCCTGAGACCAAGTACATGATAAATAAATAAATAATAATGTACAGTGCTACAACCCAAAGTGCTAGACACAGAATGATTAAAAATCTTCATTCAGAAGAAATGGTATCAACAACCAGATTTCATAAAGCACAAGCTAATATACTTACTACAGCAAGACAGATTAATATAAATCCAACAAGCATTTGTCAATGCCGAACGTTCGCTTGCCGGTATTTGCAGTGGTGTTTGGCACGTATGGTGCTTTACCCTAATGCCCTGTGCGATTACTGGTATTTGCACAATAAATTTTCAGCATGACCTTTTTGTTACCCTCATTGTGCGCTACATAGGTGGAAACACGTTTTGGGCAGGATGTGAAAAATGACAGCTGTACTGCTCATAAGGAAGTGTGGTAAAATGGCAATGTTGAAAATCTGGAGTGGAAATATTGAAAATTCGCAAACCTACGAGCATGTGTAGGAGCTGTGCAATGCATGCGCGTAAAACAGTCATTATTAGGAATTTTTTCAGCAAATTTTCAACATTGGCATTTTAAAACCTCTGCTAATGAACAGTGCCACTGTGATTTTCTTACTGTGTCCCATACATTGATTTTGACACCGACTGCACCATTGTGCACTACATGGCGGAAACACGCTTTAGCAGGATGTAAAAATGACAGCTGTACTGTTCATAAGGAGGTGTGGTAAAATGGCAATATTGAAAATCTAGAGTGAAAATATTGAAATTTAAGAACTTACGAAAGGCATGAGGAACTGCACAAGGCAGCCGCCAGAAACAGTCATTTTAGGAATTTGTTCACCAAATTTTCAACATAGCCATTTTAAGATCTCTGCTCATGAACAGTGACACTGTGATTTTCTTAATGTGTCCCATACATTGAGTTCGCACACCGACTGTGCCATTGTGCGCTACATGGGCGGAAACATGTTTTGGGCAGGATGTGAAAAATGACAGCTGAACTGCTCATGAGAAGGTGTGGTAAAATGGCAATGTTGAAAATCTGGAGTGGAAATATTAATAATTCGAAAACCTACTAGCGGCGTGAGGAAACCGTTATCGCACCGCACTCAGAAACAGTCATTTTTAGGATTTTGTCACCAAATTTTCAACATAGCTATTTTAAGAACTCTGCTAATGAACAGTGTCACCTGATTTTCTTAATGTGTCCCATACATTGATTTTGCACACCGACTGCGCCACTGTGCGCTACATGGGTGGAAACATGTTTTGGGCAGGATGTGAAAAATGACAGCTGTACTGCTCATAAGGAGGTGTGGTAAAATGGCAATGTTGAAAATCTGGAGTGAAAACATTGAAAATTGCGAACTACGAGCAGCTGCGAGAACCGCGCAACACATCAGAAACATTCATTTTTGATTTTGCAGAATTTCAACATGTTTGCACATGAATGATGTCACTTACATGGCATATTCAGGCCCAAAGGATGATTTCGCGACAGTGACTGAGAAAATCACCCTTCGGGCCCGAATAACGCCATGACAGTGACATCATTCATGAGAAGGGGTCCCAAAACCCCATGTTGAAAATTTGGTGCAAAAATTCCAAAAAATGCCTGAGATATGCAATAAAGTTGAAAACCCCCTATCTAGCCCATTATACAGCTTACCGGCATTTCCTCAGTTCACGGTCGGCTTTGAAGAGTGCAGACGTGTTCCCTGTCCACCGAAGATCATCGCGCCGAGCTCCGTAGGTAAGTATGGGGTGAGTGGGGGTGTGGGGAGGCTGGGTGTGCAGTGGGTGGGTGCGGGTTGTGGGAGGAGGGACTAGGATAAGCTCCGTGGGACCGTTTTTGGTTTACAGGTTTAAAAAAAAAAAAAGACTACGTTGGGATGTTTGCCACACTGGGGTGGGCTCCCAGCTTGGCACAAGGATGGCTGGAGGGGCTGAGGAGCTGACGGGGGTTTGGGCACCCCGCCGGCAAACAACACGGGACGCTTGCTATGCTGGGGTGGGCCCCAGCTGCAGCAAAGATTTTGGGGGCGTGGATGCGGAGGCGGCATGACGCTGGTAAAGTTCGTATGACAGCGTGGTTTTCTTTGAAGGAAGACCACTGCTGTCATACACAGCTCCCGCACCCATTGGTGCAGGACTGCCACGCCTGCTCAACGGAGCAGCGGATTGCAAGAGAGAGACACACCTCCAAAGTGTGCTACTCTCTCAAAACATTCCTTGCGCATGTGCGCAAGCGAACGTAAAAAAGATACATATCAAATGCAGAGTTACTACATAAATGCTGATAACCTGGTGTAGATAGTAATAGTAGTACATTTTTTATTCATAGCAAAAATATGAAGAGGGATAAAACTCAATTGAACCAGAGGTTCATTTTCAGTGTGGTCCCAAAGCATTTCAAGTTACAAGAGACATTATTTGAGCAAAGATTACATAGTTAAATAACATAATAAGTACACAGAGGTATATACAATACATAAATACTCCCAGTAAGCAATGTAAATGTAGTTGTGTGCTTATTATTAGCCTACATCCAATTTATGGCAGCAGGATAGTAAAAGATTTGCCTAATTCACAAACTATTTATTGATAGAGGTCAAACTGATTTTCCTGTCAGCCAGTCTCAAGGAAGAAGGTATGGAACTCCACAGCACAGTACTCAAGTAATATAATGGAGTTCTTGCTACTTCCCGGCCACAGAATGGAATTTTATATTCGAGGCTTGAGGCTGATCTTTAGCCTTCCTTAACTGGTCTCCTCTGTATGCTCTTCAGGATGTACAGTGGATAATTACCATTGTAGTAGTTGTATATGAAAGAAATCAGATGCAAACTCCTTCTTACATTAAGCCCCAGCTAGCCCAGTTTGGCGTAATGAGTACAATGGTGCATTCTCTGGGGGGTAGAGGATGAAGAGAGCCAGCCTGTTGTAAACAGCATCCAGTCTCACCAGCTGCCTCCCTGATGCTCTGGCATAGAGGACATCACCATATTCTATTAACAGAATCATCATGGTATTCACAACATGCCTGCAAATCTCACCTGATATGCAGGACCTGGTGCGACACAACATACCCAGGAACTTGCTGATAATTACTCAATGTTTTATCCATATGGATGTTCCATTTCAGTTTATCGTTCAACCATGTTCCAAGATATCTATATGATGTGGTCTGCTGTATAACTGCACCACTCAAAGTCTGTCTCACCAGGAGAGAATCATCATTAGATGTTTTATTACTGCTAAAAAGGACTGTCTGCATTAAAGAATTTTTGCAGAAAATCAAAATCACCCTGTAATTTCTCCTGAATGTGCAGAACTGTATATCCTTCTATGAATATGATGGTTTCATTGGCATACAAATGTGTTTAATTTTAAGATCTGTAAAACAAACATCATTTATGTAGATTTTATATAAAAAAGGACTCAAAATTGATCCTTGTGGAACTCCAGATTTAATTATTGCAGCTCTAGATGGGAATTCTCCTACTTCAACCAATTATCTATGATCCTTCAGATAGAATTCACACCATTTAATGCTGTTCAAGTTCAATCCTACACTGTTAGCCTGGACAGGAGGATATCATGATCCAGGGTGTCAAAAGGCCTTGGATAAATCAACAAACAACGCACCAACAGATAGCCTCATGTCTAAGGTTACCACCTGTCAAGATTTTCGCACTGCAGTCCTGATTTGGGCAGCTGTGTCCTGCAAAAAAACAAAACATGAAAAATACTATATGTCCAGACACAATAGTAAAAATAATATTTTCTGACTTTCCTCTAAATGCTGCAAAAACCATACTACCTTAACTAATACACCTTAAAATGATAAACACTAGAAACAACTAAAAAACTACAACACTTTCAATCTTAATTCTGGTTATTTGGAGAAAACAAGTCTGTTGCATTGGTTGAAGTTGCATATTGTCCTGCAAAAAATCAAGTTTCAGTAAAAAATGTCCCACTTTGGGCTTCTTAAAAGATGGTGACCCTACTCCTGTCCAAGCTAAACTGCAGGTCACTCACCATTTTAATCAGTGCAGAGGTAGTGCTAAGTGTAGTGCTAAAACCTGACTGCTGTTTATTCAATATCATGTGTCCTTCCAAGTACTTTCTCAGCTAATTTGAAACAAAACTGTCATAAATTTTGGATTTCTGAGAAAGGAGGGATATTGGGCGATAGTTACCTACCTTCTGTTTAGAGCCTGATTTATATACAGGAATTACTTTTGCACACTACCAGACTTCAAGAAATACATCCATGTTATTAGATAGATAAAATATTTGCATTTAGTGGGTGTGCTATGATGGGGAGTAGATAAAAAATGTAAGAGCAGAAATTGCTGGCATGATATCAGAAGCTTCCAAAATGTGTGATCCCCCGAACTGAAGGCACAGAGGCTCATAATTAAGGGTTAGCATACAACTATGGATACTAATCTCCTACCCTTCAAAAAACACAAATAGAAAAATATTTATACAAGGCATCAGTACTGTTTGTTATAGAAACATAGCCAATGATGGCAGAAAAAGACCAATGGTCCATCCAGTCTGCCTGAGTTCCCTATTTGGCCGTGAGACTAACTGTCCATCCAGGGTCCTAGCACCCTCTTCCTTCACCCCTTCTCCTCCCAGTTTCTGCTGCCCTGAGGCCCCACTGTACCTTTCATTCTGTCCCAACTGTGCTTGAAACCACCTATGGTTTTAGCACCCACAACACTGACTGGAAGACTGTTTCACAGCTCCACCACCCTTTCTGTAAAATAATACTTCCTTATGCCCCTCCTGAACCTCCCTCCTTTCAGTTTCCACTCATGTCCAGGAGAACCGAGAACTAGTATTCAAGCTAATTAGTTACCCACAGTTCCCCTTGTCAATTCCCATTACGAACTTGAAGGTCTTTGTCATATTTCCCCCTCTTCCTTCTTGTCTCCAGTGAGTACATGTTCAGTGCCTTGAGGCACTTCTCATAGGACCTGCCCTGTTGGTCCTGAATCATTTTTGTTATCCTGCACTGCACCGTCTCTAGCCTGTAACTATCCTTCCTGAGGTGAGAGCTCCAGAACTTTGCATAGTGCTAGAGGTGTGGCCTCACCAAGGAACACCCATCCCGATACATCCCAGCATCCTACTTGGTTTGCTATATGCCTTGTTGCACTGACTCGATTGCTTAAGGGAGTCACTGATGACGACTCCAAGGCTCCATTCCTCAGCCACAGTGTTAAGTCACACTCCATCCATCTAGTACTTTGCCCTGGGGCTCTTGTTCCTTATGTGCATTACCTTGCGCTGTTTTAGTTGAATTTCAACTGCTAAACCTAAATCACCCTTTATAGTTTTTGTAAGTCACTTTGCATTTCTGTATTTCTCTCTTCGCTATCCACCCTCCCAACAGTTCTTAGTGTCATCTGCAGAGATACAGCCTGCCCCAGATTCCCTGAACAATGTTGCTGAAGAACATATTGAAGAGGAATGGAACCAGGACAGAACTCTGTGGTACCCCTCTCATGATCTCCCTCTCTTTTGACTTGATCCCACCAACCACAAACCTTTGCTGCCTTCCCTGTAGCCAGTTACCGACCCAATTTGCTATAACCTTAGCCACATCTATATCCTTCATCTTCTTCTTCAGCAAGCATCTGAACTGAAAGCCCTGTTGAAGTCAAAGTAGAGCAAATCCACTGCATGGCCCCTATCCAATTCCCTTGCCACCCAGTCAAAGACAACTATCTGGTTAGTCTCACAAATTCATGCTGTTTACTATCTTGGAGGACACTGCTCTCGAAGTAATCCATGAGATCCTCTTTGACCAAGCTTCACTACAATAGAGGTAAGATTAACATGTCTGTAGTTCCCAGCTGTTCCTTGTCACCCTCCTTATGGAGTGGAACTTCATCTACCATCCTTCAGTCCTTTGGAACTACACTTGTCCATAGTGAGCTATTGAAAAAAACTACAAACTACCAGGGGTTCAGCCAGTACCACTGTTAGCTCCCTGAGTAACCTCAGATAGAACCCTTCTGGTCCCAAGGCCTTATCTATCTTATGTTTGCTAGTCCCTTCTTGACCCTTTGATTGTGTATATATATTTTTTTATTTATTATTTTTGTGAGGGATGCCCACAGGAAGCTCTGGTCCCTCCCTCAGAGGGACTCATTCTCTGACCCGGTAGTCGGGTCATCATGGACCCTGTCGGCTCCTGATTTTGGGCTATTTCCCCCAGGCCCATGACCATGCAAGGGGTGGATCAGCTGTCTCCACCTCCATGGAGGCAGTCTAACACCCTGGACATGGGACCCTCCCAGTTCTTGGTGGTGCACCAGTGCTGACAGCCAACCATGGCTGGATCGCAGTCTACAACATGCTGCGTAATCCCCCCTCCCCTGAGGAAGGAACGCTGTCTACAGATGCTCAATCCTTCCTCCACCCACCAACCCCCAAGCAACCTGAGTCTGTTCCCAAACTCGGGTAACCAGTGAGGTGCGAGGTGTGGTGTCCAGTGCCTCAAACCTCAGCGCCACCGGGCCAGCTATGATTGTAAATATTGGCTGCCTCATCTCTGGGAGCTCTTCAGTGACTACTTTGATGTCACTGTCTGGCAAGGGGCCCACCACACTCCCTTGTGAAAACTAAGCAAAAGTAATCATGGGATGGTGGCCTTTTGCCCTTTCTCCTCTGTCACCCTACCTCCCTCACCTAGCCTTGTGATTCCCCCTGCTTTCTTCCTTTTTTCCTCTAATATTTCAGAAGAACTGTTTTTATCCATTCTTGACCCCCAAATGCAGAACTGTGTTTGCTTTTGCCTCCCTAATCACCCTCTTTGCCTCCTTATTTTTCAGTATATATTCTCCTCATTTTTTCTCCCCGTGCTTTTATTTATACTTGTAGAAGGCCATTTTCTTTTCCTGTACCACCTCTCTAACTCTTTCTGAGAACCCTAACGGTCTGTTAAATCTGGTCTTTTTGGTTACTGTTCACATGTAAAACTTAGATGCCTCGAGAAAGGCTCTTTTAATTGCCCCATCACTATTCCATTCACCCATGTTGTCCACCCTGACTAACTTTTCCCTGACCAGCTCCCTCAGCTTGTTGAAGTCTGCCATTCTAAAATCAAGGACTTCAACTCTTGATTTGGGTTTTCCAGACCCAAGAACAAAATGGGATTATGGTTGCTGTTCCCCAGTTGCTCCCCTATTATCACAGCTCCTACCATCTCTGAGTTGGTGAGCACCATATCGAGGACTGCAGACTACCTAGTGGGTTCCTTAACTAGTTGTCCCAGTATACAGTCCTGGAAGTAGAGATTGGCGAAGCCTGCAAATTTCGTTCCATGAAATATTTCACAAATTTCGCGAAATATTTCTTGGGTGCAAAATGCAAAATTCCACCCATGAAATGCAGAATTTTTCCTGCAAAATGTGGATTTTCACCCACAAAATGCAAAATTCAAAATTCCACCATTCACAGGTGAAATTCTGCATCTTACAAACAAAATTCCACATTTTGCACCCACAAAATGTTTAGAGAAATGTACAAAATTCACAAAATATTTCACATGGTGAAATTCCTGATTCCTCCAGAACTTCATCGGCAAAATTAAATTTTGCTGCATCTCTACCTAGAAGGCATCTAGCAAGGCTTGACTTCTGGTGCTCCTGGCTACTGGAATATCCCAAGTGATGTGTGGCAGGTCCAGATCACCTACCACTACCATTTCCCCCTTTGCCAACTCTCTTTCAACTTCTTCCCTAACTTCTCTGTCCCTCTTTTCCCCTTGCACCAGGAGTCCATAGATCACTCCCTAGCACAGTTTCTTGCCTGAGGCTGCCATGAGCTGCACCCAGAGCAACTCTGTCTCCCCATTACTTTCCCTGATGCACTTGTCTTCTGCCACCTGGATGCCATCATTGAGAAAAAGGGCTACTCTTCCCCACTACCTTTTTTCTATCCCTCCTGAACATTGAGTACTCATGGACTGTCAGGTCCCAGACATTATTTTTTGAAGCCCATGTTTCTGTGATAGCCACAAGGTCCACTTCTGTGTCCTCCATCAATGTCTGGAACTTGTTGATTTTGTTACCGAGGCTCCTGGTGTTATGCCATACCCCTTTTCATTTGACTCCTGATCCTACTTTGCTATTACCCTTGTGTTTTCCTTGTCCTGTCATCCTCTTGTTTTTCTTTGTGATTGCATGCTTTGCATTTTACCTCTCTAATGTCCCCTCAGTTGGTCCAGTTAGACCACAACTCCCTTTGTACCCTTTGTGATGCTAAAAGCCCCATATATGGAGAAGTACTAGCTAGGATCTCCTTCATCTAACCTGCTAACATGGTTCCCCTAGACTCAGTCTCCCTTGCAGTCAGTTTTAATGTCTGATATAAACATCAAACATCTGCCCCAGCATGCAAGCATTCTTTCTTGTCGGGTGAAATCCATATCACAGCACTGGCAAATGTAAAAAAAAATTTGTATTGCAGAAAAGAGTACTAGAGCAACCAGAACTGGGCAAGAAAATGAAGTCATGATGGGGAACTCCTAAATGAAATGAGGAGGGAATGGGAAGTGGAGGAAGGAAGGAAGACGGCATAGATGTTGGATATATACCAAACTACGCATCTTACCAGTCACACATTAAATTCAAAGAGAATAGATATATACTGTGCATAAATCTGATAAACTTATGCAATAAAGAATACAAAAGCGGACAGTATATCATATTGCTTAACATAATCAGACTAGGCATAATATCCTGAAGAGACTATGATTAGATTATAAAAAAAAGGCTTGCTGTCCCAGTCCTCATTAAACCCTGCAGACCCAAGGTATTGAGAGCAAAAATCCAAACGATTTCATGCTGGAGCAGTTTCCCAAGCTGTCACCATCACATCTATTAGATCGGATGTGCTCCAACCCCATCAAGTGAAGTGCCTTAGATTACTTTGATGGACCTGTTGAAACTGTGAGTGGCACAGGCCAAATCAGTGAGCAGTTTCAATCAGGGAAGGGACAGACATGTGGGATTACTTAGAAAAGGGTGGAAGAATCAAAGGAGGGAGAATGGCCACTAAGGCCAGTGCAGAGTAATTAGGCAGGGTGAGAAGACTGGATGGGTGAGTGGACCTTTTTCTGCCACGCTTATCTATCTAAGCACTGTATCTATGGGTATCATTAATAATGGTTGAACGAGAGAGAGGGGGTAAAGTGGGTCCAAGTAGGTGAGGTAGTTTAATGTTTAAACATTTTTTTAATCAAAAACTTTGCCATTTGAAATTTGTGGGTGTCTGGGAAAGTTTCATTATGAGTCACATAGTGTGAAGTTTGTGACTTCACACCAACTTCGCTCACGAAGTTTAAATCTGCCACATCTCTAGGTATGAGCATCTGTTCAACTATTTTATTAGATCTGCATGAGGACAGTTCAAGTTCAAGCTCAAGTTTATTGCAGAAAAACTCTGTTGAGCAAGTTCATTCACAAGGAGGTACTGAGACATGTATACAGACCAAGAAAATTACATACATAAAATCATAGTACATAAAGTACTGTATATGGTACATGTGATAAATAGTGCTCAAATAAAACATAACAAGGTAATAATTATAAGCATAACCTGGAGAAAACATTGTAAGTAGAAAAAGTATAGCCAACAGGAGTGAAAGGATGCATAACGAGGAGGGAATGTATAAGACTGGTGCAAGGGGAGAAGGAGGAGGAGAGGGAAAGGATCATATGAGGAGGAGACAGGGAGATGAGAAATGGTGCAAAGGCCTGAAATTGTGGAGTGCAGGGACAACTGAGAAATGTATGGTACCAAACAGAGATTACAAAATGAGGGAGAATTAATTCAGCTCTGAATGATGAAGTGCAGGGCCAGCTAAAAAGTCTATGGTACCAGTGAGGCAGAGATTACAAAATCAAGACAGAATTAACTCAGCTATAATGAATGGGAGAATCTTTAAGGCAATAGAGCACGCCCAAATTGTGACAAAGAGTAGAGGCTAGTTTGTCAAAGGTTTTTTTTCAATTATTTAACCGGGTGAGACACACTATGCTGAAAGCTTGTTTACAGGTGCAACCTGGGAGCACAAGGAAGTTAAGTGACTTGTTCAGGATCACGTAGTATGCAAGTGGGGGCTGTGGGATTCAAACCCAGGTCTCCACATTTGAAGTTCAGAGTCTTAAACTACTGCACCATACTGCCTCCTAAACTGAATTGAGTAGTCAAGGTGTTGGTCTAAGGTTATTCCATCACATGTACAAGAAACACTGTTATAGGTGGTGCCATGCAGTATTGCATGGCACCTGCTGTGCAGTTGATGTCATCTACCTTGACTTCAGCAAAGCATTCAATACTGTTCCACATAGAAGTTTGATTAATAAGCTGGGTAGGCTCGGGGTGGGTCAGACGTTGGTCAACTAGGTGGCAAACTGGATGGCGGGCAGAAAACAGAGAGTGGTGGTAAATGGTATACAGTCAGAAGAGATGCAGTTCACAAGTGGGTACCTCAGGGATCAGTCCTGGGGCCAGTCCTCTTCAATATCTTCATTAGTGACATTACAGATAGACTGGAGGGTAAGGTTTGTCTGTTTGCAGATGACACCAAGATCTGCAATAGAGTAGATGATCCATATGGGGTGGGCAGAATGAGAAGAGATCTGGATAAACTAGCAAAATGATCATAAGAGTGGCAACTAGGGTTTAACGCAAAGAAGTGCAAGATCATGCACATAGGGAAGAGAAACCCTGAAGCTACCTATAAGTTGGGAGGGGAGTTGCTGGCAATTGCAAGGGAAGAAAGAGACTTGGGCATCATCATCACAGATGACCTGAAATCATCCAAGCAGACCACTAAAGCAGTAGGTAAGGCTAGAGGGATGTTGGGGTGAATCAGTAGGGGTATCAAAGTTGTAAGATGGAGGTAATAATCCCTCTTTACAAGACACTGGTTAGGCCCCATCTGAAGTACTGCATGCAGTGCTGGAGGCCGCACCTGCACAAGGACATTAATAATAAAATCGATGCAGTCCAGTGAAGGGCAACCAAAATGGTGCAGGGACTGCATCGGAAAACATATGAGGACAGATTAACAGAGTTCAATATGTATACTATAGAACAACGGAGGGAGAGAGGTGATATGATCGAAACATTCAAACATCTTAAGGGCATTAACAAGGTAAAAGAGTCTAACATGTTTCAATATAAGAATAATAGCAGGACAAGAGGACACAGCATGAGATTAGAGGGAGGCTGATTAAGGGGTAATGTTGAGGAAGTTCTTTTCCACAGAAAGGGAGGTGGATGCATGGAACAGCCTACCTCAGGAAGTGGTGGATATGAATACAGTGCAGGGCTTCAAACAGGCATGGGATAGGCATAAGGGAGCAATACAGATGAGTATGACTAGATAGGCCATTGACAGAGCAAAGGGCTATGGCACATTTATAAGGTAGAAAAAATGGGCAGACTGGAGGGGCCTTGCAGTCCTTAACCTCCATCTACTTCTATGTTTCTATGTTTCCATGTTACCTTTGGGGAGGAGGAAACATGTATTGAGTGCTTGGAGCCAAATAGTGTGATGTCATTTTTTTCTGGTTTATAGCTGCTCTGCCTGGAACCATTGTTGCATGTTTAGGAAATCCTGCTTGAGATTTGTAGCAACTGCCGAGGCAGCAGGGCTGGAGGAAAAAAGAACCTTCTCACTGGTAGACATACTGTATGGATGCCACAGATGGGCATAAGAGAAGGTTTTATGAACATGATGAACAGGAGCAGCCCAGTACAGAGCATTGGGGAACACCTATAGTGACAGGGAGAGCATCTGAGGATGTGCCATGAGTCCTGAAGAACTGGGCTTTGTCAAATAGCTAGGACTCAAACCAGCAGAGGAGTAGACCACTGATTCATGAGGCTTTAAGCTTACAGAGCATCAGGGCATGGACAACAATGTTGAAATCTTTCACCATATCTACAAAAATTGTCCCGCTGAACAGACCTTTAGATTTCAAGTTTGGACATCATTTGTGAGTCTGAACATGGAGGAGGCGATGGAGGGTCCAGCTCAGAAAACTGTTTGACAAAGGGATAAAGAAATTTAGCTCAAGAATAGAAATCAGTCAGCTGCCTGCTAATAGCCTTTGGAGAACTTCATAAAGAGAGGGGAGGGGGGTTGTTCCCTTTATGGAAGGCTATTACAACCACTACCTTCCAAGCAGATAGAACTCAACTTGTTCTCAGAGAACACTAGAAATTTGTTTGGCAGTGACAGGGGCACTCATTTCAAATGTATAACTCCAAACAGGTGCAGTTCATGACTAATGCAGTTAAGGGTTGGTGCAGCATAACAGAGATTGCCTGCCCCAAACAGTATACCATTCCTACAGTGATGGGAACACAGCGAAGACCATCATAGCAACAAAATCAACCGTTTGCTGTAATGGTCTGCTGGGTTCCCAATGCTGCTGTCTCTGGGGAGTTTGCCCCCTTCCCCAAACCAATTCTGGCTCAGAGCTGGTTATCTAAAGTGTGGGGGTGTACCCTGTATGGGGGATGCAGAGGGTGAAGCTCTCCACAAAAAACACACTTTTGTACAGCGATGGCACAATGCCAGTTGGCAGCATTGCATCACTGTACAGACAGTCGGCAAATTTCCTGTTGCTGCAGTGGCATGGAACCGTCCTGAGCACAACAGAAAGCTCTACTCAAACAGCCACAAATAGACACCAGACTATATCTTGAAAAATCAATAGCTTTATGCTGCAATCCTGGCGTCCACACAAAAATGACTTCTGCTAACTGCCACTGCCACTGGGGCAGTCTACGTGGCAGTTAGCGGGAGTCGTTGTGTAAACACCTGGATTGCAGAATAAAGCTACTGATTTTCCAAGGTATGGTCTGGTGTCCGTTTGTGGCTGTTTGAGTGCAGTGTATACCTCTTGGAGCTTTTCACACTCATTTTAAAGCAGTTTGGTGCAAGCCTATCTGGGCCACCACCTTTAATAAAGTTGAGAGACGTAAGCTCATTGAGAACTTCAGGCTTCAAAATAGGGGTGAAGTTGGAGGGGGGATGGGAGCAGGGGGTACTAACTATGAAGATGTTTAGTAGGGAGTGTGGCCATCAGGACCTTAGGAAAGTAAGCACAAGGAGTGCTAACGGCATCTGGAGAGTTTACCATTACTTCTAGTTGTTACCTTCAAGACCCTAAGTGGTTCTGGTCCCAGGTAAACAGTCTTTTAAACGGTCAAGCAGGAGCCTTTACCTGTGACATACTCTTTGACAACAAAACTGTTAGTGACCCAATACTGGCTGCTGATGTGTTCAACCAGTTCTTCATCGACCACAATAAATTTAAGGCTACCTCAACTGGTATGCTTCTGCAAACTGTCCCTCTGACGTCCCTTACCTTTTGCAAACACATCCCAAATTCCATTTCAGGTTGCATGCCAGAAAGGAGGTGTCTGATCAGCTGAAATTTATAAAAGGTGGCAACTCTGCTGGTTGCAACAACCTAGAGCCCTGTCTGCTCAAACTTGCTGCTCCTATTCTTGCCTTTCCCCTAGCATCACTAGTAACCTGTCCTTGCTTCAGGGTGAAATTCCTGATAAATGATTAGTCACCCATGTGATCCCACTACATAATGGTGGCCAAACTATTGTCCTATATCCATACTCTGTACCCTGGCTAATGTGCAAGAAGGTTGGTTTACAACCAGTTGTAGGACTACATTGAGACACATGCCTTATTAACAAATGCCCAGCATGGTTTTAAAAAAAGGACATGGCAGTTATACCACCCTCATTCACCTCTCTTCTGATAGTTCCAATGTCATGGGTGCTGGTGAAGCAAAAGGTGCCGTCTTTATAGACTTAACCAAGGCATTTGACCTGGTTAATCATAAGCTTCTACTAAGCTAAGGAGGATAGACCTTGGCCAACTCACCTGCAGGTGGTTCAGAAGCTACTAGTCTGATCATAACCAGATGGTTAAATGGGGGGTAGATAGTCTGAAATGTGTGCTATCACAGATGGCGTACCCCAGGGATCTATGCTGGGTCCTATACTTTTCTTCTTATTTATTAATGAGCTGTCTGATCATTGTGGAGGATCGGGGTGGGGGGGTCAGTGGATGTGGCATATATGGACTTTAACAAGGACATCAGCACTGTGCCATACAGGAAACTGATTACAAAATTGAGCAGCCTAGAGGTGGGATCCAAAGTGATGAAGTGGGTTTATAACTGGCTAATTGATAAGCAACAGAGGGTGGTGGTTGAGGACACTCACTGTAATGATGGATGAGTGACCAGCAGTGTGCCACGGGGCTCAGTACTGGGAATATGGTAAGCGACATTGCAGATGGACTGGAATGGAAGTATGCCTTTTTGTAGATGATACCAAAATCTTTAATAGGGCAGACAATAAGGAGGGGGTGGAAAGAATGTATAGGTGTTTTAGGAAACTCAAGGAGTGGTCAAGAATATGGCAGTTGGGGTTCAATGCCAAAACGTGCCAATTAATGCACATAAAGCATAGAAACCAGGGACTCAGTATAGGATGGGGGAGGTACTGTCAGTCACTAAGCAGAAGGACCTTGGGGTTCTCATATCTGATCATCTCAAAGTGGCAGAGCAGTGTGACAAAGCAGTGGGTAGGGGCAATGCGATGCTGGGATGCACTGAGATAGGTATCTTCAGCAGGAGGAAGGAGGTGGTGTTACCACTGTATCGCTCGCTGGTGAGATCCCACCTAGAGAATTGTGTGCAGTTCAGGAGGCTGCACCTCAGAAAGGACACAGACAGAGTGGACATAGTCCAGAGGAGAGCGCCTAAAATATTGCATGGGTTGCACAAAAAGCCCTATGAGGGCAGACGTAGGGATCCCAACATATACATTCTGGAGGAGAGGAGAGAGAGGGGGGACATGATATAGACCTACAAGTACCTCACAGAGGTGACCAGGGTGCATGATGGGAATCTCTTTTGAATGGGAAACAGCATCAGGACCAGAGGACATGTGATGAAGCTGGAAGGTGGAAGGGTGTTTTAGAGGGATACGAGGAAGTTCAATTTCAGTTGAAGAGTGGTAAACACCTGGAATACACTGCCAGCAGAAGTAGTGGAGGTGAAAACAGCAGAGGGCTTCAAGCACGTGTGGGACAGACACAGGAGAATATTACTAAATAGGCAGGGATGATGGAGGGTTGCTGGAGACTAATTAGGATCTGTGGAGGCAGGAATTACCTGGGCAAACTGGGTGGGCCAAGCTGTCATTTTCTGCAAATAAAGTCTATATTTCTGTGTTTCAAAAGCACTATTCTACAGCGACCATGTGGTGCTTTATAGGTGTGACTCCAACTTTGGTCAGATTGAGTCTGAACTTAGGGTCAACTTCCAGTCCCTTGAGAACTGGGTCTCAGCCAACACATTATGTCTCAACTCCAAAATGACCAAGACCAAAATGACCAAGACAATATTCAGAAATGCTAGGAAATTGGGTCCCAACAAGAGTGAGCTACTAAAAATACAAACCACTTCTGGTGTTCTGCTGTAGGTTGTTGACTTTGTCATCTACCAGGGTGTTCTACCTTTCCAGGAGCTCTCACCCAGGCCTCACACAGATCATGTGACTAAGCTTATAAACCAAAAGCTGGGCTTGGTCTTCTGACTTTTTTTGTCAGTAGCTAACAGTATGTTGCTTCCTGTTCTCCTATTTGGAGCACCTATCCTCTCCTCTCCGAGGGATACAGAGTTATCTACACTAAAGGCACTCTGTCAATTTGCTGCTGGTGTCAGTAACTGGTAGCTCAAATACTTACTATGATGTTAAACTGGCCTTCACTGGAAGGAAGACTAAATTACTCTTTGCTTTATATGGTTTATAAAATAATGAACCCTCCTTCCCCTAACCTTGGAAATATCCTGGAACAGAAACCCTTGCAAAGGCACCTCTATACTTCTTCACTGTTGCTTACTTACTATGCATGGACCTCCTCTGTATTTGGTCATAGATCCTTTGCATCCATTGCCCTTTGCTTGTGAAATGATCTTCCTGCTAATATAGTGTACTACCTTGATGTCTTTTAAAAAATCTCTTAGAGGAAATTCTCTTGTGTGTATTCAATGTATCTGCTATCAATAATCAGTGACATATCTTGTACTTTTTTGTTTCTGTTTAGTTGACCAATTTGTAACTATACCAATTTTTTGTACTTTTATTTGCTTTGTTTTTATATCCTGTGTAAATATCTTGCTTCATCTGACTATCCCTTCATTCTTGGCCACTGTATTTAATTAGTTCTGGGCTATTCCTGAAAATGGGACCTGGTTACTAAAATCTGATAAAAAAAATATTAATAACTAAAACTTATGATGGAGGATCCCACCTTGCACTCCTTTATAGGGGCAGAATGGGTACTGTATGCATGGGACTCAAAAGGTTATGGGTAGTCTTCCATAATTTTCTGGGGTCATCGGTGGCAAAGTGAAATTTATTTGAGTAGTAGGTAGCATTAGCTTTCCTGTTGGGGCGCAGGTGGAGAAGGTACTGAACCTTCAGCAGAGCCAGGCATGATGGAGCACAATAACTTGCAGTAAATGACATGTCACAATATACAGCAGTAAAACACAGGTTTAATCGCCTTGAATTTTCCTCATCATCCATGCCCCTGCCATGTAGGGTCGCGCAGGGCTCCATTGTGGCCCCCATGTTGCTCATGGTGTATATGCTGCCACTAGGGGACATTATAAGATGGTATGGGCTGAGTTTTCACTGTTATGTGGATGATACTCAACTATACCTGCCTTTTGCTCCCGGGCAGCATGAGGCGGTCTCAGTGTTCAATCAGTGCTGAAATCCAAGACTGGATGAGTGCCAACTGGTTGAGATTGAATCTAGACAAGACTGAAGTACAGGTGGTGGACCCGGGTCACCCAGGAGGAGGTCAGTGAGCAACTTGGACAGATCACCAGGCTTAGACTTGGGGACTCACAGTTGCTCACTTTGGTCAGAGTGAGAAATCTTGGTGTTGTACTGGACTGTGGCTTGACACTTAGAGCTCTGGTGTCATCCGTGGTCCAGAAGGCTTTTTACTATCTGAGAAACATCAGCAGGATTAAACACCTGATACCCCCGGGCAATCTGCCATCACTGGTCCATGCTTTTGTGATGTCGCAGCCTAACTAGTGCAACGCCCTATACCTAGGGCTATCAGGGGTGGATCTTAGCCACTTGCAGCTAGTGCAGAATGCTGCAGCCAGGCTATCGACTGGGTTGTCAAAATCCTGTCATATTGCACCTGTGCTTCACTCTCTGCACTGGCTGCTGGTTAGGTGGTGGCTCACCTTCAAGGTCAGTTTGCTGACCCATAAGGCCCTACACAGCTAGAGGCCTGGTTACCTACAAGACCTCCTACTGCCCTACCCATTCCCTCTATTTGGCAGGCAAGGCATATCTGGATGTTCCCAGAGTGTGTTTAAAAACATCTGGTGCTCATGCTTTTTCTTTTGCCGCACCAACCCTGTGGAACTCCATCCCTCTCCCTTTGAGAAATAGTTTCATGGTAGAGATCTTTAAAAGGGAGATGAAAACATTTTTGTTCAATCAAACATTTCCCTCAAGCCAGATTTGGTTACTAATAATCAGTTAATTTTTATTTCTAGTATGTTATGTATTATACCCCCTCAGGTAAGTTGGTATTTGGCACCTTTGGACATTCTGAATTTTCAGTGCCAACACTCTGATTGGAGGATCTCAGCCTCACTGAATTCTTCCTGCTGGTCTGCATTTTACCTTGCTTCATTAGAGATGTTTATCAGTGCTGCTGACCCTGGGACTATCCTTTTTTGTAAAGCAAGAATTTCATTTTTTTTTTTACTCATTTGCAAATTATACTACATAGCCACTAGAGGGCTACAACAGCTGTCTTTTCTGTTAAAGAGGAAATGCATTATATTTTCTACTTCCTCTTCTGCTCTAGTGGACCTGGGATACCTCTCTTTCTGAGGACCATCCGTGGGGTTTTTCTGCCTGTTTCTCAGGCCGAACCATGCTCATCCACTAAGGCTGCAAGACTTGAACACCTGTCCCCACTCCCATTCTGTACTGGTGGAGCAGGGCCAGAAACAGAAACGAAAGCTACAGACCAGTCTTGCCACACCGGATTATAGCCTTGAACCACCTCACTGGCTCAGCTGCAAAGAGCTGCTCCACAGGTACATTCAGCGCCAAAACCGCCTCACAGCCAACAAAAGGATTTTAAACTTATGACACCTGATTGCTGATTGGTATAGGCTTCTAGTGACTTTTACTGCTGGCTGTTGTGACATTTAGATCTACCATGGGAAGTTACAGCTGGTTCCTCGGTGTGTCACTAGCTTTACTAGCGCTCAGCTCAATTCTTCAGAACCCTCATCTCTCCCTAAAGTGGAATGACCCTTGCACTTCTCCCTGTCCTGCATCCAACAGCTCCTTTCAGGAAGCCATTCTGGACTATTGGGCTTCTCAGCTGTCTCTGCCAGGGAGTGGGACATCTCCCGAGCTGCCTCTGCAGACTACTCCCCCATCCAGACTCGAGACTTCCTACTCATGGCAAATTTCTGCCAGGACACTAGTGGCTGCAACACTAGGCCAATATAACACCAGGAGTGGGTACAGGCGTACCCATCAACACCGCCTCCCCTATTGCCCAAAAAATAGTGTTTACAAATTATAGTTCGCTGCCTTAAAAAGAATCCTGCTTCATTTACTAATGTGCTCAGGCAATGTCGAACTCAACCCAGGACCATTAGACACCCTTGCTTCTCCATCAGACCTGGCAGGTATCAAAGGAATGTCTTTTATGCATCTTAATACCTGTAGTTTGCTGAAAAAGTTCACCCTTATCCAGGCTTGGGTGAGCCACACCCTACCTGACTTCCTAGTGATCGCTGAGACCTGGCTTAGGCCAGCCACCCCAGACAATGAAATCAATATCCCATATTATTTACTCTTCCGAATGGATAGGCAATCAAGACCAGGTGGGGTGGCAATTTATGTAAGGAACAAATACTCAGCCACATGCATAGACGCATCATCCTCCCCCAAAGAATTCGAGTGCTTGACCCTAAAGATCAAACTTTCTCCTTCCAGTGCACTCTGTGTAATAGGCTACTACAGGCTCCCTTCTGCCGGGCCTCATCTCCTGTCTCACATCAGTTCTGTACTGAGGCTCAGTTCCTTGGAAACCATTATTCTTGGTGACCTGAACTACGATTGGCTATCAAGTGCATCAGCTCCCTTGAAATCCTTTTGTGACACTCTAGGGCTGGTGCAACTCATTGGTGAGCCTACTCACCCAAATAAAAAGAACCTTAACAACAGCTCCCTCTTAGATGTAATTTTGGTTAACAAGCCACATCTGTTCTCTCATGTTGGAACATTTTTCTCAGACATCAGCTATCATTGTATAATCACCACCATTAGATCCGTGCACAACCCACAGTTTGTGGCAAAGTTCTCTATCAAGAGGTGCAAATGCAGCTTCGATTTGTTTGCATACGTCCATGACTTGAAACATTCACCACGATGGCAGGAATTCTTCTTTGCCAAAACGGTTAACAGGGCATATACTATTTTTTACGATATTTTAAGTGAGGCTTTAAATAAGCATGTACCCTTGGTTAAGGCACGGGTCAGGAGCAGCACCTGCCATTGGTTCTTGCCTGAGCTCAAAGCTTCCCTGTTAGAAAGGGATACTTTATGTAAAAAAGGCCGAAGAAGCAAGAACGACTTGGATTGGAATCTTTTTAAGAGAGTACGTAACAAGTGCACCAAGTTGGTCAGAGCAGCCAAGGCTGCCTACTATCGTTCGGAGCTAGCCTCTGCCTCAAGAAATCCTTCAAAGCTCTGGAAAACATTAAAAGACATGTCTGGACACACATCTAGTAATTCCATTCCAGCAAACATTAAGTCCGGTGACAGCGTTATCTCTAACCGATCGAAGATATTGGAAGTCCTCAATAACCACTTTGCAACGGCAGGGCTAGCATTTGATACTTCCCCTGCCAATGACCTCCACACAGCTCAGGGCCCACCAACCCATGAGTTCCCCCTACCAAGGAGGCCTTCTCCCTACTGCCTGTCTCTCTAAAAGAGGTGGAAGACCTACTGCTGCAACTGGGCACCAGGAAAGGAGCAGGCTCCGACTTCATAGAGCCATACTATCTGAAATGTGCCTACCATATGCTTGCAGTGCCAATCACCAACCTATTCAACATGTCACTCTCCCAGGGTAGCCTCCCCCCTCAATGGAAGATAGCCCATGTCATCCCTCTATTAAAAGCAGGTGACCCCTGCCATCTAAATAATTACAGACTGATCTCCTTCCTCCCCATCCTGTCTAAATTACTAGAAAAAATAGTGTGTGGCCAGCTAGGGGTATACTTAGAATCCAGAAGCCTATTAAACCCTGTTCAGTCTGGATTCAGAGCAAAGCACAGCACCATAACAGCCCTAGCTAAGGTGACCAATGATTGGCTCCTAGACCTTGACAACAAGAAGCAAGTCTGTGCCATTTTCTTGGATCTTAATAAGGCATTCGACACAGTCGATCACAGCCTGCTTCTTTCCTCCCTAAGCACCTTAGGCCTCGACCATAAATCTGTGCTGGTTTGCAGACTACCTCAGAGAACAGAAACAGCAGGTTAAAGCTGAAGGTGATCTTTCTCCATTAAAACCTATGCTGAAGGGCGTGCCCCAGGGCTCTATCTTTGGTCCCCTCCTCTTTGTAGTCTACATTAACAACATCAATAATCCCATCAAAAAAGCCACCATCCACTTATTCACGGATGACACTGTACTGTACTTGAGTCGTCCCACGCTAGAAGCAGCCTGTGAAGACCTCCAAGCTGAATTTAACCTTCTACAATACCAGCTCATAAACAAAAAGCTTTTGCTCAATGCGAAAAAGACAAAAGCCATGCTCTTCTCCCCCTCCTTGCATGCGGCAATTCCTGCTGGGGGGGGCTATCCCACAAATTACCACTGTTCTTGGAGAAAAAAATAGAATATGTAGCTAAATTCAAATATCTAGGAGTTTGGCTCGATCACAAACTTTCCTTCACTTACCATCTCGAAGAACTACAGAAGAAACTAAGGCAAAGATTAGGACTGTTCTACAGAATTAACCACCTGCTCACAAAGGAGGCCAAGATTCAACTGGTTCAAGCTACCTTCCTATCTTTAATAGATTACGTGGACCTGTTCTACAGCCACTGCACTGCCTCTGCACTGGCTAAGTTGGACATCCTCTACCACAGGGCTATCAGGTTCATTACTGGCCTTCCACTTTCCACACACCAATTCTCTCTGTACTCATCGTTAGGCTGGACTTCCCTTCACTATAGAAGGAATAGAAACACCGCCCTATGGGCCTTCAGAGCAGTGATCAACAAGCTCCCCTCATATGTCTCAGATTGTATTCCCTGGAGTGTGATAGGCACCTACGCTCTAAGGAGCTATTCCCTAATTGCCCTCCAAGTTCCAAGGGTCAACACTCATTTCGGCAAAGCTGCTCTAAGCTTCTCTTTACCCACATTGTGGAACGGTTTACAAAGGAACTTGAAGTTGAGCTGGCCTGTTAGCCTGAATATCTTCAAGGCGCTCTACAATCGCTACATGAAAGCACCTTGCAAATGTTTTCCTCACCGCTAGCCCACTAATTCCGCAACTCCCACTTTCCATCCTGATGCTCGCCTTGTTTCTACCCCTGGCTCTCACTCTTTCCCTATTAACTCTTCCTGCTGCACCCACCCTTCCCTGTCCACTCCAACCTGGCTAAAGTCCCAATTACCTACCCCTCCTCCGTCATTATCATAATAAACAAGTACATGACAGCCATCGTCACTTTCTGTGGTTTTAGCCCAATTTTCCCCCAGTCGTTGGTAATAAATCCCTCCTCTTCTTTACCTCTTTAACCTGCCACCCTATACATGGCCTCTTTCCCCTATATGTGTAGTTGCTGGCTGCCTCACTCAGAAGATCTCTGCTTATAACCCCTGTATGCCTATGGTTGATTGTACATCTGCTAACTTCTTCAATTGTAAAATAATGCTGTATTTATTTATTTATTTATTTCAACCTTGTACTGCACTGTATACACTGTATATACTTTTTCTTCCTTGTATAATATTGCTTTTTGTATACCTGCTCCTGTACTGTACTTTGATATATTCATGACCAGGTCCACCTTGCAAATGAGCTTTGCTCAATGGTGCCCATCTGGATAAATAAAGATTCTGATTGATTGATTGATGTAATTTATTTTAGCTGTTTTAAATGTTCTTGCTCACTTATAAAGCACCCTGGTCAAAATCAATGGAGAGCTATACTAAATAAAGTTGATTGATTGATTGACACTAGTGCATGAAGCACACTAAAGCATTTTGTGACATACTGCAGCATTACTGCATTGCATCCTGGCAGGCACTGATGTATTATAAAGGGGGTCTGCTGGCTTTTAAGTGGCCTGGGGGATCGAGGAACAATTTGGAGAGGACTCTGAGATGACTGTTTTTTGGATACTGTGGAATGACACAGTAGCAGCAGGTGGCCCAGAACTTTGGGGCTGATACTGTTTCAGAGCCAGACTCTGTCACCTTCCCTATGCATAACAGAAGACTGAGCAGCACTGGAGTGTGCTGTGCTGCTGTACAATAGGGAGGCACAGTGGTTTGAGGTAGAACAGTTATTGTCAATACCTACTCCCAGGCAGGCAGCTGTGGCAACTGTTGTTCTATTGTTCATATAGAGTTGGACAAGGGCAGAGCTTGGCTTTACATTATATTTCTGTCTCTGGTAGGGAAAGTGCAGCTGGAATAGACGGCACTAGAAAGAATAGGAGGAGGAAACTACTGTGCTTCTAGATAACGTAAAGTGGCTGGTGTGGTGTATCATCTCTAGAGGCAGTGAACAATCTAGGAAGGCTACTTGTAGTTACTAGAGGGACTGGATCCAGTAAACTTTGAGATGTAATCCCACTACAGTCTTTTGACTACTGAGCCAGGGTTTCCTCTGCCATGCCATCACATGATCAGCACCTCAGTCAAGATACTCACAACCCCAAAAGTCCTACTCACAGTTGGGCTGATAGGAGAAGGAGCTGCTGGGATAGCTGCCAAACACTGCTGAGTTGTGGAAAAGCTCAGAAAGCAGGAGAGCTAGAAGGTAAATTTTACTTTATAACAGGTTTGCCACCATTGCCTGTATCTCCTTAAAGAGGAAAATATTATTTCTAGCTCTCTGTCTAATCTGTCTTGTGCAGCTGGTTTTTTGTTTGGCTTTTTCCTGCTGTTGCTGCTTTCTGTATTCGCAGGACCTGGAATCAGTGGTGTCCGAAGCCCGTCCTGTGAACCCTGAAGGTGGGGGGGGGGGCCTGTGGAGGAATGTCACTGGAGAAAATCTGACTGGAGTTAGGAAGACAAAAAGAACAAGCCTAAATCAGAATCTGTAAGAAGGAGATGATCAAAGAAATGAATGAGGCGGAAGCCTATTGTGCTTAAAGCGTACTGTTATATTTCACCAAGGGCTTCTGAGACTCTTGACTTAAGGGAGAGCATTTATTTTTTCCCAGCATTTCCTGTTTGATACTAAACGGATTAATATCCTAAGTCTGCTTCATGTTTTATTAATATAATAGGTAGATACCCTTTTTATATAACTTTAGTTAGACTTCGACAACCTGATACTTAACAGATTAAAACAGATTTTTATACTTCAGGAACCTTCCCTTCTTTTTGGTTAGGTTTTATACTGTTTTATATTTTGCTCCTTTATGCTGTTTTACATTTGCACTTTACACATTTTAATATAAAACCGCTTATTTCTTTATTTTTTCCCTTTTTTAACATTTAAACCTTTTAAAATATTCAAAGTTGCTGGGTTATGATCACATGATCATGCGACCCTACCTTTATCTGTGCATGTGCTGGCATCCTGCTCAGTAAATTGCCATATTGAAAGCAGCAACGAGAACATAACAGCCAACCATCTGCTGGGAAAGATAAAGACAAAGATAGTTTCAGAGATCTTTTTCCCTGCTAAAGGTGAAAAAGGACTTTATGTGGCTTTCCCAGGTTTTTGGCCTGTTTATTTCTGGTGGTCAGTGTGATGAGATAGCCCATTTGCCGTTTTTCTGTGAGGAAGTCTGAGATCGCATCTTTTATTGGGCCTTGGGCTGACTCTGAGTAATCATTTTGTTCTCCAGTTCTTGCCCGAGGTACGTAATGCTCTGGCATCACAGTCACCCGACAAAAAAATTCAGTGGCTTGGACCATTGTAAGCTTCTTGACCTCTGTAGCTTTTTTGAAGAAGCGGTGGAGAATGGTCAAGGTATGCTAAATTTTTATCACGCCTCTTCTTTTTTTCCTTTGTTTTTTCAGAATATCAGTTTATCAACTTTTTTCTTGTTTCTCAGTCCAAATCTGAAGAGTTACTTACACCACAGCCTACTATATTATAGTTTTTTGATATATCTATTAGGTATACTTTTTTATTTTAATACCTTAATACCTTAAACTATCTCAGTCCTGAATCATTACTCCAATATTTTTTATTTATTTATTTTTTTTTATTTTATTGGAGAGATCAGTTTTACAACCTTTGAGTCGTGGACTCGTTTACAAAGGTACCTCGTCATGTGGGAGACAACAATAAAGTGAGGTTAGGACAGGGATGACGTACAGGTGAGATACATAAAATACACACTTGGAGATTACAGGCAGCAAAAATTATACTGGTACAAACTTGAGTAAGGTTACTCACATTGTTATAAAGCAAGAGATACATCATTCAAATAAACAGCATGTCACAGTCTATTATGTAGTGTCAAAACAGGTAGTCAAGGGGCCTGATGGGCTAAGCGGGTCCGGTTCAGGGCAGCTACAAGCATTTACAACATCGGCTGTCAATAATATGTTGGTGGAGGGCAATTTTGAGGCGGCCAATACCTGGGATCTTGGAGATAGTTTCAGGAAGGGAGTTGAACCAAGACGGGGCTAAGTGATGGAAAGATCTTTGGCAGCGGGAGGTCCTTGCTCTGGGAACATTGAAGGTGGCTGTGGTGGAGTTCCGGGAGGGCCGGGACCGGGCAGCCCACTGCAGGGGTCCAGAGACCCCAGGAGGGCAGAGACCTGACATGGATTTTTTGGCCAGCAGGCAGGTTTGATATTTCAGTCTTTCCTCAAGAGTGAGTATTTTTGTGGCGGAGTATAGCAGACAGGTGTGGGTTCTGCTGTGGGCACTGGTAAGGAGCCTACAGGCTTTGTTAATAGAATCCGGACTTTAGATAAGGCGAATCAGCAGCAGCGAATTGAGTCCCAGAGTCGGCCACATAATACCGGCGAGGTGATGGCTAGTTTTATGCTGGTTTGGGGAGGCAGTCTTTGTGGCGGTAGAGAAGCCCGATCCTGGAGTTCATGGCAGATGACAAGGCTTTAAGGTGGGCGTGGAAAGTAAGGCCAGAGTCAAAGGTGAGGATTAAGGTGAGGTGATATTAAAGGAATAATGCCTGACAGGGTGGGTGTTATGCTGGGATAACATCCCATCTCGGGTGGTTGGGCCCGAGGCCACCGCCGAGGCATCCAACACCCGGAGAAGGATGTTATCCCAGCATAACACCCACCCTGGAGGGCATTATTCCTATTATACAATGGCTTGTTGTTATATATAAAATAAAAAAATAATTTTAAAGAATGTTTTTATTAGTGTGGAAAAATATTTTTGTTTCTTAAGAGGAGATGCAAAAAAAGAGGGGAGCCATAGGAGCCATAATGATGCCAGTAGAGCTGTGAACAGCAGGGATGTTATGCCAGGATAACATCCCTGCTGTGATGGCCAACTGACCAATCAGAGCACAGGATTCTTTCTTGCCATTGTATAATGCCTGTTATAAGGCTATAAAGCTAATCCAATTTTTCCTCTCTATTCTTAGCACATGCAGATATGTGACTCAACCATAGGGAGGTCAAGAAACATATACTTTGAAGCAAATTTAAAGGACATTGTTGGAGGGCTGAGTCAATGAGAACTTATTACTCATCTCTTACATTTTGGGAACCATGAATTTATCTGGGGATATAGGAAAAGAATGGGGGAAAGAAAGGAAAGCCACAATAGAGGATCCAGAACTACTGTTCCCTGAATTTGGAACCAAAAGAAGACTGACTAGTTAGGACATAACAGACATAATGTTCAGTGCTAGGCATTTTAAAGAAGGACAGTAGGAAAGTATCTATACCTCTTGAAGACATAAAGTAACTACTGACTATTGTTACTCTAATCTACAGATTCCAAGAGACTCACAATTAAGGGACAAATTTAACCACAACTTTTTAGACTCCTATACTTATTTATTTGTTATTTAGAGTGTATTTACATATTGATGTAATTACTGCATATACTAACTAGATTAGTTTGCTAACCAGGTAATCAGGTTAGTATCATTTGCACTTCCTGGCATTAGATTTGCACTTATATTTGCAATTTACCTGCACTTTATTTGTATTTCACTTGCATCTTATCTAGCCTGGTTTATGCACATAATAATGTGCACATACAGTGGAAGAACTCTTATGAATGGGAGTGTAGCTAAAGAGGAGCTGAAAATATCAACCACAACACCAATTGAAAATGCAAATAATAAACGCACTCATGCTGAAAAAGTAAAACAAAACTTAGATGACAAAGGGGATTTTAATAATACTAAAAAAAAAATATAAAGAGAAAAAGAACATAAACAAAGCAGTCCAAAAAAAGGGAGAAGAAAAGGCAAGCTTAGGGACATAGACAAACAAAACAGTTAACAAGAAATTAGAGCACATGGGTACAAGGTACAATGATAATTCTGTTGAAGATACAATACAGGCACACAACTCAACATATTAATTTCAAAGGTGACAAAAAAAGTCAGTCCCAAGAAAATAATGGATTTTTTAAAACAATTACATCATTTAAAGTAAAACACTCTCAGGACAAACAAGGGAAAAAGGTACAGAAGGAAAAAGAAGAGAAAGATAAAAATGGAGCAAAGGATGATAACAGAGGGAAAGAAGAAAGACCAAATGAGGTGAGAAAAAGAAATGAATAGAAAATCCTCCACAAAACAGAGTAAAAATTAGCCCCCCCAAAATCCATTATAGTAGCAAATAATCGGCAAGAGAATAATAATTTAAAGGAAGCAATTAACTTTTCCTCTAAATCACACAATAATACATCTGAAAATATACTCACAGAGGCATCAATAGAATCAATATATCAAACAGAAAAGGAATTAAGGGAAACAGGACTTGATTTATTTAGCCCATTAGACATTTCATTGGGGAGGAAGTCATGCAATTTCAGAAGCAAAACCACATTTCAATACTTGCAGGATCACCAAATATTGTGTTTGATAGATTAGATAAGGAAGTAGAAAACAGAATTAGACTCTGAATTTATGAAACAGTGTCCTGATTATTCATCCAACTATACACTTAAAGCTTTAGCCGATCCAGTATTGGCCAATATAGTCTTACTAGAGGCAATAAATGGATTAAAGTGCAGAATGGATTACTTTTCACAGTACACAGACAACAGGTTAACATCATAACAATAAAATAGAAGAGATTGAAAATAAAATGGTGAAACAGACATTACAGTTTTCCACTATAAATATACCAGACACCCCTGTGGGCAATAAGAAAGGGAATCATGAAAAGAAAACAACAGAAACCAGAAAGGGGAAAAAAAGAAAAAATTGGAAAGAACAAGTAAAAACAAAGGATGAATGGGGAGAAAAAGAAGAAAAGGCAGAGAAAATAATGCATTCTCCACCTCTGCCTCTAACCCCTGAAGTTAAAATAACAAAAAAAAACAACGCAGCATTCTGATCCGAAAAATGGTAACAAAGGGGAAGGCATGATTCAGAGCAACCAAGAAGCAACAGAAATAGTCAGAGAGTTTGAAGAAAATATAACAAATGAGAAGGGGGGAATTAAGAATAAGGATACAGTTTATGTCAAAATTACAATTGAAAAAGTTTTTCCCTAATGGGATCTGAAGTAGGATTAAGACTATGTGGAATGTACAAAAGAAGTCTGAGGCCTCAGAACATTACTGGATTTGATTCAGCACTTATGTAAGGCAGAATTAGACTTAATAGAAGCAAAAGAGAAAGTACTGATGGTCTGTAGAGACTCTCAGAACAAAGACCTTCCAGTTTATATTTTGGTTAGAGACATGGGCTGGGATATCTGGAGCACTTGTGCATGGCACAACTGAGTTGCACCAGCGCAAGTACAAAGATGCGCCACCAAGTGATATTCAACGGGAGCTGTGGTGCAGCGCAAATCCCATTGCGCCAATGTGCAACTAAAATGTATGCAGTGCAAGTGCAGGGAGCATTCCCATGAATATGCAGCACAATGGGATATTCAACCATGAAGCCATGGCACAAGTCCAGAGCAAACCCAATATGTGCCACCCAGACTTGTTCTCATAAAAACAGGGTGCAAGCACACAAACAGCAGATGTGCTACCTTGCGCTGAGAAACACAGAGGGAAAGAGAGACAGAGAAGTGGAGTGAGAAAGGGAGAGAGGGACAGAGAGAAAGAGAGAGAGAGAGGGAGAGAGAGAAAGAGACACAGACACAGACAGCACACCAGGGAGACCGACAGACAGGCACCAATCTGCACAAGGGGACACACAAAGAGGAGGAGGGATGAAGAGTGTGCCTTTTCTGATGGAGGTGGTAATGAGGGGTGTGAGGAGGCAGGGGGAACAGCCATGTGGCCGGTGAAGGGCCCAGTGATGGTATGCCCGACACAGGTGGTACCGTGCCCACATCACATTCAAGAACTATAGTGACACTGAGATCATGGGCTGGTACTGCATGAACAGGGCCATTCTGAGGTAGCTCTGTGAGCTGTGCAGTGATGAGATGCACGCACCCACCAGACGTAGTTACGCCATGTCCGTGGATACCAAGGTGACCGACATCACGTGATTGCTCACCATGGGCACCTTCCATCGAACAACAGGGGATGCCATGGGTATCACCCAGTCAACCACATCCTGCCTCCTCACACAGTTTCTCAATGCCCTGCTGCCATGTGCTTCGGAGTTCATACAGTTCCCCAGCACACAGGCAGAGCATACAGCAAACATGCAGGACTTCCACAGAGTTGCACGCATCCCTGGCATGACTGGGGCCACTGACTGCACCCATATGGGCATCTGCATGCCACCTGGCCCTGAAGGCATGTCGTATATCAACAGGAAGGGGAGTCTGAGCATCAACTGCCAGGTGGTGTGCGATGCCACAGGGCACATCATCAATGCCAGCACCACACACCCTGGGAGTGCACATGATGTATTCATCTAGCACAGCTCTGCACTGTGCCACAGGTTTGAAAGTGGGGACATCCCCACAGGGCCACCTTGTGGGTGAGTACAGCATGGGCCGGTGTGAGTGGCGTAGCAGACCTGGGGTTGGGGGAGGCAGGGTGTGTGTGGTGGTGTGGGTGCCATGGACAGGGCAAGGGGTGCAGAACAGCAGAGCATAGGGCTAACCATGTCAATGTCCACACAGGTGACAGTGCGTACCCACTAAGTCCCTGACTGCTCACCCCCTACTGGCGACCGTCATCCCCTGCAGAGGAACATTACAATGAGGCACACACCAGCACATGCAACATCATTGCACGTGTCTTTGGCATACTGAAGGTGCGATTCTGTTGCCTAAACAGGTCAGGTAGTGCCCTACAGTACAGCCCCTCAAAAGCCTGTGGCCTGTTCCTGGCCTGCTGCATACTGCACAACATGCCATTGACCATTGGATAGCTGTTGAGACTGAGGAGGGTAACAGTAGTAGGAACGATGGTGACAGTGGACAGGAGGTGGTTGTGCAGCCCCTCTGGGTGGAGAGACCCCTGACTGATACAGCAGACCCGACGCCACAGTGACACAGTCGCACAGGAACACTTCGGAGAATGCAGGTAGGTGTTGAGGCACACATGCACAAGCTACTCAGTCCAGCACCCCACACACATGCAGGGGCATACACAGTGAGTGGCATGCACACATAATAGTGCAAAGCAGGGGAGGGGAGGCAGTGGCACACACCGACACACAGTAAGACACACACACATGCTGCACTTGCATGTCCACACACACACACACACACACACACACACACACACACATATGCTGGCAGTGGACAGTGGTGTGAGTCAGATGCAGTGCACCGGTATGCCCAACACAGGTGGTACCGTGCCCGCATCACATTCGAGAACTATACTGACACTGAGATTGTGGGCTGGTACTGCCTGAAAAGGGCCATTCTGAGGTAGCTCTGTGAGCTGTGCAGTGATGGGATGCAAGCACCCACCAGACGTAGTTACGCCATGTCCATGGACACCAAGGTGACCGACGTCATGTGACTGCTTACCATAGGCACCTTCCATCGAACAACAGGGGATGCCATGGGTATCACCCAGTCAACCACATCCTGCCTCCTCACACAGTTTCTCAATGCCCTGCTGCCATGTGCTTCGGAGTTCGTACAGTTCCCCAGCACACAGGCAGAGCATACAGCAAACATGCAGGACTTCCACAGAGTTGCACGCATCCCTGGGATGACTGGGGCCACTAACTGCACCCATATGGGCATCTGCATGCCACCTGGCCCTGAAGGCATGTCGTATAGCAACAGGAAGGGGAGCCTGAGCATCAACTGCCAGGTGGTGTGCAATGCCATGGGGCACATTATCAATGACAGCACCACACACCCTGGTAGAGCACATGATGCATTCATCTGGCACAGCTCTGTGCTGTGCCACAGGTTCGAAAGTGGGGACATCCCCACAGGGCCACCTTGTGGGTGAGTATAGCACGGGCCAGGGGTGAGTGGCGTAGCAGACATGGGGATGGGGGAGGCAGGGTGTGTGTGGTGGTGTGAGTGCCATGGACAGGGCAAGGGGCACAGAACAGCAGAGCATAGGGCTAACCATGTCAATGTTCACACAGGTGACAGTGCGTACCCACTAAGTCCCTGGCTGCTCACCCCCTACTGGTGACCGTCATCCCCTGCAGAGGAACATTACAATGAGGCACACACCAGCACATGCAACATCATTGCGCGTGCCTTTGGCATACTGAAGGTGTGATTCTGTTGCCTAAACAGGTCAGGTGGTGCCCTACAGTACAGCCCCTCGAAAGCCTGTGGCCTGTTCCTGACCTGCTGCATGCTGCACAACATGGCCATTGACCATGGGATAGCTGTCGAGGCTGAGGAGGGTAACAGTAGTAGGAATGACGGTGACAGTGGACAGGAGGGGGGTGTGCAGCCCTCCTGGGGGGAGGGACCCCTGACTGATACAGCAGGCCTGACGCCACAGTGACACAGGAACACTTCAGAGAATGCAGGTAGGTGTTGTGGCACACATGCATAAGCTACACAGTCCAGCACCCCACACACATGCAGGTGCATGCACAGTGAGTGGCATGCACAGACAGTGGTGCAAAGCAGGGGAGGGGAGGCAGTGGCACACACTGACACACAGTAAGACACACACACATGCTGCACTTGCATGTACACACACACACACACACACACACACACACACACACACACACACCGGCAGTGGACAGTGGTGTGGGTCAGATGCAGTGCACTGGTGCACAGGTGCAACTGGTGCCAGTCCACTCTCATCATGCCCACACCACACATCACAGCAGCCTGAAGGCACATACAGGTAGCATGTGACATGGCATGCAGGCGTGCACACAGATGTGCAATGCACACACACCATGCCCATGAGTGCACAGGGCAGTAGCAACAGACTCCCAGCAGGGCAGCACACACCTCTCAGGGCAGCCACCCATGGCCACATAGGCAGCCACGCCAAAGCCGATTGGCAGCTGCAGGCTGCGTATCAACTATGGGGGTGTGTGTCAGAGGCCTCCCCAAGGGTGGATATGCAGGAACATGACCCCACTGGGGTGTGTAGGTGGCCAAACAGGCCATCCATAGGCATGCTGGATTGCCTACATCTGAACCCAGCATTCACTGTGATGGGGTTGCCCGATGCCGGGTCTGTGGGGTGGACAGCACACTGCAGGAGGTCTCCTGTGCACACCTGTGCACAGTGGCAGCCAGCAACGCAAAGCCATCCACAACTGCACCGGCAGTGCGATACATGGACACAGTCATGGCCTCCTGCATGCATTGTAGCCCCCTCCAGGATCTGTGCAGTGCCCCTCTCCTACTGTTTCACAAGTTGGTGCACCTTTGCCCGCAGTGCATGTACCCCAGTGGCAAGCAGCACCTGTTGCTTGACGGATCCCTGCAGCAGCCAGGTGTGCACTGCCAGCGTTTCCTGGCTGGGACACCAATCAGCAGGGGGAACCTAGCTCAAAGGTAATTTCTTTTGCATGCTGTGCTGGATTGCCCAGCTTTTGTTGGAGTACATAAATCTCAAGCCTACAGTAATAAACTCAATCAGATACTTGATTAAAGACCATTGGAAGGTTTCCCGCACAGCTATTAACCCCAGAACATGATCAATACTGGCATACGGAGACATTACCTCCATTGTAATCCACCAATAATTGTTCTGCCACCCAAAACTTTCTAAATCCTGTAAAATAGAGGTGGTATCCCTAACATACTAAGGTAGGTGCACCACCTCCTGCTTTAAATAACTATCTAAAAAACAGAAAGGGGTTCTGTTAGAGACCCACAGGCAAAAATAATAGGTCTGCCTGGAGGATTAACATTATCCTTATGTATTTTCAGGATGTGGTAAAAGACTGGGACAATTGGGTACTGATTGTTCAAAAAGTCAAAATCCAAGCCCGTTATCCATTCCTCGTCTAAAGCCCACATCAACAATAACTCCAGTTCTGCCTTATACTCCTTTGGAGTTTTTTTTCACCAGACTTGCAACATGGGCTTTTTGGTATAGAAAGGTTACAGAACAAAGATTATAAATCATTACTATCATCATCTATCATCACTTTCATAAAATACAATTGTGGTATCGATTTGGACACAAATGATATTGAGGAAATTAAAAGAGTACATCCATATGGAATGGGTGGAATGGGTGACCAGATTGATTCAAGTATAAAATAAGTAAATTAAGTACAACAGATACTATATTATTCAGAAAAATTGGATAATATCACCATACTAATAATAGTCATGAATGGCATTTATGCACACAATGGTTTTCCAGTTATCAATCAGAATGAATGACTATCTGAGAGCAATAGATTGAATTCTATGGTGGAGATTCCTGTAAAAGAAAATTCTAGCATACAGAACTTATTATCCTAAAACATTGCAGGACTGCATAGTAAATTTCCGGATGCTGAATGGGAGTCTTATAAACAGTACAATTATCAGACATTATATTATTTCAAGAAACATGGACTCAAGAAAATATAACTCTGAATGGTTACAGCGCAGCTTATTCTCCTGCAGCTAAAAGGAACAGATTTGGGAGAGCCATGTGAGGTCTTGTCACCTACATCAAAACAAGAAAAGGGATTACCATAATAGAAAATTTCTGGACAACACCCAACTATTTAATGGTAATCTTGAAATGGGACTCTATATTGGTCATACTCACAAATGTATGTATCCCACCCACACAATGTCATATACTGTATATAGTGACACAGTTTGGAAAGAAATTATGAAAGATCTGAATGATGCAGGTGGCAAATACCTAAATGGCATTCATATCATAGCAAGAGACTTCAGTGCAAGATTAACCAATTATGACTGTTCAGAAATATTTGACTCATTGTTAGATATTGAGGAGACTGGGATCAGAAAGAGTCTGGACAAAGTTACAAGCACATAAGGAAAACTGCTTCAGCAATTTATCAGAGCAAATTCATTATTAATTCTGAATGGAAGATTGAAAGGTGATGAACAGGGAAATACTACATACCATTCAGTACATGGACAAAGTACAATAGATTATATATTTTGCTCTCCAGACAGTTATCCATATTTTTCAGCCATGTCAGTTAAAATGAAATCTGAGCGTGATCATGCTTACTTAAATAGTTTTATTCATACAGGGCATGAACCAACAGAAAAGAAAGCTGAGAAAATCCCATTTGCTCAGTTATCCTTAATTGAGGAAAAAATTAATTAGGGCAAGCATCGAGTCATATTTAATAATTGATATGCTGGATAAATAGTATGAGGAGATTGAATTTGATGATTTAAATAAGAAAATCAACTTGATGGCATTCCTGGAAAATATTAATAATCTTAATAAGAATCTGATAAAATATATGTGAATAATAATAGTAACAATTATATAAAAACATGGTTCGACACTGAATGTAAAAATTAAAAACATAAGTCAAATAAATTAATCAGGTAGACAAAACTCACCCTACAAAAGATAAGTTTAACAACTTATACAAGGCCAGAAAACAATACAAGATATTTAAAAAAAAATAAAATGGAGACCTAACAAATTAATATCTGGAAAGAAATGTATGAGGTGATAGAAAGAAGAGATGACAAAAAATGCTGGCAACTGGTGAATAAACGGACAAATAATTTTCAACCATCAATTGTAGCCTATATTTCTAAAAAACAGTGGGTAATATTTTTTAAAGAGATATTCTACAAGGCCTAAAATACTAAAACAGATGTAAGAAATCTTCTTGAGAAACGGAAAACAGATTATATTCCAATAACAATCTTGGAAAATGAAGTAGAAGAAGCAATTAAAATGTTAAAAAACAAAAAGGCACCAGGCCCAGACCTATTACCAACAGAAATATATAAAGGGTACAGTGATTTTTGAACACCTGTACTAACCATATTTTTTAATACATGTTTAAGAGAAAAATTTGTGCCACCCTCATGGACAAAGAACTTAATTATACCAGTACATAAACATGCATTTGTCAATGCTGAATGTTTGCTTGTTGGTATTGGCATTGATACTTCAGGAGTTACAGAGATGCATAATCGGAATGGCAGTGAAGTATTGAACTCATGCCAACCCCCACCCCCACCCTGCAGAGACTGACAGGCATTGGGGTGTGCCTTTGGATTGTCAGCCATAAGGCTCATGCCATTCCACCTCACCCTGAAGACACTGACAAGTGTCACAGTATGCCTTGGGGTCTTTGGCCCTTATGCTCACCCCATTCCATAAGGAAATAAGCTGAGATGGGTGCATAGGAGAGAATGGGTTGAACATTAGGGCTGAAGATCCCAAGGCACACCTTGATGCCTGTCAGTGGCTGCAGGGTGGGGTGGGGTGGAATGGCTTGAGCATTATATTACTTCTCCCCAACACCTGTCAGTCTGTACAGGGTGGGGCGTTATGGTTGGAAACCCTAACACCCCGGGCATTTGTTAGTATTTTCACTCCAAATTTTCAACATGGGCTTTTTGGGACCACACCACATGAACAGTGGCTGTATCATTTCGCTACTCATCCCAAAAGGTGATTTTGCACAGCGAGTGTGACATTTGGTGCCACAGGAGCAAAAACACATTTTGGGCAGGATGTGAAAAATGACAGCTGTACTGTTCATGAGGAGGTGTAAACAAATGGCAATGTTGAAAATCTGGAGTGAAAATATGAAAATGTGGTGAGGTTACGAGTGTGTGTAGAAACTGTAGAACGCACGCTCATAACATGGTTATTTTTTGGATATTTTCACCAAATTTTCAACATGGCCTTTTTGGGACCTCCCCTCATGAACAGTGACACTGGAATTTTGTTAATCCATCCCAAAAGTGAATTTTCCACAGTGACCATGCCATTATGCACCACAGGTGCAAAAACACATTTTGGGAAGGATGCAAAAAATGTCAGCCGTACTGTTCATAAGGGGGTGTGAAAAAAATGGCAATGTTGGAAATTTGGAGTGAAAATATTAAAAATTGATGAAGTTACGAGCGTGTGTAAAAACTGCGCAATGCATGATCAAAATACAGTCATTTTCTGGAGTTTTTTTAACAAACTTGCAACTTGGGCTTTTTGAGACCCCACCTCATGAACAGTGGCGCTGTCATTTCATTAATCAGTCCCAAAAGGTGATTCCGTGCAGAAACCGCAAAATCATGTTTCAGGACTGAGAAATGAAATGACAGTGTCAGTGTTCATGAGGTGGGGTCCCGAGAACCTCATGTTGAAAGTTTGGGACCAAAACTTACAAAAATGGCTGATATATCAACCTAAGCGGAAATCTACCATTGATTGCCATTATAGGGCTTACCATGATTTTCTTCAGTTTGAGGTTAGCTTTTGAAGAGTGCAGATGTGTTCCTGAGTCACAGAAGATTGCAGCACCAGACCTCTGCAGGTAAGTATGGGTGAGTGGAGTGCGGGGAGGTGGGGTGCACAGAGGGAGGTTTGGGATGGGGGAGGGGCAGCGAGGATGATGAGGGACCATTTTCTTTTTCTTTTTCTTTAGGATAAAAAAAAGGACCTTGGGGGACAGTTTTGTTTTTTACAGGTGAAATAGCATGAAAAATAAATTTTGTCTCACTGCGGTGGGCTCCCAGTGTGCCAGACTAGTGGAGGAGGGGGATCAATGCTGACCCGGGGATTGGGCACCCTGAGCTTGGCTGAAAAAAAGAGGGCAAGGGGGATGCATCTGACACTGGGAGTGGGCATCCCGATGTTGGAAAATATAAATAATTACTTTGGCACACTGGGGTGGGCTCCCAGTGTGCCACAATAGTGGGGGTGTGGGGCATGCCAACATAGGGATTGGGCACTCCGTTGTTGTCAAAATATATGTTCAGGTTTGGGGGGTATGCTGACACAGGGATTGGGCACCCTGTTGTTGGCAAAAGACATGTTCACCGTGAAAGATGCACTGAGCAAATGAGTTGCTCATAAGTGCAGCCATGTGCATTACTGTGCACTGTAATGCACATGGCTAGAATGTGCCTGGTTGCCTGGAAAGTGGGTGGAAGAGATCTGCCACAGTAATGATGAAACTGCCAGTGATTGGAGCAGCAGATTTCTTTCAAGTCTGGCACTTGCTCTGAAATTGCTGTCATTGGTAGCTTCCCTGTTAATTGGTGGCTGAGGGACGCACCCATTAAAGTGTCCCCTGCATTGGCCACAACACTGCCAAGCCTTTGCAATGCTCTTCTAACCTCAGTATGTTTCTTGTGTGCTACATGCACAATCAGACATAGAAAGGCTCAGTCTATGAACCTTCAACTTTCAGACCAATCAGTCTATTAGATGTAAGGTCTAAAATAGTCACTAAAATACTATTAAACAGACCTAATATTTGGTTAAAACAAACATGTCCACTCTCTAATGGGCAAGTGGGATTTAGGCAAGGCTGTTCTGTAACCAACAACATATATTGTCTACATCATATTCTAGAAAAATATATCCACATAAGAAAGAGCAAAGTATTTGCTCTTTTTGTGGACTTTAAGGTGTCTTTCGATTTCATAAACCGAAATACATTGTGGAATATGTTATTAAATCTAGATGCTGACCCATCTTTAGTCATTCCAATATATTTGTTATATACAAACACCATTACAGCCATTAGGGTAGATAATCAGGGAAATTTTACAAAAAACTTTGAAACTAATAGAGGGGTTTAGCAAGGTTGCTTGCTGTGCCCTACTCTTTTCAATATCTATATTAAATTTTTACTTACAGACCCTGAATTTTCAAATAGGGATTCCCTGAAAATTGGAGACTATACATGTGGTAGTCTAGCATATGAAGACAATGTATTGTTGCTTTCTCTATCCTGTTACAGTATTCAGAAAAATATTTAAAAAATTACATAAAATATGTCAACAATTAGAATTAAAAATGTATTTGAGTAGAACTAAAATAGTAATTTTTTTCAAAGCAAAAAACAAAACACTTAGAAAAATATTCATTTTTTTCTTGGAGAAAACAAAGTAGAAAATGTAAAAGATTATATGTATTTGAGGATTAAATTTTCATCTAATGGTTCATGGCACTCCCATCATGAAGATCAAATAATAAAAACAAACAGAGTTACAAAAGCTATTTTAAAATTCAACACCAATTACGGTGGAACTAAACACTAAATCCCGCAATAAGAGCAGGAGAGGCAAAACTAAAACCAATTCTTCTTTATGGAGCAGAGGCATGGGGTCATGAAAAAATCCACGCTTAGAAACCCCTCTATCTGCTTTTTACAAATCTTTGTTAAAAGTTCCTATAACAACAGCATCTGCTATGATAAGATCAGAATTGGGAATATCACCTTTGGCAACTCTAATAAAGTATAGGCTACTTTCATATTGGTTAAAAATTATAAATAACCCACATAATTCTTTACCTAAGGAGTGCCTATTAGAAAAAATAAAATGGTTTAATAAAGGAATAAAGTCCCAATGGTTAAGTGCTTTAATAGATACATTTGAAAAATTAGATCTTGGATGGTTCAGGTCAACAACCACGAAGATACAATAGCATGGTCAAAACAAGCAAAATAGCCTGGTGTAAAACCATATCAGGAACAACAGCGAGAGAAATAGCCTCATAATGTTAGTGTTCCCCGACAGCGCACAACAGGCAACATGGACTTTGGACCAGATATTCAACACTTTGCGCTGGGTGCAAACCATTTGTACTTGGTTTGTGCCAGGTTTGTGCAGGTCCACTATATTCAAACAGCTGAATAGTGCGGGCAAATTGCATTAGCGCTGGGCAAAATTATAATGTATGCAAGGGTCAAAAAGAGGGGGCGTGTACATGAATACAGGTGCAATGTTATATTCAGTGCATTAGCGCTGCGCAAAGCATTGTTGCATGACTTAGCATGACACTTTGTGTGGTGTGAATTACTTCCCAGGAAAAAGTAGTCTTAATTCCGGGTAAACCAAAGTTGGAGGGCATGGACACAGCAGCAATAGATAACAAGGCTGTCTGCAGCCAATGAGGAGGCAGTGTGGGCGGACTGCCTTCCTAGGCCACTCCATAGGCACAGACACCCAAACTGTTGAATACAATGCAGTTATGTTGCTTAGAAGCCAACCAGCCAGTCATTGACAGAACTACGCTGCAACAGCACCTGCAGCAGTAATGATTTGCAATGTGACAATATGTTGCACAGTGTCAATTGTGTGTTGTGTTTATGGTCTGTGTTTAGTGTACTCTGTATCATGCCAGCTGCACATGTTGTGGCTCTGGGAGGTGTCTTGCACTGTGCCTTGGTCCAGTGTGCTTACCCAGACAACAAAGTGATAAATAAACATAGGCAGGCACCAGGGTATAAACATGCTATACACAGATGGCACCTCCTATGTTGCCATCATCTGCCACTGATCCTAACCATGCCAGGCATTAACTGGTGACCCAGCACCCAGTGGATACCATGTCAGTGTGTCCATACAGCACACACTTACAGACCACCCTTTGGTAGACACCAACAAAATCCAGCACACACATGCAGCACTGGGGGCGTGGAGGGTGTTGAGGGGAGGGTGTACAGGTGGCCAGGCTGCACCACATACTGGGTGCTGCCACAAGGCTGGGACAATCCACGCAGTGCAAATGGTCCAGTGTAAAGAATACCCCAACACCCGTGTGCCTGTCTGATGCTATATATCCCCCAGCCACATACCGCAGATCTATACAGACACCACAGCATACACAGCCAGCCATGTATATGTCACTGTGAGTATCCCATGCCAGTGGTGTAGTGTCTGTGAGTCACACAACAGCATAACAGTAATGTCCACTGTCAGTACACACCTGCAAGACGGACCTGTCACCGTGTAAAGTGCAGCAGTCATTGATGCCCTACACATCATAGGCATTGCTGTGTCCCTCACACTACTGGTACCCTTGTTACTGTAGTGTCTGCTGTGCACTGTAGCAAGAATTAAAGTTTGATTATTGCATGCAGCACCACCACCTGCGCCTGTGCTGTGTAGTTCCCTGGAGCACAATATTCTATGTAGTTCTGTACAAATGTAGTCCACAGCTACTACCATGCACTTCCAGACTGACCTACAGGTGGAGCTGTGGGACCCTGCAATTGCGCTGGGCAAACTGCATGCAAATCAGGCCATAATGAGATGCTAATCTGAATGTTTGCCCATGGACTGCCTAAGTAGGCTCATTTGCATGTCATTTTTGAATATAGCCAATATTTGCCCAGGGCAAACGCGATAGCACTGGGCAAATATCTTAGCTCTGCACAAAGCCTGTGCAAATGTGTCTGCACCATGCAAACGTTTCGAAAACAAGGTACATTTCTTCAGAATTTCACATGCGCTGGTGCTTGAAGCTTTAATGGATCCACTCCTTTGCTAGTCAACATCTTGAAGAAGGAATCAGGAAATGGCTACCCCTTCTCCTCATATTCAGTTCTTGCCTCTCCCCTCTCTTCTTCACCTGCCCTTCTGGGTCACCCATGTGCACAACCTACCCTGTCCTTTTTACTCCAACTGCACTTGCATACTACCTCGAGCCTGCTCCTGGTACGCTCATGCACTATAATAGTTCTGTTGCATTATTACTGTTTTGTATGTTTATATGTTATTTTGTATGATTTTGAGCATGTATTATAGTTTACCCAATGTTCCACTACTGTTTATTGTACAATACCTTGTGTTCCAACTGCATAATCTTACATTGTTGTATTGTTTGTACTACCCACATACTACTGTAACTGATCATCCTTCACAACCCTATGTAATCCCTTCCCCCCAGGTCACACCGTGAGATGAGCAACTTGTTCAGTGTGCCCTCCTGGTGAAACACTTCAATAAATAAATAAATTAAAAAAAAATAGAACACACATTGGCCACGTCATTCATGTTTACCTTCCTTCATGTCGCTGTGCACTGGGCTGCTGTTGTGGTTTGCACTTCCTTGTTGTTATAATAAGAGCTGTCTTATTTCCTGGGCTATTTTTGCACTGCATTTCCAGCCCAGTTTGCCTGGCTTCCTTAGCACGCTATAGTCAGCAGGTTTAGCACAAAGGCTATCCCTTTTGAAAACAGTGGGATATTGGTTCTGAGCTAATTTAGCATGTTGGGCAGAGCTAATTTAGCCCTGGAGCAAAGTTTTGAATATCTGGCCCTTAATGTTTTAATACAGGGGCTTCACCCTCTCTGCACCTCCCCCCCACTAAAGATAATCAACTCCGAGAGGGAGCCACACTCAGAGAGGAGGACAAAATCTGTCAGGCAATAGCCATGCACAAGACGACAAAAAAAAAGTTAAGAGCAGTCACAGGCAGCAAAAGATACACAAAGGGCACAGGGGTAGAACCCGAACCCCTGATTCTCTGCTCCATACTACCTTTCCAGACTGTGGCTCTACCCTCTGAGTCACGACAGCAGCACACCAACTCCATTCCTGCTGCCTTACTTCACCTGTATAGCATGAATGGATACAGCTACAGATAAGCGCTGTACTGATCAGCGCCATTCATCCCCTGTCGCTGTATTTCCTTATGCTATATTTGTTTTGTGGTTTTTACCATGCTAATATTTCTGTGCTCTTTTGTCATATACGTCTTGGACACCTATGGTCTGATTCTGAAAAAGGAATAAACATCTCAACACAATAGAGGAAAATATTAAACAACATTTATTCTTTTATTATAAAAATCAAGACATACAGGTAATAAAAATGCATAATTGTGCACCACGGTTCAGCAAAAATAAAATATCACATTGTATTGAAGATTACTTAATTATTCCAGTAATGCCAGAACAAAGGCGTTTAATAACTTGGCTAGATTTGGACTGTTGAACTCTATATACATTAGTTACAATAAAATTTATAAAAATAGGGATCAAATTTATAAGGAATGCCCATGTAACAATGAAATGGCAGAATCCTAAGAACACATTATTAAAATTTGTCCACTTCATAATAAACAATGGAAAGTATTTTTAGAAGACTACCTCAAGAGACACTCAGATACCACATATGATCCCATATTTATCTTGTTACATCCAAGAACCATGGATGAAATAATTAGGATAACTAAATTTCCAGCAGCTGTTGTGAGTTGGAAGAAGAAATATTACTGCAAACATATAAAATCTGTGAATTAATTCCTAAAATGTTTGAAATGATGGCATAATGTACAAATTGCACTACATGGACTGTGAAAACTGATATACTGGATTATTTGTTATTTATATTAATATTTATCATTTTAACAAGACTTTTTTCCTTTTAAGAAAATCGTAATGGCCTAAACTTGAAACAAGCTTGGCTGATCAATAAAACTAAAATTAAAATCACAGTTACACCATGAAGACTGTCTTACCAGCACTGATTGTAAAAGTTGTACAGCACTTGGAACTGCCATGCTGGAACCTTTCTTTGCCTTTCCTCCCCAATCTCTCTCTCTCTCTCTCCATCTGTTCATCTTGGATGGTTCAGGTCTGTTCAGATGTTTCATCATATTTTTTACATGATATAACAGATGACACTAATGACCAAAACACTGAATGCATCACAAACTAAGACTCACTGTTATAGTCATTTTTAAAGATAAGACACCCACGTGACACAAAACTCATGATGAAAGACTTGGTGAGGGAGACAGCAAGCAAGACTGAGATCAGACCCTACAATCCCCACCCACCCCTGACAGACCCTAGCATGGTCACCTTCATTAAGAGACACTGAGCAACCTCACCTAACATACATTGGACTATCAAGTGTCCGTGTTACACTGCAGCCAACTTGACTTTTGATCACTGTTCACTTCTTTGACTGACTGGCTCACACATAGAAAAATATATACAGATGAATTTCTGCACCCTGGCTGAACCACCATATCAGCAGTTAATAAAAAAAAGAATTAACTGTAAAATAAAACCTTCAGCAATCCACCTGCCACCTTGCACTGAGCCCTGCTGGGCTGAGTCCGTGACCTTGAGTCCCCTGTACTGCTGTCAGGATGCGGGTGCAACAAGCATTGTCTGCACTTTGTACTCCTCTTTGGAGCATCAAAGGAATTACTGGCATGCCCTACAGATAAACTACAGTTAATTAACATAACTGCTGTTAGCTAACTAATTATATTATTGTTACAGCAATTCTCTGATGATTCTCGGATGATGTCTGATTTTTTTTTCAATTCCCAAACAGTCTATAAAACAATAAAATTGAACAGCTTTCAACAGTCACACCCTTCCCCACCAAGAGAGTAGTGGAAATGGTATTATGCCTTAAAAGAGACTGTGTACATCATCATTGATTGGATACTGCAAGTCATGTGACTTGCACAAGCTTAGTGACTGAGCCCTGAAAATCCTGCTACCTAATAATGACATCAATGTCATGTGCTAAAGTGCTGAAGGAAAGAGCAGAAAAATCAGAATTCACATGCAGGAGTCAAATTAGTTGGCTTTCAGTGGGCTGACCAAGCACAACGTCAGTTATCAGATCTTTTTTAGTTAAGTTGAAACACACCCTGACAGAATTCTGAAAAGCACTGCAGTGTTGATTTTCCATCAACTTACACAGGCATTAAACTGCACTATATACTGTAGTGGGAAAATATGTTGATTGGCTTAATCGGGATAACAGGCTGTGGATGTGATCTGAAATATTAAAAAGAGACCTCTTCATCCCCTATTTTGACAACTGTTATTCCTAGCAATACTGTGATTCATGTGCCATTGCAAGTCTGTAAATGGTTACTTGGGAGGTTTACAGTGCCAATTAGTTGAACATCATGTAATTTTTCTGCTGGAAATCTAGTTGGCAGTTGTTGTGTTTCTTTAGTGGTTTTATCAGCAGTTCATGCTGCATTATCAAATCATTTTTCTATTTTGCCTATCTTCCAACTCTGTGTCTGGACAGTCAACTCATCTGTCATCTTTGCCCCACCCTCATTATCTCTGGAGCTTATAACCTTACCAAGGTGATACACAGCATGCAGCTCCTGTTGCTGTGGTGGATTCCATTGGAGGCAGGGGCATCTCCCCCCTCCAGTCCCTGAAGTGTGGGGTGAGGACCATCCAGTAGGCAAGTCAGGGTCCAGGATGTGGTGGCAGCATCAAACGGGCCATGTGCACATGCACACAGAATTGTATGGCTGCACACAGTGCCTGCCAGCATCCATCCTCCCACTAGGTGCTTCACCTGCACTGCCACCTGTGGTCAGCTACACACAGAGTGGCAATATTGCAGTTGCACCTGCTGCCCTTCCTCCCTCCCTCCCCAGAAGAAGAAAGCATCCTCTGGGATGCTCAGTGCTCCATCCCCAGCTGGAACCCAGCCTCCCAGGCTGATTTCGGAACCTGGGTTGTTGGAATTGTGACCATTCTATGTACTGCTGCACTGACAGGCCAGCTCCAATCAAACTATTTTTCATCAGTGCTCCTCATATCATTACATTGCTAATCAGTGCTCCGCATATCATCTAATTGCTAATCAATCATTATAAAATGGATGGCCAGAATCCTCAAATCCAATAGGTGAAAACCACATTCAGCTGAGATGACATCTCAGTACACGATACTGGTCAGAAAGTAGGTCATGAGATCAGTCAAAAAAAAAATGTAGCCACTTCAGAATTACAATAATTCACTCCAAGGTGCATGATATCATGGATATTAACCCTTCTCATTTAATTAAAGTCACTCAACCTATGGCCACATGCCTCACAGTGCACCTGAGGTGAGTTGACATCCCACGATATTGTACACCTTGTTATGTAATACTGCTCAATTATACATGTGGGCCAGGATATACGAATGGTTTGCAGGTCACAAATGTGAATTGTAACTCACAAATGGGATGTCTGAGCATGAAACAAGGGATAGTAAGGAAGGGTCTATAGGTGAAATGCAGACAAAGTACCAGTATTCATGATAGCGAGCTCAAAAATCTGCCATCAAAATCAGTACGCTAAGGGAGGACTTGGATGTCTGGTATATTCGCATACTACAAGTAAATATCTTGCATAAATAACACAATAGTGAGTGCAATCATAACACCTACTGAAAGCTAGTCTTATCCAGTCATAAACTGACACAGATGGGCAAGAACACCCACGGGTGCCTATAAATAAATGTATTTAATCATTTATTTATTTGTAATGTTTGACCAGGAAAGGGACACTAAGCTAAAACAGCTTGTATCCAGGTACGTTCTGGACAGTGGGTTACGTGGACCTGCTTTATTTGATGGAGGAATGCTGGTCACGACACTTGGAAAACTCCCTTGCTCTTCATTGATAAGGGCTATGGGATCTTTTACTTCCACCTGGACAGTGACCAGAGAAGGACTGAAGAGACATTGGTTTTAACATCTCATCTGAAGGACAGCACCTCAGTAGTGCAGCACCCCCCTTGTACTACACTACAGTGTCCGTTTTGAGTTTTATTCCAAATACAGGTTTGGGGCTAGAACCCACGTCCTTCTGATTTTCCAGCTCCAGAAGTGAGCGTCCTACCTACTGTGCCACTGAAACTGATGGCTACCAGGCCTCAGGTCTACACACACCTACACTATGACATACTTAGTGCTGTAAATGGAGCGTATGAGGAATGTGGAGGAGGTCCAGGAGTATGCTGCCTGATGGTACAGGTGGGTCTCAGGACCATTTGCCGACTGCAGGGTCCACAGGACACAGCATATCTTCCTGGAGCTGTCTGACATGCAGATAGTGGATTGGTACAGACTGGACCACAACACCATCCGGATACTGTGTGACCTATGCCAGTAGGACATTCAGAGCACCACAGCATGGAGTCAAATGCTATCAGTAGACCTGAACTTAGCAGCAGCAGTGTTCTTTCTATTCCAAACACCATGTGGGGAGACTACAGGGATAACACAGTCAGCAATGTCCCACCTATTGACATAGTTCCTAAATGCTCTGACTTGGAGGTGTAATAACTATATCATATTCCTCATGTTGCAGGAGCAGAGATCAGCAACAATGCAACCATATGTCCAGGGAGTTCACTTTCCAAAGGTTGTGGATGCTGTGTACTGTACCCATATATTATCAAGCACCAAGAGAGAGGGTGGGAGATACATTTGTTAGGTGTCAGAGCTTTCACTCCCTCAGTCTACAGGAGGTGTGACATGTGATGGCAAAGTACCCTGGTGGAGCACATGATGCCTTCATCTGGCACAACTCCTCCCTGTCCTTTATGTTCAAGATGAAGATATAAGGTGGAGAGCTGATTGGTGAGAATGAAACCACCCCCTACTACCGACACCAGATACAGCAGCTAGTCAACTGCTATACTACTTCCCCCACAGGTCACTGTGCATACCCCTGTGTCCCTGGCTGATCCCTGTGTCCCTGGCTGATGACTCTGCTGCTGCAGCCAACCACTGACTGTGAGTAGCATTACAATGAGGGCCACCCAGCCCCAGGGACATCACTGAACAGGTCTTTCAATTTATCAAAATGACGTTCCAATGCCTGGTACAGTCCACTTGGGCTCTGCAGTACAGTGTAAAGGTGCACAAAATATTCCTGGTATGTTGCATACTCCACAACCTTGCATCCCAACATGGAATACCACTGCCCATCCCTGAAGGTGACACTGGATGATAATGGCAATGTAGAACCTGGTGATTATCCACCAGGCCACTATGGATGGTGTGACCCCAGACTGGCCAAATGCTCCAGGTGGGTAAGGGTACATCTGACTGCACAGAGCTTTGGTGAATCAAGGTAAGACAATACACACTGAATTTCTATATTTACAAAGTTTAATTTCACAAACACTGATGCTGGAAGACATACCTGTAATTATTATAAATTGGGTGCACCCAGCAGAAATGGGTGAAAACAGAAAATCGTACAGGTGAAAGCCAATATCACACAGAAACAAAGTACCCCCTCCTCAAATTAAGGAACAGAAACAGGTGGGGCAGGGAATATAAACAACTGAAAAATGAATGAAAAAAGACATGCATCTATGTGCCATGGCCACCATGGCTGCAGCCTCATGCCCTCCTGCTGTGTGACTGGTGCCATTGTTCAGAGACAAAATCCTCCAATCACCCCTTCACTGGAGGTGATGTAGGTGGGCTATGAGCCCCACCACAGTTTGGTTCCACTGTGCACACCCTTGCCTGTGCCAGTGGTGAGGGCTGAAGTGTAAGCTGTGCCACAGGCACTGGGTGACAGCACCCTATTATGGATGCAGTCATCTGCCTGCACAATGTCCCTGCTTGTCCCTCCATAACAATGGGCAAATGTGGCTGGGACTAGGCCATCTGATCATCAGGAACCACCACCTTCTTGGTCTACATGGGAATATCCCAAGAACCTCCTCTTCCCTTGACTCAGCGTTGGAGAACAGGACAAGAATCCATTCATTCATCCATTCATTCATTTATTCATTCATTCATTTTTTTATTTAACACGAGAGCCTCTGGATAATAAATGCTCATTTTCATAGGCAACTGTAGTCATGGTACAAAAATAGAGAGTATACAATACAAGGCTACATATACAGACAATAAAATACACAGTACAAAAATGACATTTCCATACATAAAGTAGAACACCATTAATGCCCATGACAAATGTCTGTAGCACCAATAACACTCCTTAAAGCTGGAGTAAGTGGGTAATTTACCAACTAGATCATGATCCTGACTTTGTCCCATAGGGAGGGGAAGGGTTAGATACTATAGGGTAGTGGATTTCCTTAGGATATATAAGGGACACTGGGGAGGACTGGAGGTTGTGGGGGCAGCCCACCCTCTTCGGAGGGTGAGGCTGCCCTCCCGGCCCCGGTTCCCTCGTTAATTCTCTTTTTTCTCAATCTTAAATCACCTATATTTTCATCAACCTCTCTTCTTATTATTCATATTTTAATTGCTATTTTCATTTTTACTCTCATTTGTTTTTTTGCTTACTCTTTTCTCCCCTGGGTCCTGGTCGGCTACTCTGTCTGTGCTTCCTTGTTTTTCTGGCCACCGTCCGGTCTGTCTCCAGCTCTTATTAGGGCCCTTGCCTTCCCCCCATGGTGGGGTGGTGGCAAGCCCCTAACTCACCCACCGGTCTGGATCCAGTTCGGCGATGCCCCTGAAGCCAGGGCACTCAATGGATGGTCATCAAGCCGTCGCGACCTAGGACACCGTTTTCCTTTTCCTTGTACTCCCCTTACATGAGTGGGGTGTGCAATGATGCCAGTGGAAGGAGCGTGCATGGGTCTTCATGCACTCCTAATGGTGCCTGCCCCATCTCAGCCCCCTTTAGTGCACAGCATTGGTGCACTGCCCCCCCCCAGCCTCCACTAAGGGCCAGAAGCATGCCGACCACTGGAGTCCCCCCTCCCTGGAGAGGGAGCGCAGTCTCTCAGATGCTCGATCCTTCTTCTCCCCTGCCAACCCCCGGAGGCCTGTGATAGCTCCCGAACATGGGTTGCCAGTGTAGCACACGGTAAGGAGTCCAGCACCTCAGCAATTAGTGCCACTGGGCCAGCTATTTTTACTCTTATTTGTGAGTGCAAGCTGTAATGTGAATTCCATCAGGACAATATTTATGTTAGAACTGATTAGAGTCTGCAGCTATTTTTGTGATGCATGGATAATGCTTCTTTCTAGGACCATGAGGTACCACTACTCTTATGGTGATCATTATTATTTTTTTTTTCTGATGATTTTCCCCTCCTGGCCTCCTGAGCTGCTCCCCCTTCCCCATCGGGGGACATCCAACTGCCACCCACCTCTGCCTCGGACACTGGACTCTGTGGCTCCCCCCCACAGTGGGGCCACAGGGAGGGGCTCCTGTGTACTCTCTGAGGGCACAGATCAAGGCAGGTGCAGCAGGCTTTCTGTAGACCCGGCCATCAAGCCACTACTTCAGGCACTGTTTTCCCTTTTTTCTTTTTGCCCAATCAGTGCATGCTCAGACAGTGCACCCAGTTTCCCGAGGGGCGCTGCTGAGCAATGCGTCGAATCCACCTCCGGAGGAGAGCAGTTAGCGGACGCTCAATCCTCTCCATCCCTGCTAGACCCCGGCACCTCGAGTCCGCTCCCAAACCTGGGTCGCCAGCATGGTCGAGGTAAGGTGCCAGCGCCAACCTCTATGCCACCAGGCCGGCTACGGTGATCATTATTGGAATGTTTTTCTGTGTATTTTTACTTTCTTCATACATATATTGTATCATTGTTTGTTTTCTGTTGCTTAGCCTGTGGCCTATTTATGTATTCTTTGTGCTTTGAAAAATAATAAAAATTTAAATAAAAAAAAAAAAAAACTTCTTTAAACTGTAACAAAAGATTTGTAATTAGCTAATGTTTTCATGGACAAAGGAAAGGAATTCCAAGAAGTGCCCATTCTAGATCAGAAAGCTGTTTGCCCAACCCTCTTTGAACACTTATTATAGTGGCGCGATAGCGCCACTCTAGTTAGTGTTGAGTAGCCTGTTTAATGTTAAACCCCAAATGTTGAACATTAATATCTTTGGCTCCCTTTGACAAAATGAGCTGAAAATTTATATGTGTGGTCTAGCAGGCAAGGTCTTGATGTGTGAAAAATTTTGTGACAGAAGATAGTGCAGTTTCTGAAATACAAGTGTCATTTCTAGAAAAAAAAAAAAAACTAAATTTTTCCCACTACTTAACATTGTTTTTTTTTTGCTCTCGTCTACAGCCTACATGGAAAAGAATTTTTGCCCCAAACTTGCAGGAGACATGTATCATGTTCCAAGGTAGTGCCTTTGACAGGTCCAGTGAAAACATATGAAGGGGTTCCAATGTTATAAGGCTTTAAATTTTAGTGTTTTAATAACATTTTTCTGTGTCACGCTTTTTTTGCTATTGTGGCATCAAAAAAGGTATTACGGCATCAAAAAAGGTTTCACGGCATTATGTACGGTTTTGCAGTGGAATAAATAATGTCATGCCACTAAATACATTTGTGACATTACTTTTCCAGATATATCTGTTTCTTTGTCACTTCATTGTAAACAAACGGTTTGCACTTACGGGCAGACATTTTCAGGGTACAAAGGGCTTGCCCCACAGATGTGCCTTTTGCTGGTTTGCTGAGAACATTTTCATCTGTTGCATAACTATAAAATTTTGAAGTTTTGTGATTTCCCACAGGATAACATTGCAATGGTCAGAGTACCTTTCAGAAGATATAACTCAAAAACGCTTTGAGATACGGACTCGCTGTGACGCGCAGCTTAGTACACCTTTATGTGTACTAAGCTGTTATGCATGTTTCCAAGCCTTGTTTACAGATGCAGGGGACATTTTTATGAATAGGCCTACAGTGACTGTGATACTGTGCCATAAGTTCACAAAGTGACATCTGTACTGGTTTGCCTACACAAAAATGAGGTCCACTTACAATATGCATGCATGGGAGCATATAGAATATAACATTATGGACCGATGGCACTGCACAGCCCCAAGGGTACTGTGGTCCCACAGGGAAATGAGGGCTCATAATCTCTGTAAACTTATGGATAGATGGGAGCACAGGATCCAGAGGGTCCTGCATTCCCACACACAAATGAGGGACAATTATTTTTTTATTTTATTTATTTATTCATTTCAATTTCAGATTAATACTGTTGAGCTATGGAGCTCATTTACAAAGGTTCCAAGGCTTAGATAATACAGGACAAGACATCGGATACAAATAAAAGCATAAAGAAATCACAACAGAGTAAAATACAGTAGAACATATGTTGCATTTGCTAATTACAATAGTGCTGATCAATAAACAATAACCACAGACTGAATAGGAAACTGAGCAAGCAGAAGAAATAGGGGTGGAGGTGGGATGAGGTAGGGATAGGGAGTAAATGGGTTGGGTGAAGGGTGAACACATTAGGGATGAAGAAGTGCATTTTGAATTAGAAAGGTAGCAGCCTGGAGAGGCTTTGTCAGGGAGGTGGGGGGGGGGGTTAAAAGTTAGGGAGTAGGATGGGTGGAAGCTACCAGGAGGATACTAGGAGGATGATCATAAGCCTGAATGCATCTAGGATGGTCAGCTACAGAGATTGCCCCTAGCCAGCAGATGGAGGAGCTCCATTTCAGTGGGACCAATTTTTTCACAGTCAATTAGAGAAGCTGGCATGTCATTGAAGTAATGAGGCCCTCAATAGGACAGAGCATGCTGGGCCAGTGAGGTTCACTGAAATGGGATAAGGTGCGCACTTTTAGCAACACTTCTTCTTGATGTGGTAGGTTGGTTGCATTGAAATATGCCTAGCAAAGATGCAGGGGTGAGGCCAAGCAGGGCCATTTTACCAAGCAGGCAAGCTTGGTATTTTAGCCTAACATGTAGCAGGAGCCACCCTGTCCCAGTGTAAAGGCTGCAGGAGTGTGTCAGGTGATCCAGCACCAGAACCAGCCTACAGGCCTTATTTAGGACTGTTTTTATCCTTTTCAGAACTGTGTCAGTTCTGGCACCATAGATTACCAGCCCGTAGCCAATAATGGATAGTACCGCGCTCCTGGTAACAAGGTTCAAAGCCTCAGGAGACAGAACCTGCCTATGGTGGTAGGGGATTCCAAGTCTGACTTTTGCAGTTTTCACTACATTGTCGATGTGGGTGGAGAAGGACAGGGTGTCATCAAGGTAGACTCCTAGGTATTTGAAGGAGCTGACCTGCTCAGTCATGGCCCCTTTTAGACTGCAGATGGTCAGATGGTCTGATTTCGTTTTACTATGTGGCATGGAGAAGAACATAACTTTAGTCTTTTTATAGTTGAGAAGGAGTCTATTTTGTGTGAACCATTCCTCAAGCTTATGGAAGCTATCCTGAAGAGCATTAGTTATTTCAGAGATTTGTTTTCCCTGTATAGAGATTACAGCATCATCTCCATACAGTAACATGTTGGCAGGGCAAGCAGTTTGGAGACAGTTAATGAATAAGCTGAGGAGTAGTGGACCAAGTATTGACCCTTGTAGGACCACCAAGGACACTTCCCTAGGGTTGGAGACAGTGCCACTTATGCATACACACTGGGTTCTTTCAGTCAAGTAGCTATGGAACCAGGATACAGTTTCGTGAGATAGGCCAAGGGTCCGCAGGTTGGAGGAAAGGATCTGATGATTCACTGTGTCAAATGCCTTTGTGAGGTCTATAAAGATGGACTTCACTGCCAATCCATTATTTAGTGCATCATACAGGTGGGTGGTGAAATCGATAAGCACAGTCATGGTACTATACTGTTTATGAATACCATGTTGCTGTGCACAAACAAGGTTCAGATATCCTTTCAGCTGATCAGATACAATCCACTCGAGCGCTTTCGATAGTGGGGCTATCAATATAGGTCTGTAGTTGCCTAAGGAGATTCTAGCACCACTTTTGAAGATGGGTGTGATAAGAGCTATCTTCCACCTATCCAGAAAGACTCCCATTCTTAAGGATAGGTTGAATATTTTGGTGAGTGGATTAGCAAGGGCATCTAGAGTTAGTGCAACGAGCTTCATGTCAGTCATGTCTGCTCCAGACCTTGTTTTGCCTAGGACCTTCCTGATGTATTTCATGGTTTGTGCCTTGGTGATTTGTTTGAAGTAGAAAGGAGGTAATCTGGGATTTTGAGAGAGAGAGGAGTTCACAATAGGGAGTCGAGGGAACACTGTGCAGTAAGGTACTCTGGTGGAAGACCATTACTTAAGTTAGTGAAGGCAAGGTTGAAGGCATTTGTCACATCCTTGGGTTCCTGCAGTGTGCCAGTTGCGGTTACAATCATGTCAGGGGCTACTTTGGAGTCCATGCCATTGAGAGATTCTATGGTGCTCCAGAAGTCTCTTCCCCTTCCCCAGTTACTGGTTAGAAAATCTTTATAATAATTGACTTTTGCATTCCTAATCAACCTAGTGCACTTGTTTCTAGCTGCCTTATGTGCAGAGAAATCAGACTGTTTACCGGTTGCTCTTGCCTTATGCCACAGATTGTCATGGATGTACATCTGCTCCAACAGGAATCCTGAGAGCCAGGGGTTGCTTGACCCTTTAACCTTTGAAGATTTGAAGGGGGCAAATATGTTATAGGCAGTGTTGAAGGTTGTGGCTAAGTAGTCAAAGGCCTGGTTGACATCAAGCAGGCTGTCAAGCGTGCTCCAGTCTGCCCCGTGAAGATAACGTTTGAGCTGTTCAAGCTGCCCTTTTCTTAGTGACTAATTTTTTGTGAATTGGAGGCTGGGTTTTTATCTTTTGCATAGCTATAAGATTAAGATTACAATATGCATGCATGCGGGCCTTGTGCTCCCACATGCATAACGTTTTTTTTTCTGTGTCTTGCTTTTTTTGCTATCGCGGCATCACAAAACTATCATGGCATGAAAAAAGGTCTCACTGCATTATTTATGGTGTCATGGTAGAATAAATAATGTTGCGCCACTAAATGAATTTGCGATACTACTTTTCCAGATATGTCTGTTTCTTTGACACATCATTGCAAACAAATGGTTTGCACTCATGGGCTGAAATTTTCAGGGTACAAAGGGCTTGCCCCACAGATGTGCCTTTTGCTGGTTTGCTGAGAAAGTTTTCATCTGTTGCATAGTTATAAGATTTTGAAGTTTTGTGATTTCCCAAGGGATGATATTGCAATGGTCGGGGTACCTTATGAAAGCTATAAAACAGAAATTGGTCTGTAATTAGAGATTAATAGCCTGTCACCACTCTTGAATTTTAGAGTAACAAATGCATGTTTCCAGTATGAGAGAACTTCTCTTTACATCAAAGAAAAATTAAATAACTTCAGAATAGGAACAACCAATTCATCTAGGCTGTTTTAAAGATTTTTAAGTCTAAACCATCTGGACCTACACAAGTTTTTCTTTTTAATTTAGACAAATATTTCAAACAAGTGCTTTTGTAATACTTTTAAAAGAAAACTGAGAAATAGCAGAATTATTATCTAAAATGCCAGAATTATAATGTACAGCATCAGTTTATGGTAAAGATGGTACATGCCACCTTTTCAGTTTTACTTGTGAAATATTGATTACATCTTTAGCTATGTCCATAGGACCACTGCACAAGATTACAGCTGAATTCACTGTAGTTGGGGTGGTTTTAGAATTAATGTTAAGAATTTCATTTATATTATTCCAAAAAGAACTGGCTTCATCATAGAAACATAGAAACATAGACTTTGATGGCAGATAAGGACCGCTAGGCCCATCTAGTCTGCCCATTTCCCTACCTATAGGATAGGCCGCAGATCCTAGTTAACCAACAGCCTATTTCTTCCTACCCCCCACAAGAATTGCCTTATGTCTGTCCCATGCATTCTTGAATTCTCCCACAGTTTTAGACCCCCACAACCTCCTCAGGAAGGCTGTTCCATGCATCCACTACCCTCTCTGTGAAATAATACTTCCTCACATTGCCCCTAGAACCACCCTCCTTCTATCTTTAAATTGTGTCCCCTTGTTCTTGCAAGTCTCTTTTTCTGAAAGATGCTACCCTCTTGGACTTTGTTGATTCCACTGAGATACTTAAAAGTTTGTATCATGTCCCCCCTCTCCCTTCTTTCCTCAAGGGTATACATATTAAGCTCCTTTAGTCTCTCCTCATACGGATTCTCTTGCAAACCCTGCACCATTTTAGTTGCCCTCCTCTGGACAGCCTCTATCCTGTCTATCTCCTTGCGGAGATGGGGTATCCAGAACTGGACACAGTACTCCAGATGGGGTCTCACCAACTGTCTGTACAGGTGATAACAACTTCCTGTTTTCTGCTGATGATGCCTCCCTATACATCCCAGTATACCCCAGCCCTCCTACTGCCTTCTCCACATTGCTTGCTAACCTTAAGGTCATCTGATATGATTACCCCAGGTCCCTTTCCTTTTTTGTTGTTGTTACTACCTCCACCCATTGTGTGATTCTTCCCTGGGTTCTTGTTTCCCAGGTGCATTATTTTGCACTTCTTTGCATTGAATCCTAGCTGCCATACTTCTGACCATTCCTCCAACCTTGCCAAGTCCCTTTTCATCCTTTCCACGCCTCCTTGTGTATCAACCCTGTTGCAGATCTTTGTGTCATCTGCAAAAAGGCATACTTTTCCTTCCAGTCCCTCTGCAATGTCACTGATGAAGACATTAAAAAGGACTGGACCCAATACTGAACCCTGCGGTACCCCACTAGTAACCCCCCTTTCTTCAGAGTGGACTCCATTTACAATTACCTTCTGTGTCCTGTTGTCCAGCCAATGTTTTACCCAGGCTACTACCCTGGGTCCCACTCCCAGGCTGGTTAATTTGACTATTAATCTTTTGTGTGGGACTGTGTCAAATGCCTTGCTAAAGTCTAGGTAGACCATGTCCACAGCCGCTCCTTGGTCTACTACTTAGGTCACCCAGTCAAAGAAATCTATTAGATTTGTCTGACATGACCTTCCCGCTGTGAACCCATGCTGCTTTGGGTCCTGTGCTCCACTGGCCTCTAGGTACTCAACTATTCTTTCCTTCAGAAGTGACTCCATCACTTTCCCTACCACAGAGATCAGACTGACAGGTCTGTGGTTTCCTGCCTCTGTCTTGGTCCCACTTTTGTGAAGGGGAATCACATTCACCTTCCTCCAGTCTTCGGGTACCACACCATCCTCCCATGATTTATTAAAAGAGTAGCCAGTGGTTTACTAGTTCCTCCCTTAATTCTTTTAGAATTCTGGGTGAATTCCATCAGGACCCATTGCTTTGTCCACCTTCAGTTTTAGGAGTTCTTGCAGAACCCTTTCTTCTGTGAAAGGACTGGGATCGACCCCCCTATCAAGAGTGCTTCTGTTAATTGGATTAGGCACTTCCCCCTTCTCTTTTGTGAATACTGAGCAGAAATATTAGTTCAGTATTCCTGCTTTTTCACTGTCCCCCTCTGCCCACCCACCGTTCATTCTATTCAGCCTCACTATCCCTCCCTTTGTCTTTCTAATTCTATTCAGCCTCACTATCCCTCCCTTTGTCTTTCTAATTCTATTCAGCCTCACTATCCCTCCCTTTGGCTTTCTAATTCTATTCAGCCTCACTATCCCTCCCTTTGTCTTTCTAATTCTATTCAGCCTCACTATCCTTCCCTTTGTCTTTCTAGTCATCAACTAAAGAAGATTGCTGATCACAAAAAATATTTACATTTCAACTGTCTGACTTGTTTTTTTTACACTGATTTCTCAGTTCTCTAAATCTCACTTAAAATGTAATATTTCCTGTCTCTCTGTATTTGTACCACTGTTGATCTCTATCCCTCATTAATTGCAGCAATTGTGGGGTTACCCATTTATCAGAGTTGCCACTTTTTTATTATATTTTTATAGGGGGCCAAAATGTCACAGACTCTGTTAAATTATGCAAAAAAAAAATCAAATTCTAGATCAATATCTGGAATATAATCAATAAAAGTACAGTCTATCAGACTCAAACTATTTTTAAAATCATCAGTTTTATCCTTTGTTAAACCCTTACTCTCATTTTAATAGGGGGCTTTTTGTTTTTTAGTGGACCAAGTGCATTTTACTGGTGAGTGATCACTTAATGAATCTGGCAAAATGTGCACATTTTTTACCCTTTCCTCATCCATCACTGTCTTAGTCCTCTGTCACCCTGGCCTGTAAAGTGACATCCCAGATAAGCTGCTGTGCATCCTCCCTCAGTCCCTTACTGCTGCTGCTTTCCACCTTAAATGTATCTAGGACAGGCAGGGACATATATCCATAAAAGATATATGGCACAACCATGATGTGTACCATGGCACCTTACATGCCTATCAATGCCATATGTATATCAACGCCCAGTACCAATAATTACATTGCACTGTGTCCACCCTATAGCACATGCACAACATGCTTTTGTGTGGTACAAACTCAGTGTTGATGCATATGCTGTGCCGCACTGTGTATCTCAGTACTGTGTCAATATGCCATATGAATTATAGCATAGTCAGAACCATGCACCAGGCACAGCATGGGGGAATATAGTGACAGGGTAGAAAACACTGCAAGGAGGAAATGTTGCAAGCATGGCTTTGTACCATGTCTCTCATGGCTGGTAGGTAGTGATGCAGAGGATAAGAACTCTGCTGGGAGGGGGGGAGTCTGCTGAGCAGCTGCTCTGGCTCAGAAGGATGAGCTGCTGGGTCTGCAGGGAAGTGGTGTGTCTGTGAACAGGGCCTCGAATCCTGGTTCCAGATCACTGGTGTTGTCTGTGGGGTTTTTTTAACACTTTGTGTGACTTGTTTATTTCATCTGCCTGTGTTTCTCCCTATCCCCATATTGTACCCCCCCCAAAGTTAATTATATAAATGGGGGGGTTCGGGGGCACAGACACCCATAATGGAGGGTGCTAGGGGTTGAGCCCCCTGCAAGAAATAAAGATTTGATGTGCCTTTTTTGCAGATGTTTGCATTTGTCTTTATCGGTGAGCACTGGTAATGTACCTGCTGTATTGACAGTGTGGTACATTGCTGCGCTGTTTTTGTTTTCAGCATAATAACCCCATGCCATGTACCTCTCATCCCTGTACAACAGTGCCCCATTACATGCATGTTGCATAGACACACCATGCTGGGATGGATCAAATGTGGTGTCTGTGCCCCCTTCTACAGTATACCTGATATGTGCTGGGTCCCCAATGTACATGCAGTCAACCACCAGGGTCTGTTCTGGCAGCGATGGTGGTTCCCTGCCCATAGCCTGACTGCTGCTATGTGCAGAGAAAAGTTTTTCTTTGGAACGGTGAATACCTCAGTACTGTTTCCTTTAGATGTGACCTGAAGTTTAGGATGTGCTGAGCAACAAGCTCCCCTTGGAAAGTAAGTTCACCCTCCCACTCATCATGAATTAGATCTGGAGCACCTTCACCCTTTGAAAGAACAAGTGCCAGAAGGGATAAACCTCTGATGTCTCCTGAGGGACTTCCCTTTAAGCAAATAAAATATGGGGTAAATACTTTCTCCAATTCCTCCCATGCTCATCTGTAAATGCTGTCAGCATTGTTTTAATCATATCATTAAAATATCTGACCAAAACATTAGTTTCATGTTGGTATGAGGAAGCTCTAAGTTGCAGCACACCATATTTCTACCACAGAAGTATCATAAAGGCTGGCATAAAGTTCATGCCCTGGTCAGACAGAATCACTGGGGAACTCCTACTCTGGTAGATATCCCATGGAATTGATCTGCCATGTTTTACACCTCTATGGAGTACATGGCTACAGCTTTTGGATACCTGGTTTGTGCAGTCCATGACCACCAATATGTACCTTGAGCTTGTATGACATGTGGTGCTCAGCATCCCAACAATGTCTATGACTGCCCAGCGAAAGGGTTCCTCAGTTATAGCTAGGTGAACCAAAACCACTTTAGCCTTTTCCTGAAACTTCCCTAGCAACAGTAACTGCAGACAAGTCTGCAGTAGTCTGCCACATCTTTAAAAATACCAGGCCAGAAAAGTTATACATAACAACATAAGAATGGTGTTGGCAGATGGGGACCACTTGATCCATCTAGTCTGCCCAAGGTGGCTACCCTCCTCCCCTTTAATTGTTCCAGCCAAGCTGTCCATAAGCCACCTTTCAGTTTGGCTAACTCTCAGGTATCAAGAAACAGGAATGTCATGGGCTGCAGACAAGAGCTGCTTCCTGTATCCTTGGGATGCTACTAACTGCTGGCATGCCCATTTGTCTGTCCCTCCCTTGAGCAACCATTCCTTGTAAAGTGACCTATTCTTCCAATGTCACTTCTTTTTGCCTTCTTCCTGAGATTCACAGTCAACCCTGTCTGCTAGTTTCTTCAACTTCTGCAGGGCAACATCAGCCAACTATCCCTGCTAATGTATTATGATTAAACCTCCCTAAAGTACTTTCTCCCTCGGTGGGAAATCTGCACACAGCTGGGGTTTCCTTGGCCTTTAGGCAGGGCAATGAACTTCCCTTGTCATGTGAGCTACTTCTTTTGCTGTGGTAGGGTTGCCTTTGGCTGCAGTGCCTTTTATCTCTCTTCAGTAGATTTTTCCTCTCCTTACAATGGGTAATGAAATGATACAGACAAATGATAACTGCTATCAGTAGTTCCCCTTACATGCACTAACCTAAAGATCTAGTGCATTAGCCCTCACCTCTTGTATCCCTTCACAGTAAGGAAGAGCCATGCTATTAGAACTGAAACAACAGAGCCTATTCCTAATAAAATTCTAGAGAATTAGCCTGACAGAATCTGTTCTTCATTTACCAAATCCTGCTTAATCATTGAAATGGAAGCCCCTGTACTCTTTAAATATTGTGTGACTGTACTATTCAGAAAAATAGGGAACACATAATCTGTGGCGTTAGTGTCTGTTGTGTTCACTGCACAGGCCACTAGCTGCTGCTGCTCCCTCACAGAGCAGCTACCTCTCTCAGTACTCTGCCACTTATTTTTAATCCCTAGGCAATCATACAATAAATGGCCCAGTTTCTGGAATACATTGCACCTCCTCTCCCATGACACTTTAATTTTTGGGGGGGGGGTTTGTGTTTTTCATTGGGTTTGAGCCGTGGCTGGTTTACCTGAGGCTGCCCCTATTGCACACCTTTAAAACCTCCTGCTATCGTCTTCTGTTATGTTTGCACTGGATAAATGACCTAAAAAGCCATCTTGACTGGTTCCATCATGGTACTGGGAGTTTTATTCAGCAGCCACAGATGCATTTTGTCTGACGCAGTCCAGGGAAATCATTCCAGAAAAATAGGTCTTTCATTTAATTTGCAATAACTGTATCATCACCTTCTAGCCATCATTCTAGTATATTGCACAACTGAACCTACATCTCAGAATAATTTTCCATTGGTGCTTTCTGAAGTACTTTATGTTTAAGCCTGTAAACTTCAGAAGTCAATACAAAATGTTCATGCAATCAATTATTGCCAAGTCTTTCAAATACTTCTAAGACTTTGCTTGAATCAGTCTCTGTACAATAATACAGTCACTTCACTACTTTGGTGGTGAATATTGCTGGGAAGGACGCAGGTGGGGGGTTCAATTCAAAGGATTGCAGGGAGGTATAGATATTATTAAATGGTCTGTTTAGTGGGTGGGGGACATTCAGTTTTGGCATGGGGTTGGGGCTGCAAACATTTCTAGCAGGGTTTTTTAAAGACAGTTATGTTGCAAAGTTTTTGATGAGGAAAGTACTACTCATTTAGTGAAAACTACTCTAAGTGACTCTTCAGCAGCAAATTTGCTTGTAAAGTTTTCATTAAGTGAAGTAAACACTCCACTGCAAGAAAAACTACACAAAGTTTCACTTCACACTTTCTGGAGTCTGGAAACTTCACAAAATGTTTCACAAAGTTAAGTTCCCCAACTTCGTTCATCTCTACTTCAGAGTCTTATCTATATTAGGCATGACTGATTTTCAGGTGGCCAAACATTTAATTTTTAATGATTTTTATTTTATTGAACACTTCAAAGATTATCTGTGAGCACAAGTGCTCATTTACAAAGGTTCCATGTCCAGTACATAGTCACAAAAAACATTACAAGTACAATAAGCAGTTCCACAAGACATACGGTCGAGTCAGGATCAAGGCACTTAAGTCAGAAGAATTACATACAGTTCTGAAAAAGATCCATTCAGATCATTGAATAAAAAGTCATAGGATATGTACAGAGAGAAGCCAAATAAAACACCTTAATGGTTCAATGGAAGGCCACCAGTGTGTGTAGTGATTGTACAACTGTTGTGATAATTTGGTTTGTCTCTTTCTCTGGTTTTCCACCCTCTGTAGAAGTGCCAGGAGAATACTCCTGAGGCTAAAGGAAAAGTTATAGCCGAAGAGCAAAAAGTACAATGGAGATTAACATAACCCACCTCCTCCAACTCATAGAATTTTTTTGATGGCAGATAAGGACCGCTTGGCCCACCTAGTCTGCCCTTTTCCCTACCTGATGGATAAGCTGCAGATTCTAGTTAATTAACAGCTTACTTCCTCCTACCCCCACTAGAATTGCCTTATGCCTGTCTCACGCATTCTTGAATTCTCCCACTGTTCCTGACTCCAGAACCTCCTCAGGAAGGCTGTTCCATGCATCCACAACCCTATCTGTGAAAAAATACTTTCTAACATTACCTCTGAGCTGTCCCCCCTCTATCTTCAAATTGTGCCCCCTTGCTCTTGTACATCTCTTCTTCTAAAAGATGCTATGCTCTTGTACTTAGTTAATGCCCTTGAGATGCTTGAAAGTTTCTATCATGTCCCCCCCTCCCTCCTTTCCTCAAGGGTATACATATTAAGTTGCTTTAGTCTCTCCTTGTATGTCTTCTGGTGCAGACCCTGTACCATTTTATTTGCCCTCCTCTGAACAGCCTCCACTCTGTCTATGTCTTTGTGGAGATGGGGTCTCCAGAATTGCACACCGTACTCTAGATGGGATCTCACCAACTGTCTGTACACAGGGATAACAACTTCCTGTTTTCTTCTGTTGATGCCTCTCCCTATGCATCCCAATATCCTCCAGCCCTCCTTACTGCCTTCTTACATTGCTTGCGCACCTTTAGGTCATCTGATATAATTACTCCTAGGTCTCTTTCAATTTTTGTTGTTGTTATTAACTCACCCTCCATTGAGTACTCTTCTCCTGGGTTTTTGTTTCCCAGATGCATTACCTTGCACTTCTTTGCATTGAATCTGAGCTGCCACATATTTGGCAATTCCACCAACCTTGCCAAGTCCCTTTTCATCCTTTCCACCCCACCTTGTGTATCAACCCTGTTGCAGATCTTTGTGTCTTCTGCAAAGAGACATACCTTTCCTTCCAGGTGCTCTCCAATGTCACTTATAAAGACATTAATGAGGACCGGTCCCAGTACCGAACCCTGCAGTACCCCACTAGTTACCCTCCTTTCTTCACTGTAGACTGTGGTCTGCTTTATACAGTGAGCCTGACAGAAAACAAATTCCCCGTGTCTATCTTTGTAATAATTTTACAGTTGGTCTGAAGCTGCGGGTCCGCTGTAGCATGAGTAGGCATCCACATGGTGTCATTATGACATACTGGATAGTGGAAATAACAGGCACGATGTACCCCATACATAAGATACATTTTTTTATCTCTGAATCGGATACGTCAGCAAGCAGGACACAGCTTTTATCTGCCTGAATTTTCCATCACGCTCATTGTATAATTCTTGTTTTTTCTAATTTCCTAGTCGATTGCCTTTGTCAGTTCAGTTTTCCACTGTTTAGAGCTGCTTTCCCACAAGCAGACATGGTATGAGTTAGCATGTCATACACTTTTTAATCTTCACTCAAGGTCTGTGCCCTCTTGCTCCCTCACTCATGGCTACGCCACTCATGAGGGATCAAGAGGTCACAGACCTCTTGTGAAGATAAAAAGTGTATGAGACACCAACTCCTGCCATATCCCCTATATATACACACAATGAATAGTAAAGTGCTACAATAGGGAGGCAATTGTTAATCATCTCAGGAAGTTCAGTATGGAATTAGAGAAAGAATGCACTTTAATTATAATGCATACAGCTGCTTGGTTGCCTGTGTATAATTAGTTACAGCTTGATTGTTCCATGCTGGGCCCCAAGTGAGTGCAACTGCAACAGGATAGATTTCAAACAAAGCTGAAGTTTGATGGAACTGGGGAATGTAGTCTGTTTCTGGAGGCCAAGTGCAGGCAAACCAAGAAGTTCCATGGATGGCAGCAAAGCCAAATGAAAGGGTTGTATCCGTAAATACGGAGGTATGATTGAAGGGAATGGATCTTTGCAAAGCACTGATATTCCATTCCATGTGCTAGGAGAAGAGATCACATGGCCAAATCTGAATGGGTGGCAGCATTGATAGTTTTATGATGGTCCAAAGGTATAACTGAATGGGCTAGAGTGAGTGGGTATGATGTGAAACTCAAACCCTGTGAGATGATTCTCATAGAAAAGGTGAGACAGCCCAACAGAGAAAGAAGGTCTCTTTTTCAACAGGATCATTTTCTGGAAAAGAGAGAAACCAGGTTTGAAATTCTATATAATTTCTCTTGAGGAAGATTGGCTTGCAATTTAATGATATCTAATTCAATACAAAAGAACTTTAACATATGAACTGACTCTTCTGTTTTGGCATCTGCCAAAATAATGTTAAGTGTGGAGAATAGTCACTGAAGGCAGGTGATAATTGAGGCTGGAGGAGATGCAGGGTTATTGATGAGAAGGAAATCATCTAACAGATGCAACATGAATGGCCGTCTAAACAAATTCAGCAAAAATCCACACAAGGAAGTGGAGAAGGTATCAAAGAGACTTGGACTACTTTTATATGTTATCCCATGAAACGAGCGAGTCAATTTGAGTGAGTCAATTTCTATGACTCAAAAATAGCGGGTCATTTCAAGGACCTGGTTTTAACAGCTCGTGTTAATGTCAGCACTGCTCTTAAAGGAGTGAATGAAGTAGGTAGTCTGTTATACAAGTATGTAGGCAGTAATTTGTAGGTCCAGATCTCAGCTGGCAACGTAGCCTACAGGTTAAAGTCACTTCCTGTTTGTGCAGCAATGTGCAGCAGACCCAGGTTCGATGCTTCTGGATGGTGTGATTTTTTTCCCCCTCCCGACTTTGTTCTCCTCCCCGAGTTCAGGCCCCCCCCATGGAGTTAGAATAATAAATCTACCCCTCCTGAGTGTGTCTCCTCCTGAGTTCAATCCCCCAAGTTAGAATAATAAATTTAGCCCATCCTGAGTTTGTCCCTTCCTCAAGTTCAGTCCCCCAGAGTTGTAATATTTTATTTTCTGCCCCTCCTGAGTTCCACCCCCCGCCCATTGTGTACTGTTTGTCTTTGTGCCATGTCCTGTTAGCTGATTGTGCTGTTTGCTGTGATGGTGCTCATGGTTCTTATTGCAGCTGGGATCACTTCTTTGCATTTGGTATTTGCAGTTATGTTTTCACCCTTATCACATAGAACCCTTTTAGATTCAAAAGTTAGACATACAGTGAAATAGTACTGGTTTGTCCAAGATATTCCATAAATGTGTCACAGGGAAGGATGAATAGGCAACAGTTTGAAGGCATCTGTGATGTCTGCTTTAGCTAACTATACACCCTGACCAGCAAGTTTAATAAGTTTAATAGCATCGCCACTTCATGCATAGGAAAATGAATAATCTTTAGAACGAATGAGAGAATTGATGCTTGCATCTGCCACGGAATGAGAAGCTGACAGGTTGATGATCAGACATTTCTTTCCTGAATACTTTCGGGTGGCTATGCCAATAGGACTTATTCAAAATGATGGACTAGAGGGAGCTGTGAAAGGATCATTTAGAAACCCTTTTGACAATTCTTTTGCAAGCAAAGTATCCACAACCTAAGGTTTGGTGGTAGCATATTTAAGACTGGGGCAGTGGATGGATGTAGTAGTAAGTAAGTAAGAAAAAAAAATATTTTTTTGCACCTAATCCCAGAGGCTCTGGGGGCTTTACATAAGGTAGGGTGCAATAAAGATAACAACACAACAGTTTTAATACAAGGTCAAATAGGTCATAACAGTCTTCTATAAATGCAATCAGTAAATAAATACATCATAATAAAATAATTCAGCAGTAAAATTAAGTTATGGCTGGGTTCTAATGGCTAGTAGGAACTGTATAAAGTCCTGTATGAAATGTGTTAGAAAGGCCTGAAATAAGGAACTGCACAAGAGACTAAGAAGAATAAGTTAATATCGGCTGATGTAAATGAGAAATGTTTACAGGTGTTGAGGGATAGGCATAATGTCATTTGTAACCTGGAGCGGGGGAGGGGCAGGATTTGCTCTATGGTGGCAGACCAATTTTGAATGTGCTTCCCCACAATGACTGTGAACATTAAGAAGAGTACAAGATGATGATGCAAAGCAGGAGGTTTCATTGAAATTGTTACATACTGCTCTCCTGACAGAGAAAAAACTATCTGATGGTCCGTTTATCCATGAGATTTTTGGGTGCATAAAAGACGTGTTATAAAGTGGAAGAGCAAGCTGTAGTGGAGGTAGAAGGTGGTCGATTAGAGGTAACAGTTAAAGGTGCAAGGCAGCCAAATAGAAGAAGGAACCAAAGATTGTGCATGTCACTGCCTGTAGCCCAGCAAAATATCTGCAAAATAACTTGTTGTCGACAGGAGCCCCAAAAATGCATGATTTGAACTTCAATTGGTAAGTTGTCACTTTAGCTGAGAATGATTTGTGATAATCATAAGAATGAGTTACACTGTATCGAATGGCTAGGTTAGTATAACATCATAACGGTGACTGAAAGTGAGTGACTTGAATATGAGCGACTCACTTTCAGCACCTCTTATGTGGGCTACCCTGCAAGGGTAGTGATTGGTGAAGAACAGCGTGAAGAGAAGAATGGCAGAGAGACCAGAAGAGGAGGGTAGGTATGTAAGGGGTAGTGCGGTAATAGGCTGCCAAGCTGGTGCTGTGGTGGAGTGGTGAGGGTGGCTGGCTACAGTGGGTTGGATGCAGGATTCAGGGCTTGGGAGGAACATAGTATCTTGGTGTTTTCTTGTCCAGGAGGTTCTTTTTTCTGAGTTTCTCCCCCTCCCCGCCATGCACCCCCTGGAGTTAGTAATCTTTTGTAAGGGAGGGTGTGGGGGGCACAGCCCTCCACAGAACAACCTTTTCTGTGTTTACCATGTTTCCTCGCTGGGAGTGTACATTGCCTTTTTGTTTTTTCAGTGATGTACACTGCCTGTAATGGTGATTGCTGTTCCGTGATCGACATTGTGACATGGTACCAGCTAGGTCAACAACAAGATACAGGTAAGAGACCAGTTCTTCATGCCTGGATGGGAATGACTCACAATTTCACAGTAAATGAAAAAGGCAGCAACAAATTCTGCAACTGGTAATTTCTTTAGAAGCCATGGATCTTTAACCTCGAGCACCCTGGAGACATCACCGCAGGAAATGATCCTATTTTCTATTGTTTCATGGGGTGATATAAGAAGGGTTACATATTGACTTCTTTCCTTTCAGTAATGTCCTTCCTGACATGATCTGGAATCAGGTAGGTAGGACAAGCAGTAGTTGGGAATTGGATATGAGAAGTAGGAGTAGTACCAGAGATGGGTGTAGGTGGAATGGAGAACTGGAAATTTGTACATGGTTCAGATGATGGTGGTATGGTCATCAAGGCAGAGGCCAATGACACAGAAGTGACCTGAGGTGACACTGAAGAGGCTCCAGGATCTCTGGAGAGCAGGAGTAGATTGTCTTTCTGGAGATATAGAGGGTCTGGATTCTAAAGCAACTACTCTAGCATCAAGGTTTGAAATCATGGAGTTGATTTGAAGCAACAAGTCATGTATCTCTAAAAATTGGGAGGAGGCAGGAGGCCGAACAGTAGCTGAGTATGCAACAGGAGTGGTGCTGGGGACAGGGTTAGCAGAAATTGCAGCTATGCAAACATTACACAGGGCCTGCTTTTTGGAAGAAGCAGAAAAAGGAACTTTGAGACCCTGGAAGGCAACCACAAGTCTGGGGACTGTCCATCGCAGTCTACCAGGATTTGGGTGCAATCTTCCTGCAAATAGTTGGAGAAGCATCAGGATATTTTTGGTTTGATGGACCAGTAGATCCATCCTGAGTTTGAGACATAGCAGCTAGAAAATAAAGAGAAAACATAAATGAACTTGAAAGACTGTCAGTGAAAGACTGTCACAAGGGGTAAACTGCTAAGGGCAGATGTCCCCTGGCATCCCAAATGACACTCACAGAAGGGACCCAGTTTCAAGTACAGGCTGAAGCTAGGCGCATGGCTGCTTCTTAAGGCCATTGGGATATCATTATGATGCTTATCCAGGAACCCCATTCCTGACTGCAAATTTAGTACTAAAGAAAGAGCAAAAGGCTCCAAACTGGCACCCACCCACCCGAGCATGTTGTAGGAGGTCTGGGGAGAGTGGCACTGCTTGCACATTGGAGCTAGTAAAGAGGCTTGGGGTTTGCATAACAAGACACCTGAAGAAAACAATGGTGATAAAATAATGAGCAAGAAAAGGTGCCCTGAGCAAACAGAGCATAGAAGGCCAAGGTGGAGGAGAAAGGAGGCAACAAAAAAAATTAAGAGAGTCAAAAAGGCAACCAGAGAACAAATGAAAACAGCTCCAGATCAGCAGGGAGGCAGGCAGGCAACACAGGAGCAAAATCAACAAAGCAGGGAAATGGAAGGAACACTGCCACACAGGAAGAGCAGAATACCGGGAGGCAGAGCGACTGAACAGCCAGGAGAAAGAGAAAAACAAGGCAAGATCCATGGATGAGCCGTTGGTGGGGAGCAGAAAACAAGAGGAACAGAAGGACGGATGGAATCACAAGAAAGCACTGGGGAGGAAAAAGAGAGAGAGAGATAACAGGTGGCAGATCCACAGGGAAAAAAAGGGGGAAGAGACACCAAGAAGAGCAAAAGGAGCAGCAGAGCCGGAAAAAGCACAGGATAGGCAGAGAAAGAGAGAGACATCAGGTGGTAATGCTGCAGGAAAAAGATGGATGGAAAGCATCGACAGAAGAAACAGCAGAGCCACAAACAAAAACAGGAAGGAGGCAAAGGGAAGAAGTGAGCACCACGGTGAAGCCACAAACAGAGACGGAGGGGGGAGGATCCCAGAGCAAGAGCACACAAAAGGCAACAAGCAACGCAAGGGAAATGGGAGAGAAACACAAGAGATGAGAAAAGGCGATCAGTGGAGCCAAGCAGCACACAGACAACAGGTACATGAAATCTACTAGGCAGGGTGCTGATGGATTTTGAGACTTTAAATAGATGGGAAGTGGGGAGGTGTCTGGTGCCCCTCCCCATTGAACTGCATGGTAGACCTTTTAGATTACAGTTGCAATGAACTGCAGGGGCAGACCACAAAGATCTCTTAAACTGATTACTCTTGGGAAGATTCAACAGTGTATCAGGCAGTTGGTTTAACCAGTTAGTTGCCCTGACAGCAAATGACTGCCTGCCCAGCTGAGTATGCCAGGAGGAAGGCTTTAGGGCATTCCTAGCCATATTCATGGTGTTGTGTTGGTTGGAGATGGTGCAGAAGTAATTTGTTAAAGCAGGTGGAGCTAGGACCAGGAGCACCTTTTTGGTTAGCAAACAGGTCTAGGGCATATTCTGACGGGTAAAGGTAGGCAGTTAGTAACTGAGTAAAGAGAGCAAGCATGAGTTCAGTTATCTGCATCAAGTACAAAGCTGCATGCCTTATTACAGATCAGTTTTACTCTGTTTAGTACCATGTCACAGGCAGCTGGAGGCTAAAAGCTATAAGTGACAGAATGGAGCTGGCCACAATAAAGTCTAGCCTCCCCAATGAGACTATTCCAATTATGGTGCATGGCACCCAGACGTTTGTTAACTATGGCCACCAGATTTTCAACATGGGGGACACAAAACATAAGGTGACATGCAAAGTCACTCCAAGGTATTTAAAAGTCTCCATCTGTTTAAGGTTTTGTCCCTGGGCATTTCAGATTACAAATGGTGAAACTTTCCTCTTCTAGGGGATGCTAGAAAGAGCATGGTCATTGTTTTTTTGTAATTGAGGACCAGTTTGTTGTTGGAGAACCATTGTTCTAGTGACCATGATATAGGACTTCATCTTTCCCACAAGTGGACAGCTTTACCCATCCTATCTTTTTAGGTCCAGACTCCATGTTACACAAGAGGTCACATGGTATGACACCATAGAATCCCTGTAGAAGGAAATAGATTCTGCCTTGTGAGAACCTCTTCCACCTGTGGAACTTCAGGAAGGCAACATAACCTAAAACTGTTTGTCTTTTGGATCACTCAAAAAAAAAATAACCTGTACATTTCATTCAGCTAGTTATCATTTTGGCCGTTCACCAAAATCTGCTTCTGAGTGTTCATGTTTGGATTACTAAAAGGCTATGCCTGTAGATCAATGGAGTGAGCAACCAGCCACGCCCTCTTCCTGAGCTATATAAGCAGTTCCTCCCAGCCTCCTTCTGAAGCAATTTTTAGTTGCCAGCCAGAGGCTCTGCTGGCCTGTCTTCTCCCTTGGGGCCTACTGGGGCTTGCCCTCCCCCCCAGTGTTACTTGTGCTTTGGGCTCTGCTTAGTTTGTGCTGGCATCTGTTCATTGTGTTTCTCCTGCTTTTGTTAGTATTTGCTGCCTCCAGCTGCTGTGTGCTTCTTTGTGTTGCTTGTTTTTCTGTTCTCCTGGTTGTATTTTCATTTTGTGTTTCCTTTTGGTGGGCTTTTTAGTTTTCCTATCATCCTGTTGCCCTTTATTTGTATTGTGCTAATCCAGTGCCCGTGCTCATAGACTTGCATTTACTCACCAGATTTTGAAAATCCTCTGTTCACTGCATTATCTGTATGCTTCAGCCCTGGTTCCTGTTTCCCTGCCTAGCAAACCTCAGTTTTTCTGCAATTGTTATTGTATGCTTCAGCTCATATTGCTGTTTCTCTGCTGTCTCCTGTGCTTCCATCTTAAGGGTTTGCACCTGGCCCAGGCACTCTGTTGTGCTATGTGTGTTCAACAGCTCTGCTCTTACTTCAGTCAGTGCTAGCATCACTCAGCCAGCAGCTGCATTGCTGTACTGAAAATGTTCAACTGTTACATTAGCTGCCTGGTTTCATGGTGCTCTGCTTGTGGCTCCCTGTTATTCTTATGGTGGGGGACTGTGGTGTCATGGCAGGGCATCATGTCCCCAGGAAGCAGGAACATGCTTTCCATAAATTATATGGCTCACTCTGCTCCTTGCTGCTCCTTGCTCCCCTGACTACATGACTTTTGAACTATCCATGCATAAATATATTATCCTCGCAGCCTTTATGGCTTTCAAGTTATTCATTGCATTCCATTACTGCATTGCAAATATTCCTTACTGGAATAACTTAACTCTGCCTTGATGGCTTTTAAACTATTCATGCCAATCACATCCATTCACTATTCATGCTGATACCATAGCAATCACTGCTAAACCTTACCGATTCAATTACATTAAACCTCATTGATTTCATTACTGGCATCGCAGCCTCTCACTACTTAAATATCTACCTTCTATGTCACCATTAATTTGGCTTCCTTAATGGAATTGATTGGCTTGCTTTTACTGGCTTTGCTCATATCAGTCAATTATATTCAGCATTCCTATCAGTCAATCTCATCTGTCAATCTCATCAATCAATTGTGTCGGTCCATTGTATCAGTCAATCATCTCAGTCAATCATCCCAGTCAATCATATCACCCAGTTTACCAATACCTGATGGCCACTGGCTTCACCTGGACTCCTCATATCTAGCGCTTCATAACTGACTGTATGCTCTCATTTATAAATCAGAAGTATGACAACTATGACCATTATTTTCTATGGCTCAGGGCCTGCATTACAGCGGACGGTTTTGCTCTGCACCAAAGTCCACATCTTGAGCGTGCGAAACTCTGGGTGGGGTCCTTCTCATCTGACCCATAGTGGGAAAGTCCTCACTCTTGAGGTAGCATTTAAGACTTCAGCTATGAGGGATGGGGTCCTCACACCCAAGAGTGCTCCTTTAGCTAGCCAAATCAGGTTCAATGGCGCCTTCTATGCTATTCTCCCCATGACTGCCTCTGGTTCACCTGGCCTGTTTTTAGTTGGTAGGCCAGTTGAGTGTTTCAGTGGTTGTTGCTCCCCTAGTCACACCTTGAGGAGTCTTGCTGTTACTTCAGAGTATCCTTTGTTGCAGAGGACTCTCACAACCCTTCACGGCATTCCCGTTAGAGAGATCATGAGAGCTTGTCACTAAATTATAATATCTTCCTCCCCTTGGATTGGGTTTCTAAATTGCAGCAGCAGAGCCTTCACTAAATGAAATGTCCCTAGCCTGGAGGAAAGGTGACCTAGGCCTTGGATCCCCAGAGGTTTCCTCCTTTTAAAAAGGTTTTTTTTTTTCCTCTCCTCCATGCCAAAGGTCATAATGTGTAGTTAGTTGTTTATAGTATATTCCCTAGGTTCCATAGGAAGGTTTCTGCTTTTGGATGGAGAAGTATAGTGGCCCTACTCACCATTCCCTCTCTTTTTAGGAAGCCCCCGGATGTCATCAGTGCAATCTATTTTATCAGTGCAATCTCGACAACCCAGGCATCAGAGTTGTGTTTCATCAAGCTGTCTCATTGCTGTCAATCTGCTTATCTATCTCATAGTCAATGTTTACTGCTCAGTGTTCTTTTTGGGGCTCCTGGTTCCTTGCCTTCAGTACCCCTACAGAGTGGTAATACTGTACCCAATGGAACAGAGAGTGTGAATGGCCAGTTATCACAGTTGCACAAGCATAACACTACTCAGGTTGCGTAGGCCCATTAAATTAAAAGGCTATGCCTGTAGTTCAATGGGGTGAGCAACTAGCCATGCCACCTTCATGAGCTATATAAGCAGTTTCTCCCAGTCTCCTTCTGAAGCACTTTTTCTTTGCCCCACCATCCTCCCCCCCCAGTAGCTTGCCTCTCTCCTCAGGGAGCTCCTTCCTATGGTACCTTTAGCCAAGAGAATCTTTCCCTCAGAACCTCTAGGGGTGGAACTCTCTTCTTAGAGTTCCTTGACTTCAGTACCCCTACATGGTGGTAATTCCCCATGGAATAGAGAGTGCTAATGACTAAACAGTTATCACAGCTGCATAAGCATAACACTACTCTGGTTGCGTAGGCCCTTGAACTATTTTTTTAACACAGGCTGTTTGATGAAATTACCATTCATTAAGTACATTACAACTAACCCCAGTGGTACTGTAGCTATCATCTGAGACCCCACCACAGGAGAAGTGGGATATTGGAATTTGTCCTGTGAAAAGGGCACTGTCCTGGTTAGCCCACCCATTTAACAAAATAAAAAAAGTGTTCCTTTACAGAAATAAACATTTTAACACACAGAACCCAAGAAATAATGGTCACAGAAAAATTATTTTGTTTGGCAGTATAGCCTAGAGGTTAGAGGAATGAGGTGTAAACGAGCTTGGTACATCCAGCAGACCAGACCTGAGTTTGATTCTCACAACCTCCACTTGCATACTGTGTGACTCTGAGCAAGTCATTTAACTGCCCAGTTCTCCCAGGCTGCTCCTGAAAACAGGCACTTGTGCCTAGTGGGCCTTACCCGGTTACCAAAGACTAAAATAAAAATAAAATAAAATTTACATCCATGGAGGAGAATTCGGCCACAAGCATAAATGAGGCAGCGTGCCCTCAAAGTCTATCCTGCTCTGTTGTCTGATGCTATTGCCTCCCTGGCCTCTCATTCCTCTTCTGGGAACTGATTCTTCCTGTGGGATTTCAGCATTAATTGGCTATCCCTGCTGCTAAACCAATGATCTGAAAGATTGAGTCTCTTAAGCTCTCCCAGATAATAACTTAGTCAACCCAACTCAATCCCCATTCTGCCAACCACTCTGTTTTGTTCTGGGTACTCTTCTCCCATCCTCACTGAATAGCTGCTGCTAGTACACCAGCTTATGCCATTGGTGGCTACAACATGACCTACTGTATTTAGAAAATGAACCCCCTTTGCTCCTTCCCCCCCAGATTTATCTGGTCATAACCACTTTGCTTGTTAAATCTTGATTCCCTCCTCCTTGTCCTCTCCACAGCTGGCTTGTCCCCCATTCTTACTGCCACTGACATTTATGAGGCCCTCTCCCTTTTCTACTGTAAATTTATGCACATGAGAGACAAACAGCCCCCACTTAAAAAGTCCCATGTGACAGGGTCCAACCTTCCGTGGATTACAGCTGACCTCATCAATCTTTGCAGGACCTGATATGCTCTCTGGTACCATTTCAAATTGTTATTCTCCCCATCAGACCTTTGTAACTACAGGAGATGGAGAAATTGCTGTATCAAGAGCACTAGAGTGGCTAAAGCAAATTATTATGCCTCTGACCTCTAGAAAAAACATGAAGTCCCCAGTCAAATTCTGGAAAGTGATTCATTCCCTCTTGATCCTCCTTCCCCATTCCCCTCCCCCATCCTGATTGAGAAAGGGTCCCCTATCTTCTCCCCTTCTTATTTTGCCTATTACTTCAACAAATGTTTCACAACCTGTGCCCTCCCTTCTTTTTGCAGACTTTTGCTCCCCCACCACAGTTCATATCCTTTCTTCCTTCACCTGACTTTTTTGACTTCTGTTCCGTCTCTCTCCTGGAGACCCTAGGTGCTGTTTCCTCCCTTCAGCTTTCCAAAGATAATAGCCCAGATGGGCTGGATCGTAAACTATTCCTTTTCTCTACTACTGCTATTGCTATCTGCTGTAGCTCACCCACCTATTCAACATCTCTTTCTCCCTCCCTAAGCTCTGTTTCCCACTCTTGGAGGTTTTACACAGTTCTCCCTCTCCACAAAGGCAGTGACCTCACCTCCCCTGGCAACTTTCAGTCTATCTCACTTCTCCCTACTCTTGCCAACCTGCAAGAAAAGTTTCTCTACAGTACTTTCAACTTGCAGATTTTCTCTGATCTACTAACTTCCTCTCTCTGTTTCAGTCTGGCTTCTACAAACACTACTCCATGAATTCCTCTCCAACATATTACTGACTCTGTCCTCAAGAGCATGGGCCAGGCACACATCACTGATGCCATTTTCATTGATCTTGCCAAGGCCTTTAATGTAGTAGCCCCTTATCAATAAGCTGAGAGCGACATATTTTTCTGCTCCCACTGTCAATTGGTTCACATCCTACCTCTCTGGCTGACTCTAGTTGGAACAGGCTGAACAGTGCCTTGCCCCCTCCTCAAAAAAAGGATCCCTACTGGGTCCTATCATATTCTCAGTCTCCCTTCATGACCTCCCATCTATATGAGTCAGCTCACATATTCACATGTAAGCAGATTTTAGTGTACTTTTTGCCTTAAGTGCCTTAATCACAGCCCTGGAAACATTTCTTCAGTGTGACTAATTAAGGTCAATGCTGGTTCCAATCCCACCAACTTTGGGTCCATGCCAAGAAGATGGTGCCATGACCTTTGACACATGTCATAGGTTTGCAAGGCTCCCATCCCCCTAGTCTTTTTTGTCCTGAATGGCACTCTCCTTGAGGTCATGCCCAACTTCATGTATCTAAGTATGCGGCTGAATGGAAGACTCAACTTCTCCATACATAGCAATGCTATCCACAGAAAGCTCCACCCAAAACTGATGCCCTCTACTGCAATAAAGACTGCCTACCACTCCTGGTCCACCAGGAAATAGTCACCAAGATGGTGCTTCTGGTGTTTGACTATGCTGATGTGGTCTAGCTACAGAATAAATGCTTTAAATTGATTGTTTTTATGTGATTTAAGAAAAATGGACTGAAAAATTGGGCAACTGATGCAGTACCAGGAGTTGGGTCAATGAATAAAGACAGAATACATGCTGCAAATGCTGAACATATTTGCCTCAGAGATGCATCTCCTGTATAATGTATACTCCTTCTCCACCTCCACTTTGAACTAGGAGCATGGTGGAATAATAAATGATATGCTAATTGCTCCACCAGATGAATGAATTGGCCGCAGTTCACAAACCAAAGAATGAGGGGAATTGTATCTCCCGGTCTGTAAATGCTCCCCCCCCTTGCCTTGGAAATGCAAGTGAATAAAGCAAGGCAGTCAAGGGAAGGGGCACTTGGTCACTGTTAGCAGCAGCAGACCCAGATTTGATTAAAAGCAGTTTATTTAATTTAAATTACAAATTTAATTTAAAAAGATAAATTCTGAGAACATGGGTGAAGGGCTGCTCTTGGGACAGCTTTTTTTTTTACCATTAACTATTGTTTTAATAATGCTGTCTTGGGCTGAGACCTGCTCCAAGTGAAAAGTAAATGTCCAAGGGGCAGTCCAGCTATTGTCGGAAAACAAAGAAAAAAAAATCCTGTCCTGACTGGAAAAAGAATAGAGATGCACACCCTAGAAATGTTGCAGGGGTGCAGATATCAGCAGCTTATCCTGGCAAATACCAAGGCACAAGAAACCTGCACACTGTAACCACAATTAATTCAGGAGCTGTAACTTTTAGAGAAATCCAGTGGAGTTTATTGGCTCATAACTGCGTGAGGGATGGAAGCACCACTGTGTGCGCATACAGTTTTGAGCTCCATGTTGATTTTTCTAAAATTTGCATGTTTTGAATGCATGCCGCTTATCAGCGTGCAGATTTCTTGAGTCCCCATCCCAACTGGCACCTGCCCAGAGTAAACCGCTCCCTCCCCCGTGCTGTGATCCTGGGCTGATCCCTACTGGGAGTGGTGATTTTAATATTATTTAGGAATGCCCTCAAGGGCTGAGACCCACTCAGAGTGGAAATATTTAGCTGAAGCCCCTCCATGGCTCCCTCATGGGTTTGGAGCCACTATAAGCAGGAAACTAAATAAGCCAGTGTTGCTGCATATGCTCTTTCCCTTCATCCCTCTGGCTTACAATCCTAGCCTTGCCATCGGATTACTACTGCAGGATTCTGCTGTGTTCTCTTACAGAGTGCACATTTTTCCTTGTGTTGGTGGGAAACTGTGTGGACAGTGCTTTTCAACATGTATTTATCATCAGAGCAACCAGTTTCTGACTATATTGAGGTGTCAATGAGAGCCCTAATTGTAGCATGTTACTGCTACCTCACATTTCTCAGCTGTGCCATATCAGGGGGTAACCCTGAATGCTGCCTGATCCATCGCTAATACATCTCATTTAACTGCCTCCTAAAATTAAGTTTCAGTCTACCTATGTGCCCTTTAATTGGCAGCTGAAGTATTGGTGGGCATTTCCCAGTCAACCAATTTTTGGAGGTGTCCCACTTAATCGTTCCACTGTGTGGCCAGATGGGAAGAAGACTATTTGGGAATATGGCACCCTGTGCCCTGACTTTCCCCCCTCCACCAGATTGGGACAGACATCACCGACAAAGCAGGACTTTTCTGATTCCTTTTAGCAGTGGACTCAGAATGCTACTATCATCTGCAAGCTGCACAGACTCCAAGACAGACATTGCCAATGAAGCCAACACCTTTTGCTCACTTTTTTGGGAGCACTCAGGATGTTATCATTACTTGCAGCCTGAACAGCCTCTGGTAGACACAACCTGGTCTGGCTGATCTTATCATCAGTAATGGGAGCTACAGCTATTTAATAGACATATGCCCATCAGTAAAGCACCTCATGTATCAGCCCTATTAACTTTTTAGCAGCTGGGATTTAAAGGGATGTTTTCACCTGACTCATTCAACAACAGTCTCACCAAAACGTAGCTGAATCACTGGCTTGTCTTTCTTAATTGTTTGTAGTCATGTTAATGTTGTTGTGGCATGCATTTGACTATTTTGTTTGGGAAGGGGGGGTCCTGGCTTTCCACAGGGGTTTTGCTTGTCAAGATTATTTGATATACAGTAGGTGGCTTCTGCACACGTTAATAACTTCTGGTTACTCTTGCTAAGCAAGTTTCATGCTCTTGTGTTGGGTGAAGCTGATACCTGTCATTATGCAACTTTTGCCTGGTCTCCACCTGACTAGGAGCAGTATATGGTTACCCAATATCACACCTTTATTACCCCCTTTCAAGGGCACCCCTCCAAGTTGGAAGGGGATGTATGGGGCAAGTGTGCTTTATATTGGGAAATTTCTAACTCTGGGACCCATTCCTACTGGGAGCAGATGCCTCCCACATCACTTTGCTGAAGATGTTTTCTGGCAGAAGGTGGGAGCTGAAGCTGCCTTCTGACCCAGGAACATCACAGACTGAATGGAACAGCTACTATGGTCCTCAGGACTAGGGTGCAGGTGCAAAGTAGTGAATCTATTTCCTTTGTCATTACTTGTTTGCATTGGTGTTTTTCTATTGTTGTTCACTGTTATTGTTGTGGGGCTTGGAAGGGGGAGGAAAGGATCATGGAGTACAGTCTGGGGTGACTATTCTTACAGCTTCACTACAGGGGCAGTAACCATATAATTCTGTGTAGCTCACTTAGACTATGGATCATACCTATGAACTTAGCACATGGAATGTTAAAGGGGCCCAAGAAAAATGCCAGCAATATATGATTCTCTGACACCTGAAGAAACTCAATGCAGGGATAGCTTATTTACAATTTGAAAATGGAACTAGTGAATTACTTTTAGAGGGAATAGGTGGGATAGGTGTATGGGGTGGGTAACAGCAGTAAGAAGGGTGGAGTTGTGATCTTAATAGCCTGCAATATTGCCTTCCAGCTAGTTAAGAAATATTGGGATCAAGAAGATGCCAGGTACGTGTTCTTACATGGCAGGCTGAGCTTTCACAAGGTTTTACTTGGCACTGTTTATGGTCTAAACATAGACTGCCCTAGATTTTTTTTACAGACCTTGCCACATTCACCCATCTACTCATCCTGCAGGTCACGGAGTGAAGATCCACTCTCCAATCAAAGACACTTCTTGCTGCTTGAACCACCGACTGCAATATGAGAGACTCAGGTAAGGTAATGGATCATCAACTGGCTTGATGGTAGGCAGCAGAGGGTGGTGGTGGTAGGGGAACTCTCAACAAGGAGGGAGGTGACAAGTGGGGTGCCACAGGGATTGGTACTGGGACCAGTGCTGTTTGGGATATTTATAGTGGATATCTCATGTGGGATACGGAGTAGGATCAGTCTGTTCACTGATGAAATGAAGATGAGAGCTGTGGTGTATGACATCAAAGGGTGGAAGGGGTTACAGGTGGACCTGGAAAAACTACAGGAATGGTTGGAAAACATGGCAGCTGGGGTTCAATGTCAAGAAGTGCAAGGTACTGCACTTTGGAGCTAGGAACCAGGGCAGGAGCTATTAACTGGGAGGGGAGCAGCTCAAAAGCATTTAAGAGGAGAAGGATCTGAGGGTGCTTATGACGTGCAGCATGAACAACTCCACCCAGCGCAGGAAGGCAGCAGCAAAAACCAGCAGGATGCCGGGGTGTATATTGAGAGGAATCTCCTCTAGAAATAGGGAGGTGATCCTTCCTCTGTACAGGTCTCTGGTCAGGCCGCACCTGGCATACTGCACGTAGTACTGGCGCCCGTTTCTGAGAAAGGGTATAAAATTGTTGGAGGGGGTGCAACGGAGGGTGACAAAAATGATACAGGGCTTGGAGGTGAAATCCTATGAGGACAGATTGGGTGAGCTGAACATGTACACCCTGGAGGAGAGAAGGGATAGTGGGGATATGATTGAAATATTTAAATACCTTAAGGGGATAAACAAGGTTAATACAGAAGGGATTTTCCAGGTTAGCAGGGGGAGGGCTACGAGAGGACATCAGCTAAGACTGGAGAGGGGAAGATTCAGGAGGGAAATCAGGAGACAATATTTCACAGAATGTGTGGTGGACAGGTGGAATACTGTACCTGAGGAGGTGGTTGCCTGTAGTACAGTGGGTAGCTTTAAGAGGGTTGGGACAGGGTGGGGGGTTATAATGAGGGAGGGTGAGGGTGGGGCAGCTGCAAAATGAGGGGCTAGCTTCACATTTGAGCAGACTCAATAGACTGCAAGGCCTGCTTCTGCTGGCATGTTCATATGTTCATAAGTGCTGTTCAATGTATTTCAATGGAGTTTTCAACTTTGGTGCATAATTTTGCCATTTGTTTGCATATTTTGACACCACATTTTCAACATGACTCTTTGGGGACCCCACCTCTTGAACATTGGCAGTGGAATTATGCAAATCTGGCACAAAAGGCAACTTCAAGGTCATTAGGTGGAATCACATTTCAGGCAGGGTTTGAAAATTTTCACCACCATTGTTCATGAGGTGGGGTCATAAGAAGGCTATTTTTAAAAATTGGGGTCAAAATATGTAAAAATGGCAAAATTATGCACACACATTGACATTTTACTATGCTCACTCGTAACTTTGGTAATTTTAAATAGTTTGATCCCAAATTTTTAACATAGCCATTTTTTTACACCATGAACATGACAGCTGTCATTTTTCATATCCTGGCCAAAATGTGTTTTCGCACCTATGACACAAAATGACATTTTGATGCAGCAGAATGATGTTTCGGAGGGGATTTGAAAATGTTCACTACTGGGTTCATGATGTGGGGTAAAAGGAAGGCTATTCTGACAATCTGATTGCTGTCTTGTTGCAAATGTAAGCACAGGGCCCTCTTGGCCCTGCAAGGGGGGGGTGCGGTCTTAGGGTCAGAAACCCTAATGCCACATTTCTCTACTTTTGTCACTTTAATACTAACTTGTGCATTAATGAAGTTTTTTTGCAATGGCTTTGCCTTACTTTTTGAGATAGTATAATCATAACCTCATTTGCCGAATAGGCCCCAGCCTGCTTACTTCTACTCAATTAACAATTTCTGTCCTTCATTGTATGACTTGTTCAAGGGTGGTATCCTATGGGAATTTGCATGTTTTATTTTTTATGTTTTTTTATATTGCCTGTAAATGTTTGGGGGGGGACATGCACTATTTTTGTAGTACTCATTAAGATCTTTGTTTTGATATGTAGATTGTCCATTAAGTCCAAATATTGAGGGAGTTATAGCTTCTTCAAGTTGCAATGTTATCTTATGAGAAGCTGCATTTATTTATGTTGGCCTTACATTGTTGGGGCTGGATTATGTTTTAGTCTTGTAGCACTCATTATGATCTTTCTTTTTCTATACAGATTGTCCTCAAAGTTCAAATATTGAGTGAGTTACGGCTTCTTGAAATTCAAATGTGGGAAAAAACAAAGTGCAAAATCTTTTTTCATATGAAGGAATCCTTTTTCTTATGAAATGAAAAACCCATATAAACAAGCATTTGTCAATGCCGAATGTTTGCTTGCTGGCATTGACATTGGTAGTGTAGGAGTTACAGAGCTGCATAATAGGAATGGCAGTGAAGTATTGAACTGAAGCCAACCCTACCACCACCCTGCAGATACTGACAGGCATTGGGGTGTGCCTTTCGGTCATCAGGCATAACGGCCGTGCGATTTCACTACACCCTACCCTATAGACACCAACAAGTGTCACGGTGTGCCTTGGTGTCTTTGGCCCCTATGCTCACCCCATTCCATCAGGAAATATGGTGAGATGGGTGCTGTATAGGAGAATGGGGTGAACTTTGGGGCTGAAGAGTTCAAGGCACACCTCGATGCCTCTCACTGGCTGCACGGTGTGGGTAGGGGTGGAATGGTATGAGCATTACAGGTGACAATCCCAAGTCACACCCCTGATGCCTGTCATTCTCTATAGGGTGCGGCATTATGGTCAGAAACCCTAATACCTCAGACATTCATTAGTATTTTCACTCCAAATTTTCAACATGGTTTTTTGTGACCCCCACCTCATGAACAGTGGCAATATCAGTTTGTTAGCTGAAAGCTGCTTTTGCACAGTGATTATGGCATTTAGCACCACAGGTGTGAAAACATATTTTGAACAGGATGTGAAAAATGACAGCTGTACTGTTCATGGGGAGGTGTAAAAAATTGCAATGTTGAAAATCTGCAGTGAAAATATTAAAAAAACTGAAGTCATGAGCGTGCGTAGAAACTGCGCAATGCACACCCATAATGTAATTACTTTGGGGATATTTTACAGTAGATTGTCAACACAGGCATTTTGGGACCTCTGCTCATGAACAGTGTCACTGTGATTTTCTTTATCTGTCCTGAACAATGATTTCCCACAGCGACCACGCATTTCTGTGTGAAAACACACTTTGCCCATGTTGTGAAAAATGACAGCTGTACTGTTCATAAGGAAGTGTGGAAAAATGCCACTGGTGAAAATCTGGACTGAAAATATTACAAATTCATGAACTTACGAAGGTGCGTGGAAACTGTGCAATGCTCGCTCATAACACAGTCATTTTATGGACTTGTGTCACCAAATTTTTGGCATAGCCATTTTAAGACCTCTGCTCATGAACAGTGTCACTGTGATTTTCTTAATCTGTTGCAAACATTGATTTCAGCGACACTGACTAGCCATTATGCGCTACATGCGCGGAAACACATTTTGGTGAGATGTGAAAAATGACAGCTGTACTGCTCATGAGGAAATTGATAAAATGGCAGTATTGAAAATCTGGGTGCAAATATTAAAGTTGCGAACTTACGGGGCATGATAGGAACTGCGCAATGCAAGCTTGTAAAACAGTCATTTTTAGGACTTTTTTCACCAAATTTGCAACATAGGCTTTTTGAGAGCCCGCCTTATGAACACTGGCATTGTCATTTTGTTAATTGGTTCCGAATGGTGATTTCACGCACTGACTGTGAAATCACCCCTCGGGCCCGATTAACACAATGACAGTGCTCGAATTCATATGGAGGGGTCCAAAAAACCCCATGTTGAAAATTTGGTGCCAAAATTCCACAAAAATGCATCAAAAGTTGAAAAAACCCTATTTATTCCATTATACAGCTCACGGCATTTCCCAGTGCATGGTCGGCTTTTGAAGAGTGCAGACGTGTTCCCGATCCACTGAAGATCGTCGCGCCAGACACCGGAGGTAAGTATGGGGTGAGGTGGGGGTTTGGGGAGGCAGGGTGTGCAGAGGGTGGTCGTGGGTGAGGAGGTGGTCAAGATAGTCAGTAAGGGACCGTTGTTTTGGTTTCAGGTTGTTGTTTTTTTCAGGAAGACAACGTAGGACGTTTGTCATGCTGGGGTGGGTTCCGAGCATGGCAGCTGGAAGGCTGTTTGGGGGGGCCATGGAGCTGATGGGGGATTGGGCACCCCCATCAGCCATAAGGATTTTTGTCATGCTGGGGTGGGCTCCCAGCGTGGCACCTGGAAGGCTGCAGGGGGGGCCGTGGAGCCGATGGGGGATTGGGCACCCCCGTCGGCCATAAGGATTGTTGCCATGCTGGGGTGGGCTCCCAGCGTGGCTGAATTTATGTTCCAGGAAGACAAAGCAGAGATGTATACAAGCAGGATTGCCAGCAATATGCTAATCAACACTATCTTATCGCTGCTCACTGAAGTGGAGCTCTCCCTTTCAACTGTATGGCACTGCATTTTCAACTGCTGTCATAGACAGCTGCAGCATTCATTGGTGAACTGTGGCCATGCCTGCAAACACACAGACTGAATTGGAAAACAGGGTGCCACACCTACAAAAACTCGGATGATGGCACTATGTTTCTTGCACATGAGTGCAAGCAAACATAAAAAGGATGCATTCATACAAAAAAAGAATTAGAGAAAACTGAAGTCCAAATTCTTTCTTCATATGAGGGCATTCTTTTTCATATGAACAAAAAAAAACTAATGAAAAAGGATTCTTTCATACGAAAAAAGAATCTGGACTTAGTTTTTTTTTTCCCATTCTTTTTTTGTATGAAGGGATCCTTTTTTGTATGCATTTTCATTCATACAAAAAAGAATCCCTTCACATGAAAACAGAATAGGGAAAAAAACTAAGTCCAAATTCTTTTTTCATAGAAAGCTATCCTTTTCATATGGACCAATTCTTTTTTCAAATGCCCATACGAAAAAACAGAAGCAAGTTACGAAAAAGGATTTTTAAATGTGAAAAAAAAATACATTTCTGGGTCGATTGTCCATAAACCAACTGCATAATCAACTGAATGGGGCCTCAATGACCAAGATATATGTGCTGGTATCTCTCCAGTATGTCATTTTTGTGGGTTTTGAATTTATTTTTTTTATTTAAAACAGAAACAAGATGGCGGCCATACAAAAACAGATTTTTTTCCTCACAAAAAAGGATTACCCTCATACAAAAAAGATTCTTTTTCGTATGGACCAAATTATTTTTTCATTCCAAGCAGCTATCCAAAACACTGTACTAAGCATGCTCAGAACTGAAATTTTAAAATTTAACAACTTTGGAAAGGATTAATAATTTTCACCAAACCAGTGAAAAGCACATGTGTGGGCAAAGCCCTTTCTACCCTGAAAATTTCAGGCTAAAATTCCAAACCATCTGGGCGCTAGATGATGACAAAAAAAACCCAGCAAAAAACAGTGATTTTTTTAACATTTTGTTTGCTATCCGGATTTCAGAATCTGCACATCTGACTGGAACAAAACGAGGCATATCAAGACTTCCACCTCCCAGGACTGCACGTGCAACATTTTGTGCAAATCAATTGAATGGTTGTGAGGATATTGAAGTGCAAAATTTGAGGTTTAACATAGAAACCTCAGCTCAAACCTAACTATAGTGGCACTACAATGCCACTGTAATATATAAATATATATATATATATATATATATATATATATATATATATATATATATAGTATATCTATCTCATCTGTATCTATCTATCTATCTATATATATAGATAGATAGATAGAATATAGATCGATAGAATATTTACAATTGTAACTACACTGTGATGTTGATGCCCAATCAGTAAAAGAAGGGGATAAAACTTTCTTTAGATATGCTGTATAAGCGACAACAGGAAAACCAAAGGGGGATTGTAACGATAAATGGGAAAGAAGGGGTTTGCAGGGAGGAGGATCAAAAGAAGGCAGACATATAGAACAAATACTTTTGTTCAGGATTTACATAAGAAGGGGTAGGTGATGGGCCTAAGGTAAGGGATGAGGGCATAAATGGTAGGAGGTTGACACAAGTCCTTTTACAGAGGAGAATGTCCTCAAGGTACTAGCACAATTAAAAGTAAACAAGATAATGGGACCTGATGGGGTGCACACCTGGACACTGAGGGAGCTCAAAGAAGTGCTGACTGCACCTCTGACAACTCTGTTCAACTTATCATTAGAAACAGGGGAGGTTCTAAGGGACTGGAGGAGGGCAGATGTGGTCCCACTTCACAAATGTGGAAACAGGGAGGAGGCAAGGAATTACAGACCTGTCAGTTTGACTTCAGTAGTGGACAAAGTAATGGAAACACTACTGAAAGAAATGATAGTGGAATACCTTGTAACCAGTGGATTACAGGATCCAAGGCAACATCGTTTCACAGGGGGGAGATATTGCCAGACAAACCTGACTGAGTCCTTCAACTGGGTGACCAGGGTAGTGGATCAGGGAGGAGAAGTAGATGACGCCAACCTGGATATTAGTAAGGCCTTCAACACCATTCCACACAGAAGACTGATGAACAAGTTGGCCTGTCTGGGAGTGGGTCAAAAACTTATGAACTGGGTAAGAAGTTGGTTAAGCAAGAGGAGTCAGAGGGTGGTGGTAAATGGTGTCCACTTTGAAGAAGGAAAGGTGACCAGTGGGGTGCCTCAGGGCTCAAGTACTAGGCCTGGTCCTCTTCAATGTTTGTATTAGTGATATTGTAGAAGGACTAGAAGGGAAAGTATTCTTGTTCATGGATAACACAAAAATCTGCAACAGAGTAGACACACCAGGGTGGTAGAAGAAATTAGGGATGATTTGAAAAAGTTGGAAGAATGGTCAAGGATTTGGTTGCTTGGTTTCAATGCAAAAAAAGTGCAAATTCATGCACTTGTGGCACAGAAACCTGGTGGCTTCATACCAGGTGGGAGTGGAAGTACTGGCAACCACCAAACAGGAAAGGGACTTGGGGGGTAATCATTTCTGTTGAGCTGAAGGTAGCCAAGCAGTGTGATAAGGCAGTGGGGAAGGCTATCAGGATGCTTGGGTGCATAAGGAGGGGTATCACCAGTAGGAAGAAGGAGGTAATATTACCCCTGTACAGATCATTTGTAAGACCCCACCTCAGGTATTGTGTCCAGTTCTGGAGGCCCCTTCTCCAGAAGGACACTGATAAGGTGGAGGCGGTACAAAAGAGGGCTACCAAAATGGTGCAGGGCCTGCACCAAAAGCCCTACAAGGACAGCCTCAAGGAACTGAATATGTACTCTTTGGAGGAGAGGAAAGAAAGGGGGGAATATAATAGAAACATTCAAATACATAACAGGTATTAATAATGTACAGGAAAGTAACATTTTCCATAGAAAAAGAAGCTTGAAGGCAAAGAGTCATGCTATAAAGTTGGAAGGGGTAGGATCAGAGGAAATGTGAGGAAATTCTTCTCAGAGAAGGTGGTGGATGCCTGGAACAGCTTTCCAGCAGGGGTGGTGGGTGCCCAAATGGTGATGGGATTCAAGTGTGCATGGGATAGATACAAGGTGACCTTGATAGTAAGGCAAGGGGAGGAGACAACTGGAAATCAAGTAGGGTCTATGGTGGCACAATAGGCAGGGAAAACTGGACAGACTAGGTGGGTCAAAAGGTCTTTATCTGCTGGCAACTTATATGTTTCTATTTAACTAAATTAATTACTCAACTATTGTTACAGTACATATTTGGTAGTTGCATTTTTAACAAAATAATTTTATGATAACATTTGGCAATGGGAATTTGTATCATTTTTAATTATTTCTTGAAGGTAGCGTTGTCCACACCCTGAATATTAGCTCCCTGAACACTACTAATAATAAGGCACTCATTTAAAAGTCAATGAAATATTGAAACACTCTCTATCCTTCCCTAGGTGGCCAGGGTTAGTGTCTTGCCCCCCCCCACGCGTGCACGCACACCACACACACACACACACACACACACATACACACATATACACACACAAGCAATTTCTCACGTCTGCATCCTAATTCCCACACATTAATTGTAAAATAAATTGTTGGCTCCTGGCTCTGTGATGTTGATGATGCTAGACAGATTGACCAGGCACTGCCCAGCATCTTCAAAATGCATTCTGAGCAACCCAACTTAAAGTAGCATTTGACTGATAATGCCACCCCATACAAAAATTAACCATCTCTGTTCCACAGTCCCTGTAACACTCATTACCACTCTCATACCCCTCCTTGCCATTTTTAATATTATATCTACTTTTCTTTACTCCCATCCTCAGTCATAACTGGTTAATCTTGTCCTCCTGTCAAAATTAACTACCTCCCTTTCCCATGACCATTGTAGCACCTGATCCACCAAGTTCTCTTCCCCATCAATTCCATATTGATTTAAATTGCTTTGTTATAAAAAAAGGGTTTTAGAATCCTAGAAACTTCATTGGACACATCACCTGACCATTGGTCAATTACCCTATTTAATCCACTCTTTTATTTTACTGATCTACATTCTCAAGCAAATAGTAACCTTTAACAAAGCATAAAGTCAGTATGCTACTGTTTGTCTAGCAACTTAACATGTTCCTTAAAGCAGCAGTGCAATGAAAAATGTTTTTTCCAAAAAGCTAATTTCAGCTACAGCTAATTAAAATATAGTATTAGCATACCAGTTAAATCTATTTTCCAGGTACCTCCTATGCTGCACACCATGTTGATTTTCTGAATCCTAACCCTTATTAGTAGCCAGCCTGACAGTGCAGTTGTAGTGCTACCACTCATGATGCTGGCGACCTGGGTTCAGGAATGAGCCTGGAGCATCAGAGGGTCTGCCTGGGGGATGTTGGATGAGGGTCATATGACAGCTCACCTCCTCCGGGGTGGGTGGCCGTGAGTTCTGGCATGCGAGTGACACCCAGTGTAGATTTGGTGTATACTGGCTGGGACCATGTACTACAGGGGTGGAGGTGAGATAGACATCTGTGGGAACATCGTGGAAGCACACTCTCCATGTGCTGAAGTCATTGCACAGCCCCACTGCCAGAGGAAACTACAGGCAGAAAACCCTCAGGAACAATAACAGAATGTTGCTCCCAGGGCACCCGCCTGATTGACACTCCAGGTGTAAGTCTGAGCCAGGGCCTCTGGTTGATCTCGATCTCTCCCCTCTCCCCAAGAAGACCCACCAAGGGGCCAAGCTGTGGGCCACCAACTCTGGGCAGCTTGAAAGGTTGTTGGGTGAGCAGTCCAAGGAGCCAAACAAGGGGTGCATCCCTGCCTGAACCAGAGAGACCAAAGAGAACTGAAAAAAAAAAATCCTAACCGCATTTAGTCTAGAAAATTGTAACCAACATCACTGTTCACCCAGCCAAGGTGGGGTATTAGAGGGCACTCAAAGGTTTGACCCTGATACAGAGATGTTCTTTAGTGGGCCCAAGTTTGGAGATGGGGGGCCCGATTTTCAAACAGGGTTTAAACTGGCACATGTTTCATTGAATCCCCACCTGCAGCGAACCCCTTTGTGAACCAGGAACACTGCACCAGATTCTGGTACAAAAGGGGTCCTGGCACCAAAGTCCCCGGAGCTGCTGCGAGTGGAGTGGTGTGACAAACAGGTGGCACATGGGAGGGGTTTAAAGGAGGCTGCTTTCATCCCCTGCCCATTTAAAAGCTGGTCCCAGCATTGGAATATTGGGGGGGGGGTAAGAAACCCATAAGCCTGACCATTTTTAGTCAGATGTGCAGTGTTAGGAATACCATTATATGCTGTGGCAGGACAGTTGGTGGGAGGTGTCGCCACACAGCATTGCCATGTACATTGCACAGAATCACCTAAACTGTAAGCTGCATTTGTCAGATCACAATCCTGTACCAGAACAACTGCTTCAGTCATCCGGAAACTGCATATTCCGATAGCTGTCACACATCTCCAAAAACTGCATAGAGTGCCTGAATGTGAATTATGTGGTGCCATTGTGTGACATGATGCTTACATACTGTCTGATCTGTGATGCTCGTGATACACATCTCTAAGTGTGCTTGCAGACATCATGCCATGTTGATAACTTAAAAATGGCATGTGTGTATGGCTCTCCAGTAAGCAGGTTGAATAACTGAACAGAAATAAGGAATGAAAAATAAATACAAAGAAATAGAAATGAACATTCAACAGCATTCCTAACACTGCACATCTTACTAAGAATGGTCAGGCTTAGGGATTTCTAACCCCACCACCCACCCAGCCAGAGAAGTCCCAATGTGTGGCACAAGGCTGTTAGACCAGCTCAGGGCTGGGCTAACCCCAGTCAATACTTGCAGCCACAGCGAGGCTTTCAAAATCCCAATTTAGGGGATGCAGCAGCCCTTCTGTGGTGCAAGCCCCCTTCCAACTTGCCCCCCCCATATTTGGTGTATGGGAGACACAGGGCTAGTTTGGGGCAGGGCACCTGCAGGCAACATTTCCTAAAATTGGGTTTGCCACATATTTTGACACATGGTGTCTCTTGCATCAATTCTGTTTGATGCAGGCACCTTACGTCAAAATTGGGGCTTTGAAAATTGAACCCCGGGTGTCTGGAGTTTGTTTAGACAGTAAATAAAAGTAGATCCACCCCTGTTAGTCTCCTAGGTACAGCAGAACCACTTGCAAACAGATAAATACCAGCACTAAAAAAGTCAGTCATAAAAAAGATTTATATAATCACATTGGCACCTATGCACTATGACTACATGTCATGTATCCGGGGTGCTGTAGGAAAACCCAAGTCATGCAGCCACACATCGGGGGTCCTACGAACTCCTGCAGCATTCACTACAGGGGGATACACCCTTTCTGCATCTGATCCCCCAGCTGCTCATGCTGTTATGTGCACTCACATTCTGAGGGAGTGTCGGGGGGCAGGGGTGCCCGCACTCCAAACCATTCACTACTGTGTGGAGTGCCAGGCGAGGGAGACACAGGCTATGCAGGCAGGTACCCTGCCATAACTGCTGCATCACCCCCCACATAACACACCCACCACATGCAGGAAGACCTAAACATCCCCTGCCATTGCCATCCCAGCCCTCCAATCAAGCAGGGAGGGCTAGGGCAGCCATTTGGGCACTTGCTCATTCTTGTTTTCACTATGGGACTGGCAGCATCCCACATTCCCCTTCTCCGCATAGAGCCGTGGATCCACTCACGGACCTGGTCAGGCATATGATTGGATGCTTGTCTGTGTTCTCCAATCTGCCCTCGCTCACCACTATGCCGGGGGGCAGGACAACAGACAGGTGCACTGCAGTGTCCATGGGTGCAGAGCTGCATGGGATAGGGAGGTGCCTATTGCATGTACCCAGGCCCAAATGGTGCATATAGAAATAGAAAAATAGAAACATAGACATTGACAGCTGATAAGCATCACTTGGCACACCAAGTCTGCCTATTTTCCTGCCTATCGGATAAGCTGCAGATCCTAGTTTTACCAATAAACCTACTTCCTCCTACCTCCCACTAGAATTGCCTTATGTCTGTTCCATGCATACTTAAATCCCCCCACTGTTTTTGATCCCAGAACTTAGGAAGGCCATTCCACGTGTCCACTACCCTCTCCAGGAAAAAATACTTCATCATGTTGCCCCTGAGTTGTTCCCCCTCTATCTTCAAATTGTACCCCCTTGTTCTTGCACATCACTTTTTCTGAAAGATGCTACCCTCTTGGACTTTGTTGATTCCCTTGAGGTACTTGAAAGTTTCTAACATGTCCCCCTCTTCCTCCTTTCCTCGAGGGTATACATGTTAAGCTCTTTTAGTCTCTCTTCATATGGCTTCTGGTGCAGATCCTGCATCATTTTAGTTACTCTCCTCTGGACTGCCTCCATCCTGTCTATGTCCTTGCGGAGATGGGGTCTCCATAACTGCACACAGTACTCCAGATGGGGTCTCACCAACCATCTGTACAGAGGGATAACAACTTCCTGTTTTCTACTGATGATGCCTCTCCCTATGCATCCCAGTATCACCCCAGCCCTCCTTACTGCCTTCCCCCATTGCTTGCCTATCTTTAGGTCATTTGATATGACTACCACCAGGTCCCTTTCCATTTTTGTTGTCGTTAATACCTCCCCCCATACTCTTCCCTTGGGGTTTTATTTCCCAATTGCACTTCTTTGCATTGAATCTAAGCTGACATACTTTTGACCTTGCCATCCTTCTATCCTTTCCAACCACCTTTGTGTATCAGCCCTGTTGCAGATCTTTGTGTTGTCTGCAAAGAGGCATACTTTTCCTTCCAGTCCATCTGCAATGTCACCTATAAAGACATTAAAGAGGACCTGTCCCAGTACTGAACCCTGTGGTACCCTGCTAGTAACACCACTTTCTTTGGATTGGACATCGTTTACTATTACCCTCAGCATCCTGTTGTCCAGCCAATTTTTTACCCAGGTTACCGCCCTGGGACCCACTCAGAGGCTGGCAACTTGTTTATTAATCTTTTATGTGGAACTGTGACAAATGCCTTGCTAAGGTCTAGGTAGGCCATGTCCACAGTCCCTCCCTGGTCTACTACTTTGGTCACCCAACCAAAGAAATTTATTAGATTCATCTGACATGACCTTCTTATCATGAATCCATGCTGCCTTGGGTTCTGTGTCCCATTAGCCTCTAGGTACTCAACAGTTCTTTCTTTCAGAAGTGATTCTATCATTTTCCCCACCACTGAGGTCAAACTAACAGGTCTGTAGTTTTCTGTTTCTGCCTTGCTCCCACTTTTGTGAAGGGGAATCACATCCACCCTCCTGCAGTCTTCAGGTACCACACCCTCCTCCCATGATTTGTTAAAAAAGGTAGTAAGTGGTGCCACTAGTTCTCCTCTTAGTTCTTTTAGAATTCTGGGGTGAATCTTGTCAGGCCCCATTGCTTTGTCCACCTTCAGTTTTAGGAGTTCCTTCAGGACCCTTCTACTGTGAATGGACTGGTATTATCCCCTCTATCCAGTGTGATTCTGTTATTTGGTTTAGGTACCCCCCCCTTTTGTGAATACTGAGCAGAAGTATTCGTTCAGTATCTCTACTTTGTCACTGTCACTTTCTGCCCACCCTCTCCCCTTAATTAAGCCTCACTATCCCTCCCCTGGTCTTTCTTCACTCCCTAATGTACCTATACAAGGTTTTATCCTCTTTCTTAACTCAGCTGGCTATCTTTTCCTTGATTTGGACCTTTGCTATTCTGACTGCCTTCCCCACTTCCTTCTGCTTTAACTGGTACAGTTCTCTGTCCTGCTCCTTCTGCATGAGCTCATACTTCCTGAATGCTATCTTTTTCTCCCTAACCTTCCCTGCCACCACTTTTGAGAACCATAATGTTTTTTTTCCTTCATTTTGTTTTATTTACTTCACACAAAGGCTTGTTGCCTCTGACATGGCAGCTTTGATTTTTCCCAATTGTTCCTCCACCCCACCTTCTTGCCCATCTGCTAGTGCTTTTCTGTGGCACTCCCCCATTTTGCCAAAGTCAGCCCTCCTAAAGTTCAATACCCTCACCTTTATGTGACTTGACTCTATGGCTGTGTGTATCGTGAAACACACTGTTTGGTAGTCACTTGTTCCCAGATGGCTACCCACTTCTACATCCAAGCTCCTCTCTCTGTCCCTGTTTAACAGTACCAGGTCTAAGATTGCTCCCTCCTGAGTGGGTTCCAACACTAGCTGTCTGAGGCAAGCCCACTATAGGGCATCAAGAATTACCCTGCTCTTGGATGTGGCTGCAGCAAAGGTGCTCCAGTTAACACTTGGCATATTCAGGTCCCCCATCAACAACATCTCCCCCTTTTCTGCCATTCTAAGAATGCCTTCTATGATTTCCTTGTCCATTTCCTTCCCCTGAGATGGGGGGATCTGTAAACTACCCCGGTACAGATTGTGGTACCATTTACTGCCTCCAGGGTGACCCACAGTGCCTCCTCTCCCCCCTGTTTACCCTTTAGTTTCATTGCTTTGATATCTTCTCTTATGTAGAGAGCTACTCCTCCTCTTCTTTTACAATCCCTGTCCCTCCTGTAGATTGTGTACCCTGGTATGTTGACATCCCAGTCATGGTTCTCTGTGTACCATGTTTCTGTGACTGCCATGATATCCAGGTGTACATCTTCCATCAAGGGCCACTAGTTCATGGAGCTTGTTACCCAGACTTCATGGATTGGTACTCATCACCCTCCATTTTTTGATAGCCTTACCTCTTTTAGCCCCATCCCTGTCCTTACTGTCTTTTCCTTTTTCTCCACTGACCCCTGTCCTGCTCCCTATCGACTTCTCTACTGTAGAGTTTACCTCACTAATGATCCTGTTTTGTCGGGGGGGGAGGCTGGGATTTCCGTGTTTCTTTTCAGTGCCTCCCCCCTTGGCTAGTTTAAATGTTTGCCAGTGAAGCATTTAAACCTATCACCTAGGATCCTGGTCCCCTCATGGACAGATGCAGACCATCATACCAGTATAGGCCTGCACCCCTCCAGGTGGTCTCCAATCCCAAATGAAGCCAAGACCCTGAGCTCTGCACCAGTTTTTCAAACATTCATTGAATCTCATGGTGCAGAGTACCCTAGCCTCACCCATGCCATAGACAGGCAGCACCTCTGAGAAGGTTACCATGTGTGCTACTTGTCTAAGGTCCCTCCCCAACTCTACAAACTCCTCCTGCACTGCTCTGATCCCATTCCCATCCAGATCATTTGTCTCTAGGTGGACAATGATGTCCATCTCCCTCTCCCATGCTGCTGCTCCCTCGATCCTGAGGATTTGCATCCAGTCCCTACCAGCCATGGCACCAAGCAGGCACCTTACCTCCCTTCTTCTCCATTCTACCCTCCTAATGATTGAGTCTCCCTCCATGAACTGTTTCCTTGCCCTGTGAGATCCCGTGCCACCCTCCTGTAGGTGTCCTTTGTGGAGGTTCCCAGCATCCTCCTTGGTCTCTACTGTGGGTGTCTCCATTGAGGAATCACGTTCTGCCAGAATGGTGTATGAATTGTGGAGAGGTACAACTGGAGGAATGCGCCTCTGATCCACCACTGTCACCCTTCCTGAGCCCACTGTTGTCCAACTGCTCCTCTTTCTTAGCAACCTCTGAGGTGGCAGCAGTGGCTCTGATGGTCCCTGGGTGGGGGAAGAGGTTTCTGAATCCTCGCCAGGTTGGCCTGAAGACAGGCAACCTCCTCCCACAGACCAGAGAGGTGCCTGCAAATAGGGCAGCATTACAGCCTGCAGAATGTCTCCTGAAAGACTGCCACCCCACAGCCAGTGCATTGCACCATTCCCCACATATCTCTCTCTCTCCCTTCTTGTTTATTTTGTTTTTCCTTTTTGTTAGTGTGTGTCAGCATGTACGTGTACCACCTATGCAGCATGCTGGGCTGTTAAGGTTATGACAGGTGTATGTCCTTTGCTCTTTTGAGGAAGAGATGTCAGAACATCTGGTAAAAAGGAAATGATGTGGTTGGGGTGGGTGAGGAGATGGGCAGGGTGGGTGGGACCAAGCCTGTGCCCTCAAGAAACAATTAGCTACTGCTCTGACCAACCACCCTGGTGAGTGTTTTCCTTCCTTTCAGCAAGCAACCTGCTCAACAATTTAAAAGAAAATATACCCTGCAAAAAACAGTTTTAATCAGAGAAAAATAAAGCAGTAAACTGTACAACCTGTAAGCACAAAACAGTAATAAAACCTGTAAGCACAACCTGTAAGCAGAAAACAAAATAATAACACAACAGTAACTGCTTAGCCAAAAGAAGCCTTAATGTTTCTTCTTGCTCTGTTAATGTTGCTCCTTGCTCTGTCTTTTCAAGCAAACCATAGAAGAAAAGAGCTCAGGTGAAGCTAAGTGCTTTATGCCAGCAAACCTAGTCTTCACTAGGTACTGAGCATTTCTTCACATAACGTGCCCCACAGCTGGTACTAAATTGTGCAAAAATACAAAAAAGTTACCTGTGAGAACAGCGAGATTGAACAAAACTGCCATAGACCCTGACTGGTTTTGCATGATTAGTGCCTCATCAAGAAGCCCCAGATGACTTTGTTTGTATTTTTGCACCATCCAGCACCATTTGTGGGTCCCTTTACTTGTAGAAATGCTCAGTATGTAAATAAATAAATCTTTGTTTTTTGTGACTGACTTTAGTGGTGCTGGTAGTTGTCTGTTTGCAGGAGTCTGGAGATTGTGCCTGGAGCATCCTGACTTACACAGACAGCTGAGGACTAATATTGGGCTATGAGTGCTAACCCCTCCCCCCGCTATGGCAGCTTGTGTTTCTTGCACTGGGAAACTCAGGCATTGATATTCATGGACCTGCCCTTCCCCCTTTACACTATAAGGGAGAATGCAAGCTGTGGGTCCAGAAGAGAGAAGAAGAGTGATTTGACTGGAGTGAGGGGACAGCAAGTCTAGCCACACCAGCTGCAACTGAGCCAAGGGGGCCTGTGGTCTCAGGGATAATAGCAGGATCCCTGGTTCCAAGTGACACCCAGTCCCCTTCAGCAAGTTCTTCGGGTGCTTAGGGGCCAGTTGCTTTTCCAATGGGAAGAACACCCCCAGAGGTCCAGCTGGGAGGAAGTGGACTTCATCCAGTGTCTAACCCTGAGAGGACAAGAAGATTGAAACCTGCTGTCATCAAGGGAGTTGTGGAGGGTCACTCTCAAGGGAGGTCACCAGGATCCAACAGGATCCACTCCTGTCATTGGTATGCAAGGAACAGAGCAACCATGTAAGTTAACCTTCAATGAGATTGCTCAGTGGTAGATAAATGTCATGTTAGTAGTACAGTAGCTATAGTAACTCTGGGGAGTACCCTGAATTAATGACGTGGGATGGGTCTGGGCATGTGTGCCTGTTTTGTTGGGCTACTAGGGCTATCAGTGTAGTTGTCAAAGGAAGGCCCACACAGCTGAATCAACTGTGGGAACACGGCGGTGGGGACTGGGGACAGGAGTCATGGATGGCGTCATTCAAGCTAATGGGGAACTTCAGGGCCTAAGGGCCCCCCAGGCGGACTGAGACAGAGAGAGTGAGAAAGCAGCCACAGCTTTCTTGAATCAAGGAGATTATTTTCTAGACTACACTGAACTTGAATTATTACTTTTTGGACCTGTGTAAGTAACTAGTATTGATTCTGTTTTTGGGGTGGACTTTTCTTAGTGTTAACTTTAATTTGCCAGGGAGGAACTGTAGCTGGGAGATATTTGCAGTCAGTTGTGACTAGACCTGTTACTTAGCCTTTGCGAAATAGGTGTCTGAAAGGAAGGAAGGCACTTTCTGGGGTGGAGGGTGACTTGCAGGTGATTGTTTCTGGAGCGGCATAGGTTTACTCCCACCCACCCTTCCCTCACCCCACCTGCTCCAAGCACATAACTTCCTTTATAGCAGGGGCTCTGACATCACTTCCCCAAAACTGCTAACAACATACACCCGTTCATATCCTTAAAGGCACAGCACACTGAATAGGGGGTAGAGACACTCACAAGCTTGCACACACTAAAACAAGAACAAAAAGCAAAAAGAAATCTGTAACTGGAAGGGACACAGACATGTGGGGAGTGGTGCAATGCAATGGCAGTGGAGCAGCAGTCTTCCCGGAGACATTCTGGACACTGCGTTGCTGCCCTATTTGCAGGCACATCTCTGGTCTGAGGGAGGAGGTTGTTCATCTCCATGCTGACCTGGCAAGGATTTGGGAAACCTGCTCCCCCACCCAAGGACCACACAGGCCACCGCCACTACCTCAGAGGTTGCCAGAAAGAGGAGTGGTTGGACCACAGTTGGCTCAGGGAGGGTGAGGGTGGTGGAACAGAGGTGCAGCCCTCCAGTTGTGCCTCTCCACAATTCATTCACCACTCTGACAAAGCATGGTTCCTCTATGGAGGCACCTGCAGTGGAGACCAAGGAAGATGCTAGGAACCTTCACAATGGAGACCCACAGGAGGGTGGCCCAGGACCCCACAGGGGAAGGAAACAACTCCTGGTGGGGGACTCAATGGTTAGGGGGTAGAACTGGAGGAGAGAGGGGAAAGAAAGGTAAGGTGCCTGCCCGGCACCAAGGCTTGGAGGGACAGGAATCAAATCCTCAGGATTGTGGGAGCAGCAGCAAAGGGGAGGGAGCTGGATATCATTATCCACCTAGGGATGAATGGCCTGGCTGAGAATGGGATCAGAGCAGTGCAACAGGAGTTTGTGGAGTTGGGGAGGGGCCTTAGATAAGTAGCACACACGGTAACTTTCTCAGAAGTGCTACCAGTCTATGGCATGGATGAGGCTAGGCTACTCCACACCATGGGATTCAATGACTGGTTGAAAAGCTGGTGTAGAGCTCAGGGATTTGGCTTCATTGGGGACTGGAGCTCCACCTGGGGATGCAGGCCTATACAGTTGCGATGGTCTGCATCTATCCTGGAGGGGAACCAGGATCCTAGGTGATAGGTTTAAATGCTTCAATGGCAAGCATTTAAACTAGCCAGAGGGGGAGGCGCTGAAGAGGAGAAGGGAAATCCTAGCCCCCCAAAAAAATCAGGGTAATTAGTGAGGTAAACACCAAGATAGAGCAGTCGATAGGGAAAAGGGCAGGGGTAAATGGAGAAAAAGACAAAGGCAGTAGGGACAGGGATGGGGCAAAAAGAATAAAGCCATAGAAAAATGGAGGGTAATGAGTACCAATGCCCATAGTCTAGGTAAAAAGCTCCCTGAAATGGTGGCCTTGATGGAAGAGGGATGCCTGGATATTGTGGCAATCACAGAAACATGGTACACAGAGAACTATGACTGGATGTCAACATACCAGGGTACACAATCCACAGGAGGGACAGGGAGGGAAGAAGAAGAGGAGGAGGAGTAGCTCTCTATGTAAGGGAAGGGATCAAAGCAACAGAACCAAAGGGTAAACAGGGAGGAGAGGAGGCACTGTGGGTCACCCTGGAGACTGGAAATAGATCCACAATCCGCACAGGGGTTGTATACAGACCCCCATCTCAGGGGGAAGAAATGGACAAGGAAATGATAGAAGGCATCCTTGGGATAACAGAGAAAGGGGAGATATTGCTGATGGGGAACCTGAATATGCCAGATGTTGACAGGAGCACCTTTGCTGCAGCCACATCCGAGAGCAGGGCCACTCTTGATGCCCTACAGGGGGCATGCCTCAGACAGCTAGTTTTGGAACCCACATGGGAGAGAGCAATCTTAGACCTGGTACTCTCAAATGGGAATGGAGTGAGGATCTTTGATTTTGAAGTGGGGAGCCATCTGGTAACAAGCGACCACCAAACAGTGTGGTTCAAAATAAACTTAGCTGTAGAGTCAAACCACACAAAAGTGAAGGTACTGGACTTCAGGAGGGCTGATTTTGTCAAAATGGTAGAGTGCCTCAGAAAAGCACCAGCAAACAGGCAAGAAGGTGGGGTGGAGCAACAATGGGGAAACATCAAAACCACCATCACAGAAGCAACAAGCCTTGGTGTGAAGCAAATAAAGAAATCAATATGAAAGGAAAACCACTATGGTTCTCAAAAGAAGTGGCGGGGAAGGTAAGAGAGAAAAAGATAGCATTCAGGAAGTATAAGGAAACACAGAAGGAGCAGGACAGAGAACTGTACCAGTTAAAGCAGAAGGAAGCGGGTAAGGCAGTCAGAATAGCAAAGGCCCAAACTGAGGAAAAGATAGCCAACTCGGTTAAGAAGGGGGATAAAACCTTTTCAATCAATCAATCAATCAATCAAAGTCTTTATTTAACCAGGCGATCACCATTGAGCAAGCTAATTTTCGAGGTGGGCCTGGGTTTGTTAACAAGGAACAAGGGACAAGATACATGGGATGCAACACACAAGAAAATAGTAATAATACAAATAAAGTGAGATACAATAATGCAGTATATACAAAGTATCAGCAGGTAGCATTGACAGTAGTATATGTTTGGAACAGAAGGTACATCTAGTTTTGGGTAGGACACAAGTTTTCATAAAAGTAAAGAAATATACATCAGATGCAGCGAACACAAATAAAACCTAATATAAAAAGATATATAGTGATACGATATGGAGAATTTAGAGCTGGAACCAGGGTCAAAGGAATGTGGAAGGACAGATATGGTAGAAAAGGGAGAGGGAAGAGTCGATTATAGATGTGATCAGTCTTTAACAGTAGTAATTGAGTGAGTTTGGACTTATAGGAGTCACTATTTAGGGTAGACAGGCACAGGACTCTTATTATGATGTAGATACAGAGATTTAAAAGCTGCTAGGCTGATGGGGTGAGTCATTTCAAAGTTTTTGCAGCTTGTTCCACAGTTGAGGAGTACAAAGCTGATGGCTGCTCTGCCAATGCGAGATTTTGCTTTGTAAACATAAAGATAGATGTATGAGGTGCTGGGCATACTTGCCCCAGAGTGCACAAGGGTAAACAGACAGAGATATACTGGGGCAGTTTATTTGAGATAGCTTTGTATGTCCAAACCGCAGCATTTTTTTTGCCATCTGTAAGCAAGGGATGACCATCCCACTGCCGTGTACAATGCACAGTGGTGGATTGAGTATGGAAGACCCATGATAAATCTTAAGGCTCTGTGATAAAGCGTATCAAGTTTGGCTAGGGTACCTGCAGGTCCCTGACTATATAGAAAGTCTCTTAATCCAATAGGGAAAGAAAGGTAGTTTGAACTAGTTTCAGTTTACTGCTCTTGTGAGGAGATTATTAATCCTAAAGAATGCATCAAGTCTTTGTCTAAGTTTCTTTGCTGTTCTTCTAAGTGATCTGTGAAAGTAAGTCTGTTGTTCAACCAGACCCCAGGTACTTGAACTTTGGCATGAGTCCAACTGCTCACCTAGAATGGTAGTGATCTGCAGGAGTGTCAAAGCAATTGCAGGATTTATTGCATTTTGAAGGGGTGAGAGGAACATTGCTTTGTTTTTTTTTTGCATTTAGAGCATGTTTCGGTTTATAAACTAAGTTGCAGCAGATTAAATTCATTTTGAAGGGCTTTACAGGCCAGTTCAGGTGTGGGCTACTTAGCATAGAGTATAGTATCATCTGTGAATAGGTGTATTTGTGCTTTTGATGGGGTATCTACGCTTGTTAATATAATGGTGAAGAGCAAGGACCAAGAATGGAATCCTTATGTACACCCCTCAATAGGGTTTTGGTGGAGAAACTTCCTTCTGCCTTTACTTGTTGAAGTCGTCCTGAAAGGTAGTTGAGAACCATTTAAGGATAGGAATTCAAACCAATGTTCCAGAGGGATGACAGAAGCAGTCTGTGATCAACTGTATTGAACACTTTGCTTAGGGCCCAGTGAAAATCAGCGAGACAACGTTTTTTTGTCTAATCTGTGCTAGTCATTTGTCACCTCTATAGAGCAGAGATTGTACTGTGCTGTGCTCTAAAACCGATTGTAACAGGTTGAGCAATTTTTCTGATTCCAGTACTTCCAAGCTGGGAATCTACTATTTTCCCAGCGCCTTTGACAGGATTGGAAGTAGGAGATTGGCCTGTAGTTATTGAGGTCAGTGAGGATCTCCTGACTTCAAACAAAGGGACCACAAGTACATTTTTTCCAATGGGCAGTAGGTCACTCTGGGACAAGGATATGTTGAAGAGATGAGTAATTGGGACTGCAGGACATGGTAGCCAACCTTTTAAGAAGTCACGGGTCAATGAGGTCGGCCCTGGCACTTTTTCCTAGTGTCCAGCTGAAGGAGAAGATCTTCAACTTCTTTCAGGAGGTAGGCTGCAGAGAAGGATGGACTGGGGATGGGTTTTTCTTTGTATCTAATCTAAGTTGTTGGCGGAGGATATTCGCAGCAGAGTAGTCCAAGTTAGCCCTGCAGTGGCAAAATGATTATTGAGAGCATCGGGATAGACGGTCTGTTGGAGATGACAATATGTTGATCAATCAATTTAGTAGGTAGGAATTTACAGTGTTAGTGACCTTCAATGTCTTGATAGTCCTCCAGAATTTGGAGGCATTTCTTGAGGAGCCTCTAGCTGACAGCTGTAGAAATTAGCTTTGGCTTCTCTGACTGTTGGTGCAGAGGTTCCTCGCCTCCAGAAAGAATTGTAGCCATTTATTAAATTGAAGTTTTCCTAGCAGTTCTCCAGAGTACATCTCTACTCGCAGCATCTTTCTGTGGCTCCTGTAAACCCCAACAGGATTTGTTTCTGGGTACAAACTTTCTACTAGGGAGCATATTTGTTGAGAGCCTTAGTAGCAATTTCTGAGAAAATATCATAAGCTATAGTCAGGGACTTGGCTAGATAGAAGTCCTGCTATCGATGGAGTCTCTTAGGTCTGATATATACCAGAGAGACAAAGTTGAGTATGCACCTTTAAAGGAGAATTTTGGTACAGTTGTGGATTTAAGAGTGGATCTTACACACTCGATGAAGCAATGGTCACTAATATCAGAGAAAAGACAACAGCATGGAATAATAAATGGGTTTATTAACTAAATGATATCCAAGAGAGTACTGTTATTAGGGTTGGAGCTTGTTAGGACGAGTAGATTACATTAGCTGTGACAACCCAAGGGAATCACAGGAACATTTTAAGTGGGTGGATGCACTGAGAGCCAGTCTAAGTTGAAGTCCCTAGTATGATACATCTTAAGATGCTGAACCCAGGATGTTTTTGAGCTGTTTTAACAACTGCAGTCCAGCTGATGGGGGTCTGTAGCATCCTCATTATACATAATGAGACACCGTGGTACTTTCAATCTTAATGACAAGCTTTTGAATATTTGGGACAGAGGCTGAGTCAATTATGGAGGTGGAATTTATCCTCTGATGTAAATAGCTACCCCACCACCTCTGGTTTGCCTGCCGGCTCTGAACAAAGTAGGAGGATGTTAACTCCATTGTTACTGGTCGCCAGTCGGAGCCTGGACTCTGTAATCACCAGAACATCTGGGAACAGTATGACATACCCAGCCCTGAACAAAAGTGATTTTTTTAATAGGCTACATACATTAACATGCACGAATGTAAGCCCTTGAGGCTTTGTAGCCTGCTGGGGATTCCATGGGTGCCAGAGGGCCTGGATTAAGCTCTAACATTTCCTGAGAGATAGTAAAGCAGGAACAAGAGTTTCCTGCAGAGTCCTAGGAGAAGTGTGGGTGGCTGGGCTCTTTCAGTTACGTGATTTGTCTATGCAGCATAGGGAGTTCTGAGGCTAGTTCCCAGTTTTCCTGATGCTGCATACAATAATACCCTGACTGAGAGAGTCAATGGGAGTAGGGAGGAGTATGCAGAAGGTGGTGTACCCCTGTGAGCAGGCTCTAGGAGAGTTCCTGTATGCCAGTGCAGGTGAAGGACCAGCAGCAGGCTAGGGGAAGTTAGAGCACATACAAGTTCTTCTACTTGATAGGAAAAGTCCCGGTCAGACAATGTAAAAAGAAAGCCATTCTCCACTCTAGGAGTTATTTTTTGATTCACATTCGGGTCCAATACATGTAAGATGAGAAGAGACAAGCATAGAAGCAGGTAATATGCCCTCATTATGAGATTATCACCCAATGGGCACTACAAGTGCGGGCAAGAGAAGGGATTCTCAATGGAGGAGAATTTCTTAATCCCTGCAGAATACTACTATAGGCAGTGGAGCCTGAAGCAGTAATACTTAAGTACATCTCCTAGTCAGGCTAATAAGGAAAGAGTTCACCTGACTATAGAGTAGTACTAGGCAGAGAGGCTTTGAAGCAAATTTCTTAGCTACTACTCTGGAGCAAACTAAGTACTAGAGAGATCACCTGACCTAAATCAACTGCCTTAGCAAGACAGGATATGCTACTGAGCAATAAGCAAACCTAAAGTACCAAAATGGTATGCCTCAGCAAGACAGAATGAGATAAAGCTGCTAGAAGGCTTAGTTGCAAAAAGGGGATGGGAGGAATTGCAGTTGTTGACAGTAAGTAACCAATAAATTAAAACATTAGATAGGAGTGGGTGGAGACTGTGTGCATTTAAAGGAGGCCTGGGAGGGGGAGGGGGTTGGACGAAAAATTATGGGGAAGTTTGCAGAGCTAGCACTGAATCAGTGCACATGCAGTTGGAGAGAAACTGTAGCGGGGGGAATGGTAAGTTACTTTACACAGGCTGAGCAGAACAGGCTAAGTTAAAATATATAAATTTCTTGCCAGCCCGGTGGCGCTGAGGGTTGAGGTGCTGGACGCCACACCTCGCGTCATGCCAGCGACCCGAGTTCGGGAACGAGCCCAGGGAGCTGGGGGTCGGTGGGGAGGGAGTAGGATCAAGCATCCGTAGGACAGCTCTCCTCTCCCTGTGGGGGATCCAAGGGCATCCCAGCACAGGAGGGACCCCCGGTGGAGACCGGAGGTACCTCAACTGCTGGGATCACAAACGTAGCCGGAGGCAGATGCCGGGCCAAGAGCGCCGGGCGCAAGCGTTTATCAGCCATTACGCCAGTGCACGCCCGCCGACATATGGGGCGAAAAGGTGGAAAAGGAGGGCACTGGTTGCGGCGGCATGATGGCCTTCCCGGCTGGACTCTCCCGGTACCTGGGTGCGTGACAATGCTGGATCCGGACTGGGTGGGTTGAGCTCCAGAGGAGTGTTCTCCCACCCCCGCCGCGGGGTAAAACCACGGGGTGAGTCGCGGGGCTCCAATTAGGTGGCATGGGGAAGTTCCTAGGGTCGTTGGACAGACCTGCAGGTGATGCCAGGATGTGCAGGTAAGCAGACCAGTGGCCCGGAGAGATAAAAATAAGAACAAAAAAAATATATATATATAAATTAGAAGCCGAGTACAGGTATGCAGGCTTACATTAAGCCACACGTCTCGGGTGCTCCTGTCTCAGGTGAGTGAGACCAGCCAATCAGGGAGCTCTACACAGGCATGGAGCCAATAGCGCTACCCTGAGAAGGCGCTGAAATTGAAAACAGCAAATTGCAAGTGATGATCCGGTTCAGCGTTCACACAGCCCAGAGAAATTGTGGCAATTTTTCAAGTGTCGTACCTTATCTATCTCTTTGGGGGGTGGGTGGATCAGGCTTCTTGCACCGTAAAGGCTATGGCTGGATCATGACCGCTGCCCGTGGGGGCAAGTGGCACATGTAAGAAAGGAGACAGCAGATTAAATAGGAGCAGATGGTGGGGGTGTCTAAACAGGGACATACAAAGAGAGCTGAGCACCAACTTGAAAGACAAGTCAGGGGGCGGTCTCAGACAGAGGCATGGTGCCGGCTAACTCAGGAATCCAAAACAAGCACAAAAGAACAGACTGATGGGGAGGGCAGGAGGGACAGAACAGAGACAGAGGAGGACAGGGGGACAAAGGAAGATGATTAAGAATGAAAGTCAAGGGCAGGAGCCTTAGGCTCAAGACAGAGACTACACAGATTTTACAATTCACTGAATTTTCTGACTAAGTCAAGTCAAGTCATTTTCATTTAAAAAAGATGCTCAATCCCGAAGGCTCTGGGTGCCGTACATTAAAAAGAGATAAAGAAATTTTTTCAGCATTTCATGCCATATAAATACAAAACAAAAGAAACATATATACATAATCATGATCGAACCCCAAAAGCATATAAAAATAGGTGGGTCTTTAGGCAAACCTTGAAAGTAGTAAGGTTCGGGGCGTCCCTAACTGCAGCTGGCAATGAATTCCAAAAAACGGGCAGGGCGACACTAAAAGCTCGGTTGCCCGCAGATTTTAACCTTGCTCTTGGAGCAGTTAGGAGGCCAGCATCAGAAGAACAGAGATTACGGGAAGAGGAGGATGGTATCAGCAGATCTGACAGGTAGCCGGGGCCCTGTCCGTGTAGGGCCTTATAGGTGAGAAACCCCACCTTGAAGAGCACTCTCCACCTGACAGGCAACCAGTGCAGTTCGTGTAGCACAGGTGTAATGTGACAGAATTTACTCTGCCAGCTTAAAAACCGGGCAGCAGCGTTCTGCACAAGCTGCAATCTGCAGAGAGAGCCCCCAGAGATCCCGAGATAGAGGGCATTACAGTAGTCAAGCCTCAAAGTGACTAAGGCATGTATCAAGGTAGGGAGGTCCAGAGGCAGAACAAGGGGCTTAATCCTGGCGATGTTACGAAGATGGAAAAAACAGGAACGAACCATGGAAGAAATCTGAACCTCCATGGTCAAATTCCTGTCAAACATCACACCAAGATTTCGCACCCAAGGGGAGGCCATCAATGACGCGGCCCCTAGCACAAGGCCAGTTGCCGAATCAGAGGCCATTCCATCACGAACTCTGTTCGACTCACTACCAATACCTCAGTCTTATCAGGGTTCAGTCTAAGCCAGCTGGAGGCCATCCAGTCGCCAATCTCAGCCAGGCAGATGTTCAGCACATCTACTGCGTTGGATGTTCCCGGAGCAAAAGATAAGCATAGCTGAATATCATCAGCATAGCAATGAAAACTCAGTCCATACTTTCTAATGATCCCCCCCAGGGGCAGCATATATACTGCGAACAACATTGGGGCTAACACCGAACCCTGAGGGACTCCACACAAAAGGAGACTGGGTGTTGATGAGAAATTTCCCATCACAACCCGCTGTCTCCTATTTGTGAGAAAGGACTCAAACCACTTGATGACAACACCGGTGAGTCCACATAACTCCCTCAGGTGGAGAAGCAGCACACAATGGTCCACAGTATCAAATGCTGAAGAGAGATCGAGGAGAACAAGAATTGTCTTGTCTCCTCGGTCTCTAGCCCTGAGGAGGTCATTTTGCACCCGAACTAACGCAGTTTCAGTGCTATACCTGGCCCGAAACGCTGACTGGAAGGGATCATACAACTCGTGAGTCATGAGATGTTCCTCCAACTGAAGTGATACCACCTTCTCAACAATCTTCCCCAAAAATGGGAGATTCGAGATAGGACGGTAGTTTGCTCTGACCTCCGGGTCCAAAGAAGATTTCTTTAAAAGGGGTCTAACCAGAGCCTCCTTCAAGGCATTCAGGAAGACACCCTGACTTAAGGAGCACCGGACAATCAGGGCAAACACCGGGCCAACAGAGTCAATGCATATAATTAAGAAACGCGTTGGCACTGGGTCCAGTTCACAAAAGGTATGCTTCAGATTGACCGCCACCTCAATTACCTCACGGTCCTCCACTGGCCTAAACTCACCCCAGAGTCAGGGAGTGCACTTAGTACATAACTGGCGACCACTGACAGCAATGATATTGCTGGCTGAGGAAACCTTCCGTCGGATCAAAGACACCCTGTCCGAGAAAAAACGAGCAAAATCCTCACAATCCTCATTAGAGGAAGCTCTACCGGGTTGGAGACAGACAGGATGGAGAAGTCTGTCAACAGTCCAGAAGAGAGAGGCTGGTCGGTCTCTCCCAGCAGCAATCTTCCGAGACAAAAACAATGTCTTCTTTCGGTCGATTTCCTCCTGATATGCACAATAATGTGCACGCAGGACCAGTTTGTCTGTCTCCAGACGGGATTTCCTCCAGCAGCGCTCCAATCTCTGACCCATCTTCTTCATTTCCCTGAGATCTCCATCAAACCATGGAGACCTCAAGTATGAAGTTCTGGGTCATACATGGACAGGTGCGAGGGAGTTGATGGTGTCGGATAGAACCTTATTATAGGTATCTACACCGACACCAACAGCTGCGACGCATACATCACCTAAACTAGATAGATCAGCAGCCGCCATAAAACCCACAGGGGTAAGATCTCCTAAAGGGCGGCAGTGGATCATCTCAGCAGGAAGTGAACTTACGGCGGGAGCCCTAAGCATGAACCTCACCATAGCAGTAAGCATGTAAACCCAGTACAGTCTTAAATAGGATTAAAAAAAAGTATATTAACAAAGCCAGTAAAACTTTTTTACAAACTCAGTTCAAGGCAGTGTACAGAGTGAAAGCTTAATTGGGGAAAAATCAAGGGGAAGTTTCCAGAGCTAGCACTGAATCAGGCTTGTAGGTACATTAGGGAGCAAAGAAAGACTAAGGCAGGGATACTGAGGCTGAACAAAGATGAAGGTGGTTGAGCAGAGAGCGAAAGTGGAAAAGCAGGGATACTGAACGAATACTTCTGCTCAGTATTCACAATGGAAAAGCAGGGGGAAATACCTAATCCAGTTAATAGAAGCACTCTGGATGGGGGGTTGATATTAGTCCTTTCACTGAAGAAAGGGTTCTGAAAGAACTCTTAAAACTGAAGGTGGATAAAGCAATGGGGCCTGATGGGATTCACCACAGAATTCTAAAAGAACTAAGGGAAGAACCAGTGACTACCCTTTTTAATAAATCATGGGAGGATGGTGTGGCACCTGAGAACTGGAGGAGGCCGGATGTGATTCCCCTTCACAAAAGTGGGAGCAAGTTTGACCTCAGTGGTAGGGAAAATGATGGAATCACTTCTGAAGGAAAGAATTGTTGAGTACCTAGAGGCCAGTGGGGCACAGGACCCAAGACAGCATGGATTCACAGTGGGAAGGACATGCCAGACAAATCTAATTGATTTCTTTGACTGGGTGACCAAAGCAGTAGACCAGGGAGGGGCTGTGGACATGGCCTACCTAGACCTTAGCAAGGCATTTGAAACAGTCATTTGAAACATTGAAAAAGATTAATAAACAAATTAGCCAGCCTGGGAGTGGGTCCCAGGGTGGTAGCCTGGGTCAAACACTGGTTGGACAACAGGACACAGCGGGTAATAGTAAATGGAGTCCACGGTGAAGAAAGGAGGGTTACTAGTGTGGTACCACAGGGTTCAGTACTGGGGCCGGTCCTTTTTAATGTCTTTATAAGTGACATTGCAGAGGACTGGAAGGGAAAGTATGTCTTTGCAGATGACACAAAGATCTGTAACAGGGTTGATACACAAGGTGGGGTGGAAAGGATGAAAAGGATGAAAAGGGACTTGGCAAGGTTAGAGGAATGGTCAAATGTATGGCAGCTTAGATTCAATGCAAAGAAGTGCAAAGTAATGCACCTGGGAAACAAAAACCCAGGGAAAGAGTACACAATGGGGGGTAAGATACTGACAACAACAAAAATGGAAAGGGACCTGGGGGTAGTCATATCAGAGACCTAAAGGTGGGCCAGCAATGTGAGAAGGCAGTAAGGAGGGCTGGGGGATACTGGGATGCATAGGGAGAGGCATCACCAGTAGAAAACAGGAAGTTGTTGGCCCTCTGTACAGACAGTTAGTAAGACCACATCTGGAGTACTGTGTACAGTTCTGGAGACCTCATCTCCAAAAAGACATAGACAGGGTGGAGGCTGTCCAGAGCAGGGCAACCAAAATGATGCAGGGTCTGCATCAGAAGACATATGAAGAAAGACTAAAGGAAATAAAGATGTATAGCCTCGAGGAAAGGAGGAGAGGGGACATGATAGAAACTTTCAAATACCTCAAGGGAATCAACAAAGTCCAGAGGGTAGCATCTTTCAGAAAAGAGATGTGCAAAACAAGGGCACAAATTGAAAATAGAGGATGGCTCAGAGGTAATGTGAGGAATGTTTCTTCACAGAGAGGGTTATGGATACATGGAATAGCCTTCCTGAGGAGTGCGAGAGTCAAAAACAGTGGGGGAATTCAAGAATGCATCGGACAGACATAAGGCAATTCTAGTGGGGGGTAGGAAGAAGTAGGCTGTTGGTTACCTAGGATCTGCAGCTTATCTGTTAGGTAGGGAAATGGGCAGACTAGGTGGGCCAAGTGGTCCTTATCTGCCGTCAAATTCTATGTTTCTATGTTTATATAAATATCCAGGGCCAGATAGCATGCAACAAGGGTCCTAAGGGTACTGGTGGAGGCTCTGACAGATCCACTGGGAGTCCTGTTTAACACCTATCTGGAGTTAGGGATCATGCCCTAGGATTGGAGAACTGCACATATGTTGCCTCGCCATGAAAGTTGGCCAAAGGATGAACCAGGGAACTACAGGCCTTGATGGAGGCCATACTGAAAGAGAGATTGGTGAGTTTTCTATTTTTTTTCCAAATTTAATATGCTTTATTTGGGTGAAGAATACATTCCAAAAAGAACAAAGCCAGTAAGATAACTGTTGTCAATAACAGATAAGCGTTACACGATACATTATCCAAAGCTGTATGATGAGTAGAATACACAGTATATTGGTTTTAATATAATATAAACAACACACCACCCTCCCACCCTAAATCCATCCCTCCCGCACCACCACCAGGGGAAGAAACAAAAGAGAATAATATATTTCCTCCGTAAGAGATTCACTAGCATTTAGTGCGTATAAAATACCAGACATATAGGGGCTATGACAGTAGTGAAGGGAGACTGGAGACTACTTGAAGCTCTGGGGGTTATGCTGTTAGCAAAGCATACAATGGTGCCCAAATCCGTTGATATTTGTGGTCTCAACTTGACATACTGGCTAGGATTTTTTCAGCTTGTAGAGCGAAAAGGATTTCATGGAACCATTTGGTGACTGATTGAAAATGCTGATCCAGCCAGTGTCGTATTATGACCTTCTTCGCAGTTTGGTGAGTTTTCTGAAGGACAATGGGCTCCAGGACATGAGGTATCATGGGTTTGTGCTGGGAAGGTCCTGACATGCTAACTTAATTGACTTCTCTGACTGGGTCACTAGGACAGTGGACAAGGACCAAGCAGTAAATGTCTTGTATCTGGGCTTCAGCAAAGCCTTTGACTCTATACTTCACAGGAGACTGATCCGGAAGCTAGAAGACCTGGGAGTGAGAGCTAAGCTTGTTGGGTGGATCAGAAGTTGACTGCAGCACAAAGCCAAAAGGTGGTAGTCAGAGGGGGAATTCTCAGAAGAAGACCTGTGACCAGTGGGGTTCCACAGGGCTCTGTGCTTCAGCCAGTGTTAGCATATTTATAAGTGACATCACAGATGGGATCAAGGGTAAGATCTGCCAGTTCACAGACAACGCAAAGCTCTGTGGGAAGGTGGACACAGGAGGAGGGATACAGGAGCTCAGGAAAGACCTGGCAAGGTTAGAGAAGTGGTCTGGTATTTGGCAACTGGGGTTCAATGATAAAAAATGGAAAGTTATACATTCAGGGACAAAAAACCCAGGGATCAAATACTGTTTGGGTGGTGTGCAGCAGGTAACCAGGTCAGAGTAAGAAAAGGACCTGGGTGTAATTATCATGAGTGATCTGAAATAGTTGGCAAACTGCAGGAAAGCTGTGGCAAAAGCAAATCAGATGCTAGGCTGCATAGCCAGGGGAATTACCAGCAGGACGGTGGAGGTCATTCTGCCACTATAGGTCTCTAGTGAGAGCACACCTAGATTACAGTGTTCAATATTGGTGCCCTTAACTTAAGAAAGATATCAACTTGCTGAAAATGGTCCAGAGAAATGCAACCAAGATGATCCAGGACAAGCAAGGCAACACCTATGAGGAGAGGCTCAGGGGACTCATCGCGTACTCTTTTGAGGACAGAAGGGAGTGGGGGAACATGACTCAGGCCTTCAAGTACCTTAAAGGTATAAACAAGGTGAGCACTGTGGGCCTCTTCAACCTTAGTGGAAACAAGACCACTAGGAGGTAACAGCCTGAAGTTGGGGGGGGAGGAAGGGATGGAGAGAGGGAGATGAGGAGGCACATTTCACCGAGAGGGTGGTAGCTAAGTGGAATGAGTTGCTGGAGGAGGTGGTATCCCTTAAAACAGTGGACAGCTTCAAGATAGGTTGGGACAGGTGAAGGAGAAAGTTTTATGTAGAAAGGGGAGAGTGGCAGAGGGGGTATTTGAGAGGGGTCAAGAGGGATATGGGGAGGGGGGTTCAGTTCCTTCTGTAAACATGGGGGAACTGCACATTCAATCAGACTACATAGGCCATAAGGCCTTTATCTGCTGGCAAATTCGTATGTCCATGTAAATTTTTTAAATTTAAAAACCTTTACGTATGTTCAGAGCAGTCACAAAAATGTTTTACATGAACACTTGAACATGGCAAATTTTACTATTTCACATAGCAAACAACAGCCTTTAATTAAAAAGTAAATTTTTAGCTTGCATCTTCCTCAGCAAACTGGAACTGGACCCTGACCTGGAGACATCAATGGTTTTCCATCAGTTCACCAAGAAACTGAAGAAGGTCTATTAGTCATTTCTGAATTTTCAAACATTTGCAACATGTTTTTTAAGGTAATTGTACTACCTGTGACATGACTGTTAGACCACAGAAAAGATTCTCTAACTTCATGTCACAGGTGTTGCACCGTGCACAATGAAAATTATGCATGATTCAAAGAAGTTAGTAGAGATGTTGCAAAATTTTATTTCTCCCCAGTGAAATATTTCACAAAATTATGGCAAAATTGCAAAATTTAACCCGCAATTTTGTTCACATATGCCCCATCACTTATATTTTATTTTTCGCCCCTGCACAACACTAGAAGTTATGTATGTGTCATTTTCTACCATAAAGTGTGAAATTATCAAAAGTGCTTCTAAACATTTTAAAACATCTGCAAACATTTTGGCACATCTATTATTATGCAAGCTGCACCCAAAATTCAGAATTTGAAAAGTTTCTACTTACTGTAATCCTGGCTAGTATAAAACCCAGATGATCTGCAGGCCTTCCTCCCATAAAGCAAAGGCTGGTCCATGGTACAGTATATGTAAAAATGAAAACGTTAACTGAATTTAAGATACTGTTTTGACTGCATGTGTTTAAATGTTTTCCAGGGAGAATATTTAAGATTTGCAGTACAGCACTGTAGTTACCTCTTCCTTGGCATGATTTGTGAGTTTATTTTCATGTACTATAATCTTATTATACACTACTGTTTAACACCTCCTCCTCTTCCTCCTCCTCCTCCTTAAATCACATCTCATGAATTTACTACACCACACCCTGATATGACTATAAGCTTGAGTACTGGCCTCTTTCAAGAGTTATTTATGTGCTGGCAATGTTTTCTACTATAAACAAAGTAGTCTTCCAGGTTGTGGAAAATAACTGCTTAAGGTAGTGTTGTGTACAAAAAGAATTAATTACTTCCTGTTTATAGATTCAAAACTGAATGGACTGGGCTTACAGGTTCATGCCAGAATTAACTTACTGACAGCTCCAAATAATTTTTCCTAGAGTTTTGTGCTTTCTTTCAACTACATGTGGACATACAAGTGCACTCACACACAGACACACACACAATGGAAAATTCAGATTGCACCAGGCAGAGGCGCAAGCCTGGGCGCAGCGTAACTGGGTTGAGCCAGGGCATAGTCCAGGTGATATTCAACAATGCTGCGCCATGGCTCAACACCATTGAATATGGCACTGTGGGCACCCGCACTGCACCCAGCACAATGGCACTGCACCAGTGCAAGTGACAGATGAGGAGCATGTGGCTGCACCAGCGCAAGTGCAGTTGCGCTAGGCGCAGCAAGAGCGATATTCAGACATGAGCATGCAATGAGACCAGTATGTATACAAGGCACAAATGGCGCCATTTGCATGTCATTATGGCCCCATTTGCATGTCATTATGGCCCCATTTGCATGTGGGGCGCCAATCCCTGGTGACTTGCACCTGGCACCCTGCCAGGCTGCAACTATCGGGGACCGACGCCTCCTGCCCCTTGGCGGCCAATGCACCCCACGCCCAATTGCGGGCATAGTACAAAAATATCTCTGGTGGTCCAGTGGACCCTACCCCATCGCACGATCATGGGCATAATAAATGTATATCCCTGGTGGTCCAGTGGACCTGCACCCCTGACCGATCGCAGGCATAATTACTATAGTATCCCTGGTGGTCCAGTGGACCCGCACTCCCACCCGATCATGGGCATAAGTGTTCACAATATCCTTGGTGGTCCAGTGGACCTGATCCCCTGTCCAATTGTGGGCATATGTGTTAAATAATAACCCTGGTGGTCCAGCAGTAGCCCCCTCCCCACCTGCCCACTGTGACCCGCCACCCTGCATCCCCCCACAATCAGTGGCAGGCGGCAGCTCCCCACCCACAAGCTGTCCATCTGCCTGCTGACTGACAGCAAACAGTACGACTGTATGCCTATTGGTCCACTCGTGGGCCAATGGGCATACAGACAAATACTACCTGATCCCAATGTGAATGAACCATTCACATTTTGGGACTGTGTAGTACAGTATGGTCTGCACACCCATTGGCCCACACAGTGGACCAATAGGTGTACAGCCATACTGTATGCTGTCACTGGACCACCAGGGATATTGTAAACACTTATGCCTGTGATTGGGCAGGAGAGTGTGTCCACTGGACCACCAGGGATACAATTTTAATATACCCACAAACGGGCAGGGGGAAAGGTCCACTGGATCACCAGGGATATGTTTTTAAAACGCACACAATCGGGCGATGTGGTAGGGTCCACTGGACCACCAGGGATATTTTTCTACTATGCCCACGATCAGGCAGGGGGTGCATGACACCTGTACTGTGTCTCTGGTCGTCGGGTGGCCACCCACAGCAGACGACTGCCTTGTTGCGCCTGGCAATATGGCTGCCCACCTGTGGGTGTCCCCCGACATGCTCCTGGTTTTTATGGGCACATCTTTGCGCCCCCTTGTGCAGCGCAAGGTGGGTTTGTGCCTGCATATGCGCCGCACATCCCGGCTGAATATCAGGATGTGCCGCATATGCATGGGCATGCCCCCTGCACTTGTGCCGCAGACATTACTGGTGTGCCCCGGTGCTTCGGGGATTGCAGGGAGCAACCTACCCCTTTGAATATCATGCCGGAGCACATCAGTGGGTTGTGCATGGCGCACCACTGTTGTGCCATGCGCAACCCCTTTGAATATCCCACCCACAGTATCTCATTTAATCTGTATGTTTCAAATTGGATTAATTACATACATTTACTGAGCCAGTATAAATTGTTAGAGTATGAAGCCATTTCTCTTGAATTAAATAAAAATACAGTATTGAGTAACTGGAAACATAAACCTCTTTACCTGCAAACAAGGTAAACACCTCGGCAGTAACTTCCTGGAGTTCACAAGGGGTCATGTCTTAATGGCGTAGCATGGTTTGAGTATGGTAGTGACCCTCTAGTAATCCAGTAATGACTGTGGTCACATTTGACCATTAACAAAGTCCAAAACATGTTCAACTCAATTACCAATTCATGTTTCATTATAAAGAAAATGAAATGTGGGAGGCAGAAAATAACATTTTGAATGGGTAGATTAATACTTTCATGAAATCACATGTTTTGTAAACAAAAACTTTTAACACTTTTTATGTTGGCTTGCTGCGCTTGAGCACAAGTCAACAACTTGCGGTAATGCAGATTTGGAAGCGTGCGGTCACTGTTGGGCGAATGCAGGGCATGCATCAGTAGGTGCATCCCTCATTCCACAATCAGTCTGCATGCCAGCGCCACACCATGCATACATAATGGGGTGAGCACATCTAAGGAAAGGTTCGCTGCAATCCGAGCAAAGCTCATCAGATGCAGTGGTCCTTTTCTTGCTGTGCTTACCCCGCCGTATGTGCATGTGAGACATAACTGTAGAACTGCCGACTTGAGTGCCCAATCCCTTGTCAGCTGCCCTGCCCCTGTCAGTGTGCAGGCGGAGGCCCACTCCTGTAGGCATAAAGCACCCCCAATTGTGTAATGCCGAGGGGTGCCCAATCCTACTCGGCTGTTACCCCACCCCTTTCCTTATGTGCCGACGGGGAGCCCACTCCCTGTCGGCAGAAATAACCCCCCAAATGTTTAATGCTGAGGGGGTGCCCAGTCCCTCTCGGCTGTGTGTCCCCTTCTTTGTGTGTGCCGACAGAGGTGCCCAATCATCGGCAGGGGCAACCCCCATGTTGTTTGCTGTGGGTGCCCAATCCCCATCAACTACAGACATCCCCCAAAACAGTTAGGTGGCATGCTGGAGCCCACCCCAGCGTGCCAAATCCTAGGAAAAAAACTGTCCGCAATGTTTTCTTTCTGTTTTACTACCTGTAAAGGAAATGGTCCCTCATAGTTTCCGTGCCCCCCTTCCCCATCCGCTCCCACCACTATGCACCCTGCTCCCCACCCCCCCATACTGCCCTCTGGGCTCGGCGTGGCGATCAGCGGTGGACCGGGAACACGTCTGCACTCTTCAAAGCCGACTACGAACTGAGGAAATGTTGGTATGCTGTATAATGGGGTAGATAGGGTTTTTTCAACTTTAGTACATATCTCAGGCATTTTTTCAAATTTTGGCCCCAGATTTTCAACATGGGGTTTTTGGGACCCCTTCCCATGAATTCTTGCACTGTCATGGCGTTATTCAGTCCTGAAAGGTGATTTCAGTCACTGCATGGAATCACCTTTCAGGACCGTGTAAGGAGATGGCAGTGCCACTGTTCATGAGGGGGGCCCTCAAACACCCTATGTTGCAAATTTGGTGAGAAAAATCTAAAACATGACTGTTTTACGAGCGTGCACAGCAACTGCACAACGCACGCTCGTAAGTTAGCGAATTCGCAATATTTTCACGCCAGATTCTCAACATTGGCATTTTACCACACCTTCTTGTGAACCGTGCAGCTGTCATTTTTCACATCCTGGCCAAAATGTGTTTTCATACTTCTGGCACAGAATAGCACAGTCATGGTGCGAAATCAGTGTTTAGGACACATTACGAAAATGACAGTGACACTGTTCATGAGCAGAGATCCTAAAATGCCTGTGTTGACAATTTGGTGACAATACTCCATAAAGTGACTGTTTTATGAGCGTGCGTAGCAACTGCGCAACGCACGCTCGTACATTGGTGCATTTGCACTATTTGCATGCCAGATTCTCAACACTGGCATTTTACCACACCTTCTTGTGAACTGTATAGCTGTCATTTTTCACATCCTGTCCAAAATGTTTTTTCACACATCCGGCACAGAATAGCACGGTTGCTGTGCGAAATCAGTGTTCGGGACACATTACGAAAATGACAGTGATACTGTTCGTGAACAGAGGTCCTAAAATGCCTGTGTTGAAAATTCGTGACAATGCTCATAAAATGACTGTAACTACGAGGTGCATAGCAGCCTGCATGATATGCGCTAAATAACCGCGTCGCAACAATCCCAGTGTAGGATGCTTTACTAAACCTCTCGGGCTTTGCCCTCGGGGTTTATGTAGCATCCCACACCTCAGGTGTGTGTACAATTCTCATTACACACGCCACCCCATGCATTATTCTATATGTAATATGCTTTGAAATAAGGGCATGCTCCACACAATGCTTGCAGCTGCTCCAATCTTGCAAAGGGGGTGGACAGCTGCAGAGGCCCCCCATGCACAGGATGTGCACCTTTGGGGCACCACACAGCATCCAGAGCCATTGTTGTATGCTTACTCCATGCCCAAATCATGGTCACAGGACCCATCTCTGCGGCAGGCTGGGGGCAGGCAAGGGGACAGACAACTGCATGATCCTGCACATTTCCAAGGAAGCAAGTGCAGCTGGCACAGAGGGCATCTACTTTGGGGCTGCCGTACCACCTATGTGCCCCCCTCTCTGACTGGTTGTCCAGTTCACACCGGGGCAAGTACAGCCCATTCTCCACTGGCCCCCAGTCCTGGGTGAAGAGGTATGGGCTGGGGGTGTCACTGGCACTGGTCTGATATTATGGCACATTTCTGGCTTGTTTTTAAGGGGGAATGACAGCATCTGGTGTACTGGCATGGGCTGCCATATCCTGTGGACCCCCACCCCTAGTGTCACCCACTGGTCCTGCACAGTAAGGCCCGAAGACCCCAAGGCACACCACAACACTTATCGGTGTCTGCAGGGTAGGGTGAGGTGAAATGGCGTGAGAGCTATGGCCGACGATCCAAAGGTGCATCCCAGTGCCTGTCAGTCTCTGCAGGGTGGGGGTGGGGTTGGCATCAGTTCAGTACTTCACTGCCATTCCTATTATGCATCTCTCTAACTTCTGCACTACTAATGCCAATGCCAGCAAGACAACATTCGGCATTGACAAATGCTTGTTTCAACATTCTTATATTTCCAGTGGATCATATACATAGCAATAAACAAGAAGAAACTCCATAAGGTAGACGTTCACAACACTGACAAAAACAGAAGAGTATGTCCTTAACCTAAGAGGTGGTTACTGTGTTGGTGATCAGGCTTACAACTCAGCTCACTGATTTAAGGAAACAAAATAACTAAAAAAATGATTTGCAGGCTCTTTTAAGCAGCAGTTTGGGGGAATGTAATGGATACTGTTTGCTTCTGACATTAGCTATGTACCTGTAGCCCCCATACAAAATAAAGAAATGGGTGTGAAATGTGCTTAAAACTCAATGGATGAAACAGGATTTAGACTGGTATGTTATTAATTACCAAATGACCATGAGAGGTATGGTAGTCTCCTATTTAGCATGCTCCCTACTGGCCACCAGAGAGCCCCTAATGGTTCGGCACTCTGTGCTATACTTGGTGTGAGACAGATGGAAGCTATTGCCCATCTTGTCTATCTCCCACCTTAGCAGGGTCATTTCATGCGAGGGAGGCAGTACAGTGCAGTGGTTTTAGGCTCTGAGCTGCTAATGTGGAGACCTGGGTTTGAATCCCACAGGCCCCACTTGCATACTGTGTGACCCAGTGATGAAAGTGAACAGGAACACACAGGAACTCAGTTCCTGTACCTTTTTTGCAGCAGGAACAGAGTTCCTGTACTTATTCCCACTGACAGTGGAACTGAAATTCTTAAACCAGCAACATAATGACAGTTTCTGGGCCTCTGACTTGAAACCAGGGTTTCCATAACAACATTTGACTTGTACAAACAATGCAGTTTTCCTAGAAATGCTTTAATATCTCTAACTGAATCTACTAGTGTCGAAACAGATAGATGTGTCTTGACACGGCTATCCTACATATTGAGAATCCTCATTCTGCATTTCATATTTACGAATGCCTGAGTTCCTGTACTTCTTGTCTACAACTTGCACCACTGGTGTGACCCTGAGCAAGTCATTTAACTTCCCTGTGCTCCCAGGTTGCACCTGTAAACAAGCTTTCAGCTTAGTGTGTCTCACGTGATTAAACAATTGGAAAAAAACAAAATTCTGAAAGTAGGTAGTTGTCCAGTTTTGCCTTTAATATGAATATTGTATCCAACTGTACAACCTATCTAGGTAATGTTTACTGTGTCAGGAAAGTCCACCTTCCATGATCCTCCCCTAAGTATATTTTGCATAGATCTCTCAGATCTCTTGACCCAAGCACTCTTCTCTCTGATTTTACAACCTCTGACTGGTACCCCATCTACACTGCTCATGACATCAATAAGACCCTATCTCTCTTTACTCATATCTTCAACTAGGTCTGGGACACTCATGCCCCTCATAGGAAGCTAGGAGTCCAACGACTACACCACCCTTGGATCTCCCAAATCTGATTGCTCTGCTCAAAGCTCACAACCAGGCACAGGCAAATTACATTTCTTCCAACACTCCAGCTGCCCTACAACACTATAAAACCCTACGCAATACCTGCACCAAGTCTGCCCGTACTATTAAGGTCCTCTTCTACCAGTCTAACCTTAACTCCAATCTGCGTTCCCCAGTCAGCTTTTGGAAAGCCCTACACTCCCTTCTTGACCTTATTGGCAAGACAGACCTAACAATAGAGGAGGGGGGTTCTATTGTATATCAGAGAAGGGTTAGCTGTCAGTATGCCCCTTGCCCCTGGCATTAACCCTGACATTGAACAGCTATTTGTCACAGTCACCCTAGGTCAAGTGAAGCATCTAACCATAGGGTGTGTGTATCTGCCCCCTAAACTAGCTTCCAACTCCTTCACGGAATTCTTCTTAAGTCTTAACCCTCTCTCCCTTAGACATACCATACTTCATGGTGATTTCAATCTTGATTGGATCAGGCCAAATAGATCTCGATACCAAGCAGCTCTGTCCGATGCAAAATTAGAACAATAACTAGACCACCCGACCAGACTTAACTTGAAATCGGGACCACAGCCTCTCGGGCAGGATGCTCACCAATAACATGCACTACATCAAGGCTGTGGGAATCCTCCCTGACACACTGAGTGATCACTCCCCCACATTCTGTATTTGGAAGAATAACAACCCCCCACCCACCCCAAAAACCAATATATCCAGGGATCTAACCAATTTTAATACCGCAGCTTTCCTGCAAAGCCTGGCTTCCGACGATTGGATCACCATTACCTCTCTCCCTGACATAAATAAGGCTCTAGAATATCTTATCTCCACCTTCACCTCTATCCTTGACTCACATGCTCCATTCAAGCTTTGCAGAGCCAACGGACTCCACTCCCCATGGCTCTCCCATGAACTACGGCACCTAATGTGTTCCCGTGACAAGGCCTGGAAAACCTTCAGAAGAACAGGGCTGCACTCAGATTGGTTATCCTACCATCAACTGCAGGAGTCCTGTAAAGCCAAAACTAACAAAGCAAAGCAAAGTGAGTCTTCAGTCACTACAGGAAATGCATCTTGCCAATCGCAAAACTTTCTGGGCACAGAATAATGCTCTACTTAAGGACAAAGAGCAGACAATCCCCCAGAATATCATATCGAAACACTCCTTACTATCCACTCCCTCAGAAATAGCCTCAGAAATAAATCTCTTCTTCACTGATCTTGGCATGTACAAGATAGGCCTACCTGATACCCACCCTGCTACCCAACCTGGATCTCCAACTGAAGCCTCCCACCCCCTCTTACATTTAAAAGCCACCTCGCAGAACGAGGTACTTCAGCTCCTGCAGGGTCTTAACCCTGATAGCTCCAGAGGATTTGACTCCATACCGCCAAAATTCCTTAAGTTAGGAGCACCTGCATTGGCTCACTCAACTGCACAATTAATTAACAGATCCTTCCTTACCCAATCCATTCCTGACAAATGGAAGACAACAATTGTTATCCCACTGCACAAAAGTGGCCCAACCAATCTGTTAGAAAATTACAGACCCATATCCATATTATGCCCTATTACAAAAATTCAGGAAAGAATCTTATATGATCAATTATACTCCTATCTTCAGCAAACCCTTGCCCTCACCATCCATCAACATGGTTTTCATAAGGCACACAGGACTGAGGCAGCCCTCTTAGGAGTCATCTCAGACATATTTCATGCTATGGATCAAGCCTGGGCCACGGGGGCCATATTCATTTACCTCACGAAGGCCTTTGATCTAGTAAACCACTCACTTCTTATCTCCAAACTAACGTGACTAGACCTTGACACCAATTCTCTATCATGGATCTTTAACTACTTAACTAATTGTTCTCAATGTGACAAATGAGCTGGTGCCTGTTACCCTTTATCTCCCATCACGGATGGAGTCCCTCAAGGCTCCATCCTTGGGCCTCTATTATTTTCTATCTTCATAAATGAACTGCCACAGAACTGTGGTGGGGCATCAGTACAGCTCTACACAGACGATGCCAGACTTTACAGATCCTGCAAAGATGTCTCCTCCATTAGGCCTAAACTGGAAAATGACTTTCAGTTACTGGAAGCCTGGTTCTTGGAGAATCGCCTGGTACTGAACACAGAAAAATCCCAAAACTATGTTGTTTCACCATACCTCCTATGATATATCCTCTCAGCCTCCTTTATAATTCAGACATCCTCGGGCATGCCTCTGGAAGGGTTGGGTGCCTTCAAATAATTGGGAATGACACTGCATGAATATCTGTCATTTGAAACATGTGCATCTAATATAATAATGGAATCACTTCTGAAAGAAAGAATTGTTGAGTACCTAGAGGCCAGCGGGGCACAGGACCCATGGCAGCATGGATTCACAGCAGAAAGGTCATGTCAGATGAATCTGATAGATTTCTTTGACTGGGTAACCAAAGTAATAGGCCAGGGAGAGGCTGTGGATATGGTCTACCTAGACTTTAGCAAGGCATTTCACACAGTCCCACAAAAAAAGATTAATAAACAAGTTAGCCAGCCTGGGAGTGGGTCCCAGGGTGGTAGCCTGGGTAACAAGCTGGCTGGACAACAGGAAGCAGAGTGTAATAATAAACGGAGTACACTCTGAAGAAAGAGGGGTTGCTAGTGGGGTACCACAAGGTTCAGTATTGGGACCGGTCCTCTTTAATGTCTCTAAAGGTGACATTGCAGAGGGGCAGGAAGGAAAAATATGCTTCTTTGCAGATGACACAAAGATCTGCAACAGGGTTAATACACAAGAAGGGGTGCAAACGATGAGAAGGGACTTGGCAGGACTGGAGGAATGGTCAAAAATAAGGCAGCTTAGATTCAATGCAAAACAGTGCAAAGTAATGCACCTGGGAAACAAAAACCCAGAGGAAGAGTGCCATGTCTGCTGTTCCCTCTTCCCTTAAGAGACTAGAAGTGCACCATTGATATAAATTATTTGTTGGACTTTTATAGGACCTCTGCTGCATTGGCTTTAACCATTTATCCTGAACTGTGCTGGATTTTTCTCTGTTTCCAGTATACATAAATATGACCAATCTTGCTAGCCAACCAGTCTAGATACAACACATCAAGGATGATACAACAGTCCCCACCCCTAAATATAAACTATATACAAAATGTTGCACCCCACTCATTCTTTGTGAACCAAAACCAAAACAACATATCAAAATTATATCTTCAAATGAGTGAGATAAGATTATGACTTCCATGGCAGAGGAGATCAAAACATATATCCCTAAGTGGCATTCTACTGTGAAGAAGACACTGGAGGAAAACCAGAGGTGTGACACCCCCCCCCCGGCCTCCAATGGGGCAAAACTCCGCTATAAAATAGAAATTAAAACAAGTCAAAGGATCTCAGCATTGCTAAGCATGTTACTATGAACCAAACTTGTCCTGCTAGATTCCCCCGGGTAAACAAAAACTAAGCTCTGCCTCGTGTGCAGCTTCTCACTCCCCTCTTTGTTATACTCATTTCTACACTTCCCGTCACTTATTTAGACCATAGTTTGGTTTGTACCATGCCGCAAATATTTTGCATTTTATCTCCATTGTTACTGTAAATGATGCATATGCATATACTCTACATTTGATAATAAAACGCAGCTTGATGATCAAGTATTTAATACAATTTATAAAATGACAAGAAAAAATCTAGAAATGTCATTGGCTGAGAGACATCACCTGACCATGCATTAAATATCTATAAACACATGGTCAGAGGTCAAATCTCAATTTCCTCCTCAAAAAACTACTTAGAGCCATTTTATAAGTGTAATATGCCCCTCCATGGTGTGCATCATAGGATTTTAATGCACTTCCCAGAGGCATAAGGACACTCAGCCTTCAGCCTCATGCCTTATCACACCCCTGTGACATGCATTAAGATCCTATAATGCACACCCTGCCGTGACTTATTACCTACATAAACTCTCTATATATACAAAAGTATATTTTATACATAGGAATGAATAAATTATAAAACTAATACTGAGCCCTGCAGAGTGGTACATAATTAAGCAATAAAGCATGACAGGGTGTGTGCTATTGTCTAATAACATCACTTCTGGGGTGGGTTGAAGCGTGAGATGTAGGCGAGTGCTCCACCATGCCAGGAGTAATATTATTAGACAATAACACACTCCCTGGAGTGCCTTATTGTTATTATACAATGACTTGTTTTAAAAATAATAACAAGCTTAAAAAAAAATTTGAAAAATTTTTATTCATTTTTGTACTGGAGCCATATTTCGATAATATAAGAAAAAGTAGTCCAGTAGGTGTTGCTGCTGCTTATACTGTGGGTTTCTTGTACATGCCCCCCCCACACACACACACACACTCACACACTCATTATGTGGTGACCTTTGCTCTAGCATGAGATTTACTCTGTGTGGTCCCCCAGCTTGTCTTGGGACCCAGCAAAGATGTTTTTTTTTTGTCTCTCCTGTGAAAAGTATAGACAGTAAAAATGATGATAGCGGAGCTGAGCAGACACTTCCAGTTTCCCGTGTTCGCTCGGTAACTGGACATCATCTGAATGTGTGAGTTACAGAACTGTTCTGTTTTTTATTGTTAAACTGGTTTCTTTGACTAGGCAGTGTATGTGGATTTGGTGAGAAACTGCCATGGGTTTCAAAAGGAATAAGCATTACATTTGGGTTTTTTGTGGAAACGGCCAAGTGTGCACGTTTTACCAGCCTGAGGCAACATCTGTGAAGTGAAAGAGAGACAGCTGTAGTTTTTTTTTTAGTGAAGCCAAATGTGATGGCTTTTTTCTGAACTAGCGAGACACCCAGGTACTGAACTTTGTGTGTGTGTGTGTGTGTGTGTGTGTGTGTGTGTGCGGTGGTGATGGGGGGCAGCTAAGCCGTGCCAGCTTCAGGGCATTATCGGCTTCACGATGACTTGTGTCTGGAGAGAGCAATTTCTTTAAGTGTGCTCTGGTCATTTGTGTGCTTGGACTTAATACAGTGATGTTGTTGTTCAATAACATCACTCTGCCAGGAGCACACTGACCAATCAGGAGAGGAGAAATGTATTTGCCATTGTATAACTCCCCAACACACACTAGTCTTGCTCCATGAAGACAGTTGTACTGAGGGTCAGGATCCATAATGCATGAACCCATCTTCTTGTCTATTCTTCTGAAGTATTTTCATTGTATTGTTAATGCATTCAAACCAAATTTCCATGCTCGGTATTTTTCATTATCTCCTACAAATTGTAAAACAGACTTTTCACCTCTTTCAGCAGTGAGTCTGTCCACTTTTTCCCTCTTTTCTAAACTACATTTAATAGAGGTTTAGGTCAGTTCGGAGAAAGGCAACAACAGAATGTGTTGTGTGATGTAGTTCATAAAGTACATAAAAGGAAAATGTTACATCAACACAAAAAGGTAACAGTGAGCTCCTCACATTCTTTAAGGCTGCCATTCTCCACGTAAACCTTTGCAGAATGCTAAGTTTTGCATTTATGCAAATAGTCTTTTCACATAAATGTGCTTATGCAAATGAGTGAGTCCAACATCACAATTTGCAAAAACATTAAAGTTAACGTGGGACAGTTTTGCTTTACAAAGACCTCTCCTCCCACCTGGGTAAAAAAATGACGCATACCACATTCCATTCCCCAGCAACCTTCCTGCATCTCCCAGTCCTTTATATACAATGCATACAAAATGCTCCAAAACAGTAATGCATAACGATTAAGAAGAAAACACCCATAATAAACAAGAAAACATTGGCATCAAGAGAGTATCTGTTAAAAGGCAAGAATAAAAGAATGCTGGATGCAGTTGTCTTGCATGATTTGTGCTGCAGTAACTGGTTTTATTCAACAATTAAAAAGTATCAGCAGATGTTATTACTTTTTAGCTGGGAAATGATAATGCAGCTAATCTGATAATACTGAATGACGTAATCAACACACTGCCAGACTTAGGCATGCTATAAACACCTACATTGCTGATACTGTCACAGTGTTGCCTCAGCTCATGCACCAGATAAATTCAGAGAACAGACACATTTTAAAACCACCTGAATAATTTAGTATAAGGAGTGCTCTTATGTCGCAATGAAAGTGTTTATACACAATTCTGAAAAGAATGGCTGAAATATACAGTCTGAAATGATGATCATAAAATGTACACATCATGTAAATATGAGGTCTGTTTTAATGGGAAAGATCCATTTCTTCATGAGGAAGTTATGACCTCATGTAAGATGACAGATTCCAACTCCTGTCCACAGACAGCAATCATTTCTTGCAGGCACACTGTTTTCTTAAACTGTGCTGTGGAGCAGGAAGCGTGCCCTTAGTCTCTTTGCTGTCACCATGCCAGGCTTACACTGAACGCTTCGATTAACAAATAAAATAATCTTTGTATGATAAGAAGGCCTGCTGACATGGAGTGGGAGTTACCATATACATTTGCACGCTGTGCCATCTTATGTTCAGATACTACATGTTGAGACATCTTCTTTGGAATTTGCATAGTGGAACAATGTGTTTTAGGGTTGCGCAGTGGGTACAGAGTAAAATTATAAAAAGCAATGTCAAAGAGGCTCAAAACTATGAGGTAAATGTGTTATATCAGCTCCCATAGGATTTCATCAAATGATTGCCAAATATAGACTGTGATGGCAGCAGAGGGCTGGAGTGAGTGCCAAGAGGTCCATTGGTGTACCTCTGAGCAGCTGAGAGCTTGCTGACCTGCTATTGGAGTTGCTTGCAGCATTGTGCCTTACTGCCTGCCTGCCTCATGTGCTGTTTCACTTCAGCAATCACAATCAGGGGCATGCTTTAACTCTTTAGTGACCATGCTTTTTACTTACTCAAGTGCTGAATGTGATGTATTTCATTAGGTTTACTTAGAACGATTATTCTTTAGACAGAAAGTTTGCTTCTGTGTGTTTCTGATTTGTTTTGTACTGTATATAAAAGTAGAAGCTGTCCTATCATTTTCTGTGCTGCTGATTCTTTCTGATTAAAACATTCTCCATTTTTATGTTGGCTCGCACTTGTGCAGCCAACATATTGCAGTAGTAGCAGAGTTGGAGGTGCGGTCACTGTAGGGCGAATGCAGGGCACGCATCCAAAGGGGTGTCCCTCATTCCCCAATCAGGCAGCAGGAGGCAGTGGCCTCATGCATGCCTAATGTGGCCATCACAACAAAGAAAAGGCTGGCTGTAATGAGAACGAAGCTCTCATGCAGCGTGACCATTACATGCCTCCCTCGGTGCAGGCAACATGGCGGCTGTAACTGCCGCCACTGCTGCCTGTCACAATGCTGATGGGGGAGCCCACTCCCCGTCGGCATAATGTTCATCCCCTTTTGTTGATTGCCGAGGGGGTGCCCAGTCCCATAACATCATGCACCCCCCATTTGTTACGCGTGCGATGGGGTGCCCAGTCCCTGTTGGCTAAAGCACCCCCCACCCACAAACACTGAGGTGGCACACTGGGAGCCCACCAAGCATGCCAAATCCACCTGAAAATGGAAACCCTGTAAACCAAAATGGTCCCTCGGCAGTCTCCCGACCCCTCCAGCAACCTGCACCCACCCACTGCACACCCTGCCTCCCCACATTCTCTCACTCCCATACTTACCTCCGGAGTCTGTCGCGATGATCTTCGGCGGACTGGGAACACACCTGCACTCTTCAAAGCTGACCGCAAACTGAGAAAATGCTGACAAGCTGTATAATGGAATGAATAGGGTTTTTTCAACTTTGGTGCATATCTCAGGCATTTTTTGGAATTTTGGCGCCAAATTTTCAACATGGGGTTTTTAGGACCCCTCCTCATGAATTCTGTCACTGTTATGCCATTATTCGGCCCCGAAGGGTGATTTCGCAGTCACTGCACGGAATCACCTTTTGGGACCGATTAATGAAATGACAGTGCCAATGTTCATGAGGTGGGCTCTCAAAAAGCCTATGTTGCAAATTTGGTGGAAAAATCCCAAAAATGACTATTTTATGATCATGCCTTGTGCAGTTGCTATGCATGCTCGTAACTTCACGAATTTGCAATATTTTCATGCCAGATTTTTAACATTGGCATTTTTACACACCTCCTTGTGAACAGTACAGCTGTCATTTTTCACATCCTGGCCGAAATGTGTTTTCGCACTTTTGGCGCAGAATAGACCAGTTGCTGTGGGAAATGAGTGTTCAGGACAGATTACGAAAATGACAGTGACACTGTTCATGCGCAAAGGTCCTAAAATGCCTATGTTGAAAATGTGATGATGATACTCCATAAAATGACTGTGTTACGAACATGCATTGCATAGTTTGCACGTACGCTTGTAAGGTCTCCAAAAAAATATTATTTTCACTCCAGATTTTCACCATTGCCATTGTTCTGCACCTCCTTATGAACAGTACAGCTGTCATTTTTCACATCCTGACCAAAATGTATTTTTGCAGTTCTGGCGCAGAATAGCGTGGTCGCTGTGGGAAGTCAGTGTTCGAGACACACTATGAAAATGACAGTGACACTGTTCATTAGCAGAGGTCCTAAAATGCCTATGTTGAAAATTTGGTGACGAAAGTCCATAAAATGAGTGTTTTCCAAGTGTGCGTTGCGCAGTTTGCATGCATGCTCGTAAACACCCCAATGTCTGTCGCTCTCTACAGGGTGAGGGTGGGGTTGGCATCACTTCAACACTACACTGCCACTCCTATTATGCACCTCTACCTTTGCCATTACCAAAGCCAATGCCAGCGAGACAACATTCGGCATTGACAAATGCTTGGTTATCTTATGAGTGTGTTTACCACTTATTGCTTGTCAGATTCAGCAATCAAAATTTTTTTCTATCCCGACATCCATCAGTATTCCTTCTAGGGTTGTGTGTCTTTTTCAATAACATGGAAGTTTTGAAGTCTTAAAATAGTTTTTCCTGAACTGCAACAAACACACTCATTTGCACAATCGCCTTACAATAACAATCTCCTAACCAGGCCAAATCAGGAGCCTCACGCCTTCTCCCATCCTGTTAAAAGTCTCAACTCTCGATCCTCAGTTTAACATTGTAGCCCTCATGCCCCCAGCACACCCATCAACACCTTCTCCACCATGTCTCTCAACAATTACAATATGATATAAGGTTGGATCATAACTTAGAGAAGTCAGAGAAGCTTGCTCATCTAGAGTCTCAAACGTTTGAATGAAATAATTACAGTCTCCTATAGTAATACATGATTGGTCACTGTGTGAGCCAATCAGATGTTACTAATTATTTAGGAAACTTTGTGGCAGTAAAGTGTAGAAATTAGAGACTGTACTGGGAATAGGTTAGGGAGAGAAGCAAGATACCATCATATATACTAGGGCTAGATATGGAGAGTACAACAAGCAGACTAGGGAAAGGAGAATTACCACAGTTAGTACATGCCCAATATTTTATTAGTATAAGGACAGAGAAAACACGGAATATACTACTTTTAGTCTAGCTCTCTCGGTACCTAACTTCACTCGGGTTAAGTTGGCTAAATGATTATATAGAATGTAACATTTGTGTACTGACTAACCCTGTAATTGAATTGTAAATGTGACTTTTATACCTGCCAGTATCTAATAGTTTTTAACATGGATTAAATGCACGGCATATGCACGTCGCTGTAATACAGAATACTATTATTATTGCAGATATGTTGCAGCCATAATCAAAATACATTTAAACTGGCAATGGGAAAAGAAAGTAAGATATTTTTTTTTTTACTTTGGGGAGTATGCATTTGACTGGATGCTGCTTTACTGCACTTATTTCTGAACTTAGTAAATTCAAGGTTATATTGAATGACAGGAAAATTATAAATAAAAGTGACATCTGCAGATGCCAATTAATTTTAGTTGAAAATATGGAAAACAGTTCATCAGTGTTTCTTATTTTGTACTTTATTTATTTTGGGGGGACATGAAAGGAACACTTAGCCAAAAACTAATTTCTGTGGGCATCCCATGAACACATGGAAGTAAAGTGAAATGCTCAAGGTCACACAATATGCAAGAGGATGTTCTGGGAATCTAACCCAGGTCTGCTGGATGTACCAAACTCCTACACAAATAGTTGCCTTAACATGTGAAGTAAGATATCTGTTCCACGTATGAGTGTAAAATGCAACAATAAAGTTATTTTAGTCATTTTTATGTTTGCTTGCACGCATGTGCAAGAAACATAGTGCCATCATCCGAGTTTTCGGAGGTGTGTCACCCCCTCTTCCAATTCAGTCAGTGTGTTGGCAGGCGGCTGATCCTCAATGCATGCTGGGCTGTCTATGACAGCTCCAAAATGCAGTAGCGTACATTTGAAAGGGGGAGCTACGCTTCAGTGAGCAGCGATCAGATATCGCCTGCACATGCGCAGCTCCCCCTACACACACACACACACAAACACATGCACGCATACTGCGTGCTGCCCCCCTCACGCACAAACTGTCTAGCCGACCGGGGATTGCTCCTCCCCCCTAAAGCCTTCCACATGCGATGCTGGGTGTCCACCCCAGCATGGCAAGTCATGATACAACCGACAGGGTGCCCAATCCCCGTCGGCTCCTGCCTCAGCCCAGTACAGGGTGCCACACTGGGGAGCCCACCCCAAGCGTGGCAACTGATGCTATAGCTGACAGGGTGCCCAATCCCCGCCGGCTCCACGCTCCCCCAACCAGCCATCCTTCCACCACGCTGGGAGCCCACCCCAGCGTGGCAAACGTCCCCACGTCCATTTTGATTAAAAACCTGAAAATTAAAACTGTCCACGGCGCTTCTCCCTGCCCCTCCACAACCTGCACCCACCCACTGCGCACCCTGCCTCCCCACCCCCCACCCCATACTTACCTCTGGAGTCTGCTGACGATCTTCGGTGAACCGGAACACGCCTGCACTCTTCAAAGCCGACCGGTAACTGAGAAAATGCGTAAGCTGTATAATGGCATAGATAGGGTTTTTTCAACTTTGTTGCATATCTCAGGCATTTTTTGGAATTTTTGCACCAAATTTTCAACATGGGGTTTTTGGGACGCCTTCTCATGAGTGATGTCACTGTCATGGCGTTATTCGGGCCCAAAGGGTGATTTCGCAGTCACTGCACGAAATCACCTTTTGGGCCCGATAGAAACGACACTGCCAGTTTCATATGGTGGGCTCTCAAGAGCCTATTTTGAAAATTTGGTGGAAAATTCCAAAATGACTGTTTTACAAGCATGTGCATTGCGCAGTTCCTACGCAGGTTTGTAAGTTCGTGAATTTTCAATATTTTCACTCCAGATTTTCAACATTGTCATTTTACCACACCTTCTTATGAGTAGTATAGCTGTCATTTTTTCACATCTCACCCAAAACGTGTTTCCGCCCATGTAGCGCACAATTGGTGCAGTCGGTGTGTGAAATCAATGTACGGAACAAATTAAGAAAATCACAGTGACACTGTTCATGAGCAGAGGTCTTAAAATGGCTATGTTGAAAATTTGGTGACAAAAGTCCATAAAATGACGGTGTTATGAGTGAGCATTGCGTCGTTTCCACGCACCCTCGTAGGTTCATGACTTTGTAATATTTTCAGTCCAGATTTTCACCAGTAGCATTTTTCCACACTTCCTTATGAACAGTACAGCTGTCATTTTTCACAACATGGCTGAAATGTGTTTTCACACTTTCAGCTCAAAGATGCGTGGTCACTGTGGGAAATCATTGTTCGGGACAGATAAAGAAAATCACAGTGACACTGTTCATGCTCGGAGGTCCCAAAATGCCTCTGTTGACAATCTGCTGTAAAAAATCTCCAAACTAATTACATTATGGGTGTGCGTTGCACAGTTTCTATGCATGCTCGTGACTTCACCAGTTTTTTTAATATTTTTACTACAGATTTGCAACATTGCCATTTTTTACACCTCCCCATGAACAGTACAGCTGTCATTTTTACATCCTGTTGAATGTGTTTGCCCTGTGGTGCTAAATGCCGTGAGTCGCTGTGCATAAGCAGCTTCAGCTAACAAACTGATATTGCCACAGTTCATGAGGTGGGGTCACAAAAAACATGTTGAAAATTTGGAGGAAAATACCAACGAATGCCTGAGGTATTACGTTTCCAACCATGACGCCCAACCCGTCAGAGAATGACAGGCATCAGGGATGTGACTTGGAATTCTTGCCTGTAATCTCATACCATTCCACACCCTGCAGCCAGTGAGAGGGCATCGAGGTATGCCTTGGACTCTTTATTTAAAGTTCACCCATTCTCCTATACAGCACCCATCTCACCGTATTTCCTGATGGAATGGGGTGTGTATAGGCCAAAGACCCCAAGGCACACCGTGACATTTGTCAGTGTCTGCAGGGTGGGGTGTAGAAATGGTGGCGTTATGCCTGACGACCCAAAGGCACACCCCAATGCCTGTCACTCTCTGCAGGGGTGGTGGTGGGTTACATAGAAACATAGAAACATAGAATTTGACGCAGATAAGACAGCTTGGCCCACCCAGTCTGCCCATTTCCCTACCTACTGGATAAGCTGCAGATCCTAGTTAACCACCAGCCTACTTCTTCCTCACCCCACCCCCAGAATTGCCTCTTATGACTATCCCATGCATGCTTGAATTCCACCACTGATTTTGACTCCACAACCTCCTCCAGAAGGCCATTCCATGCATCCACAACCCTCTCTGTGAAAAAATACTTCCTTAAATTACCTCTGAGCCGCCCCCCTCTACCTTCAAATTGTGCCCTCTTGTTCTTGCACACCTCTTTTTTTGAAAGATGCTACCCTCTTGGACTTTGTTGATTCCCTTGAGGTACTTGAAAGTTTCTATCATGTCCCCCTCTCCCTCCTTTCCTCGAGGCTATACATATTAAGCTCCTTAAGTCTCTCTTCATATGTCCTCTGGTGCAGACCCTGCACCATTTTAGTTGCCCTCCTCTGGACAGCTTCCATCCTGTCTATGTCTTTTGGAGATTGGGTCTCCAGAACTGCACACAGTACTCCAGATGGGGTCTCACCAGCTGTCTGTACAGAGGGATAATAACTTCCTGTTTTCTACTGGTGATGCCTCTCCTATGCATCCCAGTATCCCCAACCCTCCTTGCTGCCTTCTCACATTGCTTGCCCACCTTTAGGTCATCTGATATGACTACCCCAGGTCCCTTTCCATTTTGTTGTTGTTAGTATCTCACCCCCCATTGTGTACTCTTCCTCTGGGTTTTGTTTCCCAGGTGCATTACCTTGCACACTTCTTAGCATTGAATCTAAGCTGCCATACATTTGACCATTCCTCTAACCTTGCCAAGTCCCTTCTCATCCTTTCCACCCCACCCTGTGCATCAACTCTGTTGCAGATCTTAGTGTTATCTGCAAGAGACATACTTTTCCTTCCAGTCCTTCTGCAGTGTAAACTTATAAAGACATTGAAGAGGACTGGTCCTATCTGAACCCTGCGGTACCCCTCTAGTAACCCTCCTTTCTTCTGAGTGGACTCCATTTACTATTACTCTCTGTGTCCTATTCTCCAGCCAATTCTTTACCCAGGCTGTCATCTTGGGACCCACTCCCAGGCTGGCTAACTTATATATTAATCTTTTGTGTGGGACTGTGTCAAATGCCTTGCTGGGGTGGGCTCCCAGCATGCTACCTGGGTGTTTGTTGGGTTGGCTTCAGTTCAATACTTCACTGCCATTCCTATTACGCAGCTCTGTAACTTCTATACTACCACTGCCAATGCCAGCAAGCAAACATTCGGCATTGACAAATGCTTGTTATGTTTGCTTGCACGCATGTGCAAGAACCATAGTGCCACCATATAAGTTTTCGTATGTATGCCACCTTCCAATTCCTGCTCCTTTTTGCAGCTGCGCACCACACCAATGAAAGTCTGAGCTGTCTAGGACAGCGTTCGAATCTGATGGCATACAGTTCGAGAAAACCACTGCTACAATCAGTATGCAAATTGCCTAAATGTCTGCACTGCATCTGAACTGCTGTCATAGACAGCTCATTTTTTTCCGATAGAACAGCCCGGTCCCTGTAGGCTCCAGTGCCCCCCCAACAAACACCCAGGTAGCATGCTGGGACCCCACCCCAGTGTGCTCATGCTCTCCCCTCCAGCCCCGCACACTGTATGGCCAATGGGGGTGCCCAATGCCCTGTCGGCTCCACTGCCCCCCCAAAACAAACACCCAGGTGCCATGCTGGGAGCCCACCCCAGCATGGCAAAAGTCTGTATGGCCCAAGGGGATGCCCAGTCCCCCATTGGCTCCACTGCCTCCGAAAACAAACTTCCAGGTACCATACTGGGAGCCCACCCCAGCATGGCAAAAGTCTGTATGACCCATGGGGGTGCCCAATCCCCCATCGGCTCCACTGTCTCTCCAAACAAACTTCCAGGTGCCATGCTGGGAGCCCACCCCAGCATGGCAAAAGTCTGCATAGCCCACAGGGGTGCCCAATCCCCTGTTGGCTCCACTGCCCCCCCAAAACAAACTTCCAGGTGTCACGCTGGGATCCCACCCCAGCATGTCAAAAGTCTGTATGGCCCACTGGGGTGACCAATCCCCCATCAGCTCCACTGCCCCCCCAAACAAACTTACAGGTGCCACACTGGGAGTCCATCCCAGCATGGCAAAAGTCCTGCATCATCGTTTAAAAAAAAACACACCTATAACAAAAGAAAACGGTCCCTTGTTGACTCTCTTGCCCCCTCCCCCAACCGACACCCACCCTCTGCGTTCCTCATCTCCCTGCACCCCCTCACCCCATACTTACCTCCGGAGGCTGGCGTGATGATCTTCGTTGGACCGGGAACAGGTCTGTACTCTTCAAAGCAGACCGCAAACCAAAGAAATGCCGGTAAGCTGTATAATGACATAAATGTTTTTTTTTTCAACTTTGGTGCATATCTTGGCCATTTATGGGAATTTTTTTCACCAAATTTTCAACATGGGGTTCTTGGGAGCTCATGAACTCAGTCACTGTCATTTTGTTATTCAGTCCCGAAAGATGATTTCATGATCACTACGTGGAACCACCTTTTGGGACTGATTAACAAAATGACAGTGTCACAGTTCATGAGGTAGGCCCCCAAAAACCCTATGTTGAAAATTTGGTGAATAAAATTCCAAAAAGACTGTTTTTCGAAGACATTGCATTAGTGTCCTTTGGCCGCACACTCGTGAACTTGAAGAATTTTTATATTTTCACTCCATTTTCAACATTGCCATTTTACCACACCTCCATTTGAACAGTATGCTGTCATTTTCACATCTCATCCAAAATGTGTTTTCGCACATGTAGCGCACAATGGCGCGGTTGGTGTGCAAAATCAATGTTCAGGACAGATTAAGACAATCACAGTGACACTATTCATGAGCAGAGGTCTTACAATGGCTGTGTTGAAAATTTGGTGACAAAAGTCCATAAAATGACTGTGCTACGAGTGTGCATTGTGCAGTTTCCACGCACCCTAATAAGTTCACGTATTTGTAATATTTTCAGTCCGGATTTTCAACATTGACATTTTTTCACACTTCCTTATGAACAGTACAGCTGTCATTTTTCACACCCTGGCCGAAATATGTTTTCGTACTTCTGGCGCAGAATAGCGTGGTCATTGTGGGAAATCAGTGTTCGGGACAGATTAAGAAAATCACAGTGACACTGTTCATGAGCGGAGGTCCCAAAATGCCTATGTTGAAAATCTGCTGTAAAAAAATCCCCAAACTAATTACATTACGGGTGTTCATTGCTCAGTTTCTATGAGCGCTCATGACTTCAGTTTTTTTATATTTTCACTCCAGATTTTCAACATTGCTATTTTTTACGCCTCCTCATAAACAGTACAGCTGTCATTTTTCATATCCTGTTCAAAATGTGTTGTCGCACCCGTGGTGCCAAATGGCGCAGTCGCTGTGCAAAATCATCTTTCGGCTAATGAATTGATAGTGTCACCGTTCATGCAGTGGGGTCACAAAAAGCCCATGTTGAAAACTTGGAGTAAAAATACCAAGAAATGCCCAGGGCATTAGGATTTTTGACCATAACGCCCTACCCTGTAGAGACTGACAGGCGTCAGGGGTGTGACTTGGGACTGTCGACAGTAATGCTCATGCCATTCCACACCCACACCCACCCTGCAGCCAGTGACAGGCATTGATGTGTGCCTTGGACCCTTTGGCCCCAGAGTTCACCCCATTCTCCTATACTGCACCCATTTCAGAGTATTTCCTTATGGAATGAGGTGAATGTAAAGCCCAAACATCCCAAGGCACACCTCAACACTTCTCAGTGTCTGCAGGGTAGGGTGAGGTGAAATGTCATGACCGTCATGGGCGATGACCCAAACACACACCCCAATGCCTGCCCTTCTCTGCAGCATGGGGGTGGAGTTGGCATCAGTTCAATACTTCACTGCCATTCCTATACTGCATCTGTCTAACTCCTGCACTTCCACTGCTAATGCCAGCAAGCAAACATTTGGCATTGACAAATGCTTGTTTTATTTAGTTTTCACAGAAAAAAATATTGACTTTAGAAACATTTCATTAATGTCCTCAGGTAAAAAAAAAAAAAAACATTTCTTGTGCAATTGCTCGAACAGCTTTTTTTTTTCAGTTCTCTAATCTATGCTACCTGGTAAGAAACAATATCCACATTAGTATTTTGCAGACCTGAGCTGTGCTTGCCAGACAAGTTGTAAGCATGCAGGGCTATACTTGTCGGAGGTGAGGAATGAGGATTTTATTACAAGTTGGCAGTCATATAATAAAATTAAAAAAAATATTAACACAAGGAATTGGTTGTGATTGATGAGGGAGTTGGAGGTTATAGGGTAGATTGGGGGTCCAACATAAAGATTAAGGTTACTTGTCAAGAGGGTGGTGTATTTTGAGGATTTATTATTTTGGGAGCCAAATATCGGGTTTTAGATTAGGAGTCTGATATCCAATATCCAGTTGTCAGATCTGATTCCCACCTATACAATCAAATCTAGCTTGTTTCCTGGTGTGACAGCTCCTGTAAAGATCAGATTTTATTTATTTTGAAATCCCGGCACTAAAATTAGATTGTGTAATGTGCTTCTCATTTTGATTAGCAAGTGATTACTTTTCCACTTGTTGTGGGTGGGGGTTGCTTTGAGAGACTCATAATAAAGGAATAATGCATGACAAGGTGTGTGTCGTGCTGGGATAATGTCACGCCTGGGGTGATTGGGCACGAGGCCGCAGGCCGAGTGCGACCAATCACCCCAGAAGTGACATTATCCCAGCATGACACACACCCTGGAGTGCATTATTCCTATTATACAATGGCTCCTGAGAGTAAAAAAATGAAAAGGAAAAAAAAATACATATAAAAATAGATTTTTTTTACTGTTTATTTAATAGTGTAGGTTTACTTTTAAAAATAATAGTGCAGATTTACTCTTTTTGATCAGCAGGTGGAGCTGGTGTTAGTTTGTGCTGGAGCTGCTGTTTCTGTGGTTCTTCACTCCCCCTCACTAATGTTTGTCTTTGTTTTTGCTTCCTGTTTTTCCCCTACTTTTAATGTGCAGCTTATCCTTATCTCCTGTACATTGCTGTTGTTGTTGCCCTGTGTGAAAAGTGAGTCGTCATGTTCCCCCACCGTCATGGTCAGAATGCCTCCAACTGTTCGTTGCGTGTCACGCGGAAGTTGAATAGATGATATGCCACAGGATTAAATGTTGCAGCTGTATGCTCCCGGTAGAGTTTTTATGATTACCGAGAGACAGGATGGCGAGATGAGAACGTTGAAATGGTGAGGAATTGAAGCGCGTGTTTCACATCTGCTCAGCTCGTGCACTGCATTACTGTGCGAGCATGTGTCTATGTAACGTCTTAGAGCAGGAGTGTATTTGTGGTGGGAAGCAGTATTTTACTTTTCTCGTGTGCTTTTTTTTTTCAACAGTATCATGGGAAATGATGGGTAGAGTGTGTGTTAGATTGTCGATTCCAAGCAGACATGGAGTGGGGATTTTGAACAGAGCAGCAAAGCAGGGACAACAAAAGCTGCTCATAGGCAGCTGAGTGATATTTTACTTAAACTTTGAATGCGGGCATAACTGTACTGGGACTAGAGCCATGATGCTATGCCAGGATAAAATCGCAGGTCTAGTCCAAAACTGACCAATCAGAGCTCTAGATTCTTTCTTGCCATTGTTTAATGGTTAACAATGCTTTGCTGATTGCACTGAAGCTGCAAAAAGATTGGTTGTCTTTGTCACTCTTAAGCTAGTACCACTGAACCCACAACAGGACTGCCCTACTTTGGCATGGAAAGATGAGTTTGATGATGAAGTTAATTCTTCCTTATGTTTACCTGGCATAGTTTTGCACTCGCTGAGACCTCAAGAAGTTGCATTATCCTATGGCAAATGTTGACAAGTTGTTCAGAGATACAGCTGAAATATTTTTGGAACATGCGTATTTTTCTTTTGTTCTGACTTGGTCATCATAATAATTGTCACAAAAAAAGAAAAATGACAAGCCGTATAAACAATAAAGAAAATCTGTAGAAAGGGCCGACATCTATGTTATTCTGCTCTTCTGGTACTGTGAAGGAAGCTCTTACTTTAGATATTCATAATGATGACGGATTATTAATTGAGCAAGTTTATGGATTTAAATATTTAGGTGTTCAGCTTGATCTTTGCTTGACTTTCCATACCCAGGTAAAGACAGTATGTAGAAATGTTAATCATAAACTGGGTTTATTATACAAATTGAAAAAAATGTTTTTCTTTTGAAACTAGGTGTGCAATAGCAAATGGCATCTTACTACCTTATTTTGACTATGCTGGTGGTCTATACTATCGACTGTCAGACAAGGAAACAAATGCATTAACTGTGATGTATAATAATATCTGTCGATTCATTTCCCCTACAGACCCACCACTGTTTCTTGTACTCTCAGCTAGGATGGTTATCTCCTATATCCTGGCTTAAGTATTGTTATGGGGGTTTAATTTTTAAGTCATTATATTCTAAGACCCTCTTCCCTCTGAGTAATTTGGTTTCCATTCGTGGCACAACCCTAAATTTGCGATCCTTTAAAGGGCCCTTACATTTTGCTCCCTTTTCTAAAACAACTGCGGGTTCTCGTTCTTTCTCACATGCTACCCCTCTTTTCTGGAATTTATTGCCAGAAAAAGTCAGGTCTGCCTCATCTCTATTTAGTTTTAAGACTAATTTAAAGAATTGCTTGTTGGAAGGAGATGTTTGTACTTATATGTAGCTAGTAATGTATTTGATTGTACTGTATTTTTGTCTATATTTCATGTGTATTCTTATGCTCGGGTGGGGCCTGAAAATGGACTTGTTCCAGTGCCCTTATCTGATTAACAAAATAAAATGAAATGAAATGTGCAGCTTGTGTAGTTCAGATCTGTTGTTGCCAATTTTTTTTTTCAGGCCACTTATTCGTAGACTCAGATGCTGATGGGCAAAATCATGACTCCTGTTTCTCTGTTCATTCTTGAAATTCCAATGTTGGTTTCAATTCAATTCAATTTTTTTTTATACAGGAAAGTATTTGAGCAAAAATTCCCATTTTCACAAATGTCCAGTGGTGCAGAAATTCAATGATACAGAGAAAAAGGTAAAAACAATATCTGTAAAATTTTAAAGTATACCTGGGTTTGGGAATGAGCCCGGGGAGCTGGAGGGCCGGCCGGAGGGAGAAGGCTGAGCGTCCGTGGACTGCTCACCTTCTCCAGGGAGGGAGGGGGGACAAGGCTCGGTGCTTGACTGACCCTAGGCGGAGGACTGGGGTACAGCAAGTGCCTGGCCAATCCAGGAGGGTTGGGCATGCCAGACGTCAACGGAGCTCTGCCTTGATGTCTGAGTGCATGGCACATTCAGAGAAACAGGGAAAAACACCTCCTTCGCTCTGAGTAGATGGAGTGCCAGTACAGACCTCAATGGTCCACTGCCTGTTCCATGTGGCGGCCCCGATGAAGTGACGTTAGCTCGGAGTGCTTGGGCCCCACCTCATCCCCGCCTGGGGGGAAAGCCAAGGCTACATGGGGGGACCACCGCGGGGCTCCAGGCATGGAAGGAACCGAGGCAGATGCCAGGCACTCCTGAAGAAGCGAAGCATAGGGGGCAGGGGAAGGCGGTAAAATAGCAAGTACAAAAAAAAAATGTTTTACAGTATTTACAATAGGAACAATGTATATGACAGGATCATCTAGATTAGAAAAAAAATACAGAGCACACAACAATAAAGCCAATGTACAGATACATATAAACTCTAAGGTAACTCAGCGGTTGGTGGACATTCAGGGGGGTTACCTACTGGGGCAGGCACAGGTGGTAGATTTTAGGAGATGGTCCTTGAGGGAGGAGGTGAATGAGCCAATTGGACTACAGGCCTGAAGTTCAGGGGGCAGTTTATTGTTAAACTTAGGGCCCTTGTATGTGATGGAGTTCTGCGCATGCTTGGTGCGGTAAAAAGGGGTGTCGAAGATATGACAGGCAGCCCCTCTTGTACTGTGCTTGGAAACCGATAAGGGGAAAAGGGAGTTAATGCTGATCGGCAGCAGGTTACAGTGAATTTAATGTAGGGAAGAGAGCATTTTAAGTTGGAACCTGCCTTCAAGGGTGAGCCAGTTGTGGGAGGCATAGAAGATACAGTGGTGGATCACCATGGGGAGGCCGGACATGAGCATTTGATACTCCTGTATGTAGTCCTGAGTTTGGAGAAAAGGGCATGTGTGTTGGGGGGAAGCAGACAATAGAGCCATAATCAAGGTGGGGCAGAAGAAGGGAGCTGGCGAGGCATAGTCTGGAGACGGGGATAAGGAACTTTCTGATTTGGTATAAAAGACCTAGCCTCATATGGATTTTCTTGATGAGGTTGGTAATATGGATATTTCAGGTCAGGTGAAAGTCTAAGTAAAGTCCAAGGTATTTGAATTCATACACTAGTTCTATGATGTTACCAAGATTGTCTGAGAGGGATCGGCCCATGACTGGGGCTTTTCTTGGGCAAGAGAAGATCATAGACATGGTCATCTTGGAGTTGAGAACCATGCCTTTGGCAGAGAACCAAGTGTGTAGCTTGCTGAAGTCAGCCTGCAAGTTACTGAACATTGTGTCCAGGTTAGTGTCGCTGCAGTAGAGGGCCACGTCGTCAGCATAAAGGACTAGTTGGGTAGTTTTGAGATGGAAAGGAGGTTATTGATGAAAAGTGAGAACAGGAGTGGGTCCAGGATGGAGCTCTGGGGTACCCCATATTTAACTGGACATTCAGCAGAAAAATGACCATTAATATTAGTTTTCTGTAATCTGCCAGAGAGGTAGCTTCAGATCCATTTGACAACGTTTTCAGATATGTGCAAGCCCTTGAAGGTGTCTAGGAGAATGCAATGGTCGACCAGGTTGAATGCCTTGCTCAGGTCCATGAAGAAAGAGCCTGTGTACTGGCCCTTATCACTTGCCTGGAAAAGATGGCAGCCATGCTGAGCTAGCTATCTACATGTTGCAGTACCTGAGATTGTTTATCTCATTGTTTTATTATTTTTGCTGGCAGTTCTTGTTTTAGTTGGGTTTTCTTTTTCTTTTCGTTTTTGCTAGTTTTGGTTTTAAATAGTTGCAAGAAATGATTTAAACAGTTGCAGAAAGAAAGGATCGTTGCTGACCAGTTTGTGTGGGGCAAGAGGCCACTCGTTCTACTTGTTCGCTTCCTACCTGTTGCTAGGACCTGGTTTGTGAAGGAGTTCCATTGGATGCTATGTCGCTTGGCGTAGCAGGCCTGCTGAGTGGAACTGCGGACTTGATCACTGGATTTGAGCTGCCTGGGGTTGGAGTGGTTGCAGTTGGGCCCACGGAGTGTTGGGAGGTATGGACCAGAGCGGTGCCATCTGGATTTTGGGGCCAACTGAGAGTTGTGGTAGTTCCCGGTGGTTCCTGTCTTCAGGTCTTGCGAACTGTCTTCAGGCTTTGCAAACTGTAGCAATTCCTGTTTGTGTTTTGTGGATTACTGGCTTCCACGGTGAGCTGGGCTGAACCTGGTCTGAACCCAGGGAGGTTTGCTGGAGCTGCTAGGTGTAAGGGGAGACTGGGGCTGGTGCTGTCAGAGGACAGGCACTGGTGTACCCCGGGGTTTCTAGGTGGGTGGGTGGGCTGGAGAGCCTGCTCGCATGAAATCAGTTGCAGCTTGAAGCCTTAGTAGACCTCGGGGGATGACTGGGAAATATTTTCAGTCTGGGAAGCTCCCATAAATTGGAAGCTTGAACAAGGTTGGAGGATGGAAAGGATTTCTGGCTGCAGCAGAGGTTGACTACATAATCCTGGAACTAGTGGGGCAGTGAGAGAGGGGTGTTCTCTTGTATTAGGAAAACCCAGGTCAGACTGTTCCTTTCTTTTCTATATCTCACTGGAGAAGCAATGAGAGTGCTCTGCATTTTTATCAAGAACAATTTATGTGACTGATGTAATATCTACCCTGCCTATGTGAGAGATAGGTTTGGGGGGGTTAAAATTTTGCTCTGGTGAAGTAAGAGCTTACCAGATGACTTACAATAATACATTTTGCAAGTATTTGCGGCTATTTATTTTATTATTTTATTTTATTTGCTTTGGACACATTAATTTTGGACTTTAATTTATATTTGAAAAAGATAGTATTATGTGCTGTTGATAGTTTTTATTTGATTTGGGTGGTGTTTAGTTAATTTGGTGTGTTTTCTGCTAGTTTTAGGAATGTGCTGGGAGGGCCAAAAGACAGTCAGGTAGTATTCCCCCACCTGGCTCAGGTAATTGTGCCCTTTTGACTGCCTCTATCTACCAACTGAAACCTACAAATGTCAATCCTTAGGGATTGCCAGGAGGCATAGGAAAAGGGGGAGAACTGAGCCTATTGGGGATATGGAAAGGGGAGTTTGTATTGGGGTGGTAGGGACCAGGTGACACCCTGGGGAGAAATGGTGTCAGGACAGGGGTAATCCCTGTCTTGTTCCCATACCCAAGGGCCCAGCAATTGATGCTGAACAGGAGTTGAGGTCTTCCCCAGCATCTCATCCAACCCAGGCGGTATTATGTAATGCCAGGTCCATCAAAAACAAGACAGCTATTATAGCTGATCTTGTTTAAATGGTGGATCTGGCATGCATCACTGAGACCTGGATGGACAAAAACACAGGACCAGTATTGGCCTCTGCAGTTCCAGCTGGGTTCTCGGTGATTCATCGCCTGAGGTTGGATCGTAGGGGTGGGGGTGTAGCCATCTTTTTTAAGACTGAACTGGGCCTTATGGCTGTTCCAGTGGGGACCACCAGATCCTTTGAATGTATCATGGGTGAGGGTGTAGGTTGCAGGATACTCCTCATTTACCATCCACCGGGTGATGGGGGTCTATTCCTGAAGGAGATTGCAGACTTGCATCATCGACATGGTTTTGGAGTTTCCCAGATGGATAATTCTGGAGGACTTCAATGCCTGGGTCGATGAAGAACTCTCGCAGTTTGGTCAAACTCTCCTCCAGCTAATGACAATGCTGGGCCTTACACGGGTAGTTACCTCCTCTACACATATAGGAGATCACTCATTGGATCTGCTGTTCTTCCTGAGGACGGAGATCACTGACTTGGGGGTGGAACCAGTCAGTTGGTCTGACCATCACACCATAGGGTTCAGTTTTGGGGGGCTCCCCCAATGGACCAACCCCTTCGGAGATGGTCCGGTACTGCCCTTTAAGGGGAGTTACCCCAGATGGTCTGTCGGTGGTGCTGGACCTATCGGGATTGCTGGGTGAAAGCACAAGTCCAGGGGACATTGTACTAGCCTATAATAAGGCAGTGGGAGATGCCTTGGACTCAATTGCTCCTGTTCGTGTTCAACCACTCACTCTTTGCCCAAGGTTCCCTTGGTATGATGGATCCTTGAAGGAGTTGAGGTGGGTTGGTTGAAGGCTGGAGAGAGCATGGCAGAAGGCCAGCCTGGATGCTGACAGGCTTAGATTGATGGAACATTATAAGGGCTATCAATCAGAAATCCGAGTTCATGTCCATGGAGATTTCTGCTGCGCGGAACCGACCGGCTCAGCTTTTTTGAACTGCAGACAGATTGTGCAATCTAATCTGTCTCCAGTCCAGAAGAGTTTTTTTCACAAATTAAGTGGATGAGCTAGCTCGGTTCTTTGCAGATAAGGTTGCCAGCATCAGGTCCGGAATCGGGCCGGCTCTCTCTCTATGAGGGGTTGTTTTGGAGGCCGATGGGAGGTGGTGAGCACCCAGTTTGTCTGGACAGATTTCAGCCAACCGGAATTCATGGACATTGTGAAGATTGTCCAGACTCTGCGCCTAACCTGTTGTAGTTTGGATCCGGACCCTATCCCCCCCCCTTAATGGGGTGCGTAGATGTTACCTGCCCGATCCTAGCTGAAATTATATGGAGATCCTTGGGAATATTTCCTGACCCCCTAAAGGAGGCAGTCATTTGACCACTCCTTAAAAAACCCTCCTTGGATCCCATCGATCCAGCTAACTACCGACCTGTCTCTAACCTGCCCTTTGTGGGGAAGGTTACTGAGAAGGTGGTTGCATTGCAACTGGATGATCACCTTGTAACTCACAATGTCTGCGAAGCTCTCCAGTCTGGTTTCAGAAAGAGGCATAGCACAGAGACTGCCCTTGTTTGGGTACTAAATGATCTCCTAATAGCAAGAGATAGAAAGGCTCGTACCATCTTGGTCCTTCTTGATCTCTCAGCAGCTTTTGACATGGTGGACCATGGGTTGCTTTTGGAGACCCTGCGGTTCCTGTGTGAACTGTTGGGTACAGTCCTCGAATGGTTTCGCTCATTCCTCATAGGCAGGTCTCAGAGGGTGGTCACTGGAATTTATTCCTCTGACACCCTTCCCCTGTCCTGTGGGGTGCCGCAGGGCTCCATACTGGTGCCTATGTTGTTCGCAGTGTTTATGCTGCCATTGGGAGATATCATTAGGTGATACGGCTTGAGTTTTCACTGCTATGCAGATGATACTCAGCTGTATATATGTCCTTCATGCTCAGACAGGTTGATGAGATCTCTGCTAAACAGCTGCCTCTCTGAGATCAAAGACTGGATGAGCACGAGTTGGCTAAGCCTGAATCCAGATAAGACTGAGGTGTTGCTTGTGGACCGGGGTTGCCCTGGGGTGGGTTTGTGGGCTGGGCACATGTCTGTCCTATGGCTTGATGGTGTCCAGCTCACTACCTCAGATCGGGTACGTAACCTCAGTGTTATTTTTGACGATGGCTTGACCTTGAAATCTCAGGTGTCAGCTGTGGTAAAATCCTCATTTTACGATCTGAGGAATATCACCCAGGTGAAATACCTGGTTCCACCTGGCGATCTTCCAAAACTGACCCATGCCTTCATTACTACCCATCTTGACTACTGTAATGCCCTCTATGTAGGGCTGTCTGGGGTTGACATCCACCGCTTGCAGTTAGTGCAGAACGCTGCAGCCAGGCTGTTGACTGGTATGTCCAGGACCAGCCACATTACACCTGTGCTGTGCGAACCGCACTGGCTGCCAGTTCAGTGGCAGATCACCTGTAAGGTAGGCCTGCTTACCTTTAAAGCCCTACATGAACAGGGACCCGACTACCTGAAAGATCTCCCGACTCCCTACTCCCCCAATTGCCCTCTCCAATCCACTGATGAGGGATTGCTAGAGATTCCCAGGGTTTGTCTAAAAACATCTGGGGCTCATGCATTTTCATTTGCAGCACCAACCTTGTGGAATTCTCTACCTCATCGCTTAAGAGAATGCCTGACCGTCAGTAGTTTTAAATCTATGTTGAAAACTTTTTTTTTTTTTTTGGCTTTCCCTGATTGATCAATTTTAAATAATTTATAATGCAATTTGTTTTAACATTGTAATTTATACTATGTACAGTGCCTGGACCTTGAAAGGCACTATATAAATAAAGTTTGCTTGCTTGCTTGCTTGCCTTAAGGATGTCACCAGTGAACCTGACCAGGGTGGTGCTATGTCTGGATCTGAAACCATGCTGGGCAACAGACAGCAAGTTATCTCTCTCAAGAAAGGTGGTGAGCTGAGTATGAACAACTTTTTCAATGATTTTGGAGAGGGGAGCAAGGAGGGAGATGGGTCGGTAATTCCCTACTTCATTCCTTGACCCTGACTTGGATAATGATTTGATGGTGGCAGTTTTCCAGGTGCTAGGGAAATAGCTGGAGCAGACTGAGCAGTTTAGTATATTGGTGATTGGGACCACTAATGAATCAATGGCCAGTTTAAAGATTTTAAAGTCGATTCTGTCTGCCCCTTTGCTGGGTTTAGGGTTATTACTTTGGATGAGCTTTATGGTGTCCGAGGGCTTTAGGACCCTAAAATAGAATGTGGGCCTGGGCGTGGATGTAGTTTTGGGGCGGGGGGTAGGAGGTGGATGAGGGGGCTGAGGGAGTGGAGGGGGAGGTTTTATATTTATTGAGGTCACCCAAGAATGAGTTGAAAATGTTTGCTACTTCTGAGGGGTCATTGGTCTGCTTGCCGCCATGGATCACAGTGGTAGGTTCTGTATTCTTGTGTTTCCCAAGTAGTGAGTTGAGTGTAACCCAAAGTTGACGGGGGTTAGATGTTTCCTTGAGTTGTTTATTGTGGAAAAAGTCAATTCGGGCTTTTCTGATGATTGATTTGCACTTGTTTCTGAGTGCTTTGTAGAGGGAGAGCTGGGCAGGGTCTCTGTGCGTGGTGTAATGGGCCCAGGCCTGGTCTCTTGTCCTCATCAATTTAATGATGTCGGACGATACCCATTCATTAACTCATCCCGAACCCTGATTTTTTTGAGAGGGGCGTATTTGTCACATACACTGTTGAGGATGGTAGAAAATCTGTCAAGGACAGAGTCGAAGTTACCTGGTGCAGTGGCAAATGACCAGTTGACTAGGCTGAGATCGTGTTCAATATTTTCAATGGAGTTATTTGTCCAGCATCTAGAGAAGATGAACTTGGGGGGAAGGATTGGGGCACTGGGCTGACCATAGACAGTAGGTGGCACAGTGATCACTGGTGCAGTCCGGCAATACTCCAGAGTTGGTGATGTGGGAGGGGTTGGAGATGATGACCCAGCTGATTAGTGACTGAGTTTCCATCTTCTAATTTGACCTTACAGGTGCGGAGATAAGCTGGTGAAGGCCAAGGCTGGCAATGCAGGATTTGGTGGTGTTGGCTTGGCTGAAGAACCAATTTATGTTGAAGTCCCTGAGAAGAACCCACTCCCTGTTAAGTGGGAGGGAGTGTTTGAGGGCTTGCAAGGACTCCAGGTGAGAAGGAGGGGTTCCTGGGGGGAGATAGGCGGTAGTGAGGGTGAGGGTTTTATTTTTTCTGAGAAATAGGTTAATGAAAGCTGGTTTACACAGCTGAAGCTGAAATGGGACACAATCTGAATTCCATTGGAGCCTTTTTTATGGTCATTCAATTTTGTAGAATATGTGAAACCATGGGAGACTTTCTGTTCTTTCATGGAAATCCTACTGAATGGAACCCTGCCTGTCTTGCATTGCTCGATCATGGGTGCACGTTAAACCATATTTACACTTAACTAGTATGTGTCATGTGTTTTTTACACGCTACTCTCCCCAGGACCCTCTTGAAAATAGATGATGAACCTAAATGTTGATGTCCTGGTGTCCAGAAATCTAACTCAGTAAATAAATAAATCCTGTATGATGTAGGTTGATGTCCTTTTGTAAAGTGCTGTCACATACATACCCACATCTGACTGTAGGTCAAAATCCAACTATTCTGAAATCACAACACTACTTCTACCTGTGGGGCCAGGGCTTCTGCAGCCGTATATACAAATCCACAATACCCAAATTTAAAGATTATGTCTGCAGAACTTCAAGTCCCTCAAGTACTGTTGTGTTTTGGATATTATGGATTTGTATATGCTGCTGTATATGTGGGTGCTGGGCCTTTTGCAGACAGAAGTGGGTTTGTATGTCTTACACTGTGCAAGTGTATCTGTGGGTGCAGAAATGCAAGCAGTTTAGTTCATTATTCAGTAATCATCTGTTGTGCATTCCAGCTTCATTTCCTACTTCTGGGCCTTCATTATTTGTTTTCTTAACTTAAGTGTAACCACTTCATTTTGTACTATGTAACTGATGGGAGAAAGGTGCAAACCCTTAAAATTCTAATGCCAGCCATGTCACCCTATTTTTCAGTGTATGTAAGCAGTATATAATTTGCAAACTCAAACCTGTTGGCACTCATTTTTAGATCTGTTCTCTCAGCAGCTGTTTGGCATGTCCTTTGTGGGTTTTTTGCTTGTTTCTGAAGGGGTGTATTATTTGATCTGCATGGATAGTCCAAATCATGTCTGTGAAATAGAAAATAGTATAATTGCATGTTGTAAATTATGTAAATATATACATATTAAATATGTAGTATATATTTCCAAGCTCAATTTGTGTTTTACACTAAACAAAAATGTTTGCACCATAATAACTTTGATGACGCTCAATGAAATTGTGCAAAGTTTGGCAGACAGAAGTGCTGTCGTAATTTCAGTTGACTGACTTTCTCAAAAAGAAAGGAACTTCAATGCAAAAAACTGTGTTAATGCACCAGTTAGGGTTCAACTTAATACCACATGAGTAGGGAAATGTGGTGTTAGGCATTCCAATACTAACTCCCCACCCCCAACAACAAAAGGACAAGACCACACAAGCAACCACTTCTGCAGGCAGAAGTAACGTTGTAATTTGAGCAGTGTAGACTGAATATGTGGCTGCAGAAGTGCTGGCACCAAAGAGGTCTTCACTTCTGTAGCCAGAAGTGAGTATGCATGTCTTACAATGTACATGTGTATTGTGGCTGCACACCCATTGGCCCCTCAGGGACCAGCACTTCAGTAGACAGAAACAGTGTTGTAATTTGGGTAGTGTGTATCTGTATTTGTATCTGCAGCTGTAGAAGTGTTAGCACCCAGCATCCTGCACATTTGCAACCAGAAGTTGGTGTGTATGTCTTAAACTGTGCATGAGTTTCTGTAGCTACAGAAGTGCTGGCCCCACAGGGGCCTGCACTTTTGCCAACAGTAAATCTGTGGTAATTTGGGTATTACAGACTTGTATCTGAGACTGCAGAGGCCTGTTGTTCTGCAGACAGTAGTAGTGTCATGATATGAGTGTTCTGGATTTCTATCTGCAGCCAGTAGTTGGTGTGTATGTCTTGCAGTGCACATGCCACAGATACAACTCCACAAAGGTAGCACATCAGTGATGCTGCATTTGTGTCATCTGGAAACAGTTGCATGTTTGTGTTAAGTGATGATGGATGTCAGTGGTTGTTTGTGTGGTCTTTTCCTTTTGCTGCTTGAGGGTGGGTGGGGTTTTAGGGTTGGAATCCCTAGCACCACATGTTCCTACTTTTGTGTTGTTATGCTGAACCCTAACTGGTACATTTATGCACTTTTTTGCAAGTAATACACATATATAAATCAACTCAAGTCAGTAGTAAAGAAATGACAAGGTCTGTGGTGTAACTGAAGTTCTGCTTGGCACTGTAATTGCACAGTTATGTGAGCTGGCCCATGGGGACAATCAGTGCATCAGCAGTTCAGGATTGAACAGTGGACTTGATTATGTTCAGTCATGTTGGTGATTTCAAAGAAAAACAAAATGGGTGGCATTTTCCAATAGCTGTGCCCATTTTTCAGCCACAGAAGCACAACATCCATCCAGATAGTTAGACCATCTAAAAGGAGGTCTAATGTCTTGATGCGATTGCCGCAACTTGTGCCCCAAAAATGATGCTTGCATCAGAACTGTGATACATGCATTTTTTTTTCTGGAAACCAAGTAAACTGTGACAACTGTGTCAGGATTCATGAAAGCTATCCGCAAGTATCTTGACTCTTTTGTTGGGATGCAGCATGCATCCAAAATACAGACACAAGTACTGCATCCCCACTTTAACAAATCCCTGCCAATGTGTTGAACCTGACAAATCTAGAGATCAGAAAAGGTATTTCCTTACTATCATTACTTGAAATTACTGTATAACAGCTTAAATTCACACCCTTATATTTACTGCTTTGAGCATGCCCAACATGTGCAGACCATTGTAATTTTACTGGTGGAACACTACTACTGATATTATGTAGTGATTCACCTATTATTCACTGTCTTTTTATTTTTGTGTCAACAGGAAACCAGCGGAAATAACACAAATAAAAATACAGTGAATATTTCCTGTTATACAATAGTAATCATGTTGTTTGTTTCACTGTTGATTATGCTACTCTTGTATGCTCCACTGAGGTGTTTGGATTCAGGATATGCCAGGAGAAGGGGACCACAAATCCAGAACTGGAAGACTAGGCATCTTAAAGAAAACAGAAACACGGTTCAAAATTTTGGTAACAATGATTTGTGTTGGTATTTGGTCTCAGATAAATGGGGGCTGAATGTCATTCAAGAGGAGGTGGTTGGCAGCTGTCAGGTCCATGGTTAGGATTCTGACTTTCTTACTTCTGTGGTGTGAGGATGGGTAGCTGGTCACTTGTGTTGCTCCCTCCATGGACATCCCTGGAGGGGGTGCTCTGGCAGGCACAGTGGGACACAGAGCCAAAATTTATGGACATCATATTGCCCACCCTGAGACGTGTAGGGATTCCATGGGTGGAGGGGATAGTTACCTTAAATATCTGTTGGCCTGATATACTCCTGACTGCCCATTCCACTCCACTGAGAAACTGTCATTGGCCTTCCTGAGGTCTCACATTAAACTAGCTGGTGATGGCATTCTCAGTGGTGGTCCCCTCCATCTGGAACTGTTTGCCCTACCATCTGAGGAACTCCCCCGTGATGTAAGCTCTTAAGAGGGTGCTAAAGAGTTATCTTTTTATGTTGGATTTTGGTATCGATGACTGATATAAGAAGTTGTAATGTACCTGTGTTAGTTTTATCACTCGTATGTATTTATTAATATTATTTATATCATATTTGTATTTATACTAGTAATACTCTTTGTGAAGCACCCAGAGTCAATTGGATAGGGTGTCTATAAATGAAATTGCCTTGCCTTGCCATGCCTATGGATTTTCTTGCATGTTTCATTGAATTGTATGCATACTATACATGGCATTTGCTAAAATTCATAACTATGTGAACAATGTATGTAAGCTATGTGCCCACCCGAATGTATGTTGCATGGGACATAGCATCCACAGGGTTTCCCTGTGTATACCTTCCATTCCCCTCCCATGGACCTTTGATAATAATGAGGGCACTATGTGTATAGAGGGATATAGCTCAGGCCTCAAGCGGCGCTGCAAATTTGGACATGGCAAGGCCTCTAATAATTGGGGGAGGGACAGAAAGGATGGTTATTCCATGCCAGGGTATAAAATATTGGGGCACTGCAGAAATAGAGTAATGTTAAATAGAAGGATAAGGTGGTGTGTAGCTGGAGAAGACAGCTGGGTTAGAACAACTCATGGAAACACCTACTAGGAATCAAGTATATTTGATTTAATTCTTTGAAATTTAAAAGACTGGTACCAGCACCCTAAAGTGACATGTCCAGTTGGATTGTCTGACCATAACATTGTTTTGTTTAATCAGCTACCAGCTTATAAGTTTCCAGAAACAAAAGTTAGTTGTGTTGAGATAAGAGTACCCAAGAAACAAGAGATCACTGAACAATGAGAGACCAGTAAGATTTTCAGTAATGCTCACTTCTTTAAAGGGTCTGTAGAAAATGTGTTGAAGAAGACTGCAAGTGAAATTAAAGATAATTTGGAATGACACACCACAGTAAAGCAAGTTAAGAAAGCAAAGAATGATAAACCATGGATAACAGCTCAAGTTCAAGAAGTATATAGTGGCAAGATAGGAAACATGAAGAGGAAATACAGTGCTGTATAAGATGTATAGAAACAAGGTGACCAAAACAAGTAAGTATTTGAGAAAAAAAAACTATCAAGAAAAAATACAGCACTTGTTCTTGACTTATCCAAGACAATGGTGGGAGAGGTGAAAACATTTTTGGGGAGAACAAAAAAAATGGTTTAGAGCAGCTGGGAATTAAGAATGGCAGTGCTTCCTTTAAAATGGAAAAAATATGTGATGAAATAAATGAGTGTTTCTGTGACATCACATACCTAACGGTTTATGAAAATTAGAATTGTCTAACATTGGGGAAATATTTGGTCTCCAGTGAAGCAGTGTTTGAAAAATTAAAGGGTATAAATGTAAATTATGCAACTGGAGCAGTTCAGATCCCAGATGTGGGTAACTAGAGATGGGGCACAATATTTGGCACAAGCATTACTTTCTATAATAAATGTTCTATGAATGAAAGGTAAGATCCCTGAAGACTGGTAAAAAAAAGTAGAATTGGTTCCAAACTCTCCTCCCATCTAAAAAAAAAAACTGTGGTAACAAATTAAAAATGGATGCGAGACTGATAGTACAGTATTTACTTTTCTAGTAGCCAAAATTGTGGATTGATTTGTGTTTGAATGGATTTGGAGACGTTTGGAGGGTCAACTAAATCTGAATCTGCCTGTGAACATATAAAATTGCTGAGAATCCCATTTATGGGTAATGTTAACACATGAATTACATATGGTAGCTGATAATGGTTTGGATTCCAAGGTGGTACTGCTAGATTTTAGTAAGCCATTCAACCCTATGCAGCATAACCTATTGGTGAAGAAGTTATTTGCCATGGAAAGCCACCTGTTACTTATTAGTTGGGTATGTTTGTTTTGGGAAAATAGGTTCCAAAGGGTGAAGACTGGGAACATTACATGGCAATGATTGTCCCTAAAGGGAGGTGTACAGCAGGTCATAAAGTTAGCCCCCTATTATTTCAAATGATTGATTAGTTATATTCAAACAACAGGGAATCATGTTATCTATGTGGGTGATACCATGATCTATAACCATTATGAGAGGGGAATGGCAGGCAGTTTATAATGAGTCAACTGGCAAAAAATAATTCAGTGATGATTATCAAAGGCAACTAGTCACCAAAACAGTTCTCTCAGCTTTCAGCTATGTGGATGTAATTTATGGCACCACCACCTTCTGTTCCCTCAACAGACTAGATACCTTCTGCAATGTTTTCTGCCGCATTGCTACCAAATCACCATCTCATACTCCTCATTGCTTCCTCTATTCTTCACTTTAATCCTCTTCTCCTCTCATGTCACCAGTCTCACTATGCATTCTTCATCTCAAAATACTGCTTTGGTGCTGCCAGCCTGGTGGCGCAGAGGGTTGAGATGCTGGATGCCTTACCTCATGCTATGCCAGAGACCCAGGTTCAGGAACGACCTTGGTTCGTCGAGGTGCCAGCATGGGGGGGGGGAATGAAGCAGGATTGAGCATGCTGTGAGCAGCTCGCCTCTCCTGAGGCTGGTGGGGATGAGTTGGTGCCCCCCCCCGTAGTTCCGCTCCCACCGGGTGGTGGTCCGGGGGTAGTGTAGGTGGAGAGAGGGCATCAAAGTACCAGGAGGTGGAAGAGGCTGAGCTGGCACCATGGAGTGCAACACGTGCCTCAACATGCTTGCATGGCCATGTGCCAAGGCCTCGGGAGGGGGGGGTTAGGAGAGAAAATCCATAAAACAAAAATACATATGTGTCCCCATCACCAGTTGGTGGGAGGAGACAATGAGGACCAAAAAGCTAAATAAATAAAAAAATACTGGTTTGGGCCCTTCTCCTCTTACCTGTCATCACTCCTGTCTTCCATACATTCTTTCTCCTACTCCCTCTGCTCCAGGGACCCCTGCACTTTCTCCCTTCATCACTCAAACTGCTCTTTTGAGCAACTTGCCTTCTCCTATTGCCTCCCCTCCCATCCCTCTGGAACCTGCTCCTATCCTCCCTCTGTCTCACCCCCTTGCTCCCAGCACTTAGATACCATCTAAGGTGCCTCCCTGCTCCTTCCTGCCACTGCCAATCCTCCACCTGACCCTCCCTCCCTCCCTCAGTCTTGTCTTCCCTTCCCTTCCTGCAAATGCCCCATCCCCATTATGATTTTTGGCTCTTACCAATGAACTGAATCTGCCTGTTTTAACTTTGCCAAAGCATTGCCACCTTCTCCAGCAGACATTGCATTTTATGTAGCTCTTGTCTGTATTGTATGCAGCCAATCAAGCTAACTGTATAGTCCATACATTTCATCATGACATTGCTCCCCAGCTTTCTATGCATTTTGTTACTGCAATAAAAACAAACAAGAGTCTGCACTTGGAATTAGGGATGCCTCAATAACACGATATGATGATATATCATGATAATTATCACTGACTACAACTTATCGTTGTAAAAAAACATTATCGCGGTTATCGTGCAGCATGATATACCACGATATACAGTGGTAAAGCACCTCAGCTTGCTTTATCAGCAGCGCATCTATTTACAGGTGCAACCATGATTCCTGATTCCCCACCATCCTACTATCAGATTTTTTGTATTTTTCCTTAAAATCAGAAATGCAGTGCTGCCCATGTGGCATGGAGTTTTGAGGACCTGAGCACCTCACCTGTCACCATGCTGGTAAACCAGGTTCAGGAATAAACCTGGGTTGTCGAGGGCTGACTGCATGAAGAGGACTGAGCATCCATTGACAGCTCTCCTTTTTCATTCAAATTTATTTTTATCCCTCTGGGGAGCCCCTAGCAGGAGCTGCGGCATCCCTTCATGAGGAGATTCACCCCTCTGCCTCCCGATGTCCCCGTATCACCAGATCCAGTCAGTCTCCCGAAGATTGCCCCCTGCAGTGGGGCCAGAAGAGAGGGGACCAGCACTCCCCCCCCCAGAGACCCAATCCAGATCATCGGGGCTGACCCCCGCGAACCCCATCATTGAGCCTGCCAGGGCTCTTCTTTTCCTGTTTTCGCCTGTTACCCCCTCTCTCCAACATTATGACATTGGTGTGTGCCTCCTGACCCATACTGCCCTCCAGCCATTACCAGAGAGCAGTCAATGAGCAGGAAGACATGTCCTCCCTCCCCAGAGAGAGGAGAGCAGTCCTCTGGACACTTGATCCTCTGCCAACCCCCTGCAACCCAAGCTAGTTTCTGAACCTGGGTTGCCAGTGTGGCATGAGGTGTGGCGTCCAGTGCCTCAGTGCCACTGGGCCAGCAACGATTCTCCTTCTTTGAGGAGAGGGGACACAGCAAGCCACTGCCTGATCACAATCTAGGGGAGGCTGGATGATGCAGCAGTAATAGCTTTCTGTCTGGGTTCAGGGGCCGAGTACATACATCACATACTTGCACCATCGCACGTGTGCCAGCCCAAGGGATGGGAAAAAGAAATGGGGGGGAGGTATGTGCACCAGTCAACTTACTTACATTAAACTGGCAGATAAGGACTGCTTGGCCCATCAAGTCTGCCCATTTTCCCTACCTAATGTGATATCGCAGACCCTCCTTGATCTCCAGCTTTACTCTCTCTTTCCTAACTAATAATGTTCCCTTATGCCTGTCCTATGTGATCTTGAATCCTGTTATAGTTTTTGTCCTGATCACCTCCACTGGGATGCTTTTCCAGGTATTCACCACTCTTTCTGTGAAGAAGTACTTCCTCACATTTCCCCTGAATTTACCCCCTCCAGCATCAGAGCATGACCCCTATTTCTTGAGCATCTTTTTTCTGAAAAATGCTTCCCTTGTGTACCCTATTTATATCCATGAGGCATTTGAAAGTCTCTATCATATCCCCACCCCCTTTTTCTCCAGGGTGTACATATTGAGGTCCTTTAGCCTCCCCTCATAGGGCTTTTGTTGTAGGCCCTGCATCATTTTAGTTGCCCTCCTCTTGACTGCCTCTACTGTATGTCCTTCTGGAAATGTGATCTCCAGAACTGGACACAGTACTCAAGGTGAGGTCTCACCAATGATTTATACTGCGGTACCACTGCCTCCCTCTTTCCGCTGGTGATACCCCTTCCCTATGCACCCTAGCATCCCACTGCTGTCCCCACTGCCTTGTCACACTGTTTGGCCACCTTTAGGTTGTCATATATGATTACCCACAGGTCTCTTTCCTGCTTGTCAGTCATCAGTACCACTACCCCGCCCCTACCATCTTATATTTTGCCTGGGTTTCTTTCCCCAAGTGCATGATTTTGCACTTCTTAGCATAGAATCCAGTTACCACATTTTTGACCACTCCTCAAGCTTTCTTCAATCTCTGTTCATTTTTTTTTACACACACACACACACACACACACACACCCCTGACCCAGAGTGTCTACCCTACTGCAGATCTTTGTGTCATCTGTAAAAAGGCATACTTTTTCTTCTAGCCCCTCTGCAATGTTGCTAATAAAAGACATTAAAAAGAGGACCAAACCCAGTACTGATCCTTGTTGCACCCTGCTGATCACCCTCTCCTCCTCAGAGTGAGCTCCATTTACCACCAGTCTGTTCTGTCAGTTTACTTTCTTTGGACCTACTCCCAGGCTGCCCAGCTTGCTTGTGAGTCTCCTGTGTGGAATGGTGTTGGAGGCCTTACTGAAATCTAGGCAGGCTACATCCAAGGCTCCACCCTGATCTAACAAAAGTAACAAGGCTCATGTTACTTGAACACTGACTGCAATCTATACTACAAGTTGGGTTAAAATCATAAAAATAAGTTTTAAAATGCCACCCCGTAGACTTGCATAGAGCATGCGCATCCCCGCACTAGGCATACAATGACCTCACAAAACAAGGACCCACGGGGATGGCATTGGCGATCAGGAAGTGGAAGGGATCGAGCAGCCAACCCCCCTAAGGGGCAAATACAATCCCTTCCCTTTCATAGGGGGCCAAGGAGAAATATTTCAAATACCGTGGAGGAACTCCCAGTCAGGTAAGGGAGTCTCCTGATGATTTTGAAGGCAAGAAGAAAAATCCGGGAAAGGCGCTCTTTAAACAAGCAAGTAAAAATATTTGCTCATTCACATTTTAAAATGTATTGTAGTGTGTATAACACATGTATTAATTGTGTATTTCAATTTTTATGTAAAAAATGCAAGCAATTTTATAGAAACATAGACTCTGACATCAGATAAGGACAGCTTGGGCAACCCAGTCTGCCCATTTCCCTACCTATTGGATAAGCTGCAGATCCTAGTTAACCAACAACTTACTTCCACCTACCCCCCACCAGAATGGCTTTATGACTGCCCCATGCATTCTTGAATTCCGCCACTGTTTTTGACCCCACAACCTCCTCAGGAAGGCAGTTCCATAAGTCCACCACCCTCTCCGTATAAAGTTCAGAGATTTTATTGTGAAAAAATATATATATAGTATATATTTTTAATATTTTACTCTTTACATTTTACAACAAAGACTTCAAAATAATGTGCATAAATGCATAGCATTGCATGAAAGAGTCAATATGTAAATTATGTAAAAAAATAGAATTTAGGGCTGGCCCAGTGGTGCTGAGGGCTGAAGCACTGGACGCTTTACCTCGTACCATGCCAGTGACCCGTGTTCGGGAAAGAGCACGGGTCACGGGGGGTGTGCCTATGGGTCATCAGGCATAACGGCCACACCATTTCACCACACCCTACCCTGCAGACACCGACAAGTGTCACAGTGTGCCTTGGGGTCTTTGACCCTTATGCTCTCCCCATTCCATCAGGAAATACAGTGAGATGGGTGCTGTATAGGAGAATTGGGTGAACTTTGGGGCCAAAGAGACCAAGGCACACCTTGATGCCTGTCACTGGCTGCAGGGTGTGGAATGGTATGGACATTACAGGCGAGAATCCCAAGTCATACTCCGGATGCCTGTCAATCTGTAAAGGGTGGGGCAGTATGGTCGGAAACCCTAACGCCTCAGGTGTTCGTTGGCATTTTCACTCCAAATTTTCAACATGGGTTTTTTGTGACCCCCCACCTTATGAACAGTGGTAATATCAGTTTGTTAGCCGAAAGCTGATTTTGCACAGCGACTACGCCATTTGGCACCATAGGTGCGAAAACACAATTCGAACAGGATGTGAAAAATACAGCTGTACTGTTCATGGGGAGGTGAAAAATGGCAATGTTGAAAATCAGCAGTGAAAATATTAAAAAAACTGGTGAAGTCACGAGCGTGCACAGAAAATCTGCAACGCACACCCGTAATGCAATTAGTTTGGGGATTTTTTACAGCAGATTGTCAACACAGGGATTTTGGAACCTCCGCTCATGAACAGTGTCACTGTGATTTTCTTAATCTGTCCTGAACAGTGATTTCTCACAGCGACCACGCATTTCTGTGCTGGAAGTGTGAAAACACATTTCAGCCATGGTGTGAAAAATGACAGCTGTACTGTTCATAAGGAAGTGTGGAAAAATGCCAGGGTGAAAATCTGTACTGAAAATATTAGAAATCCATGAACTTACGAGGGTGCGTGGAAACTGCGTAGTGGTCGCTCGTAACACAGTCATTTTATGGACTTTTTTCACAAAATTTTTAACATAGCCATTTTAACACCTCTGCTCATGAACAGTGTCACTGTGATTTTCTTAATCTGTCCTGAACATTGATTTTGCACACCGACTGTGCCATTGTGCGCTACATGTTCGGAAACACGTTTTGGGTGAGATGTGAAAAATGACAGCTGTACTGCTCATAAGGAGGTGTGGTATAATGGCAATGTTGAAAATCTAGAGTGAAAATATTGAACATTCGCGAACTTACGAGCGTGCGTAGAAACAGCGCAATGCATGCTCGTAAAACAGTCATTTTTGGGAATTTTTTCACTAAATTTTCAACCCAGGGTTTTGGGGGGCCTACCTCATGAACTGTGACACTGTTGTTTTGTAAATTGGTCCAGAAAGGTGGTTCTGCACAGTGACTGTGAAATCACCTTTCGGGCCTGATTAACAAAATGACAGTGACAGAATTCATGAGGTGGGGTCCCAAAACCCCCATGTTGAATATTTGGTGAAAAAATTCTCCAAAATGCCTGAGATATGCATCAAAGTTGAAAAAACCCTATTTATTCCATTATACAGCTTACCGGCATTTCTTCAGTTCGCGGTCGGCTTTGAAGAGTGCAGACGTGTTCCCGGTCCACCGAAGATTGTCATGCCAGACTCTGGTGGTAAGTATGGGGTGAGGAGGGGTGTGGGAAGGCAGGCTGCGCAGAGGGTGGCCGCGGATGGGGGGTCAGGACAGTTAGTAAGGGAAGGTTTTTTCTTTTCAGGTGCTTTTCTTTTTAGGAGGACGATGCAGGACTTGTGCCACGCTGGGGTGGGCTCCCAGTGTGGCAGCTGGAAGGCTGTTTGGGGGGCAGTGGAGCTGACAGGGGATTGGGCACCCCCATCAACCATATGGACTGTTGCCATGCTGGGGTGGGCTCCCAGCATGGCACCTGGTAGTCTCTTGGGGGGGGCAGGTAAACAGTGGAGCTGATGGGGGATTGGGCACCCCCGTCAGCCATGCAGAATGTTGCCACGCTGGCATGGGCTCCCAGCGTGGCACCTGGAACTCTGTTGGGGGGGGCGCAGCAGAGCCGACGGGGGGATTGGGCACCCCTGTCGGCCATACAGTGTGTGCGTGGGGGGGACGCATGAGCATGCAATATGCGTGTCTGTGTGTGTGTGTGTGTGTGTGTGTGTGTGGGAGGTGCATCAGCACACGATATCTTATTGCTGCTCACTGAAGTGTAGCTCTCTCTTTCAACTGTATGGCACTGCATTTTCAACGCTGTCGTAGACAGCTGCAGCATTCATTGGCGAACTGTGGTCGCGCCTGCAAACACACTGACTGAATTGGAAGACAGGGTGCCACACCTTCAAAAACTTGGATGATGGCACTATTTTTCTTGCACATGCATGCAAGCAAACATAAAAAGGAAATGTGTGACCCACTTCATTTCCCGATCATGATAATCTCATGGCACGGGGTCATTTTGTCACAAGACATAATGCCGCATGGCACTATATCGCTCGTGATTAATGCCATGAGGCATCATATCTTTGTTCTATGGGGGTTCCACCCCCACACCCCCCGTTATGGGGGGATGCACCCCCGGACCCCCCCCCCACTAAAGATTCTCAAATCTGGGGGGTGTTCCAACTCGGGGAGTGCGTAGGTCCGGGTTTCGCCATAATGCCGTACGCTATTAAGTGTGCAACATTATGACCCGGTACAGAATCTCACTATTATACCATGCTATTAATTTTTAATTATCACCTCTGCACTATCAATGCCAAACACTTATACAACAAATACAGCAAGCAAACATTCAGCACTGACAAATTCTTGTTTACATTTTTCCTAATTTATCTCTCTCCAATAACTTGGTCAATATTCATTTCATACAGTACATAACCCTCATCTCTTTAGAGAATTATTTAAGACCAGTAAATATGTGCCTATTTTTAAGAAACATATGTTTAATCATTTAAATAATCAGCCTTATTCTAGTTGTGAATAATTTTACTGCAACTTATGTGTTTCTATACTTTGTATTACAAATCTCTAAATGCTGGTTCATGTGAAAAAGGACAGTTTTGCTCAATGTGCTTTTCCAGGGTAAACATGAAATGAAAAGAAATAAAATTAGTCCCCTCATAAAACCGCCTTCTCCCTCTGAATACAGCTTTGCTCACTTCCTATCTAATCCTTATTTCTATAGTAGTGATATAATATTCTTATAACATCTTTATGTTTTTGTTCACTGTCATGCTTTTTAATATGTATTTCTCAATGTCTCTCTCTCTCTCTTTTCTAGTTTCTCTTGGTTCCCTAGTAGTTTCTTACCTATTTTCCACAATCTAATACCTCTGGCTTGTTTCTCTACCCTTACATTTCTTGATTCCTAATTTGCTCAGTTTCTTCTTTGGCCCCCTTTATTCTTTACGACTAGACCAAGTCAGGCACATGATACTTTCCTTTGGGCAGTACCAAGACTTTGTTTTGGAGATGTGAAGCTTTTGTTCTCAATAACAGACAGACACTGTATGCAATCCATTTTGGACTACCGTGACATCAGACATGCTTGTGTCACCTGCAGTCCTACCCATTCAGGTCCTTTACTTCTTAAGGAGAAGGAGCAAATGCATCAGCATTTGTCGTAAATGTGACTGTGATCACCCTTCATATGGCTGCAAAGGATGGTAAGAAGCATTATTTATCCGCTGCTCACCCAGTTCTTTGATTAGTGTTTTAACACATTCACAGGGTATTTTAATTTTGCAGGCTGCGACTCCTGGTTCAATTCTTGAACAGTAATAACTGAGTTTTTTTCCCACAGGCATATAGTATGGCAGCTGAGATTCAAATACAAAGAAGTGCAAAATTATGCATTTGGGGAACAGTAACCCAAAGGAGGAGTACATGATGGGGGAGGTAGTAATGACGACCACCAAACAGGAAAGATATCTGGGTGTAGTCATATCTGATGGCCTAAAGGTGACCAAACCATGTGAAAAGGCTGTGGGGAGAGCCAGTGGGATGCTGGGATGCAAAGGGAGAGGAATCTCCAGCAGAAAAAGAGGAAGTGTTGGTGATACCACTGTACAGATCATTGGTGAGAACTCATCTGGGGAGTACTGAGTCCAGTTCTGGAGGCCACATCTCCAGAAGGACATAGACAGAGTAAAGTCAGTTCAGAGAAGGGTAACAAAAATGGTGCAGGATCCACAACAAAAATCATATATGAAGAAACTAGAGGACTTTAATATGTATACTTTGGAGGAGAGGAGAGAGAGAAGGGATATGATAGAGATGTTCAAATACCTCCAGTGCATAAATGATGTAAGAAGGTAGCATCTTTCTGAAAAAAAGATGTTCAAGAACAAGTGGACATGATATGGGACTGGAAGGGGCAGACATAGGGGTAACATGAGGGCGTATTCTTTTGCAGAAAGGGTAGTGGATGAATGGAACAGCCTCCCAGTGGAGTTGGGGGGGGGGCAAACATGCCAGGGGAATTCAAGAATGCATGTGACAAACATAAGGGAACCTTAGTGATGGGAAAGAGATGGTACGCCAGAGATCAAGTACGGTCTATTATATTGCAGGAGGTAGGGAAAATGGGCAGACTAGATGGGCCAAGCCGTCCTTATCTGCTGTCAATTTCTGTGCATATACAGTATGTATCAGTCATCGGTTCTTACCTGACTAAAACCTGACTTTTGCTAGGCAGACTAGTGCTCCTGAATCGCTTCTTCATAAGATAATAATCTTTTATATATATATATATATATACAGTTCTACAGGATTAGTGTGGCTTCCAACAACACTACACAATTGCAAATTTGCTTATAGTGTATACACTATTTGTGGTAAGATAATAAAGATAATTTACTTAAGACGTTAATTTCAATCTGGCCATTTAATGTCTTTTTGGTCTAAAAATATGCAGTTGTTTGACCTTCATTTCACTTGGTTAGTGATCTACAGTAACAATATAATTTTTGTGAAATTCCTTACTTGATATTTTATAGTTGGCACTAAATTCTTTGAATGCCCTAATCTTAAATATTGTAAACAGTAATTATTGGATAATTTTGCTATTTATTTAATACTAGCACTTTCTCCAAATAGCTCCTAAAAATATGATTCCGCAATGGCAATAGTAAGGATGGGTGCTTTTTTTGAGCACAGCTTTATCTATGATTGTATTTTCATTGTTGATCTGCAGAAATGGTCCCCATTGAAAATGGGCAGTTGTGCTCAAAGTCCTTTCTGTACATGAATGAATGAATGAATGAATGAATGAATGAATGAATGTTGAACCCTAAGCAGCTCCTAAAGCTCTTGTGTAATAAATTTAAATTGCACCATTACATTGGTAATAAATATAAACAAATGTTGCTATCATTTAAAACTGTGCTTTGTGTCGTAGTTTCAAAATATACTTGATTTATTTTTGTTAGAAAAGTAAATCCTTACATTGTGACATGGCCTTTGTGTAGACTGTCTTCTAGGTTTGTGGGCTAGGGTTGTAAAGACCCCCAAAATGCCTTCACTCTGCTGTCAGGGCCATCAGTTTGTATAAGACTATGCATTAGTTCTGATAAGTCATGATTTAGAAAATGGGCATCTAAAATCCTGTATTCTGATAGGCCAGTTCCCTACCCAGAGCCCTGGTCTATCTGACAGTAGATACCAATAGATAAGAAGAGCCAGCCCCTTCACCCACTCACATATCAGTATGCCCAGCCTGCTTTCTAATTGGCTGAAAGCACCCGATTTAATAAAAAATTTCTGCCATTTTTTTCTTTCACTTAGCGACAGCTACTGGCCCCCGACGCTCCTTAGTTCAGTGGTAGCTGTCTGCTCCTTTCATTTTTTTGTTTTATTTCATTTTCTTTTTATTTGCAGTGCCATTTTGTTCTATGCCCTCGATTCCCAATAGTGCAACTGTCTGACAGCGACAACCCGACCGCGATCTAAACTCCTTCCTCCTCCAATGGGGCCGCCTGCTTTCGCTCGCTCCCTCCTTCCTTCCTTCCTTCCAGAAAATGCCAAAACAAACTAACAGCTTTCAGTTGAACAAACTGCTCAGATGTGAAAGCCAATTTCTTGTCCCACGCTGTCCAAAAAACCCACCAATCTATTAGCTGCCCGAAGCCAGTTCCATCTTCGGGGACTGGAAGTTGTTGAAACTGCCGTAACCTACTCCCCAATCCATAAAGAATTATCATTTTACCCTTGCTCAAAATCCCAGATAAAACCAGCAAAAGCATGAAGAAGGACAGAAAAGTACCTCAGCTTATGGTATAGCCCGTACTTTTTCCTAAGACCTCGATTACCCTCCATCCTTGTTAAGTTGCGTGGAGACCGCGCTTTCTTCTCCCAACCACGAGCGCAACATCTGCTGGCACCAACATTAAAAGAAACAGGATAAAACCAGTGTCTGAAACTAAACTGAAACAAAATAAAAGTGGAAGGGCTAAACAGAAGTCTTACAAGATGGAGTGGAGGGGGCCAAAATAAAGAAACGGAAACAGCCTGTCGTGGGGGCACAAACTACATTCAACCAGTCTTTTTTCCTTTTGTAACTACAGAGTCTCCACTAGGACAAAAGTCTTTCATTCTAAAGCAGGTGGAGGAACAAGTTTATTTCAAAATGTAGTTTAAACATTCATTTTTATTTACCACTTTTATTTTATTTTTTTACAGTGCCCATTTTTTTCATTGTTTAGATATTTCTTTTAACCTCCTTCTCGTTGTGCCTAGTCTCCACTCCTTCAGGAGACATGGGTGGCAGTCTCCCCACCTCATGATCTGCCTGATTCTATCCCCGTGTCCCCATTGAGCCGTGGCTATACCCCCGAGGTGGGTAAGGGGTGGGGCTTCTGCACCCCGAGAATCTTGCTAGTGTCAGTCTCAGGGACGTCGAGCAGGCACGCGAGCTATTAGGTCTCTGCAGCGGTCTCCATCATCTAGAAGACCAGGCACACAATTTTCCCCTGTTCTTAGAGAGTGGCATGTACTGGATGTCATAGCATCACTGCCGACGTCACCACTCCCCAACCCTTTTGAGATAGCTGCAACACTTACTGTACCTCCTGCTTTCGCCAGAGGTCAGCCGAGCGCCGAGCATGGCCCCCCTCCCTCCTGGGAGAGGAGAGCTGTCCATTGGATGCTCAATCCTTTCCCTTTCTTGCTGACCCCCGGCAGCCCGGGCTCATTCCCGAACCCAGGTCACCAGTGCAGCATGAGGTGTGGCATCCAGCACCTCAATCCTCAGCACCACTGGGCTGGCTTTACAGTGCCCATTTTTAAGCACAATAATACCCTCCAGGGTGGGTGGTATTCTGCTATACTGGACCTTCCAGGGGCTATAAGGCCCTCTGCCTGTGGCATCGGGCCTCATTACACCCCTGGGCAGTCTGGCATAGCACAATACCACCCACCCTGTCAGGTATTATTGCTTACTTAGATCTCAACCTCTATAAAAAGTTGGAACAACAGCGAAAAAACACTGCTCCACTCTTACAAGCCTGTGCCTGGTAAAACACTGGATAGCCACAAACAGGAACACCGGTAGCAGGCTTCCAGTACAAATAATTTAATGTGCAAAAGTTGCATACAAGGGCCCAGATATTCAGACTGCGCCTGGCAGTGGCGCAAGCCTGGGCGCAGTGAAACTGGGATGCGCCAGGGCCAGGACCAGATGATATTCAACGGTGATGCGCCATGGTGCAGCACTGTTGAATATGGCACAGACTGTGCATGGTGCAGTGGCACTGCGCTGGGGCAAGACACAGATGGGGAGCACGGGGATGCACCAGCACAAATGCAGTTGCTCTAGGAGCATCACCCATGATATTCAGTAGAGGGCATGCAAATGAGGCCATACTACATGGAAGGTGCTAATGGGGCCATTTGCATGTCATTATGGCCCAATTTACATACCTTGAGCAGGGCAGCCCGGCGACTTGCACCTAGCACCCTGCACAGCATGACGTGTGCACAGTGGGGGTCCTGGGGCATCCCCCACCCCATAGCCGCGATCGTGGTAAATGTCTACTACAACATTCCCTGGTAGTCTAGTGGACCCCCCTCCCGATTCCCCGATCGTGGTAAAGCACACTAAATTACCTCCCTGGTGATCCAGCGGCACCTCCCACCCCTCACCCACCCCACACACACCCCCATCATTGGCTGGTGGCTGCAACCTGCTTGCATACTGCCTGGCCATCCACCAAATGACCGGTACAGTATGGGCTGTAAGCCCATTGGTCCACAGTGTGAACCAATGGTCTTGCATGGCGTGCTGTACTAGACAGTTCAAAATATGTGAATGAAGTCATTCACATATGTGGGACTGTCTAGTACAGTATGCCCTGCAAGCCCATACTGTACCTGTCATTCAGCGGGCAGCCGGGCAGTATGTGGGTGGGCTGCAGCCACCCACTGATGATGCGGGGGTGCGGGGTGGGCGAGGGGTCCTGTGTGGGTGGGAGGGTGGGGGGTGCCACTAGATCACTAGTGAAGTAATTTAGGGTGCTTTACCATGATCGGGGACTCAGGAGGGAGGGAGATCCACTAGACTAGCAGGGAATGATTTCCTAGACATTTACCGCAATTGGAGACTTGGGAGGCAGGGGGGTCCATTAGACTACCAGGGAATGATTTCCTAGACATTTACCGCAATTGGGGACTTGGGAGGCAGGGGGGTCCATTAGACTACCAGGGAATGATTTCCTAGACATTTACCACAATCAGGGTCTCGGGGGGGGGGTTCACTAGACTACCAGGGAATGTTTTATGAGACATTTACCACGATCAGGGAATCAGGAGGGAGGGGGTCCAGTAGACTACTGGGAAATGTTTCATCTACATTTACCACGATCAGGGAAGGGGGGTCCACTAGACTATCAGGTGGCCATGTGTGCTTGTGGATGGTGTTCAGGGTGGGAGGGTAGCCACCCACAGCTGTCGGATGCTGTGTTGTGCCCTGCAATACAGCAGCCCACCTGTGGGTAGCCAGGAGTTGCTCCTATTCTTCACAGGCTCAACTTTTGGCCCCCCTGTGTGACACAATGCAGGGTTGCGCCAGCATATGCATCACATATCCCGGGCTGAATATCGGGATGTACTGCATATGCATGGGCACACCCCTTGCATCTGCGCTGCATACAATTACATTGCTCCCAGGTGCATCGGGATTTGCGCTGCGCCTAGCAGCCCTTTCAATATCCCACCAGGGCGCAATGTGGGGTTGTGCCAGCACAATTCTGTTGTGCCATGCGCAACCCCTTTGAATATCTGGGCCAAGATAAACAGCAACAAACCGCAAAAAGCAGCAGAACTCCCTACCAGGTTTCGCACATAGGCTATAAAAAGTGTATCAATAATAGAAAGTAAACAATTTAAGAATCTCCTAAATCCATGCACCCTTCATAGACATGATAGGATTCACACTTCAGTAGGCTGCCTCTGTTTCTGGCACTATCGCCACACAGTTGCTGACGGAAATTCTACTTGATTTGAAAAAAAAAAACCACACACCCACACACACAACCTCCCACTCAGTCACTAGTGGTAACCCTGTGCTTTGTATTAAATCCCCAACCCTGCCACCCCTCTGTAAACAACTTCCTGCTGACACTTTGACCCAACAAGTCATACCATTTAGCCTTTTTTTTTTCAAAATGTTCCCACTTGACAGCCTCTTGCTCATGCATGCAATTCTTTGCTTGCACAACCAAGATTTGCAGAAGTGATATTAAAGGAAATTAAAGTATGCAAACCGTAAGCTTCTCCTATAGCTATAGATACATAGAAACATAGAATTTGATGGCAGATAAGGACCACTTGGCCCACCCAGTCTGTCCATTTCCCTACCTAATGGATAAGCTGCAGATCTAGTTAACCAACAGCCAACTTCTTCCCACCCCTACCCCCTAGAATTGCCTTATCACTGTCCCATGCATGCTTGAAATCCACCACTGTTTTTGACTCCACAACCTCCTCCGGAAGGCCGTTCCATGCATCCACAACCCTCTCTGTGAACAAATACTTCCTTACATTTCCTCTAAGCTGCCCCCTCTCTATCTTCAAATTGTGCCCCCTTGTTCTTGTACACCTCTTTTTCTGAAAGATGCTACCTTCTTGGACTTTGTTGATTTCCTTGAGGTACTTGAAAGTTTCTATCATGTCCCCCCTCTCCCTCCTTTCCTCGAGGCTATACATATTAAGCTCCTTAAGTCTTTCTTCATATGTCTTCCAGTGCAGACCCTGCACCATTTTAGTTGCCCTCTTCTGGACTGCCTCCATCCTGCTAATGTCTTTGCAGAGATTGGGTCTCCAGAACTGCACATAGTACTCCAGATGGGGTCTCACCAGCTGTCTGTACAGAGGGATGACAACTTCCTGTTTTCTACTGGTGATGCCTCTCCCTACACATCCCAGTACCCCCCCGGCCCTCATTACTGCCCTCTCACATTGCTTGTCCACCTTTAGGTCATCTGATATGACTACCCCCAGGTCCCTTTCCATTTTTGTTGTTGTTAGTATCTCACCCCCCATTGTGTACTATTCCCCTGGGTTATTGTTTCCAAGGTGCATTACCTTGCACTTCTTAGCATTGAATCTAAGCTGCCATACATTTGACCATTCCTCCAACCTTGCGAAGTCCCTTCTCATCCTTTCCACCCCACCTTGTGTATCAACTCTGTTGCAGATCTTTGTGTTATCTGCAAAGAGACATACTTTTCCTTCCAGTCCCTCTGCAATGTCGCTTATAAAGACATTGAAGAGGACCGGTCCTAGTACTGAACCCTGCGGTACTCCACTTGTAACCCTTCTTTCTTCAGAGTGGACTCCATTTACTATTACCCTCTGTGTCCTGTTCTCCAGCCAATTCTTTACCCAGGCTGTCATCTTGGGACCCACTTCCAGGCTGGCTAACTTGTATATTGATCTTTTGTGTGGGACTGTGTCAAATGCCTTGCTAAAGTCTAGGTAGGCCATGTCCACAGCCCCTCCCTGATCTACTACTTTGGTCACCCAGTCAAAGAAATCTATTAGGTTCATCTGACATGACCTTCCCGCTGTGAATCCATGCTGCCTTGGGTCCTGTGCCCCTCTGGCCTCTAGGTACTCGACAATTCTTTCCTTCAGAAGTGATTCCATCATTTTCCCTATCACTGAGGTTAAACTAACAGGTCTGTAGTTGCCTGCTTCTGCCCTGCTCCCACTTTTGTGAAGTTGAATCATATCTGTCCTCCTACAGTCCTCAGGTACCATCCCATCCTTCCATGATTTGTTAAAGAGGTTAGTCAGTGGTGTCACTAGTTCTACCCTTAGTTCTTTTAGAATTCTGGGATGAATCCCATCAGGCCCCATTCCTTTGTCCATCTTCAGTTTTAAGAGTTCTTTCAGAACCCTTTCTTCTGTAAATGGGCAGGTATCAACTTCTGTATCCAGAGTGTTTCTATTGTTTGGTTTTGGTACCTCCCCCTCTTCATTTGTGAATACTGAGCAAAAATATTTGTTTAGTATCTCTGCCTTTTCACAGTCACCCTCTGCCCACCCCCTTCCCTTTATTAAGCCTCACTATCCCTCCCTTAGTCTTCCTTCGCTCCCTGATGTACCTAAAAAAGGTTTTCTCCCCCTTCTTAACTGAGTTGGCTATCTTTTCCTCGGTTTGAGCCTTTGCTGTTCTGACTGCCTTCCCAGCTTTCTTTGGCTTTAACTGATACAATTCTCTGTCCTGCTCCTTCTATGATTCCTTGTACTTCCTGAATACTTTCTTTTTCTCCCTAACCTTTCCTGCACCTCCTTTGAGAACCATAGTGGTTTCTTACATCATTTTGTTTTGTTTATTTGCTTCACACAAAGGCTTGTTGCCTCTGTGATGGCAGTTTTGATTATTTCACATTGTTCTTCCACCCCTCCTTCCTGCCGATTTGGTAGTGCATTCCTAAGGCACTCACCCATTTTGGCAAAGTCAGCCCTCCTGAAGTCCAGTACCCTTGCCTTTGTATGGCTTGACTTTACTGCTGTGTTTATTGTGAACCATACTGTTTGATGGTCACTAATTCCCAGATGGCTACCCACTTCTAAATCTGTGATCCTCTCACCATCCTCATTTGAGAGTACCAGGTCTAAGATTGCTCCCTCTCGAGTGGGTTCCAATACTAGTTGTCTAAGGAATGCCCCCTGTAGGGCATCTAGAATGACCCCACTCTTAGAAGTGGCTGCTACAAATGTACTCCAATTAACATTGGGCATATTCAGATCCCCCATCAGCAATATCTCCCCTTTTTCTGCCATTCTAAGGATATTTCCTATCATTTCCTTGTCCATTTCCTCCCCCTGAGATGGAGGTCTGTATACAACCCCTGTGCGGATTGTGGTGCCATTGCCTGTCTCCAAATTGACCCACAGTGCTTCCTCTCCTCCCTGTTTACCCTTTTGTTCTGTAGCTTTGATTCCTTCCCTTATGCAGAGAGTTACTCTTCCTCTTCTTTTACCCTCCCTGTCCCTCCTGTAGATAGTGTATCCTGGTGTGTTTACGTCCCAGTCATGGTTCTGTGTGTACCATGTTTCTGTGACTGCCACGATATCCAGATGTTCCTCCTCCATCAAGGTCACTAATTCAGGAAGCTTTTTAACCAGACTGTGAGCATTAGTACTCATTGGTCTCCATTTTTTGATGGCTTTACCTCTTGTAGCACTATCTCTGTCCTCATTGACTTTGTTTTCTCCATTCACCCCGTCCTGCTCACTACTGACCTTTGTACCTTGGTCTTTCCCTCATTTAGTACCCTGTTTTATAGGGGGAGGCTGGGAATTCCCTGCTGCTTATCAGTGCCTCCCCCCTTGACTAGTTTAAAAGCTTGCCAATGAAGCATTTAAACTGATTGCCCAGAAGACTTGTTCCCTTCCTGGACAGATGCAGACCATCCTGCCAGTATAGGCTGGTATCCCTCCAGGTGGAACTCCAGTCCCCAGTGAAGCCAAACCCCTGTGCTCTGCACCATTTTTTTAACCATCCATTGAATTGAATGGTGCAAAGTACCCTCGCCTCATCCTGGCCATAGACAGGCAGCACCTCCGAGAAGGATACTGTGTGTGCTAGCTGTAGTGTAACAAATTTAAACTGAGCCATTATGATGGTAATGAATACAAACAAATGTTGCTTTCATTAAAAAAATTCCTTTTTTGCCTTGTTTTCAAAATATACATGCATTTACCGATGCTTCCTCGATAACTTTACCACGACCGACACTACAGCGACAACAGCGCCAGGTCACTGTAGTGTCGGTGTGGGACCACAGGACTGATTCTGGAGGTGTTACACCCCTTCCTCAAAACAACTCTGACTCCGAGTTGATTATTAAAGTAGCGAGGGGTGCGGGGGCAGAGCCCCTCTCATGGTGAGTTCGAGGGACAAAGCCCCCCAAAGAAAACACAGTTAGATGCGACTCTCTTTATGCCAGCTGCAAATGCAGTCAACATAAAGAAGTCACTGTAACGTCAGTCAACAACAAAATTGTCGACCGACTGTCATAGATCTAATTTTTGTTATACAAGTAAATCCCAAGAATTGAGGCATGACAATTGTGCAGACTACATTCTGTTTTCCTAGATTAGGGTTCTAAAGACACCAAAAGGCTTTGGCCCTTAGTATCAGGGCTATTAATTTGAATCAGACCATGCATTAATAAAAGTTTTGATTTTGAAAAATTTATAAAAATAATACAATATAATATAAATCACAAAATAATCAACAACTAAAGAAATTCTGTGATCCATACACCCCCAACATGAAAGAATTCACAGTTCAGTAAACTAACTCTATTTCTGGCCCTTGTTATCACCCAGATGCAAAGGCACACACTCCTTGATTAAAAAAAAAAAACACACACTCTCACCCAGTCACTAGCAGTAATCTTGTGCTTCATAATTAAATCCCCAACCCTGCTACCCATCAATAAACATCTTTCTTCTGACCCCCTGGACACCATAAGTCATACCATTTTGCCGGTGTTTAAAAAATGTTTTCATTTGAATTACATTGTTCATGCATGCAATTCTTTGCTTGCTCAGTCAAGATTTGTACAAGCAATAGTAAAGGAATTTTAATTACCTTTTGGCATCTGAGATAAAAAAAGTTTTATTCATTCAGGCAGCTTGCCTAAGCACGTTAATCATACCATTCCAAAATTAACACAAAATTGAACTGCAGGCTAATACTTGTAAATGGTTCATGTTTCTCACAAGCAGAGTTGTAGCAAAGGTCCACAAAGAGAACTGGACACGTCGAATTGAAGTCTTCCTTGAGGTTCTCAAGCCTGACATTCACCCCTTTGTAATATAGTCTTAAAACATGCAGAACTGTGTCTCTCCACATGTTGCCAACAAACTGTAGGCCTTGCCTAAAGAAAACATATCACATCTCACTTTATTTGGCCAGGGAATGGGGTGAGCATTAGGGTTGAGAACCCCAAAGAAGACTCCACCCCTGATTCACCAACAAACAGCACAGTGAAAACTATAATGTTTTTCTCTTTTGTTGCTTGGGGTGGGGAGTTAGTGTTGGAAATCCTAATGGTACATTCCACTACTTTTGACACTTTAATTTTGACCCTAACTGGTGCACTAATGCAGGTTTTTGCAAAGAACTTCCTTACTGTTAAAGATAGTAGAATTGTATCTTCATTCATGTTTGTCCCTTCAGGACCTGCATGAACACATCCATCTGGCTTGGGTAGTGCAGGCCCTTTGAGCTCTGTGCTCCATCCCTTCATAGATGCAGACATCTTTCTGGCTGTGGAAGCACAGGGCCCAGAGGGTCCTGTACTTCTATGCCTCCAGAAAAGCAATTTATGTGCTTGGTTGTAATTGTTTTTTGAGGGGCTCACTTCAAAGGAAAAAATACATTAAGTGCCCCTCTTAACTGCCAGCGGTTGATTGTATATGGGCAAAATGTGTTTTTGTTTTTTTACCTATAAGCAAGACCACTGGAAAATTGCGGCCACTATTTAATAGTGGAATGCACGATTTTCGGTCACCTCTGCTACAAATCGTGGCCCCCGCAAAATCCCCTGAGAGAATGTACCTTTTTGGTGCTTCCCTGAGCACTGTGCTGCCAATTCTGATCCCCCATTGCGGTCCCAATCTGCTTTGCTCCCCAGTTGTGTCCCCGATCTGCTGTGTGATTAGCTCCATGCTGCTGGGTCCCGACACCCTACTAATTAAAGCACCAAGGGACGCATGTTTAATTTGGCATGTGATGCGCTACTGACATCATTCTATGTGTGTCACATGCCACTAGCAGCCAGTCTTTATAATTTTGTTTTTGGTGTAATTTTTAAATGCTCTGTGCCCCCTCAGGTCTGCCAAACCAATTTAAATGCAAGCGGACAGGAAAGGGATACACAGAGCTCAGAGCTGGAACCTCCATGAGTCTTTCTGATTGACCACCTGCTAAGCACACCTTGGGCTTCCTGTGTGAGCTCATCTGATGGCTTCTTGAGCCCACCCTGCCCAGCCTAAGTGATCGAATGGCTTGCTGAGCTCACCTTGCCCTGGCTGAGTTACCGGATGACTTGCGGAGCCCACCTTGTGCTGCCTGACTTACCAGATGGCTTCCTGAGCCCATCATATGCTACCTGAGTGACCCGATGGCCTTGGGAGTCCAGCCCCGACCCAACCTGATTTGCATCCTATGGCATTGCGTTTTGGACTTCCAGAAGGATGAGAGGGACAGGTTCCTTTGGCACCAGTGCTGTCTACTGCTGGCATACATTTATTCAAAAAAGAGCTGCAATCCTTGCCAGCAGTGGGACCCTCGGCCAGCCTGCTTTCACCAGATCCTGCTGTCATCTTCACAGACTAACATATATGTTATTGAGGTGATGCAAATGTAAATATGTTGTAATGCTGGTTGTAGGGGTATGATGAAAGCCCTGGAGGGTCTGGAAAGTAGGGTAAAAATGTTACTGTGTGTCTCTGGGAAAGGGTCGGAGCCCCAGAGGGTCTAAGTGAGTGGTGCAGGTGGTATAAAAAAAAAATCTGTTTTGGTCTTGGAGGGAGGGTGGGAGCTCCAGAGGATCCAGGCAAGAGGTGCAGATGGTGTAAAAAAATCCATATTGGTCTTGGAGGGAGGGTGGGAGCCCTGGAGGGTCCAAGCTAGGGGTGCAGGTGGTTCAAAAAATCCAAATTGGTCTCAGAGGGAGGGTGGGAGCCCCAGAGGGTCTAAGCGAGGGTTGCAGGTGGTTTAAAAAAAATCCAAATTGGTCACGGAGGGAGATTGGGAGCCCCAGAGGGTCCAGGAAAGGGATGCAGTGGTGTAAAAAAAAAGTAGTGGTAGGTCTGCAAAGGAGGGAGGAAAGAGACATGAAATGTACCATTCTGTGAAGAATGCTTTGTTTTAAATATACATGTCAAACTGAGGTGGACAGTGGAGGGGTTGGCCTGGCTGACTGACACACATGTTGGAAATAATTGTTCTGGCTTCTGGTGAGGGAGCAGGGTGGGGTGGTCGACCAGAGTGGCACAGAACAATTTTTTCCAACCATGTATGGCAGTCACCTGGGTCCGTCCCTCACTCCTGTGGAGTGTTCGTGCCTCACTGCTGTGGTTCCTTGGTGATGGAGAGTGGAGCGGTGGGCCTGGCTGACTAGCACACATGTTGTAAATAATTGTTCAGGCCTCTGGCAAAGAAGGAGGGTGGGGCAGGAGACCAGAATGGCACAAAACAATTTTTTCCGACCATGTATGGCAGTTGCCTGGGTCCATCCCTCGCTCCTGTAATGTGTCCGTGCCTCACTGCTGTGGTTCCTTGTTGATGGAGTGGAGGGATGGGCCTAGATGACTGGCACACATGGTGGAAAAAATTGTTCTGGCCTCTGGTGGTGATGGAGGAGGATGTGGTATATTTTCACTCTAGAATACTGTTTGGTTTATTACACTTCTGATTTGACAATGATACTATTATATTGTATATATGCATTATATAGTATCTACTGTTTTTTTTTTTTACTTGCCTGGCGCCCACGGCTTCAGAGGAGGCCTCATACCTCCTCTTACTCCGTCCGACAGGGCAGTCCCCCAAGGCATCCCATCCCCAGTTTAATTGTGCATGTAGGGTCACGTTATTTTGCATTTTCCCCGTTTTTCACCCATCCCCCTGGGATGCTGGCACAGAGGACATATGTCCAGGCTGACGACGTGCTAATGCACGCCGACTGCAAAGCGCCTAACAGCATCCTCCTCCCCCGACTCCATGGAGCAGAGCCGCTGGTGCCCCGAAAGCCTGTGCTTCCACCAGCTTCAGGGGCGTCGGGTGCTTGAAGCACCTCTAGTGTCCCACACCAGAAGGAGGAGAGCATCCATAGGGTCAATTAATCCTCCTTCGCCCCACCGACCCCCATCAACCCTTTATCTACTGTTTTTGATCCATCAGTGTGTGTGTGTGTGTGTGTGTGTGTGTGTGTGTGTGTGTGTGTGTGTGTGTGTTTTAAATATAAACTTAAACCTTTTGCTGGCTGTTTTTATATGCATCACAGAACAACTGAAATGGAAACCCCATATTGCTCCTCACACAGGAAAATTGCATACGCAGCATACCGCAAAATCCTCGCAAAAAACATCCAAAGTCCCACAAAATCCCCACAAAATTCACTGAAAATTTCCGCAGTTTTCCAGTGGCCCAGCCTATAAGTCAGTAATTTTTTGTTGGTTTGCTCTTAAAGTGGCTATGGATGAGATACGCCTTTGGTGCATTTTTCATGATGATCAGACTTCCATTGTGGATTTTGCACCATAGTGAAGACTGGAGATAATTTGGGGCTGCTGTGAATGCCCCATTAATGTTTATCGGGGGATTATGTGTTAGTGTTGTAGTACAAATTGACATCTTTTATATCTAGCTAGCTAGCTTGTTAAAGTTGCAATGTTTTCCTACGGGAATTCTCTTTTTTTTTTCTTTTCATTTTTATGTGTTTTTATATGACCCTTGTTTTTTTATATGACCCCCTAAATTTTTTTCAGGGGATTTTATTGATAGTATTGATGTGCTCATTGAGACCTTTTTTGATACATAGATTATCACTTAACTCCACACAGTGACAGAGTTATGGCTTGTTAAAGATGCAATTAAAGATGGGAATTTTTCATTTTTTATTTTTTATTGTTTTCTACATGGCCCCCACATTTTTTCTTTGGGTGGGGACGGATGTTGTGCGCTAGTGTTGCAGTACTCATTGAGGCCCTTTTTCTTATACAGATTGTCCCTTAACTCCAAAGATTGACAGAGTTTCAGCTTGTTAAAGTTTCAATGTTATCCTATAGGAAATTATAATTTTAAATGTTTGTTTTTTTCAATGGTCCCTGAATTATTTTGTAGGGTATAATATATTAGTCTTGTAGTATTCATTAAGGCATTTCTTGTGTAATATATAGATTGTCACTTAACTGCAAATATTGATAGATGAGATCTTCTCTCTGTCCCTGTTTGAGTGTACCAGATCTAAGATTGCCCCCTCCTGAGTGGGTTCCAACACTAGCTGTCTGAGGCATACCCCCTGCAGGGCATCGAGAGTGACTCTGCTCTTGGATGTGGCTGCAACAAAGGTGCTCCAGTTAACATCTGGCACATTCAGGTCCCCCATCAACAATATCTTCCCTTTTTCCGCATCCTAAGGATGCCTTCTATTGTCTCCTTGCCCATTTCTTCCCCCTGAGATGGGGGGTCTGTGTACAACCCATGTGTGGATTGTGGTACCATTTCTTGTCTCCAGGGTGACCCACAGTGCCTCCTCTCCTCTCCTCCCTGTTTACCCTTTAGTTCCATTGCTTTGATCCCTTCCCTTACATAGAGAGCTACTCCTCCTCCTCTTCTACCCTCCCTGTCCCTCCTGCAGATTGTTTACCCTGGTATGTTGACATCCCAGTCATGGTTCTTTGTGTACCATGTTTCTGTGACTGCCACAATGTCAAGGTTTCCCTCTTCCATCAAGGCCACTAGTTCATCGAGCTTATTACCCAGATTACAGAGGTTGGTACTCATTGCCCTCCATTTTTTGATGGTCTTACCTCTTTTAGCCTCATCCCTGTCCTTACTGCATTTGTCTTTTTCTCCATTTACCCCTGCCCTTCTTCCCATCGACTTCTCTATTTTGGTGTTTACCTCGCTAACTACCCTGTATTGTGGTTGGGGGGCTGGGATTTTCCTGCTCCTTTTCAGTGCCTCCCCTCTTGGCTAGTTTAAGTGCTTGACAATGAAGCATTTAAACCTATCCCCTAGGATCCTGGTTCCCATCCTGGACAGATACAGACCATCATGCCAGTATAGGCCTGCATCCCTCCAGGTGGACTCACAGTCACCAATGAAGACAAAGCCCTGAGCTCTGCATCAGTTTTTCAACCATTGATTGAATCCCATGGTGCATAGCACCCGAGCCTCCCCCATGCCATAGACAGGCAGCACCTCTGAGAAGGTTACTATGTGTGCTACTTGTCTAAGGCCCCTCCCCAAGTCCACAAACTCCTCCTGCACTGCTCTGATCCCATTCACAGTCAAGTAATTTGTCCCTAGGTAGACAATGACATCCAGCTCCCTTCTCCATGCAGCTTATCCTGCTATCCAGAGGATTCGCTCCCTGTCCCTCCAAGCCATGGCGCCGGGTAGGCACCTTACCTCCCTCTCCCCTCCTTCCTCCAGTTCGACCCCCTTAACAACTGAGTCCTCACCAGGGGTTGTTTCCTTCCCCTGTGGGGTCCCATGCCACCCTCTTGTGGGTCTCCTTTGTGGAGGTTCCCAGCATCCTCCTTGGTCTCCATTGTGAGTGCCTCCATAGAGGAACCACGCTCTGCCAGAATGGCATATGAATTGTGGAGTGGTACAGCTGGAGGGATGTGCCTCTGTCCCACCACCCTCACCTTCTCTGAGCCCACTGTGGTCCAACCGCTCCTCTGTCTTAGCAACCTCTGAGACAGCGGCAGTGGCACTGGTGGTCCCGGGGAGGTAGAGGAGGTCCCCCGAATCCTGGTCAACTCAGCCTGGAGACAAGCAACCTCCTCCCTCAGCCCAGATAGGTTCCTGCAGATGGGACAACACCACATCCTCTAGAATGTCTCCTGGAAGACTGCTGCTACACAGCCACTGCACTGCACCAATCCCATCATGTCTTATCTGTGTCCCCTCGACTGTTGTTTTGCATGCTTACTCTTTCCTCTCACTGTTTTCTTTTTTTGTTTGTTTTTTCTCCCTACTTTCCTACTGCCTCTGTGCCCTTACAGCTCCTGCCCTTCCTGTTCTGGGACAGGAAGTTCCTGTATTCCTCAGTAGTCTTCTTCTTACTTGCTCAGAGACAGACCTCCAGCAGCCAACCCTTTTTTTCCTTCTCCTTCTCTCCTTGTCTTTCTCTCCTTCTGTAGTGACTTACAGCTCATCTCTCCTCCTCTTGTTTATGCCCTTGTGGATCAAGTTGTTAGCTACACCCTTTGTCTTTCTGCCTATATACCAGCTAGGCTATTGCTTGTGCTTTGCTGCCTAACTGTTCTTGTGTCTTTAAGTAGGTGCGGCCTGGTCTTCCACTATAAAGATAGAGCACCCGGGGGTGGTTGGGGAATGGGGGTGGGAGATGGGGTTGTTTCTTTGGTACTCGGGGTCTACAAAAAGTAGTCAAAAAGGAAGATATCTAGTGGAGGGCTCAAGAACTGGGAACTTTGGAGTAGCAAGGGCACAAAGTCAGGATATTTCAGGACTTTTTGAGTGAACTGACACCTAAAAGATATGCATTCTCAGAAGTGCAAAATCTCTTCCATCAACTGGGAGTCCCCTTCTCACTTTTCTACCCCACCCTACTCCAGATCCAGCATAACGAGGTGCCCATAACTCTCAGTTCACCAGAGGCAGTGCTCGACTACATCTGAATCCACTGGCCCTCTATGCCACAGCCTACCTGTCAATTGTCCTCCCAGTGTGACCCAGGGGTGGCTGAGTACTCAATGGCTACTACTCCACCAGTCCAGCAGTCATTCTATCCCCCATCGACTCCATAGACCCTGGAGGAAGAAACATGGCTGCATCCTAAAGTTAAACAATGAAACTGCAACAAAACAAAAGGCCAAAGACATAAATCCACCATCCATTAGATTCTATGGTGACAGCTGGAAAAAGGACTCACAGGACAATGAGGACAGCCTTCAGGATCTTGTGGTACCCAATCAATATGTTTCATTCTAGCTTGTTTCTCTAGATAGAGTACTACACTTGCCAGAATCAACACCCAGCACCATTGGCTTCAGGCCCTGCTGCTTCTGTATCACAGTCATAGGAATACCATACCACCCTGTCAATCCTCCCCACATAAATGCTGCAACACTTTGCCAATCAGAACTTGTCCCTCTTCCTACATCTGGCTCCTCAGACCCAGAAGAGAAAGCCCTGCAAAAAAGCCTCCCTGGTCTACCTAACTTGTCCTCGGCAGCAATAGTGGCAGGCAAGGCCACTCCACCAGCAACATCCCAAGTAAAGAGCTCCTGTCATCCACCGCAGCCATGGATCCTTACCCTGCCAAGCTTGCAATAACATGCACCACCATGAAGGAAAAAAAATGTCTTGTATTTGCTGATATAGTCTCTTGACTACACAATAACTGGGGATCTATGAATCTCCTGGAGCACACCGTATTTCTCGTGTGCAATGCCCTTAACCATAATTCTTCTCAAATATGCACCTCCTACTTAAGTTAATGCAGGGGTTGGCAGTGCAGCTCCACAAACCCTCAACTTCTGGATTGCAAACAGCCATTATGCAATTACTGTATTTTCTTCTGCAATCATTATAGTACAGAAGCCTCTGGAAGGATCTTTAGCAAGAACCGGACTTTTATGTCACTAAAAATTGCATATCTTGTGCTGCCTGCTCTCTGCAAATACGTGTGGGTGAGGTGGAAGGGGCCCACTGCACCTGCCTAATTTGGGGGGGGGTGTTCTGTTTGCCAATCCACTGTTCAAGTCAGTGCACTTCTCTAATGTTGTATATAGTCTCTGTGGCTCTCATATTGATACTGCCTAGCTGGGTGGGAGCTGCATGCTAATCTCCTCCACTCACTAACCCATACTTGTAGGCTGTACAGTACCTATATCGCAGCATCAAGTCAGCATTTACATCGTTTACCCACTCACAATAACCAGACTGTCCATGGTGATCTCCCGCAGCTCCTTGAAGCATGTCAGTGTTAATCCCTGTTTATACATGGGACAACCGACTCACTCCATCATGTTCCTCCATGGGGTACCTCCAAGACAGCATTCCCCAGTCCTCTGAGGACTGGCTGATGGCACATCCTGGGAGGGAGGTGCCTACATCTTTGAAGCCACTGCCTATTTCAAACTGAAAGTCATTAGACTGCCACATCACCAGAGCACTACTGCCACTCTACACCCCACATCCAGCACTTCCACGTCTCTTGTTTGTAGCCAAGGCCTCCTACTTGCTCAATGTGTTCACGCTAGCCCCACACTCCTTTTATGCTTAGGCTACAGCTCAGCTAATGAGGCTACTCCCATATCTTCCAGGACCTGGGAGGGCACACCTATGAACCTTGCTAAGAAGTTGCATCCCACCTTGTCTGCAAATCAGGATAAGATGTTCACATTTTCTCCCATGCTTGACACTCAGTCTGTCCACTACAGGCACGTAAGCCTCTCTGTGGTTTCCCTGACTTTTAAACAGCCTCCCGCCATAAGTAAGGATGCCCACTACAGCATCTGTATCCAAAATTTCAGACTTTTCCATATCCCATATGTTATAGGGGCAGGGAGATGACAGGTTGGTTTGCTTGCATTTTATTTCTATACTCATGCCGTATACACACAACCATGAGTCTTGGAGGTGTGATCGCTACCTGACTCAGAACTGGATGCACCTAAGGGACCTGTCTTTTTATATAGTTATCATAACCTGTCTTTGCTATCCTTCATAGCATAGTTATTTGGAAGTTAAGCTTTATGGCTGTACAGTTACCAGATACCAAATTCCTAATGTGCTACTTAGGCTGTATTTACATCAGTACAAATGTTCTGGAAGCCTCCTTGATCCACTATGTCTGCTTCTGTATGGGCATGCACCTACTTGCATTTTTACTGCACTCCACTCATGGCACGCTTTCCCCACAACATAACACATGGTGGACTTATGGTTTCATACCTGGCATGTCCAGGGGCTGAAGTCTCCAATAAAATGCAAGCAGGTTCTCTCTCACCTCAAACGGCTCCACTCTCAGGTCACTTTCTTGCATGAAACCAAGCTCCTTTACACTGAAGCCCAAAAATTGAAGTGAGAGTGAGAGTGGATAGGCATTGAAATCCACAGCACTGCATCAGTTAAAAAGAGGAGTGTAGTGATCTTGATACAGCAATCCCCGAACTGGACTGTCTTGAGGGAAACCTCAGACAGAGATGGTACGGTAGATGAATGTTGGGATGCTTTGACACTCCTGCAGACCCCTTGATAATAGGTAACCTATATGCTCCCAACTTTGACTCACAAGCATTTTTACATGAACTGGAAGACAAGCTGTTGCAATCCAATACCTCGAATGCTCCAGTAATCGTAGGAGGTGACTTCAACCTCACCCTAGATTAAAGTGTGAACAGAAGTCCAGGAAACAGTAAAACACGCGTAAAGGCTGCACAGCTATTTCTGGATGGCTTTCAGATCAAGGCCTTACAGAGTATAGTATGAATACCCTACACCTGAGGACACTTGCGTATACCTGCTACTGCCTGGCCCTCTGACTTGCTTCCACTGGGATTATGGAATGAGTCATAGCATCCACTACCACACTCCTCATCATCTCTGACAATGCTTCTGTTCAACTAGATATGATTTGGGCTCCTGTCACAGCAGACTCACCTTCCCGGTGCTTAGATCCCCTGCTCCTCCAGGATAAACTCCTGGAGTGGCTTGTACAGGTGTCCACCACATCTTTACAAATAAATGATAATGGGGAAACCTGTATAGCCACACTATGGGAGGTATACAAAGCCATCATGAGGACAAATAATTAGTTGTGTCTCACACTGGAGGAAGGAAAGGGAAAACCACCTGGCAAACCTAGGAAACCAGCTACAGAATAAGAATGCCAAATTTAGAGCCACTCCCAGAGCCTTGACATGTTCCCCCTACACAATGCCATTGTCAAGCTCAGGCTTAACATTGACATCCTCCTCTCCAGAAAAGCTAAACTGGCCTGGTTTAGGCTTAAGCACAAATACTGGGAGTGGGGAGAGAAGTATGGGAAGATCCTTACCTACCGACTTAAAAAGCAAGAAGCCAAAAGGTACATTGTTGGCTTCACAGACTCACTGCATGAATTTTGTATCCCTGCTGAACACATCAGTGTCACTATGTGCAGCTTTTACACCACTCTTTATAGTTCCCCCACTCTGCCAGCTGAGGGTGCCATCAATCCTGGGTCACACCTGAAAATAGGCACTTGGTTGTCTAGTGTGTTTACCTGGTAAACAAAAGCAAATAAATAAATAAATTCCTTTCTATATCCACTTCAACTACCGATTCTCTGTCCTGAACAGGCTGCCACCCGGTAAGCCCCGCACACCCCTGGAGAGATTGAAAATGCCCTCATAGCCCTCAAGTTTCACAAAGTGCCAGGCGGGGATGGCCTTACAGTGAGCCTTCTACAGGCCATCTCATCCACAGTGTGTCCCATCCTCTGAAAAAATCCATGTAGGCTGAGTCTTCCACCATCTATGTGCACAGCCACAATCATGGTCCTACCAAAGAAAGGAAAAGACCCCTCATTCCCTGCAAGCTATAGTCCCATATCTCTCATTACCACAAACAAAAAAATGTATGCTAAGACCTAAACCATCAGATTCAAAAACCTACTTCCTTCCCTCATTCATCCATTTCTGTCAGACTTTGTTAAAGGGCTTCTCAGCTCTGATAACCTTCCCATCCTGATTAATCTTATTCACTCTGCTAGGGATGTCCCCACCCCACAGCTTCTGTTGCCATTGACTTTGAAAAAGTCTTTGATTTGGTGGAGTGGGGAACCTATGTAAGGTTTTACATAAAATAGGTTTCAGCTCTGGGTTCCTGAACCATGAGTGTACGTTATACTCCAATCCCATGGCCAAGGTACTGACCAATTAAACCATATCCAAAGATTTTAGGCTAGAGAAGAGCATAAGACAGGGCTGCCCCCCGTCCCCACTCCTGTTCATATTAGTTACTGAATCCTTATCTGCAGCCATCTGCAAGAACCCGGGCATCCCTGGCATTAAGATTGGTCAGGAACAGTGTCCTGCACTTTTATATGCTGTGATGACTTGCTAGTGCTCACAAAGGAGGCTCCCACATCCCATCCTAATCTAATCTCCCTTCTCCACAGTTTCTACTACATTTCTAGCCTTAACAGGAACTGATCCAAAATGGAGGGGTTTCCCTTGAATGCACAATGCTTACCATACCATGAAAATGACATCAGTCTCCGCTGGTCACCAGAACAACTCATCTATCTAGGCATTCAAATCTCCTCCAAAACTGAAAAAATATGTGCCCTAAACTTCAATCCACTTCTGCAAGAGTTAAGCACTGAATGTGACCAATGGAAGCCACTCCAACTGTCTATGGCAGGTAAGATCAAAACTATCAAACTGGTCACGACTCCAAAAATTTCCCACCTTCTCTCCCATATACCCTTACCCATAACCTAAAGATGGTTCGACAAGACTGACACATTAACTTGCAGCTTCACTTAGAAGGGAACCTGACCCCATTGTAGCCATGTGAAACTCAACATTCACTGGAAGAAGGGAAACTGGAACCTCCCTTGCTTTAAAGTATACTACTGGGCCTTCCACACCTCCCAAACACTGTGGTGCGTCCTAACTAAGGAGGATGACCTTCCACTCTGGGTTCCACTGGAGGCTCACTACCTCGTGGTTGTTGCATTAACTGCCAGTCTATTTATCCTCAAGCTAAAGACAATTGCCCCACATCTTGTTTTAGACCAATCCCTCATGTTATGGTACCAAATCAAAACTCAACTACCCTTGATCATTCACACCTTGCTTTAAAACCCCTGTAGAATAACCCTTAAATCCAGATTGGTGGGAATGGTTAATGGGGCCTCCTGGGCCTCAGCTGGCATCCACACCCTGAAGGATCTCCTTACACTGGACCAACGTTCTCTAGATAATCACCTTAATATCCAAAGAAAATTTGGCCTGGACGCTTGCTGATTCTGGTGATACCTGCAGATCCAAAGTAAGTTGTCCCTCCTGCTCAAAAGACTGCATCAGCACCACTCATTAGACTTGGACCAGCTCCTCCCAAACACACATTGGTCACTGATTGAGGAGAGAAAAGTGCTTTCTGCTGTGATGACAATACCCTGCATGAACATATCATGAACTGACCTCCTTGATATTAAGGGTAGAAGATGGGTTCCGTAGAGGCTGCAGTGTTTTTATGGGATTTTAATAATGGGTATTTTCCTTATTTAAACATGGAGATTGTTTAAGAAGATCTGGCACCTTTGTGACCCTGTTAACCTCCCTCATGACAGCAATGAGTAAGATATTGTTAATGACCATTGGTCTGAATAAATATATATTGTGATTGGAGAAGGCAGCAAGAAATATGAAGTTGTTTTTATGCACATAATGGTGCAGCTGATGTAATAATACAAAGACATGGTTCTGTGAAAAAATGTAATGATAAAGAAATAATGGGAATCCATTTGGGGTGAGTACATGTAAGGGAACATAAGCTGATGATGTAACTTCTATTTGTATTTTAACTTCAGTGTGTTTGTTGTAATGTTAATTGTCTACACCTGGTTAAGGTTAAGTATAAAATTACTGAAGACACACTTGATACTTGATTAGCCTCCTTTGGGAAGTGAGCATGCGTAAAACCGATCTGGGCTCATAGGAATGTTATCCTTCTCCCACATACAGTATTGGTAACTGCTATGTGCAATTGGACTAAATACTGATTTTTTATTCCTGAATCGGTGCCTGCGCCAGTTTTGTTTGTTGTGAGATGGAATCGTGTTGACTGTGCATGACTGAGTGGAGCACCTTTCTCTACTCCTGTTAACATTTGACAACCTGCTCAATCCAAACTATACAGACACTACCATGTCTGTATAATAATAAACAAGTATCCTAGAAACCCTACTGGGCATGTTCAGGAGAAAAATGTTTAAAACCTTATAACATGGGAATAGAGATGCAGCGAATTTAAAATCCGCCGGCGAAGTGAACGCAAAGTGGCCACTTCGCGTTGGCACTTTGCTACACGGAGTATCCCATAGGGAAGGATCACTTCGCTTTGTTATTATTACTTCGTATTGTCATTCCACCTTAAATGTGAAGTAAGGTGGAGTGACAACAATATTGGCAGCAACCCACCCACACAGTCACCAGAATGAATGTGCATCCCCAAAGTGCTACTGTCTTGTGCCCAGAAAAGTCCCCAGTGCTGATGAAGTGAAATGAGAGTGTAACAAGAAATGCAAAACTTCCCAGAATTAATGGCGCACTCAGTCATGCGTGCAGTGGTCAGGTCACACACAGAGCCACCAGAATTAATGTGCATCCTCAAAATGCTACTGCCCTATGCTCAGAAAATTCCCCAGTGCAGCAACGAAGTGAAATGAGAGTGTAACAAGAAATGCATTCTCCCAGAATTAATGGTGCCATGCAAATGCACAAACAGATTAAGATTGCACTGCACACTCAAGAGATGCATACAAAAAGGCACAACAACACCTAACCAGTGCTCACAAGTCACAAATCCAAATCTGGAAAGGAATACATTTTACCAGTTGGGGGATTAGTGCACGGCAGTAACAATCCACTACTAGTAAAGATTCTACAAAGCAGTATAAAAAATTCATGCAGGTGCGGTGGATAGCAGGTTCACACTGCTGCAATTGCTCTGTAACACAATAAAAGGTGTCTGATTTAATGGCATGCATCGCACACACACTCACACGCACACTCAAGTAATGTGTAGCAAACTGAAAACCTTTAGTAATATAACCAAATGTTTTAAACAGACAAATTGTACACTGCTGCACCACAACAATCAACAAAAACATACAGAGAATTACTGAAAATATTACTGTGTGTACATTAACACAGTTATACAAGAAAAATATAACTAAAACAGAAAGACTGCCTTTTTCTCCCAGTTAATCTACCTACACCACAAATACACCCCTCCCCCAAAGCACACTTCACAGTACACAGTACACAGACAGACTGTTCTAAATTAACATTCAAAATCCACAGACAACAATAAACACTCAATGATATGAGCACAGAAGGGTTTCCTACAATTGATGTACTAAATGTTGAGCAAAAAATATTACTCAAAAAAGGCATTTTAAACAGTTTTTAGAGGTTTTGAATCACAGAGCTCTGAGAGCAAACTGTCTCCAGCTACCACTGCACACACACTATCCAGGCCAGAACTGAGGCTGTGCTGAACAATCTAGAGCCCATGTGACCTGCAATCCCATGAATAACTGCAGAATTTCATTTGGAGCTCAATTACAGGGCGAAGTGAGGCGAATTACATTGATTTCAATGTACTTCGCCTTAAAATTGGTGGAGAAGTGGTTTGGGGAAGGCGGAATAACGCAAAGTCATTGGTTTCAATGGACTTCACGTTCCTCATTATGAAGCGAAGTACTCCGCTTCACATTGTGGAGTTCTCCGCGGATTCCATGTTATTCAGTGAATCACTTCACAGAGCAAATTGGGGCCACTTCACCCACCACTACTTACAATACTGAAACTCACATGCTGTATGGGAAGGAATGTGAATGCCTATGGCTGTACTTCCCTGATGAGCTGTAGCACAAAACTCCCTGACTTAAAGACGCTTATTAATGAGTACAATGGTGGAGTGGTGAAGCCTGGAGAGATACTACAAAACATGCTTACAATACATCCAAGTATCTAGTAAAAAAATTAATGTTGTGATGCGTCATGCAATCGTGAATCGTGATTTGTGACTGCATTTGTGACCGTGATGATGAAGAACGTGATTCAGTGTCAATGGTATGAGATAAACAATATGGAACTGTATTTGGAACACGAATGCCTATGGCTGTACTTCCCCGATGAGCTGTAACACAAACTCCCTGACTAAAAAATGCTCATTAATGAGTACAATGGTGGGGTGGTGAAGCCTGGAGAGATACTACAAAGCATGCTTACAATACATCCAAGTAACTAGTCAAAAAACGAGTGTTGTGATTCGTGATGTGATTGTGAATCATGATTTGTGACTGTATTTGTGACCGTGAGGATGAAGAATGTGATTTGTATCACGAGTGGCTCATGATGATGGTCCTGACTTAAAAACGTATATTAATGAGTACAATGTTCATGCAGAATTATGCACCACACGTGTCCAGTACTCTGAAGGGAGCCAAAGAAACAACTGTGACTTAAGTTACAGATGGAGACTGGGCCCTAAAGAGATGCAAATGCACAGACAGATTAAGATTGCGCTGCACACTGAAGAGATGCAGATGCAAAGACACAATTCCTAACCAGTGCTCACCATCAGAAATTCAAATCTGGATAAAAATACCTTTGATGGTTGGGGCGGGCCGTGGGGGGTGGTGGGGCAGTGTACTGCACTGTTGCAGTATCAGTCACTAGTACTAGTACCAGTAAAGATACCACAAAGAAGTACAAAAATCATACAGCTGCAGTGGATAGCAGGTTCACATTGCTGAAATTATTATGTGGCACAATAAAAGGTGTCTGATTTGATGACACGCGTCACACACATACTCACACACACACTAAGTAATGCATAGCAAATTGAAAACTTCAGTAATATAAACATGTATTTTAAACAAACTAAAATTATGCACTGCTGCTCCACAACAATCAGCAAAAAAAGGCAAGAATTATTGAAATTATTACTGTGTGTACATTAACACAGTAATACAATAAAAATATCACCAAACAGAAAACACTGTCTTTTTCTCCAAGTTAATCTACTTACACCACAGATACGCCCCTCCCCAAAGCACACTTCCATTGTTTCTCAGTACACAGACTGAATGTTGTACATTAGCATTCAAAATCCACACACAAACAATAAACGCTCGATGATATGAGCACAGGAGGGTTTCCCTATAATCGATGAACTTAAGTTTCAGCAAACAAAATGACTCAAAAAGGCTTTTTTAACAGCTTTTAGAAGGTTTGAATCGCAGAGAGCTCTCAGAGCAGATTGTCTCCTACAGCTTCCTACACACACTACCCCAAACTGAGGCTGTGCAGAACAATCTAGAGCCCATGTGACCTGAAATCCCATGAATCACTGCAAAATTCACCTTTGGGGCTTAAAAACAAGGTGATGTGAGGTGAAGTACATTGTTTTCAATGTACTTCACCTTAAGAATTGGTGGAGTAGTGGTTTGGGAAGGCGGAGTAACGCAAAGTCATTGTTTTCAATTGACTTCGCGTTACCCATTATAACGCAAAGTACTCCGCTTCGCTTTGCGGAGCACTCCGCAAATTCGCTTTCACTTCGCGAATCACTTTGTGGAGTGAATTGGGGCCACTTCGTCCATCTCTACATGGGAACTGTTTAATATTTTTTCATGAAATCTTCAAAAGGTACCTCCTTGGGTAGCGATGCTTCTACCCTGAAAATTTAAGAACATTATTCCAAACTGTTTTTGATCTAGATTTGAGCAAATGGGCCAAAAAGTGTGTTTTTGAATGTTTTTCACTGCCTGGATCTCAGAATCTGGATAAGAACACAAAACTTGAAAAAACATAAGATCATGGCACAGAGATCATTCATGCAAAATTGCATGCAATTTTGTTGAACGGTGCCAGTTATTAAGGTACAAACATCAGGTTTAACATTAAAGTGCTTATTCATCCCATGATCAGAAGTCAAATTTGTAAAACTTTATACAGTAATTCATGAACCGATTAATAGTTGTTCATGAAATCTTCAAATTGCATCTCCTTAGGACAAGCTGCTTCTACCCTGAAAATGTCGGGGAAAAATTCCAAGACATTTTTGCTCTAGATACAAGCAGACAAATGGCCAAAAAATAACATTTTTTTCTTTCTTATTTTTACAGTCCTGGGTCTCGAAATACAGATAAGCAGCCATCATGAAACTTGCCAGATCATAAGAACATGGGATCATGACCTCAGAACCTGGTACCATAACCATGCATGCAAAATGTCATACACCTATGTTGAATTGCACCAAAGTAATTAAGGCTCAAACTCACTGCAGTAAATTTATTTTCTCAAGAAAGAAAAACACATTTTGTCATGAAAGAAAAAAGACTTGCAAAAGTAAAATTCTTCTTTGGTATCAGAGGGTTAGCAGAAAAATTCTACTGAGTATGCTCAGAAGTCTAATTTCAAAATCTTATAACTCAAGAACAGATTGATATTGTTTCACAAAGCTTCAAAAGGCATACCCTTGGGCAGAGCCTTTCTACCCTGAAAGATCTGGTAAAGTGTTTCATACTCCTTTTGCTCCATAAGTGAGCAAAAAACAGCCAAAAAGTGGAGTTTAAAGGCTTTTTCAAAATTCCAGTTCTCAGAATCTGGACAAGAGTCTGTCACAAAACGTGCCAAGAGTTAAAAACTTGCAATCCAGACAGCGAATGCAAAATGTCAGGCAATGTTGTCTGACAGTGCCAGAGTTATTATGGTGCAAAAATTTGAGGTTAACATTAAAGGGCCTGCTCAACCCTAACTATACACAGGCTACTATGCAAGTACAAATATTATACAGGCATGATAGTGCTTGTGTATTAGGGATGCACTGAGGTTTCTTTAAAGAAGGCCATTCTCAAACACTTATAACTTGGACGTCGTAGACTCGGGACTGTAAATTTTGGCATGCAGCATCTCAGTCCTAAGATCTATAGGTGTGGAAAGTTGTACAGAGATCCTTTGTAATTTTCAGATTTATCGCGTTTTGAATTTACTGTACGTATTTTTGCCCATTTTTGAACCAAATGTTAGCCCATAGAGAAAAATTAAAAGTAGTAAAGTTATGAAATTTATAGTTTTTTTAGATGTTATGGAGGAATAGGTCCCTGTGAGAGTTTGTTGAAAAAATTTCAGTTTGTTTTGAAGTTATTAATGATAGCTTTTTTGCACATGCTCAGTTTGCTGAACAAAAGCTTGAAAAATCTACAAAGAGCTACATTCTGAAACTCACAGGTTTGTTAGTTGTTAAGGAACAATAGGTCCTTTTTTTGGTTTAGTGAACAAATGTTAATTCATTTTGAAGTTATTAATGATTTATTGTTTGAACATGCTCAGGTTAATGCAACACGTATAGCTAAGTATTATATTTCTTTCTTTTTTCCATAGAGTTTATCCACCTTTGCTGGATGTGCATCTGTATTCGGCCCTCTCCAGGCCAGTCGCAGCTGTCTCACGTCTCCTGTAGTATTGGGGGACTTAATCCCCCACAGATTTGCTCCCTGTGACAGGGCTGGGAAGAAAGGGCCATCCTCCCCCATGCAGAACACAAAGCCAGGCTGTCCCCAGATCCGGAGAGCCCGAGTGGGCCGTTGGCATGACAGGCACAGCTTCATGAAGCACATTCTCCATTTTTTCCTCCTGTTTTTCTCCCATGGGCAGTACGAGTGTGCAATGAGCATGTTGTGTGAGCTCTACCTTCGCAAAGATGCCCCTGCTGCTCTGAACATGTGCCCTCCCTCTTGCTGTGGCTTGCACACACAACCACCTAGATTCCTCCAGGTGGCAGTGAAACAGCATTGCACAACATCCCCCCTTCCCGAAGGAGGAGAGCAGTCCAATGGATGCTCAATCCTCATTCCCCCAGCTGAACCCTGAGCAACCCGCATCCATTCCCAGACCCAGGTCACTGGCATGGGAAGTGATAAGGCGTTCATGACACCACAACCCTCTGCACCACCGGACCAGCCCTAAATATCATATTTCATTAAATAGAAGCCATCCTCAAATACAAGCTGCAGGTCAAAATTAATACTTTTAATGAAAGCTGCCCACAAATACAAAGCAGCTTCTAGTCAGGATTGAAGTCATCTCAGATTAAACACTGTCAATGGGACTCTGTGATTTTTATCTCTGTAAATATGATCACTATTGCAGCATTTTTATAAAACTATTCATATACCACACGCCTGTCTCAAAAAGTAAGGACATTCATTGCAAAAAAATATGTTAATGAAGATAAGTGTTGCTACCGCACAAAACTCAAACCCCCAAACCCTCAAAGTTTGGGAATGTGATATTATGATTTTTCAACTCAATGCCCACAAAGTTTGGAAATGTGCGATTAGGGTTGTCATGCCTAACTCCCATCCTCTGCCCCCCTCTCTTCCCCTTTTTATCCAAGCTCAAAATACAGGTATGGACCATGCATCAACAGTGTGGTTCCCCAAACATGGCCTACATATTAACATTTGTAAATAGCAACCCTAGTCCCCACCCCATTCCCTATCCTCATGGCACAAGGCTAAGTTACACGTTTAGAATCATGCCACACAGGTCTGGTGCTTAATGCACATCCTACTCATTCTACACCTGTAATTAGAATACTTGTGGAGCACAGTTAAAGACTTTTACATTTGTTTATTATGTGACTTGCTTTGCACACAATACTGCAAATCCTATGCAAAGCAGCAGACTTGTTACAGATCTGTAAATACAGTAGGGACATAGAAATATATAAATAGTAATAGGCTATAGTTTGTCCCACAATCAGTGGTCATATCCTTTTGTCCCCTCTTCAGCCAAGTGTTTATCTAATCAGGGTTTAAAATCTGATACTGTGAGGCATTAGCAACTGATGCTGGTAAACTGTTCAAGTTGGACACCACCCTTTGAGTAGAAATGTTACATCTTAAATAGCTTCTAGTTGTACTGCTGTTTAGCTGGTGGTTATGGCTTCCAGTGCTTAGCGCCATCTCTTTTACAGTTAAATGTAAGTTACTCTTACTATTGACATCAGTGCCTTGACTATGCATATTGCACACTTGCAACTTTCTTTAGGATGCATACTTTAAACAAGCCAAAGCATGTTACATGGTTAGGAGTCGGGAACATGTATACTATTTCATGCAGTGTCTTGATAAAGCTGCATGAAACAAAGTACAAGTGGATGGTAAATGTCCTATTTGGCAATATGTGAAAAAAATGCCCCTGTTAAATATATGCTGTACTACAGGGTTTATAAGGTCATACACAGTCAACAGACAATTGTGTCATAAATGTGCAACTTAGCATTGGGCCAAAGGAGGCCCACATGAATCAGAACAGCCTTATAGCATGGAGCTGGCCCTGTAGCTAGACCTTGGCTCACAAGAGTAGGGGATGGGAATTAGGGTTGCTGTGTACAAATATTGAATATATTGACCCTGTATGATGTACCACATCAGTGATGCATGGTCCCATGCCTGTATCTTGGTCTTAGGTAAAAGCGTGAAGGGAAGAAGAAGGTGGTATTCAGGTTTAATAATCCAAATAGCACATTTCCAAACTTGTGAGCACTGAGTTGAAAACCCCACATTCCCAAACTTTGAGGGTTTGAGTTTTGTGCAGTACAAACCCTAGTCTTCTGCATTAACAAAGTGTTTTGCAAAATCATATATCTATATATATATATATATCCATATATTTATTTTTATATATATAGATATATATATTTATACATATATATATATATATATATATATATATAATATATATAAAAAATAGTGGCATGGTAGTACCACTATAGTTATGGTTGAGTACCCCATTTAAGGTTAAACTCTGAAATTTGGCTGCTTAATAACTGCCACCATATGATGGATTTGCCTGAAATTTGGCATGCACAGAGCAGTACCATAGATCTCTGGATCTGCCAAGTTTTGTAATGGTCATTTATATGGTTGTGGAGCTACATAGTGCCAGAGCATGTGGTAATTATGCATTTTTGCGCATTCTTTGCGCATGCCTACAGGTCGCATGGTTTGCACGACCAGTCCAAAACCTTCAGGAAACATGCAGCCAGGGTCCACGATGTGCCTTTTGAAGACTGCGTGAAAAAATATTAAACGGTTCAAAAGGTATTTAAAAAAACAAGTTTCCCATTATAGTCAATAGGAAAAGTTAACAAAAAGTTCTACAGTGTCGCAGATGCAGTTTTTAGTGTTGCAAATGACCATTTTTTTTTCAGTTGGTGGTCACAGAAATGCTTGGCATTTAAATTTGGGACCATCTAGGGACACAATTCTTGCTGCGTTCACCTAGTCGAATGATGAGGATGCTAGCCATGTCTTTTTTTTTTTTGGGGGAGTTAAACATCCCAGAAATATGTTTTGAAATTTTTGCAAAAGTAATTGTCGCAAAGTAGTGTCGCATATCTGACACTTTCGTGATTTTTGCGAAAGTGTCGCAAATCACGACATTACTTTGCAACACTATGCCCAAAAGAATAGGAAATCTTTGACACCCTCCTGCAAAATAATGGTTTGGTCTTTTGGGCTGAAATTTGGAGGGAAGAAAGCCATGATCCCACAGATGTGCCTTTTGTGGTTTGGTGACAAAATATTAGAGGGCTGCAAAGTTACATCACTCCAAAGTTGACAGTTTTTCCATAGGCTAGCATTACGGTGTCCACTGCACCTTTCAGGACCCGTATCTCGAAAACGCTTCGAGATACGGACTTTTCATCAGAAAAATGCTTAGCCCCCCACTAGGGGGCTAAGTACAAAACTAGAGAGGAAAGTCATAAATAATATGACATTTTAACTTTTTTCTACGTCATACGGTTCTTGAGATATAAGCAATTTAGTATTCCAAGTGTTCATTTTCTGCTCCGAGGCCCATTATTATGCATACATTCTTTGTATTCACTGTGCTTCTAAATGCACCTTTTGGGGAAAAACAGAATGTGCATTTCCCCTTACTGTTACAGTCAGCATTTCCGCTTGCATTTCCGTTACCGTTTGCATTAGCGTTTCCATTTACGTCACCATGTGCGTTACCATTTGTGTTTGCACTTGCGTTTGCGTTACTGTTACCATTTGCGATTCCATTACTATTTTTATTAGTGTTTCCTTTTGCATCACCATGTGCATTACCATTTGCATTTGCGTATGCACTTCCATTTGCGTTTCTGTTTCCTTTGGCGTCATCGTTTGTGCTCCTGTAAGAGTTAGCATTTCCAATTGCGTTACCGTGACCATGCGCGTTACTATTTGTGTTTGCGTACACGCTTGCACTTCCGTTTCTGTTACTGTTCTGTTTGGCATCATCATTGGTGTTACCATAACCTTTTCATTTCCAATTGTGTTACCGTTACTGTTTGCATGTTTGTTACTGTTTCCGTTTCTGTTAGCCGTAGCGTTTGCATTTTCTGTACCATTTCTGTTGTCGATTGCATTACTGTTTCCTTCTGCATCACCCATGCTGTTACCATTTTTCATTTCTGTTTGAGTACCCAATTTTCATTTCACTCGGTCATACCGGTTTTGCATAGCGAAGTGACAAAAATATCACATGGTGGGCTCGCACTCCCACCACCACATTCTAGTCACTATTTATAGTGCACATTCTCAAAAAGAAGGGAAATTCATCACAAAAAAATCGGTTTACTGCATCAGTTAGGGTTGTTCCACAGCGACAAAAGTGATGAAATTCAGTGTTATGGTTGAAAACCCTAACTGCGCATTCCTCCCACCCCACCACCACCACACATACACATACATGCAAGTAGGGGAAGGACCAAGGCAACACAACCAATCACACACAATTACCAGCAGGTAACAAGAATAACAAACAACTATGTAAACTACAAAACCACACACCCATGCTCCCATTGGCCTGTCGCATGGGGTCGTCACTGCTAACTCTCATCCCGGACATTTCACACACGGCTAAACACATATCACTACAGACAACTGGATATCTTGGGCCGCACGCTGCCACCAACACATAACACACACTACACATATGCTATTTTGGGGTTTGCAAGATCCAAAACAGGATTTTGCACAATCCCTGAAATACTTTCGAAAATCACTGTCGCAAATGCTAAAGTGTCGTACTTTGACACTTTCATGTTTGCAAAACTATTTTGTGAAAGTATGTTCCTAATGACTGCACATCTTTGCCATCATCCTGCAAGCAAATGGTTGGGTCCTTTGGCCTACAGTTTGCAGGATGGCAAAGCCTGATCCCACAGATGAGCTTTTTACTGCCATTCTGCTAAAATACTTTAGGATTACAAAGTTACACTGTTTCAAAATTAAACAATTTGCCATAGACTAACATTGCAGCGCCCATGATGCCTTTTGCCAGCCATATGTTGAAAACAAAGCGAGGTACACTATTTTTGCTACTGCCAGCTTGGTTCGCCTTTATGTGAACTAATCTTGAAGAACAACTTTGTTTGTTGCAACTGCACAAAATCCCCCACCTGCCCCTTACCTTCACCCCTAGGCTGGGTCTGCCCTGTCTACTTTTGCTGTATATACCTGGGGTCTCATGCAACATTTGCTGACTAATGTAATAAAATATCTCTGGTTGCTACCTGACGTGGTACTTGTGTACCTATGTTATGACTACTGTGATCTACCTATTACCAAGCATGTACCACCAGTGAATGCCTGTAACACTGGTTGCTTTTTTAATCTAAGTGTTATGTACTGTACTGTTTGTTTGTTGTGATGTATTGCACTCTTGATGAGGTGCCTTTGTAAATGAGTCTATGACTCAAAGGTCTGTAAACCGATGATCTAATAAATGAAATAAATAAATAATTTATGATATCTCAAGTTGGAGTTCTCCACTTCCTACAGTAACACAGGTATACACCTCCTGCTGGATGTGTGTGATTGGTTGTGTTGCCTTGGTCCTTCCTCTACTTGCATGTATGTGTGCATGTGTGTGGTGGTGGGGGGGGATGCGCAGTTAGGGTTTTCAACCCTAACACTGAATTTTCTCACTTTTATCACTGTGAAACAACCCTAACTGATGCATTAAACAGAGTTTTTTTGCCATGAATATATATATATATATATATATATACACATATATATATATATATATATATATATAGAACACACACACACATATATATCCCTCGTTTTATTGTAATGATGTGACTTTTGTTTGAAAACCCATGTCTTTAGGGAATCCTTTATATATGCAGTCAATCATCAACCCGGATAGTGTTCACTATATATACTCCCCAGCCCTGATCTTATTTGTTTCTCTGCAACAGTCTTTCATTGGCTCATTGTGTGTACACTGCTTATCTGGTAATTTTGCTGTAGTTGTATATGTCCTACTTGTCCAGGACCATCTTGCAAATGAGCTTGCTTAAGGATGATTTTGCCTGGTTAAATAAAGTTTGATTGATTGATTAATTGAACAGAGCCAGCCATGATGCAATGCATTAACTTGCAGTAAGTGACATGTCAACAAATACTGCATGACAAAAGGACTTCATTGCCATTAAATTATACTGTTCCCTGTAGTATACTGCAGCAGTTTGTGATATACAGCAGCATTTCTGTATTGCATCCTGGCTGGTGCCACGTACATACCCTATATAGTTGTGACCTCATTCCAATTCAGAAAGCCATAATATCTTTTTCCATATCTTATGGCAGACAATGTATATGAGACCAAATATCTACTTACACTATATTAACATAGCAATAATCCATGACAGGGTGTGGGTTATGATGGAATTTACCCGCACCTCGTGTGGTTCAGTCACAAAACTGCAGACAGAGTGACTAAACTACACCAAAAGTGAGTAAATCCAACCATAGCCCACACCCTGTCATGGATTACTGTGATTATACAATGATCTGTTACAATTTAATTTTTAAAATATAATCAAAAAGGTTTCTTTTTTTTATGTTCGCTTGCGCGCATGCGCAAAGAACGTTTTGGGAGAGTAGCACACTTTGGAGGTGTGCCTCTCCCTTCAATCCACTGCTCGTTGAAGAGCATGGTGGTCCTGCACCAATGGGTGTGGGGCTGTGTGTGGGTGGTCTTCGCTGAAAAACCACTGCTGTCTTAAGCTTACCGCGATCCACGCCCCCTCGCGTCACGCCGCCCCGCGTCATGCTGCCCCAAAATCTTTGCTGCCATGCTGAAAGCCCACCCCAGCGTGGCAAATATCCCGCGTCGTCTGCCGACGGGGGTGCCCAATCCCCCGTTGGCTCCACGGCCCCCCAAGCCATCTTTCTGCCATGCTGGGAGCACACCCCAGCGTGGCAAACTTCCCGGGTTGTCTGCCGACAGGGGTGCCCAATCCCCCATCAGCTCCTTGGCCCCCCCCAGCCATCCTTCTGCCATGCTGGGAGCCCACCCTAGCGTAGCAAGCGTCCCCGTAGACTTGTTTTTCATCTGTAAAGCAAAACGATCCCATGGCGCTTCTCCCAGTCCCCCTCCCACAACCCGCACCCACCCACTGCGCACTCCAGCCTCCCACACCCCTCACCCCATACTTACCTCCGGAGCTCGGCGTAAAGATCTTCGGTGGACCGGGAACACGTCTGCACTCTTCAAAGCTGACTGCAAACTGATGAAAAGCCCGTAAGCTGTATAATGGGCTAGATGGGGGGTTTTCAACTTTAGTGCAAATCTCAGGCATTTTGGAGAATTTTTGCACCAAATTTTCAACATGGGGTTTTTGGGACCACTTCTCATGAATGATGTCACTGCAATGGCGTTATTCGGTTCGAAGGGTGATTCCATGATCACTGCGCGCATCTCGCATAAAATCACCCTTGGGGCCTGAATAATGCCATGACAGTGACATCATTCATGAGAAGGGGTCCCAAAACCCATGTTGAAATTTGTTAAAATCAAAATGATTGTTTAAAGTGTGCGCATGCAGTTCCTATGCAGGCTCGTAAGTTTGCAATTTTCAATATTTTCACTCCAGATTTTCAACATTGCCATTTTACCAACCTCCTTATAGGCAGTACAGCTGTCATTTTTCACATCTTGCCCAAAACATGTTTCCGCCAATGTAGCGCACAATGGCACAGTCGGTGTGCGAAATCAATGTATGGGACACATTAAGAAAATTACAGTGACATGGTTCATGAGCAGAGGGTCTTAAAATGGCTGTGTTGAAAATTTGGTGAAAAATTCCTAAAATGACTATTTTACGCAGCGCGTCGTGCGCAGTTCCTTGCGCTCGTGGGTTAATGAATTTTCAATTTCCACTCAGATTTTCCAACATTGCATTTACCACACCTTCTTATAGGCAGTACAGCTGTCATTTTACATCTCACCCAAAACATGTTTCCGCCAATGTGCGCCACAATGGCACAGTCGATTGTCTTGAACTCAATGTATGGGACACATAGAAAATTACAGTGACATGGTTCATGAGCAGAGGTCTTAAAATGGCTGTGTTGAAAATTTGTAATAAATTCTAAAATGACTGTTTTCACAAGTGTTCATTGCACAGCTCCTATGCACGTTCGTAAGTTTTGAATTTTCAATATTTTCACTCCATGTTTTCAACATTGCCATTTTACCACACCTTCTTATGAGCAGTACAGCTGTCATTTTTCACATCTTGCCCAAAACGTGTTTCTGCCCATGTAGCGCCAATGGCGCAGTCAGTGTGCGAAATCAATGTATGGGACACATTAAGAAAATCACAGTGACACTGATGATGAGCACAGGTCTTAAAATGGCTGTGTTGAAAATTTGGTGAAAAATTCCTAAAAATGACTGTTTTACGAGTGTGCGTTGCGCAGTTCCTACTTATGCTCGTAAGTTTACAAATGTTCAATATTTTCACTCCAGATTTGTAACATTGCCATTTTACCATACCTCCTCATGAGCAGTACAGCTGTCATTTTTCACATCCTGCCCAAAACGTGTTTCCGCCCATGTAGCGCACAATGGCGCAGTCGGTGTATGAACTCAATGTATGGGACACATTAAGAAAATCAAAGTGACACTGTTCATGAGCAGAGATCTTAAAATAGCTGTGTTGAAAATTTGGTGAAAAAATTCCTAAAAATGACTGTTTTACGAGCGTGCATTGCGCAGTTCCTACGCACGTTCGTAGGTTTGTGAATTTTCAATATTTCCACTCCAGATTTTCAACATTGCCATTTTACCACACCTTCTTATGAGCAGTACAGCTGTCATTTTTCACATCTCACCCAAAGCGTGTTTCCGCCCATATGAGCGCACAATGGCGCAGTCGATGTCTTGAAACTCAGTGTATGGGACACATTAAGAAAATCACAGTGACACTGTTCATTAGCAGAGGTCTTAAAATGGCTATGTTGAAAATTTGGTGAAAAAATTCTAAAATAACTGTTTCTGACGTCGTTGCACAGTTCCTCATACGCTCGTAAGTTTGCAAATTTTCAATATTTTCACTCCAGATTTTCAACATTGCCATTTTACCACACCTCCTTATGAGCAGTACAGCTGTCATTTTTCACATCCTGCCCAAAACGTGTTTCTGCCGATGTAGTGCACAATGGCGCAGTCAGTGTGCAAAATCAATGTATGGGACACATTAAGAAACTCACAGTGACACTGTTCATTAGCAGAGGTTTTAAAATGGCAATGTTGAAAATTTGGTGAAAAAATTCCTAGAAAATGACTGTTTTACGAGCGTGTGTTGCACAGTTCCCACGCACGCTCGTAGGTTTGCAAATTTTTAATATTTCCACTCCAGATTTTCAACATAGGCATTTTACCACACCTCCTCATGAGCAGTACAGCTGTCATTTTTCACATCCTGCCCAAAACGTGTTTCCGCCCATGTAATGCACAATGGCGCAGTCAGTGTGCGAAATCAATGTATGGGACACATTAAGAAAATCACAGTGACACTGATCATGAGCAGAGGTCTTAAAATGGCTGTGTTGAAAATTTGGTGAAAAAATTCCTAAAAATGACTGTTTTACGAGTGTGCGTTGCGCAGTTCCTATGCACGCTCCTAAGTTTGCGAATTTTCAATATTTCCACTCCAGATTTTCAACATTGCCATTTTACCACACCTTCTTTATGAGCAGTACAGCTGTCATTTTCACATCTCACCCAAAATGTGTTTCCGCCATGTGAGGCACAATGGCGCCAGTCGGTGTGCGAACTCAATGTATGGGACACATTAAGAAAATCACAGTGACACTGTTCATGAGCAGAGGTCTTAAAAAATGGCTGTGTTGAAATTTGAAGGTAAAAATTCTTAAAATGACTGTTATGGTGTTCATGCGCAGCTCCATGCACGCTAGTAAGTTTTGCGAATTTTCAATATTTTCACCCACATTTTCAACACTGCCATTTTACCACACCTCCTTATGAGCAGTGCAGATGTCATTTTTCCCATCTTACCCAAAATGTGTTTCCGGCCATGTAGCGCACAATGGCACAGTCAGTGTGCAAACTCAGTGTATGGGACACATTAAGAAAATCACAGTGTCACTGTTCATGAGCAGAGATCTTAAAATGGCAATGTTGAAAATTTGGTGAAAAAATTCCTAAAAATGACTGTTTTACGAGCTTGCGTTGTACAGTTTCCACGCACGCTCGTAGGTTTGCAAATTTTCAATATTTCCAATCCAGATTTTCAACATTGGCATTTTACCACACCTCCTTATGAGCAGTACAGCTGTCATTTTTCACATCCTGCTCAAAATGTGTTTCTGCCTATGTAGTGCACAATGGCGCAGTCGGTGTGCGAAATCAATGTATGGGACACAGTAAGAAAATCACAGAGACACTGATCATGAGCAGAGGTCTTAAAATGGCTGTGTTGAAAATTTGGTGAAAAAATTCCTAAAAATGACTTTTACGAGAGCGCATTGTGCAGTTCCTACGCATGCTCGTAGGTTTGCGAATTTTCAATATTTCCACTCCAGATTTTCAACATTGCCATTTTACCACACCTTCTTATGAGCAGTACAGCTGTCATTTTTCACATCTCACCCAAAACGTGTTTCCGCCCATGTAGGGCACAATGGCACAGTCGGTGTGCGAACTCAATGTATGGGACACATTAAGAAAATCACAGTGACACTGTTCATGAGCAGAGGTCTTAAAATGGCTGTGTTGAAAATTTGGTGAAAAAATTCCTAAAAATGACTGTTTTACGAGTGTTCATTGCGCAGCTCCATGCACGCTCGTAAGTTTGCGAATTTTCAATATTTTACTCCAGATTTTCAACATTGCCATTTCACCACACCTTCTTATGAGCAGTACAGCTGTCATTTTTCACATCTTGCCCAAAACATGTTTTCACCCATGCAGTGCACAATGGGCGCGATCAGTGTCTGCGAAATCAATGCTATGGGACATGATAAGAAAATCACAGTGACACTGTTCATTAGCAGAGGTTTTAAAATGGCAATGTTGAAAATTTGGTGAAAATTCCTAAAATGACTATTTCTGACATCGTTGCACAGTTTCCACGCATGCGCTCGTGGGTTTCAAATTTTCAATATTTCCAATCCAGATTTTCAACATTGGCATTTTACCACACCTCCTCATGAGCAGTACAGCTGTCATTTTTCACATCCTGCCCAAAACGTGTTTCCGCCCATGTAGCGCACAATGGCGCAGTCGGTGTGCTAACTCAATGTATGGGACACATGAAAAAAATCACAGTGTCACTGTTCATGAGCAGAGGTCTTAAAATGGCTGTGTTAAAAATTTGGTGACAAAATTCCTAAAAATGACTGTTTTACGAGTGCTCATTGCGCAGTTCCTATGCACACTCGTAAGTTTCGAATTTTCAATATTTTCACTCCAGATTTTCAACATTTCCATTTTACCACACCTCCTTGTGAGCAGTGCAGCTGTCATTTTCACATCTTGTCCAAAGCGTGTTTCCTACCATGTAGCATTAATGGCACAGTCGCTGCGAACTCAGTGTGACACATTAAGAAAATCACAGTGTCACTGTTCATGAGCAGAGATCTTAAAATGGCTGTGTTGAAAATTTGGTGAACAAATTCCTAAAATTAACTGTCTTACGAGATTATGTGCATTATGCAGTTCCTACATGCACTTCGTAGGTTCGAATTTTCAATTTTTTCACTCCAGATTTTCAACATTGCCATTTTACCACACCTCCTTATGAGCAGTACAGCTGTCATTTTTCACATCCTGCCCAAAACGTGTTTCTGCCTATGTAGTGCACAATGGTGCAGTCGGTGTGCGAAATCAATGTATGGGACACAGTAAGAAAATCACAGTGACACTGTTCATTAGCAGAGGTTTTAAAATGCCAAAGTTGAAAATTTGGTGAAAAATTCCTAACAATGACTGTTTTATGAGCGTGCGTTGCACAGTTCCCACGCACACTCGTAGGTTTACGAATTTTCAATATTTCCACTCCAGATTTTCAACATTGCCATTTTACCACACTTCCTTATGAGCAGTACAGCTGTCATTTTTCACATCCTGCCCAAAACGTGTTTCCGCCTATGTAGCGCACAATGGGGGTAACAAAAAGGTCATGCTGAAAATTTATTGTGCAAATTCCAGCAATCACACAGGGCATTAGGGTAAAGCACCATCCGTGCCAAGCACCACTGCAAATACCTGAAAGTGAACGTTCGGCATTGACAAATGCTTGTTTTAAGTGGTTTGTATTGATTTTTCATTGCAAAATCTGTCCTCCGATATTAAAAGTGCCTTGTTGCTAGGCAGAATATTGTTGCAGAGTCTGCTGTCCCTCCATCTCATTAGATAGTGGCTTGTTTATTTTGGTCCCTTTTTTCAGAGTTTTGGACATGCAGATGTCTTTTTTACACGTGTGTGTGTGTGTGTGTGTGTGTGTGTGTGTGTGTGTGTGTGTGTGGCCTGATACAAACCACTAAGAGAGAGCATGTATGAGCAGCTCCTGTAGTTCAGCATGGTGCAACTGGCTCCCATACTCCAGGATCATGCATGTGGTAAGAAGGTCCTGAAACGGTGATAAGCTGTTGAAGACATTAATATGGAAACTCTTCCTGGAAAACTCAGGCAGGAGCTTTCATAAATAAAAGTAAGTGCTGTTGTGTTTCTGGTGAGACGTGGTAGGCAGGTAATGATCTTTTTTTTTCTCACTTTTACTCCAGTAATGTTCCCTCCATCTTATCCTCACCTTCCCCCAGCTGGTTTTCCCTGTCTACCCCTCTACCCTCCTTGATGTCCCCTCACTGCACCTCATTCATTCAATGATTGCTAAATAATCTACCTCTTAACCGTGATCCATTCCTGAAAGGATCTGATGCCAAGGCTACATTAAATTTCTGTACTATATTCCTCAGGTATGCCACTTGCAATTAAATGCATATTCTACAGGTATAGAAACATAGAATTTGACAGCAGATAAGGACCACTTGGCCCACCTAGTCTGCCCATTATCCTACCTAACAGATAAGCTGCAGATCCCAGTTAACCAACAGCTTACTTCCTCCTACCCCCCACTAGGATTGCCTTATGTCTGTCCCATGCATTCTTGAATTCCCCCACTGTTCTTGACTCCACGACCACCTCAGGGAGACTGTTCCATGCATCCACAACCCTCTCCATGAAAAAATACTTCCTCACATTACCTCTGAGCTGTCCCCCCTCTATCTTCAAATTGTGCTCCCTTGTTTTTGCTCATCTCTTTTTCTGAAAGATGCTACCCTCTTGGACTTTGTTGATTCCCTTGAGGTACTTGAAAGTTTCTATGATGTCCCCTCTCTCCCTTCGTTCCTCAAGGGTATACATATTAAGCTCCTTTAGTCTTTCTTCAGTATGTCTTCTGGTGCAGACCCTGTACCATTTTGGTTGCCCTCCTCTGGACAGCCTCCACTCTGTCTATGTCTTTGTGGAGATGGGGTCTCCAGAACTGCACACAGTACTCCAGATGGGGTCTCACCAACTGTCTGTACAGAGGGATAACAACTTCCTGTTTTCTACTATTGATGCCTCTCCCTATCCATCCCAGTATTCCCCCCAGCCTTCCTTACTGCCTTCTCACATTGTTTCCCCACCTTTAGGTCATCTGATATAATTACCCCCAGGTCCCTTTCCATTTTTACTGTTGTCAGTATCTCACCCCCCATTGTGTACTCCTCCCCTGGTTTTGTTTCCCAGGTGCATTACCTTGCACTTCTTTGCACTGAATCTGAGCTGCCATACATTTGACCATTCCTCCAACATTGCCAAGTCCCTTCTCATCCTTTCCACTCCATCTTGTGTATCAACCCTGTTGCAGATCTTTGTGTCATCTGCAAAGAGACATACTTTTTCTTCCAGTTCCTCTGCAATGTCACTTATAAAGACACTAAAAAGGACTGGTCCCAGTACTCAACCCTGCGGTGCCCCGCTAGTAACCCTCCTTTCTTCACTGTGGACTCTGTTTACTACTACCCTTTGCGTCCTGTTGTCTGGTCAATTTTTTATCCAGGCTACCACTTTGGGACCCACTCCAAGGCTGGCTAACTTGTGTATTAATCTTTTGTGTGGGACTGTATCAAATGCCTTGCTAAAATCTAAGTAGGCCATGTCCACAGCCCCTCCCTGGTCTACTACTTTGGTCACCCAGTCAAAAAAATCTATTAGATTCATCTGACATGACCTTCCCATCATGAATCCATGATGCCTTGGGTCCTGTGCCCCGCTGGCCTCTAGGTACTCAACAATTCTTTCCTTCAGAAGTGATTCCATCATTTTCCCTACCACTTAGGTCAAACAAACTGGTCTGTAGTTTCCTGCCTCTGTCCTGCTCCCACTTTTGTGAAGAGGAATCACATCTGCCCTCCTCCAGTCCTCAGGTACCACCCCATCCTTCCATGATTTGTTAAAGAGAGTAGTCAGCGGTGTGACTAGTTCTACCCTTAGTTCTTTTAGAATTCTTGGGTGAATCCCATCAGGCCCCCCCATCAGGTATGATATATTTAACTGTATGTTATGCCACAAATGCAACTGTATGATAATTTATGACATTTTTTACCTGTATGTCTTGTTACAAGTGTAATTGAATGTTTAATTTCTTGGATATGTTAAATGTTAAACTGTATGTCTAATTCTTCATCCAATTGTAGCCCCCCCAGGTCACACTGGGAGATGAGCAACTTGTTGTTCAGTGTGCCTTCCTGGTGAAACATTTCAATAAATTAATAAATAAATGTGCAGAGCACTGGTATGGAGCCATTAGCAAGTGAGGGAGCATGGAGGGTGCCAGGCGAGCGGTGATGGAGAATTTTCAGAGGTCTTAAAAAATCTTCTAATGCTGTGGAGAGTTAGTTTGGGAAGTGTTTTTATGAAGAAAGTTGTCTTGGGAGCCTGCTGTTCTCATAAATGTTTACAGTGAGTTTAGGCTTTTGTACAGTGCTGATATTTTGAGATTGTGGCAATGTCAGGCTGAAAAGAGGGTGCAGAGAAGCATGACAAAGAGAATAAAACATCTGAGACATAGGACCTATGGCGAGAGACTGAAGGAGTTGGGAATGTTCTCTCTAGAGTATAGGAGAGTAAGGGGTGATTTGTGTTTTGTCTATACTGCCATTAAAGATGAACTACTGTAGGAAAGCACAGGACTATCACTGAACACCAATTCTAGGAATATCAGATCTAAGGGACTCAGATTGAGTGGGGAGAACTATAGAAATGAAGAAGGGGGATGGTTTGGCCAGAGGGTAGTAAAGCTATGGAACTCATTACCAGCATCAGTTATGAATAGTGGTACTGTGGAAATGTTTAAAAAATCACTAGACATATATTTGGGAGAAAAATATACCTGAAAGTACCATTGATCCATGGCAAGTCAATAATAGGTCTTGCACCTCCTGACTTGTTATGTCTCTATGAACCTATGAACCTATGAAAACTTGAGGGCAATGATTTTTCTTTTTGGGTGATCAGGTTTCTCCTATTGCTGGCTCTTTACTTGTGTGTTACTGTGGGATTTACCTATGGGTAAAAATAATGATTAGCCAATGAAAATACTGGAAAATGGGACCCCATTTTATAATGTGTTATTAACACCTTAATTACACATTAATTCCCAATACACTAAAAACACCAAATTATACTCCCAATAGCACATGTAACATAGATTCATAGAACGTGATGGCAGAAAAAGACCCAATGGTCCATCTAGTCTGTCCTTACCCCCGACTATCATCTCCCTCCTGAGACCCACCCCCAGTAGCCCTTTATGCCTGTCCCAAGATCTCTTGAATCCTGGCACTCTCTCCATCCCCACAACCTCCAGGCATCTGCCACCCTCTCCATAAAGAATCAGCCCCTCATGTTCCCCCTGTAGTGTCCCCCTTGTAGTCTCAGGCTATTCACTCTAGTATCAGTGTCCTTCATCATTTTGAGTAAACCCCCCTGGCCCGCTTTGTTTAACTTCTTGATGTATTTGAAGGTCTCTATCATGTCCCCTCTCTGTCTTCTAGTCTCCAGGGTGTATAGCCCAAACTCGCAGCATCTCTGCTCATATGGTTTGTCCTTCATCCCTAGCATCATCTTGATCGCTCTTCACTGAACCCTTTCAATCAGGTCTATGTCCTTTCACAAGTGAGGCCTCCAGAACTGGACTCCATACTCCAGATGCGGTCTCACCATAGCCTGGTACAGGGGCACTAGGACTTCTCTCCTCCTGCTGGTGATTCCCCTGCCAATACTTGCCAGCATCTTACAGGCTTTTCCCACTACCTTGGTGCACTGTTTCCCCGCCATAAGGTCACTAGAGGCTACTATATCCAGATCCTTCTCCTGCTCTGTTGCCCTGATTCCCTCCCCTCCCATTTTGTACTCTGTCCTCGGGTTATCATGTCCCAGGTGCATACCCACACACTTCTAGATGTTAAATTTTAGTTGCCAGGTCTCTGCCCACTCTTCTAGTGCCCTTAGGTCCTGCCATATGTCCTCCACCTCGCCCTCAGTGTCTACCCTATTGCAGATTTTCATGTCATCTGCAAAGAGCACCACCCAGCCTTTCAGTCCATCCGTAATGTCGCATATATAGATATTGAAGAGGAATGTCCCCAAAACCAACCCTTGGGGTACCCTGCTTATCACCTGCCCCTCGCTAGAGTGCTTCCCCTTCACTACCACCCTCTGGGTCCTGTAAGCTAGCCAGCTTTGCACCGATCTAGTTATTTTGTCCCCCACCTCCATACTTTCCAGTTTATTGACCAATCTTCTGTACGTGACAGTGTTGAAGGCCTTACTGAAGTCCAGGTAGGCCATGTCCACCACCCCCCCGAGTCTATTTCCTGCATCACCCAGTCAAAGAATTCAATAAGATTGGACTGGCACGACTTCCCCCATGTGAATCTGGACTGGTTGTTGTTCAGCAATCCATTCCTCTACAGGTACTGTACTACCCTCTCCCTGATGAGTGCTTCATGACCCTCCCCACCACTGCGGTAAGGCTGACTGGATGATAGTTCTCCTTTGCCTCTCTACCCCCCCCTTGTATATTTGCACGACTGTGGCTCTTCTCCATTCCTCTGGCACTATCCCTAAGTCCAAGGACAGGTTGAATAAACTTGCCAGTGGGGCAGTTAACTCCTCCCTTAGCTCCCATATCACCCTCAGATGCAGTCCATCCAGTCCCATGGCCTTGTCCACTTTCACCCTACCTAGTTCTTCCCTGACTCTCTCCATACTAAATAAACCCATCTCCACCCCCTCTTCCTCATCCTTGCCCCCCCAGCCTCCCCTTTCTTCATAAAATTTGAGCAGAAGTACCTGTTCAACTCTTCTGCTTTCATGTAGTCATCTTCCAGTGGCTCCTTCCCCCAGAACCTTGCGATCCCTTGACAAGTCTTCCTCCTTTCCCTCAAGTACCTAAAAAATGTCTTCCCCCCCCCTTGCCTGTCTCGCAATCCATTCCTCCATGTTAGCTTTTGCCTTCCTAATCTCTTTCCTTGCTACCCTCCTCAATTCTCTGTAGGTTTCCCTGTCCTCCTCCTTCTGCATTTTTTTATATTTCCTAAATGCCCTCCACCTGCCCCTCACCACCCTCGCTATACTCCTGTTGAATCACAGAGGCCTCCTGCTTTTTGCACCCTTCCTTACCCTCCTTATACACATGTGTATGGCCTCCTTGACCCAGTCTCCAATAACCCCCCATAGGTCCTCCACTTCCCTTATACCCCCTATACCACTCATTGCTTCCCCTACTATCCTTCTTATCTTGTTAAAGTCTGCTCCCTTGAAGTACAGTACCATTGTGTTGGTCCAGATCACCTTAATACCACATGTAACAGACACTTTATTAACTCATGGAACAGCCACCTTATTAACACAAACACCCACACTAAAACCTCTATAAATGTACCTGTACAGAATGACCCTAGCCTACACTAGAAACACACCCAACAACCTCCCTCCAACCTCATTCACCAAACAACCATATCCCTTGATTAATGCCACAGTTAATACTATAGTTTCAGAGGTGGAATAAGATAACTTGTCCACGGAAGTCCCTCTCATAATTTACAGTAGGTATGATTTGTATCTACACCCCTACACCCAGGAGTCCACTCCCATTTTAAATGCTTTCAGACTAGTACTATTTACTAGGTCTTGTGCTAGATTGTTCCACAAATTCACTACCCTCTGTATAAAATAATTTCCTTGTGTTTGTATTAAAATATGTAGGTTTTATTTGTCTATTGTGTCTCCATAATATGTATACTTCTTGCCCTTTTCCCATATTTACTGCTCACATCAATTAATTATCACTATACTTATTAAATAGTAATAACAATCACCCCCGTTCTTCACTTTTGTAAAGTGTGTAGACCAAGTCTAGAAAGTCTCTATTCATAAGGGATGTCTTCAAATCCCTGCATCATTCAAGTGGCCTTATGCTGAATATGCTCAATTTGAATGCTTTCCCCATATTGAGCCCTCCCCTAATAAGGGCCTGACATATGAGGCAGGCTTTTCAAAATGTGGTGCAAGGCTTGCCTCCAGTCCTGTGTCCAGCCCCTCACCATGACACTTTGGTTCTGGAGGTGAGCCAAACTCTTCCCCGGCAACTGCACCCAATTTTACAGTTTCAGGTGCAGTTGCAACAGTTTTCACAAATTATGCCAGCATGCGCCAGATATTTGGTGCAAGCTCTGTGAAACAGGCCCCCAGAATTGTCACAAGTTAGACCAGAAAATGTTGGTCTAACTTTCAGCAATTGCTGCATGGGATAGAAAATCCTGTTAGATCACCGCAAACCCAGTGCGCCATATCGTCAGCACACCAGGGCTTGCAGCAATCTAGGGCATTTGAAAATCCTGCCCATGATCTTCAGAGAGGCAGCAGTAAGTGTTCAGATCTATGATTGCAATGCCATGTTAATTCTGCAGGTATCTCATTCAGGCAATCCATGCTGCTGCTGGTCCACTCTACAAACTGCTTCTGATCACCAATGACACGTTGCTTTTGACTGCACACTATACTGCTCTCTATCCAGAAACAGTAAGGGGAAGACCCACAGTATAGGGCCTTGTGCTATGGAAATAAGGCAGGGACATAACAATAAAAGTCCCTTCAAAAACCCAAGATACTACAGAAAAACATTAACTGATCTACCACTACATTATAGAAAATCCTTACCATACAGAAAAATACTGGACTCAGTAAACAGTATAACAGTGTCTAACCTAACGAATTATATAAAGTACAAGATGATGAAGTCCAATATACTCATGTAATAATACTATCTTGTGTTCAGACAAGCTCATAAAGGCCACTCGCTCTTTAAGCTTGTTGTGTTATAGCTTGTTCATCCCCTTGATGGTATTATTTCCTTGTATAACACATTTTGCCATCATTTATTCAATCTTTCCATATACAGTATATTTATGCAGTGTATGCATATTATAGTACCACTGTAATTTCCCCTATAGTTACGGTTGAGTAGACTTTTTAATGTTAAACCCCAATCTTTGCACCTTAATAAGTTTAGTGGTGTTCAATGGAATAACCAAATGTTAGGCATGTGTGGTCAGACTGACAAAGTCTCTATACACAAAAAGTTTCATGATGGCATCTTGTTTGGTTTTTGAGATACAGAATGCCAACTAGTTGTTTTTTTTTTGTAAAGATTTTTATTTCCTCTCACACACAACTTAAACGGTGTGGAATTTTGTAATGAAACTTTCAGGATAGAAGTGGCATGTACTAAGGTACTGGCATTTGCAGGTTTTGTGAGAAAATATTACACATTTTCAGAGTTATAAGTATTTTCTGGATAACCGTCAAACTTAAATGGTAAAAAAACACAGATCAAGAGTGCATATTTTCATGATTTACATGTCATGAGAAAATAATTACTTGTCGTGGGGAAACAAAAATGATTGTGGTGGTTGCCATCTTGATTTTATTAACAAACAAACACAGAAAATACATACAAAGGATGTATTTTCAAAAAAACAAACACCTAACCTTAGGTAAATAGGATCCGTTTAGCTAGATTCTGCTGTTTATTTTTTGAAAATTGCTTTAGAAATAATGTTTCTGGGCACCTGAAAATACTGGGTGTCTGGCCTAGTGAGAGGAGCCATTCGCCCATGTTCTCAGTATGAGAAAAGCAGGACTTTTTTAAATTGTGAAGTCAGAGTCGGGCTGCTGGTGATGGAGTAGTGAACTGGCGATCCCCTGCTCCCTTTCTATCTATCTATCTATCTATCTATCTATCTATCTATCTATCTATCTATCTATCTATCTATCTATCTATCTACCAATCTATCTATCTATTTCTTTCTTTATATCTATCTATCTATTTATCTTGATCCAGTCTTGAAAGCTTCTTTTTTTAAGAAACAATAGGAGTCTTATCTGCCAGTTCAGTTGGTTTTGGTAGGTGACTGGCTTACTGGTTATTTGGGTAGTGTCCTGCAGGCTCTCATGCTTTGGGGACTGATCACTTGGATTTTATCCAGTGGTGACACTCTGTGGGCATAGAGGTATGTATCCATGTCTGCCAAATCAAGGAAAGGGTGTGTTTTTTTTGTACGTGCAGATTGTGAAAGCTTGCCTCTGTGTTTTATTTTTTTACGGCAGTTTTTGACTGATCTTTGATCCTCATTTTCTACTTATAGAGGATGGCTGGGACAAGATATATTTGATATCCTGATTCTCCATGCCCTACTTCCACACAGGTTTCAGTAGCAATATTTTTAATTCAGTTGATGGGCCTAGCCCCTCTCCACAGTTATCAGTCACCCCTTTCTCCAAACCCACCTCCTCTCATGTGTCATATTATACTGGCTCCCCCACAGCAATATGCTATGCTTGCCTGGACACCTGTACCCACCCCTGTAGCCCACTCCCGTAGCAGTGGTGGAGCAGTAAAGTAAAGCCAGTCAGAAGCAACACTGGGAATGGTGTTTGAGTCCTGATTGTTTGTTTTATTTGAGTGTCCTGTTGACAGCTAATCCCCGATAACCTTGAGCTAATGAGCCCTCCCCCACAAGACCCAGTAATGACTCGGGGCTGGGAGCATGTTGGCTAGGAAATACCAAAACCCCGATGGGTTGAACAATGGGATCCTGTGGCAAGTTCTGGACAGTGAGAGAGAGAGAGAGAACCAGTATGAGTCAGGCAGGGAACTGGATCACAGAGTCAGAGTGCAGTGGGCATCCCATAAAGAAGTTTAGTATAAGTGCTAGGGACTGATGACAGGACAGGCGACATTATCGACAATCGGCCACATCAGCTTACTGGTATGTTGGAGGGGGGTTGGAGGGAGCAGTTCTCAGAGTGGACACTTGCTAACCAGTTTTTGTATACACCTACAGCATGAAGGCCATTCAGTGCTAATGAGTAAGGAGACTAGCAGCTTATTTGTTGCTTCCTGAAAGGGATATGTTTGTCCATACTAAGGCACTCAGGAGGCCTGAATTGTTAAGCATGGCCAAATAAAAAGGCTTTAGACATTGAAACAGCATACAGTACCTTCATGCTGCTGCATTAAAATGCTATATTTGTGGCTGTGTGTGAAGTAGACCCTGAGGCCAGTATAAGTCAGACATGCAGACCATTCATAATCATCATTAACATTGTATTGATCAGACATAGGCCTTTACAATTTATCGGCATATAAAACATTAACAAAACTGAGCTTTAAAACAGAGTACAGCATGATTCAGAGCCTCATTCCTTAAGATACTTAACAATATTATCTTCTGTAAACATTAGCAAAAATTACATGCAGACTATTACTGTGGAACAGATGGGATCATATGTCTCAAAAAGTTTTTTTTTCTTTATTTTTTTATTGTTGCAGAATGGAAAAGTTGCTAACTCCATTCATCCCCAGACAGGTCCCTCAGTAGGTCAGAGGGACATGCTTGGTGTTAGGTCCCATATCCTGTCCCCAGATTAATATTTTGTAAAGTAAATAACAATTGAGACATGAGACACATACAACCTGTTTTATTTTTAGAATGCACAGAATGTGTGTAAGACGCTGCTGTAGGTTACAGCTTACCAAATTTGTAAAGCATGTTATGGAACATTGCTAGCCTTTTTTGATTTCACAGAATAAATGAAAGGGTACAACCAGCACCCCCTTAAATTCAGGCCTAAATTGTTTGTGCTTCCCTGAGTAAGGATGGATTGATTATTCTCCTTTGTCCAGCTGCTTCGGTTATATTGAAATGGAGGACTGTGTACATGCTGGGGAGGGGCACCTCCTGTTTCTGTAGAGTAGGCAGGACTGGAACATGCCTGGACTGAGTTAATAGTAATATAGGCCTGTGTGACAAATACCATAAAGGGCGGGTGGGTGTTTACATTTATGTTAGAAGTCATACTGTATGAGACAAGGGTGCTGACTTTTTTACATTTTTGCCAGTGGGTTATCTATAGGTGAGGGGATCGGGGGGCATTCATTAGTAGTTTGCAGAGGACACTTGGTGATGTTTGAAGGGGGGGCTGAGCCCCACAGCCTGGACCTGCACCCCACCCCAGTCAGCATCTATGCTGTGAGACATTTGTTATTGAAATCACAGTTTTGTTTAAATATTGCATACAGTGGAGAAAACTTCTACCTTTGTGAAATAATTACACTACATTTTTACAATCCAGGTGCTTAAAAAGCAGCAGATGCAGTTTCTGGCTCATGTAGGTAGGCTGGTTTGCAAGATTAAAGGTCTGTAAAATATAACAGTAGACTGACATTTAAACTGTTTGCTGCATTACTTTTAACAGCATGAAGGTCTGTCAGAAAAGAGTTCCAATGCCTTAAATTATTGTAAAAAGTGTCCTGTGCATCTGTTGCAAACCCCAATTCTGGTTCCTCACCAGGTTCCTCACTATATGCCAAAAGGGTGTGTGGGAACCATAATTCACTCCTTGCCTTTCTATTTAAGGGGTGTAAAATTCTGGGCCAAGAACAAGAAAAGGTGTAATTTCTGAGAAGTGCAGATAAGCATGGGTACCACTTTAATACAGAGTGCTGCCACTGGGGATTTTATTTTGTAGTTGGAACCAGGAACTTGTCTTTAAAACTGGGTCTCAGTCTACGAGGTCTGAAGCAAGGCTGAGGCATTCAAGAATAACAGAGTGATGCTGATTGCTATCCATCTATATTAATTCATGTTTGAAAATAATTACTCTTCCTTGCTTATGAATGGGATGAGGGCTCGATTCAGTAGACCTAGTGCCACTACCGACCTTAAATTATTGTGTTACTGTTACTATGATGTTCAGATAAGCAGTCAGTTATCCTAATGGACAGGAGCAGCGGCTTACTTTTCCAGGTGCAGATTCCGATACAAACCTCAGAGTCCCCATCATCCTGCCACCATGTTTCTACTAGCTTGATAAGATGGCCAAATGCTCTCATTCATCTATCTATCTATCTATCTATCTATCTATCTATCTAGCTATCTATCTATCTATCTATCTATCATCTTGATGTAGTCTTGAAAGCTTCTTTTTTTAAGAAAAAATAGAAGCCTTATCTGCCAATTCAGTTGGTTTTGGTAGGTGACTGGCTTGCTGGTTATGTGGGTAGTGTCCTGCAGGGTCTCATGCTCTGGGGACTGATCGCTTGGATTTTATCCAGTGGTGACACTCTGTGGGCATAGAGATATGCATCCATGTCTGCCAAATCAAGGAAAGGGTGTGTTTTTTTTGTATGTGCAGATTGTGAAAGCTTGCCTCTGTGTTTTATTTTTTTACGGCAGTTTTTGGCTGATCTTTGATCCTCATTTTCTACTTATAGGGGATGGTTGGGACAAGATATCTTTGATATCCTGATTCTCCACCCCCTACTTCCACACAGGTTTCAGTAGCAATATTTTTAATTCAGTTGATGGGCCTAGCCCCTCTCCATAGTTATCAGTCACCCCTTTCTCCAAACCCACCTCCTCTCATGTGTCATATTATACTGGCTCCCCCATGGCAATATGCTATGCCTGACTGGACACCTGTACCCACCCCTGTAGCCCACTCCTGTAGCAGTGGTGGAGCAGTAATGCAAAGCCAGTCAGAAGCAACCCTGGGAATGGTGTTTGAGTCCTGATTTTTATGTTTGCTTGCACGCATGTGCAAGAAACATAGTGCCATCATCCGAGTTTTTGGAGATGTGGCAGCTCTCTTCCAATTCAGGCAGTGTGTTTGCAGGCACGGCCGCAGTTCTCCAATGCCTGCTCGAGCTGTCTATGACAGCTCCAAAATGCAGTGGAGTACAGTTGAAAGAGGGGAGCTACGCTTCAGTGAGCAGCGACAAGATATCGCCTTACTGCTCATGCCCCCACACACACGCCGCATACTGCATGCTGCCCCCACGCACACACTGTACAGCTGGGGTGCCCAATCCCCATCGGCTGTGCTGCGCTACCCTCAAAAGCCTTCCACATGCCACGCTGGGTGCCCACCCCAGCTGGCAACTCATCGTATAACCCGATGGGGTGCCCAATCCCCGTCCCGCTCCACTTCCTCCCCAGAGTACAGGGTGCCACGCTGGAGCCCACCCCAGTGTGGCAACAGATGCTAGTGGCTGACAGGGTGCCCAATCCCCCATCGACTCCACACCCCCCCAACCAGCCATCCTTGTGCCACACTGGGAGCCCACCCCAGTGTGGCAAATGTCCCGCGTTATCATTTAAAAGAAAAAAAAGACCTGCAAATAAAAAACTGTCATTCGGCGCTTCTCCCTGCCCACCTCCCGCAACCTGCACCCACCCACTGCGCACCGTGCCTCCCCACACACCCCTGTCACCCTATACTTACCTCCGGACCTTGGCACGATGATCTTCGGTGGACCGGGAACACGTCTGCACTCTTCAAAGCCGACCGCGAACTGAGGAAATGCCGGTAAGCTGTATAATGGGATAGATAGGGGTTTTTCAACTTTGCTGCATATCTCAGGCATTTTTTGGAATTTTTGCACCAAATTTTCAACATGGGGTTTTTGGGACCCCTTCTCATGAATGCTGTCACTGTCATGGCGTTATTCAGGCCCGAAGGGTGATTTCGCAGTCACTGCATGAAATCACCTTTCTGGACTGATTAACAAAACGACACTGCCAGTGTTCATAAGGTGAGCTCTCAAGAAGCCTATTTTGAAAATTTGGTGGAAAAATTCCTAAAAATGACTGTTTTACGAGCATGCATTGCGCAGTTCCTACGCACGCTCGTAAGTTCGCGAATTTTCAATATTTTCACTCCAGATTTTCAACATTGCCATTTTACCACACCTTCTTATGAGTAGTACAGCTGTCATTTTTCACATCTCACCCAAAACGTGTTTCCGCCCAGGTAGCGCACAATGGCGCAGTCGGTGTGTGAAATCAATGTAAGGGACAAATTAAGAAAATCACAGTGACACTGTTCATGAGCAGAGGTCTTAAAATGACTATGTTGAAAATTTGGTGAAAACATTCCTAAAAATGACTGTTTTACGAGCATGCGTTGCGCAGTTCCTACGCACACCCGTAAGTTTGCGAATTTTCAATATTTTCAATCCAGATTTTCAACATTGCCATTTTATTACACTTCCTTATGAGCAGTACAGCTGTCATTTGTCACATCTTGCCCAAAACATGTTTCTGCCATATGGCGCGCTGTTAGGCGGGATTGTCTGCGAAATCAATGTATGGGACACATTGAGAAAATCACAGTGATACTGTTCATGAGCAGAGGTCTTAAATGGCTATGTTGAAAATTTGGTGAAAAAATTCCTAAAAATGACTGTTTCTGGCGTGCATTGTGCAGTTCCTCATACGCTGTCATAAGTTTGCAAATTTACATTATTTTCAGTCCAGATTTTCAACATTGCCATTTTATTACACTTCCTTATGAGCAGTACAGCTGCCATTTTTCACATGTCACCCAAAATGTGTTTTCGCACATGTAGCACACAATGGTGCAGTCGGTGTGCGAAAGCAATGTTTGGGACAGATTAACAAAATCACAGTTACACAGTTCATGAGCAGAGGTCTTAAAATGGCTATGTTGAAAATTTGGTGACAAAAGTCCATAAAATGACTGTGTTATGAGTGAGCATTGCACAGTTTCCACGCACCCTCGTAAGTTCATGACTTTGTAATATCTTCAGTCCAGATTTTCACCAGTGGCATTTTTCCACACTTCCTTATGAACAGTACAGCTGTCATTTTTCACAACATGGCCAAAATGTGTTTTCACACTTTCAGCTCAGAGATGCGTGGTCGCTGTGGGAAATCATTGTTCGGGACAGATAAAGAACATCACAGTGACACTGTTCATGATCGGAGGTCCCAAAATGCCTGTGTTGACAATCTGCTGTAAAAAATCCCCAAATTAATTACATTACAGGTGTGCGTTGCACAGTTTCTATGCACGCTCGTGACTTCACCAGTTTTTTTAATATTTTTACTGCAGATTTGCAACATTGCCATTTCACACCTCCCCATGAACAGTACAGCTGTCATTTTTACATCCTGTTCGGGAATGTTTTTACCTGTGATTGCTAAATGTGAGTCGCTGTGCATAAGCAGCTTCGCAACAAACTGATATGGCCACTGTTCATGAGGTGGGGTCACAAAACACCATGTTGAAAATTTGGAGTGAAAATACCAACGAATGCCTGAGGTATTAGGGTTTCCAAACATAACGCCCAACCCTGTAGAGAATGACAGGCATCAGAGGTGTGACTTGGGATTCTTGCCTGTAATGCTCATACCATTCCACACCCTGCAGCCAGTGAGAGGCATCGAGGTATGCCTTGGACTCTTCGGCCCCAAAGTTCACCCCCTTCTCCTATACTGCACCCAACTCACTGTAATTTCCTGATGGAATGGGGTGCGCATAAGGACCAAAGACCCCAAGGCACGCTGTGACATTTGTCAGTGTCTGCAGGGTGGGGTGTGGTGAAATGGCGTGGCCTTTATGCCTGACGACCCAAAGGCACACCCCAATGCCTGTCACTCTCTGCAGGGTGGTGGTGGGGTTGGCTTCAGTTCAATACTTCACTGCCATTCCTATTATGCAGCTCTGTAACTTCTACACTACCACTGCCAATGTCAGCAAGCAAACATTCTGCATTGACAAATGCTTGTTAATTTTAATTGAGTGTCCTGTTGAGAGCTAATCCCCGATAACCTTGAGTTAATGAGCCCTCCCCCACAAGACCCAGTAATGACTCGGGGCTGGGAGCATGCTGGTGAAGAAATACCAAGCCCCCTGATGGGTTGAGCAATGGGATCCTGTGGCAAGTTCTGGACAGTGAGAGAGAGAGAACCTGTATGAGTCAGGCAGGGAACTGGATCACAGAGTCAGAGTGCAGTGGGCATCCCATAAAGAAGTTTAGTATAAGTGCTAGGGACTGATGACAGGACAGGCGACATTATCGACAATCGGCCACATCAGCTTACTGGTATGTTGGAGGGGGGTTGGAGGGAGCAGTTCTCAGAGTGGACACTTGCTAACCAGTTTTTGTATACACCTACAGCATGAAGGCCATTCAGTGCTAATGAGTTAGGAGACTAGCAGCTTATTTGTTGCTTCCTGAAAGGGATATGTTTGTCCATACTAAGGCACTCAAGAGGCCTGAATTGTTAAGCATGGCCAAATAAAAAGGCTTTAGACATTGAAACAGCATACAGTACCTTCATGCTGCTGCATTAAAATGCTATATTTGTGGCTGTGTGTGAAGTAGACCCTGAGGCCAGTATAATTCAGACATGCAGACCATTCATAATCATCATTAACATTGTATTGATCAGACATAGGCCTTTACAATTTATCGGCATATAAAACATTAACAAAACTGAGCTTTAAAACAGAGTACAGCATGATTCAGAGCCTCATTCCTTAAGATACTTAACAATATTATCTTCTGTAAACATCAGCAAAAATTACATGCAGACTATTACTGTGGAACAGATGGGATCATATGTCTGAAAAAGTTGTTTTTTTCATTATTTTTTTATTGTTGCAGAATGGAAAAGTTGCTAACTCCATTCATCCCCAGACAAGTCCCTCAGTAGGTCAGAGTGACATGCTTGGTGTTAGGTCCCATATCCTGTCCCCAGATTAATATTTTGTAAAGTAAATAACAATTGAGACATGAGACACATACAACCTGTTTTATTTTTAGAATGCACAGAATGTGTGTAAGACGCTGCTGTAGGTTACAGCTTACCAAATTTGTAAAGCATGTTATGGAACATTGCTAGCCTTTTTTGATTTCACAGAATAAATGAAAGGGTACAACCAGCACCCCCTTAAATTCAGGCCTAAATTGTTTGTGCTTCCCTGAGTAAGGATGGATTGATTATTCTCCTTTGTCCAGCTGCTTCGGTTATATTGAAATGGAGGACTGTGTACATGCTGGGGAGGGGCACCTCCTGTTTCTGTAGAGTAGGCAGGACTGGAACATGCCTGGACTGAGTTAATAGTAATATAGGCCTGTGTGACAAATACCATAAAGGGCGGGTGGGTGTTTACATTTATGTTAGAAGTCATACTGTATGAGACAAGGGTGCTGACTTTTTTACATTTTTGCCAGTGGGTTATCTATAGGTGAGGGGATCGGGGGGCATTCATTAGTAGTTTGCAGAGGACACTTGGTGATGTTTGAAGGGGGGGCTGAGCCCCACAGCCTGGACCTGCACCCGACCCCAGTCAGCATCTATGCTCTGAGACATTTGTTATTGAAATCACAGTTTTGTTTAAATATTGCATACAGTGGAGAAAACCTCTACCTTTGTGAAATAATTACACTACATTTTTACAATCCGGGTGCTTAAAAAGCAGCAGATGCAGTTTCTGGCTTATGTAGGTAGGCTGGTTTGCAAGATTAAAGGTCTGTAAAATATAACAGTAGACTGACATTTAAACTGTTTGGTGCATGCATTACTTTTAACAGCATGAAGTTCTGTCAGAAAAGAGTTCCAATGCCTTAAATTATTGTAAAAAAGTGTCCTGTCCATCTGTTGCAAACCCCAATTCTGGTTCCTCACCAGGTTCCTCACTATATGCCAAAAGGGTGTGTGGGAACCATAATTCACTCCTTGCCTTTCTATTTAAGGGGTGTAAAATTCTGGACCAAGAACAAGGAAAGGTGTAATTTCTGAGAAGTGCAGATAAGCATGGGTACCACTTTAATACAGAGTGCTGCCACTGGGGATTTTATTTTGTAGTTGGAACCAGGAACTTGTCTTTAAAACTGGGTCTCAGTCTAACGAGGTCTGAAGCAAGGCTGAGGCATTCAAGAATAACAGAGTGATGCAGATTGCTATCCATCTATATTAATTCTCGTTTGAAAATAATTACTCTTCCTTGCTTATGAATGGGATGAGGGCTCGATGCAGTGGACCTAGTGCCACTACCGACCTTAAATTATTGTGTTACTGTTATTATGATGTTGAGATAAGCAGTCAGTTATCCTAATGGACAGGAGCAGCGGCTTACTTTTCCAGGTGCAGATTCCGATACAAACCTCAGGGTCCCCATCATCCTGCCACCATGTTTCTACTAGCTTGATAAGATGGCAAACAGTCTCATCTATCTATCTATCTATCTATCTATCTATCTATCTATCTATCTATCTCTCTCTCTTATTAAGATTAACTTTTCCCTCCACCTCCCAGATCAGCCAGCCCTCCCTTCTGAAGAGGTTATTTCCAAAAGCAGACCAGTGTGCCCATCCATGGTACCACTTGCCAACCACCCTCCCCTCCAGGCCACCCCTCCCCATGAATAACTTTTGACACCAGGGCACCAACACCTGGTGCCACTGGGGAGTTCAACCAGAATGAGGGTGACCAATCCTTAGTGTCAGATTCAACAGTGATTTATTTTGTAAATCCTGAAAAAAAGGAAGAAAATCATCCCTTGATTTCTTTATTTTTTTGTAACACCTGAAAAAAACAAAACCGTCCCTCAATGTCATTTTTTCTACCCATCACTGATCTGACCCCCCCAAAGACACCACCAACCCCATCCTGACCCCACAATCAACACCCCCACACTAAACCTCCCTGCACTCCTTCACTCACCTGAAAATGTCCCATAATGTAGATCCATTCTCCAGTTGAAGACATGTCCTTCTGCTGTAATCAGTGACTATGATATGAGAAAATAAGGGAAGTCCAGTTTAATGTATTTCAGTGGGGATTGAACTCTTTTTCCTAACTGTCATTTTTTAATATTTTTACAGCAGAGTTTCAACATGCCATTTTTGGGACCCCACCACATGACCAATGACAGTGGAATTATTGAAATCTGTCCTGGGAGGCAGTTTACCAGTCACTTTGCAAACTCAACTTCTGGCAAAGATTTGAACATTTTCTCCACCCTTGTTCATGAAGTGGGGCTATAAGAAGGCTATGTTGAAAATATGTGGTAAAAATATTAAAAAAAAAACAAAGTTTGAGAGTACACTGACATCTTTATATGCTTGCTTATATTGCTTTGGTAATTTTCAATATCTGACCCCAAATTTTAAACATATCCATTTTTTCGCGAGATCTCATGAATGTGATTGCTATCATTTTTCAAATCCTGGCCAAAGTATGTTTTTGCACCTGTGGCACGGAGTGATGTTTTGGTGGGGATCTGAAAATTTTCACCTACCGAGTTCATGAGGTGGGCACATAAAATGGCTCTGCTGAAAATCTGATGTACAAATATGGTAAAAATGACAAAGTTATGAACGAATGTTGTGATATAGCAATGTTCACGCATAGCTTCACTAATTTTCAATATTTCCGACTCCAGACTTTCAACATAGCCATATTTTCATACCACCTGATAAATGTGACAGGTATCATTTTTGAAACCCTGAAACAAGATATATTTTATCACTTCTGGTTCAAAATGAGGTTTTAGCCAATATACTATAAATGCCACATGTCACGTTCATAAGGGGAGTCATAAAATGACTATCCTGAAAGTCTGGGCTCATAATAAAAACAATTATAATTATTAAAAAACTTTGTGTTTAGTGCCAATCTTGACCCCAGTGAGTAGTGCTTTGAGATCCCATGCTAGTGAGCTGAGTTTGAGGGTGACCTAATTAACCCAGCTGGATGAGGCAAGGGTGAGGGATGGTACTGTTATGTGACACCCCTCCAGCCAGGAAATGAAAGGTGCAAGGTTGCCCACATGGGCCCCAGGTACCATATAGTGAAGACAATTCTTCTCTTAGCATGTGGCCCTACAACTCTGCACACATGGCTGGCACTGGGCCCTGTGCATTGGCTAAGAGATTGACTCTTTACCACAGGACCCTGCACCTCTGCACCAGCCCACCAGACAGCCCCATGAATTATTGAGATCCATCACTGCACTTCCATAGGTGGACAGAGTCTTCCCTTAGCATACAGCGTGGATGCCCTGCCCATCTGCATGTGTTGGGGCCTGCATAAATAAGGATATAATTCCACTATCTCAATAAGAAAGGATATTCTTTGCAAAAAAACTGTGCTATTGCACCAGTTAGGGTTCAAGTTAATACCACAAAAGTAGGGAAATGTGGTTTTAGGATTTCCCACCCTAACTCCCCACCTCTACCCCACAAAGCAGTAAAAGGAAAAACATCAGGTTTTGGGTCTCTGGAGTTTAGGTAAATAAGTGGTGGGGTCTTCCTTGAGATTGTTAACCCTAATGTCCCCATTCCCTGAGCCAACAACGGCAGATGTGAGCTCCTTTCTTGATAAAGGGCCTAAAGGGCCCTGCACAAAGAAAGCTACAAGAAACTGTGTTGCCAACATGTGGTGAGACATACTTCTCTTCCTTTGAACTGTGTATCACTATGAGACACTGGCTTGGAGCTGTATCAGACAGAAGGCTACAGGCTGAATCTTCAGACAGAAGGCTACAGGCTGGGGGTGGTGGGTTGAGCATTAGGGTTGACAACCCTATGGAAGACTCCATCATGGATTTGCCAAGACTCAGGAGACCCAAAACCCTATTTTTTTTTTCATTTTTCTGCATGGGGAAGGGGTGGGGTGTTATGGTTCGAAACCCTAACACTGCATTTCCCTACTTTTGTTATGTTAACTTAAAACCTAACTGGTACATTAATACAGTTTTTTGGAAAGAATATAAATATTATGGGGGCACAGTAGTGCCCCTCTAGTTAGGGTTGAGTAGAATGTTTAATGCTAAACACCTAATTTTGCACCTCTATAGTTTCAACCCTGTTCAATAGAATTACACAAACTTTCGCATGCAGAGCCCGGGGGGGGGGCAATGTCTCTTGATGTGGCAAATTCTGTGCCTGTTGGATGCCCAGATTCTAAGAAGGGGAGAGTGAAAAAGTGGGAAAATCAGGGATTTTTTCAGTTTTTTTTTTTTTGCTCTGGCCTGCAGCCCAGACAGCTTGAAATAGTGTTCTGAAATGTTCATGGTAGACAAGGCTTGCCCTAGAATGATGCCTTTCATTAGTTTGGTAAAAAATATTAATCCACCCCAAGTTATAATGATTTGCAATTTTACTTCTGAGCATGCTCAGAAGGTTCTTTCATTTACACTTTTGGTACAAAAGAAGAATTTTGGATTTTTTTTTTCTTATGAAAGAAGAATCTTCTTTCATGAGTCAAAATTCTTCTTTTTTGTTTAGAAAAATTCTTCTTGGGCCAGCCCACCAGCACAGTGGTTGGATTTCCGCTTGCGACGCCAGCGACCCGGGTTCGTGAACAGACCTGGGGAGCTGGCAGGCTGATCGTAGAAGAAGGATTGAGCACCTCTGGGCTGCTCTCGTTCTTTGGGGGGAGGGCTGGAGAGAATGTCTGATGTGCAAGGACTCCTAGCGGAGGTTGGTAGGAATTGCTAGCACTGGCATCTGAAAGAAGTAGAGGGGCAGGACAGACACAGGTCGTCATTGCACATCTCCACCCCTCTGGGAAAAACTAAGAAAATACAACTCATGCCTGCCTCTATGAAGCCTGCCCCTGCCCTAATCAGCTGCCGGGTCTGGCTCCATGATTCTAGTCCCACGTTTCACGGCACTGGTTCCCCAGGTGTCATGACCCCACCCCGAGGGGGCAAGCCAGGGGTGTCTGGAGTCAAGGCCTAATGAAAAGTAGGGGTATAAGGGGTCCATGACCAGGCAGATCATTGGCAGAGCGTGAACAGCAAAAAAAAAAATTTCTTCTTTCATATGGAAGCCATCCACAAAGGCATACATCAGTGCTACTGCATTTTTGTCATCTGGAAACATATATACGTTGTTTGTCCCACCTGATGAAGGCTGTCTGTGGTTCTGCCCTTTTGCTGCTTTGGGTGTGTGTGTGTGGGGAGTTAGGGTTGGACACCATGATGCCACATTTCTCCTACTTTTGTTGTGTGAAGTTGAACCCTGACTGGTGCATCATCACAGTTATTTGAAAAGAATATATCTATATATGATATATTAAACTGGCGCGTTAGTGCCAGTATAGTTAGGGTTGGCCGGCAGTTTAATGTTAAACCTCAAACTTTGCACTTTAATAACTTTGTAGCAGTTCAATGGATTTGCATGAAATTTAGCATGCTTTGCAGCTAAGGGAAATCTCTTGACATGCCAAATTTTGTGTGAATCCCTTTTCTGGTTTTTGAGACAGTGGTGTAAAAGCAAAATTTGACTGCTTTTTTTAATGTTTTTTTTTCAGTTTATTTTGACAGCCATTTATCGGAAACAACTTTTGGTTGTGGTCTAAAATTTTCAGAGTTAAAAGCTTTTGCCTCACCGATGTGCCTTTTGAAGGTTTGGTGAAAAATTATAAATGCGTTCAAAAGTTATTAAATTTTGAATTTCGCCAACAAAATAGATATACCATACTAAAATAAGCTTGTTTTCGTGGGGGCTTGTTTTCTTAGGGAAGTAGCTTGTTTCCCCCAGGGAGGAAGCTTGTTTTTGCAGGCAGGGTTCATAGTGTTGCAGGAAGTCTGGTTGTCTAGTGGCATCCCCTGCTGGTCCATTATTTTCCCATATCCTTGGTGTCTAGTGGCACCCCCATTATGTTGCCCACTGTCTCCTAGTACCCCCTCACCATCCCATTACCACGCTTCTTTTTTTTAAATTTGCTGACATCGGGGTATCCAATCCCTTTGTCATTGATTTAAGGCCCCAGCAGTGTGTGACACTGGGGATCCCACTCCCAGTGTCCCAAAACATTTCTTTTTATATATTTACCAACGGGGGATGCCCAATACCTCTGTCAGCACTGTATGCAATACTGGGGAACCCACTCCCAGTGTTCCCCAAAAAATGTATTATAATTATTTGCTGACAGCGGGGTGCCCAATCACCATGTCAGCACTAGACCCCCCCCACTTCCCACTCCCAGTGTCCCCAGTTCTGTCCTACCCCAAGTACTGTGTGACACTGTGGAGCCCACCCCCATGTCCCAAAATATTTACAACACTCTCTGAAAAAAGAAAATAGTACCCCAACGTCTTTTTTTCACATCTTGAAAAAAGAAAATGGTCCCTCGTCATCTCCCTATCCACCCTACCCCATCCTGACCTTTCCAGTAAGCAACCGACCACCCCACACACACCCTTGCCCTATACTTACCACAAGAGATTGTCGGCTGGCATATTCTCTGGACCGGGACACATCAACACTCTACAAAGTTGAACCACAAACTTCTGAATCAAGGTAAGTGCTGTGTAATGGCTGTTAATGACGTTTTGAACTTATGTTGATATATCAGCCATTTTTAGGTGTTTTTGCACCACATTTTCAACATGAGCTTTTTGGGACCCAACCTCATGAACACTGTCACTGTTGTTTCGTTAATCAGACTGGAAAGGTGATTTCTCATTTGCTGTAAAAAATCACTTTTTGGGACTCTGTAATGAAATGACAGTGCCAATGTTCATGAGGTGGGGTCCAAAAATGTCCATATTGAAAATGTGGTGCAAAAATACCACCAAAACATCTGAGTTATGGACGGTCATTGACATTTTTCTACGCACGCGTGTAACTTTGGCAGTTTTTATATTTTCACTCCAAATTTTCAACATATCCATTTTTTCACATAACCTCATGAACAGTACAGCTGTCATTTCTCACATTCTCCCCAAAATGTGTTTTCTCACCTGTGGGACAGAATAGCATGGTCATTGGCAAAATCACCTTTCCAGACTAAGTAACAAAATGACAGTGACACTGTTCATTAGGTATGGTCCCAAAAAGCCCATGTTGAAAATTTGGAGCAAAACTACCCAAAAAAACTCAAGTTACACACGGTCATTGACATTTTCCTACGCACACGTGTAACTTTGCCAATTTTTCATATTTTCGGCAGAGCCATTTTTCCACACCACCTCATGAACATTACAGCTGTCATTTCTCTCATCCTGCCTGAAATAAGTTTCTGCACCTGCGGGGTGGGATATCCAAAGCAATTACACCATGCGCGATAGGGATGCACCCGCACAAGAGAGGATATGCACCATAGTGCGATATTCAGATGGAGCAGCAATGCAGCACAACATACAATGTGCTGCAGCACAACAGAAATGAATGCATGCACAAGTGCAGGGGGAATAACCAGGAATAATGTGCGCAGTGCGATATTCATCAATAGGAGACGTGCGCAGTAGTGGAGCAAGCGGAAGTTGTGCGACAGTGGAAATGAGCCAAAATAAAAGGGAGCAAGAGAGGGGAGGATGAATGCACCACAGTGGAGCCATAGTGGGGGAGTGTGAAGACAGAGTGGCAGGGAGACAAGACAGGAAGCAGGGGGCAGGTGTGGCCAGGAGGTGGAGGAGGCCCACCAGAGGTGTGTGCGAGTGAGAAAAGGAGTGTGTGTGCCTGTGTGTGTGTGTGCAAGAGGGCCTGAGCATGCCACAGAGGATGGAGGGCAGTGGCAAGAGGCAGGGCACACAGTGGTGAACAGCCAGAAGTGTACCCGGTGCAGGGGCAGCACCAACAACACACAGCTGGGGGGACCAGGTAGACAGCCACCCGGAGGGGACACCAACCAGGGATATGGCCAATGCCACCTTCCAGATGGCGGCAGTAATGAGGGGTGTGAGAAGGTAGGCAGCAGGGAGGCACGGCCGTGGAAAGGCCCATCGGCGGTAAGCCCAGAACAGGCTGTACCGTGCCCGCTCCACCTTCGAACAGTACAGTGATAATGAGATTGTGGGCCGGTACCGCCTGAACCGGGCAATTCTGAGGCAGCTCTGTAAGCTGTGCAGTGATGAGATGCAGGCAACCACATGACGGAGCCATGTGCTGTCTGTGGAGACTAAGGTCACAGCTGTCATGTGCCTGTAACCACGCGCACCTTCCAGAGACCAACAGGGGACATGACAGGCATAACACAGTCAGACGCTTCATGCCTACTCACACAATTCCTCAGCACACTGCTGCCACATGCTGTGGAGTGCATCCGTTTCCCCAGCATACAGGCAGAGTGCACAGCACACATGCAGGAGTTCCACATGGTAGCACAGTTGCTTGGCATGCTCGGGGCCATAGACTGCACCCATGTAGGCATCCACATGCCACCTGGCCCAGAGGGGGCAGCATACATCAACCACAAGGGCTACCCGAGTGTCAACTGCCAGGTGGTGTGCGATGCCAGGGGGTGCATAATCAATGTCTGTGCCATGTGCCCTGGAGGAGCACATGATGCCTTCATCTGGCACCAGTCCATGCTGTGCCATAGGTTTGAGAGTGGGGACATTCCCACTGGCCATCTGGTAGGCGAGTATGCATAGCATGCTGGACGATGTGTGCAGTCATGGGGGGGTGTAAGGCATTGGCAGGGGTGCCATGGGGAATGGCTATGATGGCACATGGCACAGTGTCACAGACTACCATGCTAATGAAGCCCCTGTACACCACAGACGACAGTGGTTACCTGCTACGGCCCTGGCTGCTCACACCATACCGGCGCCCCACATCCCCAGTGCAGCAACAGTACAATGAGGCACATGCCACAACATGGAATGTCATCGAGCGGGTGTTCAAGCTGCTGAAGGCACGGTTCTGTTGCCTGCATACATCAGGCAGTGCTCTACAGTACAGCCCCTCAAAGGCCTGCAGGCTATTCCTCACCTGCTGTATCCTGCACAACATGGCCACTGACTGTGGGATAGCCGTTGAGGTCGAGGAGGGGGACAGCGGTGGGGATGAAGAGGATGCTGGTCCAGCTGGTGTTGTGCAGCCACCCCCTGGGATAAAGGACCCCCGGCTGGCCCAGATGGCCCAGTAGCAATGGGACATCATCACAGAGGAGCACTTTGGACAACACAGGTATGTCAACAGGGCCACGTGCAACCACCAAGGGCAAGGGCACCGCCCACAGACAGGCAGGGGTGGACACCATGGGAGGATGGCATCAGGGGTGTGGGAAAGGGTGGGGAACCACACACAAAGGCAGAGAAGAGCAGGGCTGCACATGGCATGCACACACACCCCAACCCATGCCAACAGGGCAACAGGCATGCCCACCCCAGCAGGCACCCCCACACCCACACAGGACCCCACACTACCACACCCAGTGGCTGGCACTGTGCGTGCCTCAGACACTGAGCACCATTGCACAGTGGCAGACAGCACTATGCAGGCATCATCATGCACACACCACAGTGGCCAACAGCCAGGAGGGTGTGCACAGGGACCATGTGTGTACAGGGCTGGGCACCTCACCCATGCAACGTACAAAAAAACTCTACAGTGCACACAGGGCAGCAGCAGACAGTGGCCATGGAGGGGGATGGGTCAGTCATGCAGCACAGTACCACGGCCACCACGGATCCGTGGGTGGCCCCGCCGAGACCTGCCAGCCATGCCAGGCTGACCAGTGGCCTCATGGGGTGGCACCGAAGGGCCTCCAAGGGTGACACTGCATGAACACGATCATGTTCATGCAGGGGTCTGTAGGCCACCAAACATGCCCGCACCAGGTGTGCTAGGTATGCCCACAGCCGAACCTGGTGTTGACATAGCAGGGGTCACATGATGCCAAGAACAGGGGGTGGACATGGCACTCTGTGGGGTGTGCAGTGGCTGGACACCCATCCAGTTGGCCAGTGTAACCATGACAGTTGCCATTGCAGTGGTCTGCTTGTCGATGGCAGCGGTCACATCTGTCCGCTGCTGAGCCAACTCTGCCAGAAGCAGGGCATGGTCCCTGCTTTGCCGCTCCTCTGCCTGGTGCAGCACTGCACAGAGTGCATACACCGCCACCACGAGCTGCATCTGTTGATCCACTGAGGCCTGTGGTCATCTAAAGGGTCATCTGCATGTCCAGCATGCTGTCCTCCCGTGGTGTTCCTGGCCCTGCTGCACAGCACCCCTCGATGGTGGGCACTGCACAGTGCTGCCATCCTGGGATACATCCACACATGATGCACTGCCACTGCCCCCCGCCCCTGTCCCCACATCGACACTGGCCAGCTGCTGCCACTGCCCCTCTGGCTGCTGATTACCTGGCACCACTGGCATGGCCGCAATGGCAACAACAGCCCCACTGCCCTGACTGCACACCAGTGCTGCCCCACTGGAGCCTGTAGATGCAGCCTGGACATGGGCTGTTGTGAAGGCAGCCATTTTTTTTTTTTTTTTGAAATTTAAAGTTTATTGATTTGAAAATACAAAGAAAACACAATAACCCCAATATACCGGGAGAAACAATATTACAGTGAAACAAACAGTACAATCAAACAACAAAGAAAACATCTCCCCAAAATTACCCGCCTCCCAAAGCATACTACAAAGAGCATAATCAAACACACCCACCCACCACCCTCCCCAAACCCAACAAAACCAACAACAGAAAAAACAGTGTACACCTAATGAAAACCCAGACAAACCTCCCCCTCAATCCCTCCCCCGGTGCACCCAACATATAACTCTACAATTCTAAGATAGCACAGGTTAAAAATTCCAGAAAATGTAAGTGTTAACAACCATAAAAAATCAGACAATTTAGATAAACAAAACTTACTATGATTAAACTGACAGAAAAGAGGAACAAAAGGAAAATGTGGACATAGGGGATCAGGTCATAGTAAAAGAGCCAATTTAAACCAGACAAAGGGCCTGGAGTTTACTCCATCTCCTCTGGAACAGGTCTAGGCGTCCCTAAAACTAGCAGCTAATCTTTCAGATTGGAGATCGATAAGCATTTCAGTTAGCCAATCGGCAAAGGACAAACCAACTGGTCCATCAGTGTCTCAAAACCAGCTTTTTAACAGCCATAGACACCAAAGCCAGATGATATCTACGTTTGACACTGTCAACCCGAAAGCTCCCTAGGACACACACCTCAGGGCTGAAAAAGCCAGACAGACCTAAAAGAGGGTCGAGATAGTCCTTAATCTGAGACCATAAGGGAGCAGTTTTAGGGCAATCCCAAAATATATGAACAAGATTGCCATCCCCTTGTAAGCACCTAAAAAAGCTAGGGTGAGAAACCCTCTTGAACTGAAATAGCTTAGCTGGGGTATAATATAAGTTATTAACAATATAATACTACGTTAATCGGAATCTATCCTGGGTATGATATCTGTGAAGGTCTTTCAAGACCCCGGACCAATCAAAGGAATTACCAGGCAGAAGACGGGTCCAAACATCAGAGCCAACAGCACTCTCCGGTGAATTATAGTTCAGGAGAAAGGAGTATATCAAGGAAATAGAGTGAGGTTGGGAAGCAAGTTTAATAACATCAGGAAAGGAGAAACTACCGAGTCCCTAGGAGCAGAACCAAATCTCTGGTTGATTAAGTGTCTCAACTGATAAACCTTGAAAATAGCTCTACTAGGTATATGAAATCTCTGAGGATATCACCAGAAGAAAGAAGGGAGTTATTATTAAAGAAATTTCCAATCTAGCCTCCTTAATTTGTGGAAGCCAGTCTGGGCTGATCCATGAGTTACCCATTTTAACATTGGGATTAGAGACAGCCGGCTGCCCCAAATCTGAAGTAGGAAAGATATGAAAATACTTTAAACATTGCGAAAAGGATGTGATGGCAGTCCTCATAACACTGTCCGGCATCCATTTAGAAAGTAACCTCGGGGATAAGTAGAAGAGAGCATATTTATCAAATTTAATTGCGGAGAGAGAAAAACGCTCCAGCTGAAGCCAGATTGGACAGGATACCTCTGGTTCAGCAGAGAACCATCTTCCCAATTTAGAGAGGTGGGCTGCCCAGTAATACAATAGAAGATTGGGTAATCTAAGACCCCCTCTCTCTTTAGGAAGTGATAATTTAATGTAGGAGCGCCTAACTGCCTTCCTGGACCAAACAAATTTGGAAAAAAGTGCGTGAAACTGTTGAATATAAGAGATGGGAAGCCAGAGATTAACCAAATTCAGTGGGTAGAACACTCTGGGAAGGACATTCATTTTGAGAATATTAATCCGACCCCAGAGTGAGATGGGAAGGGCTGACCAACGCTGCAAATCCTGCGAGACCGAGTCCCTAAGCCGGTCTAAGTTTAGTTCCTTCAAAAGAGAGGGGTCAGTGGAGAAAAAGATCCCTAAATATTTAATAAATCTAGGGGCCCACTCCATACCAAAGGAGGAGAACTCGGCCTTATTAGTGTGAATGTTAAGAGGAAGGATTTCAGATTTGGAAATATTCAGCCTGTAACCCGAGAAGACCCCAAACCTTTCAATAAGACCAAGCACCCCCTTCAAAGAGTCAGCCGGATCCACCAGATGCAGGAGAATGTCATCAGCATACGCTGAGAGGACCAGCTCTCTTTGGTGTAAACTAACTCCTCTGACCTGGGCAGAGGCCTTAATCCTTCTGAGTAAAGGTTCCAGGTACAAATTAAATAGTAGAGGGGAAAGGGGACAACCCTGTCTAGTACCCGCGTGTAGAAAAGAGAGAGGAGAATACCCCATTACAATAAATTTTAGCAGAGGGGCAGCTGTACAACACCCGGATCCTATTAACAAAAACAGGCGGAAACCCATTCTCTCTAACACGGCCCAGAGGAACGACCAGTCCACCCGTCAAATGCCTTTTCGCATCAAGAGAGACCAAAGCCGCCCGGATCTGAGAGGGATTGGGCATGTTGGAAATATGTGAAAGGGTCCTCAAATGGTCAGCCGCTGATCTGCCAGGTACAAAGCCAACCTGTTCAGGACTCAGCAACTCAGACCACACCATCTTAATACGTTCAGCTAGAATTTTAGCAAGAATTTTCATATCGTAATTTTGAAGTGAGATAGGTCTATAGTTAGCTGGATCAGTAAGGACCTTGTCAGGCTTGGGAATTAAGACAATAATTGCCTCGAAACAGCGAAGGGTCTGCATCCGAGGATACAGCCAGATATTCATACAATTTAAGGAGAGTAAGTGTCAAATCCTTAACAAAAGCCTTATAAAGTTGGCGGGAAACCATCAGGACCCGGTGTAGCGATCAGGGGTGAGAAGAGCGACAGCTCTCTCAATTTCGTGCTCTTCTGAGATAGGGGCTAGCAAAATAGCTTGCTGAATTTCAGATAAGCAGGGAATGTCAGTCTCTCTCAGATAGTTGTCCAGATCAGAAGTGGAGTATGATAGCTCCGGTTTACTGTACAGATCTAGGTAATATTCCTTAAAAATGTGGGCAATTTTCCAGGGCGCAGTGACAACCTCCCCAGATGGGGAAACCAGAGAAGGGATAATCCTAGAACTTTCAAGTGCCCGAAGACATAGGGCCAAAAGCTTACCGGACTTTTCCCCCTGGTCGAGATATTTCGCTTGAGTTTTAAGAAGAGCATACCCCGTTTTCTCCCTTAAAAGATCCAGGTACCTATCTTTGATTGCTAAGAGCTGTTTAAGATCAGTTAAGGAAGAAGTTGAGAAATATTTAGTCTCCAATTCCCGAATTCTACCCATCATATCAAGGAATCAGCAAGTCCCTTTTTCTTTTTGAAAGAGGCTGTTTTAATAAACTCGCCCCTGAGAAAGCACTTAAGAGCAGACCAGACCAGGTCAAACCTAGGAGTTGAGTTGAGATTTTCTATCAGGAATATTGATATCAAAGAACTTATACTAGAGACAATCTGCGGGTCTTTTAACAACTGGGTATTCAGCCACCAAACCGAATCCCGAGAGTATTCCGGAGTTAGGGAAAGCTTGGTCAAGACAACCGCATGATCGGAAAGGATGATTGGGTCAATACCAGATAGGCCCAGACTTGAAAGAAGAGAGACACTAATCAAGACCATGTCCAGATGAGATTTAGTACCATGCGACTGGGAAGCGAAGGAGAAAGCCCGAAGAGAAGGGTTAGCAAGCCTCCAGAGATCACATAGACCTAGTAATGATCTCAGATCTGAGAAGGCTCTGTGGGCTGGAGAAGGTGGACGTTTATCCTGGGGGTCTCTATCTAAAATCAATGAACAACGGATGTTCCAGTCGCTGCCCAATATAAACTGGGCCGGGAGGAATTTGATCAATTTCTCAGTAAGAGACATAAAAAATCGGGAATCTCCTCCAACCTGGCCATATATTGATCCAAGTACAACATTCTCACCGTTTAGGGTTCCCTGAACCAGCATAAATCTCCTTCCATTATCTGCCACAGTCTTCTCCATATTAAATAAAACATGTTTTTTAATGAGGACTGCTACCCCCCCTACTATAACAGAAATTACCAGCAAGATAGGGATAAGAGAAACCCGACCGAGATAAAAGTCTGGCATCAAACTGACTGAGGTGTGTCTCCTGAAGAAAAAGAATGTCAATTTGCAATAACGAACAGTGTCGAAACATCTGAAGATGCTTGACCCGATCCCGAAGTCCACGTACATTCCAAGAAGCAATTTTGAGAGACATCATAACATTTTAAAATACAATAGACAAAAATTAAATATCCAGATAGCCTTAAAATTGTGAAAAAGGAAAGGATGCACCCCAACCCAGCTATTTTCATTAGATTCAGCATAATTAAGCCCAGAATAAACCAACCCCCAAGACAACCCCGACCCAACTTTCTCTATAAAACAAAGACCCCCATAACAGTGAATACTGCTAAAACATGAAGCTTGCACCAAACAAGGGGGAGCAGCCAATAACCCATCAGACTCAACCCATCCAACCAGGACCTGTCCCCCAAATATCCTATAGAAACCCATCTGTAAAGAAACCCTGTCACCCATCCTAACTCTGACCCTTAAAAGCCATCTTCGTAAAAGGTCATACATCCCAACCCCCCATCCCCCAGAATCAAAATAAGACCCCAAACTCCCAAATAACTATTTACAAAGGAAGGCCAGGGTAGGAGTAGACGTAGTAACAAGCAGTAATATACCAGCTCTGGCCATCCAAACCCCATTAGAACCCCTGAATCCCAGGTGGAAGATACAGGCAACCATTCAAGAAGCAAAAATATCCCATATCTTCAGAACTACAAAATAAATCAGCACCTTCACCAGGAGGGGTTAGCCAACCCCCATCTTCAGGCTCACAATAACGCATCCAGCGAGCAAGCATCAAAGTCTCAAGCCCCCAATACGTCACTTGTCAGGATGTTAATGCCTTACTTTGGAAAGGAAAAGAGCACAGTAATTTAATATAGTAAGGCACAACAGGAAATAGTTAAAGCAAGAGGAAAAGCGAGAGGCATCCCCCGAGATAAGCGCAACATCCCCCCATCTGCCTAAAAAGGAGAGTGCCTCCCCATACATCCGAGAGGCAGTGGTCGAAAAGGCGACTTACCCCATGGCAGAGCAGCCCAATGAATCAAGGTAGTCGGGGAGAAGAGCGCACATGACGGCCATTTCGGTACTGGGGTGACGTTCCCGAGGGGAACAAAAGCAGCTGACCAAAAACGCCCTCCCCAGGAAGTCCCTTGGGAAACATCAACTCATACTATAGTTCCTCTGCTTCTCAACCAAAGGGCCCGCCACGAGGAATTCTCCCACCCCAACAGACAGCTACCATCCAGTCCTGCAACCCAAGAAAGCACCAGGTAAGAAAAGGAGAAGGCAAGGGAGGAAAAGGGATAAAGTAAGAGGTGGTTAGCCTAATGAAGGAAAGTAGATGACAGATCTGACAGAAAGAAAGGGGAAAAGCATTCATCCCGACCAACCAGCAGAGCCAGGCCTCCCCCCCCGCCACGTTTATCAACACAATCGGACTTCCAAAAAATAGCTCATGCCATCAATGAATTATTAAATTAGAAGCAAGGTATTGATAAGTCCCTCATCCAGCCTTCTTGAATAGCTCTGGAAGCCTTGAAGCAAGCTCATTCAGGGCTGTTTCTGGCTAGTGAAGCTGGATACAGAGCCTCCATTGTAACCCTCAGGGTTGCAGGATAGCCATCTTAAAGGAATGGAGGCAGCGATCAATTTAGATACGACCGGTGGAAAGCAGCCCTTTTTCCCTTGTTTCTTTCGGAGGTCCTGTGCAATGCGAAGCCTGGACGAGCCCTACAAAATCTCCTTAGCTCTCTGGCCTTAGCAAAAACATGCTGACGTTCAATGTAACTTAAGAACTTAAAAGTATGGGCTGTGGAGAAGAACCAGATGGGGCCTGGGCGTAGCAGTAATGGTGCACTCTCCAAGTGATAAGAGGGACTTACGGGAGATGGCCCAACAACCTTCATTAAGAACTTCTGCAAAAAAGCCAAGAGATCAGGCCCTTCCTTCATCTCAGGTAAACCAAAAATAAGCAGGTTGTTTCTACGATTACGTCCCTCTAGGTCTTCTGCCTTGATTTGCAACTTCTTAACTTGCTGCTTTAGCTCCACTATAGCTTCTTCGGACTTATCTTGCCTTTGTTCAATCGAGAACACCCTGGCCTCCTCATCCTCCACTCTAGTGGATACAGTCGATAGGTCCCCCCGTAGCGATCTCAATTCGGCAGCCAGGTCTTTAAGAATGTCCTTGATGGGACTGAGCTCCTGCAAAAACTTGTCCTCGGTCAAGGGAAGGGCCGCTTGTGACTTATCCTCGGTCCGTTCCACCTTACCCGGACCTTGATTGCGTTGCTTTTTCGCAGCCTTGTTAGGAGAGGTAGGAGGAGTGTGCTTGATGGGGGCCTGTTTCATATCGGCCTCCATCTCTCCAAAATGAGACTCTGTTTCCCGAGACCAATCAGAGGAACCGCAAAGAGCACCGTATTTAGTCGCCTTTAGTGGAAATTATATTGATTAGCACCCGATAATGCAGGAAAAAACCGCTAAAACGGCGATGAAAGGGGAGAGCTCCGAGCCGATGCAGCCGTCTAGCCGGACGCCATCACGTGACCCCCTCTGTGAAGGCAGCCATGCCAGCACTACCCACAGAACCGCCTGGGCGGATGCCATCCATGGAACCATCCTGTGTCTCACATACATTACTGTCTGGGACATGCATCATGACATTATCAGTGCTGGAGCTGGCCCCGATCCGTGTCTCAGCACACTGGAAACTGAGGGCGGTGTCATGCTGGGACACAGCCAGGGCCATGTCCGCTCCTGCACCACTGGCATCAGTCTGGACAGACGTGCAGGGCTGCAGACAGTCGGTCCCTCGGACACCTGTGGAGGTGGATGGGTGCTCTACCATGTCCAGGGCCTCCCCCTCAGCAGACACACCCACCACAGCTGCCCCATGCAGATGCTCAGGAGCTGTAAAGGAACACAGTACCTTTAGTGATTCCGCCTGGCCCTGGGGCCTGCCCCCCCTTCCACCCACACACTGCCAGCGCCGGACCTACCATGTAGTGATGGGCTGCTGCCCATCTGGAAGCCACCACCAGGAACACCCTTGATGGCACTACACCACATGCTGCTGGACACCTACTCCTCCTGTGGTGTCAGGTAGGGTATGTCCTGCTGGCCCCCACTGGTGGCAGCACGTGCCACCCTGATGGTGGCCACCTTTTCTTTTATCTGCCTCCTGTCTGTGCCAACCTTTTTCTTGCACTCCTGCCGCTGGTGGCTGCCCTGCTGGTTGATGGCACATGCCACCTCACCCCATGCCGCCGCACGGGCCTGTGGTGTTCCCCTCTGTCCACTGAGCACTGGCTTCCTGTCGAGGTAGGCCTCGAACAGGGCATTGGATTCTGCCCTGGTAAAGTTGGGCCTCCTCTTCCGCACCCTTCCCTGCTCCTCTTCATCCTCTCGCTCAGTCATGCTCGTGCCTGGGGGATGGACAGGTGTTACCTTGGACTGTGTAGTCCCATACAGCCCTCCCAGACCACTGTCCCCACGTCCCAACAGCATGCCACCTACCTCAAAGGACTGCAATACCGATCCATGGCCCATGCATTCTCAGGTCGCATTTTTATAGTGCAACGCATGCAAATGAGGACAGGCACAACTGTTATGGGATGCAAATGCAGTGGATGCACCGGGGGAATGGCTCATGAGCTAATTTGCAAAACCTGGCTGAATATCACGCTGTTGCACCTTGCGCAATGGTGTTGAGTGTGCTTATGCTGTGGTGCGCCACTGTGACATGCGCAATCGGCACTGCATCACGCATGCCCACAGTGCTGATGCTGACACTAGCAGCACTGCTGACGCATTATGCATGGGAGGCAGTACAGGGCACGGCCACTACTGTGCCTGTGGCACTCATGCACTATATTCCCAGAGGGACGCTCGTACCATGGTGCACTGTGGGTACCATGGTGCCAAAGCATGGTAGGCCACTGCATGGCGACACAGACATGCACCCTACCACGCTACATGCAGGGCTTCCCAATAGCGCTGTGGCTTTCCATGCTCAGACAGACCCTTGACCCTGTGACTGACCTTTACCCTCTAGGCACCATGCATCTGCATGGCTGCCCCCCTATTGTGCAGTCCGGTGCTAGCATGATTGCTACTGGCAGCACAGTACTGCACTGCCTCCGCACGTGGGGCATGTGCGCTACAGGGTGCCATTTTGTGCTCACCAGTAACAGCACCATGCCGCGCACCAGAGCACCAGTGTGGACAGCAGTGGTACTGGCTAACCTGGTGGAACTTGTGGAGCCCCATGTAGGTGCCACCTGCATGGGCCTCCTGAGGCCACAGACAGCGGTGTGGCAGGAGGTGGCAGAGGGCCTTGAGGAGGCCACAGGTAGCAGCAGGACCGCTGAGCAGTGTCACCACCACTATGGGGACCTCCAGCGGCATGACCCCAACTGCCTAGGGCAACTGCAGGCATGTGCCCGGTGGGGTGCCGTGCCACGGCAAGATAGGTGCTCCTTCACCACACTAGTAATATCCGTCTGTCCTGTTATCATGGTGGTCGGCAGGCCATGCCACTGGAGGGGCCTGTACCTGTGTTGACAGTGTTGGGGGTGCTTCGTGTACACCCTGCACCACCACGTCACAGCTGGACTGTGCGGGCATGCACACAGCAAGGGGGGGGCTATGGTTCTGATGTGTACTGATGGGACTGTCTCCATGTTTGCACTCTAGGCCTGGAGGATTGTCATAGGGCCTGGTTGGCCTGGGAGCAAGGACGGCAGGTCGATGATGGAGGTGTGGCCATGCAGCCAGGGCACAGTGATGGTGCCAAGGGTCAGCAGCGCCCTGCTAACTTGGATGCAGGTGAATGCCGTGTTTCCCCTTACATTTGTGCATGGTGGGTTACAGGGGTGGTGGTGGGGCATGGCCCCCTGCACATGGCCCCTACTGCCGTGCATGTCCCAGGGTGCCCTCTGCACTATCCTGTGGGTCTGCACATGAGGGTGGGTGTTGCAGGTGGGCTGTGCATGCACTGGGCACCTGGCTGTGCCACTGCCATCACACTGCATAGCCATGACACCAGACAGCCATGATGGTGCTAGGCAGTGCATGGGCGGTGGGGGTGTGCAGTGGTTTGCATGGCTTCGGGTGTCCGGGTAGGCAGGTCATGTGGGTACACCCACTGTGGGTGGTCGCATGCCATCCCAGAGGCACAGACCACAGCTGTATGCCATGCACATTGGGTGGGCCGCGGTGGTCTGGCCAGTCACATGTACTGATTCTGTTCCCTTGTCCTAGGTGGACAATGCTGGACGACCCTGGAGCGCAACATACAGGAGATCCTGCAGGTCACCCGGGCCACACTGGAGCTGCTGCAGGGGATGTAGAGGGGTGAACGGTGGCAGCACAGAAGACTCCACAGGGAGCACAGGGATGAGAGGAGCTGCCACTAGGGCCTGCAGCACCTGCATTGTTCCTTTCCCCACCTGTACTGTACCTCGCACCCCTTTGTCCCCCTCCTTGCTATTCCCTTTGCCCCTGCCCTTCCCCCCAAGTTGTAGTCTTGCACTTCCCCTCCACCACTGTGTATATAACATTGTAAATAATTCCTGTTGTTTATGTTACCTGTTACAATATACATGCTTTTCATACTACAACTGTGTTGGTCACTGATTTGCAGTGGGTGTATGGTGCCTTGCTGCAGTGGTGTGCATGGTGACTGAGGGGTGGTGCTGGCCTGGCTGTGGGTGTGTCCACCAGGGATCCTCCAATGGTGTGGGTGGGGGCCATGGGCACTGTCTGGGGTATGTGTGGTGTGCCCTGCGCACTGTTTGCCTGTGTGCAGCAGGCTTTGGTGCACGTGCTATGTCCCAGCCACCCCTGGTAGTGTGTGCCGAGCCCATGTGGTACGCACAGTCATGCCGACCCCACCACCGCTGACATGACATTGGTGGCAGTCCATGCCAGCCACCCTCCAGGCACAGCTCCCTGGCAGCTGGTGTCCTGACTCCCAGTCTACTGCATGTCTGCCTCTGGTGACACTGTGGGTGATGCTGTTGTTGTCCCCCTCCATGCAGTCTATGGTGTCTGGAGCGGTGCCTGTGGTCTGGTGACTGTCACATGGGGTCCTGCTGCATGCAGGCGGTGGCCTGGTTTGTGGTGCGCACACCACATGGCTGGCTCACCAGTGCCATGGTGGTGTGCAGGCCATGGGTACATGGCACCATTGGACTCACAATGGCAGCATCTGTTGCTCTGCTATGTGTGGCTGTTTGACGGGGTACCCTTGGGACTGAGGGGGGTTTGTATGTGCCCTGTGTTGCCTCCTGTGTGGCGCATGCCTCCATGTGCCACAGTAGGCTGCTGTGCTATCTGGTGGGGCCAGTGCTGGGACAGGGTGTGTGCATGGGTGGGTGTGCAGGGTGCCATCCTGCTGGTGGTGGTATCCAGAGCAGGCCTTGTCATGTGCAGGGTCAATCGGGTACTGATGCCAAGTTGACCTCTTTGCTGTGTCACTGTGGGGGCCATGCAGGGGGGGCCTTGTGTATGCTGTGGTGGTGTCAGTGACTGGTGTCACCTGATGCAGAAAGGGTCATAGTGGGGCTGTTATGCATGGTGAAATGGGGCACTGGGTTGCACTGTCACAGTGGTGGTGGTGGTGGTGGCATACCTTCAGTGCCATTACCTTCAGTGCCATGCACTGTTTGATCATGCATCTGGGCTGGGTGTTTCGGGATTGCTGTGCAGGGGGTGATCAGCATTGGTATGGTGCCATGGCATGGGAGGGTCCTGGCCCTCCTTGTGTTGCAGTCACTGTTTGTCGGGGGACAGTGCTGGGGCACCTTGTCCTGTGGGTATGGACTGCTGGCCTATGTCTGCTGTTGGATCGGTGCCGGGGTACATTGGCTGGTAGTCCGTTCAGCTCACCTCTGGTTGTGCTGCTCATGGGGGCCTTGCCTGGGGGGGGTGGTCTGTCTGTCCTACTGCATGCTCCTCCATGCATGGCGCATCCATAGCTAGTGCAGTGCTGCTTCCTGTCTTTGTCCCTGTGCATCCCTGGGTGTGCTACTGCGCATCGGCCCTGCTCCACTGCACATCCCTAATTGCGCCATGGTGCAGCAGGCACAGTATTCAGCTGCATTGTGCAGGCACACCTTGGCCTGCACTTAGTTTGAATAATGTGCCCGTTGCGTAATCTGAATATCCCACCCCCTGGTGTTTTGACACTGATTAAGATATTTTCACCTATGGGGTTTATGAGGTGGGGTGATAAGAAGACTATTTTGAAAATTTGGGGTCAAAATGAGAAAAAAATACAAAGTTATCACAGCTACATACTAACTGTTCATACAGTAAGGATATGATTATACTATCTGAAAAAGTAAGTAAATTTATTGCAAAAAAATTTGTTAATGCATCAGTTAGGGTTGTTACTAAAGTGACAAAAGCAGGAAAATGGGTTGTTAGGGTTTCCAACTCTAACACCCCACCCCCACCCTTCAGACACTGACAGGTATTGGGGAGTGTGCCTTAGGGTCGTTGGCCCTAACGCTCACCCAGTTCCACCCCCCACCCTGTAGACACTGACAGGCATTGGGGGTGTGCCTTGGGGTTGTTGGCAATAATGCTGACCCCATTCCATAAGTAAATAACCTGAGATGGGTTCAGTGTAGGAGAATGGGGTGAGCATTATGGCTGATGACCCCAAGGCACACCCCGACACCTGTCCGTGTCTTCAGAGTGGGGGTGAAATGGGGTGAGTGTTAGGGCCAATGATCCCAGAGCATTCTCTAACACCTGTCAAGTGTCTGAAGGTATGGGGTCTCGGATTGGAAACCTAACACCCCATTTCCCTGCTCTTGTCATTTAATAACAACCCTAACAAAGTTTTTGCAATGAATATTTATATAATGACTATGAAAAGACATACAGTATTTGAAAATTAATGCATCTATTTTGCAGCTGTCAGTCATTGTGCACTAACCAAGATGGCGGCGGTGTGTGAGCTGCCTAAGGCTTGCGTTTAGAAGCTGTGCTTTCGTTTGTTGTACATTTTTTATTCATGCTTTTTTTACTTTTTCTTCAAGTTTGCAATTTAAGTTCGCAATTTTAGTTAGTTAGGGTTGCTTTAGTGAGGTAGTTAGCCTTTTGAGCGTTTCTCGGGTTGCCGTTCAGGTTGGCTGCTCTTCCTGTTATACGGGAGCTTTAGCCACCGTTTCAATTACTGCTGTTGTCACAGCCGGTAACCGCATGTATTTTAACTTCTGCTACCAAGTCAATTTATGCTACGGCTGTTTTCAACTGAGCCCAAATCCTGTTTAAAGATTTGTATCCTGTGGAGCTGCTGCCAAGTCTCTGGAGTTGTGGGAGCTGCTGCCTGCTTGAATTTTAAAGCCTGGATTTGTTGTTGCTCCGAGCGAACTACTGGTTTGAGTGACTGTCCAGGAGGACTGCATCTATGTGTGAGCGGCGGTGTGGTGAGAGCGATTTTTGAGCATCTTAGTAACCTAAATTGTTTATGACTGCTCCGATTTAAGTTTGAACTTGTATGAGCTGACATCTCTGCAGTGACTCTAGCTGCTGTTTCTCGGAGTTTAGGGGTGCTGGGGGTCATTGAGTGGTGCTGGATGGGAACTCTTCCTCCCTACATCTCAGGTTATTTTTCCCATTGCCTCTGACCGAACGGGAGTTCCCTCGCCTACCTCTGGGGAGTCGGAGGAGGATTTGAGGCTCTCCTAAGTTGCCCTGGGATATACTTTGTTGTTTACCCTTAGGGCATCTGTAGTTGCTGGTCACAGGTGGTAGGGAATTCGAGTAGTTTGGGTGATGTGGAGGGGAGGATTGGGATATCCTTTTATTATTTGACAAGGTTTGCACACTCTTGGCCTTTTTCCAGGTACCCCTTTAAATGGAAATGGAATTCAAAGGTCGATTAAATCATTGGATGACTTATTGACTCAATTCTGAGATTCGGAAGTCTAATAGGATTTGGGACTGTGGACTGCTGAATTTAAAGAAGAACTACTACTGAGACATTTTTGGAGAGAACATTTCCTGTTGTTTGATTTTTATGTTTTTGTTTGAGTAATTTTTGTTTGGTGTTTTGGGCAGTGAGAGTGCCCAAACTATTATCATTTTGCAGGTAGTGCGAGTACCTGGGAAAAAAATGTTATTGTTTTATTTTATTATATGTTTTTGATCCCCAGGGTAGTGAGAGTACCAGGGGTTGAAAACAAATTTGTTGTATTTATTATTATTTTGTAAGTTTATTTATCATTTTATTTTTAGGGATTTGAACTCTCTTTAGAAATGGATTCTTAAGGGTGGCTTCTTTTTAATTTGTTTGATTTATGTTTTATTTTGGATTGTTTTAATTGATTATTTTAAGGTAATAGTTTTAAGCTGCCTATATCTGGGATTTCTGGACAACTGAGATTTATGACCCATGTTATTTTATATAAGTGATTGATTATATTTGTTTGTATTTGATTCATTTACTGTATATTGTTTTGTATTTATTTATATAATGTGTTGGGGTGATTTAGTGACGGTTGGGCATTACTCCCCCACCAGACTCAGGGAATTGTGCCCCTTTGAATGTCCACCATTACCATCTGACACCTATTTTAGATGTCGTGCTTTGGGCATTTTGAGGAAACATAAAAGAAGATGGAGAGTGGAGCCTGGTGGGGGACAGGAGGGGGGAGGGTGGATTGGGGTGGTGGGATCCAGGAGACACCCTGGGGCAAAATGCGGTCAAGATAGAGGTCATTCTTGTCTTGTTCCCATACCCAAGGGTTCCGATTTTAGTAGGCAGGAGCCGAGGTCTTCCCAGACAGCTCATCCAGCCTTGGAGGTGTTATGCAATGCCAGATCTGTTAAAAGCAAGACAGCTATAATAGCTGATCTTGTTGGATCAACTGATCTGGCTTGCATCACCAAGACCTGGCTGGAAGAAAATCCAGGCCCTGTATTGGCTTCAGCAACACCAGCCGGGTTCTCGGTGATACACCATTCAAGACTGGATCGTAGGGGCAGGGGTGTAGCCATTATGTTTAAGACTGAGCTGGACCTTGTGGATGTGCCTTTAGTAAGTACCAGATCCTTTGAATATATCTTGGGTGGGGGTGTAGGTTGCGGAATTCTCCTCATCTACCGTCCACCAGGAGATGGAGAATTCCTGCAGGAGATAGCTGACTTCATCTTCGACCTGGTATTGCGGTTCCCCAGACTGCTAATTCTGGGGGACTTCAATTCCTGGGTCGAAGATGAACTCTCTTATTTTGGTCAAAATCTCCTCCAGTTGATGACCTCACTGGGCCTAACACAGGTTGTTACCTCCTCAACCCATATAAAAGGTCATTCATTGGATCTGATCTTCCTTTTGGATATGGAGATTGCTGACTTGGGGGTGGAACCAGTCAGTTGGTCTGACCATCACACCATAAGGTTCAGTTTCAGGGCTCCCTCAATAGGTCTGCCCCTACGGAGATGGTTCAGTACCGCTCTTTAAGGGGTATTAGTTCCAGTGACCTGATGGTGGTACTGGACCTATCGTGCGTGTCTGGTGAATGCATGAGTCCAGATGATCTCGTATTAGTCAATAATAAGGCTGTGGGAGATGCTCTGGACAAGATTGCTCCTGTTCGTGTTCGGCCTCTCACCCTCCGTTCAAGGAACCCTTGGTTTGATGGCTCCTTGAAGGAGTTAAGGAGAGTTGGACGAAGGTTGGAGAGAATCTGACAGAAGTCCGGTAATGATGCTGACAGGCTTAGGTTGGTGGTACACTATGATGGCTATCAATCAGAAATCAACCGTAAGAAGGCAGAGTTCCTGTCCAGGGAGATTTCTGCTGCACAGAATCGACCGGCTCAGCTTTCCCCGGACTGTTGACAGATTGTGCAATCCAAACTGTCTCCAGCCCAGAGAAGCTTTTTCTCAGCTAAGGTGCGAGGAGTTTGCTCGGTTCTTTGCAGATAAGGTTGCTAGCATCAGGTCTGGCATCGGTCCGACTCCTCCTTTAAGGGATTACAGTTGTCGACAGGAAGTGCTATCCACTCGGTCTGTCTGGTCAGATTTTCACCAGCTGGAGTTCATCGACATTGTGAATATCATCCAAACATTGCGACCAACCAGTTGTAATTTGGATCCGGGTCCTACACCCCTTTTAATAGGATGTGTAGAGGTTATCTGCCTGATCCTTGCTGACATTGTCTGGAAATCCTTGGAGAGGGGGGGTCTTTCCTGATCCTCTTAAGGAGGCGGTAGTTCAACCACTCCTAAAAAAATCCTCCTTGGATCCAAACTGTCTAGCTAACTACTGGCCCTATCTCTAACCTGCCTTTAGTTGGTAAGGTTATTGAGAAGGCAGTTGCATTACAATTGGATGATCATCTTACAACTCACAATGGCTATGATACTCTCCAATCTGGTTTTAGGAAGAAGTATAGCACCGAGACTGCCCTTGTCCAGGTGTTGAATGACCTCCTAATGGCTAGAGATAGAAAGGCTTGTACCATTCTGGTCTTTCTCGATCTCTCTGCAGCATTTGACACTGTAGACCATAGTGTGCTGTTGGAGCGCCTGCGGATTTATTGTGGACTGTCAGGAACAGTCCTCAAATGGTTTCAGTCTTACCTCACAGACAGGTTTCAGAGGGTTACCACTGGAATTTATTCCTCTGGTGCTCACTCCCTGTCTTGTGGGGTACCGAAGGGTTCCATTTTAGCACCCATGTTGTTTGCAGTGTATATGCTGCCTTTAGGAGATATCATTAGGTGATACAGTCTGGGTTTCACTGCTATGCAGATGATACTCAGCTGTATTTGTCCTTTTCGCCCGGCAAGATGGTGCTCTCTCTGTGCTAGACAACTGCCTTGCTGAAATCAGATTATGGATGAGTTCTAGGTGGCTGAGACTGAATCCTGATGAGACCGAGGTGTTGGTAGTGGACCCGGGTCATCCGGTGGTGGGTTTGGGGGTTGGCCAATCAACGGGCTTATTGCTCGGTGGTAGGTCACTCACTACCTCTGATCGGGTACAAAACCTGGGTGTTATTTTTGATGATGGCTTGACCTTAAAATCTCAGGTATCAGCCATAGTCAAATCCTCTTTTTTTCATCTGAGGAATATCGCCCGGGTGAAACACCTGGTCCCACCGGGTGATCTGCCAACGTTGGTCCATGCCTTTATCACTTCCTGTCTTGATTACTGAAATTTCCTTTACCTAGGGCTATCTAGGGTTGATATCCGTTGCCTGCAGCTGGTGAAGAACGCGGCAGCAAGGCTTTTGACTGGGATCTCTAGATCCAGCCATATTACGCCTGTGCTCTGCAAACTGCACTGGCTGCCTGTTAGGTGGCGGATCACCTATAAGGTTGGTTTACTAACCTTTAAAGCCCTACATGATCAGGGGCCCAGCTACCTGAAAGATCTCTTGGTACCCTATTGCCCCCTCCGTCCTCTCCGCTCCGCCAACGAGGGATTGCTGGAGATTCCCAGGGTTTGATTAAAAACATCAGGATAACGTGCCTTTGCTTTTTCAGCACCAACCCTGTGGAATTCTCTACCTCATTGATTGAGAGAATGTCCAACCGTCTACAAATTCAAAAAGGAGTTAAAGACATATTTATTCAGTTTAGCATATCCTAGCTATGGCTGTTAATTTATGATTATTTTAATTTATGCGTATCTGTGATTTTACTGTACAGCGCCTTGGTTCTGAAAGGCGCTTTATAAATAAAGATGATTTGATTTGATTTTGATTTTCATGTACAGTATAACAGGCCAAGAGTGGAAATAGGTCATTTATTTCAATGTTAGGTGAGTCATCAGCATTTATTTCCACTTTAGGCTAGTTACAGTGGATCTCTTAACCAATGGTAGAACATCCTGTACAATGCCTGGTGACATCACAATTGCTTCTGTTACAATGAAAAACAGAGCAATGAAGTCAAGCAGAAACAGCTAAATCTTCATTAAAAAACAACTTTGTCAGAGAAGTACTGTTATTGTATCAATTATGTATGCCATCTCCTAGCTACAAATATCATATTGTTTTTTATCCGCAGTGTTTGACCTTTACAGACCTCGGTCATGGCTCTGCCACTTGTGAGGTCATAGAGATCAAAACCTGCTGATGAATATAAGTGTGATATTTTTAGCCAGTCCATGGCATATTATGCAATATGGCATATAGAGATGTGATATTTTTAGCCAGCCCATGGCATATCCCCTATATATGCAATGGCCTGCAATTAATCATTGAGTGTGAAGGGATAAGATCATAACTCATGATTAGCTGATCCACAGTGTCCTGCCTCCTAACAACTGCTGAACATTTTGCTTTAAGGTTTGGGGCTGGCTAGAACACTGGCCATTGTGGGAAGTACTATGGGTGAGAAGAATGGTGTACTTTATGTGTCCATTTTTTGAAACCTACTACATTACCAGTCCAGAGGTCAAGAGATACTTTTGTTTGTCGAACAACAATGCTGTCTAAGTTCTAATTACGCTGTATCTAATTTCACTGAGTCCCCTTCAAATATTCTATGTGTTTGTCTTTACTCCCCCATGATGTACTAAGTACCTCACATGGTTAACTGATTCATTTGTCCAGCTGCTCTGGTGACTTCTGTGCTTGTGTTGCCTTGATAAATATTTGGTAATACTTTTTAACAGCATAAAGACATTAGCTGGGTGGAAAAGAATTAGTGGTAGTTTACTCACCTGGTAAAGGTGATTATAGGAGCACCTTCTTACAGCATTCCGAGTCTCAACACATGGGTAGTTAGCGCTCTTCTCATAGGCTGATGCACAAAGGAGTCCCAAAATTTCGAAATCCGATCCCTCTCCTATCCTTGCTGTTCCCAGAATCCTCAGTATGATATCTTCCAAAGTTCGTTTCTCTCCTGAAAGTAAACTGTTAAACAACCAAGAAAAAACAGAAGACACCCTGCTTTCTGGTGGTCCCACGAGGGGCCGTTGAGTAGAATAATACACAACATGGTGATGTTATGTCGAAAGCTATTCTTTACTACGTACTGTTGTTATAAACATCTGACACCTTGTTACATAGCTACTGACTGTGTGGGATCTGTGTCCTATAACTGTATAAATTTAGTTATCGAGAGTTTCAGATACATTCTTGGGTGTCTCACTCTATATGTTTTCCTTAACTGTATCACTATATATATATATATATATATATATATATATATATACATACATACACATGTTCCTCCGCAATGGGTGGGATACGGAGTGCTGTAAGAAGGTGCTCCTATAATCACCTTTACCAGGTGAGTAAATGACCATTATCTATCGCACCTTCTTACAGCACTCGGAGTCTCAACATATGGGAAGATTGTACAGCAGTATTAGACTATGTCCTGGGTGGGAAGAGGAACTGGGATCAATGCTGTCTGGAACACTCTGTGACCAAACTCTGAGTTTCCCGTTAAGCCTATGTCTAACCGGTAGTACCTGAGAAAGGTGTGTGGGGACTCCCAGGTTGCTGCCTGGCAAATCTCTCTTACCAACACGGAGTTGCGTTCCGCCCAAGATGTGGCTACTGCTTGTGTGGAGTGGGCTCTGATGTTAGCTGGAGGGGTGTTTCCTCCACTCCTGTAGGCCCTTGCTATGGCTTCCCATAGCCATCTAGCAATAGTGTATCTGGATGCTGCCAAATCTTGTTTATTGCCTTGGATTAGTACGAACAGTTGTCTGTCCGACGGAGAGTCTCCATCCTGGACAGGTAGGTCCGAATTGCTTGGGCTGGGTCTAGGCTGAGTAGGGTTTCCCTGTGAGGGTCCCCTAACTGGTGGTTGAGGGTAGGGACTGAGATCTCTTGGGACGTATGGTAGGCGTTGGCCACCTTCGGTATAAAGGATGGGATGGGTCAGAGTACGACCCTATCTGGGAAAAAAACAGATAAATGGCTCTCTGCATGATAAAGCCTGTAATTCACTAGTTCTCTTAGCTGATGAGATAGCTACTAGGAATATGGTCTTCATCGTAAGCACAGATAAGGGGATGGATTCAATGGGTTTAAATGGTGGGATGGCGAGAGCGTCAAGTACCAAAGTGAGGTGCCATGGAGCTGTTAGGGGTCTTGGGGTGTGGTTGATAAGGGTTGCGGCTTTTAGGAAAGCTTGGACCAAAGGGTGGGCTCCGGGTAAATGTCCATCAGTTTCTCCCTTATGGCCCCTATTGCGGCCATCTGTACCCGCAGAGATGTGGCTGATAACCCCTTTTCCAACCCTTTTTGCAGAAACTCTAATACATTCATAATACTACATTGAAATGCCTTCAAGTCCTGGCTCTTGCACCATGAAGCAAAAGCCCACCAATGTTTGTTATAGGCCCTGTTGGTGGATTCCCTTCTCGCTTGTACCAAGGTGTCCACCACCATACCTGATACCCCTAGCCCTAACAATCTAGCCATCAGTTTCAGCGGTAGAGGGTTTTCATGCCAGATCGGGCCTTGCCTGAGTAAATTCTGTTGGCAAGGTAACTTCATAGGATTGTCTGTTAGCATTTTCCTGATTAGGGTGTACCAGGTTCCCCTCCTTCGCCAGTCTGGGGCTGAGTACTACATTGCTGCCCATGTTTCGGATCTTCTGTAGCACTGCTGGTAGCATGGCTATTGGGAGAAATACATACGCCTTTCTGAATGTCCATGGGGTTGATATGGCATCCACCCCTATCGCTCTCTTGTCTCTGAATCTGGACATATAGTTCGGGAGTTGGTTGTTGGTCACTGAGGCCATGAGGTTGATGTTGAAGGGGCCCCATTTTTTCTGGAGTTCGTTGAAAATTTCTGGATGGAGTTGCCATTCCCCCTGTTGTAGTGTTTGCCTGCTCAGCCAGTCTGCCCTTGTGTTTAAGTTGCCTGCTAGGTGGACTGCTGTGAGACTGAGTAGGTTCTTTTCTGCCCATATCAGTAATATTTCTGCCTCTCGAGCCATGGTTCTGCTTCTTGTTCCTCCCTGCTTGTTGATGTATGCCATCGCTACTCAGTTGTCGGTGCGCACTTTTACGTGGTGTCTTTGGAGTTGACCTTTGAAATGTATGAGGGCTAGCCGGATGGCTCTTGTCTCTAGTATGTTGATTGGGAGTTTTGCCTCCCTGTTGTCCATTTCCCTTGGATGGACTGTCTGTCCAGAACAGCACCCCAGCCTAGCAGGCTTGCGTCTGTTTCGAGGGTTCTTGTTGTGTCTCTCTCCAATTGTGCCCCTTGCGCGAAGGTGTGTTGGTCTGCCCACCATCGTAGAGATTTCTGTATTGCTGGTGGAATTGTTACTCTCTGATTGTAATTCTGTTGACTGTAGTTCCAGTTGTCTAGGAGTAGGTGTTGTAAAATGTCTCATGTGTAATCTGGCCCAGTCGTGTAGGTCTATGCATGCTGCCATGACCCCCAGTAGTTGCATGAGGTGCCAAATGGTTGTCGACTTCTTCTGCATAACTGTCTTGCAGTGCGCTGTTAATGTGCGGATGCATGTCTGAGATGGTTTTACTGTGCCTGTCATTGTGTTGAACGTTTCCTCCAAGTGGTCTAACACTGTGGTCAGAGTCAGGTGGCTCTTTGCTTTGTTGATAAGCCACCCATGTTTGGTCACTAACTGTTGAGCTCTGCGTGTTGCTGTCCTTGACTGGTCCACTGTTCTCACCCGTATCAACCAGTCATCCAGGTATGGGATCACATGAATGCCCTCCGTGCATAATTTTGCCGCTAGGGGTGCCATCACCTTGGTGAACAGTCGCGGGGCCAATGCCAATCTGAATGGTAGGTATTGGTATTGGAAGTGGTATCCCAGAATGCTGAATAAGAGGAACCTCTGGAGGGAAGGTCTGATAGGTATGTGTAGATAGGCATCCTTCAGGTCTATTGAGGTTAAGACATCTCCCTTCCATATAGCTGCGATGGTGGATCTTAGGGTTTCCATCTTGAACCTCTGGTACCGGACAAAGTTGTTCACAAATTTTAGGTCCAGCATAGGTCTGAGGTCTCCGTTCTTTTTTGGGACTAGAAAGAATATGGAGTAGATGCCAGAGAATCTCTCTTGAATTGGAACAGGCTTTATGGCTCTTCTGTGTAGCAGTTGGTGAAGGATGGTCCGTACTTGCTGCGAGGTCGCTTTTTCCCTTGAGACATGAGATTCTATATATCTGTCCCTTCTTGGGACTGAGTTGAATTCTATGGCATAGCCCTGTGAGATGATCTCCTTGATCCATTCGTCGTTGATTGATTTGGTCCAGGTTGTGGCGAACTGCTGTAGTCTTCCTCCCATGCATCCATTTGGCCCTGGACCGGCAGATTCTCATTGGCGGAATCCTCTGTTCGATTTGCCTGTCCTGAACCCCTGCTTGCTATTGTAGTGGAAGCCTCTGCCCCTGTTGCCTTAAAAGTTCTGTCTGTTGCTGAAAAAATTTGGTTTGAATCCAAAGGAACGTCTATCCTGTCCCTGGTGGCCTTGACCCCTTTTGGCTCTGCCTGAGAAATGTCAGAATTTATTATTTCGAAAAGACAGCAGAGTGGCTCACCCTCCTTGATCCTTGTTATCCCCTTTCTTTACTGTGAACTCCTCTATTCCAGGTCCGAACACCTTATCTCCAGAGAATTACAGTTTTATGACCCTAGACTTGGACTCTTGATCTGCATTCCACAGCTTCAGCCATACCTGTCTCTTGGCTCTATTGATGGAAGCTGCTGACCTGGATGCCATCTTAAAGCTATCAATCGTGGCATCAGCTACGTATTTCATGGTTTGAATGGCATAGTCCATGGTGGCTCCATGGGCACCGGTTTCGGGGACGTCAAGTTGGACTGCCTCTAACCATCTGAGTGTGGCCCTTGCCGAATAAGTGGCGGCCGTGGATGCTCTCATGTTCATGATCATCATATCATGAACCTTTCTCACAATTTCATTGACCTTTCTGTCCATGGGGTCTTTTAGGGCTGATTCTGAGGGCAAAACGGTCTTGTTGCTAAGGGACGTGACCTCTGCATCCACTCTGGGGGCAGTTGCCCAGAGTTTCTCTCTGTCCATGGGAAGTGGGTACCATCTCTTGAAGGTCCCCTTTTCCCTAGTCTTGTGTTGTTAAAGATTTTATTATTATTCACACAGGACGCACCAAGCAAAAGTATAATATTGAGAGGTTACATACAACCATACCGCAACCTTAATACAAGCATCCGAGATACAACATGCAGGATACCAAAAAAAAATAAGGAATAAAAAGCACTGTCATAGGTAATGATCCAAACCTACCTAGAGCCTCCCACCCAAAAGAGTGGAAGCCATGAGATATAAACTGAAGGGCCCAAAGAAAACAAAAAAAAAAAAAAAATAACAATAACATATAGGGCCCAAGGCAGTATAAGGTAGACGGGGTTGCATCCTGGATCAGGCCTACTGCTAATTAGAACTATATACACCATAAACTGGGAAAACAAAAGGCAAACTGATTCTGAGATAAAAGATAATACCTTAACAAGTATAAAAATAAAATGGGAAAGCCTATAACTCAGACCAGACAAGGGCCCTTGGGAGTTACTGACCACCTAGGGTTGGACATCGTGACAGTACTTGGACTGGACATATGGTTGCCACCGTCTGTCAAATTGGACCAGTGAATCCCCCGCAAAACTACAGAGCCTCTCATACATAGCTCCCAGGGCTAATGCCTGAAGGAACTCTCAGAAGGATGGAACCTCTGGAGACCGCCACCTCCTTAAAATAAGCCGTTTGGCTATCGCCCCCACAGCAGTAACCCACTGGGCCCCCGGACAGCGCTAGGGTGTATGGGAACGGGCACAACCAAGAAGGAGAAGAGGGGGGTCCGGTACTACTTGAGGGAACAGAAAACACATATCCTGGATTGTTGTCCAGAAATGCTGGAGAACGGACACCCCAGAGTATATGAAAAAGATGGGCACCTTGATTACCACATCTCCAGTAAGTGTCCTGCTGAAGGAGCCTCATCTTTTTGAGTTTAACCAGATCCCTGTACCACCTATGAAGGGTTTTGTTCATAATGAGATGGGTGCGCTCATCCCTACACGCCATATGCAATCTCACCCAAGCATGGTCCCATTGGGGCTCGGAGATAGAAGAATTAAAATCCTTTTCCCATTGGGCTTTAGCTGACAAAGTAGGGTTTGCAGTGGCACCTCTAAGAGCCCTATAGATCTCACTGGCTCTGTTCCTGGGTTGACGTAACCAACATGTAAGAGGATGCGATCCTGATTGCGACCCTCTATTTCGGGGAAAATTAGATAATGGGTGATGGCGTCTCTAATCTGGAGATATCTCCAGAAATGAGAGGCCGGGAAATGGTATCTGGATCTTAAAGCCTCAAAAGTATCCATTGAACTAGAATCTGGGAGCAATAAATCTTGAACTAAAAGGACACCCTGTAACTCCCATGCTTTCCAACGGATCATACTACCACCACTACTACAAGGCGTGATTGTTCCATAGAGGCAAACACCTCCAGGGAGTTACATCCTGGCCTAGCAGAGTTAGAACTCTTTGCCAATATTGGATGGATAATAGAATGGGAGGGAAGATTAGAGGAAGGTTTTTTACTGTACAGCGCCACACAGAGAGGAGTAGGGCCTGTAGTAATGATCCTCCAATGGGAGCCAGGTAGGCGAAGTAGGGCCAGTGTTAGAGAACCATAAAGTGGTCTGGGCCGAGATAAAGGCCATGTGGCACCCCTGAAACCAAGGAAGGCCCCAGACCCCCTGCTCTAGTGCTGATGAAGTTTAAGCTTACTAATCCGTGGACGGGAGCCCTCCCACAGGAAATTACCAATGACTGCATCCAGTTTTTGAAACCATTTCAAAGGAATAGGTATTGGAAGATGGGACAACAGATACAATACCTTGGGGACCACCATCATCTTGATGGAGTCTATTTTCCTGGCTAATGTGAGCCTTAAGGCTTCCAACGGGCAGTGTCCTCCTTAGTAGACTCCACCAGTGGAGAAAAGTTGGCTGTGAGCATTTTGGACAAGTTAGTGTAGGATGATACCCAGATACTTTATGCCATTGGGGACCATTTGAGACCTGGTCGCTAACATCTATACCAGAGGGCATCAATTGAAAGGAGGACCTCTGTTTTGGAATGATTGATCCTAAGGCCTGATATTCCAGAAAATACATTCAGTATATGTAAAATAGATTGAATCACCTGTGGAGTGCATTCTGTGACCAGCAGATCATCAGCATACAAAAAAGTTTTAAAGGTGATGCCTCCCATCGTTATTCCAGGGATGGAGGGCGCTTCCCGAAGCGCGATGGCTAGGGGTTCAATGGCTAGAATGAACAGAAGGGTGGAAAGCGGGCAACCTTGTCTTGTACCCTTCTGCAACTGGAAAGGTGCCGATAGATTGCCATTAGTCAAAACCCTAGCCAGGAGGGAGGTATATAGTAGTTTGATCCAGGAGAGAAAATCAGGTCCCACACCCATGGAAGAAAGGGTATGAAACAGATATGACCACTCTACCGAATCAAATGCCTTCTCAAAGTCCACGGCTAGAGCTACAAGGTGTTTTTTTGATAGTTTGGAATAATGCATTATTGAAAGGAGAGTTCTGTGATGATCAGACCCCAGATGTCCCTTAACAAAGCCAGCCTGGGAAGGGTGAACCAGCCCTGAAACGAACGGCTCAAGTCTACTGGCAAGAACCTTGGCCAGGATTTTGGCATCTGCATTGATGAGGGAAATGGGATGGTAATTACCCGGGGAAAGGGGGTCCTTCCCCTTCTTAGGGAGTACAGTAATAGTAGCTTCCCTTAGGGACAGGGGTAAGGTTCCTGAGAGTAGGGAGTGCCTAAACATCCGGACTAAATACGGAGCAAGGTTAACACCTTGGACCCTATTAAAATCTATGGGGAGTCCATCGGTCTTAGGGGCTTTACGAAGATTCATGGATTGGATAGCCCTATCCACTTCTTCCACAGTGATTGGGGCTTCCAGCACTTTAACATCCAATGGGGAGAGCTTGGGGATGGGCAGTGAATCCAGGAATTTTTGGATGGAGGGCAGGCTGGGGGGGGTAGGGGAGGCATATAACTGCCTATAAAACTGAGCCATAATGTCATTGACCCCAGCCGAGGAGTAACACGGGGTCCCAGTATGACCTCTAAAGCATGTATCCTCCTGACGCTTGTCAGCTGTTTAAGGCTGCATATGCCAGGAGTTTACTGCCTTTTCCCACACCTCCCAGTAGGCATGATGAACCCGCCTAAGATTCAGTTCAGCCTGACGGGTGAGGTGAGCATTCAGGGAAATTCTGGTACTCGCCAGTAGTGCGAGTAAGGACTGAGGTGGAGGTTTATCGTGAAACAATTTATATTGAGCTTCCAGGAAATATAGTTGTTTTTCTAAAGCCGTCTGATCTGCCTCGTGGCAGCGTCTCCTAGCCGAAGCGAAGGCCATTATCCCACCCCTTATTGTAGCCTTGAAGGCTTCCCATAGGGTAGTATCCGAGACCTCCCCATTATCATTGTTAGTCCAATACTCGGCAATTGCAGGCTCCAGCCATTTCTGAAAGTCCCCGTCCTCCAGGAGAAGGGGGGTCCAAATGCCAGGAGGAGTAAGGGGGGTGGTCCTGTCCCAGTTTAACTTGAATTCCCAGAGGGGCATGGTCTGAGACATAAATAGGATGTATGCAAGAGGTAGACACCTTGTCAAAAAGTCCAGTAGAAAGTAGCCACAAGTCGAGTCTACTGGATGAACCATGTGTCTACGAGAAGCATGTATAACCCCGCTCCCTGGGGTGTAAGGCTCTCCACGCGTCCAGTGGACCATGTTCATCCATTAACCTCAGGAGGGCTTTTTTGGCCTGCCTATGTGGTTCAAGGGCCTTGTTGCCTTTATCCAGAGAGTGGTCAAGCACCAGGTTAAAGTCACCCCCCCAATAAAATTGGGACTTTGTGAATGTTGAAATATGTGAGGGCCTGGTTAACCATATGGAAAAAAGGGGGCAATCCTGGTTAGGGGCGTATAAATTAACTAAAACTAACGGGCCTTCTGGTCTTGCAATTTCAGCCATGATCCATCTCCCCTCTGCATCATGAGTGTGTCTTTTAGCCTTCCACCCCAGAGATTTATGTAGAAGTATAGAGACCCCACGCTAGTGGGAGTCTGCCACACTATGTATCTCTTCCCCTACCCAGCCCTGTCTAAGCTTCCTCGCTTCAGCAGAGGAGAGTTTCATCTCCTGAAGGAGGGCTACCGAAGGTCTGAGCGTCTTCAAATGGAGCAAGACTTTCTTCCGTTTAATGGGAGAATTAAGGCCTCGGACATTCCAGGAGATAAGGTTAGTCTCCATTAGACCTGGGTGGGATCATGGCAAACCCTATATGCATCCACATACACCAAGGCCAGAGACACAATCCCCCAGGAAGGAGACCTTTTCTCTTGAGACAGCATTGATAAAAATAGGTCAAAAACTCAGAAATCAGAATGCCTAAACTATCAACAACATGCAGAACTACATATTTCTGAAAGGGGCTCAATTGGCCCTGAACATGAACTACAAACAGCAACCATAACTTTGAATAACCACAGATGTAAGAAACCCGTTCCCCCTCCCCCCTCCCCAAATCCCCTCCCCCTAAACAGATCAGCTCCTGCTGCATGCATCGACCGATTTACAGCCCAGATACCAGCAGGAATCGCTGGGAGGTAGGTAGTTATCTAACTACAGTGAAAGAGGAGTAGGACAGCCCACTGCCCAGAAGACTCTCTCCGCTATATCCCACCAATACAGCGCATCTGCACCATCAAGTCGGCTAAAGTAGTCACCCTCCACCTTAAATTTGTTTCACAGGCATTGAGGAACTAGCCCCCCCTTGCTCCCACCCAACATACCATACATTAGTTACAAGAAGCAGGGTTGTGAAGAGCTCAAGGGTAAACAGTGAGGGGCTGTCACGCACTGTAGAAGACTAGTTGTCACCTGGCCATGCCCCCTCTGAGAGGGAATAGAATAAATAAGTGACCAGAGTGGAAACAGTATCATTAGATCCCCACCTCCCGGCGGCAGCACCAGGAACGCCCGGGTATACTGGGCACTTACCAGGGGGTAGAGATCAGCGCTAACCGCCAATACTAATTATAACAGGAGGGAGAAAACAAGAACACAGAGAGCAACACAAAACAGTCTCAGTCACATTCAGCCCACAGATTTAGCAGAGGCAGCCACAGCGCCAAAGGGTGTTGGATAGATAGAAGCAACATCCATAGCAGTGGAAATCTCTGGAGCTAGCGACTCCGCAGCATCCGCCCAGGAAAGCGAGCACACAGCCTGGGATTTATTCCTCTTAGGAGATGGTCTAGGTGGCAGAGGAGGGTCCAGTTGAGATCCATCTGTTGGAAGGTCCATCAAGCACGGAACTGATTGTTGCTCATGTTGGGCTGTATACAGGAGCGTGAGGCCACCGAGTCAGGACTGGCACTGCAACTCCGAGAATGGGAACGGAGCCGGGGGGGTCTTATCAATATGGGCCCCATCAAGACGAGCCCTCCTTCTGTTTTTCTTTTTGCTCCCCGGGGATTTCTGAGGGGCAGAGCGAGATGGGGTCCTGGGCTGTAGGGCTACAGGCTGGGGCGGACCGGGGGGTTGTAGGGGTTAGCAGAGGTCTCCGTAGCTGTAGCTCCCGAGTCCATAGATTCCCTGGGCTCACCCCGGTGTAACTTGGGAGTCTGTGATGCCAAAAAGTTCTCAGTGGCTGCTGGATTGTCAAATAGCCACGGCGATCCATTCAGAATAATACGGAGACAAGCTGGGTATCTCAGTGAATACTCTAACTCCAAGTCAGCACAGGCCCGATGTGCAGCAGTGAAGGCCCTACGGCATGCAGTGAGTTCTTGGGAGCAGTCCGAAAAAATCTGAATCCTGTGGCCTCTCCATATAAGTTCTTTCCTTTGGCGTGCCAGCCTGGTAATGGATTCCCGGTCCTGGAACCGGAGAAAGTGGGCCAATATGGTGCGAGGATGCTCCCCAGGAGCCGGGCAGGGTGCTAACGTTCTGTGAGCCCTTTCGATCTCCAGAGGGTGTTCAGAATGCCAGTCCAGCAGAGGGGGAAGCTCCTTTTGTAGAAAGCCTATAGCATCCAATCCTTTACAACCCTCAGGGAAGCCCACAAACCTCAAATTATTCTGTCTGCTACGGTTTTCTAAATCCTCCACCCTGGTCCATAGCTGCTGAATGAGCCTATCATGGTCCAGCACTCGTGCCCCAGTTTGCTGGCAACCATATTCTGCCTCTGAGAGCCTGTGTTCAATTACAGTAGCCCGCTGTCAGAGATCTACAATGTCTGCGGTATTTTTCCTGGTAGCGCTGTCGATATTGTCCATACGGAGCAAGATTTCGGTGAACATCTGCCGAATTTCAGCCATTCCGCCCTCTGAGGGCACTGTGGGAGAAGAAGGCTCCATCGTTGCAGTAGGCCTGGCCGCCAGACCGGTCATCAAACGACGGAAATACTGAGTACTTCCTGTGCGAAGCCGGGGTCCAGAGCAGTGCTACCGAAGGGTGGGACACTCCTTTAGCCAGCGGAGTTAGAGAGAGAATGCAAAGAGCAGGTACGAAACGGGCTTAATACGGATATGCGGTGGTAAAGGCAAGAGCTCCTTGCTTAGGCGTCCATCGAGCTCGGCGGCTAACCACACCCCTCCCCTTTTCCCTAGTCTTAATGGGATCTGGTGCATCCCATTCCTTGGCTAGTATGCTCTCTAACGCTTGGCATACCGGGAAGAAAGCGGAGGATTGCTTCCTCTCCCTAACCAGGGGGTCCAATCTGTTGTCCAGCTGTTCCACTGGCTCATCCATTCTGAGCATTTGACATACGACTCTAATGAGTTCGGGAATGGCTTCAAAGGGGCATAGACGTATGGCCATATCCTCCTCTTGTTCCTCCCCCTCTTCCTCAGAGTGATCATCTTCTGACACCTCTGGCGAGTCATGTGAGGTTGGGTCACCCCTGGAGCACTTAGGATGGAGGGTGTTGCTGGGTGACCTGGGTCTTTTGTTTGTTCCCAGGGAGTCGATCCTATCCAGGAGTTTTTGGAATAATTGCAGCAAAACGCCTTGGGAAGTGGTGGATACGTTATTGTGTAGGGGATCCTCATCTGTGGAAGCTAAGTTGTGGGTGAACTCCCTAGCCTCAGAATCCACCATGCATAGAGAGCATAGTTCTCCATGGTCCGAGGTGAGTAAGATGTAGGGGCACTTTCTGCACAATCGTCTTACGGTGGACATGGTTCTGAAAGACATAATGGTATTGGACTTGCTCAGGGGATGCCTGGATAAAAGGTTATAATCAAATGATCAGATACAGAAAAACTGACTTCATGCCCCTTGGAGGGCCCTTTAAGAGCACTGGGGCTAAATTATAAACCTTTGTTCCTTAAATACCTGCTCATCATCATTTTAGGGTTAAGCAGGCGAAAGGCAGGCAAAACTCTCTTAATATGGTATTATCTGGCCCTTTAATATTGCCCACTAGTGAAGTTGTGGGTCGTTTGCCTTTAAAACTGGACTTATTCTGTGCAGTCACCAGCCAGTGTAACTGTGCCTTTAAGAAGAGAGTGGCCACATTGCTGGTGCCATTTTAGAATGGGGAGGACGGCACCGCCATTTTGGGAAGGTCTTCCTTCCCTAGAGCTCCCTCAGGAAGCCGCAAGATTTCAAGGGGTAATCTTGTGGTATTTCCGGGCAAGATTGCGATGGGGAAGTCAGGAGAACTCGGGGAAGGCATCAGGGAGCTTGTTGGCGGAATCCAGGGGCTTTGAGGAGGCAGACCCCGCTGTCGGACCGCGAGGAGATCCAGATGGCTCCTCTGAAGTGCAGGTGAGCATTCCCCGTGGTTTGCCATAGACGGTGGATGTAAATGCTTCTCTCTCATTGAGAAACACCTTTTGTAGACTTGGGAAGGCCTCTGAGGCGGTTGCGGTTGAACAAGGTAAACCGACCCCCGGGCAATTGGAGCACACACAATAATGCAGGCTAGCCTCTTTCCTTTGTCGGCTGAATGAGATAAGCCAACAAGGGGGGGCTCCGGTTGTGAATAGGGCACTACCTTCCCCTTCTCAGCTGAACGAGGTGAACTGAGGGGGAAGGAATAACACTATAGCCATGCATTTCTGAGGAAGCGCTTTTTCAAAGATTAGTCTTTTAAACACACAACAAAAACACCAACAAAAAATGTTCTATCTCTAGCTACTTCTAAGCCCTGCACCACGGAGACTTCTGTGTCTAACAGAGACTAGATTTTGGTAAACTCAACTGTTTTAGTGGTCCTTTTACTAAAAAGGGACCTGTAAGGATTATTGTATGCCTTTACAGGCACTCTGGGGATTTCAACACAGTCTTAAAAACTGAGAAATATTCAGCTTACCTTAGGGCTTGGCACAAAGCCAGATGAAAACGTGACCAGCCTGGGAAGATGCACAAAGAAAAACTTAGGATTCTGGGAACAACAAGGATAGGAGAGGGATCGGATTTCAAAATTTTGGGATTCCTTTGTGCATCAGCCTATGAGAAGAGTGCTAACTACCCATGTGTTGAGACTCGGAGTGCTGTAAGAAGGTGCGATAAATAATGGGGTATTCCTTCTCCGAAGCAACTTTTTCATGTTATCAAATTATTTTTCTGTTTGTTTTACACTAGTGCAGTGCTAATACTGTTTTTTGGATGACTAGTTGACTCTCAGTGGGTCTTTATCAGACAGTCATTATTGGCCCACCTTGCTGAGACTTTCTTAGCAAAGTCTGTCCAATTCCAAGGCCTCAGGAGTCTTCTCTTTCCAACATGTTAGAGTCATGGTTAAAATAGTTGTTCAGTTTTTTTTTTTATAAGGAATGACCTCAGATGTTTTAAGGATGCAGCTGGAGCGCATGTGATTCTGCAACAGCCACATTTCTCAGTCTCTGATGTACCATTCCTATTTATCTAAATTACTGCTGGGAAATTCCAGTTTGCCTAATAAAAGCAGACTAAATACAGGAAGTTCCTGGCTTATCAACAAGCTGCCCTTCAGAAGTCAGTGAAAAACAAAACGCAATAAAAACTTTATTTACACAACTGGAGTCCGGAGGGTGTTTGCCTCTGTCTTGTGTGTTGGTATAGGATAAGCTTATCTTAAATACCAGTGTATGGATCATTCCTGATCCACTAGCTATCAAACAATTCAGCTTTCAAAAAGAAACTGAAATGCTACATAGTCCAGTTAACTTTTGAGTAATTCAGCCTGAACAGCTCTGCTTGGCTTCTGTTATATATTGTAGCTATAAGGGGTAGTGTGAGACAGGATGTCTGTATTTATCAATGTAATTGGCATGTCTTGTATTTTATGTTTATTTATGAGTGTACTATTTATATGTCTTACTGGACAGGTGCTCCAAGCCCCTTAGGGGTGGTCTAATAACATAGAAACATAGAAATTGATGGCAGAAGGGGACCGCAAGATCCATCTAGTCTCCCCGATATGGGTAACTACACCCCCTTCACCCCTTTCTGTAAAATGATACCTTTGTGCCTGTCCCTGGCATTTTTGAACCCATTTACCATTTTGGCCTCCACCACTTCCCAGGGCAGACAATTCCATGGGTCAACCACCCTCTAGGTGAAGAAGAACTTCCTAACATTGCTCCTGAATCGCCCACCCTAGAACCTCATATCGTGGCCTCAAGTTGTTATGCTTTTCTTCTCCTGGAAGAGCTCCTGTACCCCTACCTCATTTATACCCTTGATATACTTCAAAGGCTCAATCATGCTCCCCCTCTCCCTCCTCTGGCCCAGGGAGTACATGTTGCACTCCCTCAACCTATCTTCATATACCATTTGATGCAGACCCTGAATCATTTTTGTGGCTCTCCTCTGCACCATCTCAGTCTTATTGATGTCTTTCCTAAGGTGTGGCCTTCAAAACTATATTCAGTACTTCAGGTGGGGGCGCACCAGCGCCCTGTAAAGTGGCAGCGCCACCTCCCTTCTGCAACTCATGATTCCCCTCCCTACGCAGCCCAATATATCACTGGCTTTTAGCACCACCTTTTTGCACTGCTTCCCCATCTTTAAGTCATCTGATACAATGACTCTTAGGTCTGGCTCCTGGTTGGTGCATGCAAGCTGCTCCCCTCCCACATAGTATCCCACCTTGGAGTTTCCCTTGCGTAACTGCATGACGTTGCACTTTTTGGCATTGAACTTCAACTGCCAGGCATCTGACCACTCCTCGAGTTTCCTCAAGTCTGATTCCATGCTCTTGACTCCTTCTGGGGTGTCCACTCTGTTGCAGATCTTGGTGTCATCTGCAAACAGACACACCTTCCCTTCCAATCCATTACCAATATTGGCTATGAACACATTGAAGAGTAGGGACCCCAGCACCGACCCCTGAGGCACTCCATTAGTCACTTCCATCTCCTTTGATATCACTCCATTTACCTGCACCAATTGTGTTCTTCCCCTCAGCCAGTTGCTCACTCAACCCACTACTTCCTTACCTATGCCAATGTAGTCCTGCTTCTTTACCAGCCTTCTCTGTGGAACCAAGTCGAAGGCCTTACTAAAGTCTGGATAGACCACATCCACCACTGTCCTGTGATCCATTGCCTTTGTTACCCAGTCAAAAAGTCAAGCAAGCTTTTCTGGCAATACCTTCCAACTGTGAAACTGTGCTGTTTTGGGTCCTGTTGCCCACTGGATTCCAGATGTGCCTCTATTCTTTGTTTGAACAGTGTTTCAGTCAGTTTTCCTACCACCAATGTAATAAACTAAAAAATAGTTTAATCGGAGGTTTTTTTTCCTAGTTTAGTTTTTTTAAAAGGACTTTTTTTTTTAAGTTAGAAGAACGTTTATAGAACAATTGTATTTAACTTGCAAGCAATTATTTTCTATAGAAACAGTTTTCCAAATAGTGGTATATGATATAGTATGTTATTATTCATTGTTAATAGCCTTTAGTACATTCAGTAAATGTTTCCAACTTGCACAATAGTAATGAAGACCATTTTATAACTGCATGGTGTAATTCAGTTTATGTCCTTGTCAAGCTCTTACATAGTTGTCACAAAACATCCATGTTTACCTTTAGAAGTCTGGTTAAAAGAGACATGAAGTACCTCATAGAGTTTTAAAATAGTACTTACCACCAGTGGATAAACAGAAACACCCCCTACTAAGGTTACTAAGCTACCTATTATATGTGTTAAATCCAATTTAGCATGGAACTTCACTGTAGCTGCCACCCATATTATGCCACAGGCTCTGGCAAAACCCTCAGTCAGAAGCAATGCCTCATGGTGTGCTATAATCTCTGTTGCTAAATAAAGACAGTTTCTACTTTATTTTCTTGTATCTGCCTAAGTGTGTTTGCCATGGTCCAGCAGGATGTCAACCATCCACTGGAGCAGCAAGAGATGGGCTAGGCAGACAGAAAAAGAAGAGCAGAAGAAGGTTCAACAATAACAGTACTGAAAATAGTATTTAATAATCAGCTTCCACAGGAACAAATAAGTTACAGGTTCTGCACAGTTTTTGCTTAAGACAAAATGCAGGCTCGCTCTATGGTAGAAATGGAAGGGGAAGGGAAATTAAGTAGTAAAAAGAGTGAGGGGAAAGGAGAGAGGGCAAAAATGATGCAAAGAAGGTAGCTGACAGAGTGGTAACACAAGTTGGAATGACATGTGTGCAAATGCTAGAAGTTTAGAAATAATATTCCATACCTAGTGGTCACCATAGTGGAGGTGGACCTGGACATTGTGGCCATTAGCAAGTCATTGTGCACTGGAAACCATGACTGGGACATTGCCATACCAGGCTGTACTCAATTTAGGAAGGACAGGGTGGGAAGAAAGGGAGTGGGTTGGTGCTACATGACAGGGAAGACATAAAAGCTACAGAGATACAAAGAATCTGGGGGAAGTTGAAAACTTGGAAGTACTGTGAAGAAGGGAAACAGAGCCACTATTCACACTGGCATGATCTATAGATTCCCAAACATGGGGGAAGAATCTAGACAAAGTACTGGTGGAAACCACTGGCAAAATGGCATAAAAGGAGAGGTGCTGCTAGTAGGGGATTTCAGTCTGCTGGATGTAGATTTGAGTCTCCTGGTTGCAGCTTCAGCTAGAAGGAGAGACATACTAGACTCCATGCAAGGGGCATTCTTCAGGCAACTTCTCAGGAAACCTACTCATGATAGGACAATAGTGGACCCGGTGCTCCCAAATGGGTACAGTATTGCAGGTGTCAAGGTGAGAGGCCACCTAGAGACTAGTGATCACCATACACAGTGTAGTTCATCATAAGTCCTACAACAGAATAGAACCATGCAAGGATGAGGGTCCTGGACTTCCAGGGACAGATTGTTTTCCTTCTCTTTTTTTGCTGGGGCAGGGAGTTCCATCCACTGACCCCCTCTCCAGTGCTGTCACCTGGCATCCCAGAGACTTACCTCCATCCCGGTGTTCCCCCATGGCTTCCCCCCCTGGCGGGGTCATCTGCTCCTGCCTGCTGATGGAATGGATCCAGTGTCAGGGAGAGGGCCCTGTAGCCTGGGTGCTGAGCCAGTGAGGGGTCAGTATCATCTGGTCCCGCCACCATCCATTTTCTATTTTTCTTCCTCCCATCAGAGGAGTGGATGTGCAATGCCATCCAGATGTGCCTACATACTCTCCTATGGATAAGGTATCAATGGCCACTACTCCTCCATTCCCCCATGTTGTGGTCCTGGCTGCCTGTATCCCCAACCTCCGATAGTGGTCAGGTGAAATGCTGGGTCCCGAGTCCTCCCCCCTTCCCAGAGGAGAGCTGTACTCTGAACGCTTGATCCTCCTCTCCCCAGCTGACCCCAGATGCCCTGAGATAGCTCCTGACCCAAGTCGCCAGCACGGCGGCAGGTGAGGCTTGATGCCTCAGCCCTCCATGCCACCAGGCCAGCAATAGGCGGTAGATTTAAAAAAATGAATGTTTATACTTGTTGTTTTTCTATTCATCTGTGTCTTAGTTTGTTGTTGCTTTTTTGTATTTGTTATTGAAAATCAATAAAGTATACATAATGGGAAAAAAAGAATGAGTGAATGCATCATGGATGACCAGGCAGGGGGTGGGAATGACCTGAGTGGGTGGGCATAGTGAAGTCAACAAACCTCTGAGCAAAGAAGTGAGCAAAAGCAAGAGGAAAAAGAAATCTCAATGGTTCTCAGAAAATGTGGCTAAGAAGGTAAAGGCTAAAAGGGCAGCATTCAGGAGGCATAAAGACATGTAGAGGTAGGAGGAAAGGGAGGTGTAGCAGGAGAAGCAGAAGGGAGGAAGGTAAAGTTGTAAGGGGTGCAAAGGCACAAACTAAGGAAAAAATATCCTGTGGGGGGGGGTAATGAAAGGGAACAAGACATTTTTTTAAATATGTAAGTGAAAAGAGGAAGACCAGGGGAGGAGTTGCAAGGTTAAGAAGGGTGAGGGATGGCATAGAGGAGGATCCGAAAAAGGCTGATACCCTGAAGAAATACTTTTGTTCAGTGTTCACAGAGGAAGGAGAAGGGGAGTGACCACATAAAAGCATCAGGAGCACTGGAGGGAGATGGTAGACACTAGTATTTTTCAAAGGAGAGGGTCCTGAGAAGTCAAAAATCTGAAAGTGGACAAAGCAATTGGGCCAGACAGGATACATCCAAGGATTTTGAGGGAGCTCAGGGAGGTACTAACTGCACCTCTGACAATCCTATTTAACAGCTCACAGGAAACAGTAGTAGGTCCAGAGAACTGGAGGATGGCAGATGTAGTCTTGCTTCACAAAAGCAGTGGCAGGGAGGAGGCTAGCAACTATAGGCCAGTTAGACATCAGAGGTGGGGAAGTTAATGGAGCCACTGGTGAAGGAAAGGATTATAGAGTATCTTGTATCCAATGAGTTACAAAACCTCAGGCAACATGGATTCACAGGGTGGACGTCATGTCAAGCAAATCTAATTTATTTTTTTGACTGGGTGACCAGGGAAATAGATCATGGTGGAGTGGTGGATATGGTCTTCCTAGATCTCAGTAAGGCTTTCGACATTGTTCCATATATGAGCCTCATAAGGAAGCTGGACATCTTAGTAGTGGGTCCAAGGGTGCTAAACCGGGTAAGAAACTGGTTAAGGGGCAGGTGACAGATTGTGGTGGTTAACAGAAGGCACTATGGAGAAGGGAGGATGACCAGCAGGGTGCTTCAGGGCTCAGTAGTGGGACTGGTCTTCTTTGATGTCTTTATAACTGATATTGCAGAGGGGCTACAAGGAAAGGTCTGGCTCTTTGCAGATGACACCAAAATCTGCAATAGGCTGGACACTCCAAGGGGATGGAAATAATGCACAGAGACCTGAGAAAACATGAGGGGTGGTCAATGGTAAGGTAGCTGGGTTTCAATGAGAAAGAGCAAAATCATGCATTTAGGGCTCAGAAACCTACAGGCAGAATACAAAATAGGGAAAGAGGTATTGACTGTCACCAAGCAGGAAAGGGGCCGGAGATAATCGTATCTGATGACTGAAAGGTGACCAGGTAGTGCAACAAGGCAGTTGGTAGAGCCAGTAGGATGCTGGGGTGCATAGGGAGGGGTATTACTAGCAGAAGGAGAAAGGTGGTGTTGCCACTGCAGAGATCATTGGTGAGGCCCCACCTGGAGCACTGTGTCCAGTTCTGGAGACCACGTCTCTGAAAGGACACAGACAGAGTGGAGGCTGTCCAGAGGATGGTAACTAGAATAATGCAGAATCTACATCAAAATCCTTATGTGGGGAGACTAAGGGATCTCAATATGTACAACTTGGAAGAGAGAAGGAAGAGTGGGAATGCGATAGAGACCTATAAATACCTCATGAGAATAAAGAATATACAGGAAGGGAGTATTTTTCAGGGGAAAAAAAAGATGCATGAGAACAAGGGGACATGTAATGAAGCTGGAGAGGGATACATTCAGGAGATGTAAGGAAGTACAACACAGAAAGGGTGGTGGATGCCCGAAACAGTCTTCCAGCAGAGGTGTGGGGGCAAAAACACTGGTGGGGTTCAAGAATGCATGGGATATATATAGGGAATCATAGTGGGAAATGTGTGTGTGTGGGGAGGTGGGGGGGAAGGAGCCAGAGCTCATGTAGGGTCTGCTTTGACAATATAGGCAGAGAAAAATGGGTAGTCTGGATGGGCCAGGTGATCCTTATCTGCTGTCAAATTCTATGTTTCTATTTTTAGCAGTAAACTTTCATTGTTCTTTCAATTTTCTTCGTTTTTTTGTTTACTTTTTTTCCTTTTGCTAGCTAAATATATTCATTAGTAGTAGCACCAACTGCACATATGCATTAAGCTTAACAAGTCCAATACAAATGGGGAGGAAGAAAGTTATAAGTATCAAACTATACATCCAAAAGAAAATTTCTAGGGTTGATGCAAAAGCTTGGATATTCAGACCATGATTTAAATTCAATTCATAATGAGAATACAGTTTTACAGTCCCATTTCAGTATTAAGTTAAAAAAGTATGAGTAATAATGAAATAATAAAGGCAGTATACTGAGATAAGTCCAATCATTATGCCATAATTAATCCTTTCAATAGTCTATCTATACTCTTGTAGCCATTATCAATGGTAATGATTATGATTGCTATAGTACACCACAATATGATTGCAGATGCTATCACTACAATGTAATTTAATGCTTTGTTAGCAATAGCACCCACTATTAGTATTGCAGTAGCAAACGTCATGGCCTGGTATCACCATGAAGGGTGATGGCTAACACTTTCATTTTAGAATAGCATTTACTTGTTAACAAACATTATAATTAAACTGCAAGGTAATCTATAAGTGTGAGAGAATCAGGCCACAGGTAACTTCTGTTTGGCTTTGAGTTGGCCCATAAATTTGGTTCAGCTTTGATAATGAAACAGAACCACTTTAGGCTCCCACTGCAGTAACTTGTGGTGGATAAAGCATACTGTAAAGTGGGGGGGCCTTGAGGTCAGCAATGAATGTTTATTACAGTAGCTTACATGTGGCAGGTGGTGCTGCCATGGTACTAGAGCAGAATTTCGGAAAATTCTGCCTCATCCACTGGAATTCCGGCAGTAGATGAATTTTAAATTTTCAAAAGCAGAGTGGTTTTCACGGATTAATAATCTGTGGTTTACCATGGATTCTTATTTCACAATACATGGAAAATTCTGTAGGATTCAAAAAGAAATTCCAAAAAGCATTTCAGAAGCAGATCTGCCATTCTGCACAAATTATGTCGGCTGAATTCTGCATTCTGCACAGCTCTGCATGACACTGCTCTGGTTTGAAGTGTGTGTGTGGTATGACAGAGTTTGCAACCCAGTAAGACGTCCGTAGCACAGTGCTGAGCTACAGTATAGAGATATTTGATGTTCATTGCTGAGCTCAAGGCTTATACTGTACCTCCCTGCCCCCTGTAGTCTCAGCTGCACTTCTGCACTAATTTGTATCATCTCCCTAGCACCATAGATATTTAAATTATGTAATAATCCTCCTCCAAAAACATATGCATCAAAAAACATGAAAAAATGAAAATAAATTAAAGAGCTAGTAGAGCCAAAACCAGCAGACAGGAAAATAATACACATTTTAAGAAGTAGTCAGTTGTAACTTTTTATTTCAAAGTATTTTTCTTTTTCCTTTTGCTCACTAGAAAGTCTATGTGATAAAATTGGGCTGAATGTATGGAACAACTCTTAGCCTAGCAGCCGACATACCTATTTCTACTCCTCCACTACATCATCAGCATTGTGACCTCACAGTGACATCACAGATGACTAACCTGGCAGCCACCAAGTGGTTGTTCTTAAACAGTGGTGATACTGCAGACAGTGAGGTCACAATTCTGAGTATGTAATTGGGGACAGAAAGTGATAGATATGTCAGCTGCCGGGCAGAGTGTTGTCCCACACATCACACCTACCCGCGTCAAGTAAATAATCATCTCATTAACAAAAGGGGAAACTAAAGGGGAAAGTAAAAAAGTACTTCAGATATAGAAGGTAATGTTTCACTGCTTTTGAAAACTAATATTACTTTAAGGCAGTACACAAGCTCTTTAAATTTAGGGAATTGCATTGCTCTTCACAGTACGAGTAGTTTACCATCTGTGTATGGGGAGTTTCTCTTCCTTTTTGTTTCTCCTTTTTATATTTTAATTCATTTTTGGTTTTTATATTCATTGAATGTTAAACAATCACTATCTGCAGACAGAGAAAATTTTAGGCACGTGATTACATGAGATCAGCATCATCATTGTCCCATTCGTGGTGGGTGTACTGGGGTGACACCTTGGTCTTAGTTAACTGTTTAATGGGAATAGCCGTCTGCCAGTTACGTGTATATAATTCTGTTATGAATCTATGTTTTGTATGGCAGTCCTGCTTAGGAAACAGGCCAAGCAGCAGAGCCTCATAGGACACTGGATTTTAAAAGAGAAAAAGAAATGGACTGCCCTCTCACTGACCTAGAGGATAAGCTGGCTAGGGCTTCCTTTCCTGTTTTAACACCTACCTATCAAAACCTGTGTAGCTGTTATACAACCAGGTTATAAAAAAAAAATTGCTTTGAACTTAGGAAGACTGCCATAAACAATTACATTTTATGAGGTAACAGGAAGAAGATTGTTTTTGGAAAGCATATGTGAATTAACCTAACAGGATATTTCTGCAACATCAAAGGGTGTTGTAAACCATACTCTGAGGAAGACAGACTGTCTTGTTATAATTAAAGATATTGCTGTTTTTTGCAGATTCCAATCAAGCAGCAATCTGACACTTTTGCCTATGCAGCTGCATGTTACATAGAGGATTGTGTATGAGCAGTCATACATAACAAGGATATTCTTGTATCAAGAGGTTTCCTTGGTAACAGATGACCTCAAGAGCACAGCTTGAGAGGTACTCTGTTACCAAGGGAACCTCAAGATACAAGAATTTCCTTGTTTGTGTATGACTGCTCATACACAATCTTATAGTGTATGGGCAGTCACAGCATAGAAAATCACACAAAACCAGCTGGCGAAGACAACAGAGAATAGAAATGTTAACATTTTCCTTTTTTTAACTGACACAGTGTGCTGCAGATGCTTCTGCAAGTTCAAGTTTAAAAAAGCAGCAACTTCCAGCTTAACTGGATTGAGGAAAGCAACTATGTGGAAGCATTCCAAGTTGTTCTGCTGCAGTAGTGACATAGCTAGTGCAGCATAACAGCTGTGATGACAGCTACTGCAGCACAACAACTCCATTCTAGTTATGGATTTCTATCCATAACAACATTCTACCATACACTATAAATTAAGTATGCAGGACTGAGAGTGACATCACACTAGCAGCTCAGAGCTGTGACATCACAAGGAGGGAGGGACAGTCTGGCCTCTCTAATATTAGTGAAGCTTGGCTGAAAGGACTGCCACTCTTACAGTGGACTTCTTAGAGTCATCTTTGTTTCTGGACTTCTAAGGGACACTTCTGCCAATATAGGTAACAGCCCAAATCATTTACCAACTGAAAACCTGAGGTATAATTAGCTGAATCAGTTACAATGGTGTTGTGTTTAGTAATTGTCCATTTCTTTTCTGACTGTAACCTTAATGTATATATGTTCTGTATTTATTTACTATTTTTTATTTTAGTTAACCTTGTTTTTCTTTAAGCCTGCCGGAGACATTTTCTCATTTTGAGTGTGAATGGTGCAACAGTATTGATAATTCTGACATAATTCTTAAGTTGTTTATTGTGTCACCACATGCATCCACGCTAACAAGGATCTGTGTAAAGATCCAGCAAGGTAAGAAAAATAACCGAGTTTCAATTGAGTCAGCAGGGGGTTGTGAACCAGATTGGTTGTACGCCCGTTGGGTCAAGTATTGTGCTGCTTTCACTGAAGAGAGTGTGATATTTGGACCCATTACCTGGGTGTGCTAACTAAAAAAAAGGTCATATTTGACCCCAGGACTTGAGACTGGTAGTTTGCTTGGACCCAAAACAAACAGGGGTGTGTTTCTGTTTGTACCCTGATCCCGAATCGTACTTTGAGGTTGGGCACTGTGGGAGAGGAGGGCCTGACCCCCGGAGTGGATTTGTGACAAACTGATAATGAATCAGTATGAATGACAGGCACACACAATCATACCTAGATTGTTGGCAATGATAATGTGAAAATCACCACTGTCATCGGGAGGAGGACATGTGCTGGTGGTGTAAATCAGAGTAATCCTTGTGCTGCCACTGCCGCTGGAAGTAGTGATCCAGACTGTGGTGACTGGGCCAGTAGATACCTGGGGAGATTTCCCTCCATGAGGGGTAGAAAAGGAAATAGTAATAGATGTCACTTGTTGAGCATGTGAATAATCAAATGGACATCTAAGTTTATCCATGTTAAGTTGAGTTTTAAAAAGGCTATGAATTCAAGATTCTCTGTAGGTAGCCTTGGGCAGTGTGGTGACGCAATACCTCCAGTGGTACTGAATTGTGTGTCTTTACTGACTGCTGTTAGGGGGTATCTAAGCCAATACAAAGCCTCTTTAGTCAGTGCAAGCTAAATGACTTGTCTGTCTTGGCAAAAATTTGATTGGATCGCAGTTTTTGCTACACAGCTGCTCTGCTGGATAAGCAAGCATCATGTACTCTGGTAGCAAGTCCGGGTATTCCTCCAAAATGTCTGAGCGGTGTCTGGCATTCAGTATCCAACCAAACCAATCATCCAACCAAAATGATTAAGGGTATGGGGGACAGAGCGCATGATGAGAGGCTGAGAGATCTGAACATGTACTCCCTGGAGGACAGAAGGGAGAGGGGGACGTGATTGAGACCTTCAAGTACATTAAGAGCATAAACAGATTGGCACAGAGGGAACCTTCAACTTAAGAAAGGAGGGTGGAACTAGGGGGCACAGCCTGAAATTGGTAGGGGGTAGATTCAAGAGGATTGAGGAGGCACCTTTCACTGAAAGGGTGGTGAAGGGGTGGAATGAACTGCCAGAGGAAGTGGTGGCAGTGAAGATGGTGGCCAGTTTCAAGGGGGGTGGGATTGGGTGAAGAAGAGGATTGGGACCAAAAGGGACACTAATGGGATGTGGATAGGGGAGGGGAATGGGATGGTAGGGGTTGACTCCAGGAGGAGTTGGGGAGGGGCAGCTCCAGGGAATTAACTGAGCTGCACACTCAAGCAGACTCAATAAACCATTATAGCCTGTTTCTGCTGGCAAATTCCTATGTTCGTATCCAAAAGCACCCAAAACATCCTTCGTTGTCTGAGGGTCTTCACTTTCTAAGTCATCAGTGTCATCTTGTTCATGCCTGACACTGGAAACATGAGAAAACAATAGAAGAGGAGAAACAGTATGACCAAAAGGCTATGTATGCACATCCTTGCTGGTTTCTTCTTGCTGTCTTTGCAGCACAAGCACAAGTGCACGTAATAGTTTCTGCTTGATTTATTCTGTGTATCCAGAGGGCATGAACACACCTTGACACATGGGACCCAGTAGTTTTGCCAGGGGTATCCTGTGAAAATGGAGTGTGCAAAAAGGGAGAGGATGAAAACAGCAATGGAAAACAGTGCAGGCACATACAGTAGGGCAAGTGTCAAAAAACAGTCATCACTGAAACAGCAACCTGTGGCTTTTTCTCCAGCCCCAAGTTGTGTCCCCCTGGAGCTGATTATATTTAGTAAGGGAGGTGGGGGTGTTGGGGGGGCAAAGTCCCCTGAACAAAGTCCTTGTGGCATTGTTGTCGCCATTTTGGCGATCACTGTTTTTTTGCCACTAGCCCTATGTGGCTGCTCTGTTTTCCCTTCACTGATTTCACATGGAACTGTTGCCAGGCCAGGTTATGTCCCTGATACAATGCGGTCACACCTGTCTGGGAGTCATTTAAGAAACATCTGTGCCACTTCTTTAATGAGAAATTCATGCTGCTTCTGCAATGACTCAGATGAAGTCACAGTGTCACCAACTCCTCCACTGCTATCATCATGGTCATGAACACCACTACCATTGTAAACGTCATGGCTACCACCACCACCTGTCTCGCTTTACAAGTTTGCTGTAGAAGATTATTACTAACAGCATATGTGGCATTTAGGAAAACATTGCCAATTGAAGAACCATGCTAAGGGTTGCTGATTCTGCACTGAAATCTTTGGTGGCATGTTCACATGGTCTCAGAAACAAAACAAACTTTTGCAGAACACACCATTACATCCATAATAGACATCCCCACAAGCCACATCCTCAAATTCAGTAGCCCAGAGCACAGGTTTCTGTTCCATGAGTCCCATATAAAAGATGGAGTTTCACCGTTTGGAAACATCTTTAACTGAGCAATGCTCAGCATCATTTTGCGTTTGCTGGTAATGGTGGAGGAGCTCAACATAACATATTTGGGGAAACAACGGTAATATCATGTGATCCTCCAGACAGTATCAAGTGTTTTTTTTTACCTGTGCATTGTCAAGCACATGTTACAATTACTGTAAGTCAAAAACATGTCCACTTGCAGTCACTTGATGGCTGCCTAGAGGATAGCAGCTCTTGCTTTCTGTTCCTCCACCATCAACACTTTTTTGGGCTATTTTTCTGACTTTCCCCAAACTCCCAGAACAATCTCTTAGATCCTTGATGAGTGTATAACTTATAACTTCAGGGTCAAGCTACAGTTGGTGGATTTCTTTGGCGATGGACGACGAAATGAAATCAGCCCCATAGCGCTAATGCTGCCTCCTACCCCTGAGAGGGACAAGCAGGCCTGGAGAACTCGGCAGCAGGCCGCGAAGGCCCTGCTGCTACCACCTCAAGTGTTGCACTGATGGGGGAAAGTTTTTGGCAGAAATAAAGCCCATTCAGGCCTTCCTTACCTTATTAACCAAAGAGCTGCAAAGACTTCGATCTTCAGTGGATTCTCTAACTCTCCAGGTTACTGCTTTTGATAACCGTATTACTTCAGTTGAGGCATGGACGAGCAAAGTGGATACAGAGGTGGTCTCCCTTAGGGAGTGGCTCTGCAAGCCCGAGGATAAGTTAGAGGACCTCAAGGGATGGAGCCACTGCAACAATCTTATCATCTTCAAGCTCCCAGATCAAGAAGAGGGAACTAATCTGATACGTTTCATGCAAAAATTGTGTAAAAAAGGTGGCGGGGCCATCCCTAAATGGACCCTCATATGTGATAGAGAGGACCCATTGGTCACTGCACCCTCTGCCACCTCAGGGCTCTCCTCCTCAGCCCATCATCTTCAGGCTGCTTAATTTCCTCGACAAGCAGCATATTCTCAACCAGCTCAGAGACACTAAGGAAGTTCTGTGGGAGAATCATCGGTTGCAGTTTGCGCAGGATTTGCCACCCAACGTTAGAGCCAAGTGCACCGCACTTCATCCAACAGTCTGTAAGCTAATCACTGCCAGGAAGCCCTTCAGGGTGAAGTATCCAGCGATTCTTCAAGTGAAGCATGAGGGTTCTTGGCTTTCCATGGATTCACCAGAGCAAGCTGCAGCAGATCTCTGCAAACTATTCCCAGACTTGTTTAAATGAGCGCAACCCAGGGCTTGGATTTTCAGCGCTGCTTATTCTAATGCCACATATGTAAGTAGTCTCCATTTTTTCTTCTGCTGCTTAAGCATGGGCACACCTTCAGGTTTATCTACTTATTCAGTGAGAGATGAGACTATACCTGGACTTCAAGACTGGTAATTCTGGGAGCGCCTAGTCAGGTACTCTTTTTGTAACTGCCATTACCTTGGTTTTACAGCCCCTTAATGAACTTAGACATCATGGTGAGGTACATCTCCTGAACAATGGGAGCCATGAAGGGGCCAGGAGAAGGACTTCCACTAACTGTGGGCCTGAACTGTATGGTTTTGTTTCCCATTAAGAGTTCTGTTTAGAGATTGTTCCCACTTGCAATGAGCAATAGCCTTGTTCCGCCTGACCGCCAAGCAAATTCTTTCAGTTGGACTATGGAATTTGCCCTTTAATTGCTGATGCCCATGTTGGTTGCAGACTATGGAACAAGGCATTTTACTTTTGTCACCTGCAGGTCCCTCAATATCCAGGAGTTCTTTGCTTGAGGAGCACTTTTTGTTCAACATATTACAGACATCCTGCTGCATAAGGGACCTTATTTTACAGTTTTTTTTTTGTTTCACTCAGCAAGTGCCTTTTTATGTTTGCTTGCACGCATGTGCAAGAAACATAGTACCATCATCTGAGTTTTTGGGGGAGTGTCAGCCCTCTTCCAATTCAGTCAGTGTGTTTGCAGGCGCGGCCGCAGTTCTCCAATGCCTGCTGGAGCTGTCTATGACAGCTCCAAAATGCAGTGGCGTACAGTTGAAAGGGGGAGCTATGCTTCAGTGAGCAGCAATAAGATATCGCCTGCTCATGTGCGCTCCCCCTACACACACACACACACACACACACACATATGCTGCGTGCTGCCCCCCCATGCACACACTGTATAGCTGACGGGGGTGCCCAATTGCCCGTCGACTGTGCTGCACCCCCCCCGAAACACAGTTCCATATGCCACGCTGGGTGCCCACCCCAGGGTGGCTACACGTCATATAGCCGACGGGGGTGCCCAATCCCTCGTTGGCTCCACTGCCCCCCCAGTACAGGGTGCCACGGTGGGAGCCCACCCCAGCGTGGCAACAGATTATGGCCGACGGGCTGCCCAGTCCCACATCGGCTCCCACGCCCCCAACCAGCCATCCTTCTGCCACACTGGGAGCTCACCTCAGCGCTGCAAACGCCCCGCGTCGCTATTAAAACAAAAAATGAAAATCAAAACGGGTCCCTAGCTGTGTCTGCCTCAACCGCACTCCATCCACTGTGCACCCTGCCTCCCATACCCCTCACCCCATACTTACCTCCGACTCCGCGCGACAATCTTCGGTGGACCGGGAACAGGTCTGCACTCTTCAAAGCCAACCGCGAACTGAGGAAATGCCGGTAAGCTGTATAATGGAATAGATATGGTTTTTTTCAACTTTTTTGCATATCTCAGGCATTTTTGGGAATTTTGGGCCCAAATTTTCAACATGGGGTTTTTGGGAGCCCTCCTCATGAATTATTGCACTGTCATGGCATTATTCAGGCCCGGAGGGTGATTTTGCAGTCACTGCGTGAAATCACCTTTCAGAACCGAGTAATGAAACGACACTGCCACTGTTCATAAGGTGGGCTCTCAAAAAGCCTACGTTGAAATTTTGGTAGAAAAATTCCTAAAATGACTCATTTCTAGCTCGTTCTTGCCAGTTCATGCAACTCATAAATTTGCGAATTCTATATTTTCACTCCAGATTTTTCACATTGCCATTTTATTACACTTCCTTATGAACAGTACAGCTGCCATTTTTCACGTCGCCCAAAATGTGTTTCCGCACATGTAGCGCACAATGGTGCAGTCGGTGTGCGAAAGCAATGTTTGGGACAGATTAAGAAAATCACAGTTACATTGTTCATGAGCAGAGGTCTTAAAATGGCTATGTTGAAAATTTGGTGACAAAAGTCCATAAAATGACTGTGTTATGAGTCAGCATTGCGTAGTTTCCACGCACCCTCGTAAGTTCATGACTTTGTAATATTTTCAGTCCAGATTTTCACCAGTTGCATTTTTCCACACTTCCTTATGAACAGCACAGCTGTCATTTTTCACAACATGGCCAAAAAGTGTTTTCACATTTTCAGCGCAGAAATGCGTGGTCGCTTTGGGAAATCATTGTTCGGGACAGATAAAGAAAATCACAGTGACACTGTTCATGATTGGAGGTCCCAAAATGCCTGAGTTGACAATCTGCTGTAAAAAAATTCCCACACTAATTACACTATGGGTGTGCGTTGCACAGTTTCTATGCACGCTCGTGACTACACCATTTTTTTAAATATTTTTACTACAGATTTGCAACATTGCCATTTTTCCACCTTCCATGAACAGTACAGCTGTCATTTTCACATCCTGTTCGGAATGTGTTTTGCACCTGTGGTGCTAAATGCCGTAGTCGCTGTGCATAAGCAGCTTTTGGCTAACAAATTGATATGCCACTGTTCAGAGGTGGGGGCTCAAAAACATGTTGAAAATTTGGAGTGAAAATACCAACGAATGCCTGAGCTGTTAGGGTTTCCAACTATAACGCCTGAATTCTGTAGAGAATGACAGGCATCAGGGGTGTGACTGGGATTTTGCCTGTAATGCTCATACTATTCCACACCTTGCAGCCAGTGAGGCATCAGGTATGCCTTGGACCCTTGGGTCTCAAGTTCACCCCATCTCTATACCGCACCCATCTCACCATATTTCCTGATGGAATCGGTCGCATAAAGACCAAAGACCCCAAGACACACCGTGACACTTGTCAGTGTCTGCAGGGTAGGGTGTGGTGAAATGGCATGGCCGTTATGCCTGACGACCCAAAGGCATACCCCAATGCCTGTCACTCTCTGCAGGGTGGTGGTGGGGTTGGTTTCAGTTTAATACTTCACTGCCATTCCTATTATGCAGCTCTGTAACTTCTGCACTACCAATGCCAATGCCAGCAAGCAAACATTTGGCATTGACAAATGCTTGTTTGAATAGACATTCTGCAAAGCTTGACCCACCCTAGAGACTTTCTCGAGGATGTTGCTGATATCTTTAGTTGCCTGTTTGATTAACCTCCCTTTATCTTACTGTACCGCCCTTTGTGTTCTACCAGTCTAATACGCTGCACTTATTTTTGCATGGTTTAATGATTATTATTCCCCTGCAGCAATGTCTTTTGCCTGGATATGCTATATTGGTTTAATGCTATTTGGGAGAGGAAGTTTTAATGTTCCATATCTTACCTCCTTTACTTGTGGGTTTGGTGTTACAGTAGTATATGTTGTTAGTGGAATTTTTGCATGCTTGAATGTTTATTATTCTCTCAGCATATAGTGTTTGGGGTTTAAAGATGGTGGGGGCAGGGAAGGGGAAGTTGTCTGGAAAGGCAGTTAATATGATTAGCATCATGGACATAGCTCTTTATGGAGCATGGTCATTAGGACTGGGGGTAATAGTTCTTGTTGTTTTTTCTGTATGATGTTCTTTGCTATTAATGTGTTGGGGGGTTGGTACGAGGTAGGCAGGAGGTAGTGGGTGGGTTTGGTATAATTGTCTGTGATCCACACTTGTTTTCCACCTTGGTCCTTGGGGGCTCACCTTCCAGGACTGTCTAACTCGCTCTACAACAATGGCCCTGTCTTATTCTGAGTGTCCTCATGCACCAACAGACCATGAGTGGCCTATATAATTTTAAAAGATGGAATGTTAAAGGTGCATAGGATAGATGCAAGTGTTCAATTATACTACATCATTTGAAGCTTCTTCGAGTGGGGGTGGTCTGTTTACAAGAGATGCATCTCTGTCGAGAGGATGTTTCCTTATTCTGCAGGGAGTGGGTGGGTCAAGCCTATGGTTCGGGAGTCTCCTCTAAGCATGGGGGGTCATTATATTAATAACCAAAGGGATTCCTTTTCAACTTACACAAGAACTTTGGGATCTGACAGGGCGCTATATTCTAGTGAAAGGAACCTTGGGTATACAGTTAATTGTGACCGGATCAGTTTATGGTTCCAACTTGGATTCCCCGCAATTCTTTACTCAATTCCTTCTCCTTGTAACCTTCACCCCCACTATCTCTATCTTATTGGGGGGGACTGGAATCTCGTCCCTCAGTCCAGTCTCAACAGGTCGGATGCCAAAGTGTCTGGTTTATCACCAGCGCAGAGTGAGCTCAAGGATCTAATGGATGGACTTGGACTAACAGACGTATGGTGTGTGATCAGTCCTTCTGCCAGGCAATATTCATATTCCTCCCCACTCCACAAAACATTTTCCAGGATTGACCATTTCCTGGTGAGTTCCTGTTGCTTGTCAGGAATTCTTTCTTAGGACATTCACCCAATGGTCCTTTCTGACCATTCCCAGTTGGGGTTTCTTATTTGGTGGGTCAGGGGCCATGACAGGATGCCCTGTGGCACCTTAATACACAGTTATTACACTCCCCCAAATCACTGGCCCATATTCATCAGTTTATCTCCAATTTTCTGGACTCCAATAGGGGTTCGGTGGAAAGGGTGGACACCCTATGGAGTGCCTTGAAATGTGTGCTCTGGGGGGAGTTCATCTGTCTTTCCACAGTGAGATCCCGCAGTAGTAAACTTCAGTTTGAGGAGCTTTTAAATGCCATTCGAGGGTTAGAACATTCCTGGTTGCGTGCCTCACCAGAAGCAGAGTGGACTAGGCTACATTCTCTGTGCACTCAATATGTGGATGTCCTGGCTCCAAAGGCTGAGTTAAGTATGCACCACACCAAACTGAAATATCTGGAAGTTGGGGAAAAGGCAGGGAAACAAATAGAGATGGCTAAATTTATCTCAGGCCTCTGCCCTCATCCACCTTCTCCAGTGCTCACTGATGCTAGGCAGATGGCAGCAGAATTCAGCTCTTATTTTCAAACATTATACACCATTGACTCAGGCTCTGACCCCTCCCCAGAGGCTATTTTGGATTATCTTGATTCAGTGGACATTCCCACCTTGGAACCACTGATAGCAGAGTCTCTAGGTGCTCCCCGGAGTTGAAAAGGCTATCAAACTGCTGCCACATGACAAGGCACCAGGCCTGGATGGACTCGCTAAATAATTTCTACTCAGCCTATACCTCCCTAATAGCCCTATTATTGACAGAAGTATTTAATTACTCGTTTGAGCATGGTCTGTGTGACCCAACCTTCCTCAATGCCTTAATCACCCTAATACCAAAGCCCAGAAGAGATCCTTTACTTGCTGAGAATTACCACCCAATCTCCCTCTTAAACTCAGATGTGAAAATTCTCTCCAAAATTCCGGCCCTCCGTTTAGCTCCTGTCATTGGACCAGTTATTGGATGCAAACAGGTGGGATTTATGTCTGGTCATTTTTCTGGGGACCACCTCAGGAAACTACTACACCTATGCTCTGCCTCCAGGGAAAGCAGGTCCCCTATGGCCCTGGTCTCCCTGGATGCTGAAAAAGCCTTTGATAGGGTGGCCTGGAACTTCTTGTTTGCAGTTTTGTATAAATTTGATATCCCTTCAGAATTCATGAAATGGGTACAGATATTATACTCTGTCCCATCTGCTCATATCCTTTGTAATAGCTGTCTCTCAGCCCCCTTTCCCTTACAGCAGGGTACCCAGCAGGGTTGCCGTCTGACCCTCTTCTATTTAATTTTTACTTTGAACCCCCAATTTGAAGATTGTGTCATCTTAACCCTTTACAAGGAATCCCAATAGAGGGCAAATGTTATACCTTTTCAGCATATGTTGATGATTTATTCCAATTTTGCTTTGGGAGATTTCTGAATTCTCCAGGTATCCCTTTACAAACTAAATCTCTCCAAGACTAAAGTTTTTCCTCTCAATAGCTTGGTTTGCAGAGGAGATATCCAGAGTTTTGGCTTCACTTAGAAATCCAAAACTTTAATTTATCTAGGGATAAAAATCACCTGGTCTTTTTCTTCTGTGGTTAGGGAGAATCTGGCTAAGCTCATACATGTGCTCAGACTATACCTGGATAGATGGTCTGTGCTGCCATTATCCTTATGGGGATGGGTGAACATTGTTAAAATGCCTCATTTATTGTATCCCCTGGGGATGTTATGGTTCTACCTCCCTAAAGCCTGGTTTTCCTGATTACAGCAAATAGTTAATATTTTCTTTTGGAAAACATCAGCTATTCATAGAGCCTACATAATATTGACTGCCCCAAAGCACAGAGGTGGGTTAGCCCTGTCATCCATCTTCCTATATTGTGGAGCCCAGCATGCCAGTAAATTACTTCATTGGGAAACCACATCTGGTTCAACTGATCCCCATGATTACTCTCCAATATGGTTACAATTTGAGAGGGACTGACAAGTAGGGAAGGATGTTCTCTGGCCAGTCTGCTTTTTTAACAGCTCTCTCAGCTCCCCCGAGCAATGTGCTCTATCCTCATTGAATGGTCCCTTAAAGGTTGGAATCAGTTGCATTTATACCTAAATTCTTCCTGGACTGTGGTACCCTCTCAACCTCTGTTTTACAACCCTCATTTTCAAATAGACCATCATCCCATTCTGCTATCTTTCTGCTCCCAATTGAGCAATTGCACTCTGACCGATTTGCTTCAGGAAGAGGGGTTCGTCCCTTTCTCCTTCCTCCAGTCCCGGTATTGAGTGAAGGGCCCTGATTTTTTTCACATTTCTTCAACTCAAAAGAACAATAACTGATTTCCTAGTCCCTTGGCCCTGGCACCTCCCACAAACTGATGGGGTCGAACCCCTCCTGAGTCTAGCTCGGCAGCCCCATGCCATCTCTGCACTTTACAAACATTTTCAAACTATAGATTCCCACCTGCCCACTGGAATATGTCATTACTGAGTACAAATGCTGCACCTGCCAGATGACAAAGTTTTTTGGAGCCCGGCCTGGACCAGTCTTTACAAGTACATTAAACAGGATCATTTGCGCATGGTGCAGTTTAATATTATGCACAATTTATATCATACTCCTGCAAAACTTCACAAAATTGGGAGACTCTCCTCTCTTGAATGTAATAGCTGTCAGGAAACCCTGGGATCCCTATTTCACCTCCTATGGGATTGTCCTAAGATTTGGCCCTTTTGGAGTCTTATTAGGCAAGCACTGGACCCCCTGTTGAGATTGGACGAACTTTTTACTCCTGAGAGTTGTCTCTTAGTTATTTTCCCTCCTGGCATTCCGTGACTCCAGAACACACGCCCCTCTCCATAGTGGCGGCAGTTGCCAAATTAGTCATACTCTGACTTTGGAAGTATACCAAAATTTCTGGAGTGGCATCGAGAGAGCCTACTTGCGCTCCAGCTAGTAAAGCACATAGCCACCATGTGAAAAAGGTCACAGACCTACCGCACTACATGGGAGCTGCTTTTTACATCATTATCCTTATGGAGTACCTAAATCCTTATGAATTCCTTCTTTCCTGATGACCAGCCACCTCTACTATAAAATGACGAGAACTTGCACCTATCCCATTGATGTGTTTTCTGGAGAGTGGATCACACACAGGGTGGGGGTGATTGGGGAGGGGTGTGGTAGGGTTGGTGTGGGCATTGTTACATGTGTCAAAGGTTCCGCAGTACCTGACAGATGTCAGTTCATATGTGCTTCTTCTATCACCTGGCATTTTCCTGACTTCAGTGTACTTACAGTATGTCAGTGTATTGTTTGTTTGGTTGGAAGATTTATTCTTCTAAAACTTATTAAAGTATACTAAATTAAAAAGAAAAATGCCCACTTTCAGATCGTTGGGGGTATCAAGATATCTTGTAGTGATTGTACAAACTGCATTGTCAAGCACATTACTATCATTGTCTGTCAAAAACATGCCCACCTTCAGATTGTTAGGGTGTATCCAGATGTCTTGTAGTGCTTGCATAAAACACAAAATGTTTCCACCACTGTGGTTCCCCTGCAAGACAAGCACATTAAGTAAGTGGCAGTGTTGATGATTCAGATACAGCCCAATGGGCAGTGAAACACAGGAAGCTTTAGTTCTATTGTTCCAGATATCACTAGTAAAATGCACATAACCCCCCTCGTCTTCCGAATTGTCAGTATCAAAACATGCCAAGAAAATATGAAGCAGGATGGAATGTTTTACTTGGGCTTCATGTCATGCATGAGTATTCAAAAGCTGACATCTTCTACATGGAAAATTGCTGAAGATCAAGGGAGCTCCTCTCTACAGTGAGTTGCATAATTGTTACAGAACTTAGGTGAATATGTGGCAGTTTAGGATAAGCATGTAGTGACACAGGCGTTGTAGTTTGCTCATTGCAACAAATTCAGGAGCAATGCTGGTGGGCTGTATGCTGGGCCTGACTCTGACTAGTGATGGCTGGATTGCTTGCGAAGCACAGCTGGTATCAAAGGATGCATCATTTTGCTGCTGCGGCTGCCATGGTGGCTGGATTACCTGAATAAAGGAATTCCCCACACGTCCCATCTCCAGCTCTCCCTGTTGCTGATGCTTCTGGCTCATCTGACCTACATACATAGAAACATAGAAACATAGAAGTTGATGGCAGATAAGGACCACAAGGCCCATCCAGTCTGCACATTTCTTTTTCTACCTTATGAATGTGCAATCGGCATTTGCTCTGTCAATGGCCTATCTATTCATACTCATCTGTACTGCTCCCTTGTGCCTGTCTCAAGCCTGTTTGAAGCCCTGCACTGTATTCATATCCACCACTACCTTCTGTAGGCCATTTCATGCATCCACCACCCTTTCTGTGAAAAAGAACTTCCTCACATTACCCCTTAATCGTCCTCCCTCTAATCTCATGCTGTGTCCTCTTGTTCTACTATTTTTCTTATATTGAAACATGTTAGACTCTTTCACCTTGTTAATGCCCTTAAGGTGTTTGAATGCTTCAATCGTATCACCTCTCCTCCTTTGCTCTAGGGTATACATATTGAGTTCCGTAAACCTGTCCTCATGTGTTTTCTGATGCAGTCCCTGCACCATTTTGGTTGCCCTTCTCTGGACTGCCTCAATTTAGTTAATGTCCTTGTGAAGGTGTGGCCTCCAGTACTGCACGTAATACTCTAGATGGGGCCTAACCAGTGTCTTGTAAAGAGGGATTATTACCTGCATCTTACAACTTGTGATACCCCTACTAATACATGTGAAAATCGCGACTACAGAAGCGCGACCTCAATAATAGCGAATAAAAAATAGCAAGTGCACTGATCCCGGTGAAGCACTATAGTGCCTACATCACAGCTCTTAGGCCAAGATAGCGACTGACTTACCGACCTACATTCTGCATTTCTTGTCTTGTTTACTGTATTTACACAATTACAACTGCTGCCTTAACGAGCATTTGCTCTATTTCCTGGTACCCACAATGCAGTTGCCTACTCCCACTTGATCTCACCATGATTTTTTTTTAAAGACACATGTGTGTTCTCCTTCCATTTGCCATATGACATTGCAGCATGGAGTTTGAGCTGGTCACAAGCCAAAAAGGTAAGCCATTGGCTGTTTATGGGGGCTACACTTACAGAAAGGATAAAGAGAAGGCTGAGAAAGTGTATTGGCGATGTGTAGATGCCCATAAGTACAGCTGCCTTTCCAGGTTACATACTTCTGGCAATAAGGTGTTGGCTCTTACAAAGAGTCATATGCATGTCCCTGATGCTGGTGATGTGGGGGTATAATTTTCAGTACCAGGTCTGAATCAGTACTGAATGACAAGTCTCTGCAGTTTTTAAGTAAATAAATGGAATAAGCGCTGAACAGCGTTGAACAACAAAGAGTCGCTATTCTGACGTCAGATGCTGGGCTGTGAACTTTGAAATGAAAGGAATGACATGCTACTGATTCACAAGTCTCTGCTTCCAAGAAATCAATAAATGGAATAAGCGCTGAACAGTGCTGAACTATTAAGAGTCGCTATTCTGACATCAGATGCTGTGCTATGAACTTTGAACTCATAGTGCACCTGATGGACTAAAGCAGAGACTTGTGAATCAGTAGCACACGCAGGCAGTGAGTAGATTTGAGTAGATTTCAGCAGATTTCAGCATATAGTCACCATTATTGAGCAGGCGCTAATGTTGTGTACACTGTGGCAGTTTTCTTCACTGTTATTGAACTAGCGCTGTTTTGCTGTGTCACTGATTTAGTGGTAGCCATTGTTTACTTGCTATTTTTTCAGTCGCATTTATGTAGTCGCGATTTTCACAGGATACCCTAATACATCCCAACATCCCCCTAGCCTTAGCTACTGCTTTTAGTGGTCTGCTTGGATGATTTCAGGTCATCTGTGATGATGATGCCCAAGTCTCTTTTTTCCCTTGTGACTGCCAGCAACTTCCCTCCCAACCTATAGGTGGCTTCAGGGTTTCTCTTCCCTATGTGCATGATCTTGCACTTCTTTGCGGTAAACCCCAGTTGCCACTCTTCCATCCATTTTGCCAGTTTATCCAGATCTCTTCTCATTCTGCCCACCCCATCTGGATCATTTACTCTGTTGCAGATCTTGGTGTCATCTGCAAACAGACAAACCTTACCCTCCAGTACATCTGCAATGTCACTGATGAAGATATTGAAGAGGATTGGCCCCAGGACTGATCCCTGAGATACCCCACTTGTGATTTGCATCTCTTCTGACTCTATACAGTTTACCACCACTCTCTGTTTTCTGTCTGTCAACCAGTTTGCCACTCAGTTGACCAACTTCTGACCCACCCCAAGCCTACCCAGCTTATCAATCAATCTTCTATGTGGAACAGTATCGAAAGCTTTGCTGAAGTCAAGGTAGGTCGCATCAACTGCTCCCCCTTGGTTCACCACTCTGGTTACCCAGTCAAAGAAATCTATGAGATTAGTTTGAAAGGACCTTCCTGTTGTAAACCCATGCTGTCTTGGATCCTGTGCTCCTCTGGATTCCAGGTGTTGCACTATCCTTTCCTCAAGGAGTGCCTCCATAATCTTGCCCACTACTGAGGTAAGACTGACTGGTCTGTAGTTCCCTGCCTCATCCCTGCTGCCACTCTTGTGGAACGGGATCACATGAGACCTTCTCCAGTCTTCTGGGATCTCTCCTGTGCTCAGAGACTCACTAAACAGTTCTGATAATGGCTCTGCTAGTTCCACCCTTAGCTCCTTTAGTACCCTCGATGAGGACCCTTTCTTTTGTGAAGGGACTAGTGCACCTCCCTCCTCCCCCGTGTCCATGGTGCTGAGCTGTGGGCCTGCCCTCCCTTCTCCTCAGTAAATACTGAGCAGAAGTATCTATTTATGATAGATACTTTTACATGGTCCTCCTCCTCACACGCCCCCTTATCTCCTTTGATCTTAGCAATACCCCCTCTGGACTTTCTTCTTTCACTAATGTATCTATAGAAAGCCTTGTCGCCTTCTTTTACTGTTCGTGCTAGAGTTTCCTTGGTTTGGGCCTTTGCCTGCCTTACTGCCTTCCCTGCTTCCCTTAGGGAAGTTTGGTATGCCTCCCTATCTTCATCCCGCTGCATTCCCTTATATTTCCTGAAGGCCAGCTTTTTGGATCTGGCCTTTTCTGCTAATGTTTTTGAGAACCAAAGTGGTTTCCTTCTTCTTTTGCACTTCCCTTTCTCTCTAACACAATGGGATGTTGCTTCAAGTATTGCATCCTTAATACTTGCCCACTTTGCCTGTACTCCCTCACCTGTATTTCTTCTTGCCAGGGCTATCCTAACTCTACTGGCCATCTTATCAAAGTCAGCTCCTCTGAAGTCCCATAGTTTTGCCTTGGAATGGGATGATTTAGTTCTAGTGGCCAAATTGAACCATACCATGTGATGGTCACTGGCCCCCAGGTGACCTTCTACCTGGAGATCTGTGATCCTTTCCCTGTTTGTCAGTACTAGATCTAGGATAGTCCTGTCTCTTGTGGGTTGTACATGTTTTTTGAGGCTCTCCCCCTGCAGGGAATCCACTATGTGTCTATTTCTGGCAGATGTTCCTGCTGGTATTGACCAATCTGTACCTGGCATGTTGAAGTCTCCCATTATCAGAACCTCCCCCTTAGCTATCATGTTTTCTATATCTTCTAACAGTAATGTGTCTATGTCCTCCCCCTGGGCTGGAGGCCTGCAGACAACCCCAGTTCGTATGGCTGTCCCATTTCCTGTTTCCAGGGTGACCCACAGTTCTTCTGGCTCCTTATGTGTATTCTGAATTTCTGTAGCTTTGATATTTTCATTGACAGAAAGGGCCATGCCACCTGAGTGGGATTGGGAATGGACAAGGCTCTTAGGAGAATGCCGGTTTCCAACGTTTGGGTAGAGTGACCCCAACTGATTTCTTTACCAACGCACACAAATGGCAGCACTTAGGGAAAAAAAAGTAAGAACATATTCACATACTGTGGGTAGGAACCAGGAACTCCCGAGTCTGTGAGCACGTACTACTGTCTGTTTTTTTATCTCTCTACCACACTGATTCCAGCATGCTGTCAGAGGACTTGCAGTGTCATCTTTATAATATTCCCACACTACAAAATATCTTTATGTTTTAGCTACAGTGGCCTGGTGGTGGTGGTGGTGGGGGAGGTGGTTACAGTACTTCGGAAGGAACTGGGCAGCAAGTGTGAGGTGATTTCTTTTTCTGTCACTGTGGAATGACATGACTGTAGTTAGGTAGGCAGAACAGCAGCCACAGGTGGTACAATACTATAGGGATTATCATTTTGTGGGGGCCAGAGATGGAGCTTGTCTTTAGATCTCCCTGCTTAAAAAAACTTGCTTTCTTGCTTTTCTGTTTTCATTATCTTTTTTTAGTTTGGCCATTTCTTCCCACGAGGGCCTATACATCTCAGTATCACAACCATCACCAGAAGTCAGAGGTGCAACTGGCATTAGATTTTTATGCTTTGCTCATTATTCATCTCCCTTTTCTGCATTTCGTCCCATGCCCCTCCTACACTCCTCTCCTGCTTCTTCTGTTTCTCCCATAATATTTCTACTCTCTTCTTCTCCTTCTCCTTTCAAACTGCTTCCCTTTCATCCTTTTATATCCTCTTCTCATGCTCCTTCATCCCTAGCCCTGCCTTCATCTTGCAGGGATCATGTGCTTTTCCCAGGCCTTTTTATGCCTTCTCTTGTGCTTCCCCCTCTGCTACCACCTCAGTCTCATGTCCCTGCTCTGACAGTTCCACATTCATATCCTCATATGTGGCAATCTCCATTACAAATTATTTTGCAGTGGTGCTACTCTCATGCTTTTGTAGAATTTAGGGATTGATAAATAGTGGCATCCCCCGGGATGAAACCCACTTTTAAAGCACGCTGCAGTATGCAGCAGCAAACCTACTGAATAAAGCAATGTAATTTCAGTGGCAATTAGTCCCTTTTGTCATGCAGGACTGTGGCATTCACTTCATCCTGGCAGTATTACATTTTCCAGAATGACAAAAGGGACTAACTGCCGTTGAAATTACATTGCTTTATTCAGTAGGTCTGCTGCAGAGTGCTGCAAAATGCTGCAAAATTGAGTTTAATTCTGGGGGACGCCACTGTACCTCATCTTGCCCCCTACTCCCACGAACACCTTTTCCTCTGGTGAATGGTTAATAGCAGTGTCCATGCTAGACCCAGATTAAAGTGTCACCTTCCTCATGTGATGAATGACCAGCAGCACTGGGATGTCTGGTGCTACTGCTGATGCATGATTTAGGGGCCTGGGGGACATAATACATTGGTTTAACGTGAACTGGAAATTATCAGTGACACCCATGCAGAGGTGGCCATGATGACAGTTGTTCTGCTGTTTATACTTGATTGATGGGGGAGGGCTTGACTTTTTTTTCAGGATAGATCACTTATATCCTGGGTACAGGAACTGGAACTGAAAGCACTTAATGGATAGATAGGGGGAGCAGTGTGATCCTAGATTGGTCTGGGTTGTTTCTTCACTAGATGCACTGGATGATTGTCTGGTTGGGTACCCGTGATTAGGGTGCTGGGGAAAGGGCATCAACAATAATGGCGACCCACTCCCCAGCACATCCCTGGAGGGCTAGGGTAGGGTAGGGCAGCCGGATGGGGGGGTTGGCGAATATAGCGATGGGATGTATACGCATGCATGCGGGGGGGAGTGGGCATGCACAGTGAGGGGTGGGAGGAGATGTGATGGGTTGTGCCGCAGTCGGTTGCCGAACTGACCCCATAGCATGGTGGGTGGGTTGCCAGTGGTGATTGGCAGGGTACAGGGTTTGGGTCTGGGAGCTGGCGTTTTTGTGTGCCTGCCCAAACCTTTTATTTTTTACTGTTTTCACACACACCCCTGACATGCACCCTCTGGAGTTTAAATTCTTGTAGTGGGGGTGTAGCCCCCCACATAAAACAGTAAAGTAAGTCCCTGGCACCTTTGTGCTGTGTGCCAGGGTGTCAGAGTGCCGAAAGACATTTTCAGCACTCTGACTTCTTGATAACGGTGATCACCTTTAGGCTTTCGCCGTTATCACATAGATCCATCTAGGAAGGCTGCTTGCAATGAACTGGAACCAGTGGACATCTGAGAACAAATTAACCTTGGTTTCTTTGGTCACATTTTCATGTGCCCTGCCCATAGTTCTTACAGCCTCATGACTATGACTCCCAGTTCCTGTTCCACCTTGATCAGCTCCTTCACCTCCACTGCTTGCAGAACTTGCACATGGTGGAGCTGGCATTCTGAAATCTTTATTAGCTCCACTCTCCCCCTGCATACATTTCTCCTCCTTCTGTTCCTCATGATTTCTACATGTGACAACAGCACACACATGCCAAATGATGACATGGTGTAGCTGCCACTGGATGCTTGCCTATAATGACTCATGCTGTGCAGAGTGTTTTCATTTGTGTGTGAAGTCCTAGTGTGCCCTTCCCTCTGTCTACTATTAGGAGTTATTTCTAAATCTGCCTGCTAGCTTTATGGTAGTTTTATGACCTCACAAAAGCCTTTGATTCTGTTAACTACAGTATCCTAATCGACAAACTCTGACCCCCCACCTCTTGCTGAGTCCAGGGGAGAGGTAGTAGGGGGGTCAGTTCTTGCTTTACCTCGACCGGTGGGCCACAATCACTACCGATGCATGGGTCCTCCAGTTGATGGAGCGGGATCATGTGCTGGAATTCCTGCAGAATCCCCCGGACAATCCTCCGGTCCAAACAACTTACTCCTCCTCCCATGCTGAGCTCATTCAGGAAGAGGTACAGTCCTACTGGACAAGAAGGCAATAGAACCCATTTCAGCCCCACAGTGGGGGAAAGGGTTCTACTCCCATTTCTTCTTGGTTCCCAAGAAGACAGGGGATCTTCGCCCAATTCTTGACCTGAGTCTCTTGAGCAATTACAGTGCAAGAGGTTTATGATGATCACCTTGCCGGGTATTCTTCCCATGTTGCACCAAGGAGACTGACTTTGCTCCCTGGACATGCAAGATACCTACCTCCATATTGTGGTACTTCCAGCTCACAGGAGGTTCCTGAGGTTCTCCTTTCAAGGAAGGCATTATCAGTTTTGGGCCTTGCCCTTCAGCCTTTCCTCAGCGCCATGGGTGTTCACAAAGTGCCTAGTGGTAGTGGCAGCAACTCTAAGAAAGCAGGGACATTGTGTTTATCCCTACCTTGACATCTGGCTTCTGACTGCCAACACAAGGGATTGGCTTCTGGATGCTTTAGAGGATACTTTTGGTCTGTTCAGCTCCCTGGGGATCACCCTAAACATGGCTAAGTCATCCCTAAAGCCATGTCAGAGCTTATAATACATAGGGGCAATCCTGGACACAGAGCAAGGGAAGGCCTTCCTCCCACTGGACAGGGCAGTATGCCTTCACTCTTTGGCCCACAAAGTTGCAGCTACTCAACAGGTCCCAGCTCAGACCATGCTCCAGCTCCTAGGCCATATGGCTGCGGCCATAGTGACCATTCCCTCAGTATGCTTGTTTATGAGGGTCCCTCAGTGGACCCTCAGAGTGCAGTAGGATCAGAGGGAGGACAATCTCCAACAGCCGGTCTTGATCTGCAGAGCAGTGGTACAGACTCCCTCTTGGTGGTTCTCTCCCCAGAATCTGGAGTCCAAAGACCCCTTTCAGAGAGAAGCCCCTTCACAGATTCTCACAACTGATGCTTCGGGCCTGGGTTGGAGGGCTTATTTTCAAAATCATCAGATGCAGGGTGCATGGTCTTCTCTTTAACTGACCCTCTATATCAATATTCTGGAGATGAGGGCAGTTCTGTATGTTTTACAAGCATTTCTCCCAGACCTCTGTCCACGTCCTCTGTTGGTACAGATGAACAACATGTCAGTTGCTTATTAAATTAACAAGCAGTAGGAACTCACTCCTACCTCCTCGGTCAGGGGGCTATGAGAGTGTGGTTCTGGGCTCTAGACCATGGCCTGTTGCTCACCGCAGTTCATGTTCCAGGGGTCCTAAATGCCTTGGCTGACACCTTAAGCCAGTCTGAGGCTCATGAATGGGAACTCCTGCAGTCTGTAGTGGACGACCTCTTTCAAAGATGGAATCATCCAGAGCTGGACCTCTTCACGTCCCCATGCAATGCAAAACTGCCCAGTTTCTGCTCGCTCGATCACGGGCCTGGTGTTTTCTGGTGAGACGCATTGTCCCTCTGCTGGACAGGGAGGTTTCTGTATGCTTTTTCTCCCTTTCTTCTTCTGCAGAGTTCTACTCAAACTCCAAGTGGAAGGAGCAGAGATGATCCTCATAGCCATTTTGGCCTTGCGAGATATGGTTCCTGCTACTTCAGCAGTTGGCGGTGCAACCTCCAATTCCCCTGCCCTTGTCCTCCCGCTTACTGTCACAAGAGCAGGACAGGCTGATTCACCCAGACCTCCATTCCCTACATCTGCAAGCCTGGCACCTGCAGATATAGCCACTTCCCATTTTGGAGTTTCTCCCAGAGTGACCGAGGTCTTGGTGGCAGCCAGAAAACCTTCTACTAGGGCTACCTATGCCATGAAGTGGAAACGCTTTTCCTTTTGGGCTTCCAGTCAGGGTCTGGACCCTCTCCTGTGTCCTCTGAATGCTGTCTTCAAGTACCCCCTTTCCCTGTCAGACACGGGCCTCTGTTATTTTTCCATCAAGGTGCACCTTTCTGCAATCTCTGCCTATCATGCATCGCTGGATGGCAAATACGTTGCCCAGATGGATCTGGCCCAAACATTTTTTAAGGGAATTCTTCATCTTAAACCTCCAATTAGGGACCCCATCCCTCATTGGGATCTTTTGTTTTTGTTAGAGAAGCTTACATTGCCTCCCTTTGAGCCAATCATGGATTGTGAGCTGCACTTTCTGTCGTGGAAAGCATTGCTTTTAGTTGCTATTACTTCAGCTCAGAGGATTTCTAAGCTACAGGCTCTGATGGCTAAAGAGCCTTAGTTAACTTTCCACAAGGACAGGGTGTCCTTGAGGACTAATCCTAACTTCTTACTCAAGGTGGTGTCTCAGTTTACCCTTAATCAGAACACCAGCCTTCTGGTTTATTATCCAGAGTATGCACTCTTCTTCACACTCTGGACATACACAGAGTGCTTAGGTACTACATTAGCCGCACTTGAACTTCCAGAAAGTCCGACCAGCTTTTCATTTCATTTGCCCCAAGAACCCTGGGGGTGCCTGTGGTAAAACAGACTCTGTCCAGATGTCTGGTTCATTGCATCACCTTCTGCTACAACAAATACAACAAGACCTTACCAGGCTTGATTAAGGGTCATTCCACCAAGGGGATTTCTGCCTCCTTTCATGCACTTTAAAAATGTTTCTTCTGCAGCAGATACCTGCAGCAGCTACTCTGGGGCTCGTTCACACCTTTGTGAAGCACTACAGCCTGGACGATGCTTCCCATCAGAGAGCTGGGTTTGGTTTGGCAGTGCTTCTGGGCCTTTTGTCTTGAAGCCTCCCACTACCGAAGTCTCCACCTCCCAGCCTGTTCGGGATCCAATAAGTACTGCTTGGCACTCAGATGTTATGGTGTAGTGTGCTGCAAGAGCTCCCACTTGAAGTAAGACAGTACAGTTACGTAAAAACTTACCGTAACAGTAGATCTTCGAGAGGAGCTCTTGCAGCAGGCGTGGTTTCCCTCCCTTCTTTCCCCTGGTCCTTTTCTCCTTTTTTGCTTACCCTTGCCTCAGTTCTCTATTGTTTGTTAGCTGTGTCTCCAGCAGGAGAACTGGGGTGTGGCCGGGGACTGCCCCTTTTATACTATTGACGGACGTCGGAGGTGATCCACTGTCAGGGGGTGGTCCCTGCTGGGTATTGCTAGCTAGAATTTTTCTGTGGGGTCCTAGTGCCTGACAGCATAGTCCTTATAGTATAGCCTGCTGCAAGAGCTCCTCTTGAAGATCTACTGTTACGGTAAGTTCTTACATAACTGTACTTTTTGTCAGCAGAGAAGGGCCTCATGGCTCATCCAGTCTGCACTGCCCTAAATAATTCTAGGTTACATGAGTTCTGTTGGTTGTTGGCCATATATAAACTAGAAGATAAACAGAGAGAAAGTAAAATAATCTCTGAAGGAGCAAGATACAGTTCTATAAATTTAAGAAAGGGGGCTCTGAGGGCCACATTGGGAACCAGAGAGAAAGCACAATGCTTCCACTGAATGTACTAGGAACAAATTAATATTTAAAATAAAGAATAGAGTAGGATATAGCCAATAAGGAGGTACCTCAGAAGTGATATCAAGCTTACTCATGTGTCAGCTGAAATCTGGCAACTATAGACTCCTGTTTGAATGGAGATAAGAACAAGAAAAATGGGATAGAAGAAAAAGTGTGAATTAATTGTAAGCCCTTTCTGGGCAGCATGGGGGGGGGACAACACTGGACTTTGATTGCAGGTTAATAATATATGGCCACCAGCACCTCTGTAAAGCACAATTACTGCAGTCAAAATTGTGGTCTTTCTCCTAGTAACTTGTCCCCAAATTGGTGATTACGAACATACAAACATACAAAATTGCCAGCAGATACAGGCCATTCAGTCTGTCTAGTCTGCTCGAGTGTGTAGCACTTCAGTCCCTTAGACTGCAGCTGCCCCACCATATGCCCTCCCCTCCTTCTCCCATCTCATCCCGGTATGTACATTTCCCTTGAATCTGTCCCACCCCCTCTTGAAGCCCCCAACACTCTGCAGTGATACAACTTCCTCTGGCAGAGCGTTCCATCCTGCCACCACCCTTTCTGTGAAAAAGTGCCTCCTCAGTTCCCTCTTGAACCTGCCCGTTTCCAACTTCATAGAGTGTCCCCTGATTTCCCTTCCGCCCTTCAGATTGAACATATCCCTGGTGTCCACTCTGTTCAAACTCTTCAGGTACTTGAAGGTCTCAATCATATCCCCCTCTCTCCCTTCTTTCCTCCAGGATATACATATTGTGCTCTCTCAGTCTCTCCTCATATGGTCAGTCCCCCAACCCCAAGATTACTTTTGTTGCCCTCTGCTTTACCCCCTCCACTAGTTTGATGTCCCTTTTCAAGTAGGGGCACCAGAATTGCATGCAGTACTCTAGGTGCGGTCTCACCAGGGACCTGTACAGGGACATTATGACCTCCCCACTCCTAGAAGTAATCCCCCTTGCTATGCACCCTAGCATCCTGTTTGCCTTCTCTGCTGCCTTCTTGCACTGAGCAGAGTGGTTCATCTCCCCGTTTACTGGCACTCCCAGATCCTTCTCCTCCTTGGATTTTGTTAACGGGACACCAGCAACCAGTAATTGTGTACTGGGTTTTTGCCTCCTAAATGCATCACTTTGCTCTTCTTGTCATTGAAACCAAGTTGCTGAGTGTGAGACCATTCCTCCAGTTTTGCCAAATCCTCCTGAAGTACTTTTGCTCCCTCCCCCATCTACCTCCGCGCAAATCTTTGCATCATCTGCAAAGAGACTTATCTTGCTTTTAATCCCTACTGCAATGTTGGCTATGAAAATGTTAAACAGAACTGATCCCAGCACTGAGCCCTGTGTTACACCACTTGTTACTGCCCTGGGTTCAAATGCGCCCCCCCACTACTACCTTCTGCTGTATTCCCTGCAACCAGTTCTCGACCCATCTGACCAGTTTCTTCCCTGCTCCCAGACTCTTCAACTTGCAGGTCAGCCCATCATGTGGCACCGAGTCAAAGGCCTTGCTGAAATCCAGGTAGAGGACATCCACCGCATGTCTCCAGTTCAGTGCCCTCATAACCCAGTCGAAAAATCAACCAAGTTCGTCTGGCAGGATCTGCCCGAGACAAACCTATGCTGCCTGCTATCCTGGAGATCGTCATTCTCAAGAAATTGCTTCAGTCTTTCCTTGAGGATTATCTCCATCAGTTTTCCCACAATTGCAGTAAGGCTCACCGGTCTGTAGTTCCCCGGTTCATCCTTGGGCCCACTATTATGGAGAGGTACCACATGTGCTTCCCTCCAGTCCCTGGGCATGCACCCTGAGTTCAGAGACGTATTAAACAGGTCCATCAATGGCCTTGCCAGGACCTCTGCCAACCCTTTCGGCACCCTTGGGTGGACTCCATCTGGGCCAGTGCCTTGTCTACCTTCAGAGACTTTAAGGCCCTCCCTCACCCTTTCCACTGTGATTTCCCCATATGTGGTTGCTTCTCCCCCACCCTCTCCCACCTCACTCTTTCTCTCAGGTATGGGCCCATCCCTCTCCTTGTTGAAGACTGAACAGAAGTATTTATTAAGTACTTCTGCCTGCTCTGCCCTCTTTTCTACATACCCGCTTCCCCTCCTGATCCTAACAATTTGATCATTGCTCTTCCTCTTCTCTCTGATATATCTGAAGACATTATTTTCTCCTTCTTTGATCCCCTGTGCTAACCTTTGTTCCCTAGCCACCTTTGCTGCCTTTACCACTCTGCTCACTTCTCTGGATTTCTTCACATATTCTTCTATGTCTTCTGCCCTGTTGGATCTCTTGTACATCCAAAATGGATTCCTCTTTTCCCTCACCTTCTCTACAACCTCTCTACTCATCCAACTTGTTTTTTTGGTCCTGGCTGTCTTGCTCTGGCTCTTGACACAAGTTTTAGTGGCTTCAGAGACTGCCCATTTTTGTTCTGTGTCCATTTCTGGGAGATGCTTGCCATATGACTTTCCAGTATGTGTCCCATCCTGCCAAAGTCTGCCCTTTTGAAGTCCAGCACCTAGTTTTTGTAGTGGCTACTTCCTTACCCAGATTGATTTAGAACCACACTGTGCAGTGGTCACTGCTTGCCAGAGGTTCCTCCACCCTTGCATTCCTAACCTGTTTCCCTTCTCCCAGTATCAGGTCTAGTATATCCCCCTCCCTCATTGGCTCCATTACACTCTGGGTAAGGAAGCCATCCTGGAATGCTTCCAGGAGGATCAGCTCCCTGGAACAAGTGGTTGCTGGGATACTCCAATCCACCCCTGGTAGATTAAAGTCCCCCACCTCCACTGTGCTCCCTTTGCCACTATGCCTCCTTATCTGCTCCTCAATTCCCTATCAATGTCCTCCTTCTGGGCCGGAGGTCTATAAACAACCCCAAGACAGATATTTGCCCCTTTCTGTCTGTGTAGTTGCAGACAGATTACTTCTGACCTGCCCTCCTCCCCTTCCTCTCTACTACATCTGATCCCTTCCCTTACATAAATGGCAACCCCCCCCCCAGCCTTACCTTGATCTCTATCCCTCCAGAATAGTTTATACCCTGGGATGGTTGGGTCCCAGTCATGGTATCTGGTTGCCCACATCTCAGTAATGGCAGCTATGTCCACCTCCCCCTCTACCATCAATGCCTGCAACTCTGCCAACTTGTTCCCCGGGCTCCTAGCATTTAGCGAAACCATTCTCCATGCTGCTCCTATCCCTCCTGCTTCCTTACCCTTCAATCTAACCCCTATTTCACCTAAGGTCCTAGCTATCCCTATGGGACCCCCTCTCCTGGTGATTGCCAGCTCCAATGCCTCCTCTCTATCTAGTTTAAATGATACCTCTCATTGATGAAATCCCCAGCTTCTGCTTCAAAACCTGTGACCCTGCCCTGCTGAGGTGTAACCTATCCCTTACATAAAGATCTGTGTTATCCCATGTGCTACCCCAGTCTTCTACCAATCCAGCCAATTCAGGTGATTCCTGGTAGTTAAGTATATATATATATTTAAAGAAGAAAGCTCTTAGGGTTGTATTGTGACCCCCCCCAAAAAAAAAATAGAAGACATCATCTCACTAGGAGCAAATTTATTTCTGAGTTTATGAGCAAGGTTGCCCTCCTAAGTTACTGATGTAAAACTGATTTGTCTAACTTGCGAATTTATCAATTAGGGCCCGGTGAAATTAGCAAATTCTGATTTTGCAGAACTTTCATGAAATTCTACAAAAGATTTGAAATTATTTTGGTGAATTTAGCAAATTCTGATTTTGCAGAATTTTCATGAAATTCTGCAAAAGTTTCTGAAATTCTTTAGTTGGTCATAACTTGGTTAGTCAAAGCTAGAAATCAAAGGTTTGGTATGTATGCTATTTGAAAGAGGCCCTAAAAGTAAATCAAGTTTCATGTCATTTGGATGAAGGGTAGGAAAGTAATAGGGGCTCAAAATCTGGCAATTTAATATCCATGTGAAAAGTTCTGAAAATATTTCTATGCTTACAGCTTTGCGACCTTTGAGCTAGATAACTGAAAAATTATATGCATACCTTCTTAGAATAGTCTTAGAAACTGCTAAACAGAGATGTTGCTGGTTATGTAAATTGTAAGTTACAAGACTTCACAATTTCATAATTTAATTACTTGCTAAGTTGAGTGAACTTTTTAAAAATATATGTATATTTATAGCTCCACCAGGAAAGTGCTTGCTACGGGCATCCCGTCGGGACTGGCGCATCTCCTCCCTAAACTGGACGTCAACCCCTACCAGCTCAGGTCACAGACCTCTGAGCTGCTTAAAGTCCCCCCTACTCGGACCCTTATGGGGGATCGCGACTATGCCGCATTTGGGCCAAGGCTCTGGAACTCTATTCCGGACCATGTTCGCTCGGCCCCTTCCCTTGGGACCTTTCGCACCTCCCTATGGTCCCACTTAAAACAAACATCAAGATGTGACTGCTCTTAGCCTCTGTAATGTAACACTGTCTGCTCTTAGCCTTTGTAATGTAAACTCAGCAGTCCACTATTGTCTATTCTAGGTCTATGATGGTCTATGAAATATGTACTTAGCAATTCTCTAATGTCTATCTATGTCCTGTAACAATTTGTACAATGTGTGGCAGTATCTCTGCCTTTATACAAGCGTTATAGCTGTTTTTTACTGTATCAGGCTGTTTCTCCAATGTTGCCATGTATATATACTGTATGTTTGTGCTCTCCCGGGTCGTTCCTGAAAATAGGCATACTACTTGTCTAGTGTACTTACCCGGTAAACAAAAGCTAAATAAATAAATAAATTTATAGCTCCACTGCTATTGTAGGTATACACTCAACATTTGGCATGCATAACCAATGTAAATATGTCCTGGAATCTGATTGAGCTGGATAAATGTGGTTTACTGGGTTGCAATTTATTGAGGATACTATATAGATTACTAATTGGCAAAATGTGATCACAAATTCATGAACACATAATAGGTAATTCCACTGGAATGCCACTTGTGGAATTTAACTTTCACAAAGCACTTATCACCACTGAATCACCTTACCTGCTCTAGCATTATAGCCCTGCAATGCCTCTCCAATGCTCCTGTGACAGTGATGGCCAGCATCATGCTCCATCATGATTAGTTTATGTAACTTTATTGAGGAAAATAAATCAATAACTAGCAGAGCTATTAGTTGATCATTCAACCTTTGACAGCATGAATCATTTTTTACGTTCGCTTGCGTGCATGTACAAGGAACGTCTTGCAACAGTACTACTTTTGGAGGTGTGTGACCCTCCTCACCAATGTAGTGCTCAGTGTAGCAGGCATGACCTTAGGGGAACAATACATGCCGAGCTGCGTATGACAGCAGTTTGGCTGTGTTGGTCTTCACTTCTAACAAAAGGTCCGCTGCAATCATCGGTTGTAGCATGTATGCAGTTTGCATACCGATCAGCCGAACTGCTGCCATGCACAGCTTGGCATTAAATAACCCTCCCACTTCCTCCCTCTGCTAATGTCCCCCCCTTCCTCATTAGTGTTCACCCTGCCCAACCTTGTGTGCCGAGGGGGTGCCCAATCCCCCTTGGCTCATGCGCCTCTTCTCAGTGCACTGTGTGGCCAACGAGGGTACCCAATCCCCTGTCAGCTGTAGCTCCCCCCCAACAAACAACCAGTTGGCATGCTGGGAGCTCACCCCAGTGTGCTAATGCCTCCCCCCCATGCACACTGTATGGCCAGCAGGGGTGCCCAATCCCCGCCAGCTCCAGCCCCCCTCCCAACAAACACATAGATGTCACACTGGGAGCACACCCCAGCATGCCAAAAGCAGAATCCCCACCGGCGCCAGCACCCCCCACCCCAACAAACACATAGGTGGCATGCTGGGAGCCCACCCCAGCGTGCCAAATGCGCCCATTTCTTTTGTTTTTTTAACATGCCCCATGAAAAAAGAAAATGGTCCCTCAGTGAGTCCCTGCCCGCCGCCAACCCATGCCCACCCTCTGTGCACCCACCTCCCCACACACACCCTCACTCCATACTTACCTCTGGAGCCCAGCGTGATGATCTTTGGTGGACCAGGAACACGTCTGCACTCTTCAAAGCCAACCGCGAACTGAGGAAATGCTGGTAAGCTGTATAATGGCAAAAATAGGGTTTTCACAACTTAGGTGGTTATCTCGGCCATTTTTTGTCTTTTGACACCAAATTTTCAACATGGGGTTCTTGACACCCCTTCTCATGAATTCAGTCACTGTCATGGTGTTATTCGGTCTCGAAAGGTGATTTTGCGGTCACTGAGTGGAATCACCTTTCGGGACTGATTAATGAAACGTCAGTGCTGGTGTTCATGAGGTGGCCTCTCAAAAAGCCTATGTTACAAATTTGGTGAAAAAATTCCAAAAAAATGACTGTGTTACAAGCGTGCATTGTGTAATTTCCATGCACACTTGAATGTTCATGATTTTGTAATATTTTCACTCCAGATTTTCAACATAGGCATATTTCCACACCTCCTTATGAACAGTGTAGCTGTCATGTTTCACATCCTGGTCAAAATGTGTTTTCGAGCTTCCGGCACAAAATAGCATGGTTGCTACTGGAAATCAGTGTTCACTACAGAGTAAGACAATTGCCATGACACTGTTCATGAGCAGAGGTCCTAAAATGCCTATGTTGAAAATTTGGTGACAAAAGTCCATAACGTGGCTGTGTTACGAGTGTGCATTGCTCAGTTTCTACGCGAACTCATAAGTTTGTGAATTTGTAATATTTTTCACTCCAGATTTTCCACATTGGCATTTACCTACATCTTCTTATGAGCAGTACAGCTGTCATTTTCCACATCCTGGCCGAAATGTATTTTCACAACTCCGGCGTAGAATAGCACGGTCGCTGTGGTACATCATGTTTGGTACAGAGTAAGAAAATCACAGTGGCACTTTCATGAGGAGACATTCTAAAATGCCTATGTTGAAAATTTGGTGCAAAAATTCTGAAAAATGACTGTTTAATGAGTGTGCATTGTGCAGTTTCCACGTGCACTCGCACCTTTGCGATTTTGTAATATTTCTCACTCCAGATTTTCAACATTTGCATTTCCCCATTCCTCTTTATGAACAGTACAGCTGTCATTTTTCACAACCTGGCCAAAATGTGTTTTCTCTCTTCTGGTGCAGAATTGCGTGGTCGCTGTGGGAAATCAGTGTTCGCTGCACAGTAAGAAAATCATAATGACACTGTTCATGACCAGAGGTGACAAAATGCCTGTGTTTAAACGTTGGTGAAATACTTCCACTGAATGACTGTGTTACAAGCGCGGGTTGTGCAGTTTCCACACAGGCTCGTACCCTTGAGCACAACCAGGGCGTTAGGGTTCCTAACACAGATACTTAAGAAATATGATGGTGAAATGCTAATCTGATGCAAGAGGAATTGCAGAGAGGTACTCTATTGGGATATGGATGCTGAAGGGACACGGATACAACTTGGGGGGCTGCATAAATGCCAAACACCAATGCACATACCTGCTAGCGAATGTTCAGCATTGACAAATGCTTGTTTATCAGTGCTATGTAAAACAGTGTTTGGAAGATAGATTAACTAAATAGCTCCAACCTCCTAAAAAACAAAAGTGTAAATGAAAATTACAAAATGTTCTTGACCCCAAGTTTTAGGTATGAGGGGAGTCCTTCTTCCATTTTCCATTCTGTGGGATAAACAAAACTTGTGTCATTCCTTTACTAACATTCATAAAATACTGCATATATTTCTGATGTATTGAGATTATGAAATACACCAATCTCTAGCCACATCAGTTATGAGCATAAGGCATATCATGAAACCTCAATCACTAACATTAGACAACTTAAAATGAGACAGGTCTCTGTCCCAGCAATGAAGTGATCCTTATGTGATGTGACCGACAATTAGAGTGCATCCTTGTGTTGTTTGGTTTTCAAATGACATCTTTTGCATTTTCTAAAGCAATGAGTGATGATTTTAGTCTCATGACCAAGTTAATGTGAAGACATTGGCCACTTAACACACATGCTCCAGTTTACAGTTCAAAATCCTGGACCATTATTCGGATGACACTATAACAAATTCAAAAGGCCGTTGTCCAACGCTGGAAGAACTATGGTCTTCTCCAGAAAGCATGTGCATGAAGTGGAGGAGGGGCAACAAAAGATGAGTCTGAAAGGGGAACAGCCGAATAAGAAAATCAGAAAGATAACAGTAATCCATCATGACTAAAGATATCCAGATACTTCTGTCACAATGGCCTACATTGTAACTAGTTTTAAAGCTTGGCATCACTTGGTGTCACTGCTTTCAAACAGTAAACATATGCATTGTTATCTACAGGGTTGTTACATAGTCGGCAGGTGGCATTGTACAGAAACAATGCTGCATATGCATGTGCTTCCACAAGTCATTAAATCAGTGAGCTCTAGTAGTTAGCTGGCATATTGCAAGAGTACAGGCTAGTGCACAGTGATGTCCATGACTATTCCTTATGGTCTGTCACTCAAGATAGTGACCAGACACTTGGCACCTCTATACTTTTACTATGGAACCTCCTATGAATACTACCTTACTGCAGCTTTACCTTTCTATATCATGGCAACCCAAGTGTGTGACTGGACAAAATCTATGGACGTGGCTTCAACAAAAGTATCACAGCATTCCAAAATTTCACAACAGCTCATGATATTCAGCTTCAATTACTTTTGTTATTTTGAAATGTTTGACTGGTTATAACTTGGATGGCCTTTGAACAAGAGGTAAGAGAGTTGACACACACAGACCCTTTCTTTTCCATACTGGTTTTTCAACTGGCCAACAGCTCGTCCCTCCAGGATTTACCCTGTTTACAGGGATGTACCCCAATCAGGCTGAATCCAGCCAACATTCAGCTGGCTAAGGGGGGTTTTCTCCCTCATTTTTCCCTCCTACCTCCCCTGGTGTGCACAGTGCCTCTGTCAGCCTTTCACAGCCACATCTTTCCCTGCAGCAGAAATAAATTCCCTGGCCTAACTGCACTGTGTTAGTGGAACCAGCTGCCAACCCTCCCAACCAAGATGTACTGCTGAGCAGCAGCTGTCTCTGCTATGGTCTGCTTCCTGATATGACTTCCCAGGCTCGCTTCCAAATCTGAGTTATCGGCATGGCAGCGTGATGCTCTGCTGCTGAGCCATTGGATTGGCCTCAAAGTCCAATATTTAAGGTCAATGAAACTAACTAATTTGGTGATATTCTATTCTCTAGTATTAAAGTAATAGGGGCTTAAAATGCTGCAGTTTATACAATTGTACAAATGTAATTTTAAAATTTCTGAAATTTGGAGGCTTATAAGTCAGTCACCCATGAAGATAGAGGCTTGAAAATGGATACACTTATATATGGATCTTTGGTAGAGGTTTCATATCAAATGAGGTACAATGTGAACAAATACTTTTTAAATTATATGGAAATAACTGAAATCAAAATTCTGGCAAATTCTTGTGAAATTTTCATGGAAATTTCATGACGTTTGCCAGAATTTTGCCAGCAGAAGAAAAATTTTTCCCAGCCCCATTTATCATCTTACTCTTTGTGTTCCTAACAATGTATCATCCTTGTATGTTCCTATACTACCCTATATGTTTCTGTGTGTAACTATGTGTTGCCTCTGAAAAAGAGACTTTTTCTCCGGTGGGCCCACATGGTTACCAAACACTGATACATAAATAAATATTTAAAATGTATGTTACAGTAGGACTTGCTTTATAGAGTTACCTTGGAACAGTAACCAAGCTTACCCATGTTTTATCTGAAGTCTGGCAACTAAATACACTTGTTTAACTTAGATAAAAGATATAAAACAGTGAATAGAAGCAATGGTCTGAATGAATTGCTAGACCTTTTTAGGCAGTGCTTTGGGTGGAAACCCTTAGCTTTGAGTGCAAGTTTTTATACTGTATGGCCACCAACCTGCAGCATCCCAGCAAAGTATAATATATAGAATAATATATGGGGTGGTGTGTGTTATGAGAAGTTTACACACACCCGTGGGGATAGATGCTCATAAACCCCGAAAGCGAAGCTCAAGGGGTTTATGTTAGCATCTAACCTTGAGGGTGTGTGTAAACTTTGAGTTTAAACACACTACCCCATATTTTATTTTATATAATTGCTGGGTTTCCCTTTTTCGCCTCAGCAATTATATTAAATAAAGACTTTCCAGTGTATTCTTGGGTCGCCTTTTAGTCCGGTGCTGAGATTTGCCATATTTTAACATGTTTTCTCCCCTTTTGGCAGATTTTGTGTATTTTCACTGTGGGGGGAAAAAAGAAAAGAACTTACCGCCACCTTCTTCTGGGGGTTCTGTTTCGGGTGACATGGAAGCGGCAAGTGGTTTTGACTAGTTGTGCTGCTGCGTGAGCATGCATACAGCAAGGGAAATCGTGCCCGTGTTTGCCGTTTTAAACACTCCTTTATAATGCCAAATTACACCACGGTTTCCCTATGGGAAAAAGGGGGAGCCGGTTATTATATATAGAATAAAGTATGGGGCTGTGTGTGTAATGAGAAGTTTACACACCCGGAAGGTTAGATGCTACATAAACCCCAAGAGCGAAGCTCGAGGGGTTTGTACAAAAGCATTTAACCCCAAAGGTATGTGTAAACTTCAAGTTTACACACACCACCCCATAGTTTATTTTATATAATTGCTGGGTCTCCACTTTTTCACTTCAGCAATTATACACAATAAAAAGTAGTTGCTTGGCATCCATGGTCCGGTTATTATAGTGGGTGGTCGGCAGTCACCTTTCAGTATTTGTTTAAACTTTTTTTTATTTTGAAGGCAGCTGAAAGTTTGTGGTGCTAGGTTTTGTTTTTGTTTTTAAATACAGTACTTACCACCGAGTTTGAATGGCGGTTCGTCAGTCTCCCATAGAGGTTTGGCACGTTGGTGAGGTCGGGAAGTGAGAGGAACTGCGGGAAGGGTGCATACGCAGAGTGAGAGAAAACCTGCGCATGTTTTTTATAATAAATACTCCTTTATTACAGCAAATTTCTTCACGGTTTCCCTATGGGGAAAAAGGGGAGACCCAGTAATTATAAAGGAATAATGCATGACAGGGAGTGTGTCATGTTGGGATAACATCATGCCTCAGGTGAGTGGGCACAAGGCCTATTATACAATGGCTCCTGAGTAAAAAAAAAAGTGAAAAAGAAGAAAAACTACATTTAGAAGTGGGTGTTTTGTTGTTTTTTACTATGGGTAGGTACAGTATACTTTTATGTTTTTAAATAGTGCTATTTGACAAGTTTTCCCAGTAAGTGGAGCTGCTTTTACTCTGGGGCTGTACTGTCTCCATCCCTCTATCTTCATACTGTTGGCCTGTGGAAGTGGCACATCATTCCATTCCCCCATCCCCGCATGGTTTCAGAGTCGGCAGTGCTGAATTAACAGATGAACAGATGATGTTTCAGTTTGTAGATATGGATTCCATCCTCCACTGAAGGCAGAAAATGGTGATGAGATAACTGAAGTAAGTGAAGAACAGTCTTACTCTCGCACTCACTTGCTATGGCAGTGGACAGTGTGAGGACAGTGTGAGGGACTGCTGTGCATCAGAGGGCTAACATGTAACGTGCAGTACAAATGATTTGGAGTGCATAGTTGGTACAGTTTAACGGTACATTGGATTATGATAACTGAATGTACAGTAAAACAATGTAAAAGGAAATAGGAGCAACATTAACAAGATTTGGAGAGCAAATTACAACTGTGGGTATGGAACAGCAGTAGTTAACAAAAAACTCCCTGCAGCTGGGGGTGGATCTCCCTGGACCCTTGTAGCCTCATTGCTTCTTGAAGGTCTTTCTGAAATTTTGCTAGGAACCGGCATTGCTATGAAATTTGTCACCATTGGGTCTGGACTTGCTGCCCAACACTCTGTGCTGAAACTTGGGCCTTGTAGCCCACCCTCTGGAATTTTGATTATTGTAGTGTTGTCTTCTTGGTTTAAAGGGCTTTAACTTGGGCCAAAAGGGTCAATCTGATGGCAAATATGTGTCTTTGTCTCATTCAAACTGCCTCCTGCCCGATCTGTCCTTGGAAAGGGGGTGAGCCCTTCACCGAAGAGGTTTCCCTCTTTCAACAGTAGCTTCATTAGTGTGTTCTTTGACTAATTGTCCACTTTAACCATAGGACCCGTCTAACTCTGTTCTCCAGCATGGTAACCCATGAACCGAACTTGAGGACACCTAAAGATGTATCAGTTATGTGCCTTACTGCCTGGAGGGTGTATTCTGTCAGTCCACATATGGTGACCAATCTGGGATGGAATCCACCAGGGAATCCATCCATCGTAGAAGAGCTCAGCTGGCCATGTCTGTCGACAGTAATATCCCTGATACTTCCTGAATTTTTGTAAGTGTTCTATTTTCTTGTCTACTGGGTCTTTGAGAGCAGCTGTGCCTTCTATTTGGATGGTGGTGGTGTTCTTGGAAAGTATGGAAACTGGTTGATCCACTTTAGGTGCTTTGCACCAGGCTTCCCTACTAGGTTCTGATACTGTGTATGACTTTTCGACCATGTGTTTCACTGGAAGCCTGGTTGGTTCCCGGGCATTGTACTCTTTATTGACAATGTTGCCAATTGCCTGGCAGGATGGGAAATGTGTTTTGTGGGGTGACTGCCCCACTAAGAGTAGTGGATCTATTGATGTAGATGGTTTTGGGGTCTCCTCTGAGATTCTAAGGGTGTCTCATACCATCCTGAGTAACTCTTCTATGTTCTCTCTGTGACACATTCTATTAGGCCTGTCTGATTCCTCCTCTTCAGAGTCAGATGGACTTTGGGTAGCAATGCTTTCTGGGCACGATCTGCTTCTCTTGTGGTAGGGATCGCCCGTTGGAGGGCTGGAGGCTTTTTTCTTGGTGGTGGTGTCAGAGAGTCTGCTTTAAGTTTCTCCATTTTCTATTTGAACTGATCATAACATGCATCTTCTGTGTTTCAGGAAAATCAGTAGCTAGCTACCAGATTTATTTATTTATTTTATTCAATGATTCGGAAAGACTTTTGAGCTAGAGGCTCGTTGACAAAGGTTCCATGTCATTAACAACAATTCCATCAAAGCAAAACAGTAGCAATCATCAGAATATAAGCAGAGATTCCATGAAAAAAAAAATCACAACAAGGAAGTAATTGCACACAAATTGGCAAATAAACAATGGCACCATATAAAGACTACAAGCAGGCAAGAAAATGTTTTGTAAAACCAGAATCCATATGTCAAAGTGCTTTGAGGACAGTACGAACCTATGTTTGCCAGTTTACATAATTTTAGCCTAGTACACATTTTTGTCAAGTAACACAATAGCCAACTAGACCAGAGAAAGTGCTAAAAGGGTAATACATAAGAGAGGTATTACTTAAGAGAGATGGGGACGGGAGACTGTCCTATAGGAAGATAAGGTGGGGGGGGTTGTCGAAGAGGGTAGGTGGAAGGAGGATATACAGTATGTGGAAATGAAATGGAAGGTGAATGAGGTGGAGTGAAATAGACTAGGAATAGGGCAGAGGAGGGTGGAATGGAAACCATAGACTGAGGGGGCACAGAACTGAGGAGAAGAGGGTGAGGGAGCAGGGGGTGGAGGTGCAGGAAAATGAGATGGGTGGAGGAAGATCTGGGTGAGATAAAGGGAAAGGAAGAACATGGTGACTATAATAGAGGGGTGAACAAGAGGAAGGACCTAGGTAGATTCCTACCTGGTCAGAATAGTGCTACATTTCTAGCGCTGCTCAGAAGAGTGCAGGTCTACACAGTGCTTCCATGGACAGTGACAGGGGAATAACAGTGCTGTGTAATAAGCGCTCCCCAGGTCGCTCTCCATGGTGCTACAGGAGGGCACAAGAGGATGGGAAATCAGGAGGCAGACTGAGCTGCTCCCAATGGGGTGGAGTGCTAAACCATGAGCAGCTCAGCCAGAATGGTAGTGGAGACCAGGGTCCTAATCCTGGTCTCCAAAATGTAATTTTTTACTCCGAAATCCAACTCCAACTCAGAGTTGGTTATTTTAAGTATGGGGATCCAGTTTTTGCTGCTAGCAATCAGAAACTAGACCTGCGATTGCTACCAGTGGCACTGTGTTTGTTTGCAGCATTTCTTCCTGTCACTTCTGTGATCAGTGTTGTTTGGACAGCGCTGTTATTGACAGCTGTGTCTATACAGTCACTGATCTGACCTAGTGCCGGTAGATTGGATAGGATATGAGGGGGGGAGGGGTACCTAAGAAATAATGGGGGGGATAGTGTTGATCTAAGACTAAGAGATAACTCCCTTTTATGTGCTCCCAGTGGTGTAGTTCCTGCCAGGATTTCAGTCTAGCCAGGTTCTACACTTGTGCACGTTACACAATCATATGTTCATTTGCTATTTTAACTGCATCACCTGGTCACCCAGTGTTTGTGAAAGTTTGCATCTTTATTGGGCAGAGAATGGAGGGGTCCCCCTCCCCATCATACATCCTGGTATGCCTTTTATTACATACAAATACATATTGAAATGTATGGATTTAACGCTGTGTTGTACTCTTCTCTGCTTTTGATGCTAATGGAGTTTTGTTTGTGAATGATGTATGTATTGTTTGGAAACTTCAATATAAAGTACCAACTGAAAAAAAAAGACTAAGAGATAGTTTAAGATTAGGGGGAGAGATGCTTATAGCCTGCAATCACTGCTGCATCACAATAGCTCTAAACAAAGCCTGTCGGCTCTTAAATGGCTCTGCACAGCTTACACATACATGTGACCTACATGCCCAGGCTAACTGGGTCCAGTTCACAGGTAGGCTCAGGTTCCAAACCTCACTTCTAGTAAAACAAAATGAGTCAGGGCCTTGTGCCTATGGGGGTCCAGAAGCTCCTTATCCCCTATGAAAACAGCGGTCCCACCAGAAGCTCAGATAGCACAGCCTTTAAGGTTCCTAGGTGTCACACTTCCTTAGGTCAAACAGCTTTTGCCCACTGTGCTTCCAAATGGATTAATAATCTTCCTCCTGCCATCTCCTCTATAAAAGCATTAGGCTCCTTTAAACAGGAGCTCTGAAAACATCTAATTGCTAATGCCAACTGTGACTGTTTTCCCTAGCTCCTCAATGCTGTTCTATCATGCGCCTAGGCAGCACTCTCACTTGACCACTTGGCCCATTAGTATCTTGTACTTGGTGCTCCTCACCTATACTTTATCCTAATGACACCTAGTTTCTTCCTATCCTTCCTCCCTCCTTCTCCCCTCTCTCCCTTTCTCCCTCCATTCCTCCATTTCTCCTACAATCTTTTCTTCTCCTGCTTACAGCCAGCTACCCCAAAAACTTCAACAAGGCCTCTTCAGGCTGATGTTTTCTCTACTTCTGGTGCATATGAAGCCTCTCCTTGGTTACCCTGAAAAGTTCTCCTGAGCTACCCCCAAAAACCTCGACAAGGCCTCCTTGGGCTGATATTTTCTCTACTTCTAGTGTGTATGAGGCACCTCCTGGGTTGTTGCTGTCCCTGTACAATGCACTACTTCCTGACCACACTGTATGATGCTGGCCTGTCTTGTCTTTTGGAGACCCCTCAGTCTGTGTTTTCGTCCCTCACTTAGACCACCTAACCCTCCCAACTCCACTTTGTGCTAATAGTAGCCTGTTAGACAGAGTCCATTGCTTATGTTATTCTGTATTATATTAAGACTTATAGTTATACTCTTTGTTGTTTTTCGTTACACTTACAGCTGTACTGTATAATCCTTTGTTTATTGAATCACTGTTTGTATAATTTCTGACGTGGAACCTATGTAATGAGCTTGTCCTTAAAGGTGTTAATCCACGATCACAATAAATAAATAAAAATGTTAAAAAAAATCACATTTACTGGAAGATGCAAGACTCGCATGTAGCTTTGATTTAAATGGTCCCAGCTTGGGTTCCTGCTGTGTGTCCTCCCCAAGGGAGTTTAATCAGAGTGATGCACAGAACTCATAAGACCATTGGCCTTGAGTGGTCCGTCAGAAGGGGAACTTTAAGTGGATGATTTTTCCAGCCTCTAGTGCATCTGGATGAGTCAGTTAGGTTGAGGAGGTTAGTCACACCCGGAGGAGTGAGCCCAAGTGTTTATTTTTTGGCCAGGAGGCAGACTTGGTACTCTAATCTACAATCCAAGTTGAGCCAGCCAGACTGAGCATTCAGCTCGCATGTGTGAGACAGTCTGTTCACTCTCAATACAAGCCTACAGGCCTTGTTGGGCATAGTCTTGACTTGTTTGAGGGCAGTAGGAGTTGTCGCGCCATATACCATGAAACCATAGTCGATGACTGACAGCACTGAACTTGAGAATGCAATTTTTAAAGCTTCTGTAGTAAGACAGTGTTTGTTCCTAAAAAGCAGTCCCACTTTAGCACTGGCTGCCTAGGCTATTAGGTTAATACGTTGAGAATATGATAATGTGCTGTCTAAGGTGAATCCTAAGTATTTGAAGTTATGCACCATTTTAAGGGAAGAGTTAAGATTGTTACAGATTTGAAGGTGATAGGACCTATGCTGCTTTGTGCAGAGGCAAACTTCATTGTCTTTTTGTAGTTTAAGAGTAATTTTGAGTTGATGAACCATTTTTCTACTGCTGAGAAATCAGCCTTCATCTGTCTTTCTAGTACTATTGGGTCAGAGTGTGATGAGTACATAACTGCATCATCTCCATACAATAATATTTTGTCCTGTGCGGCTAGAGGGAGGTAGTTAAGGAACAGGCTAAAGAGAAGAGGTCCAAGAATGGAGCCTTGTGGCACTCCTGTAGTAACTTGCCTATTATCAGAGAAGGTATCTTGTATTTTTACTTTTCGTACTCTCCCTGAGAGGTAGCTCCTGAGACAGGTGACTGATTCAGGGGAGAGACCCATAGAGGTTAATAGGTTCAGAAGCAGTTTGTGGTTGAAGGAGTCGAAGGCCTTGGTGAGGTCTATATAAGTAGTCCCCACCAAGAGCCCCCGGTCTACTGCATTATGAATATAACCCATGAATTCAACAAGAGTTGTGGTGGTGCTATGTTGCTTCCAGAAACTGTGCTGCTGTTGGCATTGTAGTTGGTATTCATCTAGGTAGTCCATTAATTGATTGGAAATGATTTGTTCGAACGCCTTGGAAAGATGGGGGAAGTATGGAGATAGGGTGATAATTTGCAAGGTTGGTTCTGTCCCCAGATTTGTGCATGGGAGTAACAACTACCACTTTCAAGAGATGAGGGAATTTACCTGATGTAAGTGATAAATTCAATATTTTGGTAAGGGGAACAAGAAAGGTTTTAATTTGTACCTGATATGTTGGGAGCAGACTTGGATTGCAACAAACCTCTTTGGATGCAAAAAATAAACTGGAGCTACTGGGATGGGCTAGAGGGTTGGCTCCCAGCCAACTCAAATTTGATTGGATCGGGCACCAGCCTACTGGATGGAAGGGGAATATCCCATTGGTTTTGACTTCGGAGTACTATAAAGGGTACGAGATATAACCAGAGTTGGAAGGAATAATCAACGTGGGGTCTTACTAAGCATCTATACAGGGGAAGTATGATATTTTATTTTTGTGAGACAGAATGCCTTTTTATATATCCACTTAGTTGTCTAGATAGTTTTAATTGCTTAACAATGTTTTGAGGTTGTAAAATTGTTTGAAATACAGTAGTAATGCCAAGATTCCTTTCATCTGGTAATGCTGATATTTGTGATCCTTAAGTAAAATACCTCTGATTTTGAATTTTTTTGGCTCATATGAATTACCCTGCATTTATCAGTATTAAGGATCATGCCACATTGGTCTGTCCATTTAACTGTCCAATTCAAATCCTTTTGACAGGAATCGACATTTGATGGATTATCAACTTGGAATCCCAGTTTTGAGTCTTCTGCAAACATTTGTAACCACCCTGAGATACCTTTTGCTATGTCATTGGTAAATACATTAAAGAGTATTGGGTCCAGTACTAACCACTGTGGGGCACTGCTAGTGACAGGGGAGTCAATTGACAGATGTCCTTGTAGTCTAACCCTTTGTGACCTGGACTGTATTCATTCTTTGACCCATTTTATTATAACATAATAGGCTTACAAACAATGCCCATCCTCCAGCTTCACCCTTAAAACTGCAAGCTGTGCAGGCCCCACCTCCAAATGGGTACCAGTGTGCTTTGCCCTAGTCTCTTAGGGAGCTCCCCATGTTTCAATGGGTACCCAGCCTTAGGAATGTTGCAGGCCCATTTGTAGTCATGTTGCATGTTCTAAATGGTGAATGAAACAACCTTAATTTAAAATGTTGTATTTACACTCCACAGGCCTGTTGGCTTATTTGTAATCCACCAAAGAAAAATAAATGCTGGGCTGTGTTAAGTCTCAAACTCCCAGAGCCTATGGGCAACCCTAAACCAACTATCTACAAGCCCAAACTCCCACAGTCTATGGGCAACCCTAAACCAACTATCTACATTCAGTTGAAGGACTGAGGACCTGACTGTGTACTCACACATATAGGCCTGGCAGGCCTTTACCTAGATGGTGCAGTCCTCATTGGATATATCGGCCTCTTATCTGCTATCTAAGAATCAACCTTGGCTCTCTGCATGTGAAGTATCTGTAGTCTCCCTGTTGGTTGGTCTCCAGATTATGCGGTTGGATCAGTGCTCTCTAGCTTCCCCATGTGGTCAGTTGTCTCTCTCTCAGATGATCACCTATCTTCTGCCAGTTTCTCTCTGGCAACTCACACAGGCAGGTCTTCTGACACTGCTTGACTCAGCCAAGGATCACGCACTCCAGCTTGGTGAGGTAGGTTAGGGTATGTAGGAGCTCCTGCATGGAAGAAAGGGTAGTGGTGCACCACTCGCTGATAATGAGCCATTTTGTGTCAGATTAAGCAATGAATAGTTCGGACTTCATACAAAGCTGCTGGAAGTAATGAGTTAGAAGCTCAAAATGGTGCACCACTACCCTTCCTTCCATGCAGGAGCTTCTACATACCTTAACCTTCCTCACCATGCTGGACCAACTCTCCCACCTAGCCACTAATTCCTTGGCTGCTTATTATAAATGCTGGCTCAGTTACTTCCATTTTCTTCTTCCCCAGGCTGGTGTGGGTTAAACCTCACTGCTGGCCCCTATTTCACCCTTGTTATTTTTTCCCTGGTGTCCAGTGGTTTCTGCCCACATCCAATGCCCACATGATCCAAAATATATGTTTTCCCTGGTGTATAGTGGGCCTCCCCCTGTCTGCTCCTCATCCCCGTAAAGTTGCAAGCCCTTCCCGGGTAGACAACCCTCCATGTTGATCACCAGACTGCCACTGATGTGCAGGATCACATGGTGCAAAGTATCACTCATCCCCCAACACACATCCTTGCCCCCATTCCTAAGCACTGATCCCCTGCCCCCAGCCCAATGTTGGAATTATACTTCCAGAGGTACCAGGGCCCTAACAGTTTTGCATCAGGGGCCATCTGTGGCTGTTTCAAATCGGTGCAGAACACACGCCAATGGGTCAGATGGAAGGCACACTGCATTAAACACTACTCTTTAGTTTGTGTAGCCCATGTTTTCTTAGTGAAAAATAAGCATCCAGTGTAAAGCCTTGTATGTTACATGGCTTTTAATGAATTTTCTAAAAAACTATATATTTAAGCATGGCATAACTGGGAAAAGCACACTGAGCCAAATCTCATTTCTAGGTGCGATCTGGGAGAGGTAAACAATGAGGTTCCAAGCCAAAAAGAAAAAAAGCTGCAATGCACATTTAGTTATTTATTTATATATTTAAGGGTAGGGGTGGTGGAGAACAGTGCAATCTAACAAGGTGCAATAAATACAAAACAATAACAACTGTAGAAGAAGCAAATACCAGATGAAGAGAAATACACCATTATAAGGTGCATGAAATTAAATAAATTTGCAAATGTACAAAAGCAAGAAGGAACAGTACTGTAAATTGGTGAGGGTGGATGGGGGCACAACTACACAGTGCAAATGCAGGGCAGGAGAAAGCCATGTCTGCAGGGTGGTGGTTGGTAGCTTTTGAAATGATAAATTATAAATTATACCAAGATAAAACAAAGAAAATGCAGTTGCAAATTGAGTAACATGTACTATACAGCAGCACAGACCTATGGCATTAAAATTATACAGCTAGGCTTCTTCATTTAAAATGCAGCTGCTGGCCATGTGTACTGCTTCTGGAATATATACATGCTTCCCATGAACATGTTGTATTCATGCCAATGAATTCTTGTATACTGCACTTGCTTTGCCTACACACCTGTAACCTAATCCGAAATCTGTGCACAACTTTAAAAGCTCTGTATGTACTGTACTTAAATTTCAGTATACCTGACTATGAATCCTTTGACAATAGGTACTTGCCTAAGCATTTTATATAACTGAAAACAGACCATAAAAGACAGTATCTACAACCATCCAGGGAAACTGAAGACTCCCTGTCAAAAGTGATTTCCAGGAATGATTTACTGCAATCCTGGATCTTCTCCTGGTTTTACTTTTTATGTTGTCTTGCGCACGCACAAGCAACATCTTGTGGTAGTATGAGAAATGCAGAGGTGTGTCAGTGCTGGTGAATGCAGGGCACACTTTAGTAGGTGCATCCCTCATTTCCCAATTAGCCAGCATGCTAGCACTGATGCAAGAATTATGTAAAGTGCCACCAACTTGTAAGAAATGTGCCGCTGCAATCAGAGACAAGCCTGACATGCAGCGGCGTAGATGACACACCGCCCATATGTGCCTTTCCCGGTGAAACATTTCAATAAACATGGTGGCGGCTCCTGCCACCACCACACAATCCCCATAGAAAGCCAACATCAGGGGTGCAATCCCCATGTCGGCATGTCCACCACCGCCCCCCCCACATTGTGTGGCACACTGGGAGCCCAACCCCGTGTGTCTCTGCTCACAGAAAGCCAACTGCATTGGCATGTTCCTCCCCCTGCCCCACCCCCATTGTATGGCACACTGGGAGCCCACCTCAGTGTGGCCAACATCACCCCCCTTGAAAGTCATGGAACACACTGGGAGCCCACCCCAGTGTGCCCAACATTTGTTTTGTTTCACCTGTAAAGAAAGAAAACTTCACCGTGGCGCAGTGTGTTTTTTTTTTGTATTTGTACCTGAAAAAAACAAAACAGTTTGTTGTCCACGGCACCCGCTCCCCCTACCCACACCCACCCTCTGCATACCCCACTTCCCCACATCCCCATCCCATACTTACCTCCAGAGGTCCGGCGCTCTGATCTTCAGTGGAGCGGGAGCACATCTGGACTCTTCAAAGCTGAACTGCAAAAAGAAGAAATGTCGGTAAGCTGTATAATGCCATCAATCAGGGGGTTTCAACTTAGGTGGATATCTCTGCCATTTTTTGTGAATTTGGGCTCCAAATTTTCAACATGGGGTTCTTGGACCCTACCATGCACTGTCATCTCTCATTATCTGTCCAGAAGGTGATTTCACTGTCACTGTGTGGAATCACCTTTCAGGGTTGAGTAACAAAAGACAGTGCAACTGTTCATGAGGTGGGGCCCCAAAAAACCTATGTTGCAAATTTGGTGAAAAAATTCCAAAAAATGACTGTTATGAGTGTGTGTTGTGCAGTTTCCACGCACGCTCTTAACTTCGACAATTTTTAATATTTTCACTCCTGATTTTCAACATTGCCATTTCTTCACACCTCCTTATGAATAGTACAGCTATCATTTTGCACATCCTGCTCGAAATGTGTTTTCATACATCTGGCACACAATGGCACGGTCACTGTGGGAAATCAACTTTCAGGACAGATTAACAAAATCACTGTGCCGCTGTTTATGAGCAGAGATCCCAAAATGCCTATGTTGAAAATTTGTTTAAAAAAATGCCCAAAATAATTGTGTTATGGGCATGCATTGTGCAGTTTCTATGCATGCTCGTGACTTCAATTTTTCATATTTTCACTCCAGATTTTCAACGTTGCCAATTTTTTTACACCTTCTCATGAACAGTACAGCTGTCATTTTTCACATGCTGCCCAAAATGTGTTTTCGCACCTGTGGTGTCAAATGGCTCAGTCACTGTGCAAAATCATCTTTCAGCTAACGAACTGATAGTACCACTGTTTATGAGATGGGGTCACAAAAAGCCCATGATGAAAATTTGGATTGAAAATACCAACAAATGCCAGGGGCGTTAGAGTTTTCAACCATAACGCCCCACCCTGTAGTGACTGACATGCGTCAGAGGTGTGACTTGGGATTGTCGGCTGTAATGCTCATGCCATTCCACCCCCACCCTGCAGCCAGTGACAGGCATCAAGGTGTGCCTTGGACTCTTTGGCCCCAAAGTTCACCCCATTCTCCTATGCTGCACCCATCTCGGTGTATTTCCTTATGGAATGGGGTGAACATAAATCCCGAAGACCCCAAGGCACACTGCAACACTTGTCAGTGTCTGCAGGGTAGGATGACGTGAAATGGTGTGAGCATTATGGCCGATGACCCAAAGGCACACCCCAATGCTTGTCAGTCTCTGCAGAGTGAGGGTAGGGTTGGTGTCAGTTCAATACTTCACTGCCATTCCTATTATGCATCTCTCAAACTCCTACACTACCAATGGCAATGCCAGCAAGACAACATTCGGCATTGACAAATGCTTGTTAAAATATTGACATACTGGTCCAAACTGTGACTTCTTCTGCTTATGTAACCCCCAGGGGGCACTATCCCAAGGGCTACTACCCGTGCCTGCTCCGACTGAAACAGGGTGAGGGGCCTAGATCCGTTGGCGGGTGCGTCCACCCAGAGGTCGGGGTTAGAACAGTCAAAGTTGACTTGGTCACAGCCCTCTGGGTTGCTGCAACCCCCCTTTCTTCCCACTAGTGGCCCACATAGCTCAATTACAGTGTCCTTACCATATACACTTACCCACCCCCGGCTCAAACCACTCAGCTCACTCTGGGGACCCCCTTGAAAGTAAGGTGCAGTTACACAATATTCACTGGACAGTAATTCACCATTAATACACAAACTAGCCAGTGTATCTTTGCAAAACAAGCAATCTGATTTATTTAAGGGGAGATAACAAGGACCGGGGGGAATCAAGTTGATTCGCTTACCACCACAATATATGAGTATCTACCTAGGGCTCTGTGCACAGGCCTAACCTATAAGTTACTGTCTATGGGTACCCAAGCCCTAAAGACTAGTTCCTCGATGCATCTGGTTGGGGCCCTGACACAAACAAGCATTTAATTCCTACGAAGACTAAATAGAGCCATCAAGCTCAGTCAGTGTAGCCAGCAAAGTAACCAGATGGTCTTGCCCTTACTAGGAACATTTGACAGGGAGCTACCCTGATTAAGTATTCACGACTCCAGAAAGAAGCACACTCTCACACCACTTGCAGGACTGAGCCTGTACTTTGAGCACTTCTCCACACATTTATATGCACTGCAGAGGGGTACCATACCAGGCAGCTGCTGTCCTTCTCGATACCTTCCCCGCCATACACTGGGCCCAACCGATGCAGCTTCACTCTTCCTGACAGACCGAGTGTGATTCAAGCAGATTCTGCAGTCTTCTACAGGGTGAGCCTGGTAGGTAGCCGCGCTCCTGCACGGCCTCCTCTGACCGCTTCCCAGCAGATTTAGTCCGAATTCACTGGCGTTTACCAACGCCCGACGCTGGCCTTACACGCGCTTCCCGCACAACCGTTCAAAAGGCACAGGAGCCCCTGAGCTCCTTACTTGCTCACAGCCACAATGCCTCTGCCCCTGGACAGTATGGGGCAAGCCTCTCTGTTCGGGCGCCACTCGCTCCCATTGGTAGGCTGCTGAAACCAGCCAGTGAGTTCGCCCCTCATTGGTGCAAAAAAGGCGCATGGTCCAGAACTTCACTTCCCAGAACCTCCAGCTGTATCCCCATTTGTCAGCCGGCTCCATTGAGAGTCCTGATCCTGGTTGGTTGCCAGTTACTCCATTTTAGAAACCCCCCCCGACTCTATTGGACCCTTCAGACAGTCCTGGTCCAAAATGGGGGAACACAGCACACAAAGTCCAGCTGCAAGAAAGGCAGGTTAAACAGATTACATTTCCGCAAACACATCTAAAGGCATGGGGCAAATAATTACACTCTGGGAAGTGCTCACTCTGCCCTTTCGGCGACAGCTGAAACCGGAGCGATTAGTCAGTGGCTCGAGTGGGACTCGAGCAGGAGAACACACAATCCCCCTCCCATAAACTGCGACCATGTCTGCAAGCAGACAGCTCTTAAAGAGACAGTACGGGGAGGCTCTACAAGCACTCACAGGGCCATTTAAATGGCTTTAAGCGCCGAACGCCGACCACCAGAGGGATGCTTAGACAGCTCCTAGATGGCTGTTAGAAACCCCATTGGTAGGGGGGTTACACCCTTCCTGGCCTGGAAAGAACTTGGCGTCCACATCAAGTAGTTACCCTTAAATCACTTTAAGGTGAAACTGTTTAAATTAACAGCACATTAAACTTTTGAGTGCACACATCACATAATTTACTTTTTTTCCTATACAACAGTACACATACGACAACCCCTTTCTTTTATACATCAGGTCATTACTTCCTGGCTATGACACTGTGATAAAAGGGGGGGCCCTTCCCTATCCTTTACCTGAGGGCTAACTGGGGCAGTAGCACTATACTCAGAGGGTAATACTAACAGTTGTGCATCGTCCCCCAAAATTAGCTTGGGCAATGAACTTGGAGATACATAGACCTCTTATGGATTACATTTAATGGCAGGTCCACAGGCTGACCCAGAGACTCATAACTTAACCTTATTACAGGCCGTACTTCTCGGCCAGTGCGTCTAGGGGTCTCAGTAAAATCTGCTACGGACTCTGTCTCCATTTCTGCCTCATTGAGGTTAGTGGAGAGAACCTCCACATGAGAAGAGAACCCCGTGCCCATAGTACTTTCAGGGACATGGCCCTCTATATCAGGACCCACACTACTTAGTTCAGTCAAGGGCACTTCTGGCACTGCTGGGATGCTATCAGGGCACTCAAAGTATTCTTCTTGCTCAGGCGGATCCCGAACAGGTTCCCCCCCATCACTTTCCTCTTCTAAAAAGTCAGACAGTTCAGCCAGTCCAGATAACTCAGCCAGACTCATAGATCCCACTTCTCTGGCTTTGAGGCCACTCGCTTCATCCTTGGGGAGTATGGGCTCCAGGGACAAAGCTGGGGGCTCAGACAGTCCATAAAACCCAACTTCATCCCCAGAGTGAGCTAGGGGGTTGCCCTTAAAAAGTTGACTCAGTTCATAAGAGGGGTAATACTCCACATCATGTTCACTGTCTTCAGCCACAGACGGGGGATCAATTTCAGCAGAGGGGAGAGGGGAAGGCTCCCGGGGTTTAAGTTCTGAGGAGTCAACCCCTCTGAATCTCTTTTTGGCAGCAGCTCTAGTTATAGGCCCAGAGGGAGGGGCATTAGGAGGCGTAGTCTCTATCAAAATCTGTCCAATTGGCAGCAGGTGATTTCCATGTAAAGTTTTTACATCTTTTGAATTGTTTTTGGGCCTTACTTTGTACACAGGCAGATCATCTAGTTTGCCCACTACAATGTGAGGGAGATGGTGCTATCGATCAGCAATCTTCTGTTTGCCATGCAGTCCCAGATTTCTTAGCAATACCTGATCCCCCTCCTGGAGTTCCTGTGCCTTCACCTTTTTGTCATACCTCTCTTTGTTGGCCAGGTTCCTTTTGGCAGCCATGGTTTGAGCCAGTTGGTATGCATGATTTAGCTAGGCCTTCAACTTTTGCACATACTGTAAATAATCATCAGCTCGAACCCCATCAGGAGAGACCCCAAAACACACATCTACCGGCAGTCGAGCTTCCCTTCCAAACATCAGGCGGTAGGGGGAGAATCCAGTAGCATCACTTTTGGTGCAGTTATAGGCATGTAGCAGGGTGCTAATTTATTGGCTCCATTTAGGCTTGTCTTTTGGGTGGAGAGTGCCAAGCATATCCAGCAAGGTGCGGTTGAAACCTTCAGGCTGGGGGTCCCCCTTGGGGTGGTAAGAGGTGGTTCTGAACTTTCACACTCCCTACAAGGATAGCATCTCCCTAATCAGATGGCTCTCAAAATCTCTCCCTTGATCGGAATGGATTCGCTGGGGTCCCCATAATGAACAAAGAAATTTTCCACAAGGACTTTAGCCACCGTGGTTGCCTTCTGATCCTTGGTGGGGAAAGCCTGGGCATATCGAGTGAAATGATCAGTGACCACCAATATGTTACTGATATTTTTCAGATCAGGTTCTAAGCTCAGGAAATCAATGCAGACCAACTCCATAGGGGCGCTGGTAGTGATGTTGACCATGGGGGCAGCTCTCTGAGGTAGGGCTTTTCTTTGCAAACAGCAGCCACAGGTCTTAACATACTGCTCTATGTCTGCACTCATTTTGGGCCAGTAGAATCGGGTCCGCACCAGGTCAAGAGTTCGGTCTATGCCAAGATGCCTCATGTGGTCATGCAGGGACCTCAGCACTAGTTCTCTAAAAGCGGTGGGCAGCACCAGTTGTTGTTTATCAATTTGCCCCTCTTTGTCTACAGTCTCCCGATATAACAGTTTATTGTTCAGCTTTAACTTTGGGCCTTCTTTGTATAACAGGGCAGTTCTCAAATCAGCGGACCGCAGTTGGGACACATCTCCCCTGGCTTGCAGCGCCTCTAAGACAGGTTTATCATAGGATCTCGAGACTGAGCCAGCTGGAGGCTATCATTATCGAAATGATGCAGCATACTAGTGTCTAATGCAGAAAAGTGGCAGTAAGCAGCAGGCACACAGTTCTCAGATGGACCCAAGCAATCCACCATGCAGTCCACAGTATCAGGAGTCACCTGTTCCTCCTTGTCGAATTTTTGGCAAAGGGCTCTAATGTTAGGTTCAGACAACCTGACCCAATCAGCTCGGGACACAGGCCTCTGGGAGAGAGCATCAGCATCTATATGGTTGAGGCCTGCTCTGTATTCAACAGCGTAGTTGTAGGTGGATAATGCAGAGAGCCACCTGTGACCAGTGGCATCTAGCTTGGCTGAGGTCTGAACATGCATCAAAGGATTATTATCAGTTTTCACCAGTATCTTAGCCCCATACAAATAGTCATGGAATTGATCAACAATAGCCCACTTTAGAGCCAGAAACTCTAGTTTGTGCACTGGATAATTCTTTTCAGAAGGAGTCAAACTGCGGCTGGCAAAAGCTACAGGTCTCAGACCATTCGAGTGCTCTTGGTACAATACGGCCCCCAATCCTTGCAGACTGGCATCAGTATGAAGAACATAGGGTTTAGCTGGATCAGCATAGGCCAGCACTGGGGCATGAGTAAGTTGATATATAATGTCATAGAAATCTTCCTCATGATCGGCAGTCCAGCGAGTACCAAACACATCATTGGGGCGGAAATAAGTCTTTTCAGCCCCAGATTGTGCAGCCTTCTTATATTTCTTATAGGTCGCGGGGTACCCTTGAGTGAGATTAAGCTGGGGCCGGATCACCCAAGAGTAGTCTCTAATAAATCATCGGTAGTACCCACAGAACCCCAGGAACCACTGTAGCTCCTTCAAATTTCTGGGTTGGGGCCAAGTGGTTAAAGCCTCTACTTTGCTGGGGTCAGTCTCTATGCCTTCAGTGGACGCTATGTGGCCTACACATTTCACAGAGGTTTGAAAGAATTGGCATTTGTCTATAGATAACTTAAGACCGAAATCCTCCAACCAGTCCAGGACCTTGAACAATCAACTTTCATGTTCTTCCAACGAGCTGCCAAACACTATGACATCATCTAAGTAAACCAAACACTCAAGCAAGTTCATGTCCCCCACAGCACATTCCATCAGGCGCTGAAAGGTAGCTGGGGCACCAGAAATCCCTTGAGGCATCCGGATAAACTCATAGAAGCCTAGGTGGCAAATGAACACAGTCTTCTCTTGATCCTCTGGAGCCATTGGGATCTGATAGTATCCACTGCGGAGATCTAACACAGAGAACCACTTACTGCCATTTAGACAGTCCAGAGTGTCCTGTATGTGTGGCATGGTATACTGGTCAGGGATGGTCCGCCGGTTCAGGGTACGGTAGTCCACACACATCCGAACGGCCCCATTCTTTTTCCTCACTACTACAATGGGGGAAGCATAAGGGCTCCTGGATTCTTGTATCACATCAGCAGCCAGCATCTGTTGCAGATGCCGTCTCACATTGTCTATGTCAGCAGTGGCCAGGCGCTGAGACCTCTCGCGAAAAGGCCTTTCATCATGTAGTCGAATGTGGTGTTCGGCCCCCCTGCACACATCCCACATTCCATTCTTTTAGGGAAAATACCTGGTCTCTTTGGGCAAGCTTTTCACTGATCCTTATTTTCCATTCAGCAGGCAACGGGGAGTCACCGAAATCAAACAAGTCGGGCATGACTCTGTCATCCTTCCCCAAACCCTTGATATTGGGGAGCACTGCAGTGTCTGCACAATGCACACTAGCCAGGAAGCAGCCTCTATGTACTTGAATCTCTTTGTCAGACACATTATGAACTTGAACCATCACTCTCCTGGCATAAGCATGGGCTCTAGCAGGCAAGATACTGGGTTTAACTAGCAGTCCACCAGGCAACTTTCCTTCCCCAGGCGCATCCAGCATCAATAGTTTATTCTTAACATCCTTTTTAAGCTGGACCTCCCTTTGCAAAACATACTGGGCATTTGGGGCTAGTAGCAATGGCTCTGGATCCTTCCTCCAGACAACACCCACCGGGCCTTCAGGCTCCTCCTGACTAGCCTTTCTTTGAGCCTCTTAGGCCTTCTGGATCAAAGCGGGTATCCTAAGAGCTCACCCAGTCCTGGACACTTGCTTTTCAGAACACAACTGTGCTAGTCGACCAAACATGTGGGCATTGGTCCCAATCAACAAGGGTACCCCATCATACAGTCCAGTAGAGGGGCAGACTAAGGCCAAGGTTTCCACCTGTTCGTCCACCCCAGCCACAGAAGTAGGAAACGACAACCAGATCCAGATGTACCCCAAATACGGATAAGCCTTGTCACTCAGCCCCCATACATGTAGACCATCCAAGGGTTGTAGTGGCACCTCAGATAGGTGTGTCTGATACCAGTACTAGAACATAATGGTCACCTGAGAGCCACTATCCAATACAGCTCGGGTGGGAATCCCATTCACTCGCACCAGGGCCTTCATCGAGGGCCCTACCACATCAGACCATTCGGGGTGCACAGTGTTGACAGTTGCTTGGGCATGGACCTGGGTCACAAAGCCCTTTCCAGGGGGTTGGATGTGGGCCCTGCGATGCCAGGTGATCAGCCTGCTGTTGACCTTCCTTAAATTCTCCGGCAACTGGCACTCAGTCTGAAAGTGTCCATCCTCCCCACAATGGTAACAGAACTTGGGGTCCTGGGGGTCTCTATTGGGAAGGGAATACTTTATCTGCTGGGAGCCATCCGGAGGGCGAGGGGACTCCCCCGGGCTAGGGCGTTTATTTCTAGGTAACTCTGGTTCTCCAAACCTAACAGGGTGGGTAGTGGTTTGCTTCAAGTCCCTCACCAGTTCTCGTAAATTCCTGATCTTGGCCCTCAACTCACTTTCCACTTCGGGATCAGAGGAAATGGCATGCACCTCCACCCCTCCTTGTAACTCTGGGGGTACATCAGGCCCCCCCAAAGGGTGGGTCTCATCGGGTTCGCTAGACTCAGGGGTTTGGCACAGATTCACAGCCCCCACGTAGGGTTCCCACCCCTCCTCATTAGTCTCTACTTCTCTAATCTCCCTCATCAATTGACGGTATTCAGGCGGGGCAGCGCGCCGATCATGTAACTTAAGTTTTAACAGTATCACACTGGAAAATCTAGCAGATTTTAAAACGTGTTCCAACCTGACTTGGTTCAAGGCTGGGACAGTGATCCCCCCCTTTCCATAGGCCTTCTGTAAAGCCCGTTCTACCCTAGTAACAAAGGCGGAGAGCTTTTCATTCCTCCACTGCTTAGCAGACTTGAATTTCCATAATAAGTCTTCCCCGGTTTCTGTGCTTCCAAACACTCCCTCTGAAGCAGAAAGACACTCTGCTATGGTAGCTTCCGGGCTAGTAGCCCGCAAAAACCGAATGACTTCTAAAGCCGGACCCCGCATGCTGTCCCGCAGCCTCTTTTGTTTCTCTCCCTCAGAGCATTGCCACTCCTGAACAAAAGGGGTGGCATAGTCCATCCACGCCTCCAAATCATCCTCCCCTGAAGGCACGGGCACTGTGCCAGAAAAACGTTTTAGCCTACGGTACGAATCTAGCTGTATAGAAGGAACCACTAAGGGCAGTGGGGCCAAAATAGAACTCTTGGGGGGCCCAGGGGAGGTACCGGGGGAAACTTGGTGGGTGGGATCACTGGAAAGATCCAAAGCCTGCAGTAACTCTTGGGTAGTCCTCCCCTCCACGGCCAACAATTTAAGCAGTTTATCTTTGAAGTTATTAGTCTGGGGAGACCCCCCAGGGGTAACTGACCCACTCCGGATGTGAATGACCCTCCATCCCAGTTGGGCACCCTCCGGGTAAATCACTGGGGGTACCCTCTCGGGGTCAGTGCCTACACTACATAACAGTAGCACCTGCAAAGCCTGATCGAGTAGGTCAGCCATACACCCTCTCACCTCTACCTTACCCAAACACTTAACCCGCTCCATTATGGAAATAAGGTCAGCGTTCGTGGTCCCTAGAGGTACATCTAGCAGTAACACAATTCTCTGAGAGTCCAACTCTTCAGCTTCACCCCAACCGATCAGTTTATGTACCATTGTCTTGATGGGGTCCAACTTGATTTTAGCCATGATATCCCCTTCCAGTTTTTCCTTCAATTTATTCATAGTTAGGTACTTCGTCCACTCAGCCACTAGGGGATGCTAATCCCAGTGGTGCCTCCACAATGTAACCCCCAGGAGGCACTATCCCAAGGGCTGCTACCCTTGCCTGCTCCAACTGAAACAGGGTGAGGGGCCTAGACCCTTTGGCGGGTGCCTCCACCCAGAGTTCGGGGTTAGAACAGTCGAAGTTGACTTGGTCACAGCCCTCTGGGTTGCTGCAACCCCCGTTTCTTCCCACTAGTGGCCCACACAGTTCAATTACAGTGTCCTTACCATATACACTTACCCGCCCCCGGCTCGAACCACGCAGCTCACTCCGGGGACCCCCTGGAAAGTAAGGTGCAGTTACACAATATTCACTGGACAGTAATTCACCATTAATACACAAACTAGCCAGTGTACCTTTGCAAAACAAGCAATCTGATTTATTTAAGGGGAGATAACAAGGACCAGGGGGGAATCAAGTTGATTGGCTTACCACCACAATATATGAGTATCTACCTAGGGCTCTGTGCACAGGCCTAACCTATAAGTTACTGTCTATGGGTACCCAAGCCCTAAAGACTAGTTCCTCAATGCAGCTGGTTGGGGCCCTGACACAAACGGGCATTTAATTCCTACGAAGACTAAATAGAGCCATCAGGTTCAGTCAGTGTAGCCAGCAAAGTAACCAGATGGTCTTGCCCTTACTAGGAACATTTGACAGGGAGCTACCCTGATTTAGTACTCACGACTCCAGAAAGAAGCACACTCTCACACCACTTGAGGACTGAGCCTGTACTTTGAGCACTTCTCCACACATTTATATGCACTGCAGAGGGGTACCATACCAGGCAGCTGCTGTCCTTCTCGATACCTTCCCGCCATACGCTGGGCCCAACCGATGCAGCTTCACTCTTCCTGACAGACCGAGTGTGATTCAAGCAGATTCTCCAGTCTTCTACAGTGTGAGCCCGGTAGGTAGCCGCGCTCCTGCACGGCCTCCTCTGACCGCTTCCCAGCAGATTTAGTCCGAATTCACTGGCGTCTACCAACGCCTGACACTGGCCTTACACGCGCTTCCCGCACGACTGCTCAAAAGGCACAGGAGCCCCCGAGCTCCTTACTTGCTCACAGCCACAATGCCTCTGCCCCTGGACAGTATGGGGCAAGCCTCTCTGTTCGGGCACCACCCGCTCCCATTGGTAGGCTGCTGAAACCAGCCAGTGAGTTCGCCCCTCATTGGTGCAAACAAGGCGCCATGGTCCAGAACTTCACTTCCCAGAACCTCCAGCTGTATCCCCATTGGTCAGCCGGCTCCATTGAGAGTCCCGATCCTGGTTGGTCGCCAGTTACTCCATTTTAGATACCCCCTGACTCTACTGGACCCTTCAGACAGTCCTGGTCCAAAATGGGGGAACACAGCACACAAAGTCCAGCTGCAAGAAAGGCAGGTTAAACAGATTACATTTCCGTAAACACATCTAAAGGCATGGGGCAAACAATTACACTCTCTGGGAACTGGAGCAATTAGTCAGCGGCTCGAGTGGGACTCGAGCAGGAGAACACACAACTCCTCTCCCATAAACAGCGACCATGTCTGCAAGCAGACAACTCTTAAAGAGACAGTACGGGGAGGCTCTCCAAGCACTCACAGGGCCATTTAAACGGCTTTAAGCGCCGAACGCCGACCACCAGAGAGATGCTTAGACAGCTCCTAGACAGCTGTTAGAAACCCCCATTGGTAGGGGGGTTACACCTATACTTTAAATCTATTGCACTGATCTCTATTTCATGCAATTACCTATAGCTGATGAGCTCCAATACAAGCATAATCAGTTAGGTCCTGCAGTACTGGCCGAAAATCCTCATATCACTCAGCACTGAATTCACAGATGACTCAAAAATGAAAACAGGAACAGTTACAAAACACAACAAGAACTCTGGGAGCAAGTATAGATTGCCCAGATAGAGCCCCTTCCCAATCCCCATAAGATACAAGACACAGTTCTTGGGGAAAGGCCAGGGTTTACTGGAACAAATTCAAATTGTATACAAAATCATACATATTATCAAATTACACTGTACACAGATTACATTTCGAATGTTCAGATACTGTAGGGTATTCCCCCTGGGGCAGCAGACAAATCTGAGCCTGATCCATTCAAACTCCCACACATATGTATATATAGATATATACCTATATGTCACCAGCCAACCTTTGGCCAAGGTAGCCCGGTAACCCCCACAGGGCCAACCAGTCCCTTGACAGGCTTGACCTGACAGATTTGGACTTGCTAGGCCATGGCCATGCAGTGCTACTCTCACAGGGCCTCATCTGTCCAGCCATCGCCCCCCACAGTCCCCTGCTCCATTGTGCATTTTAGTACACAAGTGATCAATTCCGGAGTGCACCATCAACAGGACACCCCTTCTAATCACTTTTCATCACAGCATTTTTGTTACAGGTCCGAATAGTCCGCTGTAACCAACTGACTCTTGAATCAGCCCCAGCCTCTTCTAAGGGAGGGTGGGAGGGCTTTGTAGTGTGACTCTGTCTCATCCAGACAGAAAGAGGGAGATTACCTCCTGCCTAGTGCTTAAAAGGACCTCTTTTCCCCACTCACACTGAGGCCACACCTAGCCCCACTGTGGTCAGGTCCAAAGACTATTGGTCCTCCCCTCCTAGGCCATTCAGCCCAGGAAGGTCGGACCTGGGGACTGGCAATGGCCACTGGGCAAGTGACCTCCCTGAGATAGCCTAGAGGGGCCATGCTCAGTTAGAGCCCCTTCCCAATCCCAATAAGACACAAGAAACCGCTCATGGGGAAAGGCTGAGGTTTACTCGAACAAGTTCAAATTGTATACAAGATCATACATATTATCAAATTACACTGTAAACAGATTACATTTTGAATGCTCATATACTGTAGGGTATTCCCCCTGGGGCAGCAGACAAATTCGAGCCTAATCCATTCAAACCCCCGCACATATGTATATATAGATATATACCAATATGTCACCAGCCAACCTTTGGCCAAGGTAGCCCGGTAACCCTCACAGGGCCAACCAGTCCCTTGACAGGCTTGGCCTGATGGATTCAAACTCACTAGGTCATGGATGTACAGTGCTGCCCTCACAGGGCCTCATCTGTCCAGCCATCACTCCCCATGGTCCCCAACTCTGTCGCGCATTTTAATGCACAAGTGATCAATCCCAGAGTGCGCCAACAAAGGAACACCCCTTCTAATCACTTTTCACCTCAGCATTTTTATGTTTGCTTGCACGCATGTGCAAGCAACATAGTGCCATCATCCGATATTTCGGAGGTGTGTCACCCCCTCTTCCAATTCAGTCAGTGTGTTGGCAGGCACAGCCCCTGTATGACAAGCTCCAAAATGCAGTGGCATACAGTTCAAAGGGGAGCTATGTTTGAGTGAGCAGCGATAAGATATCGCCTGCTCGTGCAGCTCCCCACACACACACCACGCAGGCGCAGCACGCCCGCACACACGCACACTCGTATAGCCGACGGGGTGCCCAATCCTCGCGCCGTGCTGCGCCCCCACCCCCAAAGTTTTTCTAAATGCCACGCTGGTGCCCACCCCAGCGTGGCAATTCATCGATATAGCCAATGGGGTGCCCAATCCCCATCGGCTCCACTGTCCTCACCCGGAGCTGGTGCCACGCTGGGAGCTCACATTTGTGTGGCAATCATGCTTACGACGGGGTGCCTAACTCGCTGGCTGAACGCCCCTTACCATCCTTGTGCCATGCTGGGAGCCCACCAGCGCAATGTCCCAAGATCGCCATTGTGAACAAAATAACACCTGTAAAGAAAAACGGTCCCATCGAGTCTCCCTGGCCCCCTCCCACAACCCGCACCCACCCACTGCGCACTCCTGCCTCCCACCCCTCACCCCATACTTACCCGGACCTCAACGCTGGCGATCTTCGTGACCGAACACGCTCTGCACCTCAAAGCCACTACTAACTGAGGAAATGCGGTAAGCTGTATAATGGGCTAGATAGGGTTTTCAACTTTGTTGCATATCTCAGGCATTTTTGGAATTTTTGCACCAAATTTTCAACATGGGGTTTTTGGGACCCTTCTCATGAATGATGTCACTGTCATGGCGTTATTCGGGCCGAAGAGTGACTGTTTTACTTGGCGGCAGCTATGCAGTTCCTACGCATGCTCGTAAGTTCGAATTTTCAATATTTTCACTCAGATTTTCAACATTGTCATTTTACCACACCTTCTTATGAGTAGTACAGCTGTCATTTTTCACATCTCACCCAAAACGTTTCCGCTCATGTAGCTTATAATGGCGCAGTCGGTAAGCAAATCAATGTAATGGGACAAATTAAGAAAATCACAGTGACACTGTTCATGAGCAGAGGTCTTAAAATGGCTATGTTGAAAATTTGGTGAAAAATTCCAAAATGAATGTTTTATTAGCGAATGCTAGTAGTTCCTACGCACTGTAAGTTCGCGAATTTTCAATATTTACACTCCAGATTTTCAACATTGCCATTTTACCACACCTCCTTATGAGCAGTACAGCTGTCATTTTTCACATCTTGCCCAAAATGTGTTTCCACCCATGTAGCGTACAATGGCGCAGTCGATGTGAGAAATCAATGTATGGGACACATTAAGAAAATCACAGTAACACTGTTCATGAGCAGAGGTCTTAAAATGGCTATGTTGAAAATTTGGTGAAAACATTCTTAAAATTGACTGTTTTACGAGCGTGAGTTGCGCAGTACCTATGCATGCTCACAAGTTTGCAAATTTAATATTTTCACTCCAGATTTTCAACATTGCCATTTTATTACACTTCCTTATGAACAGTACAGCTGCTATTTTTCATATGTCACTTTAAAATGTGTTTTCATACATGTAGCATAATGGTGCTGTTGGTGTGTGAAAGCAATGTTTGGGACAGATTAAGAAAATCACAGTTACACTGTTCATGAGCAGAGGTCTTAAAATGGCTATGTTGAAAATTTGGTGATAAAAGTCCATAAAATGACTGTGTTATTAGTGAGCATTGCATGCAGTTTCCACGCACTCTCATAAGTTCATGACTTTGTACTATTTTAAGTCCAGATTTTCACTAGTGGCATTTTCCACACTGCCTTATTTACAGTACAGCTGTCATTTTTCACAACATGGCCGAAGTGTGTTTTCACACTTTCAGCACAGAGATGCGTGGTTGCTGTGGGAAATCATTGTTCGGGACAGATAAAGAAAATCACAGTGACACTGTTCATGATCGGAGGCACCAAAATGCCTGAGTTGACAATCTGCTGCTGTAAAAATCCCCAACCTAATTATATTACGGTGTGCATTGCACAGTTTCTATGTACGCCGTGATTTCACCATTTTATGTTTGCTTGCACGCATGTGCAAGAAACATAGTGCCATCATCGGAGATTTTGGAGGTGTGTCACTTCCTCCTCCAATTCAGTCAGTGTGCTGGCAGACGCTCCCTGTAGTATCGCATTTTGGAGCTGTCTATGACACGCTCCAAAATGCAGTAGCATAAGTTGAAAGGGGGAGCTACGCTTGAGTGAGCAGCGCATAAGATATCGCCTGCTCTGCGCAGCTCCCCACACACGCCAGCAGGCGGCGCGCCTCGACGCACCGTGATAGCCGACGGGTACCCAATCCCTGTCAGCTGTGCCGCGCCCTCCTCCCTCCCCAAGGTTTAAATGCCACGCTGGTGCCCACCCCAGCATGGCACTAATCATATAGCCGACGGGTGCCCAACTTCGTCGGCTGCACTGTCCTTCCCCCCGAGAGAGTGCCACGCTGGGAGCCCACCCAGCGTGGCAATGTATTCCTGAGGCCGACGGGGTGCCTAATCCCCTCGCCGACCGAACAACTTCCCCACATCCTTGTGCCACACTGAGCCCACCACCCCAGCGTGGCAAACGCCCTACGCCGTCTGCTTTTTCTTTTTGTACCTGTAAAGAAAAACGTGTCCCACGGCAAGTCTCCCCTCCACCCCCACAACCCGCACTCCACCCACTGCACACCCAGCCTCCCACACCCTCACCCCATACCTACCCGGACCTCGGCGCTGCATAATCTTCGGTGGACTGGAACACGCCTGCACTCTTCAAAGGCGAACGGCGAACTGAGGAAATGCCGTAAGCTGTATAATGGGCTAGATGGGGGTTCAACTTTGTTGCATATCTCAGGCATTTTTTGAATTTTGTGCCAAATTTTCAACATGGGTTTTTTACCTCATGATGATCACTGTCATGGCGTTATTCGGCCCGGAAGGGTGATTTCGTGCAGTGACTGCGAGTGACTGTGAAATCACCTTCAGGCTTGAATAACACCATGACAGTGACATCAATCATGAGAAGGATCTCAAAACCCATGTTGAAAATTTGTGCCAAAATCCAAAATGACTGTTTTACAAGCGCGGCTATGCAGTTCCTACGCAGGCCTGTAAGTTCGCAAATTTTCAATATTTTCACTCCAGATTTTAAACATTGCCATTTTACTACATCTTCTTATGAGTAGTACAGCTATCATTTTTCACATCTCACCCAAAATGTGTTTCCGCTTATGTAGCTTATTAAGCCTACAGCTTGTGTGAAATCAATGTAATGGGACAAATTAAGAAAATCACAGTGACACTGTTCATGAGCAGACATCTTAAATGACTATGTTGAAAATTTGGTGAAAAATCCCAAAATGACTGTTTACTGAGCGCATGCTATGCGGTCTCACGCATCGCCGTAAGGTCGTGAATTTTCAATATTTTCACTCCAGATTTTCAACATTGCCATTTTACCACACCTTCTTATGAGTAGTACAGCTGCCATTTTCACATCTCACCCAAAACGTGTTTCCGCCCATGTAGCGCACAATGGCGCAGTTGGTGTGCGAGATCAATGTATGGGACAAATTAAGAAAATCACAGTGACACTGTTCATGAGGTGAGGTGTTAAAATGGTTATGTTGAAAATTTGGTGAAAAAATTCCAAAAAATGACTGTTTTACGAGCATGCGTTGTACAGTTCCTTACGCACGCTCGTTAGTTCACAAATTTTCAATATTTTCACTCCAGATTTTCAACATTGCCATTGTACCACACCTTCTTTTGAGTAGTACAGCTGTCATTTTTCACATCTCACCCAAAACGTGTTTCCGCCCATGTAGCGCACAATGGCGCAGTTGGTGTGCGAAATCAATGTACAGGACAAATTAAGAAAATCACAGTGACACTGTTTATGAGCAGAAGTGTTAAAACGGCTATGTTGAAAATTTGGTGAAAAAATTCCTAAAAATGACTTTTACGAGCATGCATTGCACAGTTCCTATGCATGCTCGTAAGTTTGCAAATTTAATATTTTCACTCCAGATTTTCAACATGTCCATTTTATTAAACTTCCTTATGAACAGTACAGCTGCAATTTTTATATGTCACTATAGTAAGCCAAGACATGTAGCGCATAATGGTGCTGTTGGTGCAAAGCAATGTTTAGGACAGATTAAGAAAATTCACAGTTACACTGTTCATGAGCAGAGGTCTTAAAATGGCTATGTTGAAAATTTGGTGACAAAAGTCCATAAAATGACTGTGTTACGAGTGAGCATTGCGCAGTTTCCATGCACCTTCTTTAGTTCATGACTTTGTAATATTTTCAGTCCAGATTTTCACCAGTGGCATTTTTCCACACTTCCTTATGAACAGTACAGCTGCCATTTTTCACAACATGGCCGGAGTGTGTTTTCACACTTTCTGTGCAGAGATGCGTGGTCGCTGTGGGAAATCATTGTTCGGCACAGATAAAGAAAATCACAGTGACACTGTTCATGATCGGACGCACCAAAATGCCTGAGTTGACAATCTGCTGTAAGAAATCCCCAACCTAATTATATTATGGGTGTGCTGCTGTAGTTTCTATGTACGCTCGTGATTTCACCATTTTTTTAATATTTTTTACTACATTTGCAACATAGTCATTTTTACACCTCCCCATGAAAGAGTACAGCTGCCATTTTTACATCCTGTTCGAATATTTTGCACCTGTGGTGCTAAATGCCGTAGTCATTGTGCATAAGCAGCTTTCGGCTAAGAAACTGATATTCCCCCTGTTCATGAGGTGGGGTCACAAAACAAACATGTTGAAAATTTGGAGTGAAAATACCAACGAATGCCTGAGGTATTAGGCTTTTCAACTGTAACGCCCAACCCTATAGAGAATGACAGGAATCAGGGGTGTGACTTGGGATTCTTGCCTGTGTTGCTCACACCATTCCACACCCTGCAGTCACTGAGAGGCATCGAGGTATGCCTTGGACTCTTTGGCCCCAAAGTTCACCCCATTCTCCTATATCGCACCCATCTCACCATATTTCCTAATGAAATGGGGTTCGCATAAGGGCCAAAGACCACAAGGAACACCGTGGCACATGTCAGTGTCTGCAGGGTGGGGTGTGGTGAAATGGCGTGGCCGTTATGCCTGACGACCCAAACGCACACCCCAATGCCTGTTACTCTCTGCATGGTGGTGGTGGGGTTGGCTTCAGTTCAATACTTCACTGCCATTCCTATTACGCAGCTCTGTAACTTCTACACTACCACTGCCAATGCCAGCAAGCAAACATTCGGCATTGACAAATGCTTGTTTTAAATATTTTTTACTGCAGATTTGCAACATTGCCATTTTTTACACCTCCCCATGAACAGTACAGCTGTCATTTTTTACATCCTGTTCGGAATGTTTTTGCACCCGTGGTGCTAAATGCCGTAGTCACTGTACATAAGCAGCTTTCGGCTAAGAAACTGATATTCCCCCTGTTCATGAGGTGGGGTCACAAAAAAAAACATGTTGAACATTTGGAGTGAAAATACCAATGACTGCCTGAGGTATTAGGGTTTCCTACCATAACGCCCAACCCTGTAGAGAATGACAGGCATCAGGGGTGTGACTTGCGATTCTTGCCTGTAATGCTCATACCATTCCACACCCTGCAGCCAGTGAGAAGCATCGAGGTATGCCTTGGACTCTTCGGCCCCAAAGTTCACCCCATTCTCCTATATCGCACCCATCTCTCTGTATTTCCTAATGGAATGGGGTGCGCATAAGGACCAAAGACCCCAAGGAACACCGTGACACTTGCCAGTGTCTGCAGGGTGGGGTGTACTGAAATGGCGTGGCCATTATGCCTGACGACCCAAAGGCACACCCCAATGCCTGTCACTCTCTGCAGGGTGGTGGTAGGGTTGGCTTCAGTTCAATACTTCACTGCCATTACTATTACGCAGCTCTGTAACTTCTACACTACCACTGCCAATGCCAGCAAGAAAACATTCGGCATTGACAAATGCTTGTTCTTACAGGCCTGAATAGTCCACTACAAGATGCGCAACGCAGTTGTGCGGCTCCCAAACAATGCCCCAGGGTGAATAACCTTTATCCAACCCTTGCCAACCCTGAATAGTGTGATGTAAACCTGGGTCTGATTTCCAGAGCAGGTTCCTGAGTGTTTGTGGGTGACTAAAACCTGCCATTGAGTCTGATGCTCCCTTGAGGAATGTATACTGACCCTGGTGAAAACCAGATCCCCGCCTATGTGAAAAGAACCAGATTATGTGCCCATAACACTGTCCCATAGCTAGTGGATGCCAATACATCCCTCTGTCCCCCATTGCTGCTACTAGTTGATGCCAGCCTCGTGACCAGCCTGCACTGAAATGGACGTGGCCTATGCCCCACTGTTAGAGAGTCTATAACTGCCCCACCTATGGTTGCTACAATCGTCAGGTAAATGATCCGTGGCTATGCCTACTCTAATCTTGCTTCTGGAGGATCACCAAGTCTGTGGCAAGGGTTGACTGTGTCAGCAATGATGGGGGAAAAACCTTTTTCTGGGTGCCCTTCCTGTCCGAAGGTTCGTGAAGTAAGGAGTGCAAGGCGTGCTCCGATGCATGGCTGGATAATATTTAATGTAGATATATGTTGACATTGTGGACAGGATTTTCAAAAGGTGGCACAGGGCATGCATTCAGCGCTGCACCACGGGACTTTGAATTCAGCTGTGCACCGATCCCCTTTGGCGCAACTGCACCTGAATTTCCATTACCAGGTGCAGTTGCAGCAGTGTTTGTGGTTTACGGCTGCTTGTGCCAGTGCTCTGGTGCAAGCACTGTAACTTTGTCCTGGAGGGATGGCGCAAGCAAGACCACACTTATGTGGTCTAAGGACCTCTGCCAGATGCAAGTGATGGAAATTCCCTCATGTTGCCCGGCGAATGTCGCAAGCCCTGTGCACCATGTGTTCGGTGCACCGATGGCTTGTGGCATTCATTCATGAAAATCCTGCCCCGTGAGTCTTTCTGCCTGCATCTGCTCAGTGATTGTAACCTTCCAGGACTCTGCTGCCCATTCTGAAGAATTGTGACCCTGACTGTCTGATACTGGTGTAGTGACACTCTGAAAGAATGTCTGACATAACTGGATAATAGTAGCATGTGCAGGACACTGTGCACCTTGTTCTTTGTGAAAGAGTCCTGAGGCTGCTGCTTACTTTGCTCTGTGAAACCAGACCCTTTTTTTTTTTGACAATCCAGCATGAAACCATGTCATGTTCTATGCTGCTTTATAAGTATCCTATATTATCTTTGCTGAAAAGCAGCTAATCTGTGATGCAACCGGGACTTGTCGTTGATTGTTCTTAGGGTGTCCCTGCCCGCTATATCTCTTGAACCACTTGCCGCTTGTAAGCATTTGCAGGGTGTATAAGGATATAACTCACTGTTCAGAGCAGTTGAACATACAATCCTGGCCCCTGATGCCCCATCACTTGGGGGGGGAGCGTGGGGGGGGGTACCGCTGTGGCTGATTAACCACCTGAGCTGAAATAGCCTGGTCAGCTGCAGAAGCGCGTCTTGTCCCTGCCCATTGTAGCGGGTAGTACTCACAGGCCACCAGTGAGGTACCATTCCCCCAGCAGGATCAACTGCCTATGAACTGACAGTTCTTGTTGTGTCTTTATGTGGGCATCAAAAATGTACTTGCCCTTCCTCTAAGGGCACGATACTGTCGTGAGATGTAACGCAATTACAGTGCTCCAATTGCTCTTTTTTATTTTTTTATTTTTTTGCCTTGTTACTGTTTTTGGTAGGTATGTCCTTTATTAAAATTTTGTGTTTTGTGGGGTTTTTTTTAAGTTCTTGACTGGAAAACAGGTGTTGGATGGCAAGTCAGCATTAGGCAGTGAGACAGTAACCTCACTGATGTGGGGCAGCATGGGCAAATTATTAATTATTTAATTTATTATTATATATATTTTATTTTTGAGCTGGCGCCAACAGAAGTGTGGCAGCTTACATAAATATCTTTTGAGGTGTGTGTGTGGGGATTCCACCTATGGGTCTTACCATCCTTAGTGTTCTCAAAAATGTTTTTCCCCTTTTTATGTTGGCTTGCCGTGCCTGGCATAAGTCAACATCTTCTTGAAGTGGCATATTTTTGGAGGTCGTCAAGCGTGGGTGAATACAGGGCACGCAGTAGTAGGTGCGTCTGGCATTCCCCAATAAGGCAGCATGCTATCGCTGACATGCACTGACACCAACATTATGTAAAGTGGACAAAACTTCTAAGAAAAGTGCCGCTGCAATCAAAGACAAGCTCATCATGCAGTGGCACCGATGACACTCCTCCCGACGAGCGTTCCCTGGTGAATCATTTAAAGTGCTAGTGGATTTGAGTTCCTGTTTTCACTCCATTGCTGGCTATTTTAATTACCCTAATTAAGAAAACCTCATATCCTCTCCAAAACCCTCCCACAACCGCCCACTGTGCACTGCACCACCCCAGCCCCATCTTCCCAATTCATGCAGAGTATGAGTAAACCCTCCTGCAACCCACTGTGCACTGTACCACTCCCAGCCCCCAATCCCTTAGCACAAATCGCCCGGTTCACGATCGGCATTGGCATCCTTTTTTTATTGTTAAACTGTAACAAGAAAATTGTCCATCGATGTCTTTTGCACCTCTAGACCCTCCCTCTGAGCACCCCCACAGCCCTTCACAAATCACCCAGTTCACGATCGGCCTCCTTTTTTATTATTTATTTTAAAAGTGTAACAAGAAAACTTTCCATCGATGTCTTTTGCGCTACCAAACCCTCCCTCTGAGCACCTCCTCAGCCCTTCACAAATCACCTGGTTCACAATCGGCATCGCCATTCTTTTTTTAATTTATTTTAAAACTGTGACAAGAAAACTGTCCATTGATGTCTTTTGGGCCACCAGACCCACCCTCTGTGCACTCCTCGCAGCCCTTACTTACCCATCGGGGTTGGACCACTGACACATCTTCACTTACTTTAAAGCCAGGCCTATAAACCCGAAAACGGGTGGCGTATTGCGCTACGATGTGATAGCCTGTAATGACTTTATATTAAACTGTTTCCCAGACCTTTTAAGAGCAAAACAAGCTGATTTCCTCGGGAGCAGCAAGAAACCAGATGTGTTTAAAAACTGTTTACAGTAACTAACTCAATGTGCTGCGACGAGTTTTGGATACTATTGCTACCAGTTCTATAACTTTTTGGTTAATACGCTGGTTATCTTTATTTATTTATTTATTTGTGAGAATCAGTTTACAACCTCTGAGCCAGAGGCTCGTTTCCAAAGGTACCTCATCACATTGAGACATACATAGCATTTAGATTACATAGTACAGGTTTTTTTCAAGTAGGCGTTTGTTAGAGGCGCCACGTCACACTGTGGTCAAACAACATACATTTGAGTTACTGATACATGTAATAGAAATAGGTCTGACACAATTGGTTTCACTTGCTGAGCAATCAACTGTCATGAGACAGCAGCCTCTGGCCAGGTTATACTTAGGAATGGTGTGCTCGGTAAGGGATGGGGTGGGCTAGGTGGGGAGCTGCCCGGTGGGCATTGTCATGAGTGGAGAGGTCGAGGTGGGGCCTCATTCAGAGACAGTATCAGCTACAAATGTTGAGGAGTTGGCTGTGAAAGGTGGTTTTGAATTTGGAGATTGTGGTGGCATTGGAGATGGTGGCAGGGAGAGAGTTAAACTAGAGTGGGGCTCTGTACCAGAAGGACCTCTGACCATGAGTGGTTCTTGATCTGGGGACCAGTAGAGCGGTCTTGTAGGAGGACCATGTAGCAACAGTGGGCGGGATCCGGTGGATGGATGCAGCCACCCCTGGTGGAGAGAGCCTGAGTAGGATTTTTTTGTGAGTAGGCAGGTATGATAGCAAGCTGCTCATCTAGGGTCAGGAGTTTAGCATCATTATACAGTTGACAGGTGTGTGTGAGCCTGTGGGCACCAGTAATCAGTCTGCAAGCCTTATTTAGGGTTATGTGAATTTTTTTGAGGGCAGTTGTGCTAGCAGCACCATAGGTTGGTAGGCCATAGTCTACTAGGGACAATACTGAGGATGTGACAGCGAGCCGGAGAGCATTTGGGGGGAGGCAGTTTCGATGGCGGAAGAGGATGCCAAGCCGTATGTTGGTGGTGGATGCAAGGGCATCAATGTGTTCGTGGAATGTGAGTGCTGAGTCAAAGGTAATCCCGAGGTATTTGTAGGAGCAGACTTGTTCCAGAGGTTGTTTGGTCCTAGGAAGAATATGGAGCAGGTGGTTGCTAGCTTTGTTTTGGGGGTGGGCAAAAAGCATAGCTTTGTTTTTTTTAAGATTAATGATGAGTCTGTGCTCCTTAAACCAGGCATCTGCCTCATTGAAGGACTGTTGTAGGGAATCCTGAAGGGAGATGGGGTTGCAGTGGGTGGCAAAAATGACAGCATCGTCAGCATACAGAAGCATTTTGCCAGAGCAAGCACTGGGCAGGGTGTTCAGATAGAGTGAGAAGAGGAGGGGGCCCAGGATGGAGCCTTGGGGACTCCTGAGTGTATGGGACGGGTATCAGAGAGTGTTCCACTGATTTTAACACATCTGATCTTAACTTTATGGTTGCTGATGGTAAATGCTCCTTAATTTTACAGTAACACTGTCAAGACTTTTGTTTTTTTTTTTACTGCCATGGGGCCACAATGTACAATCTTATTGTATGGGGATTCTCAGGGACATTTGTGACTATTTACAAATGTGCTGCCGGAATGTTTTTAAGCAACCTGCTTCAGTTTTGTGTAGCAGCACTTTGATTTTTATGGATAAGATCTAGAAGATTCCCAGTGAGGATTTTTTCCCTAATTAAAAAAAAAAATGGATTCTCTCAATCCATCACCAGTCCGCCCCCTCCCCAGTGCCCCTGATCAACTACTATGTTTTTATAAAGGGACTCCACATTCCTTCCTAAAGAAACCCTCCGACAACTGCCACTGTGTGCTGTACCACCCCAGTCCTGTCTTCCCAAATCATGCAGGCAAGCAGATTTAGAGTGTAAGTAAACCCTCCTGCAACTGCCCACTGTGCACTGTACCACCTGCACCCCTTCAATCCCTCAGCACAAATCACCCGGTCCCCACCCCCCTAAAATATAACTGTGACACTGGGAGTTTTGTTTGGAGGTTGTTAATATAGGTTCAGAGCAGCATTTTCTTTATGTTTTATACATTTATTTATTTTTCACAGTTATTAAAGAAATAAATAACTCAGTCCCTAGTCCCAGTCCTCCCTTGGATATCTACAGTGTGAAGAGCCTCCATTGCTGTTGGTGCACTGTATATATCAGTAGCTAGCCAGTTGAATGCACTGCGGCTTTATCTGGCAGTGCCCACTACCTTCCAGTGCTACAGGGGAAGGGGCACGGAGCCACACTCTGCCTCTCCTCTTTATAGTTTAACACCCTTACCTTTTAGGAACACAGCTCTGGTGGTATTCCCATTCACAACAGTATTCCTGACAGCCATACAGTTTCCTCTCCACCATGGCACTTGAGACATAAACCATAGGTGAGCGGGGTGCCAGAGCTCAGCTAACCTAGCTCTGAAATGAGCCCTGGTAGCACATGCATTGCTGCAGGATGTATAATGGGAAGGCAGGGGGGTTACATTTAGAGATAGCACCCTTATAGGTCCCCTAACTCCCAAAGCTCTCATGAAATGCAATTCCAGTACTGGTGGTGTTTTTGTTGCATCCCATCCCCCAAAAGCACCACGTTTTTTCTTTCCTTTCCCAACTCTTCATTTATTATTTTCATTTTCTGTATTTCTGTCTTCATGATTGGTCCTGTCTGTAACTTTTGTAAAGCTGCTTTTATCTTTACTCCTATGCTCTCATATACACATTCATATCATTCCAGTCTCTGCCCCTGCTCACCTCTCGGTACTGTATTTTCTCCATATTTACCTATTTTTCGTATTCATTTTAATAGGTCTGGAAGGACGTTAATTCCTTCCCCATCAGATAAGTATTACTTTACATCTAACTGATTTTATCCTTCCTGTTTACTCCCTAAGAACTAGGCATCCTTTGTGACCCCTTTCCCATATTTTATTTTACAGGTCTGATGGATGCTGGCTCTACAAGACTCCTACATCTTCCCCCCTCCCCCCCAGTACACAGGTAAGAGATCATCAACATATTACCTATACTTGTTGCCACAGGTGGTGCGGTGTGCAGGATGCACATTCTGCTATGCTTTGTAACTAGCCAATAGTATTGTAACTGTGAGGGTGGGGGGGAGTACTGTTTTCAGTACCAGCCATGGAAGGCCGTGTGCGTGTGTGTGTATGTTCACAGTAGTACAGGTGGGTGAATAGCTTATTTGGAATATTTGGCTGAGTATTTACATTTGGGCCCCAAAATGTTCATTATTCTATATTCGTTGTTCATGTTCCTGTGGGGGAAAACAGATAAAAACAGGCCCCCACCCTCCTCCAGAGCAAAACTATCTAAATATTACAACCTCAGTCCCCTAACCCTCCCTTCCTATCACCAAAACCTACAGTTTATTCAACCCTACCACAATAGGTGACTGGCACAACCCACCCATCTCCATGGCTGAACGCTGTCTCTTGTAGTGAGCTAAATAATAGCCCACCCTTCCACCCCAGCAGCAGCACCCAGTTCCTAACCTCATTAACACCAGCATTTTCTTACTGTATGGAAGCTTCCAGGCATGAAAAGTATCTGACTTCTTGCCCACCTCCATAGCTGGTTGCTCTTTTTGTAGAACGAAGCGCTTCCATGCGTGTTGGCATAGTAAACCAGCTGATCATGTGATCAGATTTTTACTATATGAACATGCATGGTAGCACTTCATTCACAAGAAGGTGACCAGCCATGTAGAGAGCAAGTTGAGGCAATTGCCTTTCTATGCCTGTGGGTATCTTTCTTCACAGTAAAAAAAAAATGGTGCTACAAGAGAAGTCAGACAGCTATAGAGGTGGGCAGGTTGTGCCAGTCATCTATCATGGGATAATTGTTAAAACAATAAATTTTGGGTGCTGCCAGGGTGAAAGGGTGGGTGGGGAATGGGGTTGTGGATTTTAAACAGTTTGGCTATGGGTACCACTTTCAGCTTTATTTTAAAAAATTTCATGAATATGAATAGTAGTGCCACTGTTCTTTATTCATATCTCAATAACGAATAGTGCATTTTCCATTATTTGTAGTATTTGGTAAATACTATTAATCCCTCTCACATGCCTACACAGCGGTTTGTTGATAGCTGAGAGTCTGAGGGTGGAGAGTGATTGAGTGATGAGGGTGTATGTGAGAATGCCAAAATTTGGCTGTGTGGTGTCTGTCTCTCTGTGTGTGTATGCATGTGTGTGGCAAGCATGGATTTGGTGACCATAACAGAATCTCTCGGTACACCGATAACAATAGCTCAGATTTGGCCATTTCAGGATACATCATGTTATGACAGGACAGGGAGGGGGTGTTTATATGTTACAGAAGGCATAAAAGACACAGAGATATACAGAGAACCTTCCCCTTTTCCCATTCTTGTCACTCTAGGTTCTTGCTCACACTCATGGCTCCTCATAGCTCCCTTCCCTTGCCTCCTCATAGTAACAACCCCTCTCTCCTGACCATGCAACTCTCTAGTATACTTCCCATTGCCCTTTCCTTCCTACCATTTCTGTTGCCTACAACCTCTCTCCCTCCTGCAAGCTTCTCTGATCCACCCTTCTCTTATGCCCCCTCTCCTAACCCCCACCCTTCCTCTCCCCTCCTCCTCCTGCCTCCTCCCCTTTCCCACTCCCAGACTGTTCTCTCCTCTCATCACTCTCCTCCTGGCTTCACCTGGTGTCCATCAGAACCACTATCCCCCTCCACCCTCCTGATCCCCCCTTCATCTCCACTGCATTGTCGTTGCCCCCAGTCCCCATTAACTACTCCTCATAGCCAGTGATGTTGTGCCTAACCTTGGTGCTGCCCATTCTCTTCCCTCTGATCTCCCCAAAGGACTCCAGGTGACCCACAACAACATCCATAATTTCCTGCCCAAAATTGATCAGCTACAACCCCCAATGGTTTCCCTCCTCCTTGATATCCTGATAGTTTTGGAATCTTGGCTTTCCCTCAATATTCCTGACTCCACTATTTCCATCCCTGGTTACACCCTCACCTGCCAAGACCACAACATGAAAGATGGCGTTATCGCCATCTACTTCTCTTCCTCTATTCAGTTTAATATAGTGCTGTCTATTGCCTCCCTTGATGCTTACAGAGGCTAGAAATTACATGCCAGTCACTCTCATATTACTGGTGGGGAAATTAATGGTGACTGTACTGAAGGAGAGGCTGATGGGGTATGGGGAGGCAAATGGGCTGCATGACCAGCATGGTGTAACGGATGGGAGCTCATGTGAAACAAATCTCACAGATTTCTTTGACTGGGTGACTAGGGAGGTGTATTAGGTGAAGGTACTGGATGTTGCCTATCTGGACTTCAGTTATGCCTGTCTGGACTTCAGTAATGCCTTTGCCACTGTGCCACACAGGAGGCAAAAATAGAAACTTAGCAACCTGGGTTTGAGGATAAGGCAGTATTGTGGGTATCAAACAGGTTGCAGAATAGGAGACAGAGAAGAATCAGAATTTATATAGCACTTTTTATACACATTGTATCCCAAAGTACTTTACAAGCACTGCTAGACTAAACTGAAGTGACTGAATGTGTAGTAACAGCCATTTTGCACATCAACACCCACACACAGCCTTGGACAATTGGATGAACCAGTTTGAAGGGAAGGGAACGGAAGGGGAATGTTGGTTAGGACACCAGAGAAAGTTCCCTACTCTTTCTGTAAAGTACCTTGGGTTATCTTACCGTCACCATGACACCCATCAAGACAGCACCAGAGATGGGTAGAAGGGACATCAGTTTAGCGTTTTATTCAAAGAATGGCACAGCCTGACAGTACAGCACCCCCCTAGTACTGCACTCAGGTGCCAGCATGTATGGTATGAGCCCAATCCCAGTGTGGGACTAGAACCAATAACCTTCTGTCCCAGAGGTGGATGTGCTACCAAGTGAGCTAAGCTGACACCTGGTGGTAAATGGATTTCTCTCTGGGGAATGGGAGAGTGACCAATAGAATCACGAGGATTGGTATTGGGTCCTGTCCTCTTCAGTGTATTCATAAGTGTCATTGCTGAGAAACTGTAGGGGAAGGTGTGTATCTTTGCAGTGATACAATAATCTGTGACAGGGTGGGCAATCAGGAGGTGTTGTAGAGAATACAAAGGGATATGGGGAAACTGAAGGAATGGTCTAGGGGTGGCAGCTTTGTTTCAGTGGTGAAAAGAGCAAAGTTATGCACTTGGTACAGGGAAACATAGGCACTGAGTATATGTTGGGGTACTTATGATCATCAAGTAAGAGAGGGGCATTGGGCAAATCATATCTGATGACCTCAAGGTGGCAGAGCAGTGCAACAGGGTAGCTGATAAAGTTATTGCATTGCTAGGGTGCACATATAGAGGTTGTTTAAACAGGAGAAGGTTGATGGTGTTGCACCTGTATCACTCAGTAGTGGGACCACACCTAGCTGACAGTACACTGTCAGTTCTGAAGGCCACAACTCCTCAAGGACATTGACAGGGTGGATGTGATCCAGAGGAGGGCTTCCAAATGATGCATGGAATTGCATGAGAAAACATACAAGGAGGGACTGTAGGAACTCAGCATTTACCCCTGGGGAACAGCTTGAGGACATGATTAAGCCTACACGATGTCACAGGAGTAAACAAGGAACAGGAGGGAGTCTCTTTCAGAGAAGGAGGAGCACCACAATAGGGCACATGCAAAGAAGCTTGAACAGGGGAAGTTTAGAAGTGATGTGAGGAAATCATACTTCTCAGAAAGACATAATAGATGCCTGTAACAGCATGCCATAAGAGGTGGTGGGGGCAAAGGCAGTGGGGGTCTTCAAACATACATGGGATAAAGACACGGACATGATACATAGAGGAAAGAGAGGAGGTAAGGACACCTGAGGCTGAAAAGAAACATAGACTTTGACGGCAGATAAGGACCGCTTGGCCCACCTGGTCTACCCATTTCCCTATCTAATGGATAAGCTGCAGATCCTAGTTAACCAACAGCCTACTTTCTCCTACCCCCCACTAGAATTGACTTATGTCTGTCCCATGCATTCTTCAATTCAGGGGAGTAGCAGCCAGCAGGGAAATAGGGCACGCTTGATGGGCTTCGGCCTTTGGGTTCTTTTTCCTCCCATTAGATTCCACGTTTCTGTGTTGCTAGAGTACACAGATCACTTGCACCCCTATACAAGAGTACAGCATATTCTACTCCTCCTTATGAGGAAGTGGGGACACAATATGAGTTTCTCAGCAGCAGCCAGCTTTTGAAGTGTGGCACAACCAGGTTTTGAAAGAGTTAACCAAAAGAGACCTACATATGAGACAAAAGGACAGGCCACAATACCAGAAATACAGATGGGTCACTATGTATATTCCTTGCCTCCCAGGAGGCCTTGCAGATATATACAGTATGATGTGTTGAAAGAGCTATATTGGTGCTAATAAAGAAATACACCAGATACGCCAAGAGAAAATAAAATAATTTTTATTATGAAGGTATGACAGAGTGATGATTGTTTGCTTGCTTGTAAGTTTGCTGCTGAACTATGTCTTCTAATCTCAAAACATTGAAGTTTAATAAGCATTATGAAATATAATGCATTTACCGTCTAGCTGTATGTTGACAGTCTTACTTCCCCATCTCAGCATTTGACTTCCACCTGGTGGGTGCCCATTGCTAGTGCAGGCTCTGAGAGGTTTCAAAGGGTGTGGACTGCAATTTCTGAGTGGGTACAGCACATCTCATTGCTCACACACTGTTGAGCCACAGTGGCTAGGGGGACTGAAGAGAACAATTGAAAAATGGCATTCAGGCAGGCTTAATGAAGCCCCATCTGCTGTCCCTTGGCCCAAACTGCCACTTGGTCCCTGGGACATGTTTGGGTTTTGCTCCAGATGGGACTCTTCCTCCTCTGGTCAACCAAGTGGAAAGAATCTATGGGAGATTCAAGCTCCTGTAACTGGGAGAGGAGAAAGTCAATCAAGGGAAGTTGGGGATAGCGCTGAGTAAAGGTCTCAGGCATGTCCCCCTGTCCCTTCTCTCTCGTAGGGAGTACATATTCAGATTGTTCAGCCTGTCCTCATATGTTTTTCTCTCCAATCTCTGGATCATCTTTGTGGCTCTGCGCTGCACCCCCTCTAGTAACCTGACATCCTTCTTTCTTTAGGGATGAGAACCAGTACTACACGCAGTACTCTAGGTGCAGCCTCACCAATGACCTAAACAGGGAAAGGATCATCTCCCTTCTTCTGGAGGAGATACCTATTGCTATACACCACAGCATCTTGTTGGCTTTTGCTGCTGCCCTTTTTTTCCATGGTGCTTTCTAGTTGTACCCCTCCCATGTGGTAATCACATCCCAGGTTGCTAGCTCTGAAGTGCAACCCCTTGTATTTCTTGGCATTGAACCCCAGCTGCCATGTTTCTGACCATTCCTTTAGCCTAGTCAGGTCCTCCTACAGTCCCTTCCACCCTTCAATGTCATACACCACTGCTCCCAGTTTGGTATCATCTGCAAACAGACTGATTTTACTCTTGATCCCATGTGAGATGTCTGCTACGAACAGCCCGAAAAGCACTGATCCCAGCACCGAACCCAACAAGCCATTGTGCACTGGTCCAAGAACAACAATAATGTAAGTGATCAGCTCAACCTAATGACTACTGCCAACAGCTCTGTCTCACATTACTAGGATGAAGGCTGTACTGTCCACTTGCTGTGCAGCATACATGCAGAGGGCTCCCAGTTTACCACCGCAATTTTCCAGTCAACACTCCCTGATTTGGGGGCATGTCCCTGATTTTGTCACCATAACTTCCCAGGTCCCTCTTAACTGAGGCATCTCTGTCACTGAAGAGTGGTGATTTGAAACACAAAAATCCTACATAGTTGTAATTGTTATTCTTTACAAACCTCTTTTTCATTGTGTTTAATTGCATGTGTTTTTTAAAAGTGAATATTTTCTGGGTTTTCAAAGATGCTGATGCCCCCAGTACAAGTCAAGTATTTGCCCTCAGTTTTGTATGGACTGTCCCTTTATTATTGTAGCAGGATGTCTTGAGGGGTATGATCTGTGGTGAGTCTTGTAACTTAGGGAAATGGAGCACTTTACCTGGAAATGGCTAGTATACATTATTAATATTGCTTTTTGCTGTGAAATAGACTAATGTAGGGCTCCTTAGGAGTAAGTTACATGACCATTAGTCTATATTAAAGGAATACTGCATAGGGATCTGTGAGCCCTTGTTGACATCCCCCTAAATTAAGTCCCTGGGAACCAGAGACTGAATGCAGCTTGAAATTTAATACGTGAAACTCTATACTTTCACCAGCTCACAGTAGGCTTTCCCTTAATAAACAACAAAACTAAACAAAAAGTTATGCATTGCCTGTCCAGGACTTGATATCAGGATCCAGCAGGCAGCATTACAGTAGTCAGGGTTTGGGATGCTGGGCTTGATTCACTGATGCTCAATGCAGCTGCACGGATAGCAACCAGGGTCACCTCTTTTCACTTCATTCCTCACTGGGAGATCACAAAGAGTTGTCTTGGGGGTCCATTCCTCCAGCTCAACTCCTTTGTTGTGTGGGGTGCCTCAAGGTTCAGTGCTGTCACCCATGTTATTCGAGTGTACATGCTGCCCCTCGGAGACATTATAAGACGGTATGGGCTGAGGTTTCACTGCTATGCAGATGATACCCAGCTATACTTGTCTTTTGCACCTGACCATGATGGAGCACTCTCAGTGTTTAATAACTGCCTGGAAGAAATCCAAGGGTGGATGGATTCTAGTTGGTTAAAGTTGAGCTCAGAGAAGGCAGAGGTGTAAGTGGTGGACCCGGGGTGGTCAGATAGCGAGGTCGCACGATGGCACACCCTCTGGAATTTTTCTTGGTGGTGTGTCAGTTTCAACCCCTGAAGAGGTGCGCAACCTTGGGATTGTCCTAGACAATAGGCTGACCCTTCAATCTCAAGTGTCGGCCATTGTCAGGACTTCCTTTTATCATCTTAGGAATATTGCCAGGGTGCGTCACCTTGTTCCGTCAGACTCCCTAACAACGTTAGTCTATGCTTTTGTGTCCTCACGCTTGGACTACTGCAACACCCTTTACTTTGGGCTTTCTGGGGTTGAAATCCATTGCCTTCAGCTGATGCAGAACGCTGCAGCCCAGGTTTTGACTGGGACAAGGAGATCCAGTCATATTACCCCGGAGCTGTGCGAACTGCACTGGCTTCCTATACGGTGGCGGATCACCTTTAAAGTCATTTTATTGACTTTCAAAGCCCTTCATGATCAGGGTCCGACCTATCTGAAAGAACTTCTGGTGCCTTACTGCCCTGGCCTATCGCTCTGCTCGGCCGACGAGGGGTTGTTAGAGATTCCAAGAGTGAATTTAAAATCTTCTGGTACTAGAGCATTTTCTTATGCCGCACCCACTGTTTGGAATTCTCTACCACACCGGTAAAGAGAGTGCACCTCTGTGGAGGAATTTAAGAAAGATTTAAAAACCTACTTATGGGATTTGGCCTATCTGGATGATTAATGGAAACTATTTGTAAATATTTGCTGATCGTATGGATGATCGCATGGTTTGTTTTAACTAAGTGATGTTTTAATGAATTTATTTTTATATGTTTAAAATTGATATTGTATATTGTGTTTTGATGTAAAGCGCCTTGATATTTCTGAAAGGTGCTTCAAAAAAAAAGTTATTATTATTATTTTCAGTCAATGAAACATGACTTTCTACAGTAGGTCTCAGGAATCCTTGGAGACGAGAAGGATCACACTGTGGCTGCTGCCCCTCTTTCATACTTTGGAGCTTATCTGTTAGGGCCGACGACCCAAAGGCACACCCCAATGCCTCTCACTCTCAGCAGAGTTGGCCCGAGGTTGGCGTCAGTTCAGTACTTCACTGCCAATCCTATTATGCACTCCTGCACTACCAATGCCAGTGCCAGCAAGCCAACATTCGGCATTGACAAATGCTTGTTTGCATTGGCATAGACAGTCGCTGCCACTGTCTCATTGCCCTGCTTGATGTCCCAGGCCCCCAGGCTAGGGCTACAAGTTCGGTTCACTCTTGTCCATAAAATACATGAACTCTCCGTGTTTGCAACTGTCCGCTAAGCGCAAACATTTTCTTTAAAAATGCAAACTTTGGTTTGCAAGGCTCGCTCCTGTAACTGTCAGCTCCCAGTCCCTTTGCATCATGTGGTACAGAAGAGGGAGAGTCATGGGACCACCACCAGCAGCACGTCAGTCACCCTCATCCCTCAGTATCACTTGCCATCATTGGACGAAGGGTGATCTCTCTCTGCCTCTCCCACTGCATAGGCAGCAACACCAGTGATGATCAGTGCAGCAGGTCACAAAAACACATGGGATGCTGCCATTTAATTGCTTGCTGTGAATTTCTGGCATAGTGTATGAGAGAGGTGCAGAAGAGAGTTGTCTGTGCTGGTGGCTGCTCTGTATGAGGAGAGCAGAAAATACCTAGTGGACTGTCTAACATCTTCTAAATCGAATTGAATTTTAAAAAATCACAAAGAAAAAAATAGCATTTTGTTGTAAGGTTGTTTTGGGGCTGGCATAATAAAAAAACAGTGTTTACTATATTAACTTCTTAGGCAGGGTACAGTAGAAGCACAAGGTTATAACAGATTGCTGCATGTGCAAAACAACAAAACAAAAGACAAAACTGAAAGTATATTAAAAAAACAAAACATTTATTTATACTAGTCACTGCAGCAGGGGAGTGAAATTAGGTACAAGGCAGGCTCAGGAGAAGGACCTCCATATGAGAGAGAGAGAGAGAGAGAGAGAGAGAGGGAGAGAGGTGCTGCCATTACTGTACTACAGTACTCACTGCAGTGCTTATGCTTGCTGAGTTGACTGACTCAGGTTGGTAGTGCTAAAATAAAATACCTCTATAATTTTCTAGTCTGTACACAGACTGTAGAACAAAAAGTCAAAAGAAGAAGCTATAAAGTTTAAAAAAAAATCCAAATTATACAGAGAAGGTGACAGCAGTAGTTGAGGGCATTGAGCTTCAATTCAAGTGCACTACAAATCTGAAGAGCTGAGTATGAAGGAATCCCATCAGTTCCCTCTTTCGTACTGTGTGACTCCATGATCAAGCCACTCAGCTTCCTTGTGCTCCCTCCCCTGTCACAGTTGGAAACAACAAACTCAGATTAGTGACATGTGCCTTTCCTGATAAAACAAGTTCCCCCTTTGTTTCAATTATATTCTAGTCCTACTAGTGCTTTACTATCTAGTCCTACTAGTGCTTTGCTATCTGGGAAACAATTTCACTGTGTTTTCAAAGTTCAGACTTGACACATCCAGCAAAAGCAGTGCTGTACTGACCAGCTTGGGAGTGAACATCCTGTTGACGTAGCCAGCAGAGCTGTATTTATCTTTTTGGGAGAAAATATCCCTGTGTCTTACTACTTGAAGTACTTGACTCGACACAGCCAGCAGTGCTGTATTTACTTGTTTGGGAGAAAATATCCCTGTGTCTTACCACTTAAAGTACTTGACGAGACACAGCCAGCAGTGCTGTTTTTACCTGTTAAGGAGAAAATTTCCCTGTGTCTTACCACTTAAAGTACTTGACTTGATGCAGCCATGAGTGATAAAAGTAACAGCAGCACTTCTCAGGCAATCCAGGCAACAGTAACAACAGTATAGGAAACTCAGGATGTTGCAGGAGTAACCCCTCGTGGTACTCAGAGGATGAGCACAAGGGTCATCATAGTGTGGCAGCCAGTCTTAGTAAGTAGAGTGATGGATGATGATGAAAAGGAAAAGACAGATGAGAATGAGGGGGAAATCAGTGGGACAGATCCTGAGTTTGTATTTGATAAGGCAACAGTCAGTATGTCAAGTAGCAGTAGCTCTGGGGAGTGGGATGAAGATGAGGAATACGGGGGTAGAAAAAGAGCAAAAAAGAGTTCTCAAAAGGATGGTAGTGGTGTTAAAAAAACATTACTGAGAGTGGGGCGTAAGGAAAGTCAGACACCCACACATGCAGATGAGGAACAACAAAGGACAGAAGATGGACAGGCTTCACGAGGGGAAGAAAGAGATGCAGTTCAACCAGTCAGAGAGGCTGTGTATCAAAATAACATGCAGATGGGCATGGAAAGACCTCAAAGAGATAGTGGAAGTAGTAGTGGCTGTGGTGGTGGCAGTGGTAGTAATGAACATATCCTCCCCATAAGTAGCAGCGCAACAAAATCTGTGAAATCCGTTGTGTGTGATTTTTTCACACAAGATAAATCATCTGGCAGCCATGTGGTTTGCAAATTATGCAAAACAAAATTAAGTTATGGTAAAGTGGGTACTCTGCTGGGGACATCAACAATGAAAAGGCATATGAACAAGTCTCACATTTATCAGTATAAAAAAAAAGCACAAAAGGAGCACACACAAGTTGTTGCACTTCTGCACTCAGCTGAGGAGGATGAGGTAAAGGATGCCTACTAAGGCGACGAAGTAACTGATGCGGAGGTAAAGGATAATGAAAGTCTTCCTTCCAGTCAAAGCACAGCATCCTCAATTTCTCATTTCTTTAACCCTCTGAGTCCACCACCACAGCCAAACTGGAGTCATGTACCATACATAGCCACAACATCCACCCCTCATGGCAGTAAAGGTCAAGGGAAGCAGCCCAGAAAATCAGGTAATAGCAAGCATAGCAGGCATCAAATTTCTTTGAAAGACTGCTTTGAGTGGTCACAGAAAAATAAGCCCAACAAGCTTGAGGCAAGTTGATTGACAAAGGCAATTGGGGAGATGATAGCCATCGACTTGCTCCCATTCTCCTTTGAGGCTAACCCAGGTTTTAAAGCACTATTGGAAATCGCTGTGTCAAAGTATCAGGTCCCCAGCCGGACCTATTTCTCTAGTGTTGCCATCCCAGACTTGTATGATGCTGTTCGGAAAAGCATGTCTGATACTCTGAAAGGTTCAGTGGGCACAAAGGTTCATGTCATGACAGATATGTGGACCAGTGGTCAGATAACTGACTATATGGCTGTTACTGGCCAGTGGGTAAACTTTCCTCCCTTCTCGTCCTCTTCTTCATCATTATCATCATGTAGTGGCACTAGCAGCAGCAGCAGCAAGGAGCAAGGGAATTTCACTGTTTGAAGGCTGGCAGCTTTATGTATTTATGGTTTTGAAAAAGACCACAAAGCGGAACATCTTCTGGAGGGCCTTGAAGAAAAGTTTGCTGAGTGGCTGACTCCAAAGTCCTTGCAACCAGGGTTTATAGTGCCTGACAATGCTTCAAATATTGTGAAAGCAGTAAGATTTGGTAAGTTTACACACAAACCATGCTTTGCACACACACTATTAACTTGGTGGTAAAGGACTTTATCAGTGAGGACCGAAATGTTCAGAACTTGACTGCAGCTGCTCACACTGTGTGCACCCACTTTAGCCATTCTGTGAAAGCCTGAAAGTTGTTGCTGCAGATTCAGATTGAAAACAGCCTCCCTCTCCTCCAGAAAATACAGGAAGTTCCAAACCAGTGGAATTCCACTTACTATATGATGCAGAGAATGCTTGAACAACAGAAAGCCATCCATCAAAATGCAGTCCAACATGGCATTGGGAAAGGACATGTGAATATCAGCCCCAATCTGTGGCATCTGATGGAGAACCTTTGTTGTATCCTTAAACCCTTTGAGGAGGCTACCCGAGTGGTAAGATTTGATGGTGCTGGACTAAACCAGATCCTACCCTTAATTTCACTCATTAGGATGAGACAGCAGTGTCTCAAGTCACAGTTGTTTGACAATGATGACATCAATGCTGCATCACTTGTTGGAAAAATTATATAAACCTTCCTGGCTGACGAGCACATTGTAAATATGTGAAAAGCAGAACATTACATTTTGACCACACTTCTGGACCCTCGGTTTAAGGATACAATTGAGACATTCTTCAAACCACATGACTCTAAAGACCTGGAACACTATCGTGAACTGTTAATTGAGAAAGTGTCAGCACATATAGTTGAGAAAAGTAGTACATCATCAGTGCCCGTTTGACAACATTCAAATTCTGAACAAGATCTGGTGGAGAGGGAGGGAGTACAATCTGCTGTTGTTGCTGCTGCTGCTTGTACCACCACTACTGATGTTTTGGGTCATCAAACACCAACCAGAACTGTTGCTACACCACAAGAGGACAAACCTCTGTGGGACATGCTGTCAGACTTTGGTCTGATAAATACAGCTGGGAAGGTGCAGATGGCTATAGTGGTACCATAAGTCCCTACTGCAAAAATGATTAAGGATTATATGGAGCAGACTGTACATCTCACTGCAGGTGATGAACCTTTGCTTTATTGGCAATGGAAAAATCTATTTGGCCTTCTTTCACCGAGATTGCAATTGAATACCTCAGTTGCCCACCCACTTGCACATATTCAGAGAAAATTTTTAGGCTGCTGGGGCAACAGTGAATGACAAAAGAACATGTCTTTCATGAAAAATGTAGAGAGGCTCACTTTTTTAAAAATGAACCTGCCTCAATTCAAAAACATACACTGTCCCAAATTTATGCAGGTTGACAGCACTCAGATGGCAACATGCTACGCTGACGATGACGATGATGATGGTGAAGGATTTTGTTGCCACTAGTAGCCACTAGCCTTTCCAGCTGTCTTTCCTTCACTGGTGGGTCCTCCTGTCTCCTCCTCAAACTCTTCCTTGAGTTCCATTAAGTTCAGTAAAAAACATCCACTGCTAGTTCTCATGTGTCACTGAGGCCCAATCTGGCTAGCACCAGAAATTGAAGGACCACTACATATGGCAGTTCAGCTAAAGCAACCAGAAATCACTACACGTTGTCACACAGCTCTTCTTCCATTTGTTTTAATTGTATTTTTATTAAAAAATACACACTCAATAAATACTTATTAGGCTGTTAACAAACAAAAACATTAATAAAGTAAATAAATAATAAATAACTGTTCTTCTGGTTCGACTCCAGATGGGATTTAATTTTTTTTTTTCTGCAAAATGTCAACTTTACAATGTATTCCCAATTTCAGTGCTGCACCCAATGACATCCAATGTTTTGATCTGAAGGAGCCATCCACCAGATAGAAACTGTTTTCATCATATTCTGTAAAATGAAAATAAAAAAAGAATAGATTGTAAAAAATGCTGTTCCCACAAACTACACTAACTGACTATCTGGACAATAAAAAAAATTCCTGATCTTACTCTAGCCCCCCTCCAAAACTCCAAGTGCTTCAAACCCCCTGGGACACTCCCTCTTACAAATACAATTTGCCCTCCATTGTTAGACCCCAAACCACATACCTGGCATCATAAAGACAATTTGCAGATGGTACACTGTTATGGGTTTTTCAATTAGTCTGAGTAAAGATGAGGAAGGGGTAGGTGTTTGGGAGGGTGGGGCAAATGAAGTCATATTGACATAGTTACCTATGGGAGGTATAGGGATCAGGGCAGGAGAGTGTACTAGAGGGAAATGAGAAAACAAGGGCTGGTAATGTATTACTAATATTGACAGTTACTCAGAATAACAGAAAGCCCCAAACTGATACTAGATGCCTAACACCCCTGCATATCTTTATGGCCCATGGCCACAGCCATAGGGCTCTATTAGTAGTTCAGTAGGGGTTACTACTTGTGCCAAGCTTCAAGCAGGAACCGCTCAGTCAGAAAGGGGACAACCCTCGGATTCTGAAAAGTTCAACATGACTGAGGCTACTGGTACCTGTAGCCTCAGCTGCTATAGTACTAAATAATAACTACACAGACAAAAATTTAAAGTAGAAAAATAATTTAATCCACACAATGTGGTAAAGCAAAATGCCACACTGCCCCAGTGCTTTGGCACCTTGCCTCCCCCCCCAGGTGGGGCACTGAGGAAGGTAAGGTGCAGAAGCGCTGGGACAGTGTGGCATTTTGCTTTACCACATTGTGTGGATTAAATCAATGTTCTACTTTAAACTTTTGTCCATGTAGTTGTTTGGTACTAAAGCAGCTGAGACTATAGGTACCGCAGGTGCCAGCCATTCTGAACTGGGCTCTGTTAGTACCTGGGTCTAACTGTGAAGGAAGATTTAAAACTAGTGTAACAGGGTGTAGGGGGTTAACCCTTTGGGCTGCCTGTAACAAGATTTAAAAAGCTAAAGTTATCAGGGATGATATATGAGTCATATATCATCCCTGACCTTTACCGCTTGCAAAATCTGTTTCAGCACTATTTTACAGCATTTACTGGGTAACCAGGTGATTCTACAATATAAAACCACACTCTACCTGGTTCTACTTAACTATAAAAAAATCCACATATTTTATTTTGCATGTTTGGAAATATAAAAAACAAAAAAACTGCACACCTCAACTCCAGATAACAAAACTTGATTTATTAAGTTAAATAATTCAGGCTAAAATCGCCCAAAACAGCAAACTGCTATGAGCATGTAAGGTCATTCACAAAAGACCCTGGCCGGTTTCGTAATCAATCCCATGTTTGGAAATATACATGTAGTACTAAGATTCTAACTTTAAGAATGGTAAGTTTTGCAAAGCTTTTGAGCACCGAGACAGAATCCTATGCACCAAAGCTTTGCAATACTTAATTGTATTTATACCATTCTTAGTACTACATGTACTTTCCTAAACAAAAAACAATACTTCTGTGAATTTCTTAATTAAGTAGAACCATGTAAAATATTTTTTTTGTGTTATATATTCTAGAACCTTGTTATACCACATAGAACCTGGTTTACTTAGTAGAACTTGTTTTTTTACATAGTAGAACTTAGTTTTATTCGGTAGAACCTGGTTCTACTTCGTAGAACTTGGTTATTAATGGTAAAACCCAGTTCTACCTGGTAGAACCCAATTCTACTGGGTTTTGCCTGGTAGAACCAGGTAGAACATTGTTGGTTTCTACTCAGAAAGTTCACAAGGTAGAACTTTTAGAAGTTTGCGCAGCCGTACTCCAGGCCCTGTGAGGTGGGATGGTGTGTGTCCCATGTGGTTTTTTTTTTGGTGTGTGGCCCAAGAGCCAGGTGCCCCAATGTCTGACTGCACTCTATGTGGCCCCAACTCAGTAAAGGGTCCTATAAGGATGACTCGTGTTCAAATACCATCCCCTGGGAGTGAAGAGATCAGCTGTGGAGGGCTGGCAGCATCAGTAACCTGGGTGATAAGGGCAGGCAGCTAATGTTGGCCATGAAACTAAAGCTGGCACTGCCGGCCTTGAACTCTGTTACTGCTCCCTGCTGCCACATACCCCGACCCTAGCCGAAGACTCTATGGTGCAATACCCACACCCGAGAGAGGAATTAACCCAGATGGGGTAGATGTTCTACTGTATTTTATATATGTCTTTTTTTTGTTTGTTTGTTTTTTATACTACATTCTTTGTTAGCTTAAGGGGGGTAGACCCATTCCCATCAAGCAGCTTGTGCCCTTATGCCTCACCTAATATGGCTGCAGGCATTACTCGCTGCAATTTCTAGTGACATGGACTGAGCCGTATGGGTTCCCTTTGGGTGCTGGGAGTTGTACTAACTTATTTCACTTTCTTTTGCCAGCTCCCAGCATGGGGAGCTGTGCAACCTGGTGCTGCCACATTTGGTTTGTGTAGCTGCTACTCCTGGTGATATGCTTCTGACATTGCCCCAGTGCACTGTGCCTTGCATGTCTACTGTGTTAGTGCATGTGCTGTGTGCACCCGCGTAAGGCACAAGTTTGAGCAAAAATGGGTAGTGTGGAAGGACCAGTGCAGGGGCACACCCTCTGATGAAAGGTGGCAAGAAATCCCCCAAGTAAAAGCATGCAAGCAGCATGGAATACAAGGCCATGGGGACAGGTCCCATGCAATGTTGCTCAACAAGAACCATCAAGCCGAGATGGACACATCCTCCAAGGAGTGAATAGTATAGGTAAAGTGATCCCCACTGTGCTGAATATCCATGTTTATGTTTGCTGGTTTGGGTGGGTGGGTGACCCCTGTATGTGGCCCTTAACAAGGCCGATAAGGAGCGTGGGTGAAAAAGCCCTGTCTTTGTGCCATCCCAGTCTGTTATTGGGACTGGGGAAGAGGTGGAAGGAGACTGCAAGTGGAGGCAAACCGCTTGCCAGGGAACACTGGACAGCATAAAGTGAGTAATGTTCTGGTAAACACAGATATTTTAATTTTTTTTTTTTTTTTTTGCCGGTTGTGGTGTGGGTGGAGGTTGCAACTGTACCTGTCCAGTAAAGGGAGCCTGTAGGAAGCGCAGGCGAGAAGGCCTGCCGATGTGCTTTCCCGGCTTGCTATTTGGAGCATTGGAGAGCTGGCAAGCCATCAAGCCTAAACTGGGGAGATCACATCCCGAGCCCCGGAGGACCGTCATCTCAGCAGTGATTGTTCCCTCTGCTACAGTGTTCCATGGATCCAGGAATATCAGCTCCTGAGGTCAAGGATAGTAGAGATGGAGGCATGATTCCTAACTGCAGGGGTGTTGTGTAGTTGACCAAATGTACCAGGAAGGGGGGGAGCTGCTTGTTATACCAGCGGTAGACCTTTAGCTGTAAGGAGGGGTAGCATTGTTCATCCCAGAGATATGCACACGCGCTGGCTAGATACATGACATTGATGTTTCTGCCGAATGTGAGAGGCCGGTTGGGAGGGGTTGCAAGGGGTGTACAGGAAATTAAAAGTCCTGATAACTAAAGCTTTCAACTAAACAGAAACGAGAATACAGCCTGCAGCACAGATCGCTTCCCTGACCTGATGCCCGCGTGTCCCTGGCTATCTAGAACTGTGGCCCAGGGCAATTAGCATGCAGCAGAAAATTAGTGGGAAACTGAGAGAGTAACAGAGAAAGCCTGACTAAACTGAATTCTGCTGAGAGGAATGAGGGCTCCTACATTTGTAATGTGACTCTGTCTCATCCAGACAGAAAGAGGGAGATTCCCTCCTGCCTAGTCCTTAAAATAATCTCTTTTTCCCCACACACACTGAGGCCAAACCTAGCCTCACTGTGGTCAAGTCCAAAGACTATTGGTCCTCCCCTCCCAGGCCATTCAGCCTGGGAGGCTCGGACCTAGGGATTTGCCGTGGCCACTGGCAAGTGACCTCCTGGAGATAGCCAGGAGGGGCCAGTTCAACAAACTGTCTGACATACTGTGCCACTACTTTAGCTTCTTCTGCCAAGGTTCAGAACTAAACAGGCCTACTACAGCAGCATACATGGACAGCTCAATCAAAAAGCCTATGTTATAGTGAAAGAGCTCCTGGTGACCATCAACTATCTGAAACAAGCTATGTTGAATAATAACAGTGAAACAGTACAGCAGCAGAACTGTAATTTCAGTGTTTCTCTCTCTGTCTCTCTCTCTCTCATTCTTATCATACTTAAGCAATAAGGCATGACAAGACATTGTTTGCACTATGTTTCCCCCACGGTCAGGGGCATTGTAAGGCACATTGTAAAGTAAAATGGGCCCAGAGGCAACTTTTTTGTTGTTAAATCTTTTTATTGAGATAACAAGAGCAGTACATACATACAAAAACAACATCAATAATCAGTGGATTATACAAGGAAAACAAAACAGTGTGTATTACAGTTACAATTACAAACATTCAAGAAACTTTATGCTATTTGTATCACAATGTTAGGAGCACAGAGTTTCAAACCTCATCAAGCGATTTATAAATCCATCCAAGTTACAACAGGAAGTCAAGGGGGTTTTAGGAGAGCTTTAGAGTTTCTGAGACGTGAAAGTGGGAGGGGTGGTCAAGTTCACTCTGTGCAGATATGGGGCCCAGACTTCTAGGTAGGATTTGTTTGGGGATTTTGCCAAGTAAGCTAGTCAAGTTTGGGAAACTTGGGACTTCCAGGCTTGAAAGACTGGAATGGAGGGTGTTTTCCATAGCTTTAGAATAAGCCAGGTGAATCTGACAGTAGCATAGGATAGTTTAAGCAGTTAGTAGCATAGAAACATAGAAACATAGAATATGACGGCAGATAGGGACCGCTTGGCCCACCTAGTCTGCCCATTTCCCTACCTAACGGATAAGCTGCAAATCCTAGTTAACCAACAGCCTACTTCCTCCTACCCGTCACTAGAATTGCCTTATATCTGTCCCATGCATTCTTGAATTCCCCCACTGTTTTTGACTCTACGACCTCCTCAAGAAGGCTGTTCCATGTATCCACAACCCTCTCTGTGAAGAAATACTTCCTCACATTACCTCTGAGCCATCCCCTCTATCTTCAAATTGTGCCCCCTTGTTTTTGCACATCTCTTTTTCTGAAAGATGCTGCCCTCTTGGACTTTGTTGATTCCCTTGAGGTATCTGAAAGTTTCTATCATGTCCCCCCTCTCCCTCCGTTCCTCAAGGCTATACATCTTTAGTTCCTTTAGTCTTTCTTCATATGTCTTCTGATGCAGACCCTACATCATTTTGGTTGGCATCCTCTGGGCAGCCTCCACCCTGTCTATGTCTTTGTGGAGATGGGGTCTCCAGAACTGTACACAGTACTCCAGATGTGGTATTACCAAATGTCTGTACAGTGGGCCAACAACTTCCTGTTTTCTACTTGTGATGCCTCTCCCTATGCAACCCAGTATCCCCCCAGCCCTCCTTACTGCCTTCTCACATTGCTGGCCCACCTTTAGGTCATCTGATATGACTACCCCCATGTCCCTTTCCATTTTCATTGTTGTCAGTATCTCACCCTCCATTGTCTACTCTTCCCCTGGGTTTTTGTTTCCCAGGTGCATTACTTTGCACTTTTTTGCATTGAATTTAAGCTGCCATACCTTTGACCATTCCTCCAACATTGCCAAGTCCCTTTTCATCCTTCCCACCCCACCTTGTGTATCAACCCTGTTGCAGATCTTTGTGTCATCTGCAAAGAGACATACTTTCCCTTCTAGTCCCTCTGCAATGTCACTTATAAAGACATTAAAAAGGACCAGCCCCAGTACTGAACCCTGTGGTACCCGACTAGTAACCCTCCTTTCTTCACTGTGGACTCCATTTACTATTACCTACTGTGTCCTGTTGTCCAACCAGTGTTTTACCCAGGCTACCACCCTTGGACCCTCCCCAGGTTGGCTAATTTGTTTATTAATCTTTTGTGGGACTGTGTCAAATGCCTTGCAAAAGTCTAGGTAGGCCATGTTCACAGCCCTCCTGGTCTACTGCTTTGGTCACCCAGTCAAAGAAATAAATTAGATTTGTCTGACATGACCTTCCGCTGTGAATCCATGCTGCCTTGGGTCCTGTGCCCCACTGGCCTCTAGGTACTCAACAATTCTTTCCTTCAGAAGTGATTCCATCATTTTCCCTACCACTGAAGTCAAACTGACAGGTCTGTAGTTTCCTGCCTCTGTCTTGCTCCCACTTTTGTGAAGGGGAATCACATCCGCCCTCCTCCAGTCCTCAGGTACCACCCCATCCTCCCATGATTTATTAAAAAGGGTAGTCAGTGGTGTTACTAGTTCTTCCCTTAGTTCTTTTATAATTCTGGGGCGAATCCCATCAGGCCCCATTGCTTTATCCACCTTCAGTGTTAAGAGTTCTTTCAGAACACTTTCTTCTGTGAAAGGACTAACATTAACCCCCCTATCCAGAATGCTTCTATTGACTGGAATAGGTATTTCACCCTGCTTTTCCTTTGTGAATATTGAGCAGAAGTATTCATTCAGTATCCCTGCTTTTTCACTGTCGCTCTCTGCCCAACCACCTTCCTCTTTGTTCAGCCTCAGTATCCCTGCCTTAGTCTTTCTTTGCTCCCTAATGTGCCTATAAAAGGTTTTAACCTGCTTCTTAACCGAGTTGTCTATCTTTTCCTCGGTTTGGACCTTTGTTATTCTGGCTGCCTTACCCGCTTCCTTCTGCTTTAACTGGTACAGTTCTCTGTCCTGCTCCTTCTGTGTTTCCTTATACTTCCTGAATGCTATCTTTTTTCCCCTTACTTTCCCCGCCACTTCTTTTGAGAACCATAGTGTTTTTTTTCTTTCTGTGATGGCGGTTTTGATGTTTCCCCATTGTTGCTCCACCCCACCTTCTTGCCTGTTTGCTAGTGCTTTTCTGAGGCACTCTCCCATTTTGACAAAATCAGCCCTCCTGAAGTCCAGTACCTTCACTTTTGTGTGGCTTGACTCTACAGCTAAGTTTATCGTGAACCACACTGTTTGGTGGTCGCTTGTTCCCAGATGGTTACCCACTTCAACATCAGAGATCCTCTCTCCACCCCTATTTGAGAGTACCAGGTCTAAGATTGCTCTCTCCTGAGTGGGTTCCAAAACTAGCTGTCTGAGGCATGCCCCCTGTAGAGCATCGAAAATGGCCCTGCTCTTGGATGTGGCTGCAGCAAAGGTACTCCTGTCAACATCTGGCATATTCAGGTCCCTCATCAGCAATATCTCCCCTTTCTCTGTCATCCAAAGGATGCCTTCTATCATTTCCTTGTCCATTTCCTTCCCCTGAGATGGGGGTCTGTATACAACCCCTGTGTGGATTGTGGAGCCATTTCCAGTCTCCAGGGTGACCAACAGTGCCTCCTCTCCTCCCTGTTTACCCTTTATTTCTGTTGCTTTTATCTCTTGCCTTACATAGAGAGCTACTCCTCCTCCTCCTCCTCTTCTTCCCTCCCTGTCCTTCCTGTAGATTGTGTACCCTGGTATGTTGACATCCCAGTCATGGTTCTCTGCGCACCATGTTTCTGTGACTGCCACAATATCCAGGCATCCCTCTTCCATCAAGGCCATCAGGTACTGTTGCGGGGCTATTCCCAGCAGCCATAGGCATGGGGACCGGGGCAGATCTTGTGCAAGAGTCTGGGAGCAGAATTGAATGACCTTATCCCACAACTTCTGCAGGGGGTCGCATTGCCACAAAATATGCAGTAGGTCTGCATCAGGGGCCTGACATCTCCGGCACTTACTGTGAGGGAGTAAGCCCTTCTTGTGGAGCTGGGCAGGGGTTCAGTACCATAAATTAAGCACTTTGTTTCTAATAAGAAGGCTGTGTTGATCAGCACAGGCCTTGTGTGCAGTTTTCCAGCACTTGCTCCATTCTTGGTTAGAAATGTGGATCCCCATGATCTTTTCCCATCTGGAACTGGCTGGGCTGGAGGGATCAGGTGCAGAGTCCCTAATCCAGCTTTGTATTTTTCCTGCAAGGCCTTTCTCCAGATGGAGCCAGCTATGCAGTGGTAGTGTACACTTTAGAAGGCCCTTCTTTGGATAATACCTTTGGAAAGTGCAGGGAGTTCTGACCCAATTAAGATACAAACTCCTGAATTGTAAGTATTGCCAGAAACATGCCTGAGGCAGGTGGTGGTGATCTTTTAATAATTGGAAAGGGACAAATGTGGAGTTATCTTCCTGCACTAGGTCTTGGAATGAGTTCAGCTGGCATTGCTGCCAAACCTCCCAGTGGAAAATGCTGTGATCTGTGAAAAATGTGGGTTGTTCCACAGTGGGGAGGAGAGGCCTAAGCTTAGGCAGGCGTGGGTCAGGTTTCCCATGGAATGTCACGCTTGGTGGTTGGCATTAATTGTAAGCTGCACTTGTGCTGATTTAAGGAGGGCATGTCCTAAATAGCAGAGAGGGAATTACCCCCAAGTAAGGCAGTCTCAAAGTATACCCAGGCTGGGGGGGGAGAGCGAGGTTTCCCTCATCCCTCTACACTGTTTAGCAGTGAGAAAGGCTATGAAGTATGAGCTAAAATTCGGCAGGTTTCATCTGTCTCTGGTCCAGAGGCCCTTAGTTTTGCTCTGCTGAAATGTGGCCTAGCCTGCCCCCACAAAAACTTACTCACAACCTTAATTTTATCAGTTACCTGGTAAGGAGCAGGGAGTTCTCTGTTGAACTGGTGGGGATACGAGGGGGAATTTTCATGGCCAGCAAAGAAACACCAGCATAAATGACAAGCATCTGTGATAAACATGGTCTGCTTTATCTTGTCTGTCTGCTGTTCCTTTACAACTGCCCCACTATGCCTCCTATAATCATGGTGACACTTCTGTAAATGAAAACAACCATTCCATAAAGAAAGCCAGTTTCTGAAAGGAAAGTGACTGGGGGCCCTATGGGGGGGAGTAAATGGGAAAGTTCAACAAGCATTACACAGCATTACTTGTAGCCAATCAGCATCAAGGATTCTCCCTACCCATTCTCTAAAACAAGTACATTATCCTATCATCTTGGGGAAAAAAGAACATCCCTCAGCCTGCAGTTCGGGTGGGGGGGTGGAGGGTCTGATTTTCAAAGGGCCTGGCATGGCCCATTGATTAAGTCCCCATGTGCAACATGCTGATGCAGAGAAAAACTTCACACAACTGAAAATGTTATTTTCAGCATCTTGTTTGTGTATTGGTGGGGTTGACTGTTTTTGCACAGGTATAGTATGCAAACAAATTATATTTGTAGTACTGCCACATGTAGCATTTTTGCACAGCCATGTAAAATAAATCTGTGCAAGCTGCTCTAAAGTGTGGAAAAGGATGCAAATAAAATAGTCTTTTTGAACATTGTGTGCATGCCAAATTGCAGCTCTGCAAGGGTACCCACCCTTATGCAACTTTGTATGTGCACATGCACAGTTATTCAGTTTTTGAAAATCTGGCACAAGGTACATTAATGTGCTGTACCTGTATCTTCAATGAACCTGGTTTGGGTATCTCTAATTATCCTTTCACTTCCAAAGAGCACTAAATGCATCACATAAAACTTGTAAAAAATAGTAACCAACCTTCACAGGTTCGACAAAAGTAAAGCAACAGAACATTAGGAGAGTAGTTCTAATATCAAAATGAATTCTTTTGCATTTCTGCTACTGACATTCCAAGTATCACCTGTTAGTGTTCTCACAAAGTCTCTGGTGCCCAAAGGTTTATTTATTTATAGAGTTTTTGGATAACACCTGGTAGCAGGCCAGTAGCTAGAGTACAGCAAACTTTTGCCTCCTTTTACAGGACAAACAGGAATAGTGTCTTTCTCCAAAAAAGTGTCCTTCTGACACAACAGCAACAGTTTAGGTTTTGTACTTTCAAAGTTGAAAACCTGTGGCAGTTTTCCTGGCAAGCTTTGAGCAGTGCTGTTCTCTCACTGAGAGCTAATCCCTGACCTTTCTAGCTCAAAGAGCCATCATTCTCTGCACCTTCTCCTAAGAGTCAACTGAAAGAGGAACAAGGAGCATGATGTCATGTTCCAGTCTGATAGTATTGAAATATATCCTCTTAATTAACTGCACCTGTGACCTTTTTCTTTAAAACAATGAATCCCCAGTCTGTTCTCAGACAGAAGGAGTGTCTGTTTTATCTCTGGTATTGGTGCCAACTCTAGAGAAATGGGACATAATTCTTTCTTTACAGGATTCACAAACATCTTGTATTTCTATTGCTTAATGATACATTTAACTGTTTTAGGACCTTAACCCATTAATGTATTGCTTACCGCTACAGTAATAGCCTTGCATAGATAGTGTACTTTCTCAAAAGTTGCTCTTTTTAGGTCTGAGGGGTTCACCTGCAAGTTCCTAGTGAAGAAAGAAGTACCGGGGTCAAAACCCTGGCCCTAGTGCACAGATTTATTTTTCATAACTACTGGGGCTCCTTGATTAATTACCGGGGCTTGCTCACAGCAGGCCCTGTCCTAACTCCAACAGTGCCCCGACCCATCCCTCATTGATGTCCGGTGCCTCCCCAATGATCACTGTCCCAATGTGATGCAGTAAGCATTCTTTGGTATCCCGCGGTCACTCCTCCACTCACACCCATGCCCCTTATTAATATCATTATTCCCTGGTGTCCAGTGGTTCCACCCCCTCATCCTGATCCCATGCATAATGTACTAACAACATTCCTTGATGTCTAGTGGATCCCCTTCCCTGATCCCCTGTTAAAGAAATAAATACATTTCAGTCCCTGGCATCTAGCAGATCTCTTTTCCTTATACCCGATGCCCTGTAACAGAAATACAGAAAAAATATATATTCCAGTCCCTGGTGTCTGGCAGACCCCCCTCCCTATCCCCAATCTCATGTAAAAGAAATATATAAGTAAATATATTCCAGTCCCTGGTGTCTAGCGGACCTTTCTCTGTATCTCCAATCCCCTGTAAAATAAATATATTCCATTCCCTGTTGTCTAGCGGCCCCCCCATCCCCTCTCACTGGCCGGTTGTGCCCCACCACCCTGCTCCCCCCACATCCCAACCTCATACCAGCGGCTGGCATAGCTCTCTACTCTCCACCATGGCCATCTGCTGACTGAGCTGTCAGTGAGTGAGTACCAGCTCAGTCAGTGGCCAGCCATGGTGGGAGCAGAGGGCAGTGCTGGTTGCTGGCTGGGGCATGGGATGAGGGGAGAGTGGGGTGGTGGGGCACTACCTGTCAGTGTGGGGGGTGGAGATGTCTACTAGACACCAGGGAATGGTATATATTTCTTTTGCAGGGGATCAGGGATAGGGAGGGGGTCCACTAGATGCCAGGGACTGGAATATATTTATTTATATATTTCTTTTACAGGGGATCCGGGACAGGGGAGGAGGTCCACTAGATGCCAGGGACTAGAATATATTTATTTCTATATTTCTTTACAGGGGATCAGGCATGTAGGGTCCGCTAAATGCCAGTGACTGCAATATATTTATATTTCTTTTACAGGATATGGGGGGGGGTCTGCTAGACACCAGGAACAGGAATGTATTTACAGTATTTCTATATTTCTTTTTACAGAGGATCAGGGATAGGGGAGGAGGTCCACTAGATGCCAGGGTCTGGATTATATTTATTTCTATATTTCTTTACAGGGGATCAGGGACAGGGGAGGGAGGTCTGCTAAATGCCAGTGACTGCAATGTATTTATATATTTCTTTTACAGGGGATTTGGGGATAGGGAGGGGGGTCTGCTAGACACCAGGGACAGAAACGTAGTTACAGTATTTCTATATTTCTTTTTACAAGGGATCGTGGATAGGGAAGGGGGTCTGCCTAGACACCAGGGACTGAAATATATTTATTTCTATATTTCTTTAACAGGGCATCGAGGATTGGGGAGGGGAGGTCTGCTAGACACCAGGGACTGAAATATATTTATTTCTATATTTCTTTAACAGGGGATAGGGGATAGGGAGGGGGGGGTCTGCTAGACACCAGGGACAGGAACATATTTACAGTATTTCTATATTTCTTTTTACAGGGGATCAAGGATAGGGGAGGGGGTCTGCTTGATGGCAGAGAATGGTGTTAGGACATTATACAAGGGATCAGGGTACACGGGACCACTGGACACTAGAGAATAATGAAATCAACAGCAGGCTAGGGTACAGGTGGGGAGTGGGACCACTGGACACCAGGGAATGTTTATTGTATCACATCTGGCTGGCAATTGGCTGGGGGGTTATTGGACACCAAGAAAAACATATATTTTGCATCAGGTGTGGGGAGGGGCCATTGAACTCCAGGGAAAACATATATTTTGCATTGGGTTGGGATAGGACCACTGGACAAAAGGGAAAACATATCTTTTGCATCAGATGGGCATTAGGTGGGGGGAGAGACCTCTGGACAACAGGAAAAGATTTTTTGTCAAATTGGGCATGCGATCAGTGGAGGGGGGAGAGGAGGCGGACTGGGACACCAATAGAAACTTTTTGTCAACCAACCAGCAATCGTGGGGTTGGGGAACCACTGACAGCAGAAAATATTTTTTGTCAAATGGGACTGGTGACTGGCAGGGGGGGAACCTCTGGACACCAAGAACTATTGTGCTGAGGGTTGGGTGGGGGACCACCACAGCACCTCTGCCAACCACTAGGGTTGCACGGAATTAAGGTAAGATCTCGGTTGGCAGTATTTGCTCCATGCAAGGGGACCATGCAAAAGGACCTTGCATGGAGGAAATGCTCTGTGAATCGGATTGCGCCTATATTTAAGTCCCATCCCCTCATTTGCGTTGCAACCCCCTACACATTTTGCCTGAGTGCAAAGCCAGTTTGAGCACACAAATCGGGCTTCTGTGAATAGTAACTCAACACAAAATCCGGTTTGCTCATGCAAACCCATGTTTGCACCTGGGCAAAGTTTTGTGAATCCTGGCCCTGGTCTTTTAGTGTGTTTTGATTTTATGATCGTTGTATTTATAGCCAAGTCATAATTTTTCTTCTAATAGTGAATCATATTTAATATTTGTTCGGGCAGTATTCCAAGTTTAGATAATGAATCTGGAAAATGAATCCATGAATATGAATAAACTCATACATAAAAAACTATTGAGATATGAAAAACAAAGTGTTGTAAATTGATTCAAATAACAAACTACAGTTAAGATGCAGTTTAACTGCACTGATGCCACACTGTCATAAAAGGCATGAAGATCATTATAACAATCCAACACTTTTGTTACTTTTAGAAATTTATCATACTGTCACTGCAGGGAAGTTTTGTTTTACACTGCAAATATTGCCCAACCTTGTGGTTTTTCCTTACAATAAGGCACATACCAGACAAAACAAAAAGGTATGCATGGCATGCCCTGAAAGGAAGTTTGAACTACTCACTACATTAGAATTTATGGAATGTTCTTGTTTTGCTATGGGGACCATGTAGAAGTTTGTGGAATATGCAGGAGATGTACCGGAGGGGGTATGTCAATACATAATCAAAGTGTAGAAACTTAAGTCCCTGCTGTAGTTCTGGAATCATGGTTATAGACTATAGATTTTACAGTCATGCTTCCATATCACTCTACTAAACCATGTTTGTTGCAGCAGCAGGGATTCTGGAAGTAGCAAGAGAGAGAGAGAGCGAGAGAGACATGGGGGACTACAGCACTGAAGGGAACTGTAACCAAAGCTCTATGGTACAGCCATGCATCTGACAGAGACTTGGGACTGAGAGAGACAGACAGAGAGGGGAGGGAGGGAGGGATAGAGGAGCGAGAGAGAGGGAGAGGGAGGGAGGGAGGCGGGAGGGAGCAAGAGAGAGAGAGAGAAAGAAAGAGAGAGATAAGATGAGAGCTACTGACATTCACAGTAGTACACCAGACATCAGTGAGCTCCATCTCCAGCAGCGTGTTGGGAAGCAGCAAGAAAGAGTTACAGTAATGCATCTGCAGAACTGAGTGAGAGAGCTAGAACAGGGCATCATCAGAGTGCATCAAGGTAGAATCATCCTAGCAGTACAGTTAAAGAGACATGAGGGAGTTAGAGTAATGCATTTCATAGGGGTGTCAGAGCTGCAGGAATGTGCCTTACAGTAACATGAGAAATGTACTGCTGTGTTTTTCACGGCAACATGAGAACTGCAACAGTCTATCTAAAGGTGCGTTTACATAGCCTGATCTGCACTGGTGTGAGTGGTGCAGAAGTGTTGCACCGGTGCAGATCTGATAGTGTAAACAGATTCCAGAGCATTGCAAGTCGCTCTAATGTGGTGAAGGGCAATCTGTGTTTTGTTGAGATTGTGTTCGGGTGCAGGCATTCTTTGGCAGCAAGTAAATGCATTGCTCTGCCTGCACCAGTGCAACCCCATGATACATCTTGCCACTCCTGTTGTCTTCGTATTTTATTTGCATGATAGATTTCTGAACCTTTCCCTCTGCCGCCTTATGATCCAGGCAAACAGTGTAACTTTTGGATTGGAGAGGGGAGAGTGGGTTGCCCTTATATTGCTAGGTCCTACTCTGTATTTGATGCTGAAGGAGACAAGATCACAGGTTCACATTTGTTGTATTTTTATGAATGTAAATGTATGTGATCCTGTGATCTCATTTCTCTCAGCACTGAATACAGAAGGTCCTCTTCTTGTGCTCTTGGATGGCTGGAAATGAACCCGAAACAAAAGAAGGCCCTCGGGAATGCTGCACAGCTGCAACGTGTAAACATAAGATGGTGGTGGTGAGATCAGAGCAGTGGGAGCTGATTACATTGTGGCTTGATCCCCCCTCCAATCCCCCTGTAGTCCTGATATTTATTTTGCTGAAAAAGTACCTTAATGCTCGAAAAATTGAATTTCCACTGGGATGCAGCCAGCATTTTGTTACAAAAGGCACAGCCCCCCTCCACCGGCCGATCATGCTGGCAAAACACTGTATATGATGATGCAGTTTGCCCCTCCGTGTATTGCCCTTATGTACAGAGATATAAAAATTCTGTATTTTCCATGTCCAGTGTTATTTGCTGGCACACACATGGCATAAGGCATATTCTGTAAAAATAACACCGGGCATGGAAAATACAGAGATTTTATATCTCCGTACATAAGGGCAATACACCAGAAGGAGCAAAACTATGTCATCATATCGCTGTTTTTGCCAGAGCAATCACTGGGAGCTGTACCTTTTGTAACAAAATGTTGACTGCATCCCAGTGGAAATTCAATTTGATGGCACACATGGCTTGCGCAACACAGCTAAAACCTAAATAAAGCTAAAAGAACAAAAGCTGATATTGTAATTAGACTTATAATCACAATGACAACCTGAAAGCTGGTCATTTCTTTGGATTAACAACTGCTAGATGGAGGTGGCCTGAGGCTCTGCCTTAGGCCACCGATCCCCCTAGCCCGTCATTAATTCCTCAGAAATGAGTGACTTTTTAGTTATTATTGCTTAAGTATTTGCATCAGTAGCATTGTACTGCATTTGCATCATCTTCCCTGAGTTCCAGCTTTCCTGGGTGATACCAGGAAATGAATATCAACTTAATGGGCTTTTCCCTGTCGACACACTTCAATTAGACAAAAAAAATCAAATCTCTCCATTAATATGTTTTTCCAATGTATAGGTTCTTTTTTATTTTCTCGTTTCCATATAGTTTTTTTTTTCCTGTTGTGGTCCAGCTTCAGCAGGCTTCAGCAGTCCTGTCCCTGCCCCCTCCACCTGGTGTTCTGCTTCAACCTCTATTGAGACCCCTGGAACCCTTATGTGTTCCCCTACGTGGCAATGCCAGGTGGGGGGAGGGCTGTCCTCCCTCCACCCAGAGACACACATCCAGTAGTGGGGTTTCCTGGTCAGGTGAAAGCATGGGGCAGAGGGCCAATGGGCAGGACTTCATAGAGCATGAGCCAACCACTGTTTCTGTTTTCTCCCCAAGCCATAGCAGCATAGGCTGTGCATGTGTGTGGAGTGTGCATGCATCCTGGAACTGTGGCTCCCCTTCTCCTGACTACCACCTGCCACCTTTGTGTTATGCTACCACCAGTTCTCCACCTGCTGACAACTGAGAGCTGAGTCGGACCACCACCTGTATCTGTGAGATAAGGGCTGCCTAGTGAGCACACAATCCACTCCCTGCCCTCCCCCCACCAACCCCCAGTGACCTGAGCTCATTCCCAAAATCAGGTCGCCATGGTGGTGAGAGGTAAGGTGCACAGTGCTTTACAAGATCAGGCTGGTGTGCATATGATCTTTTACTGGGAAACTGATCTGTAGCCTGAACATCAAAATGAACATGCAACAAGGAAAAATATTAGTGTTCTGACAAGTTGGTTTTATTACAGTGAAAAGACTTAACAAACTTAAAAAAGGAAAACACAGGTACCATGCTAAAACTAAAAAAGGTTTCACCTCTGATTTGATGGGGGGCTGCCAGACCCTGTCACCCTGCCTTATATAGGCCACATGCACATACGCCTCCCATTCTAGTGTTTTTCATGTGTGGTTTTACCTCAGTGCTGCTTATGTTTTCTATTCTTCCTTTGCCGTTTCATTTTGTTTCTCTCCATGTGTCTCCTTGTTCCCATCTGTTTTGCCACTCTCTGCTGTTTGCTCCTTGTTCTGCTATTTTTATGTTCCTTTTGCTGCTGTTGTGCTTTCTGTTTCCTGCGTGTTACCTGTGCTACTGCTCCCCCCTTCCCCCAATTTTGTTTTCTTTGTTTTCTTTCCTGGGTTCATTTGTGTGCTTGCTTTACTTTACTTTTCTGTACTGCTGTCCTGTTCTCTGTCTCTTGTCTCTCTCTCTCTCTCTCTCTCTCTCTCTCGTTCTTTCTTGTGCATTGTTCGTACTGTAGCTCCTCTGCCTCTCCATTCTTTGTGCATTTCAGCCCCAGTTGCTTGAGGTCTGCAGCTTGCTGCTGCCTGTTTATTCCTTTTTGGTGTGCTCTAGGAGTCTGGTTGCTTGTGTTTCCTTCCATTCTTTCGTTCTCTCTTTTTCTTCCTGAAGTCAACTGCTGATCATCTCTCTCCTTTCCCTGGGACATCCAGTTATGTGGGGCTACAGCCTTCTTTCACTCAGATGCTACATTTTTGGATGCCCTTCTTGCAGCAATCATTTGTATCCCTGCTGCTTTTGGTTGGTTTCAATCTCTTTTTGTCATCATGCTCAGGTGTTCCAATGGTGTCGCTCTCCCTCTGGAAATCCTACGACATGCTCTGGTGAATGCTTGATTCGGAGCCCACTCATTTGTTTGTTAGTTTCTGATATTCCTGGGATAAGTAATGTAGCAGTAATGCAACAGCCTGTAGAAGCACAGCCATGCGGTAGCGTACCTAGCCAAGCCTGTATTTGGAACTAGGTCCCATCGCCAGAGCATCACTCAGAATGCCTTGGGTTATCCATCCGTAGCAGATACCTTCTCAGGATAAGCTCAGCATCTTGCACACCACTCAAATTCATCTAATTCTCCTTCTAAATCTTCCCAGCTATCAGCATATCAGACTTCATGGTCACTTACTCAGTCAGTTTGAACCTGGAGGTCATGGATCCCTGGCAGTCTGCCTCCCACTAAATTCTCAGTTATCAACATATTGAACTTCATGGTCATTCACTCAGTCAATTCGAACCTGGAGGACATGGATCACTGGCAGCATGCCTCCCACTGAACTCTTCACAGTAAGCCTCATTGAAATCTAAGTTCTGCATTAAGGAATGGACTATTCCCAAGCTCATGTTTGCATGTTGAGTACTGAATGTCCATCTTTTCTCCCCTCTGTCAAAAAAAAGGAACTGTCTGATTCGTTGCAACATTAACAGTAAACCAGCTTCACCTTCACCACCAGCACCCACTAGTACTACCACTTCAGCATAATTTAAGTTTGAGGAGTTACAGGTTCTTATTCTCCATGTTCTTTACCTCATGCTTTGTCCTTCCCCATTGCTTGCCCCCCCACTGAGCTTGCTATTGTACTCTAGCTGTATTTAATCCACTGTGTTTCCCTCCTTGTTCCACAGACAGCCCATCTGCAGGCTTACCAAGCTGCTTCTGTGGCCCTGGCTCTCTCCGAGCAGGCCGCAGCTAACAGACCACCTGACTGACCCCCGGACAGATTCAGGTACGCACCATTTTGAATGCCGCTGTTTTGACTGGATGTCCAATGGAGGAGCCAGGCACTGATTGGCAGTTCTGCTCCTTGGCTGATTTTCCAACGCCTGGCGCTTCCTGATCTCAGGGAAATCTCTTTCTGTGCTGTGTTCTGGGCTGAATTTTTTTGCACCCCCCCCACCTCCTCACAGTATTAAATAGACCATTACTCCACCCCTTTCCTCAGCCTAGCAGCTGATTGGTCACTCCAATGCTGCACATTTTTATGCTCTTGGCCTCCCTGTTTTCAATACCTGACTTGACCCGCTTTCTTAACGCCCCTTTTTAAAGCAATCTCACGAACAGGATCACACATTTGCTCTCAACTTTTTCTCCAGCCACTCCATTTAACTCCTCTCAATTACTGCTCTAACCTGTCCTATTTTTAGGGACCTCACCCTAATCCAACTATATACCTTTCAACTATAAACCAGCTAGCAGTTAAAGCAGGCCAGCAACACCAAACGAACTACCATGGGGTGCAACCACCTACAACTACTCCTCACTACCTCATTTGGCATTGCTGGTACCATATACGAATTCGGACCCATGCCTCCCTACTCTGAATCCTCACTGGGTGCAAGCTGGAAGAAAAGCACACACATGGCCACTACCACTTACGATAACGATAGGCTCTTTATCCTCCCGCACCTCCCATACAAAGTTATCACCAAGCCAACCTCCCAAACCATAACCTTAACGGTTAGCTTTCCCTCTAATTTAACACAGGCATTTAGACACCTCCCCCATCTGAAGCGCAGGTGACGGAAAACACGAGAGAAGATAAACATCACCCTATCTGCCAGAAAGGTTATCTTTCTGCTACTGCTACTCTCTGGCAATGTTCACCTAAACCCTGGACCAACAACCTTGAGGAGCAGGGGGGTCCATACAGTGAACGGCCTAAAGATAGCATTGCTAAATATCTGCAGCCTAACTGCAAATTCGACCAGCTCCAGGCTTGGATGACCATCCATGCCCAGGGCCCCTGGTGTTCTGCGGCAGAATTTTCTGATTTCTGCAGCAGGGCTCCTTGACTTCTGTGGCAGCATTTTCTGATTTCTACGGCATGATTTATTCACTTCTCTGGCAGAATGCAGCCCTGTCATTGGCTTAATATGATGTGATGTCATTGATGACATCATATGCTGAGCATAGAGGAGGGGCTTCAGGATAAACGTAGATGGGAAAGAAAACCTGACACTATGGAAAAAAGTATATTTATATGAAAATTCACCAAAAACAATGAATTCTGCGGCACTATATATATTCTGCGGCATGACGCAAATTCTGCGGCAAATTCTGCAACCGCAGAACTGCAGAATTCCAGGGGCCTTGTCCATGCCCCTGACATACTCTGCCTAACTGAAATCTGGCTGTTGGGTAGGATCAAAGATGGTGATGTGGCCATCGAAGGATTCCAAGCATTTCAACTTGATAGAATAGGCAGGAAAGGCGGCGGATGCCTCCTATATGCCAGAAACTCACTGAGTTGCTCCGTCCTCCCCATCTCCAAAGTTGTGGAGGATTATGAGCTGCTAATGGTAAAAATACAAGTCGGCCAAAAAGGCAAGACCCTTACCATCGCCACAACCTACCTGCCCTCAAAAAAGTCAAGGAAGACTTTCCTCTTGTTATGGAAGAAATTAGTGCACTCAGAAAGGTCTCAGAACTCATCTTCAATTTAAAGTTTATTCAGTATTATTCAAATACAGAGAGAGGATCTCCTATTACATTCATATAACCAGTGTACAAAGTGTCAGTATAAACTTGGAAAAGGATCCACTCTCCCCATCTCCTCCCCCCATCCCACCCTCCGTTCACACAGGGAGAATCTTTCTAGTAACAAAGTCCCTATTACCAGATGCAGAACGTCTATGCACTCTGAAGTGAAAACAGAGTAACCAGAGGACCTCAGTGTTTGAGAAATTTCTACGACTGGTTATGTAAACTAGCAATAGTCTTCTCTAGATGAAGATTGGCCAACAATTCCTGCAACCATTCACTGTAAGAAATTTCCATCTCATCCTTCCAATGCCGCAAAACCAGTCTTTTAACTGACAACGCAGTAAGGGTTATGTGATATTTTCTATTGGTAATAGTAACTGAAGAGAGATCTCCCAGGATACAAATTTCTGCTGTAAAAAGCTCTGATAGACCCAAAAGGGGGTCAACCTTTTGTTTAATGATGGTCCAAAGGGAGGCTACCTTGGGGCATTCCCCAAAGATGAGCAAAAGGTTACCCTCACTCTGCCGGCACCTGGTACATACGGATGAGGAGAGCAAGCCTAATTTAGCCATCTTCTGGGGTGAATAATAAAGATTGTGCAGTAGTTTAAATTGTACCAGACGAAGTCTGTCTTGTGTTACAAACTTGTGACAGGCCTTCCATAAAGAGGGCCAATGCAAATCATATTTAGGAAAAAGTGTGATCCAATAAGGGGACGCACCAAGACAATCTGGTCACTTCCAATTATACAGTACCTCATACAATTTGGAAACAGCATGCGGGAGACCCACTTGGGGGATTAATTCCAACAAGGGTAGGCTCAGGGATGTTGGTGGTGCATTACCAAAGTATTTTATTATTAGGTGACGTAATTGGAATATTCTAAAGATCGCAGAATTCGGAATGTGAAATTTGTCAAGGATTTCGGATGAAGTTAACCACTGGCCATCCGGTTTCCTAAGGGTGGAGAGGGAACAATTCCTCATCAGGGGGATCCATTTCAACTGTAGTAGTCTACCATCAATTATGAGATTGGGGTTACCCCACCAAGGTTGAGATGGGTCCAAGGTATGCTTATACTTTAGGAAGGAGCAGAGCTGCAATACAAGTGGATAATGCAACGGGAGTATTTTTAAGAGCAGGAGGTAGGGACCTTGGATTTACATGTAATAATGCAGCAGGGGAAAGCCCATGGGTTTGTATTAAGCTCCTCTCTATTTGGAGCCAAATGGGAGTATAGGACTGCAACTGTTGGGAGTAGTCCCCCCTAAGCCATTGCAGATACTTGTTTACATGACTGGCCCAGTAGTAGAGTCCTAGATGGGGAAGTCTCAATTCCCCTTTCAGTTTCGATGTTGAAAGCTTGTCATAAGCTATCCAGGGTTTCTTTTCAGACCAGATTAAGGCTGAGAACATCCAATGTATTTTTTTAAACCACTTCAATGGCAACCAAATGTTCGAAAGATTTAATGGGTAGAAAAGCCTCGGGAAAACATTCATCTTGATGACATTAATTTTACCCCAAAGAGATAGGGGGAGTAACGCCCATCTTTTGAGGTCTTGTCTAATAGTGGATATTAAAAGATCTAAATTTAATTTTGAAAATCTATTCGGCTCCCTGGCCAAACACAAGCCCAGATATTTCAATATGTTGGGTTGCCAAGAGAAACCCACTGATGTTGCCGCAGTCTTTAACGCCTTGTGGTTCAAGGGGAAAACCACCGTCTTATCCTCGTTTAACTTATAATTAGACATAGAGCTAAATTCTCTCAGTGTGATAAGTAAGGCCGGTATGGATATGTCGGGTTGAGATAATTGAAGGAGTAGGTCGTCCGTGTAGGCCAACACTTTGACAGTGTGTTGCTGAATACTTATGCCCTAGATTTCCATATTAGCCATAACTTATAGTTATAGATAAACGGTTCCAAATAAATATTAAATAACAGGTGGGATAAAGGACAACCTTGCCTGGTGCCAGCATGGAGCTTAAAGGAATCGGACAAAACTCCGTTGCAGACGACCCGAGCCATGGGAGATTTGTATAGGACCCTTATCCACTTTACAAAAAGAGGGGGGGTCCCGAACGCTGTAAGTGACTGAAACAAAAAATTCCAGTCAACCCCGTCAAATGCCTTCTCGGCATCCAAGGAGATAAGAACAGCCGGAAAGTCAGCATCTCTGGGGCTGAGAAGACATGCGAAAGGGTTCTAAAGTGATCGACCAAAGATCTACCTTTCAAGAAACCTACCTGTTCTGGGCCTATAATATCATGCAACGCAAGACTCAAATGGTCTGCCAGGAGCTTCGTTAAGATCTTAAGGTCCTGATTGAGGAGAGAGATCGGTCTATAACTCTGGACCCGCTCTGGAGGTTTACTGTCCTTCAGTATTAAAGTTATCAAGGCTTCAAACAGGGACTCATCTAGAACCTGGCCGGAAAGAACATGCTGGAATAGCGAGAGCAATCCAGGTGCTAACTGAGACGCAAAGGTTTTATAGAAATTAGCAGAAAATCCATCAGGCCCGGGTGTCTTGTCCAAGGGCAGGTACTGAATAACTCTAAGTATCTCCTCTAAAGTAATGGGGGCAACTAAGGAGGACTTCTGTAGGTCCGAGAGTTGAGGTAACATGATTCAAGAGAAATAGGAAAATAATTGGGAAGCAGTAGGAGGATCCTCCATGGGACTATACAATTTCGAATGATAAAACCTAAATTCTCAAGTTATATCCACAGGGGAGGTTATGAGAATATCACTCTGTTGCGAATGGACTGCAGCTATCAATCTATGGGATGCCAGCTGTTTAAGCTTGAGGGCCAGAAGACGCCCTACTTTGTCGCCCTGATCTACCTGATAAGACTGAGTTTTCAAAATAGCAAACTCAGCTTTTTCTCTTAAGATATTCAGGTATGAATCCTTGAGTTTCACTAGGGTTCCTCTGACATGATCCGGGGATTGGGGGGATAGCTCATGCTCGATGGCCCTAATTTGGGACAATAAGCTTTTAAGCCGTTCATCCTGTATTATTTTCCTTTTGGATGCTAAGCCAATCAATAGACCTCGAAGATAGGCTTTCAAGGAGCACCATTCAATGTCTGGCTTCCCGGTGGAGCCAAAATTAATATCCACAAAAGTGGAAATGTGCTCGGAAATATGAGTCTTGTATTCTGGAATCATTAACAATTGGTTGTTGACTTTCCATCTCCTGCCTGAAATGGGCAATATGGATAAAGAAATCGAACAGGCAACTGGTGAATGGTCAGAGAGCAGTCTTGCTAGTATCTCTGAGTCTACCACAGCAGGGATTAAAGACTGGGAGATCAATATGTAATCAATGCGGGAGGAGGAGTGGTGTACAGAGGAGCTAAATGTGAACCCGCTATCTGATGGGTGAAGAATGCGCCAAATGTCCGCTAATCCTGCACTATCTAACCAATCCCAGAGAGCCCGCTGTGCTGGGGAGAGCCCTTTACAGGGCTTACCAGAAAAATCCATGTGAGGATCAATCACCAGATTGAAATCGCCCCCAATTAATAAAGGGATTTGCAAAAACGGGGAGAGGATATTAAGAATGCGCATCAAAAAACTGGGAGTATCGGTATTAGGACCATAAATACTGCCCAAGATAACTTCCTTGGTATAGAGTTTACCTTTTACAAACACATAGCATCCATCAGGGTCTGCTATGGTTTGAGTGGGAACAAACGGTATGGCCCTACGCAACAGGATCATAACGCCCCGACTTTGGGTGTTACCCTCTGCCGCAAAACACTGGCCCATCTGCTGTCTATGGAGCTGTGTAGCCTCAGAGTTCAGTAAATGAGCTTCCTGCAAAAACGCAATGTCCGCAGCAAGCAGATTTAGATGCTTAAGAATTTGATATTGTTTAATTTTGCGCCTGGCCCCCCACACATTCCAAGAAATTACCCTTGTTGTCCCCACCGTATCATGATATAAAGAGGTTGTGATGTGCGACAAATAATAGGAAGAGACCTGTTCAGAATCCCTGTATGAACTTACCCACCCAGCTTCCCCCCTCGAATTCCCCACAACATAGTCACATAAACTCTCAACAAACCAAACATCAAAACTTTCCCCAACCCACCCTACCCCCACTTTACATTTCGTCTTTTGCATCATGCCCTAGAGCTTTTTCCTTCCGCTCCAGCCACCCCACCAACCCTTAAAGATAAAGGCATTAACCATAACCAGAATCATTAACTATACTTCAAAAGTAAAATGTACCAACTGAAGGGATTTGTTGCATTGGAGTAGCTGAGGCAATGAAATGATTAATCAAAAATCAGCTTTGTAAAGTGATACATTTTGCGCAGATCGGTTAACATATACAGCACCCAACCAACACAACATTGCAGACATTAACCTAAAGTGACATCTTCGCGTTAGATAAATACAGAAATTAGTCTGCAGCAGATAGATCGCTAACGAGACATGCGAACGTTCTTGATCCCAACGAAGAAAGGTATTCCAAGTATCAAAACCTAAAGGCCAGATTATTGGGCCCTCCAAATCTCCAATGTGCTACCTGTAGAGTGAACAAAACTGAAAAGACAAGATAAGGAAGCATAAGGGGGAAGGAACCATATATCAGACTTCCCCTAACATAATAAATCACTCATTCTCTCTGGGTTCCAATAGACTCATGCCTCTTTCGCGAAGAAAAAACATTACACGTTGAATCCTTCACCCCCTTCTTCCCTTCCTATTAATACAAGTAAACAACGCCTCTGGCAAAGAAGATTAGGGGATTCTCATAATAACCAGAACATGCAAGTCCAAAATCAGAAGTCATTCATGGGGGAATCTCATAGCTCTGTGACGTCGAAGCTAGCAGGTGCTTGGGCCAGGCTGCTCCCAGATCGAGAGATTCCAGCGTGGAAAGGATGCCCTCTGGTGGTAATGCTGTTGGAGAGACCACGAGGAACAAACACCACGCTAGACATTAATGCGAACAACAAACATCTCATTGGGCGAATGCCATGCAGCCTGACTTAAATCATCTTCCCAGCTCCCTGTAAAAGACGTAGAGGCGGAAACCAGGTCCCGGGAGGGGAGTAGGCACCCCCGCCACTAAAGCCAGCATGGCGTAAGGCTAGACATGGGGCACAAGAGTCCAGTCCCTTCTATTCCAGACAAACAAAATTCCAGCTTAAAAAGCGTTGCAGGGGAGCACTGATCTGTCCATCAACGTGGCTGCACGAAAGAAAGTGTCTTTCTGCTCACAGTGATCACTTCCCTTCAGGAGCTCTTGAACAGATCTGGAAAGGAGGTTTTCAGTTGTCCCAGAGCAGATTCTGGATCCTCAAAAGACACCCAGGCATCAGAGATGAGAACCTTTAGCTTGGCCGGATATAACATCCGAAACTTGATGTCAGCCGCTATTAATTTAACCACCATGGGGTGGAAGGCTGTTCTCCTCTGGCGGACTGAGGCGGGTAGGTCCTGGGCAATTCTCAGGCGCTTTCCCTCCCACATGATGTCTTGAAGCTCTTTTGTCTTGTTATTAAAGTGTTGCTTTTCTCTAAAGTTGAGGAAGCGACAAATGAGAGTTCGTGGAGGAGCCTCAGGGGGTGGCTTGGGACACAGCGCTCTATGGGCCCTTTCAATAGAGTAATTGGCCCCAAAGGGAGATGGACCAGCTAACTTCTCCACAAGCTTTTGTGTGAATTTAATTGGGTCATGCCCCTCTTCTCCCTAGGGGAGACCCACGATCACTACATTGCTTCTCCTGCTGCGCCCCTCGAGATCTTCCACCTTTTGTTCCAACTTAGTGAGGCGCTGCCTACAGGCAGTTAGCGCAGGATCTAGCCTGTCTTGCTGTTTTTCCAGTGAAAAGATTCGCGCTGAATTATCTGAGACCCCTTGTGCCACCTCGTCCAATTTCTGGGTAAGAGAGGTAAAGCCTGCTGTCAGGGTATGAAGATCCTCTTTAAAGGGCTTAAATTCCTCTAGGAACCACTGCAGAGTCAGTGGCTCATTATCTGCAGAAGAAAGAGCAGGGCTGGCACTAGCATCCGCTCCCTGGCTGGAACTAGAGGCCTGAGGCTTCTTTGGGGCCTTTTCAGGCAACACCGGTGGAGTGCGCTGCGGTATGTTTTTCTTCATATCCATCTCCATTCTGCACTCAGAAACGCTTTCCCTGTACGCTCGCACTGTTCCAACACCGAGATATCGCAATCAAAACTAGCCAAATGCCGTAATACCAAACAAATCGGTGATTTTATGAAACGGATGGCTGGAGCTCCATGGGAAAGCTACTACGTGGCACAATGCATCGCCGGAAGTCCCTCAGAACTCATCTTGACCGGTGACTTTAATATTAACTGGTTATGTAAGGAGGCGACACCTTCCAGAGACCTAATCACCTCCCACAATCTCACACAACTCATAATTCACCCCACCAGGCAGAACTACAAGGCTGGTACCAGCACCCTCATTGACTGGGTCTTAGCTAGCTCACTGACTCGATTCTCTGAACTCAGGGTTCTCCCAGACGTGCTGAGTGACCACTCCCCAATCTCCTTTATATGGACCACTAAACTTGCCAAAAGTCCACCCCGCCTCATCGAGAGCAGGGTTCTGCGGAAAGGCAAACTTGGATCCCTCAAATTGGCTCTGTCTGCCTACAACTGGTCCCCCATCAACAAGGCACCTATGCTGGACCAGGCCCTTAGTTTTTTCACTGAGGGCTTCAATTCCATCTGTGATATCTATGCACCATGCACAAAATGGAAAATTCAGGAGGAGGTTAACGACTGGATTGATGGCAAGCTCCTCTCCCTCCTAAAGGAGAGGGACTGCCTCTGTGAAAAAGCCTTAAATAATAAGGCAGCAAGCATGACCTACAGTGCTACAAAACAGATAGAAATCAGTGCACCAAACTTATCAGGCTCACAAAAGCCAATTTCCATAAGACCCAGCTTAACAATGCATGGGGAGATGGAAAGAGATTTTGGGACAACATCAAGAACATCCTTGGTAAAGATCAAAAGTAGCACCCTAAGATCCTCAACATTAATAACTCATCCTCCTCAGATCCGCTAGCCATTGCTGATGCCTTTAACCAGGCCTTTACAGACCTGTCCTCAGTGCTGCCTCCAGACTACCTTCTGCCTGTGGAGGACCAAGGTTGCGCCAACCTGCTCATAACTAACCACCCAGCCTTCCACTTTAAGAAGGTGACGGAGGCCCTAACAATGGTCAGAAAAGTCCTAGGCAAAACCAGATTGGGGAGTGATGGGCTAGACATGAAGTTACTATCTCTCACCCTTGATGTTCTTATCATGCCCATAACAATGCTATTTAATAAATCCTTGGCTCTAGCTCAATTTTCAGAGGTATGGAAGCAAGCCCTGGTAACTCCAGTGCATAAGAATGGTGAAAATGCACTGGTGTCAAACTACAGGCCAATATCTATCCTCTCCCCACTATCCAAAGCTTTGGAAAAAATTGTGGCAAGTCAACTCACAGAATACCTCAATAAGTACAATCTGCTTTGCCCAAACCAACATGGTTTCAGGCAAAAACACAGTACCACCACGGCGCTGTTGGAATACACTGACTATGCGCACAAGGCGCTGGATGAAGGCAAATTGGTGGGGTCCATCTTCATTGACCTCACCAAAGCCTTCAACACAGTCAACCACCTTCTACTAGTACTCCAGCTCCAAAGATTGGGTGTGGCACCCAACACCCTGATTGGTTCAATGACTACCTAACACACAGGAGCCAGCGAGTCAAAATTGGGCAGACGCTATCCAGCTCCAGAGATGTACTCCTAGGAGTCCCTCAAGGATCAATTCTAGGGCCCCTGCTTTTCAGCATCTTTGTAAATGACCTACCCACAGCCTGTGACACCAAACTTATTCTGTATGCGGACGATGCTGTGCTGCTGAGCAGCAGCACTTCTCAGGTTGCCCTACAAACAGAACTACAGAACTCTTTCAATAAACTCGAGGACTGGTTCAGTAGGCAAAATCTGCTACTAAATTACAAGAAAACCAAGGCCATGCTACAATCCAGCCCCTACAACAAACACAGGCATGCTCCCCTCGTATCACCAATACGGCTGGTGAGCAGATTGAGCAGGTGCACTTGTTCGAGTACCTTGGAGTCACCATTGATGACTCTCTCACTTATATGCACCACATAGACTCCTTTGTCAGAGTGGTAAACACAAAGATCGGGGTCCTCTATAGGCATAAGAAATCCCTCACCCCAGAAACACTTCAAATCTCAGTCTCCAGCTCCATACTCTCCAAGATAGACTACGGGCTGGTGGTCTATGGAGCTGCTACTGATACAGTGCTCAAAAGGGTCCAAATTGCACTCAATAAGGTATGCCACCTCACCCTGTGTGAAGATCACTACACTCATACTTGCACCCTGTATGAGCGTACAAACTGGCTTAACCTAAAAGACAGGATCAAATACCAAACTTGCCTCCTGGGAAAGAAGGCACTCCTTGGAAAAAACTCACCCTGTATAGGAAACCTGGTCGAGGATTTTCTCTCAACACACATCACCAGATGGAGGAAGAATGGACCACTGTCCATGCCATTCTGCCAAACCTCACCAGGGCAGCGCGCTTTTTCCTATTGGGCCCCCCTCTGGATAAATGAACTCCCAATGAAATTACAAACAAACAACAGCCTGTCTCAATTCAAAACAGGCTTCAAACAGCACCTAATGTCTAGCTCAAAGTGCACCTGCTTCTCAGGTTCCACTTGATAGACAGGCCTATCCCCAAGGTAGTACCCAGCAGGGCTACCTAGAGAACCCTGCCTCAATTCCAGCCTAGCCAAGGGCTTAAGTAAGCTATCAGTCCTCTTTAAACGCACTTGGTACTGCCCCTCCCAAACCCCCCACACACCATACTCAACAAAGCACTCTGGAGCTGCTCCCCCCATCCACAGCACCCCCATTTCACTATTCCCCCACCTCTCTCTCGCTGCAGTAGGTTCAAACCCAGTACCCCTTGTTTCACTGTCACCCAGCCTCTCGTCATCTGGGATGGTGTTAAACCCTATGCAATTGCTCTGCCATAGTCTATCAACGAATTTGGAGGTTTCCAAGGGTGTGCTACCTAGGGCAACCAATTAGCAAAAGCTTAGTATTCTATTACAACTGCTCTGTTTTTTCTCCTGTTTGTCTAATTCTCATGTAATCGCTCTTTAATGCCTAATGATCAGGCCTCTATAACCACTGAATATGTATATTGTCTTATTGTCCACCCCGACGTGGAACCTTTGTAAAAGAGCTCACGCTCAAAGGTCTTTCTGAAATACGAATTAAATAAAAAAAAAAATGTTGGTTCAGCCATAGCTTGGTTTAATTCCAGAGTGGCATCCTGAACTCCGAGCCTTTCAGTCAACTGTCAGATGTGAGTCCCCCAATCGACTTCAAGGTCTTTCTAGCAATACTCATTTGCCAATACTGACTCTGCCATCACCCTACATTTCCCTGGTGTTGTGCTAACAACCATTATTGCTTCTCTTGCTCAACCTTCTCTACAGATTTGGCAAGCAGTAACATCCCTGTCAGGTGAATTACAAAATGATCTTGCTATCAGATATGATGACACTTTTCTGATACCACTAGTCAAGTTCTGCCAAAACTTCATCTAATATACCGAGAGTTAACTCACATATGTCTTGAGTGGTTATAGATACTGATTTATATTACAGGCACTGTGCTGTGTAATGCACCCTACCTGTTTCATATATGGGTAATTTTGTCATTTTGCAGCCTTCTTTCCTCTCAGTTCATGACTCTTATCCATCTCCAAATTCCCATTCATCTCATATTTTAATGTCTGGGCAAGTATTTCATACCCCCTGAACGACATTTCTACGGCGACATGCGTCTATATCGACAACAGCACCATGCCACTGTAGTAGTGCCACTGGGACTGGGCAACACCTTCCCCGACCTGCACCCCCTTCCTGAACTAGCTCTGACCTGGAGTTAGAATCCTAAAGTACAGGGGGTGTGGGGGGCAGGATGGGTGGGTTTGGAAGGCAAAGCCCCCTGAAGAAAAAACATACACCGATGTGTGCGGCTCCATGCCGACTGTAAATCACTGTCAACATGGAGCCTGGTGCTGTGATGCCAGTCCACGTGTTTCTTGTCAAACTGGCATTGTAGAGCCTCATGCACCAACCCTCTTTTGGACAAAAAGGACAACTAACAGTATTTTCTTCCAAATGAACAGCTTCAAGGAATTCATTTGCTCTGTGCCACCAGGCATTCTATTGCACATCTCAAGGGAAACATACTCTAAGCTGTTCTGCTACTGTATTCCAGCCTTTTTCCTAGACAAAGCCACTGCTGACATTTTGCCTACTTTTGACTCCAGTTAAAATGCCTCATCTCCTGCAGTTGGTCTATCCATCCACCTAAGTATGATTCAGCATCTTCTCTCAGGCCTCAACAAAAGCTTTCATACCTAACTTCACTCCATGCCATCCACCTCTGTTATTTGTTTTAATCTTCAGTCCACTCTGTAGATCCAGACATCTCAAGACAAACTGCTCCACATTTCCAATCTGGTCTCTTCTTTCTTATCCAAATGATCCTGCACAAAACAGAAACTGTTGTCCTTGCTAGGAGACCTTAAGTTTGCAATGAGGATTATTCCCTGAGGAAGAAGTTTCATATCCCTTCTTGGTTTGGCATAATTAGTCACTGCTCTGAATTATCACCTTACTATCACTACTTCTGCCTGTTCAGACCTCACCATGTGGTCACATTTTATTTCTGACAGAAATGGCATATCCATGCTTGTAAAGATCTAACTCCAGGATCAAACATTGAGATTTTCCTCTTTATAACACATTCCTATGATTTTGTGGCATTTTCAGCCCATTTTGATTTGATTTTCTAATGGTCATCAGAAATCCAAAATATTCCTCAGTTTCAATCCATGTCTTCCTTGTCTGAACTTTATCCAGTTGCAACAGTCTCTCTCACCTGGGGTCAACTTCTGAACAATCAACCTGTCATATTCTATTCTAAAAACAAAGCAGCCTTAGCCATCATAAATACAGGTCAATCTCCCTCTTCCATAATAAAGTTCCTGAGAAGATTAACATGAACTTCTTCATGGTACACTTTTAGAATCGATAGCATGTTCATATCTGCTCATGCTAACTTTCTTGCTAACTGACTCTACAGTGTTCATTTCTAGCAATTCAGAACTTTCATCCTTAATCCTTCAAAGTTCTAATTCCTACTCCATCATTCTAGGTTCTACATACTGCTCAAAAGCATTCAACCTGTTGTTCAAACCATACTGCTCAGAAGCATTTGGCCTGTTGGCTGTATCAACTGCTCACAAGCATTCAGCCTGTCAGCCTCATCATACTGCACACAAGCCTTTGGTCTGTCAGCCACATCATACCAGTCTAAGCAACTGACCTGTTGGACACATTATACTGCTGACAAGCAACTGGCCTGCTCACCACATCACACTGCTCCAAGCACCGGCCTGTTGGCCACATCTACTACTCTCAAGCTTTAGGCCTGTTAGCCAATACTATCAAACAATATATAGGTCTTTCAGTTTACCTTTATATTTATCTATTCTAGGTCATATTATCCAGTCCAGCAGTTAAAGCATTCCTTCAATATCTAAGAAATCTACTCCTCAAGGACAACCCTCAAGAAAGCTTGTAGACCATTCTCTATATTAGAAACTTATGAATTTCTTACAAGGTGGAGTCTTCAGTTCACTAACTGCTCAATACTTACATGAAGCTATGACTGTAGTCTTCTTTGGATTCCTAAGATCTGTGAATGTACATCCTCCTCAGCCGCATTCAGTCCCACTGTCCTCTTATCTAATCAATTCAGAGCTGCTTACCCTCACAATGACAGAGAGAAAACTCATTCACCACCATTCCAAGAGCTGCAAATGACCTAAATATACATTTTGATCATGTTTCTGCTACCATCTGGAATTCTCTATCTGCATCAACAAAGTCTGCCTCAGAGTAGGATGGGAGAAACACATTGCCTTCTATGCCCTTCAAAATAAAGACCCGCTATTATACTTCATTCCTCTTGTTCTGGCATTTGCATTCTACCGCAGTGCTCTCAAACATTTGGCTTGACAGCTACAACACTCAACAATATATCTCAGGCATACAGTTTTTCTCGCTATCCATCCATCTGGATACTACATGCTCTTACTTATCCTATCAGTGATCATGTCTTTTTTAAGGCATGAGAAAATCTACCACTCAGAATCCTCCCACAAGGAAGTCTACTGATTATAGCCTGTATTCCTGACTAATGGATCTCTTTAAGATGGAGTTTGTGAGAACAGAAAGAGGAAGAAGCTGCTGTTAGAACTTTACTACTCTACTGGACTGAAGAACTAGAACTCTATTACTGGGAACTTCAGTTTAGTGTAAAAACAAACAAAAAAAGAGTGTGTTTGTCTGAGTTGGGTGAAGGAATTATCTGTGCAGTTAGCTAGGTGAAGAAAAAACAAACTGTGAATTAGGGAGAAGGAATTGTTATCTGTGCAGTTAGCTAGGTGAAGAAACAAACTGTGAATTAGGGGGAGTGGCTCAGAGAGAAGCAAGCCAGGTGTTTGCATTTAAAAACAGACCTAGATAGCTTGTGGCAGAGAACAACAAGAGGAAGAAGTAGGGGTACCAGATTTTGGGATGCCAAAGAGAGTACACTTAGTGCCTCCCTCAATGAGCCCTTGTGCCAGACCCTGAGTAAATAGGTTTAAAGTCTCCACCACCTTCACAGCTCATTTACAAGGAGGTCCTGGGTAGGAGAGAGTAAAGAAATTATAAAAATAATAATAACACAACAGGATAGAGAAGGCACATGAAGAAAATTTGGCAGATGGAAAAGTGGACATGTCCTCGAAAACGAGGACTTCTGGTAACCCTAGGAAGAAGCTGCTGTTAGAACTTTACTAGGCCTATATTGCCCTCAATCCCTCCACCCCCCCCCCAGCCGGTCCTACTTTTATAGGCACAGGATTTGACTGACAACAGGAACTTCCTGTTTGGGAGCAGGAAGGGAGTGATCACAGAGGCACAAAAGACTCACCATCCTAGAAGGAAAGAGTAGCCTCCATCACCCCTAGCTCCTAGAGGTCTGACTCTGAGCAAGTAAGAAGGAGACTACTGAGGAATAAGGAACTTACTGTCCCAGAACAGGAAGATCAGGAGCTTAAGGTCAGTAGGAAAGTGTGGGGGAATGATATTAAAAAATAAATAAATAAACAGAGAGAGGAAAGAGTAAGTGTACAAAACAACAGTTAAGGAACCACAACTAAGACATGATGGGAGTGATGCAGTGCAGTGGCTGTGGAGCAGCAGTTTTCCGGGAGATGTTCTGGAGGATGCAGTGTTGTCTCATCTGCAGGCACCTCTCTGGGCTGAGGGAGGAGGTTGCTCATCTCCAGGCTGAGTTGGCCAGGATTCAGGGGACCTCCTTTCCCACCCAGGGACCACCAGGGCCACTGCCACTGCCTCTGAGGTTGCCAAGAAAGAGGAGCGGTTGGACCACAGTGGGCTCAGGGAGGGTGAGTGTGGTAGAACAGAGGTGCATCCCTTCAGTTGTATCTCTCCACAATTCATTTGCCATTCTGGCAGAGTTTGGTTCCTCTATGGAAGCACCCACAGTAGAGACCAAGGAGGATGCTGGGAACCTCAACAAAGGAGACCCAAAGGAGGGTGGCATGGGACCCCACAGGGAAAGGAAACAACTCCTGGTGGGGGACTCCATTATTAGGGGGTAGAACTGGGGGAGGGAGGGGACAGGGAGGTAAGGTGCCTGCCTGGTGCCATGGCTTGGAGGGACAGGGATTGAATCCTCAGGATCACGGGAGCAGCTGCACAGGGGAGGGAGGGAGCTGGATGTCATTGTCCAGATAGGGACAAATGACCTGGCTGGGAAAGGGATCAGAGCAGTGCAGAAGGAGTTTGTGGAGTTGGGGAGGGGCCTCAGACAAGTAACACACATGGTAACCTTCTCGGAGGTGCTGCCTGTCTATGCTATGGGTGAGGCTAGGATACTCCACACCATGGGATTCAATCAGTGGTTGAAAAACTGGTGCAGAGCTCAGGGTTTTGGCTTCATTGGGGGCTGGTGGTTCACCTGGAAGGATACAAACCTATACTGACATGATGGTCTGCATCTGTCCAGGAGGGGAACCAGGATCCTAGGTGATAGGTTTAAATGCTTCATTGGCAAGCACTTAAACTAGTCAAGGGAGGAGACACTGAAAAGGAGCAGGGAAATCCTAGGACCCCCCTAAAATCAGGATAGCAAGTGAGGTAAACACCATGATAGAGCAGTTGATAGGGATAAGGGCAGGGGTAAATAGAGAAAAAGACAAATGCAGTAAGGACAGGGATAGGGTAAAAAGGGATAAGGCCATCAAAAAATGGAGGGTGATGAGTACCAATGCCCGTAGTCTAGGCAACAAGCTCCCTGAACTAGTGGCCTTGATGGAAAAGGGATTCCTGGATATCATGACAGTCACAGAAACATGGTACACAGAGAACCATGACTGGGATGTCAACATACCAGGGTACACAATCTTCAGGAGGGACAGGGAGGGTAGAAGGGGAGGAGGAGGAGTAGCTCCCTATGTAAGGGAAGGGATCAAAGCAATGGAACTAAAGGGTAAACAGGGAGGTGAGGAGACATTGTGGGTCACCCTGGAGACTGGAAATGGTACCACAATCCGCACAGGGTATATAGACCCCCGTCTCAAGGGGAGGAAATGGACAAGGAAATAATAGAAGGCATCCTTAGGATGACAGAGAAAGGAGCGATATTGCTAGTGGGGCACCTGAATATGCCAGATGTTAACTTGAGCACCTTTGCTGCAGCCACATCCAAGAGCAGGGCCATTCTCGATGCCCTAAAGGGGGCATGCCTCAGACAGCAAGTGTTGGAACCCACTCAGGAGGGAGCAATCTTAGACCTGGTACTCTCAAATGGGGATGGAGAGAGAGGATCTCAGATCTAGAAGTGGGTAGCCATCTGGGAACAAGTGACCACCAAACAGTGTGGTTCATGATAAACTCAGCTGTAGAGTCAAGCCATACAAAAGTGAAGGTACTGCACTTCAGGAGGGCTGATTTTCTCAAAATGGAAGTGTGCCTCAGAAAAGCACTAGCAAACAGGCAAGAAGGTGGGGAAACATCAAAACTGCTATCACAGAGGCAACAAGCTTTTGTGTGAAGCAAATAAACAAATCAAAATGAAAGAAAAAATACTATGGTTCTCAAAAGAAGTGGCAGGGAAGGTTAGGGAGAAAAATATGGCATTCAGGAAGTATAAGGAAACACAGAAGGAGCAGGACAAAGAACTGTACCAGTTGAAGCAGAAAGAAGCTAGGAAGGCAGTCAAGATGGCAAAGGCCCAAACTGAGGAAAAGATAGCCAACTTGGTTAAGAAGGGGAGCAAAGAAAGACTAAGGGAGGGATACTGAGGCTGAATAAAGAGGAGGGTGGGTGGGCAGAAAGGGACAGTAAAAAAGCAGGCATACTGAATGAAAACTTCTGCACAGTATTCACAAAGGAAGAGGAAGGGGAGGTACCTAATCCAGTCAATAGAAGCACTGTGGATAGGGGGGTTGATATCAGTCCTTTCACAAAAGAAATGGTTCTGAAAGAACTCCTAAAACTGAAGGTGGACAAAGCAGTAGGGCCTGATGGGATTCATCCCAGAATTCTAAAAGAACTAAGGGGAGAACTAGTAACACCACTTACTACTCTTTTTAACAAATCATGGGAGGATGGTGTGGTACCTGAGGACTGGAGGAGGGAAGATGTGATTCCTTGTCACAAAAGTGGGAGCAAGACAGAGGCAGGAAACTACAGACCTGCCAGTTTGACCTCAGTGGTAGGGAAAATGATCGAACCACTTCCAAAGGAAAGAATTGTTGAGTACCTACAGGCCAGTGGGGCACAGGACCCAAGGCAGCATGGATTCACAGCAGGAAGGTCATGTCCAATGAATCTAATTTATTTCTTTGACTGGGTGACCAAAGTAGTAGACCATGGAGGGGCTGTGGACATGGCCTGCCTATACTTTAGCAAGGCATTTTACACAGTCCCGCACAAAAGATTAATAAACAAATCAGTCAGTCTAAGAGTGGGTCCCAGTGTGGTAGCCTAGGTAAAACATTGGCTGGAAAACAGGACATGGAGGGTAATAGTAAATGGAGTCCACAGTGAAGAAAGGGGGGTTACTAGTAGGGTACTGCAGGGTTCAGTACTGGGTCCAGTCCTATAAGTGACATTGCAGAGGGACTGGAAGGAAAAGTATGTCTATTTGTGGATGACACAAAGATCTGCAACAGGGTTGATACACAAGGTGGGGTGGAAAGGATGAGAAGGGACTTGGCAAGGTTGGAGGAATGGTCAAATGTATGGCAGCTTAGATTCAATGCAAATAAGTGCAGAGTAATGCACCTGGGAAACAAAAGCCCAGGGAAAGAGTACACAATGGGGGGTGAGATACTGACAACAACAAAAATGGAAAGGGACCTGGAGGTAGTTATATCAGATGACCTAAAGGTGGGCAAGCAATGTGAGAAGGCAGTAAGAAAGGCTGGGGAAATACTGGGATGCATAGGGACAGGCATCACAAGTAGAAAACAGGAAGTTGTTATCCCTCTGTACAGACAGTTGGTGAGACCGCATTTGGAGTGCTGCGTGCAGTTCTGGAGACCCCATCTCCGCAAAGGCATAGACAGGGTGGAGGCTGTCCAGAGGAGGGTAACCAAAATGGTGCAGGGTCTGCACCAGAAAACATATGAAGAAAGATTAAAGGAACTTAATATGTATAGCCTCGAGGAAAGGAGGGAGAGGGAGGACATGATAGAAACTTTCAAGTACCTCAAGGGAATCAACAAAGTCCAAGAGGGTAGCATCTTTCAGAAAAAGAGATGTACAAGAACAAGGGGGCAAAATTTGAAGAAGGAGGGGGGATGACTCAGAGGTAACATGAGGACGTATTTTTTCATGGAGAAGGTTGTAGATGTATGAACAGTCTTCCTGAGGAGGTAATGGAGTCAAAAACAGTGGGGAAATTCAAGAATGCATGGGACAGATATAACACAATTCAGGAGGGGGGTAGGAGGAAGTAGGCTGTTAGTTCACCAGGATCTGTAGCTTATCCATTAGGTAGGAAAATGGGCAGACTAGGTGGACCAAGCGGTCCTTCAAACACCATGAAGTCTTGCTATATTATAACAATAGCAGTCAGCCACTGCAGCTGAACTGCCCCGGAGAGGAAGGAGTTAACTCCAGAAGATCTGGAGTTCTACAGCGCGAGGGCGCTGTGCCCAAAGCTCTATCTGGCAGTTTCAAATGAAACTGTCAGATTCTTTACTCCGCTTCACTGAACAGTCGCTCCGGAGATCAGCTCCTTCAGCTCGGTTCATTCTCGGTTCAAGCGAGTATTTTTCGGTTCATTTGAACCGGCCAAAGTTATTATTTTTACCGCATTTCGGTTTTAAAGCTCTATCTGGTAACCGTAAGTACTAAAATTTAAGTCTGTGTGGAAAATTAATTATCGGTTCGGTTTTGAACCGATCGGTTGGTTTTTTCTGCATTTTAAAAGTGTACAGTGGGTTTTAGAGTGCGGTTCCGGTTCTTATCGGTTCTAAAAACGGAATTATAACGGTTTTTCAAATACCGTGACACGGTTAGGAACCGATAAAGGGTGTCTTGCCTGGCACTGCCATCAAAAGGGCAAGTTTTGGTTAGGCTGGCATTATGTCTGAAAACCCAAAAGAAAAACCGGGCCCACTGGGTTTCAACACTGTGATGTCTGTGGGGAGCGCCTTTGCCAAGCTGACCCACACACCACTTGTGTTTGTGTCTGGGGCTGACCACCTCCTGTCAGACTGCCAGGTGTGTAAAATTTCCTGCAGCCACCCTAGAAGAGATTGGGCGGCTCAGGGGCGAGAGGCCAAAAAGTCCGCTGACCGGATGGCGCAGCCGGTCCAGTACCCACTGGACCAGAGAGGAGTGCCCTCTGACCAGGCGAGACTTCCTCGGGCAAAGGAAGGCTGGTTCAGAGGAACCAGTCCCAAGTAAAAAGACAAGGAAATCAGTAGGTCTGGAGTCCAAATTGTGTCTCCAACTGCTGCAGAGATAGCTAAAGCCATTCAGATTGTCCAGTCACTGTCTCAGGGATCTGTAGAACCACCAACAGCTGGTAAAGGTTGGTCGTTCAGTCCCAGTGGTTCAAGATTTTGAAGTTGAGGATTTTATGAACCACAGGAGGGGAGGAGGAATTTGATCAATATATGTGTGGCTGGGGGGTCTGGACGTGCCCATTGAACGGACATTTCTCCAGACAGACCTTTAGAATCTCCTCCTATTCTGTCTGAGTCCTCTTTCTTTATTTTTTACAAAAGGTTGCAGAAACCCTCCAGCTTCCTTTAGAGGAGGCTGTGGATGAGCAAGAGGAGCCTGATTATGTGGAAATGATGGATATTCCAGAGTCTAGGAGGTTGTCTATTCCTTTGCATAAGTCATTTAGGAAGCAAACAACAAAGATTTTAAAAACCTCATTCTGTCCCTCTCCTGTAGATAAAAAAATGGACAGAAGGTATACTTTGTCAGGCTCTCGGATACAGACTTCCTTACTGAGCAGTGTAGTCATGTAGGTGTGGTACAAGCTGCAGCCTGTGACAGTAATATTCCTCTGGCCTCACATCCTCCTGATAAGGATTCCAGGAAGATTGATGCCATGGCGAAGAAACAGTATATGGCAGCTTCTTTGGGACTCAGGCAGGCAAATTATATGGCTTATGTAGCTAGATATCAGAAATCTAGGTGGGACACAGTATTGCAGTTAGCCAAGCAGGCCCATGGCCAGCTGGCTAGTGAGTGGAACAGGTGGCTGCTGATGGCATTGAAGCCTCTAAAGTTCAATTTCATACTGCTGTTGATGTTAATGATGTTTCTTCTAGGGTCATGGCCACTTCTGAGCTTCCCGTAGGTTGGCATGGCTCAGATGCACTAACCTGTCTCAAGATACCCAGTCAAAGGCTATGGATTTTCCTGTAGTGGGAAATTCTCTTTGGGGAGCAAACAGAAAACTATATGAAAAGATGGATGAATACAGAACTACCTACAAAAGTGCCCAGGCTAAGGAGAAGCATGCCATGCCACAAAGGCATGCTCCCAGAGGTAGGGCAGGCCCTTTTCCAGGCCTTTACCAATTCAAGCCTCCTCTGCTGTCTCGCAGAGGGGTTTCTTCAGAGGCAGGGGTAGACGTGGCACAAGTAGACCGTCCCCCTTCCCTCAGCCTAAGGCTGCTGCTAAGCAGGCACCCTGATGGGGTGTCCAGGGCCGATTCTCCTGTACCAGTGGGGGGCAGGTTGGCCTATTTCAGCCGGAACTGGCTGTCCCTAACTACGGACAGATGGGTTCTGGAGGTAATAGGCCAGGGTCTGGTTCTCAGCTTCAAACACTTTCCAAAGATGAGAGCCAGGCATTTTCCACCTGCAAATCCTTCAGAAGCCCTTGCTTTGGAAGCAGAGGTTTCTGCTCTGCTGGACTGCAAAGCAGTGGAAAGGGTTCCTCCTTGCCATCAGGGCAAGGGGCTTTATTCAAGATACTTTCTTACCCCAAAAAAGACAGGAGAATGGCGGCCCATTCTAGATTTAAGATACTTGAACAAGCATCTGTTGAAACCAAAGTTCAAAATGTCGACTCTGGCAATGATATTGCCTTCCCTAAGGCCAGGGGACTGGCTAGCTTCCCTGGACCTCAAGGATGCCTATTTTCATGTTCTGATCAGGCCTTCTCACCGAATGTACCTCAGGTTCGAACTGCCCTCAGACCACTACCAGTTCAGGGCAATGCCCTTCGGCCTTACCTCTGTGCCAAGGGTATTCACAAAATGTCTCGCTGTAGTAGTGGCTCACTTAAGAAGGCAAGGGGTTGCTGTGTTTCCCTACCTGGATGACTGGCTCATTGTGGGTCAGTCTCCAGGTCAGGTGAAATCCCACTTGCAAGTCACCCAGCAGCTTCTCACTTCCCTGGGATTCCTGCTAAACTTACCAAAGTCAGTTCTGGAACCAGTTCAGGTCCTAACTTTCATAGGCGCAGAATTGAACACAAGATTAGCCAGGGCTTTTCTTCCCTCGGAAAGGGTGGACAGACTCATCGCCCTGGCATCCTCCTTTACCCTGGGTCTCTGACCAGCAAGGCATTTTCTGCAACTCCTCGGGCACATGGCTGCTTCCACAGCTGTCGTGCAGGGAGCAAGATTCCAAATGAGGGACATTCAGTTCCATTTGAGGGCCTATTGGTCTCAAAGGAAGGACCCCTTATCAAGTTGGTCCCAGTTACTCAAACTCTGATCCTAGCCCTCCACTGGTGGCAGGTCCAAAGCAATTTAAGACAAGGGTTCCTTCATTCCATTTCTCACTCCCTCACCCTCACCACGGATGCCTCCCTGTTGGGTGGGGGGCTCACCAGGCGACCTTGCCACTCAGGGGTATGGTCTCCTCAAGTCTCTGCTCCACATCAATCTTTTGGAACTCAGAGCTATCTTTTTAGCTCTTCGGGTGTTTTCAGATTCTGTCCAGAACAAAGTGGTTCAAGTCAGGACAGACAATACCACTACAATGTGGTACATCAACAAGCAAGGGGGCACTCGGTCTTCAGCCTTGTGCACCGAAGCAATGAAGTTGTGGTCTCTGGCTTACTCCCTGAACACCTCCCTGATAGCGGTTCATCTCCCAGGGAAGGACAATGTCCTGGTGGACGCCCTCAGCAGAATTTCTCAGGGCCATCACGAATGGGCTCTGAATCCACAAGTGCTGGGGTCTGTCTTTGCCATATGGGGCACTCCTCAGATAGATCTTTTCGCAGCCCCAGACAGCCACCAACTTCCTCTTTTCTGTTGCAGGCCTCCAGTTCTGGGCTCAGTCCCTCTGGGCCTTTCTGTTGGACTGGAAAGGGAAGTTCCTGTATGCCTTTCTCCCTTTCCTCTCCTTTTCAGGGTACTAGTAAAAATCAGATCTCAACCTTGCAGAGTGATTCTGATTGCCCCAGATTGGGCCAGACAGCCCTGGTACCCTCTGCTCCTGTTCTTGGCAGTCCACCCTGCCCTGAGCCTGCCCAGAGTCCACGACTTACTGGCCTGTGCACAGGGGAGAATGTGGTATCCGGACCTCAAATCCCTCCACCTCAAGGTTTGGCTCTTGAGGAGCTAGAATTTGCTGACTTACACCTTTCTCAAGGTGTCATGGATATTTTAAAGGCTTCAAGGAAGCCTTCCACTAGGGCCACTTATAATTCTAAGTGGAAGAGGTTTTCCATCTGGTGCTCTGAGGGCAGATTATCCCAGAATCTGCTGATCTTCCATTCTACTGGACTATTTGGTCCATCTGAATTCCCTAGGCCTTAGACCAGCTACCCTGAAGGTTCATCTGGCAGCTGTCTCTGCTTTTGTGTCAGCAGGGAAGCCTGCCTCCCTTTCTTCTCACCGGTGTTCTCCAAGTTTTTAAAGGGTTACTTCATACTAACCCTCCTTTTTCGGGAACCAGCTCCCGCCTGGGACCTGAATATTTGCATTGCTCAGTTAATGCAACCCTCTTGAGCCTCTGTCTTCTGCAGAGCTCAAGTATTTAACTTGAAAACTGCTTTCCTAGTAGCTATCACCTCTGCCAGACGATAAGTGAGCTACAGGCCCTGTCAGTGGAAGAAGATTTTATCTCTTTCCACAGAGATAAAGTAGTCCTTGGACTAATAGAAAGTTTTGCCTAAGGTGGTTTCTGATTTCCACCTGAATCAATCTATCTCTCTCCCCAGTATTTTTCACTGAACATTCTTCCTCAGGTGAGAGGAGACTGCACAGCTTGGATGTCAAAGAGCCTTAAGCTACTATTTAGAGTGCACCAGAGGTCATAGGTTCGAATCCTCCAACTCTTTCTTACCTATGGCGAGGTTGGCAAAGGGAAACCTGCCACTAAGAGAACAATTGCAAGGTGGATTGTTTCTTGTATCCAATTCTGTTATCAGAAACTGGGTAGAGTACCCCCCTCAGGATTGAGGGCCCACTCCACCAGGGGTACAGCTGCGTCTCTAAGCGGCTGCTAGAGACATCCCATTCTGGAGATTTGTCAAGCTGCTACCTGGAAGACAGTTCACACCTTTACCAAGCATTATTCCCTGGATGTCCAGTCCAGGAGAGATGCTCGGTTTGCACAGCTGTGCTTCAGAGCCTATTTCCTAAGTAGGTTCTGACCCTCCTCCATGGAGGTACTGCTGTGTAATCTGCTATTGTTATAATATAGCAAGACTTCATGGTGTTTGAAGAAAAATTACTCACCTTAGTAATTGCTTTTCTTCTCATGGAGTCTTGCTATATTATAACCACCCTCCCTACCCCTCTCAGAACTTCTACTTGGGTAGGGGTGGCGAATTAGTGCAAGCACTGTGTCATGCCATTGTAGTTTTCCCTTACCCTCTTTTCCTTGGGTTAGGGATCTAGATTGTTTCATTTAGGTTATTTATATTGCCCCTTCCTGGACTTGAGTCTTTGGGGAAGGGGGTTCATATGTGCTTGTCAAGGGTGAAACGAACCATAATACCATCAATTTTGTTATTATGGCTCTGAGTGTTTCTTTTGTTCTTTATATTGTTGTTATTACTACTAGTAGGTAGCCATGGGCTAGTGTAGTTTTTCCACACAGACTTTCCGTCCTTTGATGTTAGCCGTAAAAGATCTGACAGTTTCATTTGAAACTGCCAGATAGAGCTTTGGGCACAGCGCCCTCGCGCCGTAGAACTCCAGATCTTCTGGAGTTAACTCCTTCCTCTCTGGGGCAGTTCAGCTGCAGTGGCTGACTGCTATTGTTATAATATAGCAAGACTCCATGAGAAGAAAAGCAATTACTAAGGTGAGTAATTTTTTCTTATCTGCCATCAAATCAAATTCTATGTTTCTATCTTTCGCTGATCTTAATCAACAAGAAGCAATGGCCTTGACAATCTTTGGATTCCAAAGACCAGGAGAATTTACCTCTTCTTCTGTTTTCAGTCCTGCAATTCACAAAAAACAGCATTGAGAAAGCATTGGGAGATCACTTTGTCCTTACTTTACCAAGCTCAAAAGCTGACAAAAGTGACAGAGGAGTCTCGATATCCTAATCTGCAACAAACCCAGCTTAGTGTCCTGTTCAAGTCCTCAACCAACTACAAGCTTTGGAGAGACATCCTGATTTTACCAATTGTCTTCTGTGTTCTGAGAACTATTCCATCATGACTACTCCTGGTTCATCTTTCATGTGAGAGTGTAGCTATTTCATCTGGGTCTCGATTCCTCATCTGTTTTTTTCAGCCATTCATTCAGGATCGGAGCAGCCTTCTCTGCTTCCATAAGGAGCATCCCGGCTCACATAATCAAGATCATGGATCACTTGACTTCATTCCACTTGAAATGTATACAGTATAGAGATACAGATTCCGAACGTCACCAAGCTTACCAACAGCCAGCCTCATAATTTGTAAAAGACTGGATAAAAAGGTTAAACCAGTAACCTTGATTCCTCAGAGGTTTCCTCCATGGGGGTTTTCCCCACACACTATCCTCTAGTAGGCTTCTATAGGCTGGACTCCCTCTGGAATGGTCTGGTCCTTTCTGTTCTGCCCTTCTGCTTGATCTCCCTGAAAATGAGATGTGTAGCTCTTTTATACTCCCTGAGTATTCCATAAAACTAAAATCCTGGTCCCTGAGTTCATGGCTTCTGTGTTCCCAACCTCAGCACCAATTAGCTGCCATGCTGGGTTAGAATGCTGCAGCAGGACGAGCCACATTGGAATGCTCCAGTTTAAAATTTCAAATGTCTCCAAGATTCTGAACCCTCTCTTCACTGTTAACATTGATTCAAAACTAAACAACTTCTAAACATCATATTAAAATTGCTTAAGAAGTAATTAAAAGCATTTTCATACCATCACCAGTTGGAAATCTGACCCTTCAGCCTTTCTACTTATTTTTTTTATGTATAAAATGGACCAAGGGGGCTCTAAGTCACTTTGGTTTGAAGTTCCCTCTGTGCGAAAAATGTTAGTCTGCTCTGTAACATTGTTTTCCTTTCCTGAGGAGGCAACACTTTTTATTTTCCTTTAAATCTGGCTTGTTTACTTAATTGTGGCATAAACAATAAACATGTAAATGTTCTGATCCAGACTTCTCCCAGGGGCTGTCCCATGGACTCCAGTTTCAAACTCCTGCCCTTGAGTGCATGCCACCCCCTAGACAACTCCTTGCTGCCTTTCCCTGCCTCCCAGCATGGCTTCTGGACTATCTTGTTCTCTCCCTGATTACCTCTCCTTCACAGGTTAATGAGATTCCCTTTCCATTTTGATCACTGGAACAAGTTTTGCTGTGTGACGGTATTGTAACCATGTAATGTTGTCTAATTTTTGGGTAACTGTAACTATTTTTGTTTCTACTTATTTTCATGTAAGTCTTTATGTTTGGAATGGCATAGGGCAAACAAAATGGAGGGCATGTCACATGTCCCAGCAGCTATCCTGAGAACATTTTACAAGGGAAAACAGCTTGTCAAATGTGAGGGTGCTATTTTTCCCACAGAGACATCTGAGCAATTAGGATATAAACCGGGTAATAAAACTGTGAGTGAGGATGTTGCAAGGTGAGAAAAAGGCAATTTGACTCAACAGCTGTAAACACACACACATATGCTCATGTGGGTGGGAAATACTGAAGAGAGCTGTCACTCCAGGGAGAGGGCTCATCCTAGTGCCTTGAGCACATAAATAGAAGAGTTGAACCCCAACTTACTCTCTCTGACTTCATGTAGCCTTTGAAGAGAACCTGGGGTCTATCTTGGTGAGTGATCCCAGAGTGCAGAGGGCTCTGCTCTATAGTTAGCTTCTCAGGGTAAGGAAAGATCAATCTTAGTGAATGTTTTCTCTCAAATTAGCTGGCAGGCAAATCTAGATCCTAGTGGGAGACTAGGTTGTGAGTTTATTCTATAAGTAATATATCTGTTCAAAACTGAATTATTTTCTTTTCCTGTAAATGTATATATCATTTTGGTCACTACACATCACCTGTTTGTAATATCTGTAACATTTAATAGCAAAGAATATATTTCTATAGAACCAGTGGACTAGGCAACCAAGTACCCTGAAGCAGTGGCTATGTCCTCCAATGAGGTGGAGAAAGTGACTGATGAACTCCTGGTAATCCTTAGCTGAGTTGGATTTCCCCATTAGATTTTGTCAGATCAGGGCACTCATGACAAGTTTCTGAGAGAAGAACAGGATGAAACAGTTTGGTGCATCACCCTATCACTCTGACACTAATGGGCTGGTTGAGTTGTTCAATGGGTCCCTGAAAGCTATGCTCAGGATGTCTGCTGACTAGCACAACAAGGAATGGGACAGGTATTAGCCTCATCTCCTGTTTGCTTACAGTGAAGTCCCACAGGAGTCCAGAGGGTTCTCACTCTTTGAGCTGCTGTATGGTCACAAGGTGAGGGAGCCACTAGATTTAGTTCAGGATGAAGGGAGGGTGACCTTACCTCCCAAGGGGAGTCTGTTGTGGAGAATGTCCTGAACTTCAGGACCTGGTTTAAGGAGCTCATAGGGCTCATCCAGGAGCTCTTAGCCACTGAACAGCAGCAGCACAAAGCATGGTATTACCATAATGCCAGAGCCTGGGAGCACAAAGTCAGGCAGTGAGTGATGGTACTTGTCCCAGTCCAACAAAATAAATTGCAGGTGACATGGGAGGGCCCCTTCTCCATAATCTGATAGGGGAATGAGGTCACTTATGTCATAGAACTGCCTGACAGGAGGTGCAGGCAGATAGTGTACCATGTTAACATGATGAAGCCCTACTATGATAAGGAGGAAATTATCCTTGCTGTGTACAGTGCCCCAGAAGAGGAAAATGAGGCTGGCCCACTGGTGGACCTCCTTGGGAAGGTAGGGGAGAGATCCTCAGTGTGTAATCTCACCCTCTTGAAGCAGCTGACAGCAGCTCAGGCAGAGGAGATGAGGAAAGTGCTGTAAGCATTTGGGTAAATGTTCACAAGGGAACCAGGGTACACCATATTGGCTGAACACCACATGAACACTGGGTCCCAAGTGCCATAGAGGCAGTCCATCTACAGGACACTGGAGGAGGTTAAGTAGGACCTGATCCTGCTCAATAGAATAAGTGGGTAACATATAAAATTACTGCACTGGAGTTTGTGACTGCAGTCTTATAACATAATCATTCAGCACCGCAGTGGTTCACAAAATGCCAATATGGATGGGTTGTCAGGCATGGTTAAGTGCATGGCATACTTTAGGCACTTCCCAGCCCCTATATGAATGGCAGTGTCTCTTGTGTGTTGCCCAAAAGAGACACACATTCATTGTCCAGGGAAGGGAGATGTGACGGGAATATGATCATGTAAATGTAATCTCCTTTTTTGTTACTGTAATAATTTTTGTTTATACTTACCTTCATATAAGTCTTTATGTTTGGAATGGCTTAGAGCAAATAAAATGGAGGGCAGGTCACATGTTCCAGCAGCTGTCCCAGGAAAATCTTATAAGGGCAAACAGCGTGCCAGATGTGAGGGTGCTGTTTTTCCCACAGAGACATCTGAGCATTTAGAATGTAAACAGGGTTAATAAAGTTGTGAGTGAGGATGTCATGAGGTGAGGAAAAAGGCGATGTGGCCTGGCAGCAGTGATTACAGACACACACACACTCGCGTGTGCACACACACACGTTCACCATGCATTCACGTGGGTGGGGAACACTGAAGAGGGCTGTCACTCCAGGGTGAGGGCTCAGCCTATTGCCCTGAGCATACAAATAGAAGAGCTGAACCTCAGCTCTCTCTCTGACTTTCTGTAGCCTTTGAAGAGGATACGGTGTCTATATTGGTGAGTGATCCGGAGAATGGAGGGCCCTGCTCTATAGCTTGCTTATCTTGGTGAGGAAAGAGCAATCTTAGTGAATTTGTTCTTTCAAGTTAGCTGGCAGATAAATATAGATCATAGTGGGAGACTAGGTTGTAAGCTTATTCTATCCGTAATCTATCTGTTTAAACTGAATTATTTTCTTTTCCTATAAATATCTATATCTTTTTGGTTACTGTACATATCCTTTTAGTAATATCTGTAACATTTAGTAGTAATGAATCTATTTTATAGAACCAGTGGCTGAGTATCCTTTTTGCGAGGGTAAATGAAATATTTTTGCTGACAAGGTGAGAATTCTCTGTTTAAAATCTGCCATCTGAGGTGCACACTACCATATATTACTGTGTTTGACATTCCAAGTCCCTGAGCAAGACAAAGGCATTTTCCTCGTATAATCAGGTGATGGCAGTGGAGAAGTAAATCAGACCAAACTACCCCAGAAGCTGGTACAGCCCAAAGTGTAAGTGTGTAACACCCTGATAGAGCACCTTTCAAATCATAATCTCACCTATCTTGGGACAAATCTGATGAATATTGGCTGAGTCATAGTGTTCAGAAATAAAGTTGTGCACAAATCTGCAGTTTAAAATTCTCCCCCATTTGGCCTCTCTCATGCCATCTTTATTTAGCTCAGTTTTTATAACTACACATTTCTAACTGAAATAAAACATATGCTTTAGGTCCTCAGACCTTCTACTAGTTCTCTGTGGCTGTACTTATTCAAAATATGTATTTCTTCTACTGTTTTCCTCAAGCATTTGCGCACTAAACAGATTTCTCTCCCTGCAGTCTGCCACTGCCTGTTAAGATGGTACCCTTTCTGTAGTGGAACCCTATCCCCACAATGTTCTGTGTGTGCTCTTGTTTATTATTTATATATCTGCAGCCCACTTCCTAAAGCATAAACCTGGCACTTGTTTCCTGCTAACTAAAAGTATGTGCTTACTTTATTTTAAAAATCAGTGGTTCCTAGCCACTGAGAGTGCTTCCACTCTCACTCTCGCACTCCTGGGCTGCAGCCTGACTAGTGACTGCTGTATTAGTTCACTCCAGCCGCTCCTCAGTTTAATGAGAGGGTACCCTTTTCAGCATGGTACTACTGATCATGAGAGCTGTTCCTTGGCATGACCTTGATCTCCTCCGCACAAGCGCACTGGTGCTGCACAACTGCATCTCTGAAATTCTATTTTAAATGTGAGCAACTGCTCTACTTTTATCTCTGTCACATTACTTGTGTTAAATATGAGCAAAATGAACCCCTTCTTTTTACCACTGGGCTACCAATTCTACTGAAGCGCTAGCCAGGGCTTCAATTTTACTAGCCCTTGGCTACCAACAATTACTGTGCTACAATTAATTATATTAGCCATGTATATATTTGGTATGTAGGCAATTGTACCCTCCTTATGTCTACAGCACTAATAATATGTTCATGAGCTTTAAGTCTGTGGGCTGCACCCTTGACGTCTATGTCCCATTGAGGCTGCTGCAGTGCCCCCCCCAAAAAAAACTTGCTTCAGAACCTCCCTGTCTGTTGGTTTTTTTTTCAGCTCTGTGCCCCAGTGTTAATCAGAGCCCCTTCCACAACTGTATTGAGGCTACTGCTCTCTCCTGTTGAGCATACTGCAGTGTCCTCCCCAACCCCCAACTTGCTTCAGGACTTCCCTGCTTAAACTATCTCTGTTTAATTCTCAACCCCTCCCAAACTGTTAATTTCTCTTTTGTTTTCTGACTGCCTCCTCTCCAAGCCTGCTATTTAATTTCATCCTCTCACCTTATTTCATCAGGGGAGTACTGTACCCTTTCGGGGCTGTTTCCTCTCAAACAAACTGCATTTTGCAGTTTGGTAAGCAGACTAAGGAGAAGTTGGCCGACGTTCACCCTCCAAGCAAGGTACGGGTTGAAACTCTGAATTTTGGCATCTATCCCTGGAGGAATCTCACTTGCCCCTGTTTGTCAGTGTTTCTCACACTATGTGCAGCAATCCAGAAGTCTTTTAGGAACTGCTGCCAAGAAATTAATGCTAGGACTGACCTCTGCTTAACATATTCTTGATTTCTCACTTTAAGTAATATTTAGTCTTGTGTAGAGATTTCTTAAGAGTTGGTTTAAGTTTGAGAGAGGTTATTAAGGTAGTGTGCTTTTGCTATCTACCCTGTGCCCCTTCTCTTAGAGCTGTAAGTCTGTGGGCTGCACCCTTGACCTCTGTGTCCCATTGAGGCTGGTGCAGTGCCCCACCCCCAAAAAAAAAACTTGCTTCAGAACCTCCCTGCCTGTTGTTTTTTTTTTGTTTGTTGACTTTTCCATTAGCAGATTATATCTTTTAGCCACTAGAGGGCCCAGTTATAAGCACCCTTATGCAATCCAACACAATACAGTTCTTGTCTCATCTCACTTATTGTGAGGTCATTCTATCACTATTCATCAGTCTTTGCCCCCTTCCTCTTCTACTGATTGATACTGTTTTTTCCCAATTGAAGCTTATACTCTTCACCCACTAGAGGGGTTTTCTCCCAACCTTGCCAAAGCTGCTCTACATCTCCTTACTCTCTACTACTCCTGGACACTCTTCCTTTACTGCTCAGCTGCTATGGGTACCTACACTCCATTACTAAGTCTGCTCTCCTTCACCCTCTTGGTACAGACCTCACACCGACCGGAGCACCTTTCCTCCACACTAGGCACCTTATCCCCAGACTACCCCACAGTGAATCAGCCCTCCCCCACCCTCGACACAACTGTGACCCTCAACACCACCACCCTACCAACACCCCCACTCCCTCCACCCTCCAAGTCCCAACCTGGACCCAGCTCTCCCCTGCCATTCCCACTCATCGCACTTTATCTGTCCCATGCACCCTGATTGTAAAGTCCTCAGCTGGGTGTCAACCCAAGGGTCTCCATTTCCGCTGGCCACTAACCAGAATAATTACATTGCTATTATTATTATCTGGTAATGTACACCCAAACCCAGGACCTATGGCTTCCAGCCCTTCTAAACCCTGTACTGCAACTGGCCTCCGCTTTCCATCCTTAAACATTTGCAGTCTCCTAAAGAAATCTGCTGCCCTCCAAGTGCTGGGTCGTTCAACATCAACCTGACATAATTGCACTGGTAGAGACTTGGATCTCCAAATCCACCCCTGACTCTGCTATCACCCTCCCCTGGATATACCATCTACAGGGAAGACCGAGTAGGTAAACACGGTGGTGGTTGCATACTACTCATACGGGACTTCCTTATAGGTCAGGCACTCCCAGCTCCTAAACTTGATTATGGAGCCCAAGCCCTCACCTTAAAAATCACACCTAACCCCGCCCGAGGCCCTCTCTTCCTCACGGTCCCCTACGTAGCCCCAAGGAATCAAAACCAAGCGGTCCAGTCCCTCATTGACTACCTCACATCTCTCCCTCACAAAGTGGAGCAAGTCATCTTAGGTGATCTCAATGTTTACTGGCTTACCTCCACTGCCTGCCATATAAGGGACTCCTTTGATGCCCTGGATATGTCCCAGTTAGTCACCCAGTCCACTAGATTCAACCACTCTACTGGCACCAGCACTCTCCTAGATGTTGTTATATCTAACCACTCCTACAAAATCCAGGATGTCACTCTCCTCCCTGACTCTCTTAGCGATCACTCCCCAGTCCTCCATCTCTGGTCATCCTCCACTCTGAAGCCAGTATTCCAGGCCACTCTACACCACTGTTTACGCCCCAGAGGCCTCAGAAAATTAAAACAATACCTAGCCCAGCTAGACTGGTCCCCTATCCAGTGCACCCCTGACATTGACTCAGCTCTTGATTACTTCACAAATGCCTTCTGTAAGGCTTGTGACCTTTCCGCCCCCCTCACCAGGATCCGCTCCAAAAAATGCAATGCCCTATGGATGACACCCTCCTCCAGAGACTTAAAAACAGAGATAATCTCTGGCACATTGCTGTAGAATCTGGAAAGGTGTCTGATAGACATGCCTACAATGCAGAATGCAATAAGTGCACTTGGGCCATTAGGCGGGCCAAGGCAGAGCACTATCAGACCACCCTCACTTCCACTTGGGATTCTGCCCGGACCTTCTGTGATAATATGAAAGAGCTAAATGGGAAGTCCCGCTTCCCCCCACCATCTCAGCTCTCCATGAATGGCACCCTCACCACAGATCCACTCCTTATAGCTGATTGCCTTAACACTGCCTTCTCTGACCTAAGCTCAGTCCTCCCCAGCAGCTTCTTTGACCTAATCCCCACCTCTCTTCCTCCGGTCCTGCATTGCCCACCATTCTGCCTGCACACCCTATCCCCCCAAGAAGCCAATCTGAACCTGCTAAAAGCCTTAAGCAGCAATAACCCCAGCAGTGACCCCCTCGACTCAGGATCCTCCGTATGGTCTTAGACGAAGTCCTAGTCCACCTGACTGACCTTCTAAACCAGTCTCTATGCCTGGGTCAGTTCCCAAGTGCTTGGAAAACTGCTGAAATCACACCCATACATAAGAGTGGGGACCGGTCCACCCCCAACAATTACCGTCCGATCTCCGCCCTCCCCCCACTCTCTAAAGCCCTTGAAAAAGTGGTGTTGATCCAGCTCTCTGAATATCTAACCAAGTACGACATTACGTGCCCAGAGCAGCACGGTTTCCGCCCAGGACACAGTACAACCACGGCTCTCCTGGAATTCTCCCAACACCTGCATGTTGCTCTCGACTCTGGCAGCCTTGCAGGAGCAGTGTTCATTGACCTCTCCAAGGCCTTTGGCACTGTCTGTCATCCCCTTCTACTCGACTCTCTCCACCAACTTGGCTTCTCTCGTGGTCCCATTTCCTGGTTCTCTAGCTACCTCTCTGCTAGATCCCAGTGTGTCAAGATCAGCAGGTCCCTCTTCAGCACTCTTTGCGTTCGCTCCGTGGTCCCTCAGGGCTCCATCCTGGGTCCAATACTTTTTAGTCTCTACCTCAACACCCTACCCAGCTCATGTACCGGTAAAATGCTCCTCTATGCTGATGATGCAGTCCTCGTTGCCTCACATCCCAATCCTACCTCCCTCTAATTATCCCTCCAGCAAACTTACAACCAAGCTGTAAGGTGGTTTGGAGATGGCAGACTGGTCATTAACCTAAAGAAAATCAAATCAATGCTCTTCTTCCACCACCATAATAAAGCTAAAAATACCCCCCTCTTGATTATCCCCAACACTCTGCACCTGCTAGAACAAGTGACCACATACAAGTACCTAGGCATCACGTTTGCTACTGCCCTCTCCTTCCACACCCACATTAATGTCCTGTCAGCTGCCATTAACTCTCAGATTGGCCTGCTATACTGGCACAGGGACTGCCTGCCTCAGGTTGCCCTTAGGCTGGTCATGACCTCCTCCGTCTTGTCCCTTGTGGACCATGGCTTGCCCATCTATGCCGAAGCTGACAACACTGCCCTTTCCAAAATCCAACTCTCCATCAATAAGGCCTGTAGGCAATACTGGGAGTAGTAGGGGATCAGGGATGGGGATAGGGGGATTGTTAAGAGGGGGGACATGTCACTGTGATAAATTGTTAATGATTCTTCTGTATGTCAAGGTATCCTTTGGGCACTCATGTAACAGTGTCATGTCATTTATGGTTGTAATTGTGAAAATAATAAAAAATAATAAATTAAAAATAAATAATAAAAAATAAGGCCTGTAGGCTACTGACCGGTGCCCCCAGCCACACTCACACCTGCCTTCTCTTTACTACCACCAATCTGCTCAACTTTGAGGAGCAACTGGTCTACGAGACCTGCCTTCTCACTAAGAAATCACTGCTAGGTCTCCCCCTCCCCAGGGGTCTCCACCTCCCTACAGCAGTCATCATTGTCCATCACCACCCGTAGCTCTGTTAAGGCCACTTTCAAGGTGCCCAGAACCAGAACCTCTCTTACCCAGAGATCCTTCCTCTACCGAGCCCCCACCTGGTTCAACTCCCTCCCTAGCTGCATCTCCAACTTGCCAAAAATTGGCTCCTCAAAATAGCCCTTCGGAACCATATCTTTAATACCTGCTGTTGTTGGTGCAACTAACCTCCTGTTGTAACCCGTGGTACCTGCCAGCCTTGCCCTCTAGCTCAACAACGTCCACTGGACAGCCTCTCCCTCCCCCAGACCCACTCCTTCCCTACAAGGTCCAAACAGGGATGTAACCCGTTGTCTTCTCTGAGGACCTACTATATCCATGAGTGTAACTCACAATTTAGTAACACTATGCAACCTAAGTAACGTACAAACTACTACATAATGTAACCTACGTATATCTATGTTAAATTTTCCTTTTACTGCACCTGTAAAGTTATCCTCTGTTTTAATCTGCACTGTAATAACTGTCTTGATGTCTGCCCCCACTGCGATGAGGCGTCTTTGTAAATGAGTCTCTGACTCAAAGGTTGTAAACCCAATTTGTAATGAGTAAATAAATAAATGATTTTCCCACTTAAAGTATTACTGATTTGATCTCCTACATGGAAAGATCCTCGAATGACTGCTAAACCTCCCACCAGGTGACCCACAACTGTATGGTAGCATATTTCCTGTGGAACAGGCATTCCATGACCTTTGCAGTACATGACACTGTAACATAACTTCTGAAGGCCTGTAAAAACCCCTGTGCTTAAAATGGACTGAGAAAAAAACTTTGCTCTGTGCACTTCCCTGGTGTGACCTGCTTCCACAAAAAGAAGAGAACTATGACTAACCTTTTTTTAAAATAACCAATAAGTCCTGGACCAACACCAATGGGTAACAAATGATTCATTCCCCTGGCTAGCAGGTGTAAAAGTCAGGGTCTGGATGAAGTGATGGAGTGGTGGGCCACTGGACATCAAGGAGAATGTGGTGTAGGATCAGAAAAGGAAGGGATTCCATGGACACTTGTGAGTACAAGGCACAGGATGGGGAGATGGCAGCGCTTTGCCACTAGATTCCAGAAAGAGTCTGACCAAGGATGGAGTGAGAGAGGGAGGGATGTCATTAGACAGCAGAGATTTTTTTGGCATGAGATAGAAAGAGTGCCCCTGGACTCAGGGAATGCGTGACCTGAGACACAGAGAGTGAGGGGCTGCACTTGAAACCAGGGAGTTCTTTCCATGGGACTAGAAGTCAAAGCCAACAGGTTCTTGGTGCAGAATAGGAAGAGGGAGAGGGTGCCCCTGGAGACAAGGAAGTACTTGGCATGGGATGGTGGGATGGTGAGATGGTGAGAGAGGGGGTTTGCAGCCAGACATAAGTTGTACATGAAGTGGGATGGAGAGAAGGAGGGAGTTCTGCTTTGTGCCAAAAAGTGTTTTTTTGTGGGGTGGGTAAATTGAAGAGGTACCACTAGGGGGCTAGAGTTATATTCACTGGCACAAGGAATGGGCTGCCTGGGTCAGAACAATAATTGAGGAGGTGGGACTTTTTAAAAATGTATGGACATTTATTGGGAAACTGTGTTAATGTAATGCTAGGGTCACAGATAAAGTGCAAAAAGTGAGGACAACACAAGCTAGAATTCTTGAGTCAATAACCCAAATTGCTGTTATTCCTTCTATATGGTGGTGTAACCCCGAGGGGCTCCCTGGTGCCCGTTGATGCCTTAATTACCCTTGTGGGTAGTATTTAGTTTACCCTGGTTCTTCTGCCACAGATTCCTTTTATTTATTTAACTATGACCACCTGCATTGGTCCTGTGGCAGCTGACCAATCGAGGACCGCCAAGTAGGAGAGCTTACCATGCCTATATATGCATACCCTGGTGTCGGAAAAAGTGATAGAAAATACAGGCAGAGTGGTGACATTGGCAGTGAAGGTTAGAGTTTAAGGGTTTGAGGGGATCGTTTGGTAATGCTTGTTGGGAGTGCACTTTGGGAGAGACAACATCCTTGCCCATGGTGTTGGTACCCCACTATCGCTGTAGACCATTAATAAAAATTAAGACATGGTGACAGCCATGGCTTTGCTTCCTTTGATCTGAGATCTGCTTAAGTGCTTGAATGAGTTATGAGCACTGCAAGACACTCAGCACCCTCCATAATGGAAAATGGAATTTGTGAGCATGTGGAATTAAGCAATAATGCATGACAGGGCATGTGTCGTGCTGGAATAATGCCATACCTTGAGTGGGTTGAAGCATGAGGCTATGCACCAAGTGTTTCCACCACCCAAGAAGTGATGTTATTCCAGCATGGCACACACTGCTGAGTGTATTCTTGCTATTATACAATGGTTTGTTTAACAGAGAAAAAAAGAAATAAAAATACATTTTTAAAATAGTTATCTGGAGTTGATTTTTAGGCATGAAAACATATTAAGAAAAAAGTTCCTGTTTTGTTTTTGTCCACTAGGTGGCACTGTCATCAGTAATTTGCTCTCGGTCTTTCTCTGTTTCTGTGTGTCTCTCTTGCACCTCCCCCATCTCTGTCTCTCTTACTTTGTTTTGTTCCACACACCACCTCCCCCCCCCCCGACCATCTCTTGCAGCTTGGCTCTTCATTTTTCTAGTATAGTGAGTGGCAGTCATGTTTTTTTTTTGTACCAGGAGAATTATTTGGGAACTGAGTTATCAACAGGATGAATGTCGATGATCAGTGAGTGGAGCGGCTGTGTGTTTGAAAAGCACAGATGCTCAAAATATTGGGTGCAAGCTGAGGAGCAGAGGAGTGATTGGTCTGTGAAGCCATTTGGGATGTTTGTGTTGAGCTGAGCAAAGTTGTTTAGTGCTAGCTTCATTTTTAGTTTTTTTATGTTATTTATTATTATTAAATACAACTGAAGTTGGTGATGAGCAAGTGAAGCATGATGTGCTTTTGAAAAGCACATACGCTGATGATGTTCATGGGGGAAGAGGCAGCATTCAAAGGGAAGCAAACCAGAATGATGTCTGTGGGAGGGAGGGATTTCATACATGTTATATCGACATATGCGTACATGCACTTGGTTTAGTGAAGAAGTTATTGTCAGATATCACTGTTCCAGGGGCATACTGACCAATCACAATATTGGCAGTTGTGTTGCCATTGTATGATGCTGTTTGTTCATACTTTTGGACTGTGTGTCAAGTTAATAACCTGCTGAGGTAGCGAGGCTCCCCAAAGTAAAACCTATTAGGTGGAGTACTGAACTGCTATGCTATAAAGTGGAACCTAATTATTATTCAGCCCAAGGTGCTGCTGAGTGAAAAGGTTCTGGTGTACCAGTTGCTTCTACTATTCCATGGAATGCCCCCTGTGTGCCTTCTTCAAGAACAGCATTTTCCAAATGAGGCCACTGTGGCTACAGGTAGCCACCAGTACAATTTCTGTGGCCACAGAGCTCGTTGTTATTTTTTATTTGCTGTTTTTGTCCAGGAAAGATACACTAAGCTATGATAGCTTGTTTTCAGGTGCATCATGGCAGGAGAGGGGTTACATGGATCTGTTTTATTGATGGGGAAATGTTGGCATGGCACCAGGTAAACTCCCCTATTCTTCTTCCAATAGTACCATGTGATCTTTAATTTCCTCCTGGACAGCAACAAGAGATGGATGAAGAGACTAGAATCTGATCTGCAGAGGAAATGGAATGGAATAGACACAGTTTTACTGTACCTTTAAAAAAACATGGGCGATACATTTCAAGTGAAAATACATCAGGCACTTGATTTACTGTATACTGTGTGAAAAGAAACTTTTTATATCAGGGGGTTTGGGGTGGAAAAGTAAGGAGTGAGGCCATCAGAAGTTTATGAAAGCCCTACTTTAAGGCCACCAGTATTTGGGGCTTAAGAACCACTGCTCTAGATAGTGTGTGAGAGCAGTTGTGTATAGTGCCATTCTGAGATATATATATACTGTGTAATAGTATCAGTTCTGCTTAAGTTCTGCCAATATCTCCAGCTGAGTTGTAACCCCTCACAAATGATGCCAGGCAGGAGTGGTTGTATATTGCTCCTGGAGGAGCAAAACCTGCTGCTTCTCCAGCCAGTCATGTGAGACTTTCAGTTTTTGGACTCTATATGCTAATGCACAGTAGGATGTTCCCTCTTCTGGTTCCGTGATCGTGCTCTCCCCAAGCAACAATTGACAGAGGCCTTACTGGCCCCCTCTGCTGGAACACAAGGATGCAAGCATCCTGACAAATCGGTGTCAGAGGGATTACACAACAAGGTAACAGAGTTTCATAACTAGTTGAGTAACATATAGTCCGGAAATGCAATCCTACCTCAAGGATTTGGCAAAACATGCACAGTTAAGTTACTGACTTTGAAACCCTAACTGTGGATTTCCTGACTTTTTACACTTTGCTTGTCATTTGGCAATAAATCTATCCGCTAGTGACACAAGAGAGCTACAGAAGGAAGAACTAAATAAGACACACAGGCTGTTTTTCTGTACAGCACAGAAAAACAAGAACATACAATTAATGGTAGTGCCAAATTCTGCACAAGATATCAAAATCAAGTTTATCAGGATTCTAAAACAAAGAAAGTTGACTATAAATCACATACCACATACTGCAAGGCAACAGTGTAGAAATCGATTTTGATGAGAGGACCAGAAAGTTGTCATTGTTTAGACTGCATCTTAATTTGTTTCTTATTGCAAATTGGTTTGGAATTTGGGAATACATAGAGAATAATGCATGGCAACATCTACAAGGTATTAGAAAATGGGTTTGGAAAATCTCGGTCTCTGATTGGCTGAGCCCTTTGCCTGGGGGTACATTTATGTGCCAAGAGAGACAGGAGAAAAAACAAGACCACTACCAACCTGTTTCACTACAAAATTTGTATCACTATGCACGCTTCAGAATTCTCAGCACTTGCCTCCACTTTTTTGCTCATTTGTCAAGCTTACTTCCCCCCATGCAGCCTTAGCTCCCCCACTCACAGAGCACCAGTAATAAGCATTATTTAAAACAAAAAAAGTCACGCTGGCTCGGTGGTGTGGAGGGCTGATGCATTCATGCCTCACTTGCTCCCACGCCAGCAACCCAGGTTTGGGGGTCAGCCAGGGGGAGGAGGATCGAGTGTCCCAGTGGATGCTTTCCTGCTCCAGGGAGGGAAGGAAGACTGCTCTGCTGTGACACTGCCACCTAGGTGACCATGTGTAGTGGTGCAGTTCAGGGCAGCAGTTTTGGGTGGGGGACGCTCCCTAATAGAAGACGTCAGCACATACTAGGATGTGTGAATGTCAGACTGTTGCCTCCTTGGAGTGTCCAAAGACTGGGAACACCAGAACATGGGAAAATGCTGCTGGCAGTGGGATGCCATGCCATGGATCCTTGCAGACCCCATAGTGCCTATTGGGCACAAGGGACCACTGAACTGAGCATGGCCATCTGGAGGGGCTTGTGTACCCCCGATGGCCCAGACAGAGGGTTGAATCTGTGGAGGAACAGGTGGCCTCCTCAGGTACATCCCAGAGATGATGGGTGATGGGCTTGGGGGATCCACAAGGGCTGAAGGGGGATGCCGGGAGAGGAGGGGAAAAAAACAAAAGAAAAAAGTCACCTTAGCACTAGAACCACTGAGGGATTGTCACTCTCCCTGTCACTTATTCTCTCACCATTGGTCTCAACATTGACATCACCTCAATGCCAAAGCTTGGTCCGTTCAAATCCATTCTCCGTCATATCCTGCCTGCATCTAGCTCCTGTGACTATCCTTCCTAATTGTTCTCCCCTCTCCTCTTTGCTCTTTCCACCTAGCACTTAACCATCTCCCCCCTCAACTCCCTCTCCCATACACCCATTCATCCTCCCCTCCTCCCACCCTCCTTCCCTACCCCCTGTAGCACTTTAATTGATATCTGACAAGTGCCTTTGGCTGCATCCCTCTAGTGTGTCTCTCTTCCATACCATGTCAACCCTGTTACCATACCTCCTTCTGCCATTTTTGCCACTGTATTGAATGTATAAAACTGTATGTAACTGCCTGTAACCCACTGTTACACTGTTATTAAATGTCTTGTTTTAATTGTATCTCAATTGATGTGGAACCTTTGTAAAAGAGCCTTGGCTCAAATGTACTTGTAATCCTAGATTCAAATAAATCAGTAAAAAATGGTTGCTGAGATATCATTCTACTCCTGTCTCTTGATCACCATTGATTGCCACTTCAAACTGCCACCACGATCTCTCCTCTCACTTGACCTGCACTGTTGAACTTTCTTTCCAGCTGTGATCACAGAGAGTGTGTTTCCCTATCTCACTCCTCCCAGCTGCCATAACTATTAACAAGTCTCCTCTGTGCAGCACTGCTACTAAAGAAATTCAAAATGGACATCTGTTCGGGGGGGGGGGAGGCAAAGCAGGCAGCACGGTAACAAAGCACAGAAAATGTAAAAAAAAGTGTCAAAAACAGCAGTGCTCTCTTTACTGATAAGTGCACTAGTGGAGGGATTACTTTATGAGGAAATGCTATTTTGTAAACACAATAATACACTCCAGAGTGGGCTGTATGAGCTATACCGCCCTTTATGGTCATATAATATTCTCTGCCTATAGTAACAGGCCTCAGTATGTCCCCTGGGCAGGCGGAGATAGCCCAATACTAACCACACTATAATGTATGGTAAGTGCCTATTAACCACCATAATCAGCAGTCACGCAGCTCTGTTATGCACTGTTTAGAATTTTAAAAGTTGTTGACCACGCTTAGGAATTTCCAAACAGTGGCATAACAAAAAAGAATGCACCAGAGTTCCATAATTCTTACACATAGAATGCAAACAGTGCTTTTTTGACCATACACTATAAAAGGTGATGGCTGGGGATCGGGTGACAACCACGTTGAAATCACCTCTTGTGGTTGCTAGGGCTATAGTAAACCTCTCGAGCTGCACTCTCGAGGTTTACCATGTTGCCCTAGCAACCACTCGAGGTGATTACAGCGTGGTTATCACCCGATCCCCAGCCATTATCCTCTATATAATGTATGGGGAGCTCTTATTATTAACTGAAATCAAGCAGATTACAACCTTGTTATGCCATCATTATGACATCACTCTGTTGTTAACTCTTCTTTAGTATGTCATATCAATAGTATAACAAAACGGAATGTTCGTATCAATCAATGTTCTGTAAAGTAATTCAGTAAAGTAATGCAATCCACAATTACACAGTCTTGGTAGCCCCAACACTATAAAATATAATGTATGGTCTTTGGTTAACAACCGCACTGAAGACACTTCTTGAGGTTGCCATGACATCTGAAAACCCTTTTGAGCTGCGCTCTTGAGGTTTACAATGATGTCATGGCAACCTCTCAAAGAGTTTACAGCGTGGATATTAACCAAAGACCATACATTGTCCTCTATGTTAGATATTCTTGCTTCTGTGTTCAGACTGAGAGGTTCTGATGACATCATAGGGACTGCAAGAGTCCCCATATATCATCAGAACTCTGAGATAAAAACACAACCGAGTTGTGCATAGCTGCCCATGTGTTAATCTGTATAGTACCATATATGGTTGAAAACATAGCATCAAAATGCTGCTTTTTTCTTCCAAGAAAATCTTTGGCTTAATTTTTTTATTATTTTTCAGAGAACAGAAAATCAACCTCACACAGTTGTTGAAAACTCACCTGTTGAAAGCTGTTTTTTGTTGTTGCTAATGATTAAACAACAGATGTAAATGTTAAGGGAGGGTCTGGGAACTGTGTGTGTGGGGGGGTGATAAAAGTTAAACAACAGGTTGCCTGAGTTTCCACCCTAATAAAAAAGCTGTTGTACCACAGAATGGTACAACACCATTCTATGACTTTTGAGCTATGGAACAACAGCTTTTTAGTTAGGATGGAAATTCCTGCACAACATGAAGTAACCATATACTATAATGGATGATGTGAAACTAGACTGAAATTTCTAAAAAAAAATGCTGCAGAATCATTAAATATAATGTACTGATTTTTTATTTCTGAGGGCAGATTCATCTAAAATATTGGCACATAAATTTGGTAGGTGTGACACAGTATGTAGTGTAGGATACAGTATATGAGAAGAGACTGGAGGACCTCAGTATGTATACCCTGGAGGAGAGGAGTGAGGGGGATATGATAGAGACATTCCAATATCTCAAGGGCATAAATAAGGTACAGGAGGGTAGCATCTTTCAGAAAAAGAGATGTTCTAGAACAAGGGGACAAGACATGAGGCTGGAAGGGGGTAGACTAAGGGGTAATGTGAGGAAGTCTTTCTTCATGGAAAGAGTGATGGATGCATGGAACAGCCCCCAGTGGAGATGGTGGGGGCTAACTCAGTAGGGGAATTCAAAAATGCATGGGATAGGCATAGGGGAACCATGGCGATAGGAAAGAAAGTTAAGCCACAGATCAAGCAGGGTCTGTGGTTTTTGCAGTAGGTAGGGAAAATGGGCAGACTGGGTGGGTCTAGCAGTCCTTATCTGCCATCAATTTCTATGTGTCTACTGTATGTCAATTTCTATGTATGAGAGCTTCATCAGTGTGACAGACCACCAGCAGTGCATAATCTGATTGATAAGTAAGCCATAATATCTAACAGGGTGGGCAATATTGGACAATACCCGACTGCCCAGGGGCATAATGAGGCCCGATGCCACAGGTGGAGGGTCTTATAGCCCCTGGAAGGTCCGGTATTGCCCATACCGCCCACCCTGGAGGGTATTATTGCACTTAGAAAATGGGCACTGTGGAAAAAAAATTTGTTTAATAAAAAAATGTCATTACAAAATTAGTTTTAAATTAGTTTTGTAATAAAATAGTTCCTCCACCTATATTACAATGTGTCTTTTTTGTGAACACACACACACACACACACCCTGAGTCCAGCTTCTTTGTAGATCACAGTTGAATTTCCCTCCTGCAAACACACAGAAAGACATACAAGATGTGATGATTTTTTCTGTATACTAGTATCAGTCTGTTGCCCCGTGTCGAATCTCATTCAGGACACTGATAACACAAATGTCCTCTTGACCACCAATAAGAGAAGAACAGACACGTTATCAGCTTTGTTTTTTTATTTATTTTTTTGTTTTATTCTTTCTTTTTTTTTAACTGCAGGCTTAAAAGTGGGTGGCTATGTGGAGGCGCGAGATCAAAAGGCAGCGCGGCGGTCAGCAGAACTTGGCATATTTTACGAGATCACAAAGTCAAACTGTGAACGTGTAAAAAGAGCATGGTTGGGAGAAATGCTGTTTTCTCTCCCCAACCACATATAAGTACTTTTATTTATTTTTTATTATTTTGTGCAGTCAGACTTTTCAGAAGGGAATACTGGTTGGTGTTGACTGGGGCATGGTATCTCTCGCAGATGGAGACATGCTGCCAGACCAGGCGACCAGAGAAGGGAGCAAGGCACTGTGACCTGACAGTAGGATTTCTTTTAGTTTGTGACAGTGGTAAGTGCAGGTCTAAGAACTGTTTTTCATTTACAGCTGCAAAAGAAATTGCAAAAATGGGGCTGTGGAGGTTAGCAGCCTTGTCTGCTGACCCGCTACGGTGGTTGTCTCGTGAGTCGAGGGTGGGGTGGGGGAAACTGTCGCTCTCAAAGTCACGTTGTCGGGCAACAGGGCAGTACCAGGCATGGGACAAGGGGAAACTAAAAAAGAGAAAAAAAAAGAGCTGTACATTTGTAGTTTATGTGCATTTTGTTAGGGCAGATAGGTGGGGTGCCAATGACGTAGGGAGCATTGGGTGGACAGTTTCTCTCACTAACCGAGAGAAAACAAATGGAGTGAATTTGAATTCAATTAGGTGCTTTCAGACAATGACAAAGCAGGCTAGGCACAAAGATACTGCAAAGGGTGAAGGGGCACTGATGCTGGCATTTTTTATTTCCTGGTCATCTACTGAAAGTTAATATACCTCCCCAGCAGGAGTACCAGCCAATCAGAGACCAGGAAATAAAAAAAAACATCTTCTAAATCATAGTAATGTGAGACTGTAGCCATATTGGGCCTTGTGAAACAAGACTCGCTGGGTAGTTTGATATCTTTCATTGTCTCAGCATATGTTTTGAGCAAATATGGTATAGCGGACACTCTTTTAGGGCCACACAATCCCTTCCTCTAGTGCAAACAGGTGTACCTGACAAAGGGACCTGTGTGGCTCATTGTGCTTATGTTATGTACTATACCATCTTTGTACAAGACATATGTTGATTCATTAAAAGGAATCAAACTGTCCAGCTACTCCTGATTGCGATATGAATGATACAGTTACAGTATGCATGAGAGCTGCCCCACTGTTTATTTTGTAACTACTGACCTAAAAAGACACATGTAGCTGTGTGACAGCTCATTCCCAGTTGCGTCCTGGGGTGTATGACATGGTCTTCTTTAAATCTGATGTGGGAATGCTGATATGGGCACTAGGAATAATGTTCAAATCTTAGAGTAAGTGCCATGGAATCTTTGACTTCATCTGGACAGCGAGCAGTGATGGTAGATGCAAACGAACTACAGCAGTGTGAAGGCCTCTGTACATCTGATGGTGTGCGCAGCAGTAGGAGCAGCAGTGCATCCTACATACTGTAATGTGGCTTGGGCTTCAGATGGACACATACTGTAGGGTGCTTAGATTCAACTATTATTTCACAAACGTGACAGAAAAAGATGGCATTCAGGAGGTACAAAGAAACATTGAGGGAGGAGGATTGGGAGAAGTCCAAGGTAAAACAGAAGGAAGCAGGAAGGGCAGAAAGGCAAGCAAAAGTGCAGAGGAAAAGATAGCCAAAAGAGTGGCAGAAGGGGCCAGCACTTTCTTCAGGGACTGTACATAAGTGAGAAGAAGAAGTCAAGGGGAGAAATAGTGAGGATAATGAAGTAAGTAGACAGTGACTGCTCAGAGCAAGATCAGAAAAAAGCTGACATCTTGAACAGATTTTTCTGTTTGGTCTTCACACTGGAGAGGGTGGGGGACAGATCAAGAGGAAGTAGCAGGAACACAGAAGGTGGGGAGCTAAACACAGGTCCATTTACAGAGCAAAGAGTGCTAAAGGGACTTGCAAACCTGAAAGTGGGCAAGGTCATGGGACCAGACGAGATACATCTAAGGGTGCTAAGGGAACTCAGAGAAGAGCTTGCTGCATCAGTGGCAGCCTTATTCAACATATCCTTGGAAACAGGAGATGTTTCAGGGGACTGGAGGGGAGTTAATGTAGTTCTGCTCCATAAAAGTGGCATGAGGGAGGAGAGTAACTATGAGCCAATCAGTTTCACTTCAGTGGTGGGAAATTAATGGAAATCATGTTAAAAGAAAGCCTATTGAATATCTTGAGTCAAGGGGGTTGCAAGACCAAAGACAGCATGGATTCATGAGGGGAGGTCATGTCGGACAAATCTGTCAGATATTTTTGACTGGTTGACCAGGAAAATAAATCAGGAAAGGGCAGTGGGTGTGACCAATTTGGACTTCAGTAAAGCCTTTGACACTTTACCGCAAGGCAAACTGTTAAAGAAACTGGATAGTCTAGGGGTGGGAGTGAAAGTTCTTTCCTGACTGAAAAAATGGTTAATGGATAGGTGGCAGAAGATGGTGGTAAATGGTACTCACTCACATGAGGGGAGAGTGATCAGAAGGGTGCCACAGGGTTCAGTACTAGGGATGGTGCTGTTCAATATCTTCAAAATTGACATTGCAGAAGACCTTGAAGGGAAGATACACCTTTTATCAGATGACACCAAGATCTGTTATGGGGGGATACTCAGGAAGGGGTGCAGGAAATAAGAAGGGATGTTAGAAAACTTGAAGAGTGGTCAAGAGTACGGCAGCTATGGCTCAGTACAAAAAAAGTGCAATGCACCTGGGGCACAGAAACCTAGGAACTGAGTATAAAATGGGGGGAGTACAGTGACAAGGTACTGAGCAGGGCCAGTGGATTGCTGGAGTGAATAGGGAGAAGTATCACAAGCAGAAAGAAGGAGGTAATATTACCACTGTGTAGATCATTAGTGACATAATGACACCTGGAATATTGAGTACAGTTCTGGAGGCCACATCACAAAAACACATCAGCAGGCTAGAGGCAGTCCAGAGAAGGAGAACTAAAATTGTGCATGGGTTGAATGAGAAACCGTATGATGATAGACTGAGGTACGGTGTCTGAATATGCACACAACGGAGGAGGAGAAGAGGGAGAGAAGGGACATGATGGAGACATACAGTACCTTAAGGAAGTGAACAGGGTACAAAGAGGGAGCCTGATTCAAATAAAAAAGTGCAACATAACAAGTGGGTATGAAACAAAGCTAGAAAGTAGGAATTTTAAAAGAGATGCGAGGGAATACTTTTTTTACTGAAAGAATGGAGGAAGACTGGAAACTCTTGCCACAAGTTGCAGAAAAGGCAAAAACTATGAGGGTTTCAAACATGCAAGGGATAGACATAGGGGAATACTAGTAAATAAAAAGGGAGTGAGGATCTCCAGAGACCAGTTAGGGTCTGGTGGGACAGAATAAGCAGGGAAAAAAATGGACAGACTGGGTGGGCCAAGCGATTCTTTTATGCCGACACATCCTGTTTCTGTTTTCATGCTTTGCAGCAAACTCTTAGTCTTCTGGCATCCTCCAAGCATTTTCATTCTTCCATAGACCTTAATGTTCTGGAATAGAAACCAAACTTCTCTTTGGATCTATTTCTGAATTTTGGAGGAGTTGAACAGGAGGCAGTATAGCATTGTGATTTAGGGCTCTGAGCTGCAAAATTAGAGACCTTGGTTTGAATGCCAGAGCCTCCACTTCCATTCTGTGTGACTCTGAGCAAGTTACTTTACTTCCTTGTACTCCCAGGTCGCACCTGCAACAAGCTCTGGCTTAGTGTGCCCTTCCTGGTTAAACAATTTCCTCCCCCCCACCCCATACTGATGTAAGGTTTGGTGCACCATGCATTTATTTTGCTAATTAGTAAATGTCCATTTGTATTACTAATGTATTTTTGGGTCTCATCAGCTACACTGCATTATTTTAGAAATGTCAATATGTATTGCTGGCCCACAACTATAACTTCTATTAAAAGAAAAGTAAAACATGCTATAATGTATGGTAGAACACTGTTATCACACAAAATTCATATTTTTACAGCATTGCTACACCATCAATGTGATGTCATGCTGTTGTTATACTACCGTCAATGTGTCACATCGATGGTGTAACAGACTAGAACCACTGCATGGAGCTGTTGCCATGACATCCATAGCAGCCGAATGTTCCCATGTTTAAAGAGTGAAGCACAAACTGACATACAACAAAAGCAGAAAATAATGGCAGCAGCAATCTATTCCACACCCGATAGTAGTGACCGACAAGTATTCATCGAGGAGCAGTGTAACAAACGTACCTTGAGGTAAACCGAATCAGATGTGCAGTTGCTCAAGTCATACCTCACAGATCTGGGGGAGCTGTGTACCATCTCTGCCATCCCTGTCAAAGAACTTGACATCCTGATCGTCGAGTTCATCTACAAAATAAGAAGGCAGGATGGCACTGAATATGAGCACTCAGCATTAAGAGGGATCCTGGGTAGTCTTGACAGGCATTTGTCACAGAAATATTATGGGCACTTCATCTTTCATGGCAACAGAAATTACTTCACTGACACCCTAACTACTCTTTCAGCAAAGCAAAAGTTTTTAAAAACAAGCATTTGTCAGTGCCGAATGTTGTCTTGCTGGCATTGGCATTGGCATTGGTAGTGCTGAAGTTAGAGAGATGCATAATAGGAATGGCAGTTAAGTATTGAAGTCTGCCGCCACCCCCAACCTGTAGAGACTGACATGTATTGGGGTGTGTCTTTGGGTCATCGGCCATAACACTCACACCATTTTGCCTCACCCTACCCTGCAGACACCGACAAGTATTGCGGAGTGCCTTGTGGTCTTCGGGCCTTACACTCACCCCAATCCATAAGGAAATACGCTGAGATGGGTGCAATACAGGAGAATGGGTTGAACTTTAGGGCTGAAGAGTCCAAGGCACACCTCAATGCTTGTCAGTGGCTGCAGGCTGGGGGTGGGGGTGGAATGGCATAAGCATTACAGCCGAAAATCCCAAGTCACACCCCTGACGCCTGTCAGTCTCTATAGGGTGGAGCATTACAGTTGGAAACCCTAACACCCCAGGCTTTTGTCAGTATTTTCACTCCAGATTTTCAAGATGGGTTTTTTGTGACCCCACCTCATGAACAGTGGCACTATCAGTTTGTTAGCCAAAGGTAATTCTGCGCAACAACTGCGCCTTTTGGCACCACAGGTGTAAAAACAGGCAGGCTGTGAAAAATGACAGCTGTACTGTTCATAAGGTGGTGGGAGGTGTAAAAAATGGTAAACGTTGAAAATCTGGAGTGAAAATATGAAAAATTGGTGAAGTCACAAGCTTACGTAGAAACTGCACAACGCACGCCCATAACACAATTATTTTGGTGATTTTTTTTAACCAAATTTTCAACATAGGCATTTTAGGACCTCCACTCATGAACAGTGGCACTGTGATTTTGTTAATCTCTCCCGAACTTTGATTTCCCACAGCAACCACGCCATTGTGCGCCAGAAGTGCAAAAACACATTTTGGGCAGGATGTGAAAAATGATAGCTGTACCATTCAATAAGGAAGTGTGAAGAAATGGCAATTTTGAAAATCTGGAGTGAAAATATTAAAAATTCTCGAAGTTACGAGCATGCGTGGAAACTGAGCAACGCATGCTCGTAACATAGTCATTTTTTTGAATTTGTTTCACCAAATGTTCAACATAAGCATTTTGGGACCTCCACTCATGAACAGTGGCACTGTGATTTTTTTAATCTGTCCCGAACGTTGATTTCCCACAGCGACCAGGCTATTGTGCTCCAGATGTGCGAAAACACATTTCGTGCAGGATGTGAAAAATGACAGCTGTACTGTTCATAAGGAGGAGTGAAAAAATGGCAATGTTGAAAATCTGGAGTGAAAATATTAAACATTCTCGAAGTTATCAGAGTGTGTGGAAACTGCGCAACGCACGCTCATAACACAGCCCAGACACAACCAGGCAGCCATGCTGTGGGAGGTTCATTGGTCCCTTAAAGGGCCATACCAATAGCTTAGTTCCTGACATAACACTACCTTTGCTACAAAGTTGCTGCTGTTTTGAATTCCAGAGGTTCAGAGCCATGTTCCAGATGCAGTTCTTTCTCTCCCCCCCCCCCATAGATCTGGTAGCTCGAATCTATTCATGGCCGTACCTGCCTGCTTAGAATGTGGCTCTGTGCTTCCAGAGTCTCATGAGGGGGAAGGTCTGTGCACCGTTTGCACAGTGTTGGAGAATGAAGCTCTGCAGAGCCAGCAAATGTACAGTATGTGGTATAAGCCCAGGGAGAGGCGATTCTACCTACAGCATCACTGATGCTGAACACTGCCCAAGCCAGCCTCCTCTTTCAGTGGCTGGAAAGAATGTAGCAACAGTCACTGGAGCAATCACAGGACACAGCCTCAAAGCATCCAGTGTCAGTCCAGGCCCTGCATCAACCAAAGAAAAGGCGCAGGCAGGCGGAAGGTTCAGAAAACTCCTCAGAAGAGGAAGAAGTGGAACAGGATATGGGGCAGACTTCAGGAAGACTCTGCCCAGGAGGACATAGCGGAGCTGCTTGAATTGATACGGGAAGTACTGAAGGTCCTGGATGAGCCAGAAACACCCCATACCTCAATGGACTCCCTACTTTCCTTCCAGTCCAAGACCACAGGCCTGTCATTCCCCACATGTATGGCCCTCGATGCCATCCTGGACAAGGAAATGGAGGCAACAGAACCCTCAAGGATCCCTGAGAAGAAGTCTATCCAAAGGCTATACCCACTGTCCCAATCACACCAGTCCAATTTGCATGCGACCCCCAAGGTGGACACCCCAGTGTTGGCCCTTGCCAGGAGCACAGTTATACAGGTCAAGAGCACTTCTGCTCTGAAAGATCCAATGGACAAGAAAGTCAAGGAGTCTCTTAAGAAGATCCATGAGGTAACGGGAATGGCTTTGTCAGCGGGGACGGCGGTGTGGTATACCAGCAGGGCCCTTCTGCGATGGGTTGAGGCATCACGGATGAACTCCCAGAGGAGTCACCACTAACAGGACAGGCAGACTGTGCCATGCAGGCTACCTGTTACCTAGCAGATGCGTCATCATATATCATGAAATTCAGCACAAGGGCCACAGTTCTGACCAGCAATGCCAGGTGGGCCCTATGGCTTAAACTTTGGCAGGCAGATGCTGAATCCAAAGTGATGCTGATGAAGCTCCCATGCAAGGGAGACCACCTCTTCAGCGATACCCTGACCACGTCCCTCAGAGATAAGGTCGGGACCAAGCAGATGGCCAACAAGAAGGGCATGTATCTTCCATCAGGGCGGCCTTTTCGTTCAAAATTCAGGGGCAATAAAAGGCAGGCAAAATTGACCCAATCCAATTCCCAGAGAGGCAGAGCCTCCAAGGCTCAGTTCCAGGGCAAATCCAGGTTCAGGGGTGGCTTTGGTAAATGTGGAGGCTTCCATGATAATAGAACTGGTGGAAGAACTACGGGCAAAAGCCAATAAAATAGGACGGCCCTGGCGAGCAGCCCCCCCCATGGTAGGATGCCTTCAGTTGTTCACCGATCAATGGGCCCAGACCACAAAGGACAAGTGGGTGCATAATCTAGTGTCCCAAGGTTATGCCAGAGAGTTCACACAAAGCATAATTCCACACAGACCGATGATTTCCCCAGTGACCAAGGAACCTCAACGGGTGGCAACGATCCAACAGGCCCTCTGCAGCCTACACATGAGCGGGGCCATCGTATCTGTGCTGACTCAGGAAAGGAACACAGGGGAGTATTCTTTTTTCTTTATGGTCCCAAAGAAAATGAGGGGGACCTACACCGCATGCTCAACCTAAAGTACCTGAACACTTTTGTGCTATACAGGAAATTCAAAATGGAAATGCTGCAGTCTACGCTGATCGTGATTCAACCAGGGGACTTCCTAACTTCAATAGACCTAAAGGACGCTTACCTGCACATTCCAATTGATCCCAGCCACCACTGCTACCTCAGGTTTCAAATAAGTGGGGGCCATTTCCAATACACCTGCCTACCCTTCGGCCTAGCCTCAGCCCCCACAAGTCTTCACAGAAACGCTGATTGTGCTGGCTGCGGCACTTCGGCAGTGGGGGATTCATATCATTCGATATCTGAATGATTGGCTCATAAGAGCCAGGCCCCAGATCCAGGCCCAGAGGGACAAAGAGATGGTAGTCAAGAGTCTGCAATGGCATGACTGGATTGTCAACTGGAGCAAGAGCCAGTTGATCACAACACAGGAGCTCACACACCTGGGGCCAAGATCAATACAGGTGTGGGAATAGTATTCCCAATGGAAGAAAAGATAGACACCCTCCAACATCTCATGCAGTCAGTTCAGGCACAGAAATGCAGACCGGTACACTTGTATCTTCAACTGCTGGGCCTGATGGCTTCCTTGGCAGCAATGGTGCCATGGGCTCGGCTACACAAGCGTCCACTTCAAAGGTACATTTCTGATGCATGGGACCAATCATCCCAGCACTTCGAGTACATCCTTGAGCCCAGTCAAGTTATACTTAGGAGTTTCGATTGGTGGTCAAATAAGTCCATCCTGTCTAAGGGCATCCCATTGGCCTTGATCCCCGCCAGTGATAATCACAATGGACACCAGCCTTCTGGGTTGCAGAGCCATGATGGGGCTGCATGTTGCCCAGGGAAAATGGTCCTCAAGGGAGTCCCTCCTTCCCATCAATGTGCTGGAAATGCGAGCAGTCTACAGGACTCTGCTATTTTTCACAACGAGCCTGGGATTCCAGATGGTGCTGAGCCGTACAGACAATCAGGTCACAATGGCTTACATAAACAAGCAAGGAGGGATACACAGCCGAGCCATGCTCAGGGAGGTGCTAAGTACCATGAGGTGGGCGGAGAACCATCTCCCCGATGATTTCCCCAACTTATCTGTCCGGAACACTGAACTCCCAGGCTGATTGGCTGAGCCAAGTGTCTCTCTGCCAGGTGGAATGGCAGTTACACCCCAAGGTGCTTCTGACTCTAGCTCACAGATTAGGTCCTTTTCAGGTGGATCTGATGGCCTCTCAGCACAATACCCAATTGCCACACTTTCACTCCCACCTTCCCGACAGTCAGGCTGAACAGGTGGACATGATGGCAGCCCCATGGACATTCCAGAGAGCATATGTTTTCGTGCCCTTTCCAATGATAGCAAAGGTTCTTCTCAAGATCAGAGCCACGTGGGTAACTATTCTGCTAGTGGCTCCAGACAGGCTGAGGAGATCATGGTACTCTCTACTAAGGGCGATGCTAATCGACTCTCCTTGGTGACTGCCAAACAGACCAGACTTGCTGCTTCAGGGTCCAATTCGTCACCACAACCCCCAGGCCCTTTGACTGATGGCCTGGATGTGGAGAGGTAAGACTGTTGAATGAAGGATACCCCCCAAAGGTGGTGGACCATCTCCTGCAATCCCACAAGGGTTCCACTAACAGGATTTACCAAAGACATTGGCATGTTTTTTCAAGTGGTGTACTACAAAGGGCTTGTCACCTTCAGTGACAGGTCTTCCTCAAATTCTTGATTTTCTCAAGTGATGACGCTGACAAAGGCTTGGCTTACTCTTCTCTACAGGTCCAGGTGGCAGCCACTGCAGCTGTAAGGGGTCATCTCCCAAGGGTGGGGGATATAGGGTCACACCCTGATGTGGTTCATTTGCTTAAAGTGGTACAGATTATGTCCCCTCAAACTCATCCGCTCTGTGCTCCTTGGCAGCTTAACCTCGTACTAGATGGCATGCATAAGCCCCCATTTAAGGAGAATTCTCCTTATTGGGTCACTCTGAGAACCGTGTTTCTTATGGCCATGTGTTCTGGAAGACGAGTGGAAGAACTGCAGGCATTGTCTTGCCGGGCACCATTTTGTTCCTTCCATAATGATACAGTTTCCCTGATACTGGTCCCATCTTTCACTCCAAAAGTGGTTTCTCAATTTCATGTGGAGCAGGCTATTCTTCTGCCAGGCATGAGGGAGCCACGGGGCGAGCCAAACAGAGACAATCATCCTTTGGACATGGAGTCTGTACTGAAGGCTTACCTCTAGATGTATGAAGGTTTTCGTAGGTCAGACAGATTGTGTTCTTTTCTGGCAGGAAAAGCGGGCAAACAGCTTCTAAAGAGCCCATTGCCAGTTGGATCAGGGGGACCATAATTGCAGCTTACCAAGAGGCAGGGCAAGAGTCACCAACAGGTATAACGGCACATTCCACTAGGGCTTTGTCGGCCTCATGGGCCAAGAGGGGCGGTGCCTCTGTACAGGATATCTGTGTGGCAGCCATCTGGTCCTCTGTCCATACTTTTGTGTGGCACTACAGACTGGATATCGTTTCAGGGGACAGGGACACGTTTGGTAGAGCAGTGCTTAGGGCGGTCGCAGCTCTGGAGTAGGCTCAGGGTTCATCTCTTATGTTACTCTCCCATGGTTTTCTGGGCACTGCTACAAAGTCCCATTGTGAGGATTTATGAGCACTGAAAAGGTTGCAGGGGATAATGGTATTTACTCACCTGGTAAAGATGATTACACCTGCAACCTTTACAATGCTCATGTTCCCTCCCTAGTCCACTGAAGCAGTCAGAACCACCATTTCTAAAGCACAAACCTTATATGTAAGGGTACTGTTTCTGGGTTAATTCGTGTTGATATCAAGTTGCATAGATATTGTTGGTTCCTGCTGTGTATTCCCCTAGTTGGGGGGAAGGCCGTTGACTTAGGCATTTTTGTTTTATTTAGTGGGTTGCATATGTATTATGCGTACTACATCAGCATATTATCTGTATTTTATGAGTTTTCTCAATATATGTTATGTAAGTACTTGTCCATGTTTAGTTTATGGATACATGTATGCAGCACTGCACCGCTGAGTAAATAACATTACATCTCTTAACATAAAACATGTTTTTTATATGCCTATCATACTTGTGGTTGGGTGTTTTCTGTTTCTCCCTGTTTGTTTTTTCTGCTAGGGAAGTCTCATACTGGTTTCTCTGGCTGGAGCTGGGCGATTGGCCTCCAGAAGACCAAAGATTTATGATCATGCATCTGCCAGTGGGATGGCTTAGGAGTACCCATTTGTGAAGATTTATGAGCACTGTAAAGGTTGCAGGTATAATCACCTTTACCAGGTGAGTAAATATCATTCTCTGTATTTAGTGAAACTGGTTCTTGCCTGTTGATTTACATAACAGTACCTTGCCTTGGCTGCCACTTTCCTTCTATCAGTCCAGTCCATCAATGGAACTGCAATGCAACAAGAGAATAAAGTCTTTGTGCCACTTACTCCTACAACATTACGGGAAGTCTTTAGAGACCATTGAAAGGAGGCAGTATAGTGCAGTGGTTAAGGGCACTGAGCCTAGAGATCTGGGTTTGAACCCCATCAGTCCCCACTTGCATACTGTGTGACCCTGAGCAAGACACTTAACTTCCTTGTGCTCCCAGGTCACACCTGGAAACAGTTAAACTCCAGCTTAGTGTGCCTTCCTGGTTAAACAATTTCCCCTTTCCCTAAAAGGAAGTCAATAGATGCATATTATTACAAGACTATGAAGTAAACTAGCTACAACAGACCAAGATTACTGGGACCATACCCTGTTTTTATGTAGCAGGCAGACTAATGCTCCCCTATCAATTTTGAAATACACTTCCAATTGACTTTGAGATACTGTACATTTTCTGATATAACCTTCCATAATGCAGTCACTAATCAGTTCCATGTGTTTAAAGGAACAGTATGGAAACATTTGAATGTTTCAACTGCTTGTTCTTGCACATAACTACTCAAGCATTACCTGTTGTACTGTGCACCTTTATTCGCCTTCCTTATCTGTTACAAGTGGGGCTCGTTAACTTGTTTTATTGCTGCTATTTGCACATGTTGTCTTGGCCTGTTAATTCCCCGTTCAGGTTGGGAACATTAGTTAAGTGCAGTTAATAAAGTAGTATTTTACTGTACAGCTCTCTGTACCTTCATTGCTTTGTGGGGACTTTACTCCTGTCAAACCACATCTGAATTATTTTATGTTTTGGTTGTTTTGATCTTCTCTGTTAACTGCAGTGTATATAATCCTGCTTATCTCTGCCTCATGGCCCCTGGCTCATACTACCAGATGTGTCTTGTTTGTTTATGCCTTCTGTAATCTCCTGATTCATACCTGTAAATAGGCATTTAATCTGTCTAGTGTACCCTACCTAGTAAAACACAAAACAAATAAATAAAATCCAAATCCCCTCCCTTCATCCATGGCATGTCATAAAGCTAAACATTTACTACAACTACATTTGCAGCCCTGCAGGAGGGGGAACATGGGGCCATTTAAATGCAGAATGCTTCATCAAAGCAGGTTGCAGCTTCCTGGAATCCCCCTCCCCATGCTGTGGAACTATAATAGGCAGGTGGTAAGGTGGGGTCATAGTACTACAACTGAAAGCAACACTCCAACTCAGAGGAGTACCATTAAACATGAGGAAAGTACGACAGTTCTTTTCTATGATGGGAAGGGGTCCAATGGGCTGCCAGGATGAAGGACATCAACCTCACAAATAGTGGTACCACTGGCCCTCCTGGGATCCACAAGGCACAGAGGGAGGAGTTAGATGAGATACTTGTGGAAGCCATTAGCAAAATGGCAGAAAACGGGGAGGTACTGCTGGTGGGGGGACTTTAATCTGCTGGATAAGGACTGGAACCACCCAGTTGTGGCTTCTGCTAGAAGCAGAGACATCTTGAACTCCCAGCAGGAGGCATTCCTCAGGCAAATAGTTAGTGAACCTACTTATGATGGGGCAATTCTGGACCTAGTACTCACTAACAGGGGTAGTGTTGAAGATGTCAAGGTGGGAAGCCACCTGGGAACCAGCGATCACTGCACAGTGTGGTTCAAATATAAGGACAGCTGTGGGATCGAACCACACAAGGGGAAGGTCTTGGACTTCAGGAAGGCAGATTTTATAAAGAGGACTGAATGCCTCTGAGATTACTTGGTGGGGGGATGACTTGGGGTGGAGGAACAGTGGGTAAAGCTAAAAGATGGCATAGTGAAGGCAACAATCTTTTATGTCAGTAAAGTGGGTGAAAGCAAAAGGAAAAAGAGGGCACTATTGTTCTCAAAAGAGGTGGCAGAAAAGGTAAAGGCTAAAAGGTTAGTATTCAGAAGGTTAACAGAAATGCAGAGGGCAGAGGATAAGGAGGTGTATCAGGTGAAACAGAGGGAAGCAGGAAAAGTAGTAAGGAGCACAAAAGTGCAAACTGAAGAGAGAACAGCTCAGGAAGTAACAAAAGGGGGCAAGCCTTCAATCTTTTAGATCACCCACTTCTTCAGGCTGAAATGCTCTCCCTTGGCTTCTATCCAGAAGTGGTAGCCTGGCACAATAGTCATGTCTCCGACAAGTGACAGTTTATCTAATATAGCTCCACTACCTCTGAAATTTCTACTATCTACATTGGGTTATCCAAAGGCTCCATTCTTGGACCCCCTTCTTTTTTTCCATATTTATCAATGATATTTCTCTCAATGCCCCCTATTGCTCTACCATACTTTATGCTAATTACCTTGTTCTTTGCCATAGCTCCAAGGGCTGTGCCGCTCGCACATCAAAACATTTACGGTGAAATCCCCCACAGCGACAATTTTGACAGGTTTCGAAATTGTTGCTGTGGGGACCTGAGGGCGAAATTCACTGTGTGTCACCTCCCCTTCAAATCAACTCTAATTTGGAGTTGATAATCTTTTAGAAGGGGGGCATGGGGGTGCATCCCCCCACAAGGGGGTTCAGGGGCGCAGCACCCTGAGAGAAACACTTCAATGTCTGGCAGGTGAAATTTCACCTGTTGACATTGGGGATCATATTATGCCAAACTTTGACAATGGTGTTGTTGATTCAGCATAGATAAACCACTCCAAAGACATCTCCTGCCTTAATACGTTCCTATCAGCTGACTTCTGCCACATACAAGACTGGCTTTCTAGTAATAAACTCATACTCCATTCCAGTAAAGCTCAATCCATGCTTTCAGATCAGTTCCTAGATTAAGGAAATGCTCAGGGCAGTTATCAATCTCCTGTTCTGATGGCTCCTGCCTTGTTAGTATAAACTCCTTCAAATATCTGGGCATCACCCTTGACCCCACTCTTGACTTTGACCTCCACATCTCTAGCACCTGTAAAGCTGTTATTTCAAGACTGGAGTGGCCTACAGAACAAGTAATGCTCTAACACCCACTGCTAGAATCACCATTGTTCAGGACATACTCCTCTCTGCTCTCACATATGGCTCAGTCTCTGATGCAGGAGTCTCTAAAACCAGTCTCCACAAAAGGGATACCACACATAACAGTATCTACCATTTTACACTGGCCTCTCACCGCTGTACCCGTCACTGTCACCTTTACAGAAACCTTCACTGGCTTTCCCCAGTTTCTGATCATCTTTACTCACTTAGCACCATTATAGACAATATTTCAATCTCTGATGTGCCCCCTACTCTAGCTAAGATGTTGGTTCTGCCTAATCCCCACTATACCCTCCATTCAGGTGATCAGCCCCTTTTTCAAGTCCCTAGATGTAAAACAGCATTGGGAACTCAAGCCTTTTCTCAACTTGCACCTCTGTACTGGAACTCACTACTACCTCACATCCACCTCTTCCCTATTCACTCTCGTTTCAAGCACCAGCTGCATAGTCACTTCCAATCAGCTTACCCCTGTGCATGCTTCTGTCCTCCTTGAACTGTCCCAGGGACCTCTCTGGCTATCCTGGCCCCACTCCAAGCCTTTAGTCTTACCCCACTTGCACGTACTGCCTAATCTCTCAAGCCTACCTCCACAATTTGTCCCTTGTCCTGATCTCTCCCTCTCCCTGTTGAATGGTGCATTCAACTTTCTACTTCCAGTTAAGACCACTTGACTTATTGTTTCTTTATTTGATAATGACATTTTTATCCTGCTGGCATTTTCGCCGGATTTTAGTTAAGTACTGTTTGCTTACTGTACAGTTACAATTACTGTTGTACTATGCTCTCTGTGATGTTCTGTATCTTCCTTTATATTGAGTATGTTCATTGTAAAAATGTTTCCCTTACTGTTCCTTGTGATTGTAGTTACCTTGTACTCTTCCAGATTGTGGCTGAAAATAGGCATTTCCTATGTCTAGTGCACCTACATGGTTATCAAAAACAAATAAATAAATAATAAATACTATCAATAACCAGAATGCTAGCAGGTACAAACCTGTATGCTTGTTTCCTTAAACCATAGATGCAGTGTTCCTGCCCCACCTAGCATAACCTCCTGACATAAGGACCTGCTCTGACCACCCTCTGCACTTTATCTCCTCCTTGCCGCCATGTGCACTTTAACTTCCACCCCCAATCATCCTGCCCTACCAACTCCCACCCCTCTTCATCTCCACCCTCCCTGTACTGCCCCACAATCCTACTACAGCCACCTCCCCCTCTGCTGTGGTCCACCATCCCCCTTCACCTCAACCCTACTTTCATCTATATTCCTCTCCCCTCCTCCTCATCTCCTGCCCCCTCTCTCCTTAGCCACCAATGCCTGATTAGCAAGCAACCAACCCTGCCTCCACTCATCAACAATGGGCCAGCCTATGTTGCTCCCAGCTTCTCACCAGCTGTCTCCTCCTATCATTCCTGAATTCCTACTGAATATTGTGCAGCAATTTGTTGTAGCTTACCTGTTTAGCAAGCTCATTTTTTTCTCCCCAGATGAGTCCCCCACCTTGCTTCTTGTAAATCTTCATGTTATCCCAATGTAACCCAATGTAGTTTGCTTATCCACCATATAATGAATGTATCCAATTTATGTTTGTTATCCGATGTATTACTCTATTGTTTGTTCAGCATGGAGCCTTTGGAAATGAGCTTCTTGCTCAAAGGTTGTAATCCGAGACTTGAATAAATAAATAAATAAAAAATAGGAGCTTGTAATAGCAATCTGTCATTGTCTAAAGTCACCTACTGTCTAGTTTAATGTATGTAAGCTCCCCCTTCCTGTCTAGGGGTATTAGATGATGGTAGAAGTGTCGGGAGGGGGCACTTGACAAACACAAGCAACCATAGTCCAAAGCATCTGAAGCAAAGATATCTCGTTACCTGGGTTCTGGAATCGGTGTGACTGGGTGTCACTGTAAGGGGGAGCAGACTCCATACTTAAGCAGATCTTCTCATCTGTGGGGCAATGGTGTTTAGGAAAGGCAGGTATGGACAGTCATTTTGAATAAGTCCATTGTCCACTCCAGAATCAAAATGCAACAAACATTTTAAACTTGGAAAATGGTAACAACCACTCCATGGAGCAGGGGTATTAAATAGTGAGTGTTTTCAAAGACATCACTGGAAAATCTACTGCACCAGCCTCTTGTGCTAACAGACTATTTACTTCATGCAGATCTCCCTTCTGTCATTCAGGCTAGAATTCCTGGCAGCGTTTCTAGGGCCATACAGGCCTCTAAACATGAGGGAGCTTCAACACTGCGACACTTCACTGACTTATCTCATTCCTTTCTCTAGTTCTCTTTCTCTCTATCTCTCTGCAGCAATCACTGGTCTTTTCCTTTACCCTCTCTTCAGGCATTTCCATTCCTACATAGATACTTTGGCTTATGACAGCACGGGACATTTCTACTGTCCCAAACCTTTACACTCTCTTTACTTCCTTTCTGCCAGCTGGATATTATACCTTCTCGAGATTTTACACTTCTTCCAACCCCGAGGCTATTTTTTACTGGAGCATACTTCTCTTTCCCTTTAGATATTATTTCATACTTTAAATGGATGTTCTATAGCAAGAACCAAACTATCAGAACCCTTTCAAAGATCCAATTGCTAATGCCTCAGCTGGTAACTGGACCTATTCTGGGGTTTTGGGTGCCCCAAACCTTGATTCCAAGTCCTAGCCAGCATGCTCTGCTCATGCAGTGATTCCAGCCTCTGAACCGACTCATCGGGGGACTTCTGCCAGTGCCACACAGGTCACCCAAAGAACTGCCACCCTGCTGGGGTCCCAAACATTATTCCCCCAAATGAACTTTCCCTGCTTCCACAAGTGGCTTACACCATGGGTCCCAACTCTGCTGTGGCCTCCAACGCGGGGAATAGGGATAACTCTGCCACCATTACACCCCCAATGGCTGGGCTGCCACTTCCAGCCATGCCCAGGCCCCATTTACCATAACAGGTCCACCCACAGTAAACAATACGGTCCAACAGCTGAACCACCCATGGGCAATACTTTCTTTTGAGCTTATAGGCTCGAGTGGTGCCTACCCAACAAGGTGCCGAAGTTCGCATGGCAGGCCTCGATTTTCATTTTCTCTTCCCAGGCTCCTGTTCCCAATTGCACTGACAGGCCCTTCTGCTTTGCTCCCACTCTCTGCTCCATTACTACCCCTCTACAACTCCCAGACTGTCACTTTCCATTTCATGGTTCTTCAAGGGTCAAGGGTGGTGGGCCAGGGCGACAAGCAGACCACCCTGTCCCTGCCATGGCCCTTCAGCTGAACATGCTGGCTGATACCCTGGCTCCTCTCCCCAGGTCTCTCTCTCTCTCTCTGCTCCACCCTCTGAACCCCTCCAGGAACAAAAATCCCAACTATTTATACCCTTATAGGAGGGCCTCACCTACCATCTGCAGGTAGCTCCACATCCCAGACTAAGTGGCACCACCAGCTTCCTCTCTGACTAACTACCCCCTAGCAACTGAAAATTAACTAGTAAGTGCCCAAAGGGTGCTTACATGTGTTAATAAGATATATTGGCTGCTCCCAAAATGGAATATGCCTCCGAAATGTAATGCACTTTGGAAAGCTATGTTGTGTTCCTGCAATTGCCTTGTTACTCTGTAATGCTAAATGTCCAATAGCTTTCTATGTAACTAATTCCAGGTTGCCCCTGAAAAAGGGGCCTCTGGGCCCACTGGGCTCACCCAGTTAACAAAATGAAATAAATAAATGTGCCCTCTAATATCTGGCAATCTTATATTGTAGTGCTCTCCTAGCGTGGATACTCCCCCCAAAACAAGCAATGTTGTATGTGTATAATGCAAGTGTGATGATTGAATGGGGTGACAAATGCCCACTTTCCTCAACTGCCACACTATGCAAACTATGTTCATAGAGGCCAGCAAACTGCTTCAGACAGTAAGTTAAACATGAGGCTACTGTAACAGCTGATAGCCAACTGCACAGTTAAGAAAAACTGGTTGTCCTAGTGGATGCTGCATAAATGTCATAATGATTGGTGTATAAAAGGCATTCTTAATACAGTATCTGCTTGGGACAGCCAGGCACTGGTACTGGGTACTGGCATGTTTGATAACTAATGGCATTGTCTATTCTAATGTAGCTGAAAGAGAAGTATTTTGCAGAAATGACTGCAGTGATACTAAGAACAGCAGAACCATGAGGAACTGAGAGAGCGAATATCAGTCTTTTCTTTGGGAAACAATTGCAAGTGGTGAAGCCTATGAGGCTTGCAGCAGAGCCAGCCACGATGCAATGCAGTTACTTGCAGTAATGACATGTCACAAAATATCGCATGACAAAAGGGCTTAATTGCCATTGAATTGCATTGTTCTCTGCTGTATACTGCAGTATTTTCTGACATACTGCAGCATTACTGTGTTGTATCCAGGCTGGTGCTACTAAAACATAGAAACATAGAAACATAGAATTTGATGGCAGATAAGGACCGCTTGGCCCACCCAGTCTGCCCATTTCCCTACCTACTTGATAAGCTGCAGATCCTAGTTAACCAGCAGCCTACTTCTTCTTACCCCCACACCCCAGAATTGCCTTATGACTGTCCCATGCATGCTTGAATTCCACCACTGATTTTGACTCCACAACCTCCTCCGGAAGGCCGTTCCATGCATCCACAACCCTCTCTGTGAAAAAATACTTCCTTAAATTACCTCTGTGCCCCCCCCCCTCTATCTTCAAATTGTGACCTCTTGTTCTTGCACACCTCTTTTTTTGAAAGATGCTACCCTCTTGGACTTTGTTGATTCCCTTGAGGTACTTGAAAGTTTCTATCATGTCCCCCCTCTCCCTCCTTTCCTCGAGGCTATACATATTAAGCTCCTTAAGTCTCTCTTCATATGTCTTCTGGTGCAGACCCTGCACCATTTTAGTTGCCCTCCTCTGGACAGCTTCCATCCTGTCTATGTCTTTGCGGAGACTGGGTCTCCAGAACTACACACAGTACTCCAGATGGGGTCTCACCAGCTGTCTGTACAGAGGGATAATAACTTCCTGTTTTCTACTGGTGATGCCTCTCCCTATGCATCCCAGTAACCCCCAGCCCTCCTTGCTGCCCTCTCACATTGCTTGTCCACCTTTAGGTCATCCGATATGACTACCCCCAGGTCCCTTTCCATTTTTGTTGTTGTTAGTATCTCACCCCCCATTGTGTACTCTTCCCCTGGGTTTTTGTTTCCCAGGTGCATTACCTTGCACTTCTTAGCATTGAATCTAAGCTGCCATACATTTGACCATTCCTCTAACCTTGCCAAGTCCTTCTCATCCTTTCCACCCCACCCTGTGCATCAACTCTGTTGCAGATCTTAGTGTCATCTGCAAAGAGACATACTTTTCCTTCCAGTCCTTCTGCAATGTCGCTTATAAAGACATTGAAGAGGACCGTCTAATACTGAACCCTGCGATACTCACTAGTAACCCTCCTTTCTTCTGAGTGGACTCCATTTACTATTACTCTCTGTGTCCTATTCTCCAGCCAATTCTTTACCCAGGCTGTCATCTTGGGACCCACTCCCAGGCTGGCTAACCTGTATATTAATCTTTTGTGTGGGACTGTGTCAAATGCCTTGCTAAAGTCTAGGTAGGCCATGTCCATAGCCCCTCCCTGATCTACTACTTTGGTCACCCAGTCAAAGAAATCTATCAGATTTGTCTGGCATGACCTTCCGCTGTAGAATCCATGCTGCCTAGGGTCCTGTGCCCTCTGGCCTCTAGATACTCAACAATTCTTTCCTTCAAGTGATTCCATCATTTTCCCTATCACTGAGGTTTAACTAACAGGTCTGTAGTTTCCTGCTTCTGACTTGCTCCACTTTTGTGAGGGGAATCATCTGCCCTTCTCAGGTCCTCAGGTACCACCCCATCCTCCCATGATTTGTTAAAAAGGGTAGTCAGTGGTGTCACTAGTTCTACCCTTAGCTCTTTTAGAATTCTGGGATGAATCCCATCAGGCCCCATTGCTTTGTCCACCTTCAGTTTTAAGAGTTCTTTCAGAACCCTTTCTTCTGTAAATGGGCTGGTATCAACTTCTGTATCCAGAGTGTTACTACTGTTTGTTTTATGTACCTCCCTCTCTTCATTTGTAAATACTGAGCAAAAATATTTGTTTAGTATCTCTGCCTTTTCACAGTCTCCCTCTGCCCACCCTCCCTTCCTTTATTAAGCCTCACTATCCCTCCCTTGATCTTCCTTTGCTCCCTGATGTACCTATAAAAGGTTTTATCCCCCTTCTTAACTGAGTTGGCTATCTTTTCCTCGGTTTGGGCCTTTGCTGTTCCCTTGATTTGCCATTAAGTCAGAAGAAATTGTGCTGGAAATTGCAGCTCTCAGAAAAGGCTGATGAACAAATGAACTAATCATGAATCCTTTAAGCACTCCCTTCCAGAGCACTTGCAGAATTGTCTCTGGTTCCTGCATTGCTGAAAGCAGGTTATGACATAGGAGGGATTCCTGAGGACAAGCTTGCATTTCTGTGTTGAAGCCTTTGAAAAGGCCATGAATCACATTCCAAACAAGTTGATGATTTGGGTAGGCAGACAGAAGATCTTGGAGACAGCCAGCATTGACTGGTGTGGATGGATGACATTTTCTAGGAGAGTAGTGTGGCTGCAACTTGTGACACCACTTTGTCTGACTTCAGGACAAATCTCTGGACTTTTCTGAGGTGCCTGAGCAGGCCTGTGCCTCCCTTCACCCAAAAAACTATTGGCATCTGAAACTTAGCTGAAGGGGGATTTGTTTACCTGGGAGAGCAGTGTAGCTGCAATTTCCAGCACAATTTCTTCTAACTTAATGGCAAATCAAGGGACCATTCTGCTTAACCCCCATAAGTATGCAACACCCAGCAGCATGTGACTCCCTCAGGAGTGTGTGTGACCCCCAGAAACACGAGAACCACAGGAACAGGAGGATGGCATCTGCAGGGCATCCTCAGGGTGTCCCAGGGAACTCTGCTCCAGGAATGCCAGGTAATTCTGTAGTGGGGACTGGGGCAGGTGAAGTAACTATTTCAGCTAAAACTCTGTCTAAGGTACAGTACTTTGAAATAGTGAATGAGGGAGATAAGCACAGTAAAAAACAGGCTATATCTAGCTACGGTATGGACATAACACACTATCTAAGGTAGGGTGACATAGCAATTTAGGAAAGGGAATTTGGGGTCTGCTAGAAGTGAGAAGCAACCAGTGGAAGGACTATAAAATGAATGAAACACAGATATGACAGGAGTCTAGCCAGCTGTAGAGCCTGTGAAGTGATCATCTCTTGGGCTACATTCTGGAGGGTAGGTCACTGTCCCACCTGTAAGAGATCTGTAGAACTCCAGGCACAGCTGGTGGCTGCATGGGGTGAGATATCTCTGTTGCACAGTCATTTGAGCTGGAGTCCGAAACCACATCCCACAATCCCCTTCCTAGAGGTCCACTGGCCCAGGGGGTTAGGCAGTGGTGGGGAAGGGGCACAGTGGCAAAGTGACAAGTGGGTGTATATCATGGTCCTTCAGTAGCAGCTGCAAACCCTTCTTCACTCCTGGTCGAGGCATGGGTAATTGACTCCTCCAGGAGAGGCTGTGAGCTGATTGTGAAGGAGAACTGGCTTAGATTTCAATGCAAAGTGATGGTGGTGGGGGTCAGGAGAAAAATGGCAGCCAGTGGAATTCTTATAATAGGGGACTCCATTTTAAGATATGTGGAGAGGATGGCATGCAGACTGGGAAGGAAGGGGGTTGGTCAGATGCCTAGTAGGTCTAGGCACATTGGCCATTAGGAATGCAAACAGGATAGGTAGATTGGTTAGTAGTACAAGGGGGAAACATGGATCCTGACGTAGTTAGGTACCAATGCCCTGGCAAATCAGAGACAGGAAACAAACTGAACTTCCAGAAGTTGGGAAATAGTTTGAGAAAAAAGGCTGCTTTGTTGGCCCTTTCATAGGTCCTACCAGTGGGGGGCAGTAAGGATGGGGAGAGCGAGGAAATAGAGGCTTTAAACTAAAAGTTGATGGGGTGATGTCAAGAGGAAGGGTATCACTATCTGGGGACAGGGGACTTAGGAGCTACAAGGCTCTTTAAAGAAGATGGCCTTCACCTGGTGAGGGAGGGTGGGTTCTAGTACACTTGGACAAAAGCTGGATATCCGCATGGATGGACATTTAAAGCAAATGTAGGGGGACTGTTACTAGGGAAACCCCTGGAGAGAGGGGCAAAGGAAACCTATGTAAGACTCCCACAGAAAAAGAGAGTGGGACAGGAGAGACAAGGGATGGGCCTGACAGGGATCTGATTTCTTTTCAGGAAGATGTGCTAAGCGGATGGGTTAAGAAAAAACATGCAGGAATAGGGGCATCAGGAAAGGAACAAGTGGGACCCTGATGGCCACTGTTTCTGTCAGGGAATGGATTGCACTTAGCTGGGAGGCTAATGGTGACTCAGGTTCAGAGGGAGCTCTTCTTTTGTCTAGCTGTCTCATCTGTCTCTCTCTCTGATGACGCCCATTGGCAGCTCCAAGTGTGACCTGCCCAGCTAAGTGACTCCAGACACCATATGATTTTCCAGACCTTTTATTTTACAAAGGAGGGACAATCATGATCTCAGTCCTTAGACAGACCAAGCAAAATGCCAACAACTAGCTTCATGGCCTAGTAGTTATGTCACATAAAGCAGGGTAGTAATGCAGTTCTATTTTATAATAAAAAAAAAATGTTCCCTCTTCAGAGGCTCAGGGGATCATTGATATGACCTATGAGAATGCTAAGATGTGGCTGTCTACATGCAAGGGAGAAATTCCAGTGTCCACTGAGCTGACTGAAGCACATCGATAATGAGCAAGAGATGACACAAGCTACTGCCAGCTATGCACTCTCCTTTTCTCACAGGTCAATGACAGTGAGTAGAAGGGTGTGATTGCCACCTTCCACATCTGCTCTGCTTCCCCCTCCTTTTTCAGTTCTTAGGCATACATTGTGTCAACAGCACTACTGTTAGCATTCAGTAACTTAAAAAAGTAAAATATTCTGTATTCAAGTACAATACGTACAGTACAGGGAGTCTGATTAGGTGTGCCATTGCTCTCTCCTCTAATTTTCTCTACGTGCTTCCTGATGAAAATCTTTTACTGTTGCATTTCGTATAAATGTAATATGTATTTTAGGAAGTGTGTATTAACACATTACAGTGTAAAACTTGCTTCCTGGTGCATTTTGATGTACTGCATGTTTATACTGTGCTTTCCCTGCCTGCTTCTCTTTAATGTATTTTTTTTTTTACTTTTCTGGCACCCTGAGCTTATTCTACTTCTACAAAGTGGGTTCTTTGTAAGAGCATAGTATACTGTATTTAGACAGGTTTCCTCATTTAAGTGCCAGTGCAATAAATGGGAAACTCCACTGCTGACCTAGTGCAGATTCTTTTATATTTCTTTAGCTCAGTGTTCATGTTGTTCTGTTAATCCATAGTCAAGATACACTACTGGCAAACACAATGTATGTTTTGACAATGCATCTCAATAATAACTGACAGAAATTGCAAGTCAGTGTTACAGGGCTAAAGGGTAGTCTCCTCACATTTAGTCAGGATTTCTTTGAACTTTGGAAAAAAGACAGCTAATTATGTAGAATCAAGCAAGATCAAATGCCCATGTTGATGCTATAGACTTTGAAGATATTGCAAACTCAGGCCTTTGGCATGGAGAAACCTGTGCTATAACCAGAAAGATACACATTTGCTGTAGCACCAATCTTCAAAGTGCTCTTAAACGCAGTGTCAGCTTCAGAAGTGAAGACTGACTAGATCACAGGCAGAATAGTGGTACCTTGTGACTGGCCCAAAGGCATAATTTGAATCTGGACTATGTTGGTAGTTATGTGTCTCTGCTGAGGTGCGGCTTGGGCACAGCATATTTTCACTGGGTCGTGTTGTCATCTGGCCACAACCAGGAGCTGCCTGTGAGTATATGTATTGCCTGCTGTGCCCCCCTCTCAGCCAACCATACAATAACCTACCATATAGTAGATGCAATGCATTAGTGGGGGAGATGCACTATTAGAGAAATGATTCTGTCCCTGTTTGGAAAGAGTAGGGTATAACCATTGGGTCCTGACCAATGTGCCCTCATTCAACAAAAACAGAATCTACAGCAGTTCTCTACCTCTCTGTGGGCTGATTTGTTGCTGGCAAATAATGGCTACAGCACTTGCTTACATACAGACACTGCCTGCAACAAACTGACATATTGCAAAGTGCTTTGAAACGGTACTGTATGTTTATGAAAAAATAGTATGTTGATTTACGAGTCTTGGCCAGGAAGGAAAAATGAACAGAGGCTTATTTCTAGCTGCAATGTGACGGAGGGGGTTACATCGTTAAAAGGAAAAGGGGATGTAGTTGCGACAAAAGCCATAAACAAAATAAAGTACACTATGTACAATGTAATAATATAAATAGATGCAAAATAAAGTACACTATAATAATATACAGTAAATGCAAAATAAAGTACACTATGTACAATGTAATAATATAAATAAATGCAAAATAAGGTACACTATGTACAATGTAATAATATAAATAAATGCAAAACAAAGTACACTATGTACAATGTAATAATATAAATAAATGCAAAGCAAAGTACACTATGTTCAATGTAATAATATAAATAAATGCAAAATAAAGTACACTATGTACAATGTAATAATATAAATAAATGCAATTTGCAGAAGGGAAATATGCTGTATTTACATATCCAGATTCTGCACTGTAGATCTTCATGGGTGCTTTGCAGCAGTTGCATAATACGTGACAGAATAAGGTCCCTTAAGTTTAAATTTGGCCCTCAGTTACTTCATATGCTCATCCCACCACATTCTGAGACTGTCAGTCAGTTTCCTGCTCTAAATTTGCTAAGCAATGGGTCACTGCCTGAAGCAGCTTTACGATGGTTGACAACCCAAGTTACACTTAAGAGCAGCTATGCAGTCAGAACTATTTCCACCACATAGTTTCTGCCTGAATGAGGCCATGACAAGGTGAAAGAAAGAAATGCCGCAGCCCACAGTACTTCCTGGTTGCACTCGCCTTGAGCTGAGCTTGTGAAATATACCAGATGCCGCACTAAAGCTTTTACTGTACAGTCATAAAATTAAATTAGTATCCTAACTAATTTTGAATAATATAAGTTAAGCAAAATGTGCAGGTGCTAGACATACTATACTAGGGCCTTACTCTGAACAGTAAGCAATTGATGACTGAAAAAAGGGAGACAAGTAAAGCAGTTAAGATGTGGCTGTGTGAGCCTAGTGGTAATATACAGCTTCCGGCTATGGAAAATGATGTTATGAGAATTATTAGGATCTGCATTATTCAAGCTTCATCAAAATAATGGTCTGTCTCCTGTGCTCCCCTCAAAGCGTTAGTATGCAGTATATAGAACTGATCTTCCAAAGCCAAGCAATTATCAGGAGTGATTTCTTGGACTGGTGCCATTTCCATAAATCAGTGGTTATTGTACGTGTTTCATGGTTGGGACTGTATGCCTTCCAAAATAAAACATTCTTTTCGTAGCTCAAACAAACCCTGAAAGGAGTAAACTAGTTACATGGTCTTTCAGCATGAGTCTTACTGGATGTTCTGTATGGATTTCTTTGTACAGGATTTTTATTTTTTTTATTTCAAATGTCAACTGATGCAATGACAAAATAAGAATGATACAAAACACAGGTGGAGAAGACTGTAATCACTTTTATGATCAGACATTGTTGCATTTTTCTTTTTGCAGGATGTCAGCTGCACTGTTCCTTCCCCAGCTAAATTATTTGCAGTTTTTGTATCTCACTGTTTACTCCTGTTCCACCAGTAATGGATAAATGATTGCAGACACCTTTTGAATAAATAATTATACTACAAAATTAGTGCTGCACCCACAACCGGCAGAAAGATAATATAAAAGCCATCGTTTCCTTTAGGAACCAGACTGTAATGATTGCCTCCAGGCTACTTCAATTTGCTTGAGTGTTTTTCTTTTAACTGATTGCAGATTGCTCTGGGCGCACTGCTTCGGTGCCCTTTTGATACCATTACTGTAAACTTTTATTACTATCAATTCGACTAGCTCATTAACTGCCCTGTTGCTTTCATTTTATTCTTTTTCATTCTGGCTTGGCAGTGATCCTGCCAATCAGGACAAAGCAGGCTTGCTTGTCTAACTCTACCACTGTCATATGAGGCAGCTGTCTCATTTGATCTAGTTTAAGTAGTGACTATTATGATGAGGTTAAATCTGCTATAGTAGCTCTCAGTCACGATAGGGGAATGTAAAATCAGTTATTTGTATTAAACAAGTCTCACTAGCATGATAGAGAGATTATGTTGTACCTTACTGGAGTATGTAAAAACATGCTCTATTTTTTTTCAGATCTCACTCACTTCTTTCAGGAAGTACAACTTGCAAGCATGTGATGAGCATCAGCACAGCATCTCTTTATTGACGTTATATTTCTTTCTAGACTCTGATCCTGTTTTTTCCATCAGTATTAGCACAATAAGATCCAAGCTCCCACATGACCATCAAAGCACCCACGCTCTTTGTGTTACTGATAACTACACACCTACAGCTGTGTCTCTGCGTGTTCCAGTATAATGAGGCAGTCAGCCAGCCAGTGGCAGTCTCTCTTAAGAACTGAGCTGCTGAATAACTGCACAGAGACAGTGCAGCTTTATAAATAAATGTGCCTCCTGTAATTTGTTTAAAAAATGCCAGCCTAGCTCACATCTTCATTTTGGCTAAATTATCAGGCCATACGTAGGCCAGTAAGTAGGCCATAGTTAACACTATGTTTGTTTTTGTGTTCTTAATTTAGGCAATGTGTCTTCTGTTGGAAATTCCACTGTGTTTTTATTATTATTATTTTTGCATAGCTTAACTTTTTGGAACACGATGCAAAGGAAAGTATTTAATAACAAATATGAACAGAGAACAATGAAAGCTAGAAAAGTAGTGAGAGCCCTTAGTAAAACAAGAGGCAGATAATTTCACGGTTTTGGTATTAATGTCTGAGTATTTTTCTGTGCCTGTTTATTGATTGATTGATTGATTGATTGATTGATTTGGTCAGTCATTCATTTCTTTGAAACTACTCCAGTTGCAATAACCCCATGAGATGCAGCATTTTGTTTTCATGAGAGTCACAGGGAGGACAGCGATAGTCAACAGGCTAACATAGTCAAACAGTAATAGTTACAAACAAGCTGTAAAGGTAAGTACTGTACGTACAAACAGTGATCGAAGCAAGTTTTCAAAGACAAGCATTAGTAAACAAAGAGCATGAGTGTTATTATGCAACATGATCATGAGTGGGGAGGGGGGAATACTAGACTAAAACAAACACAGGGGTTCCTCTGGAAAGACTGAACTCTAACATTTGCAAGCTAGACACATTCCTCGGCTGGAGAAGGAGTTTGTTCCAGGTGAATGGCGTTGCATATCTATAAGCCTTTAAACCAAATTCACATGTCATCCTTAGAACTAAGAAGGTAAGTGCTGCTGTTGAATAAAGTGAGTAGGCATTACATGAGTGTGCGATGTGAGCTAAGAAATAATCAAGGGGATTTCCTTGTGCACAGTTTTACTATGGTGGTAGTCACCTCTGCTTCAGAGACTTGGTCATTTAAGTTGGTCATACAGTAGACAATGATCGGTAGACCATCCACAGGTAAGCATGAACCAGCACAACCAGTTGTACAAACAAACTAGGAGCAGCAGAGAATGTTTGTTTGCACAGTGCTATAGGATGTCTTCTTAGTTGATGGAAGGGAGCAGGAAGTGAATAACCACTTACTTCCACATCCTCAAGGGTCATGAGATAGCTTTTGGAACTGTAGAGAAACTTGAGCTTATGCTCAATGGTTGTTAACTCATTTCTTCCAATACCCTTTTTTAGAATTCTGAATATTCCATTGCTTAACCTTGAAACAAAATGGCTGCCTCACCCTCCTGGTTACATTTTCAATCTTTGTCAGGTGTCCTCCTAACTCTGCAAGCAGACTCTCTGCACTCTGGAACTACTGGAAGATACAGACCCTGTGCCACAGGGTCAGCATCCCACCCTGCACCTAGAAATACAACATTCAAGTAGTGCTACTAGCACTCCCAGGCAATATTGATCTTTCATGCAATACTGTTCCAAAAACCCTCTAAACCACTGCCCTGTTGTTGTTGTCTAGGCATAGAATGAAAGATACAAGCACTTCTAAAAGCAGTTTCTAAGATTTAATTACTTTGTAATAAGTTCAACCAGAATAACCACATGAGATGCAGCATCTTCCTTTCATGATGTCCCAGGGAGGACAGCAGCAACCAACCCACTAACATGATCCAACAGAAATAATTATGTACTGGCTAAAATATACAGGGCCAAAAAATGAACTATGATGGTAAGTAAATCCAAACAGTAAAAAGAGCAAACTAACAAAGCGGGGTTGCAGCAGTCAACTGGAGTAGGGAGTTAGATGCAAGCCAAAGCATTTCAGTGCATCAATAATCATGAGAAGGTATAGTACTAGAATACTGTAAATAACTGTTGCATTCATTTTGCTGATTGTCATTGTCAATCCTGGTAACCCAGTGGGGTTCGCAAATAGAGAAAAAGGAAATTTAAACAACTCAGACAGCCTATTGCATGAATGTTGCATCCTAACTGCAGCACCATGACAGACAGCTGCTCTGTCTCTTTGCTCCTCAGATTGTTGCCATACACTCTACCAACCAAACAGGCACTGGAAAAAGATCTGGGTGTGCTGGTCACAGGCCATGTGAATCACTCTGCTCAATGTAGGAAGGCGGCGGCAAAGGCCAATTGGATGTTGAGGTGCATAGCAAGAGGAATCACTTCAAGGAGTAAAGAGGTGATTCTGCTGCTGTACAGGGCACTGGTGAGGCTTCACTTGGAGTAGTGTGTACAGTTCTGGCACCCCATCTTAAACAAGCATTTGTCAATGCCAAATGTTGATTGTGTTGGTCTGTTGAGCTCGCTCAGTGGCCCTCTGTCACTGGCTCAGTCTGTTTGTCCCGGTGCTACAGGCTGCTCTTTTGTAGTGGGCTCCTGCCTGCATTGGCACCTTGTTCTGCTGAAGAAGAAATATGCAGCTGTCCCGGCAGAGCTCCATTGAGGTGGCTCACTCCCCTTCTCTGACTCGCTCATTCTGTTTCTCCTGGTGCTGCAGGCTGCCCTTTTGTACTGGACTCCTGCCTGTGTTGGTGGCTTTTTCTACCCACAAAGAAATCCACAGTTGTCCTGACAGAGCTCCGTTGAGGTCGTTCACTCTACCTGTCTCACTCACTTATTCTGGTTCTCCTGGCACTGCAGGCTGCCCTTTTGTACTGGGCTCCTGTCTCTGTTGGCACCTTTTTTCTGCCCACAAAGAAATGTGCAGCAGTCCCGACAAAGCTCCGTTGAGCTCACTCACTCCCCTTCTCTCACTCGCTCATTCTGTTCAGCTGGCGCTGCAGACTGCCCTTTTCTACTGGGCTTCTGCCTGTGTTGCTGCCTTCTTATGCCCACAAAGAAATTTGCAGCAGTTACAATACAGCTCTCTTGAGCTCACTCACTCGCTCATTCTGGTTTTCCTGCCACTGCAGGCTGCCCTTTTGTACTGGGCCACTGCATGCACTGCTGCCTTTTTCTGCCCACAAACAAATCTGCAGCAGTCCCAACAAAGTCCCTTTTCAGCTCACTGACTTCCCCTCCCTCACTCCCGCATTCCGTGTCTGCTGGCATTGCAGGCTGCCTTTTGTACTGAGCTTCTGCCTGCATTGGCGGCTTTTTCTGGCCAGAAAGAAATCTGAAGCAGTCCCGACACAGCTCCACTGAGCTCACTCACTCCCCCTCTGTCACTTTTGCATTCCGTTTCTGCCGGCGCTGCAAGCTGGCCATTTGTACTGGGCTCCTGCCTGTGTTGCCACATTTTCTGCCCACAAAGAAATCTGCAGCAGTCACAGTAGAGCTCCATTGAGCTTGCTCACTACCGCTCTGTCACTCGCTCGTTCTGTTTCTCTTGGCACCGCAGACTGCACTTTTGTATGGGGCTCATGGCTGCGTTGGCGCCTTTGTCTGTCCACAAAGAAATCTGCAGCTGTCCCGACAGAGCTCCATTGAGGTTGCGCAGTCTCCCTCTCTCATCGCTCATTCTGTTTGTCCTGACGCTGCAAGCTGCCCTTTTGTACGGAGCTCCTGCCTGCATTGGTGCCTTTTTCTGCCCACAAAGAAATCCGCAGCAGTCCTGACAATGCTTCGGGGAGTTCGCTCACTCCCCCTTCCTCACTCGCTCTTTCATTCTGTTTCTCCCAGTGCTGCAGGCTGCCCTTTTGTACTGGGTTCTTGTGTTGAGGCCTTTGTCTGCCCACAAACAAATCCACAGCAGTCCCGACAGAGCTCAGTTGAGCTCGGTCATTCCCCCCTCTCACTCGGTCAATCTTAATCTGTCCCAAATACTGATTTCCCAGAGTGACCGTGCTATTGTCCGGCAGGAGTGCAAAAACAAATTTTAGCCAGGATGTGAAAAATGACAGCTGTAGTGTTCATAGGGAGTTGTGTAAAAATGCCACTGTTGAAAATGTGGCATGACAGTATTACAAAGTTGCGAAGTTACAAGGGTGCATGGAAACAGTTAAATGCACACTTGTAACACAGTCATGTTATGGAGTTTCGTCACCAAATTTTTAACATAGGGATTTTAGGACTTCTGCTCATGAAGAGTGCCACTGTCAATTTCTTAATCTGTCCTGAACACTGACTTCCCACAGTAACCACGTTATTCTGCGCCAAAACTGTGAAAACACATTTCGGTCAGGATGTGAAAAATGACAGCTGTACTGCTTATAAGGAGGTGTGAAAAAATGGCACTGTTGAAAATCTGGTGTGACAATATAACAAATCTGCGAAGTTACAAGGGTGTGTGGAAAGTGCGCAACGCACACTTGTAACACAGTCAATTGATGGGCCATCATCACCAAATTTTCAACATAGGCATTTTAGGACCTCTGCTCATGAACAGTATCATTATCATTTTCTTAAACTGTCCCGGACAGTGATTTCCAACAGCGACCGCTCTATTCTGCGCCAGAAGTGCGAAAACACATTTCAGCCAGGATGGGAAAAATGACAGCTACACTGTTCATAAGTAGGTGTGGGAAAATGGCAATATTGAATCTGAGTGAAAATATTATAAATTGCGGAAGTTACTTAGCGCGGCGGCTAACCGCGCAAAACGCACGCCTGCAACACAGTCATTTTATGTAGTATCGTTACCAAATTTTCAACATAGGTATTTTAGGACCTCTACTCATGAACAGTGTCACTGTCATTTTCTTAGTCTGTCCTGAACACTGATTTCCCACTGCAACCGCGCCATTTTGCGCTGGAACTGTGAAAACACATTTCGGCCAGGATATGAACAATGACAACTATATTGCTCACAAGGAGGTGTGACAAAATGCCAATATTGAAAATCTGGCATGAAAATATTGTAAATTTGTGAAGTTACGAGCGTACGTAGCAACTGTGCAACGCCCGCTAAATCAAAACAGTCATTTGTTGGATTTTTTCCATCATTGCAACACAAGCCTTTTGAGAGACCACCTCATGAGCAGTAGCACTGTCATTTCGTTAATCGGCCCCGAAGGGTGATTCCACAAAGTGACCACGAAACCACCTTTTGGGGCCGATTAATGCCATGACAGTTCAAGAAATCATGAGGAGGGGTCCCAAAAACCCCATGTTGAAAATTTGGTGGAAAAATCCCCAAAAATGCCCAAGATATGCACTAATGTTGAAAAAAACCTATGTATTACATTATACAGCTTACCAGCAGTTCCTCAGTTCGCGGTCAGCTTTGAAGAGTGCAGACGTGTTCCCGGTCCAGTGAAGATCGTCGCGACGAGCTCCGGAGGTAAGTATGGGGTGAGGGGTGTGTGTGGGGAGGCAGGGTGTGCAGTGGGTGGGTGCGGGTTGTGGGAGGGGTGCAGGGAGACTATGAGGGACTGTTTCCTTTTTTTCAGGTAATAAAAAAGAAAAAAGCATTGCGGGACCGTTTTTAGCTTTACAGGGGCATGTGGCGCTCTGGGTTGGGCTCCCAGCATGCCACCAAGGACTCTTGCTTTGGGGGGCAACTGTAGCCGATGGGGATTGGGGGCACCTGTTGTGGAAACAACAAAAGGGGCATGTAGCATGCTGGGTGGGCTCCTAGCATGCCACGGGACTCTTTTTTGGAAGCTGCCAGCCAGCAGGGGATTGGGCACCTAAGTCGGCCAAACAACAACAGAGGTTATTTTCTGCCGGCGACGGGATTGGGCACCCCGTCGGCAAACAACAAAAGGGTGGGTTCTTTGTGCCGACGAGGATTGGGCACCCCGTCGGCAGACAATAAAACACGGGGGGTACATTATGCCAACGGGGAGTGGGCTCTCCCATCAGCAAATAAACATGGGGGTGTAAAATATTGTTTGTGCACATGGCGGCAAGCAGCCGCCATGTTCAAAAACAATATCAGGGGTCCTACATCCCGCCTTGCAATGACGGGCCACTCCCTCATTGCAGCTGATGGCTGACGCTGCAATCATGAGGTGGACCCTGATTGCAGTGGCTGATTTTTTATAAAGTTCTGGCACACTGGCTGAACTAGTGTCAGCAGCAGCATGCCACGGCATTGTGGGATGGGGACAAGCTTTTGCAGGCAGTGGGGGCATTGGGCACAACAGTGCCACGCCTCCATAACCTGCTTCTGGAGAAACCTGCCGCAACATGTTTCTTGCGCATGCGTGCAATCAACATAAAAAGGACATCAGACTATTGGAGGGGGTACTGAGAAGGATGACCAAGATGCTAATCGGGGTGAGTGAAAAGCCCTGTGAGAAAGGTTAAGGAAGCTCAATACAGTATGTACTCCCTGGAGGACAGAAGGGACAGGGGCGATATGATTGAGACCTTCAAATACTTGAAGGGTATAAATAGAGTTAGTCATGAGGGCCTGTTTAAACATAAAAAAGAAAGGATCACCAGAGGGCATAGTCTGAAATTGGAGGAGGGTTCAGAAGAGAGATGAGGAGGCACTTTCTCACAGAAAGGGTGGTGATAGCATGGAATGCTTTGTCCGAGGAGCTGGTTTCACAAACATCAGTTGGGGGATTTAAGAGGGGGTGGGACAGGGTTAGGTGCAGGATCTGGATGGGGAAGGGTGGGATGATGGGGTGACTCAGTCAGTTCTATCAGTAAGGAAGGTGAAGAGGAGGTTGGGGGGGACAGCATCAGTACTCAACACTGAGAACTGTACACTCTAGTAGACTTGATAGATCATAAGGCCTGTATCTGTTGGCATCATCGTATGTTAACATGTTTGTATGAGTTATGAGAAGGATGAACCACTTGTCTGTATTTTCTGTTCTTAGCCATTGCAGATTATGTGAGAGGCAATGCACTCCTAAATTGTCATGGTGATCTGCATATACATTCCAGGATGCTTTGTATTATTGGGGTTATGTCTGATTTTGTTTTTCTTTGAAACTTGGTTTTATTGCCAGTGCCCTTTCTGAGTAACCATTGCCTCAGTGATTTCATGCAGATGTACTTTGTCTTTCCAGATTGCTTCCTTCTTTTGGGCTCACCATGACCCAAACCCATAAGACCACATATGGGCTAGTTCATTTTCTCCTTCCCTGAGATACAGATGAGGCACACTGATGAATCTTGAGAAGGGCAGTCGTGTGTCAGTATTTTCTGTTGTCAGTCTTTGTAGAGTGTAGGAGAAGACATATGGCACCATGCACTCCTGCTTAAGACAAAACCAGTCTAAATGTTCATGGTATTTGAATAAACAGACCATGATGCTTTATAGTGCTGGGGTATAGTACCTTGCAGTATTTCTTACTGCCAGTATGCATTCACAAAGATATATTTTTTACATAGTTCTGTAAATAATTATTGTGTTTTATGTGTCACAGTGATTCATTTTCTGTTATGGTTTGCTGTATTTCTAAATTTCTTCTGCATGAGACAAGGCAGGGCTCTTCGAAATTAATTTAGAAGGTCAGAATATTACAATATACAGCAAGACTTCATCAAGGGAATTAGGACGCTGAATCAGCACAAGTTTTTCCAAACTATGGAAACACTAGACATGGTTAAACCTTTTGGGGTTCAGTTCCAGATTAATTCTGTCTCTGTAAATCTTGAACTATTTAATCTACCTGTAATTCTTTGAATAATTGCTCCGTTGTGTTCCATATTTGTATCATTATTTTGTTTACTAGATTTGTTACATTTTCTTGCTGTAAATCTTGTTCACATTATTCACCTAATGTATGTAACTAATACCTTTGTATCTCAATGTATATTCATTTGTCATGCATCTGTAAATGTGTATTTTCTCCGACTGCTTCAAATTAATTCAGGGTCACCCCAGAAAAAGGGACTGCTTTGTCTCTGTGGGCCTACCCAGTCATCAAAATTCTAAATAAAATAAACTGAAACAGGGCTGAAAGGGTTCTTGTGTCCAAACTAACATTCATAATTCTTTTGGCGTTTCTTGGAAATGGTGCAACAGAATTGGTACCCTGGCAGTTAGTGGCCTTTTGAAGTTCTCTAAATGTCTGGAGGATAGTAAATGTACAGAGAAACACAGAAACTGAGCACCCCAAACAGTTGGGTGCAAATCTTTATTGGTAAAATATACAGTGCAGTACTGTTAAGTGTCACAGTGCTGTAAATCTACTGATGGAGTTAAATCCTCATCCTGTGCCAAAACCCAAAACATTCAGTGAGACAAAAACACGTAACAGAAACAAAGAAACATAGAATTTGTCAGCAGATAAGAATCACTTGGTGCACCCAGTCTGCCCTTTTTTTTATCGCCTATACTTTAAACTGCAGACCCTACCTAATCACCGGTTACCTCCTCCACCCTGTTTCCCAACTAAGGTTATCTTGAGCCTATACTTTTATGCTTGAATCCCACCACTATTTTTAACCCCACTGCCTCCACTGGCAGACCATTCCAGGCATCCACCCCAATTCAGTGAAGAAGTACTTCCTGACATCACTCCTAACCCCCCCCCTCCAGGTTAATTGAATGTCCCATTGTTCTCATGCACCTTCTCCTCTGAAAACTATTCCACTCCTGTACCTAGCAAACACACAGGAGTGGTGGCTCAGGACATCACAGGATGGAGCCAAAAGCAAAAAGTACACATAGTCATCAAAGAGAAAGCTTGGCTGTCACATCCAGAGAAATCAAAAACTTCCAAACTTTGGAGCCAGTAATTCATTTCATTACATATACAGATAAAAGTTGAGTAGCACCCCCACCACATGTAATGCCTCGATGTTTTAGATCACACTGATGCTTTATCAAAATGTCTTGATAAACCATTAGTGTGACATGAAACATCGATGCATCATGTGTTGTGGGGGCGCGATTTAGCTTTTCTTTATCTGTATACCTAATAAAGTGGATTGTCGACTCCAGGGTTTGGAAGATTTTGTGTTGTCTGGATTGGCAGCTGAGCTTTCTGTTCGGTGATCTCCTCTACCTTGTTCAGTCTCATTATGTATTTATAGGTCTCTGTCATATTTCCTTCTCCCTCCCTCCTCCCTCCTCTCTTCCAGGGTGTACATATTGAGATCCCTTAATCTGTCCTCATAGGAATTCCGATGCAGCAAATGTACAACTTTAATTGCTCTTCTCTGGACAGCCTCCACTCTGTCTATGTTGTGCTTGAGATGTGGTTTACAGAACTGGACACAGTACTCCAGGTGGCATCTAGCCAACAATCTATACAGAGGCAAGTCACCAGCCTGTTTCTCCTGGTGACTCCCCTCCGTATGCACCTCAGCATCCCACTTGCCCTCCCAACTGCCTTGTCACACTGATTGGCCACCTTCAGATCTTCTGATATGATTGACCTCAGGTCTCTTTCCTGCTTGATGGCCATCAGTACCACCACCCATTTTGCATTCCACCCCATTTTTGTTGTGCCCCAAGTACATTATTTTTCACTTTTTTGCATTGAAACCCAGCTACCATACCCTTGACTACTCCTTAAGTTTTCTCAGGTTGCTGCTCATTTTTTTCCACCACACTGGAGTGTCTACTCTATTGCAGAGTTTGATATCATCTGTAAAGAGGCAGACCTCCCCTTCCAACTCCTCTGCAATGTCACTTATAAAGACATTAAAGAGGACCAGTCCCAACACTGATCCCTGAGGCACCCCACTGGTCTCCTTTCCTTCCTCTGGGTGAACTCCATTTACCACCACCCTCGGCTGCCTATCCCATAACTAATTTCTTACCCAGTTTACCAGCTTTGGACCCACTCCTAAGCTACTCAGCTTGCTAAGGCGTAAAATGCCTTACTGAGATCTAGGTAGGCTACATCTAGTGCTCCACCCTGCTGTAGTTCATTGATCACCCACTCAAAGAATTCTATTAGGTTAATTTGACATGACCTCTCCTCTCCTTCATGAAGCCATGCTGCCTTGGGTCCTGAAACCCATTAGATTCAAGTTATTCCACAATACTTTTTTTCAGCAGTGAGTCCATTAACTTTCCCAAGTCAGGCTGACTGGCTTTTAATTGCCAGCCTCTTCCCTGCTGCTGCTTTTGTGAAGTGGGACAACATCTGACCGCTTCCAGTCCTCCAGAACCACTTCTGTTTTCAATGAGCTGTTAAACAGGGCCATCAGAGGTGCAGTCAGTACCTTCCTGAGCTCTCTCAATACTCTTGAGTGGACACTGTCTGGCCCCATTGCATTGTCCACTTTCAGATTTGTAAGTCCTTTCAGGACTCTCTCTGAAAACAGACTAGTGTTCACCTCTCTCCTTCTAATGTTCCTGTTATATTTTTCTGGCACCTCCCTGTCTCTTTCCTCTGTAAACACAGAACAAAAGTATTTGTTCAGGATGTCTGCCTTTTCCTGTTCCCCCTCTGCACAGTCATCCCTTCTCTTCTTAACCTAACAATCCCACTGCTGGTTTTCCTTTTTTCATTCTCTTCTTAACCTAACAATCACACCACTGTTTTTCCTTTTTCATTTACGTAACTAAAAAAATGTCTTGTCCTTTTTATGTTCATTGTGCATGCAATCACAGATGAACATGTTGATATGAGAGTTGTTAGAGAGAAGTGTGAGGGGTGCCAGTCCGATGGCCAGTAGTGCTGCAGGGGCCGGTCTGTGGCCAGCAAATCAGCAGGCAGTGTCCTGATGACACTGGTTTGCTGAGGAGACAGAACCAACGCTGTGTGCAGCTCTGTCCTTTGAAATGTGAGCCCTTCAGCTTTAGTTTAGTATGTCTTTCCTGATTAACTATTGACTATTGCAACTCCCTGTACCTAGGGCTATCGGGGGTTGAACTTCGCTGTCTGCAGCTTGTGCAGAATGTGGCGGCCAGGTTATTGACTGGATCTTCTAGATCCAGCCATATAATGCCTGTGCTCCGCGGACTGCACTGGCTGCCAGTGTTTTGGCGAATCACCTTCAAGGTCGGTTTGCTGACCTATAAAGCCCTACACGACCAGGGACCTTCTTAACTGAAAGAGCTCCTTTGCCCCTACTGTCCCTCCCGCCCCCTCCGATCCACTGATGAGGGATTGCTGGAGATTCCCAGGGTTCGTTTGAAAACTTCAGGGGCTAGATCATTTAGTTTTATGGCCCCGACCCTGTGGAATTCTCTACCTCGTCAGGTGCGAAATTGCCCGACTGTCCTAAGTTTTAAAGGAGCTTTGAAGACTCACCTTTTTAATATAGCTTTTAATGATTTATAATAATTTTAAATCTTGTTTATTTATTGTTTTATGAAATTGTACAGGCGCTTTGGTTGGAGAAAAGCGCCTTTTAAAAATAAAGTTTTGATTGATTGATTGATTAAACAATTTCCCCTTTCCTTTTCAGACACCAGGATGCCCACTCCTAGTGTCGGATGCACACACCTCCAAACCTATCTATATCCTTAGCTGATATTGGGGTGCCCAATCCCCATGTCGGCATCCTCCCTCCCTACCACTATTGTGGCACACTGGGAGCCCATCCCAGTGTGCCTAAATTTATATATATTTTTTTACCTGTAAATGAAGAAAACCTTCCCTCACTGTCTTTTTTTTTCACCTGTAAAAATGAAAACCATCCCTCGTTGTCTCCCCGTCCCCCTCCTCCATCTCAACCCTCCCTCTGTTCACCCACCTCACTGCACCCATCTTTACCCCATACTTTCCCTCTGAGCTCTGTGGACGCAATCTTCTGCGGAGCGGGACATGTCTGCACCCTTCAAAGCCAACTGGCAAACTGAAAGAATGAAAAGTAAGCCATATAATGGGAGGCAATGGGGGTTTCAACTTATATTGATATCTCAGCCATTTTTAGGAATTTTGGCCCCAAATTTTCAACATGGGGTTCTTGGGACACCACCTTGTGAGCATGTCACTGTTATTTTGTTCCTCAGTCCTGAAAGGTGATTTTACGGTCATTGCGTGGAGTCACCTTTTGGGACCAGTAACAAAACAACAGTGCCACTGTTCATAAGGTGGGGTCTCAAAACCATGTTGCAAATGATGAAATTCAAAATGAACACCTCTGACATGCATAGCACAGTGTCTCAGCTTACGCTCGTAACTTTCCAATTTTATATTTTTTCATTCCAAATTTTCAACAGTGCCATTTTTTCACACCTCCTTATGAACAGTACAGCTGTCATTTTTCACATCCTGCCTAAAATGTCTTTTTGCACCAGTGCCACAGAATGGCGCAGTCACTGTGTGAAATCAACTTTCAGGATGGAGTAATAAAATCACAGTGCCACTGTTCATGAGGTGAGGTCCCAAAAAGCCCATGTTGAAAATTTGGTGAAAATGTTCCAAAAAATGACCATGTTACAGGCATGCATTGCACAGTTTCTATGCATGCTCATAACTTTGCCAATTTCTCATATTTTCACTCCAGATTTTCAACATTCCCATTTTTTCATACATTCTCATGAACAGTACAACTGTCATTTTTCACATCCTGCCCAAAATGTATTTTAGTACCCGTGACACCGAATGGCACAGTCACTGTGCGAAATCACCTTTTGGGATAGAATAATGAAATGATAGTGCTTCTCTTCATGAAGTGGTGTCCCAAAAAGCCTGTGCTGAAAATCTGGAGCAAAAATACCAACAAACATCTGAGTCATTAGGGTTTCCAACTGTAATGCCCCACCTCCCACCCTGTAGCGACTGACAGACTTTGGGTGTGTGCCTTGGGGTCATCAGCCATAACGCTCACACCATTCCACCCCCACCCTGTAGTCAGTGACAGGCATCAGGGTGTGCCTTGGAGTCTTTGGCCCAAAGGTTCACCCCATTCTCCTATACTGTGCCCATCTCAGCTTATTTAATTATGGAATGGGGTGAGTGCTAGGGTCGAAGACCTCAAGGCACACCGCAACACCTGTCAGTGTCTGCAGAGTGGGGGTGGAATGGCGTGAGTGTTATGGCCAACAACCCAAAGAGACATCCCCAATGCCTGGCAGTCTCTGCAAGGTGGGGGTGGGGCATTAGGGTTGGAAACCCAAATGCCCCAATAAGAAAGTAAATCAAGGAGGGATGTTAATGTCACCTATCTTGATCTCAGCAAAGCCTTTGACAACGTCCAACATAGAAGGCTGATTAACAAGATGAGTAGTCTGGCAACGGGACACAAGCTAATAAACTGGGTTAGAAACTGGCTGATGGACAGGAGGCAGAGGGTGGTGGTAATGGGATCCAATCCAGGGAGAGAGGGTGACCAGCAGGGTACCTCAGGGATAACTCCTGGGACCAGTCCTGTTCATTGTCTTCATTACAGACATTGTGGAAGGTCTAGAAGAAAAGGTGTCTGCCTGTTTGTAGATGACACCAACATCTGTAACACAGTGAATACTCCAGAAGGGGTGGAGAAAATGAGCAGGGGCATGGAAAGGCTTGAAAAATGGTCTGAGGAGTGGCAACTGAGGTTCAGTGCAAAGAAGCCCAAATAATGCACCTGAGAAGAGGGAAACCTGTGGAGAGTTACAGGATGGGGTGGAGGTGCTCATGATCACCAAGGAAGAAAGGGACCTAGGAGTTGAAAGTTCTGATGACCAAAAGGTGTCAAAGCAGAGCACAAATGTTGCAAGAATAGCCAGTGGCATGCTGGGGTGCATTGGCAGAGGTATTACTAGCAGAAGGTGCGAGGTGGTGAATGCCATTGTATAATGCACTAGTGAGGCCTCACCTACAGTACCGTGTACAGTTCTCAAGGCTGCAAATGTGCAAGGACATTGACAGGGTGGAGGCATTCCACAGAAAGGCAACCAAGATGGTACAAGACTTGCAACACAGAACATATCAGGAGAGATTAAAAGGACCTCAACATGTACTTATTGGAGGAAAGGAGGGAGTGGGGGGAACATGATAGATGCATTCAAGTACCTCAAGGGCATAAACAAGGTACAGAGGTGGACATCTTTCGACATGTCAAATGTTCAGCTTTGACAAATACTTGTTTTTTATCCTAAAAAAAAAAAATTGTCCATCATTGTTCACTGTGTAACCGCCCACTTCCCACAACAGTATACAGACACTGGGAGTGCTCAGTCCCCCAGTGTCCTCATCTGTCCATCCATTGTTGTGTGCTGTGTAAACCCCACCCCCAAACAGCATGCAGACACTGGGGGTGCCCAATCCCCCAGTGTCATCTGTCTGTCCACTGTTGTCCACTGTGTAACCCCCCCCAAACAGTATACAGACACTGGGGGTGCAAAATCCCCCAGTGTCATCTGTATTTCCATTGTTGTCTACTGTGTAACCTTCCCCCCCAAACAGTATACAGACACTGGGGGTGCCCAATCCCCCAGTGTCATCTGTCCATCCATTGTTGTCCACTGTGTAACCTCCCTCCAAACAATATACAGACACTGGGGGTGCCCAATCCCCCAGTGTCATCTGTCCATCCATTGTTGTTCACTGTGTAACTTCCCCCCAAACAGTATACAGACACTGGGGGTGCAAAATCCCCAAGTGTCATCCGTCTTTCCATTGTTGTCCACTATGTAACCTCCCCCCCAAACAGTATACAGACACTGGGGGTGCCCAATCCCCCAGTGTCATCTGTCCATCCATTGTTGTCCACTGTGTAACCCCCCCAAACAGTATACAGACACTGGGGGTGCAAAATCCCCAAGTGTCATCTGTCTTTCCACTGTTGTCCACTGTGTAACCTCCCCCCAAACAGTATACAGACACTGGGGGTGCCCAATCCCCCAGTGGCCTCATCTGTTCAGCAACCTCCTTGAAAAATTGAAAACTGTCCCTCATCATTTTTTTTCCCTGTAAAACAGAAAACCGTTCATTGTTGTCCGTTCCGCCATTACCCAACCCCCTATCCTCCCACTCAGGACCCACCACCCCACACCTCCCATACCCCATACTTACCCACCAGAGGTCAGGCTCCATAATCTACCTCGGACTGCAGGCACGTCTTCACTCTTCAAAGCACAACTGCGAACTGAGGTGAGTGCATCAATGTATTTCAGTGGGGTTTTTGGCACCAATGTATTTCAATAGAGTTTTCAATTTAGTAGCATAACTTGTCCATTTTTAAATATTTTTGCTCCAAATTTTCAACATATGTTTTTTAGGACCCCACTTCACAAACAACTTCACTGAAGCAATTTTCAAACATTCCCTCCCCCCATGACACCAGTGCACATGACGAACATTAGGCATTGACAAATGCTTGTTTGTTACTTATCTGGCTATTCTCTTTTCAGTTTGCATCTTTGCACTCCTTACTGCTTTCCTTGATTCCCTCTAATTCCCCTGATACAGCTCCCTATCCCCCTCCTTCTGCATCTTCTTCTACCTCCTGAATACTGACCTCTAAGCTTTTACCCTTTCTGCCACCTCTTTCAAGAACAGTAGCAGTCTCTATTTAATCTTTCTTTTGCTCCCTTGCTTGATACAGAGGTTTGTTGCCTTCACTATGGCCCTTTTTAGTTTCTCCCACTGTTCTTCCACCCCACCCAGTTCATCCTCCTTCTAGATCATCACTGAGGCATTAGCCCAACTTTTTAAAATCTGAAGCCCAGGACCCTCACATTTGTGTGGTTCTATTCTGCAACCATCCTTATATTGAACCACACTGTACAGCAGTCGTTGATCCCCAGGTGGCCCTCCTCCTTGATATCTGCAACACTGTCCTTGGTGGTGAGTACCAGGTCAAGTATTGCCCCATCATGAGTAGTTCACTGACTGGTTTGCCGAAGAATGCCCTCTGCAGGGAGTTCAAGATTTCCCTGATTTTAGCTGAAACCACAGCTGGGAAGCTATCTCTATATTCAGCAGATTAAAGTCCCCCAAGACTAGCACCTCCCTCTTTTCTACCATCTTGCCAATGTGTTTCCGTCAGTACCTTATCTAACTCCTCCCCCTGTCTTGGTGGTCTGTAGATCACATCAGTGTAAGTACAGACTCCATTCCTCATCCCTAGGGTGACTTACAATACCTCTGTCCCCCCATTTTCCCTATATCTCCGACACTTTAAGGCCCTCCCTCATATAAAGCACTACACACCCTCCCTCCCTTCTTTCCCACCCTGTGCTTCCTGAATGGAATATAGCCTGGTATAGCCATGTCTCAGTTATGGTTTTCATTGGACCATGACTTGGTAATGACCACAATATCCAGGTCAACCTCTGCCATTATGGCCTGTAGGTCTGGAATTTTATTTCCTAGATTTCTAGCAATTGCACACATGGCTTTCCAGGTTTTTTTACCATGCCATTTGTTATCCCTTTTTTTCCTTTTTTTCCTTCCCTCCTTCCCCCCTCTCTTTTTAATGCACCCACTCCCATCCCCCTTCATTTCTTCTACCCTGCTTCCTGTATCAATTTGCATCCTGTGGCATTCTATCCCTCTCAAGTTCTCCATAATCTTTACTTCAGCCTGCGGGGGGAGGGGGCAGTTTCTGTATCCCAAACTCTTCTGCCAGCCCCCTTGGCTAGTTTAAGTGTAAATCAAAGTAACATTTAAACCGTCCACTGAGGATTATGGGTACCCTCCCGGTTGGATGCAGGTATAGACCCTTATAGTCCCAGGTGGGTTCCCAGTCCCCAATGTAGCTGAACCCCCTCCTCTCTACACCATTCCATCAGCCATGAGTTGAAACTTCTGGTGTGGAGATACCTCTCCCCCCCCCCGTTGTAGACAGGTAGCACCTGAGCAAAAGCCACTGAGTGTGCTACCTGTCTAAGACTCCTCCCCAGCTCCCAAATTCCCACTCCACTATCCCAACCCCATCACTAGCCAAGTCATATCTCCCTGGATAGACAATGACATCCAGCTCTGCCTCCCATTCTGCACCTGTAGCGATCATTAGGATCCACTTCCCATCCCTCTGGGTGGTGGTGCCACACAGGCACTTAACCTTTCTTTCCCCTCCCTTTCCTATTCCCAAATCTATCCACCTCACAACTGAGTTTCCCACCAGAAATTGCAGCCTCCTCCTCTGGGGTTCTCTTCCACCCTCACTGAGGTTTCTGAGGACACCACATCCTCCAGCCTCTACCATGGCAAATTGTGTAGAGATACTGGTTAAAGAATGTGCTTTGACTCACCACAGTCCAGCTATTCCTCCCCCCTGAAATTCTCTATGGGAACAGTGGCAGACTTGATGGCGAGATGTGTGCAGATGGGGCAGGATCACAGTCTCCAGAATGTATCTCTGAAAATGGCTGCCCTAAAGCCACTGTACTGCACCACTCCGAGCATTCCCAACTTCTGTTCTCCCTGTGTTACCTGGAAATATTTTTGCATCCTTACCTTGATAGGGTCTTTCTAGTAGTGATTCCAGTTCCATTTTCCAATTCCCAAATAATTAAATAGTGAAACTATGAACCCCTGTAACTTGAAACATACCTGACAAAATATCTCCATATTTAACTGCTTCTATGACCCTTTCACAAAGGTTATGTATGCTAGTTTTCATGTATCTGGCTCCACAGATGGCCAAGTTATAAGCAGAAAAATACTGTATTTTCACCCAATTTTATGCAAACAAAATGTCAGAATGTAAACCCCAATAAGTTCAACATTACCAATCTAAATGTTAGGATTCGGGGTAGGTTAAGTCTCGTCACAGATGACACTAAGCTTTGCAGAAGGGTGGATAGCACCAAATAAATTAAGAGAACTACAATATGATGTACAAAGGCTAAAGAGGTGGTTAAATGTCTGGAAGTTAAAATTAAATGCCAAAAAGTGCAAGGTAATACACCTAGGGAAGAGGAACCCCAGGAAGGAGTACTGGGTGGGTGGGATAAAACTTTGTACTACAGCTGAAGAACGTGAACTGGAAGTCACATCAGTGACACCCTTAAGGAGCCTGGCCAATGTGAAAAGGTTTGTAGCAAGGCAAACACGATGCTGGGGTGTATCGGAAGGGGTACTGATAGTTGAAAGAAGGAAGTGATACTCCCCCTCTACAAATCCTTGGTGAGGCCACACCTGGAGAACTGTGTCCAGTTCTGGAGTCCTCACCTTAGAAAGGACAGACAGACTAGAGACAGTACAGTGTAGGGTGACGAAAAAGACTTGAGTGCCAAAAAGGGAAGTCCTAAGAGGAATGCCTTAGGGGCCAAACATGTATTTTGATGTGCTTATACAACTGAATGAGTTAATATGAGATGATGCTTGTGTAACTTGATTTGCTTTGTGGCTTTCCACTTCACTATCCATGGGATATGCCACCCTGTAGTGGTACGATGCAAGGAACCCTAGAGGAGGGTTCCCCTCCACAGGTGCCGGAAATTAATGCGTCAGCTAAAGGTAGGTTAGGAAGAAGCCCACTGGGAAGGAGGATGAGCCGCTGGAGGAGGAGGGGTGGATGGCGGGCAAAGAAAAGGAATCCTGGCAAAGCCCAGGATGTTGTGACCTTTTAAGTTTGATGGGGGAGTGACGTTGTTGCTCCTCCCATCGAACCTCGGGCTTAAATCCCTCCCATTCAATGTGGTATGCAACTGAATGAGATAATATGAGATGATGCTTGTGTAACTTGATTTGCTTTGTGGCTTTCCACCTCTCTATCTGTGGGATATACCACCCTGTAGGGGTATGATGCAAGGAACCCTCGAGGAGGGTTCCCCCCTACAGGTGCCAGGATTTAATGCGTCGGCTAAAGGTAGGTTAGGAAGAAGCCCAAAAAGAATACCCAAAGATGTCAAGCTTCGAAGAGGCGAGGATGATGAATGAATTCTGTGAAGAGAAGGGCTAACTTCTTAAGGTGAGAGGGAAAAGCCGGGCCACCATCCACCTCCATCCAACGGCAGAACCTAACTAACTAACATGAAGAAAGCATTAACTCTAACTAATATTATGACCATTGGCACGGAGGAGGAGAGAAACCCCATTTGAAGAGGAAACCTATGGGGATCCAAGGCCAAGGTCGCCTTCCCTCCAGGCTGATGACATTTGATTTTAGGACATATGTTGGTAAAGAGAATGGTTCATAGATGAGGGATATAAGTAGGGAGGGATGATGATGGGATAGGAAAACCTCCAAAGAAGGACAGATTAAATAAGGAACATGAGGTAGCAGGGACCCAAGGAGGGTATGCTTGAGTAGTCAATGAGAGATAGTAAATCAGAGGAGCAAAGACAGGAGGGAGTAAATCCATGTATGAGTCAGAGGAGCAAGGAGTATCCAGATGTGCTCATGAGGAGATTCCAGATGTGCTAATGAGGAGATAGATAATGCAGACTGTCTTGATTGAGCGATGCACTTGATTGAGCGATGCGAGTGAGCAGACACTGAGGTTGAAGAGGCATGCTTGATTATGCAATGTGAACGATTAGACCCTGAGGTTGTAGTCGATGAGGCAGTATGGAATTCAATGATAGGAATGCTCGAGTAAGTGATGTAAATAGATAAACCTTGAGGAAATGCTGAGTGAATGATGACTGGATTTATGAACTCTATATGTCTGGAGTTATGAAATCGATACAAGCATCAGGATGGCCGTGGTTGATAGGAGGCATAGGAGTTATGGTAGGTACGCCCAAAAAGAAATATCAATAGCAGGCCACTAGTGGAGTGAATCCTGAAGAGACGGTATAGAATTGGAAGAAGAGGAGATAGGAATGAACTTGAAAAGAACTTGAAAGGAGGTATCATGCTCTGTGGAGCGATATGAACAATGATGCTTCTCGAAAGGAGGCAGACTCTGAGGACAAGAAGACGTGTCAGAAACCAGAGGGCTAGGCTGATGAAGGTAACAGGAACAGATGAGGCATGATGAGGGATTGACATCATGAAGCCAGGTACTGGAAAGCATGGTAGGGAGGTCAATAGGGTACCATAGGACCCAGCCGGTACGGGATGAGAACTGCATGGGGGAAAGTCGGATTAGGTGATATATGGTCTATGATAGGTATCCCAAAGAATTATCGATAGAAGGCCAGACAGAGTAAGTGAATAGCACAGACTTGGCAGCAAACCATGCCAAGGCATACTGATAGAGGAAGCTGAGGATACAGGAATGATTCGATGATAATGGTGATTGCCACAGGAGTGCAGCGGTTCAACACAAGCATATCGGGGAAAAGGAGACTGGAAAGGAACTTGAAAGGGAATGAAGGAGGTTATGAACCTGATACAGTATGCAATGAATCCTTGACAGCAGATGATGAATGGAATCGGGAACCTGATACAGGCGGCATGAGGGCCGTGGATTGATGAAGTGGGCATAGGAGTAAGGATAGGTAAGCCCAAAAAGAAATATCGAAAGCAGGATGGATATGAGATATGCAAGAAGTAGAACAGAGGGAAAGACCAAAGGAAGCAAAAGCTGCACAACGAATGAGGAATAGAGACATGGCAGGTGGTGATGGTCAGGCAAGAGAGATGAGCAAAACAACCAGAAAACAAAGAATGAGGACGCTGAACGTCCAAAGAATGGGCAAACATACAGGTTGAAAGCAACAAAGAAATGCATGAGGGTACACCGCTCAGATCTACGATAGCACCAAAAAGCACAGAAACACACCATAAAGCACAGAAACAGCAGGGACTCAGGGAAATGGCAAGGGAATGATATGACAGGAGCAACAGGATTGAGAACCAGTACCACCATAGAACAAAAAACACCTCTGACGTATAAAGTAATAAGAGGATATTTAGTGTACAAATGACAAACATGAAATGCCTGCTGCTGCTGGTGGTGCTACTAACTCTTGAAATGCCTGTCAGTAGAACAAACTGCACCATCTCCGATGCAGGTCTACTGCAGCCTGGAGCTAACTGACTGAAAAAAATAGCATGTTTCGTTGTGAACATTACCTTATGACTGGAAAGAAGAGTGGACTGAGTAAAACATCAATGAAGAGCAACTCCCTGTCTCCTGATCATCTCGGTCAGAGCAGCTAGGACGGCTGTGGTATGGCAGGGAGTCATGGTATGGCTGGGAGGAGCAGAATCAAAAATGAGAAGCTAAGAGCATTAAACTGATACTAAGGACATGGGCGAGGCAGAGAACCGCAGATGGTCAGCCACTCCCCTCCCCCACCATTGATGCACACGCTGCCGGGAAGGTGAACGGCAGAAGTGAAAGCAGCAGAGGAACAGGAGCCACTCCAGCAGGAGCGGGTGGGGGTGAATGAGCAGGAGAAAGGAGCACTGAAAGCGCCGAAGGAGCAGGGGCAGCTCACAACAAGTGATAAGGGGGTTAGCGAGGGACTGCGAAGGAGGAGGGATGGGTGACCAAGGAGGGCAGCAGATGAATGCCCAAATTGCCAGAAAGTAGTGACAAGTAGGGAGAGGGAGAAAAATAAGTGCAGTGAGGAGGAAGCGAGCAGGTTAACAAGAAGCCCAGGAGGGGCTGAGAAACAAATACCGCCGAAGGAACAAGCGAGGAGGAAGTAAAGAGACAGCTGGAGGAGACGGAATGAATGAGAACAGGCAGGAAGCAGCAGAGCAGGGAGAAGGAGTGGCACCTCTGGCCAAAACGAAAAAGAATCCTAGCAAAGCCCAGGATGTTGTGACCTTTTAAGCTCGATGGGGAGTGACATTGTTGCTCCGCCCATTGAACCTCGGGCTTAAAGCCCTCCCATTGTTAGAGATCAGAAGTGAGAGGAGGAATATGATAGAAACATTTAAATTCCTTTAAGGAATAAACAGTGAGCTATGAGGAATTGTTTAACAGGAAAACCAGTTCAACAACATGTGGGCATGACTGGAAGTAAACAGGAGGAAGGTTCAGACAGATGTGAAGAAATACCAAATGTATCGCGTTTCAGCAATGTCCTCAAAAGGAACTTGCCTGTGAATCCTCATGCAGATGCCTCTCCTAACCCTTAACTCTTAAGCTCAGGCCCACCCTGTCTGCCCTTCCCCTCGCCTACTCCCTCCCCCAGGCCCACCTATACCCATTTATGACCTTGTCTTCTGCCCTTCCCCTGTCCTTCCCCTTCCTCTTCGACTAGTTTTAGGGGTTCTGACATTTATTTTATTAATTGATTTATTCTAACATTACATGTATTGGACATTGGTTTCTGGTTGTATTGGCAAATGCTCACCTGAGCTGCCTATATCCAAATCTGTATGTTACAATACTTAATGTGGAACCTTGGCAAATGAGCACTTAGCTCAAAGGTTTACCAATGTACAAATAAATAAATAAAAAAATATTATTTTACGGAAAGGGTGGTGAAACAATGGAACTGCCTGCTGGCTGAAGTGGTGGCAGCTGAAGCCATGGGAGGCTTCCAATGAGCTTGGGACAGAATGAAAGGCATAGCAATCTCTAGTAGTGACAAAGAAGAGGAATAGAGTTGGAAAACTGATGGGGAGGATTAAAACCCCTTATTGACTTGCAGGGTTCCATAGGGATTCATGGGTAGACTGGAAGGACCTTTGGACTACTTCTGCCGTCACTGTCTATGTTTCTATGTCATGATATTTAGTCTGCTATTAGAACTCTTAACAATGTATAAGCATACCAGTTCTTAGGCCACTAGCTTACTAGATAGCTATGTTATGACCGTATACTAACATACTTGATGCCAGCAGAGTAGGCCTATTGGTCAATCAAGTCTGCTCGTGCTTCAGCACCCTGATTGGGTACCGTAGCCCTCTATCTGTCTCCTTCCACTGTTACTCCATCCCCCAGTCCTGCCCCCCCAGACAAACTAGCCTCTGCTTCACCCCTTGCCTATACCTGTCCCACCCTCTCTTGAATCCCTCCACCGTAGCTGCCTGTACCAGCTCCCCAGGCAGCACATTCCACTGGTCCACCACTCTCTCTGTGAAGTACAATATCCTGCTTTCCCCCGTAATCCTACCACCCTCAATCTTCCAACTGTGTCCTCTGGTGATTCCACCCTCCTTCAGTTGAAAGATCCTATCTCGGCTTACCTTATTTACTCCCCTGAGATACTGAAGACCTCAATCATGTCCCCCCGATCCCTCCTCTCTTCCAGCGAGAACAGGTTGAGCTCCCATAGTCGTTCCTCATATGCCATATCCCCCAGGCCCTGGATCATTCTGGTTGCTCTCCTCTGAACCCTCTCCAGGAGCTGGATGTCCCTTCTTAGGGGCGGCCTCCAGAACTGCACACAGTACTAAAGATGTGGTCTAACCAGGCCATTGTACAGTGGCAAAATCACCTCCATGTTCCTTGAGGTAATCTCCCTAGCAATACTTCCCAGCGTCCTATTTGCCCTGACCGTAGCCCTCCTGCACTGCTCTGAATTATTCATGTTAGCATCCACCAAGGCTCCTAGGTCTCTTTGCCCTGCCGTCGCCTGCAACTCAACCCCCCCCAGAGTGTACACATAGCTGGGGTTTTCCCACCCTAGGTGTAACACCTTGCACTTGGAGGAGTTAAATTTCAATTTCCAGCTGCAGGACCACCTATCCAGAGTATCCAGGTCCTCTTGCAGGGCCAATCTCCCCTCCTCCCCTCCACCACTGCCACCAGCTTAGAGTCATCCACAAAGAGACTCATTTCACACCCGATACCTTCCCTGATATCGGAGATGTAGGCGTTAAACAGGAGTGGCCCCAGGACTAATCCTTGTGGGACCCCACTTATGACCTCCCTAAGAGATGAGACCTCCCCTACAACCACTACCCACTGAGTGTGACCTGAAAGCCAGTTTCCAATCCACCTAACTGTCAATGGGCTTACCCCATCCCCCCCCCCCAGCTTCTCCCTTAGGCCAATGTGAAGGACCGAATAAAATGCCTTTCTAAAGTCCAGGAACAGTACATCCACTGGTCTCCCCCTGTCAAGTGCTGGTGTCACCCACTCATAGAACTCTGCAAGGTTTGTTTGACATGATCTACCTGGCACAAACCCATGCTGCCAGTCATCCAGGTAACCCATCTCCTCCAAGAAACCTCCCAGCCTTTCCTTAAGTATCCACTCCATTACCTTCCCCACCACCAAAGTCAAACTAACGGGTCTATAGTTTCCAGACTCTTCTCTCGATCCCCCTTTATGGATGGGCACAACATGCACCAGCTTCCAATCCCTTGGCACCCTCCTTGTCTGCAGCGACAAGTTAAAGAGATCCACCAATGGCTCAGCCAAATCATCCGCCAACTCACTCAGTACTCTGGGATGAATAGCATCAGGCCCCAGAGATTTATCCTTTTTTAGGGACTGGAGGGCTTCCCACACCCGACCTATAGGAATATCAGCATCTGTCCCCCCCCCATTCAGCAGACCCTGCCTGATATCTCACTCCTGGCCTACCTCTCCCAGCAGCTCGTTCTTCAGCAGGTACTCCAATAGTCAGGTCTGTTGTGCCTTCTGTGTCCTTCAACCCCTTATTTGGAAGTTCCCCAACCTCCTCCCTAGTGGACACTGAGGCAAAGTACTCATTCAGTACCTCCACCTGCTCTCCAGCCCCTTCCACAACCCCCCAGCTGTCCTCAACCTACTGAGCTGGCCCTTGACCTTCCTCCACTCACCAATATACCTAAAGAACCCTTTTCCCCACCCCGTATCCCCTGCACCAGCCTCTGCTCTTTCCAGGCTTTTGCTCCCTCACCACTCTGGTGACTTTCCTGGCTGAAACATAGAAACATAGACTTTGACGGCAGATAAGGACCACTTGGCCCACCCAGTCTGCCCATTTCTCTACCTACTGGATAAGCTGCAGATTCTAGTTAACCAACAGCCTACTTCCTGCCACCCCCACTACAATTGCCTTACGTCTATCCCGTGCATGTTTGAATTCCCCCACTGTTTCAGACCCACAACCTCCCCAGGAAGGTGGTTCCATGCATTTACCACTCTCTCTGTGAAAAAAAATTTCCTCATATTACCCCAGAGCCATTCCCCCTCTATCTTTAAATTGTACCCCCTTGTTCTTACACATCTCTTTTTCTGAAAGATGCTACCCTCCTGGACTTTGTTAATTCCCTTGAGGTACTTGAATGTTTCTAGCATGTCCCCCATCCCTCCTTTCATCAAGGGTATACATATTAAGCTCTCTCAGTCTCTCTTCATATGATTTCTGATGCAGACCCTGCACCATTTTTGTTGCACCATTTTTATTGAAGGTTGCAAGGCGATAGTTCTCTCTATCCCTCTCTCCTCTCATTTCTTTGTACCTACAGTAGGCAGCCTTCTTCTTCCTTACCACCTCCTGGACCTCCTTGGTCCACCAGCATGGTTTATGAGACCTACTGCCCTTGCACTTCACTCTTGCACAGGTCCTGGTGGCCTCCTGTAACCCCTGCTTTATGATCTCCCACCTACCTTCCATGTCCAAACCTGGTTTTATCTTCGGAAAATGCCCCTTGAGAATTTCCCCCATGTTCTGAAAGTCTGCCCCCTAAAATCAACTATCGTTGTCCTTGAATGATCCCCAGTTTAAGCTGAAACCAGACTGTGTTGTGGTAGCTCCCAGCCAGGGGTTCTTCCACAACTAGATCTCATACAAGATCCCCATCCGCTAAAACCACATCCAGGATATGACCCTCCCTCATTGGGTCCATCACCTGCTGATTGATGAATGCATCCAGGAAGCCATCCAGCAGCTTCTGCTCCCTGGTGACAGTGGACGTCATAGTACCCCAATCAGTAGCTGGCATATTAAGGTCCCCCATCAACATCACTCCTTCCCCTTCCAGTCCACACTGCTCCTTAATGTTAGGCAACAGGCAATCCGCCAGGCTCTCCACTAGTCCTGGGGGCCTATATACCACCCCCAACTTGATCTTCCCTCCCACGGGGGTTCACAAGGTGACCCATAGGGCCTCCACGTTGCCCTCTGCTTCCTCCACTCTCATAATCTTGATGTTATCCCTAATGAACATTGCTACTCCTCCCCCTCTGCCCACCTTTCTGTCCTTCCTTAGCACAAGGTACCCACTCAGATTAAGGTCCCAGTCATGGCCAGGGGTGGCCTAAGTTTCAGTGACCACTGCTACATCCACCTGACCCTCAAACTCAGGCATTTTATTCATCAGGCTCCTGACATTTATTAAAGCCACCCTCCAAGCCATGTCCCTACCCTTCTTTACCATATCCTCCCCAGATCTTTGTACATCCATCCACACTTCTCCCTAGGGTAGCATCTGTCCCCCCTGTAGAGTTTGCAAGCCAGAATCCTACCGGCCCGGTATGGATGGCCAGATCAGCCCAGCAGTGCCCCCTTCCCTCTTCACAAGTTTAAACCCCATCTAGCCTGAATGAAATCCATCATCCCCCATTTGAGAACTTCCTTCCCTACCGGATTTAGGTGAAGCCTATCCCGGGCATACAGTCCCTTGTCTTCCCAAACTTCCCTTCAGTCTCCCAACATCCCAATCTCCTGTGCTTCACCCCACTGCTCGAGCCAGTCATTAATCTCCCTGATCTTCTATTTGTTCTCCACAGTGGTCCTTGGCACTGGCAGGATTTCCGAGAAGGAGACTGTGCATCCATTGTCATGACAGACCCTGGCCAGTTCTTGGAGGCTTGCCTGAATTTCCAGCACACTATTCCCCTCAATATCACTTGTTCCCAGATGCATCAAGAAGTCTGGTGATCCTCCACAGTCCCTCGACAGCTCATACACCATATAAACATAGTTGTGAAATTCCATAAAATTCACAAATGTTCTCTGAAATTCCACAAACTCAAAATCTGCTACGTCCTCAGTCATAGCCCTACTGGAACACTGGTTCCCAAATTTCAAGTAGACTGACCCTGACAGATCTGTCTACCACATTAGGAAAGCAAAAGAGCTCACCAGTCACCAGGCTCAAGTTAACTGTAGTTTTTATAGGGGTGTGGTTGCGCCCCTAAACGTTAGGATGGCTGGTGAGTTCTATGTTAAACTTGATTTTGTATTTGCTGTTTGCAGAAAGATGGTTCTATAGATTTATATGACACTTTCAGGATTTTTTGTCTATGGCAGAATCCACAATCCCTGAAAGTCTCATGTAAATCGGTTCAGTATTTTTAGAGATATTAAAGTGTGAAAAAAAATGTAATTTCTCCATTGATTTCAATAGTGTTTTTTGGGGAATTGTTTGCTCTCCTTTAGATTAAAAAAAAACATATAAACCTTTAAATTGTGAAATTTTTTATGGTTGTATAGGTTTGTGGGGAAAGATTTCCTAGGGAGGTTGATTCTTGGAAGTTTTTTTTTTTTATTTATTCTTTACTGATGTTTTCTGTTACACATGTACAATTTGACAACTAATATCCAAAGCAAATCTCCCAGCCTGGCTGGAGCAAAATATACAATTGCTCTTTGGATTACAGATTAAAAAAAAACATAAAAGAGAAGTGTCTGTACTCCTATGTATTTTTTCCCCTCTCACTATCCTCTATAATTGCCTTCTAACATGATAGGGTTTACAATCGCCATTCCCTTCCCTGCCCCCTTTCATTGTTCATCACATTCTGAAGGGTTCTCTTTTTGGTTCAGGCCTTATTTCCCATCCTAGGTGTTAATCATACTTACTTCCTCTCTCTTTCTCTTCCTCCCTTTCAAATTCCTACTCCAGTTCCCTGTCCACTTGCAGGGTTCCCCACATCCTGAAGGGGTCTCTGTGGGTTACGACTCTGCACTATCTGTCATCTTGTCCTCTCTCTCCTTCACCCCTTATTTCATGATAGCACTTGTTCACTTATTACCATTGCACTTAATAATTTTTGTTACAAATTACATATGTATGCAACACTGTTTGTAACGACTGCCTTAACTGTATGCTATATCGATCTTTGTAACTTGAATGTAAAATGACTTATCCCTATTGTACCTCTTCCCCCAGGTCACACCGAGAGATGAGCAATCTGTTGCTCAGTGTGCCTTCCTGGTGAAACATTTCAATAAATAAATAAAATAAATAAATATGGAGAAGCAAGTGAGGCACAAGTAGATATCTGCCTAGCTGCTTCTGCACACCACTGTAATTTATAGGGCTGACTTGACAGTTGCTCAGTCACTAATGCTCACAGATTCAGTAAACCCCCAAATAAAAAGAGTAATAAACCAAATACAGTTAACCCTACAGCAAATAGACCATGAACATAACTAATAAACGTGGTAACATTATCTAAAAAAGAGAACAAATAGAACTAAGTACCACTGTCTCGTCCCACCAAGGCAGTGAAGTCTTGGCAGGAGTGGGGGGGGCATCAGACATGGAGCACTATCATGCAATAGTCAAAAAGATAAGACAGCACAGATCCCGCTCAAGGAGCTTGCTATTAGGGGTCATATTTAATACAATACAATAGCACATACAATACAAAGAAGGAGTTCAAATCAATGCAAAGGAGTCCATTAGGTAAGCTCCACCTTTAATGATCAAACCACACGCACAAAGGATTGGTTTGTTTACATCACTACAGCGTCGCTGAGCACAAAGAAAACACACTTGCAAGCTTTAGGTGGGCTTTTTCCAACTGAACAGTCGAGCAGTATAAAGAGCTTTCTCTGAATCAGTGTGTGACCTTGCATACTATTATACAAGCAACATTTACTTACATCTCCCCCTGTAAGCCTAGGATAATAAGCACTATAAGCATTATGATAAACTAGTAACTAACTAAACTAGTAACTAACATTCTTGGCAGTCTCTAAAATGCGTAGATGGTACTTGAATAGTTCAAGCAGTTAACAGTCACTGTGACTCAGTCCTGCAAATAGCTTGCTGGTTTCTTATCACCCGGCCACTCACATGACTCATGACCAGGGAGCTTTCAAGGGCTATCGACTTGAGTGATGTGCATTGCAATGACTGTGGTACAGATATTGTTGCCTTATTTGACAGCGGAGTGTCTGAGGAAGTATTGGTTGGCTTCTCCATTGCTTCTATCAGAACATTTGTCAGTGAGTCAGGTACTTGCAGTAAGTCTCTTCTGTTTCTTCAATATTTCTTGTCATCATCCTTGACAATGTATGATTGGGGCTCTTTGGCAGGTGTGACAACTACAGCAGGTGTCCACTCCTTTTCCTTCATTCTCATCTGTACCAGTTGTCCAGGAGACAGGCCTGGAAGTGGTTTTATGTGTTGGTCATAGTAGAACTTTTACTTTTCTTGCTTCTATTCAAGATTGGCTCAGATATCTTTGTCTATAAGTTTTGGTCTGAGCTGGGCTAACCTAGAGGGCATCAGAGTCCTTGTTCTCTTGCCCACGAGCAACTGAGCAGAAGAACCCAAGCCTTCTATTGGGGTATTCCTCAGGTCCAGTAAGGCAAGGTATGGGTCCCTATGATCACTCTTGGTCTTCTTGAGGAGCCTCTAAATGGTTTGAATGGCTCATTCCAATATTCCATTACTTTGTGGGTACCTTGGCGATGAGATGATGTGCTCAAATTCATAGCTTTTAGTGAAGTTCACAAATTCAGTATATGAAAATTGTGTCCCATTGTCTGTAATAAGGACTTCTGGTATGCCATGTCATACATACTGTGATTTGATGTGGTTTATAACTGTTTCACTGATCACGTTTAGCAGCCGTTATATTTCTATGAACTTAGAGTAGTAGTCCACCATTGCTATGTAGTTTTCCTTGTCAATCTCCAATATGTCTGCTCCAACCTTCTGCCACAGCCTGTCAGGAATTTCATGACCCTGTATCAGTTCCTTTGGTTGAACCTTACTGTAATGACTACAGACATCACACTTAGCAATCAGGTCACTTATTTAGCTATTTATGCTTGGCCAGAATAGAATGTCCCTTGCTCTTCTCTTGCATTTCTTAATGCCTAAGTGACTGCTATGTAGTTTGACCAACATCTCTTTTCTCAGTGATCCTGGTACAATTAGCCTTTCACCTTTCAACAAGAGTCCCTTCTCTATGGTAATATCTTCTCTAAAACTGCCAGTACTGTCAGAGGTCTGAGTTGATCTTAGCTTTCTCCTGGGTTCATCCCTGTAGTACAACCTCTTTCAGTTTCTGCAAGTTTGAGTTGTTGTTTGTTTCCATGTAAAACACTGCCAGTTTTCCACTACTGATGGATAACCTTTCAGTTGTGTGCACTTCATACTTATCCATGTCACTTGCTTGGATTACCAGGTTACTGACTCCTCAGCTGAGCATGCCAGCTATATGGAGTTCTTTTCCCACTTTATATTCAACCTTCAGAACATATCTCTGCAGCTTTAAATCATCCACTGGCGTCTCAGTGGAGTCGTAGACAGCGGTTTCTTGAAGAGGCTTTCTAGCGGCTTGTGATCTAATTCTACATTTACCCTTTCTCTGCCATATATGTACTGATGGAATTTGAGGCAGCCCAAAACAATGGCCGACATCTCTTTTTTGATCTGGGCATAGTTTCTTTTGGCCTTATTTAAAGATCATGATGCGAATGCCACTGGCTGTTCTTCTTGTAAGAGGCAGGCTCCCAGCCCTTCTGAAGATGCATCTACCAAGAGTGTTATGGGTTTACATAAGTCATAGTATGCCAACATAGGCAGATTAGAGATAACTGTTTTTTATTGCTGAAACACTTCCTCATGGTAGGTTTCCAAGTGCCAAGCAATGTCCTTTTCAAGTATTTTTTCTCAAAGCCTTGTTCATCATGGACAGGCTCGGGATGAATTTTGCTAAGTAATTCACCATGCCCATGAATCTTTGCAAGTCTTTTTTTATTGTACTGGGTGGGCATGTCCACAATAGCTTTAATTTTTGCTTGATCGGCTATAAGTCTATCTTTGCTCAGCTTGTGTCCAATGTATGGAACTTCACTCAAATATATCTTAGACTTTGTTAAGTTTTGGGTTAAGTGTTGTTTCTGGGCTGTATTCAGGACCCATCAGAGTCGGTCGTTATGTTCTTTCATGTCTGCACCCCAAATCAGAATATCATCCATTATAACCTCTGTGCCTTCTAGACCTTCAAACATCTGTGAAATTTTTCTTTGAAATACTTCTGGCACTGAGCAAATGTCGAATGACATATGCTTGAACTTGTAGCATCCAGATGGTGTGTTGAAGGTCACTAGTTCAGAACTGGGTTCATCTAGTTTGGTTTGCCAAAATGCATGCCCCACATCAAGCACTGAGAAAACCTTTGCTCCTGCGAGCTTTGCAGCAACCTCCTCCACTGTCTTCATGGGATAATGTTCCCTTTTGATTGCTTTATTCAAATTGTGAGGGTCACTGCAAATTCATACTTTGTTGTGCTTCTCTATAACAACCTATAACAACCATGGATTTTACCCAGCTTGTAGGTTTTTCAACCTTTTCCATCACCCCCAATTTCTCCATTTTCTGTAGCTCTGCTTGTACTTTGTCTTTCAGTGTGAACAGAAGCTTCATGGGTGGATGAATTACAGGGCATACAGATCTGTTGATCTTGATGTGGTGCTTCCCTTCTAGGCACCCTAGCTCTGCCAAAACATCTGAAATCTGTGACAGTATATATTTGGTGCTATCTACTGGCCTGTTATTAGTGGTTACAAAGAACATTTTCTTCACTAGCTTCATTTCTAAGCAGGCCTGAAGCCCAAGGACTGGTGTGACATGAGCATCCACCACCTGGAAGGTGATGCTTATTTTTAGAATATGCTGGTAAAATTGCTTTACCGTGACATCCAACTTGTGCCCCGTGTATGAAACCAGTCTTGCCCTTGACCACAGAACTGCTTTCTTAGACAGTTGTTTATAAAGATTCAGTACCAATACACTGCATTTTGCCCCTGTGTCCAACTTAAAGTTCACATCTTGGCCATTAATGGTTAACAGTACATTCCACTTTGTTTGGGTTGTGCCTGAAATCAGGGTGTCTATACAGAAAGTACTCTCAGTTTCACTGCTCGAGCCTTCATCGATCACATGCACAGTAGTACTCCCAGCTACACAACACATCTTTGCAACATAATTTCTTTGGTTGCACTTTCTGCACAGTTGTCTAAAAGCTGGGCACTTCTTTGGTTCATGCACTCTGCCACACTTCCCACATCTGGATTTAGTACCATTAGCAGCTGTGTTACCTTTTCTATGATATGTGCCTTGGCTATTATTTTCTTGTCTGAAATATGCAACATGCACAAACTGATCCTCTTGGGCTGTGTCATTTATGCTCTTTAGTTGAGTTTCACGGAGTTCTGCAGCCCTGCAGATAGTTAACGCTGGCTCCAAGGTCAAGTTTTCTTCAAGCTGTAAGCTATGTCTAACTTGTATACCACATACAGTTCCATCACAAATTATGGAGTCACACAGCTCTCCATATTCACAAGATTGAGCTTTCAATCTCAAATCAATTGCATAGGCATCTATGGATTCACCGTGACCCTGGTTTCTAATGTAAAACACATGCCTTTCATATGTCAGATTTTTTTCTTGGGTACCTTCAAATTTGACAATGATCTTTTCTAGATCTTGCTTATCCACTGCCTGCTGCCATGCAAATGTGTTGTACACTTCCACTGCTGCTGAACCAGCCATGTGAAGGAAAGTCATAGCTTGAATCTTTCTGGATTTCTCGCCAACCCCAACGGCAATCAGGAAAATCTGAAAGTGTTGCTTTCATTTTCTCTAGTTGTCTCCTAAGTTGCCATGCTGTTTCAATGCAGTGGAAGGCATTAATTTATCCATTCTGACACCATGTAATGATCAAACCACATGCACAAAGGATGGGTTTGTTTACTTTACTACAGCGTAGCTGAGCACAAAGGAAAACACTTGCAAGCTTGTAGCTGAGCACAAAGGAAAAACACACTTGCAAGCTTTAGGCAGGCTTTTTCCAACTGAAGAGTGAAGCAGTACAAAGAGCTTTCTCTGAATCAGTGTGTGACCTGGCATGCCATTCTAAAATCAACAGTACAACTAAAAGCAACAGTGCTACATTTCCTTACACTGTCTACTGCTTGCTGAGTAGTAGAAGTACACAGTTGCATAGCAACTATGCTCCCGATCTTCACAAGAACTCAATGTAGATGTCACATGTCATGGATCTTACAAAATGGGCCCTAGAGGTAGAGAGGAAAGCAACATTTGGCAGTCTTTCACAGGAAATCAACTTCTTTTTCCTGGATGATTGGGCAACATAATTTGAATTAAAAGGATAAAAAACATACTTGCTATCAAAGAGAAACCAAAGCAGGGTATTTAAATATGTGAATAATGAAGACACCAAATACTAGACATATAACTAAACAATAAAAAGTGTATTTTTCAGACATAGCAGCAAACAAGCTGTCTTTTGACCAGAAGTACTCGGTACATGTAAAATAGTCATATAAATTATAAAGAACAAGGTATGCTCTCTCCTCATTTAAAGGGTGGCAGGCTTTTGCAGCAGTGAACATTTGCACTGATTTGGTGATGGTAGCACTGAAAACAGTTAACAGCCATTACACATAGAAATGTATTACATGGAAATGTTTTTCATGATATAATGTTCTTACAGGCTGGTCTAATGGGATTGGAATTGAAAGCACACATGCTAAGAAATGTTACTAAAGTAAAGCAACACAGTAAATGTACAGAATTATACAAAAAACATTTCTTGAAAAAGTATACTTTTTTTATGTATTATCTGTTTTTCCCCTGCTGCGTGCTCCATGCTGTGCCACTCCTTTGAGCTGCCTAGGTCCCCCAACCCACCTACTACCCCCTCTTGAGACTCTGACCTCATATGGCAGTTGCCCCCAAGGTAACCTAGCGTAGCCCTTCGCAGGATGGGTCCTTCTCCTTTGAGGGGAAGACACTGATGGAGGAGGCCAGAGCAACTACTTGGCCCCGGGGTGTTGCTGAAGCAGACATGGCTCCTTTGGGGGCTTCAGTGGTGTTGGTGGACCGGCAACCATCGTCCAGTTGGTCGTGGAGTGATTTCTGCCTTTTTCTGGTTGCTCCCTATTGCGCCGCCCATGCAGTGCTCCCTGTCTCCACCAGGTGCTGCTGCCAAGTGACGCTACCCGCTACCCACCCCAGGAGAGGAGAGCAATCCCATGGACACTCAATTCTTTCCTTCCCCTGCCAGCCCCTGGCATCTCAAGTACGTTCCTGAACTCAGGTCACTGGTGTGGCATGAGGTGTGGTGTCCAGTGCCTCAACCCTCAGCACCACCAGACTGGAAAAAAAGTATAAATTTAATGAAATTTTGTACAAGAAAACTTTTTTTGATCATAATCTTTATATTTAACAGTACAAAAAAGAATGTACCCCATGAGCAAGCTCCATGAAGGAGTCAAGTCAAAGTTTATTGGCAGGAAAGAAACTCCATTGAGCAAGCTCATTTACAAGAAGGTCCTGAGAGAGGGGTAATGTGCAATGCACATACAATAAGCCAAGGCCAAACATATAACAGAAATACACAGAGCAATATACCTTAACATACAGCTTTATAAGGGAAATATATTATTTCTTTATTTGTTTAATTGAATTTTGGTAACCGGGTAAGTCAACTGAGACCATGCAGTCCCTTTTTCAGTGATGACCCGGGAGACAAATTATGAACACAATACAGCTAATGAATGCAGGAATAATACAAGATACAGTGAAAAATGAACAATGATGCTGGTAAAACAGAGACAAACAAGTTATGCATCATAAACAGTCAGGCATTTACATAAGACAGTTAACCAAGACCACAAAATAATGCAATAAGTGCAATTGCAGGAACAGTGGGTAAGTTATTAAAGACACAGGTGATGGTGTAACATAATGCAGAGCTTCAGAGGCAGAGGGATAGGTTACTTAGAGCAGTTGCATGGGGGGTTGAGTATATAAGAGGTAAGCTCGTTTTTGAAGAGTGATAGGGTAGGGTAGGAAAGTAAGCTTGGGGGAAGGGAATTCCAAGCATTGATGGCTGAGCAAGCAAAAGAGCACTTGCCCAATAATCTGTGTGTCTTCTGTGTTGCTAATAAGGGCAAGGAAGTAGATCTGAGGGGGCGGGCAGAAGCTTTGTGCTATATAATTCCCTTTAGACTGGGGGGATTAAAGAGTTTGACTAGTTTGAATACAAAACATAGTGTGTTAAATTGTAGTCTAGAATCATAAATAGGCTATTGAAGGGCATTGATGGTGTCACAATGGTGTTTTCTGGAGTCCATGCCTAGTGCAAATCGACCAACTCTATGATAGTGTTTACTCAGCCGAACAAGAGAAAAGGATTGAGCAGTGAGTAAAAGTGGGGCACCATAGAACAAGATAGGGAGAAGGGATGTAAAGGCAATCTTTTTGCAGGTGGCAGAGGTTAGTAGAGGGTGGAGTCAGTATAACAGACCAAGTTTCTAGTTCACTGTGCATACCAGGACAGTAGAAGATGCAGAATGATAGCCAAATTCCTATTATCTGTAATTAGCTTCAAGAAAAAAGCTTATTTTAAGAGAACTAGAACTGGCCATTCCAAAGATAACCATTAATTATGAGGGCAACCTGGCTCTTATTTGCACTTTAAGACAATGTCTAACTTTTAAATCTGTTAATATGTACTTAACCTGAACTGTATTGCTTTTTTACGTATCTAATTTATGATGCATGTAATGTCCCAAATTTTAAACAATTTTTTGGAAGAACAAATAAACTGAAACTGAAACTGGTTCACTGTTTTGGTAAGTTGTGACTGATGATACTCCAGAGAGAAGGAGGAATCTAAGTGGATCCCAAGGTATTTCAAAGTATTGACCACCTCAATGGGGTCACCTGACAGTGAACAAATTTGGAGTGGTTTAGTAGATTTAGGGGAGGGGTTGTGGAATATCATAGTTCTTGTTTTTCTGGTATTTAGAATTAGGTGGTTATCAGAGAACCAAGACTCAAGCACATTGAAATCAGAGTTAAGGCATTGATTAAGCCAATCCATGTTGTTAGATGAATGGTATAAGATTGCGTCATCTATGTAGATTTGCACAGCCGCAATGCCAAAGAAGTTAGGGAGCTCATTGATAAAGAGAGAAAATAAAACTGGGCCAAGGATTGAGCCTTGGGGTATAACATGTGAGATCGATCTAAGGGAGGAAAGGGATCCAGACCATTTAACCCTTTGTGATCTGCCAATGAGGTAGTCATGAAACCACTTAAGTAAAAGTTGACCTAGGCCAAGTTGATGAAGTCTGTCAAGCAGAAGGTGGTGATTGACTAGATCAAAGGCCTTCTTCAGGTTGACAAACACTCCACCAGTAAATAGACCTTCATCACTGGCTTTAAGGATATCAGTCAATACTTTGACTAGGGCTGTGGTTGTACTATGACCCTTCCTAAAGTCGTGCTGGCAATCTGTAAGAAGATGATGCTGGTCAAGGTATGATGGTAGCTGATTATACAGGATCAGCTCTTGGATCTTAGCCAGGGGCAAAGGATTGATATAGGCCTATAATTTTCCACAGCATAGGCCCCTCCTTTATAGAGGGAGACCACCACTGCCACTTTCCACAGACTTGGGACCTCACCTGAGAGAAAGGATCCATTTAGAAGATCACAAACAGGTGCAGCAAATGCTGCTGCTGCCCCAAGTTTGAGGAACCTGAGTTATAACGTGTCATAGCTGGGAGAGCCATCAGCCTTGAGATTCGATAGTAACTTGTGGACCTCTCTTTTAGTGGTAAGTTTTAAGTGGACAGAGGTGCAAGGGCCAAGGGTAGCATGAGGCTCTGTATGGACAGAGAAACCCGAGGGGGTGGTAGGTGAGCTGTGTACTAATCAAGGTCAGTGAGGAAGTGATTAATTCCATCTGCAATGGAAGGGGGATCTTGGAGGATGTCGCAACCGGACATAATGGAGCTGGGATATTGGGATGTTTTACCTTGGATCAAGTAATTTATTTGCTTCTAGAATTCTTTGGGCTTGCTGAGATTCTCAGTTTGAAGTGAGCGAAAGTAGGAATGTTTTGCACCCTGTATCCGGTTTTTGCACAGATTTCTCAGTTGACGATATAAAAGCCAATAGGAATGTAGGAGACTGTGTTTATATGATTTCCAGGCTGAATCACGTCTCTTCATAAGGGTCCTGATGTCAGTGCTGAGCCATGGGGCCTTGATACCTTTAAAACGTCGTTTGGTAAGGGGAGCATGTCTATTGATAATATTCTTAAAGGTAAGAATGAAGAAGTCAAGTGCCTGGTCTAAATGTAGGGAGGCGAGAGATGGGGGAACAATCAACGTTACTAATTGTCCTTAAGAAGTCATCTAATTTAAATTGAGACATATTCCTAGATTTATGAATTTTCGGGGGGGGGCAACAAAATTGTTGCACCACACGTAATAGGTAGGCGAGTGGTCATTTGTGTAGTCAGAGAGCACACTGACTATTTTGATCCTATGAGAGCAGTTAGATAGAATCCAATCTAACAATGTTGCAGATCCGGTCTTGGTGTTATGTCTAGTGGGTTCAGTGATAAGTTGTGTAAGGTTGGTGTCAGAGACGCAGGCATGAGCCCTGTTCTTGTGGGGGGACAGCCAATCATTGTTAAAATCTGAACATATTACTGTTTCATGCGAGGGCAGAGCAGAAAATGAGGGCAAGATTGGAGGCAAATTATTAGTGGTGTCCTGTGGGGGAGATAGATACAGCCAATAAGGAATTTCTTTACCTTACCTAGAGTTAGTGAGATAAAGACAGATTCAGCTGAGGGAGGCATGTGGGGAGGGGGGGGAGACACAGTGACATGATATTTAGACTTCACTTAAATTAAGACACCACCCCCATTTTAACTACTTGGTCTTGTTGGTAACAAGAGTAACCAGGGGGGTTAATTTCATGTTGTTTTCTATTGAGCTTCAACCAAGTTTCAGTTATTCCAAGGACATCTGGGTTGAGATTTGTAGCCCATGTCTGGATTTTGGCTATTTTGGGCTGGAGGCTTTGGGCATTTAGATCTGGATGCCCTTTTCTCTTGGCATGTGAGGAAGGGATGATGGGGCAGAGGCAGACAAAGGAACCTGAGGGCCAGGATTAACTTCTACGTTGCCCGCTAACAGCGGGTTACATGGAATATATACATGGAGTAGATCATTTACAAGGTTAAGACAATGTGGAGCAACAGTCAGGCATACAGCTTCACAAGGGAAAATATATACATGGAGCAGGGGTGCAAGGATTGAAATGCTGTGAAATAAAAAGGAAATTAATGAAGAAGAAAGTGTTGGAGTAATCATTTTTAAAGGGCCCACTGATTATCCAATTTCTTCAGAATGCTGTTAGGGGGCCCCCCGATTACTCAGGCCTGCTTCTATTACACCAAAACAATCATACAGTGTGAAGAAAGGCTCCCAGGCTGCCAAAAATAGTGTTGTTTGCCTGCTGCTACAGTACATATGCGAGGTGTTTGTATCCCACAAGTGGGGATACACACTGTTCTCCAGCATTGAAGCAGCAGTCTTTCGGCTTACATAATGTCTGCCTTAAACCAGTCCTGCTGGGCCCAGATTTGTGCTGGTAGTCTCACAGTGTTCCCTAAGATAATTAGAATATTAATAATAAGAATAATTAAATAGAATAGATATGGCCAGGACATTTTCTGTTGAAGAAAGTATTTGGTTTTGCCAGTCCTTAAGACTAGGGCAGTCCCATCAAAGATGAAGTAGAGTGCCCTCTATGGCATTGCAGCACCAGCAATCCAAAGTTGGAGACAAATTCATCTTATATAAAAGAGTCGGCATGCAATATTATATATGCAACATCTTAAGTTGCATTAATGTACGCACCTAGTCTCTACATGCACCATAAGCATTCGCCCAGGAGCACTCCCGTTTCTCAAATGTGAGTGCATGCCCCAGTAGTCATTCCCACCTGTCCTTAAGATGAGCTGTAGAAGGGGTGTAAGCTTCCAAAAATGCCCTATAGAGCAACCCTAGGTGTGGAGGAACAACACAAGGCTTGCCCCCTCCCATGAGAACTATAGCATCATCCCACTTTCCATATGTGGCAATTGTAACTGGGTACCTATGAAAGCTGTAATAAGGTGGCACAGTTACAAGGATATCCAATAATGTGTAGAAACATAGAAACATAGAATATGACATCAGAAAAGGACTGCTAGGCCCATCCAATCTGCCCTTTAGGTAGAGAATCTTGTTGTTGGAGATCAGATAAGGATATAAAATAAAAGAAGACGAAGAAGAAGAAGTGGAAGAAGAAGAAGAATCAGCATTTATATAGCGCTTTTCATATACAATGTATCCCAAAGCACTTTACAAGCAATGCTAGACTGATAGTGAAGTGACTGAATGTGTAGTGGCAGCCATATCATACATCAACACTCACATACAGCTTGGACAATTGCATGACCTGGTTTTATGGGAAGGAGAATATTGGCCAGCACATCGGCAATGTCCCCTACTCTTTGCGAAGCATGCCTTGGGTTCTTTTACTTCCACCTGGACTCCCACCAGGACAGCACCGGGATGGGTAGAAGGGACCTTGGTTTAACATCTCATCCGAAGGACAGCACACCCAACAGTACAGCACCCCCTTAATACTGCACTCGGGTGCCAGCATTTTAGCTACAAGTCCAATCCCAGTGTGGTCAAGAACCCATGATCTTCTGGTCCAGAGGCAGATGTGCTACCAACTGAGCCATGCATAGTGTGAATGGAGGAGAGAAAAGATCCCCGACCTGGCATATTCCACCTTTTTCCCAGGTGACTCAAGAAAGGGGGATCCCCCAATCTGGAGTTAGGGATTCTGCCAAAGTAGACACAGAGATAGGGGATATCCCATATCCATCTCATAACTCCTTTAAGTGCTCTCCAGATGTGAGAAACATATGCTTGTATGGGGGTATGATGGGAAAAATTAGCTGGCTCCCAAAGGGTGAGTTCTGGGGGCTTCCCACCTTCCAAAACAACCTCCAGGTCCACCCATTGAGCAGTAGGTTGAGCTCGATCAGCAGGAATCCACATCCAAATCTGACAGAGAGCAGAGGCTAAGTAGTAACCTTTGAACCAGGGTGCTTGGAAACCCACTTTAATCCAGGGGGATATTAAGTGTAGCACAGAGAAACAAACTTTGTCTCCTTCCCACAAGAAATCATGTACTACAGCTGACAGTTGAGACCAGATGTTGTCAGGCAGTTTCAATGGAAGGCATTGAATCAAATATAATACTTGGGGAAGAACCATCATTTGTAGTGTTTGTACCTTCCACTAAACTAACAAGCAGAGATGCTTCCATGTATTGTAAAACTAGTGAAACCACTGACTACCATCTTTAATAAATCATGGGAGGATGGGGTGGTACCTGAGGACTGGAGGAGGGCAGATGTGATTCCCCTTCACAAAAGTGGGAGCAGGGCAAAAGCAGGAAGCTACAGACCAGTTAGTTTAACCTCAGTGATAGGGAAAGTGATGGAATCACTTCTGAAGGAAAGAATTGTCGAGTACCTGGAGGCCAGAGGGGCACAGGACCCAAGGCAGCATGGATTCACAGCAGGAAGGTCATGCCAGATGAATCTAATAGATTTCTTTGACTGGGTGACCAAAGTAGTAGATCAGGGAGGGGCTGTGGACATGGCGTACCTAGACTTTAGCAAGGCATTTGACTCAGTCCCACACAAAAGATTAGTATACAAGTTAGCCAGCCTGGGAGTGGGTCCCAAGATGATAGCCTGGGTAAAGAATTGGCTGGAGAATAGGACACAGAGGGTAATAGTAAATGGAGTCCACTCTGAAGAAAGGGGGGTTACTAGTGGGGTCACAGGGTTCAGTATTAGGACCGGTCCTTTTCAATGTCTTTGTGTTACTTTGCAGAGGGACTGAAGGAAAGTATGTCTCTTGCAGATGACACAAAGATCTGCAACAGAGTTGATGCACAAGGTGGGGTGGAAAGGATGAGAAGGACTTGGCAAGGTTAGAGGAATGGTCAAATGTATGGCAGCTTAGATTTAATGCTAAGAAGTGCAAGGTAATGCACCTGGGAAACAAAAACCTAGGGGAAGAGTACACAATGGGGGGTGAGTTACTAACAACAATAAAAATGGAAAGGGACCTGGGAGTAGTCATATCAGATGACATAAAGGTGGGCAAGCAATGTGAGAGGGCAGTAAGGAGGGCTGGGGGGATACTGGGATGCATATGGAGAGGCATCACCAGTAGAAAACAGGAAGTTATTATCCCTCTGTACAGACAGCTGGTGAGACCCCATCTGGAGTACTGTGCGCAGTTCTGAGACCCAATCTCTCAAGGACTTAGACAAGATGGAAGCTGTCCAGGAGGAGGGCACTAAATGGTGCAGGGTCTGCACGAAGACATATGAAGAGAGACTAATGGAGCTTAATATGTATAGCCTTGAGGAAAGGAGGGAGAGGGGACATGATAGAAATGTTCAGGTACCTCAAGGGAATCAACAAAGTCCAAGAGGGTAGCATCTTTCAAAAAAAGAGGTGTGCAAGAACAAGGGGGCACAATTTGAAGATGGGGGGGTGGCTCAGAGGTAATGTAAGGAAGTTTTTCACAGAGAGGGTTGTGGATGCATGGAACGGCCTTCTGGAGGAGGTTGTGGAGTCAAAAACAGTGGTTGAATTCAAGCATGCATGGGACAGCCATACGGCAATTCTAGGGGGTGAGGGTAGAAAAAAGTAGGCTGCTGGTTAACTAGGATCTGCAGCTTATCCATTAGGTAGGGAAATGGGCAGACTGGGTGGGCCAAGAAGTCCTTATCTGCCATCAAATTCTATGTTTCTATGTTCTATGTTTATGTTTCTATGTTTCTATGTCTATTGACATCCTCTTTAAGAGTTTTTAGGAGAGGCTGGGAATTCACGGAAGGCCAGGTGGCCCATACAGGGGAGATTAATAACCCAAGTCACCTGATAGGGTGAGATGCCCAGCATGGTCCTATCCCTATGAGCATAACTTCGGTACAGTTATCATTAATGGGAAGGACCTCCATCTTACCCCAATTGTTTTTAAGGCCAAAGAATGCAGAGAACCAACTAAGGAGAGTCACAGGGCAGGGAAAGAAGTAGCTGGGTTGCAGATGGTAAGGAGAATGTCAGCAAAACATAGGTTTATAGAAATTAGCACCTACCTCCATGCCTTGGATTACCTGGGATTCCCAAAGTGTTTGTGCCACATGCTTGCTAGCCAAAACAAAGAATGCTGGGGATAAGGGACATCCTTAACAGGTACCTCTTCTGAGCTGAAATAGTGGAGAAAGTCAATCATTAGTGAGAACTGCTGCCCACGGGGATGTGTACATAATTTGGACCCTACTTGATGAACACACCTAGCCCAAACTTCCATAGGACAGCAATGAGATACGGCCATTCAAAAGAATCAAGGGCTTTTTCCATAACCAAAGCCACAGCTGCTACTGCATCTGGCAAGGAGGCTGTGGCCCACATCAAGCTGAACAGGCACCTGATGTGGTCAGCCCCATTTCTACACACCATGAACCCGACCTGGTCTGTCCAGTTGGGCTAAAAGTGGTAGTACCTTGAAAAGCCTGTGCCAAAACCTTGGCCAGAAGTCTATAGTCCATATTCAAAAGTGAGATGGTGTGGTAGCTGGAGCAGTGGAAGTGGTCCTTACCTTTCAGAACCAAAACATTGATAGCAGCATCATTCATAGTTTCTGGTAAGGCTTCGTCTCACCAGGTATCCTGTAGGGTGTTAGCTAATAAGGGGCTGATAAGGTTTTCAGTAGCCTTATAGATCTCTTCAAGACACCATCAGGCCCTGGCGTTTTACCACTGTGAAGCTAGGCAATCATATCTGAGATCTCCTCTGGAGTAGTAATGAGTCTTATATTTTTAAAATACTCACATTTGAAAAATCTTTTTTTTTTTGCATTATTAATGAGTCTGCTCCATTAGTCAGGCTTTGAGTTAACATACCACATTCTCAGAACAGTTTCAGTCTGTCGAAAAAGGATGGGAATGTGAAAGAAGCTGGGCTGTACTTTAAGTACCACATGTGCAGATGACTTACAAGGATGGGGAAGGGAAAGTCACAACTGGCAGTTCAGCGGTTCCACACAAGTTTATATGGAACCTGCTTTCCAACTGATTTTTATATCGGAAAACATACTAGGCAACAGAAATTTCATGTGAGTAGTATAATAGCTCCAGTGTTGCTGGTTAATATGAACAAATAATGTTTTTATATTCAGACACCAATTTTCCTGATAATAAATTTGGTTGTGGCTTAGTTTCTTTTCACTCTTTTTTGTCAGTCATGTCCGAGGCTCCGTCCCTGTCACTATTGTATTCTGTTTCTGTTCAAGACAGGTGATCAGAAATCTTGTGATGCTCAGGATGTTTTTCCCCGGCAAAATTCTACATTACATTTAATTCACTGTGGCAATATTGAAAAGCATTGTAAAATATAACAGAAAGAAGATAGAAAATGTTACAGCGCCAGTGCTCGTAGCAGATGTCGACAGTTATTTGCCACCTGGAACTTTTTATATTGATTTGGTCTATTAGATAAAGACTGAGCAAGGGACGGGAGTGCAATTAAAATAAGAATGATTGCTGGCAAAATTGTTCCTATGATTTGGACTTCTTAATTTCACTTCTGGCTGCCTGTCTATAATTATGCTTAGGATAGGCGTTTCTGCACACCTGCTGTATGCACTATGTCACTGACTGATTTTTCTGATATCAAATAGGGTATCAGGTATGATATCAGATATAATTTTAGACACTGGGGGCCCGATATTCAAAAGTCCCAGGTTACATCAAGCAAGTGCCTGTGCCATGCAACTGTGATATGCCAGCACAAAATAATGGTATATTCAAAACTTGTGCCATAAGATGAAATCACACATGTCCTGTTGAATATCCCAAACATGAGCGATCGTGCAGTAGGAGATGCTTGGCGCAGCAGGTGACTTGTGAACTGGGCAGATCATAGGGAAATGCGCAATGCAAAGTCACTCGTGTGATGTGCAAAACTGCAATAATCAGCCTGGATATGCAAATGACCTCATTGCACATTCCAAGCCCTTTTACCACATGCGCAGCTCATTACTGGAATGTATTTAGGCCATTTGCATATCCAAGGCATTCACAGTTCCAGCTTTGCAGGGCTGCCCCATCACTCCACAAAGATGATCAGGAGGTACTGCAGCCTAGCAGGCAGGTGTGATGGAATGCTTGTTTGAAGTGGGTGAACTGCATTGACATAGGTACAGTGCTATTACCCATAGCCATGTACAGGGTCAGAATGGGGCACAGGGGGCCCAACGGGGCAGTGGCTACAGGGCCCACCTGGACAAGCAACAGAAGAAGGCATAGGGTGACACAGTCTGATTGGTATACCACATGCATGTGATAAACCAGCTTCATATGCAGCATACAGTCACCTGCAGTGACCCACACACCCCCATATGACAGGAACATGGTGATAACTGCAAGGAATGGCAGTGAGCAGAAGGGGGCCAGGTACCTGAATGGGTGGGTCCCACCTATTTGCACCTATTGTGTACCACTGTGGGTGTGTGCCACAGGTCAGTCCCTGGCCCATGCCATGCTGCCACTAGTACTACCAGGCCACCTGGGCACCATTGCCCCAGCTGTCACTCTAGGAGCATGCCACCACCGGGTGGTGCCCTGCAGGCCACATGGGTGCAGGCCATGGCCCCTGGTACATGTGCTGCAGTGTGGTCGTCTGCTCTGCTCTCAAGTTTTAAGTCCAAGTTTAAAACCTACCTGTTTCATTTAGCATTTCCTGATGTTTTTTAAAGTTTGCTGCTGTCTATGGATGTTACTACCTGTGTTAAATTGTTTAAAAGAGATATGATTTTATGATTGTAAAGCACCTTGGTTTTGGAAAGGCGCTCTATAAATAAGGTGTTACTTTACTTACTTACTTACTTTATTCTGCTAGTGTGCTTGGGGGGCACTCGACAGCACAGGCATGTGGCGACTGGTTGTCCACACCCTGGGAGTAGTGTGGGTGATGGCTTTCTGGGAGGTGCCCATGGTGTGCCGGCACCTGTGGCTTTGGGTATGTCTGTCCTGGCATGATTGCTGTGTATGAGTGCCTGGAGCACATCCTGGTACACCTCCAAGGGCTATCTCAGGGTCTTCTGTCTGTAGTTCTGCAGCCTGCCTGTGGGTGGCCGACCAATTTAGGCTATCCCCTGACATGCATAACTTTGCGAGGAGCATTTTTGAGATTCATGACAGATGTGCCCCACATTTTGGCCGAATATATGGATGCACGGCATATTCATGTACATGCCCCCCTTTTTTGCACTGCACACATTATATCTGCACAATCATGCATTTGGAAATGCGTGACGCATCTCACCCTTTTGAAAATCGTGGTTCCGCACAGGTTGTCTGGAATGCACCACGCATCTCCATTTTGGAGCTGCACATCTCCTATGAAAATGTAAGCCTGGGAACAGTTCTCAGAAACAGTTCTCTGTATATTACAGAGAACTGTTTCAGAGAACTGTTCCTGATGTCTGAAATCATATCTGATATCAGTTGATATCATAGCTGATATTGTAACTCTCTAGCCATTTATCTATTGAGTGATTTCAGGAACTGTAATAACTATACAAGTGAGCTCGAAGAAGGTATCTGTCACCAAAAATGCGTGATCAGAAGTGGTTATTTTTAGCAGCAGAAGCCTCTGAGGCACCAATGGAGCAGTCATGACAATGGAAAAACTACACAAAAGGAAGTAAGTCTTGGTACCTAATGTTAGTTTGGAAAAGAGCCTCTCTGGCTTTCCTATCTCTCTATTAAATCCCTCCACTGCTCCCTCCTTTAACCATCTATTATATTTTGTAAATATGTAATTATTTAAAAAAAATGTTTTAGTACTAGCTCTGTTGTACAGTATATGGTTGCAATAATGTATGCTAGGCACAGGTGGTATGATGTTCTGATGACTGTGCAAAAAACCCTGCATGACCTTAATGGTCTACAGCTTCCATCATAGTGGTCCCAAGCCCTATTAAAGACTCATCAACCTTGGACATTATCAAAGACCTATCAACCTGGACCTTCCCGGACCACCGTGGTGTCACCGGACTGAAGTTACGGATACTGTCTGCCTGCTCATGATTTGCACCTGTAGCCTTAATATACTACTACATGTATTGCTCTCCTGCACTGACTGTACTCATTCTATTTCATTGTTGTTCCTAATTGTATTATGTACCTAGTTATGGAATAGTTTTATTCCTTGGGTTGCCCCTGAAAAAGGAACATGTTTGTCTCAGTGGGCTCACCTGGTTATCAAAATTCAAATAAATAAATAAGAAAAGCGAGCAGCAATGATTTTAACACATAGATGTGCTTTTTAAATATTTAATTTTTAAATGACAGAAGGGTATTGGGGTGGCTGGGTTTGTAGTGAAAGTAGTGGCAGTATTGTTAAAGAGCCCCTGACACTATCTGTTATAGTTCAGTTTTGTTTCCTTTAGCAATGCTTATACTCAGTATATACTAAGTCAAGGACTTACATATTTTTTTATTTCATTTCTTTTCTATTTCAGTCACTTTTTTAGCCCATCTGTGAAAACTGTCAAATATCCTGCCACAGTAGCTGTAGCCAACATGAATGCTGGAATGACATCATAGGTAGTTTGGTCTGAGAGGTGCTGTTTAGCTTCATTCAGTATACTGCAAAACTGGAGAATGAGTCGGTGACAGAAAATGCCAGCTCTGACAGTGGAAATAGCATGAAGATTATGACAGAAATAAAGAGGGTGTTTTAGAAGACAATCTGAGATTAATTTTACCCTATCAAAATGAACTGGTCCTCAGAAACAGAAGTGATAACACTGAGGGGGACACTGACCCAGATGAAATCATTGAAGCAAATGCTGACAGAATTCTGAATTTTGATTTGCACAGCACTCTTGTTCTGGTGTAGTTCCCAGTTCATTAGATTTGTTTTACTGTAGTGCTGCCAGTTTTCACTCATTGTAATAAAACAGAGAAGCAGTCATGCTAATGAAATTGCTGTCTTCTCAGTGACTTTCAAAATTTACTTAAATTTTGTTTGCCAGTGACATAATTGTATATGCCTGTCTTGGGATTTGATTTTATAAATCTGTCTGGAAGATCGGCAAAATCGGGAGGGGGACTACTTGACTGAGAGTGATGATTCTTTAATTTACTCTATTCAAAATTGCAGGAAAATAATAGTACATCCTTGTGTTCATTTGTTTGCATCAATTGTTCTGGCAGAGGTACACTTGTGCTTAGTTGTGTAAAATTATAAAGGGATATGAACTGTCCACTCATCCCATATAGTACCCTAACTTCCAATGCACTATCACTCCAGATGAGAGCGCTGTCTTGTGAATAGTGTTATTTCACAAAGCTTTACCTTACCATAGGCCAGATTCACAAAAAATTGCAAATGGCAATGCCAAATTTTGCATTGCGATTTGCAATTGCCTGGATGTAAATATGTGCTATTTACAGTCGGATACCGCACTGCACTATCCAACTGTGAATAGGACTAGGTAGCATTGGCGGTAATCCCTGTACCACTTGCACCACCCCACTAGTACCACCCCAACCCGTAGCCAAGTGAATGGCTCCGCAAAAGAAAGTACCCATGCACTATTCCCAGTTCACTAAAGCAACCATGCAAATTAGCACATTGGGCATGCAAGGTGTTTAGCGGCCATTTGCATGCCCATTATAAGATCATTTGCATAGTCTGCGGGTGACTTTGAGTGCCCGCCAGCCCATGGCCAACACGCAGCTGCAGTCCATGGTAGCTAGTGCCCCCATCACTGATCACCAGACTGAGGGAAAAAAAAGGCTATCTTCCGGGTAGTCTAGTGGTCCCTCCCCATCCCTGATTGCTGATCGCCATTCTTGTCATAAGAAAAATGATGATGAGCTGGCCCGCTGGTGGAAAGGGACCCGGAAATCAGAGGGCTGGCCAGGGAGAGAAGGACTGAGCATCCTTGGGACTGCTCTCCTTATCTGGGGGAGGAGGAGGGAAGAGTGTCTGGTACTTTCTGGACCCCTGGAGGAGGCTAGGGTACCATTGCAGCTGGCACCATTGCTTGGGGTGTGGAGCAGATACTGTTACTTCATTGCACATCCCCACCCCCAGGGATCCAGCAAACAGTAGCAGCCACCTCAATGATGCCCCACATCTCTGGCCCTGATTGCCTGCTGGGCTCCTGCCCGTAGACCTAGTCCCAGTGTCCATCGTCCCCAGCCGGACTCCATGCCCCACCCTGTGGGGCAAGCCAGGGGGGCAATGCTGGTATGTGACCCCTGCCAGTATCTTTGTACCAGTGTCATGAAGGATTATGCCGGCAAGATGGCCCCACCCTTGGGGGTAAGCCAGGGGGCTTGATAAGCAGAGGTAAGTCCTAGGGGTGAGGCAAGGGCCTGGAAGAGCGGGAGCTGAGCTTAGGGCAAGCTGTGGATAAAGCATACTAAATAAAAAAAAGGAAAATGATGATGGTGGTGGGCTAGTGCTCGCTTCCCCCACCCGATCCCTTGCCCATTATACTAAAACAAGAGTCCATGGTGATCTAGCGGTCTCTCCCCCCACCCAATAACCCACCCGATATAACACTGAATGTCCCCTGGGTTCCAGCGTTTCTCCCCTCATCCCAATCCCCTGTATAATCAAGTAAACCTTTGCCCTGGTGGTCTAGTGAAGCCCCCTCTTCCCCAATTGCTAATCGCCATTCCCATAAGAACACTACAAATATCTTCCTGGCGACTAGCAATTCCCCCATCCCTGATCCAGTGGTTGTAAGACAAGAAAATGGCTATGGTGGTCTAATAGACCCCCCACCTCAGCAGGTAGTGCCACATCACCCTGCTCCCCCCATCTCAAAACTGAGCCAGCAACCAGCACAGCCCTCCTCTCTCCACCATGGCTGGCCACCAACTGAGCTGTCAGTGGAGCATGTATTGTATTTTACAGTATGCGTCTATTGTTATACAGCTCACTCACTGAACTGTCAATCAATGGGTGCATAACGTATACAGTATGCGCTCCACTGACAGTTCAGTCAGCAGATGGCTATGGTGGAAAGAAGAGAGCAGAGCCAGTCCCTGGCTTGGTTTCAGAATGGGGGTAGCAGGGTGGTGGGGTACTACCTGCCAGGATGGGGGGTCCACTAGACCACCATTGCCATTTCTTTCTCTTACAGCCACTGGATTGGGGATGGAGGGAACCACTAGCCACCAGAGAGATCTTTGCAGTGTTCTCATGGGGACGGCGATCAACGATCGGGGAAGGGGGTCCATTAGACCACCAGGGCAATCTTTTACTTGACTATACAGGGGTTCAGGATGAGGGGGAGAAACACTGGAACCCAGGGGACATTCAGTGTTAGATTTAGGTGGGTAATCGGGTGGGGGGAAAGACCGCTAGATCACCAGAGACTCTTGTTTCAGTATAACGGGTGAGGGATCCGGTGGGGCGCAGGACCGCCAGACCACCAAGTCATAATTTTGTTTATGACAAGGATGGTGATCAGTGTGCAGGAATGGGGAAGGACCACTAGACCACCAAAGACTTTCTTCAATACATATTGGAGTAGCAACCAGTGAGGAGGAGGGACACTTGACCACCAGGGACTTTCATGATTATATCCTGAGACAGCAATTGGAGAGGGGAGAGACACTAGACCACAAGGGCATTTCTTTATTTTATATTGGTCCAGTGATTGGTGGAGGGGGGAACACTGGGCCACCACAGCCTTTCTAATTTACATATTGAGCTGGTGATTGGTGAAGGGAGGGGAAACACTAGACCACCAGGGAGACAGCCTTTTTATTCTTGTGCTGGCGATTGGCGATTGGGGTGACTGCCGTAATATAGCTTCCCACTACTAGGGCTGCATGGGATACCACCAGATCTCAGTCAGTGATATTTTCTCTGCGCAAGGGGACCATGCAGGAGGCCCTTGCACAGGGCAAAAGCTTTGTGAATCAGGCAACTTCGATATTCATGTCCTCTCTCCCATATTTGCATTGCAGCCCCCTCCAGACTTTGCCCTGGTGCAAACCCAGTTTGTAAGTGCAAACTGGGCTTTTGTGAATACCAGCTTGGTGCAAAACCCAGATTGTGCCATGCAAACTGGGTTTGCACCAGGGCAAAGTTTTGTAAATCTAGCCCCATGTCTTTTTTCATTATTTAAAGAAAAAAAAAAGAACTTACTGACTTGAGCATATGTGTGTCATTAGAGGACAATTACAGGAAACCCAAAATGTTACCATTTACAAATATGAAATAAGGCATATAGTGGGAAGTCAGTTTTACATTGAACAAACACAGGAAGGATTGTTGTGAGGGAGTAACAGTATATTACAGGGGTTTACCATGGTAATATGACAGACCAAAATCTGCCAAATAGGCAAACAAAAAGGAAAAAAGCATGCATTTGAAAGGTGCCAACTATTTACATAGGGAACAAGTACTTCAGATAAGCATCATAGTATGCAAAGTATTTGAGCATCATGTTTATCTCCTCACCTTTGTTGACACATGTTGCAGTTCAACGATCAACAATTATCCGTAGTTATCACAATAGATAAGAACAGTCACTCACTGCACCTTCTGCAGTCATAACAAAGACTAGAGTTTAAAAAACAAATGACTTGCATGTAATTCAAGTACCCAAAACAATGACATATATGGTTTTCTGATTTTTAAATGACATCATCATGACCGAGACTCAACGTGCCTATAGACTGCTAACACTCGCCTCTGTAGGCGGCACAAAACAATTTCTGTTGCTGGAACTAACAGCTTTAAAATACTCAGTTGTTTGTAATTTAAATGCTCAATACATAACTCAGATTTGGGTTTTGTCCATAAATACAGTAGCAGTACAATGGGGCACACACAAAAGTAAATTAATCAGCAGTGTTTACGGTAGGTAACAAACTATTGTGCTCAGTTCTGTCAGAAACACAAGAGTGAGACTACCTGACACACTGTCTCTACACACCAGTAGTTTGTAAACAGCGGGAACATTAAGGGAACTCAAAAGGACCTGACACACAAATTTTTCATTCCACACAGAGACAAGATCAGTTCATAGTAACCCTACTACAGCATCAGAATCCTGAATCTGCAGTATGGGGCAGATATAGTCAGAGGCTCTTTAACACCCCCCTCCTCCCTAATAGAAGACACTTTGTCGGGTTGTATATGCAGTTGAGGTTGCACTGCTGCACTTGAAGTGAAAGGTACCTTCACCTTAGCCCAAAAATTGTCATTTCAGCTGTTGGGGCACTGGTGGTCCTAGTAACTTATTGTATCGGGGTGCATTCCCAGTGGCAAAGAAACAATGCTATGGAGGCACTCACTGTGAAAATTAAATCCTGAATGTGGCTCCTTGAGCTGATTCCCGCTTTCTTTCTATGAGGCTGGAAAGGAGCTCAGGAAGAGGTAAAGGTCTGCATATTTCTTTTGTCATATCTAAATTGCTGTTGAAAAACTACTAGAATTAGAATTGTTTAGCATGCCTTTTGCCTCCTTAGGAGCAGTCACTGCATGACAGCGTCTTGTAAATTGCCTACTTACACTAAATCACTGCTAATTTGGGTGTGAGTGTGGGGGGGGTGTTGCATATTGCTGTGCAGTCTGTGAAAACACCTTTTGGACAGGATTTTAACATTTTCACCACCCTTGTTCATGATGTAGAGTCATAAAAAGGCTATGTTGAAAATTTTGGGTTAAAACATGTAAAAATGCCAAAGTTAAGAGTATACCTTACGTTTTTTCTGGACTTGCTTGTAGCATTGGTAATTTCAATATTTTGACCCAAAATTTTCAGCATAGCCATTTTTTCACACCACCTCATGAATATGACAGCTGTCATTTTTCAAATCCTGGCCAAAATGTGTTTTTGCACCTGTGACATAGAGTGGTGTTTTGTCAGGGATATGAAAATTCTCACCTACCAGGTTCCTGAAGTGGGACAGTAAGAAGGCTGCACTGAAAATTAGGTGTACAAATATGGCAAAACAACCAAGCTATGAGTGACCATTGCAATATTACAACATAGATACAAAGATACATAGACAATGTTGGCAGGTAAGGGCCTATGGCCCACCCTGTCTGCCCATTTGAGTTTGTAACTTCAGTTAATGTTTTCCTAGAACTCTGTTGCCCCTTACCCCTGACCTCCAGAATTCCTTTATGTCTATCCCATGCATTGTTAAATTCCGTGATTGTTTCAGCCCTCACCACTTCCTCTGGCAGGGTGTTCCACTTGTCCACCACCCATTCTGTGAAGAAATTCTTCCTCAAATTTCCTCTGAATCATCCTCCCTCCATCTTCATCCCATGCCCTCTAGTCCTGGAACATTTATTTCGCTTAAAAATAGTGTATTCCTGCACCCTGTTCCACCCTGTAAGATACTTGTATGTCTCTATCATATCCCCTCTCTCCCTCCTCTCCTCCAGGGAGTGCATATTCAGTTCCTTCAATCTGTCCTCATAGGACTTGTGATGCAATCCATGTACCATCTTTGTTGCCCTCCCCTGTACCTTCTCTGCCCTGTCTATGTCCTTACATAGGTAAGGTCTCCAGAACTGTACACTGTACTCCAGGTGGGGCCTCACTAGTGTCTTGTATAGTGGAATCATGACCTCCCTTTTCCTGCTGCTGATGCCCCTGCCTATGTATCCCAGCATCTTATTTGCTTTACCTGCTGCCTTGTCACACTGTTTCCCTACCTTGAGGTCATCAGAGATGATAACCCCAAGATCCCTTTACTGCTTGGTGCATGCTATATCCTCACCCCCCAACTGATACTGTATATTATGCCAGAAGTTTTGGGCCCCATATGCATTACCTTGCACTTCTTTGCATTGAATGTCAACTGCCAAACCCTTGACCATTCTTAAAGTTTCTGCAGGTCCCTTCTCATTCTGTCTACACCCTCTGGTGTGTCTACCCTGTTACAGAGCTTTGTGTCATCAGAGAACAGTGAAATTCTGCCTTCTAGGTTCTGTGCAATGTCACTGATGAAGATGTTGAATAGGACCGGTCCCAGCACTGATCCCTGTGGTACCCTACTGATCACTCTTCCCTCTGTGGAGTGACAGCCATTTACCACCACCCTCTGTATCCTGCCACCCAGCCACTTACCTACCCACCACACTACTGTCCTGCCCACACCCATATTCCCTAGTTTGTGTAATAGTCTTCTATGTGGCACAGTGTCAAAGGCCTTGCTGAAGTCCAGATAGGCCATGTCCACTGCCCTCCCCTGATCCACCTCCCTAGTCACCCAGTCAAAAAAATTCAACGAGGTTGGTCTGACATGACCTTCCCCTAGTGAAACCATGCTACCTTGGATCCTGCAGTCCATTGATAGCCAGATGTTCCAACAATCTCTCCTTCAGTAGTGCTTCCATGATCTTCCCCACTACCAAGGTGAGGCTGACTGGTCTGTAGTTCCCCACCTCCTCTTTGTTCCCACTTTTGAATAAGGGGACTACATCTGCTGTCCTCCAGTCTTTGGGTACCTCCCCTGTTTCCAGTGATCGGCTAAACAGGATAGCCAGAGGTTCAGCCACCACCTCTCTGAGTTCTTTAAGGACCCTGGGGTGCACCCCATCTGGCCCCATTGCTGTATTAGCTCTTATTACTTCCAGTTTCTTCAGGACCATTCTCACCCCTTGTACTGCCTTCAGACCCTTTACCCTCCTCTTCCTCAGTAAAGACTGAGCAGAAATACCTATTCAGTATGTCAGCTTTACTGTTGTCAGCCTCCACACGGCCCCCATCCTCCCCCTTCAGTCTCACTATCCCTCCCTTTGCCTTTCTTTTTTCACTTATGTACCTATAAAAGGTTTTGTCCCCTCTACCCACTGATTTTGCAATGTGCTCTTCTGTCTGAGCTTTGGCTTCTCTTACTGACCTCCCTGCCTCCCTTTGCTTCTCCTGGTACTTTTTCCTATCCCCTTCTGCCTGTGTCTTTTTGTATTGCCTGAGCGCAATCTTTTTGGCTTTCACTTTCTTTGCTACCTCTTTGGAAATACAAAATGGACTCCTCTTCCTTTTCCACTTGCTAACCTGCTTAATGCATAATTCTGTTACTCTTGTAATCCCTGTTTTAAATACTGCCCACTGCTCCTCAAGCCCTGATTCCTGTCCAATTCCCCTTAATGCCTTTTTCAAGTATCTCCTCATTTTTTCAAAGTCTGCCCACCTAAAATCCAGGATACGTGTTTTGGTGTGGTTTGGTTCTGCTCCTTCTGTGATTTCAAACCACAATGACTGGTGGTCACTGTTCCCCAGGTGCTCCCCCACTGTTACCCCCATCACATTGTCCCTGTTTGTGAGCACAAGGTCCAGTATTGCCTTCTGCCAAGTTGGTTCCATGACCAGTTGCTTGAGGAAGGCACCCTGAAGGGAGTCCAGGATAAATCTGCTCCTAGTTGATGCTGCTGCTGGGGTGCTCCAGTCCACATCTGGAATATTGAAGTCTCCAACCAGTACTACCTCACCCTTGTCTGCCATCCTTTGGATGGCTTGCATCAGCTCCCTATCTGTTTCTTCCTCCTGGGCTGGTGGTCTATAGACCACACCCGTGCAGATGGCTGGCCCCATTTTCCTTTCCAGCTTAACCCACAATATCTCTCCCCCATTTTGTTCCTCCTTGATCTCTGTGGCCCTTATGTCATTTTTCACGTACAGTGCCACTCTTCCTCCCTTCCTACCTGCCCAGTCTCTTCTGAATATGTTGTAGCCAGGAATGGCCATCTCCCAGTCATGGTTATCATTACACCAGGTTTCTGTGATGGCCACAATGTCCAGGTCTGACTGCACCATGACAGCCTCCAGATCTTCCATCTTGTTGCTAAGGCTCCTGGTATTGGCACGCATTGCTTTCCATGATTTGACCTCCCTAGACTGTTTAGCTGTTCTACTCCAGCCCCTTCCCTGGTTGTCCTTTATCCCTGGCTCTCCTTGCTGTCTGCCCTTCTGCTGATTTTTGCCCCTTTCTGCCTATCCACCTCTTGGGCGCTAAACTCATCTTTTGCACACTGTTTTGTTGAGATATCCACTCCTCCAGTTCACTGGTTCCACTGCTAGCTGTTGAGGGTGAGTAAGTAGTTACCCTCCTTGCTGGCCTGCCACCCCCCCCCTTGGCTAGTTTAAATGCTTTGTCAATGTAGCATTTAAACTTATCATTGAGTGCTTGGATTCCCCTCCAGGATGGATGCAGGCCATCAGGCTTGAACAAACCTCCATCCCTCCAGGTGGGTCCCCAGTCACCAATGAATCCAAACCCTTCCTCACAGCACCAGTTCTTCAACCATGAGTTAAAGTTCCTGGTGCATGTACCCCTATGCTCTCCCATGGCTCTCGCAGGTAGTTCTTCTGAGAAGGTGACAGAAGTAGCTACTCGCTTGAGACCCCGCCCCAATTTCCTAAACTCTTCCTGAACTTCCTTTGGCTCCCCACTTGCCAGATCATTAGTACCTAGGTGGATAATGACATCCAGCTCACCCTCCCATCTTGCCTTCCCAGCGATCCCCTTCCTTCCATGCCTCCGTGCCGTGGCACCTGGTAGACACCTCACCTCCTGGTCCTCCCTCTCCCCCTCCTGTGTTCCTAGCTGTATCCCTCTTATGATGGAGTCCCCCACCAGGATTCGCTTCCTCCTCCTCTGGGGTCCACTGCTCTCCACGCTGAGGTCACCTCCTTGGCTAACCTCCACATTCTTTCCTTCCACTTCTCTGGGCACCTCAATTTGGTTGCCCCCATTTGCCAATGTGGCATATGAGTTCTTGAGTAGAACAGGATCTGGGATGTGTCTCTGACTGACTGTCTTAACCTGCCCTGAGCTTACTGTCATCCAAGTGCTCCTTGTTCTCGGCATCCTTTGAGGCAGCGGCATTGGACTGGGTGGTCTCTGGATAGGGGTGATGGTACTCCTGACCCAGTTTACTTCCGCTCTGAGTCTGGCTACCTCATCACACAGTCCAGAGAGATGCATACAGATAGGGCAGCACCTCAGTGTCCAGAAGGTCTGCCTGAATATGGCTGCCCCGCAGCTACTGCATTGCACCACTCCCCACATTATACTGCAATTATACTGCTATTCCAATACTTATTTGTTACCGAAGCTGTCCTAGTTCCCTTTTTATTAATTTACTGTCCTAAAAATCCTGCCACTGATCCTCAGATACCTTTCTTTTAAAAAAGAAAATAAATAAATAAATAAATAAATGGGTCAAAACACTTGTAGTGCTGAGGGTGAGCTTCTTCAACTTATGCCCCTCCTACTCAACACACCCTATTATCCCCTGCGTTTGGCTCCTGTCAGTCAGACTTAACAGGGCATATAATTAAGAGTTGGGGGAAGGGGAGGGAGGGGGGCTGAAAATTTGCAGCAATTAAAGACAGCAAAGAAATACACCACTACTACGTTTTAAATGTTCAACAGCCCAAAAACAATTCTAAGTAAAGACTGCAAAGAAATTACAGTGTCACTAAAAGTCCACAGTCTAAGTTTAATAACAAAAATAGCAATTACCAGTTACTGTAAAGCACTGATATGAATATGCTTCCTTCCCCTTCTGGCTTCTTCGCTCATAACTTCACTAATTTTCAATATTTTAACTCCAGACTTTCAACATAGCCATTTTTCCACACTACCTTATAAACATGACATCTGTCATTTCTTAAAACCTGAATGAGACCTCTTTTCACACTTGTGGTAAGAAATTATGTTTTGGACAATGTACTATAAATGCCACATGCCATGTTTATAAGGGGACTCCTAAAATGACTGTCTTGAAAGCCTGGGGTAAAAAAAAAATGATAACTATTAAGAAACCTTGTATGTAGTGTCAGTCTTCCCCCAAGCAGCTATGCTTTTTGATCCCATGGTGGTGAGCTGAGTCTGGGGCCAAGCTCAGTGACCTGGCTACATGTGGTGAGGGTGCTGGGATGGTGCTGTTATGTGACATCCCACTCCCAGCCTAGGAATGAAAACTGCAGGGTTGCCTGTATGGACCCAGGTACCATATAGTAAAGACAGCTCTTTTCTTGGAATAGGGCCCTGCGCCACTGCACCCATGAGTAGCAGAGGGCCTGTACATTGCCTTACAGATGGACTGTTTGCCCTGTGCATCTGTATCTCCTGCCACATGCAAGTGCATGGCTAGAGGGACCTGTGTTTCTGCAGCGCATGAAACAGCCCCATGAATTCTTCACATCTGTAGCTGCATGGAAGTGCAGGCCCTGCAATGGCCCTGCACTTCTCTAGGCAGACAGAGTCTTCTTTTGGTACAGGGCTCAAAGGACCCTGCATGTCTGCATCTGTTCACGCAGGACCCAAAGGGACCTGCATGAATGAGAATTCAATTGCACAATCTCAAAAAGAAAGTGAATTATTTGCAAAAAACTATGTTAATGCACCAGTTAGGTTCAACTTAACACCAAAAAGGTCAGGAAAGGTGGCATTAGGGTTTCCAACCTGACCCCCCCCCCAAAACAGCAAAAGGGTTTTGGGTCTCCATAGTCTTGACAAATTTGTGGTGGGGTCTTCCTTGGGGTTGTCAACCCTAATGTTCACCCCATTCCCTTAAAAAACAATGTCAGCGGTGATGTATTTTCTGCATGAAAAGAAGACATTACCACTGATTCACCAAGACTACGGAGACCCAAAACTTTAAAGTTTTTTCCTTTTGCTGCTTGGGAGGTGGGGGTGCGGAGTTAGGATTGGAAACCCTAATGCCACATTTTCTGACTTTTTGACATTAAGTTGAACCCTAACTGGTGCACTAACCTAGTCACAGAATGTATTTATTTACTGCTACATGTTACAATGAGACATTGGGCTAGGTACCCTTATGTGTCACCCTAGCAGACAGGCTTCATCAGAAGGCAGTGCATGCATGCCTTTGACATATTTAAATACCCCATATAATTGGCATACTGCTTTGTGATTCAGTAGTACACATTATTAATGCGCATCAAGCTTAAAAGTGCTCACAAGTACCTTGCTGTAATTGATACACTACACACACTTACTGTATAGGATAAGTAGGATAACATAGAAACATAGAAGTTGATGGCAGATAAGGACCGCAAGGCCCATCCAGGCTGCCTATTTTTTCTATCTTATGAATGAGCCATTGGCTGGTACTCTGTCAATAGCCTATCTCTTCATACTCATCTGTATTGCTCTCTTATGCCTATCCCATGACTGTTTGAAGCCCTGCACTGTACTCATATCCACCACTTCCTGAGGTAGGCCTTTCCATGCATCCACCATCCTTTCTGTGAAAAATAACTTCCTCACATTACCTCTTAATCGGCCTTCCTCTAATCTCATGCTGTGTCCTCTTGCCCTGCTATTTTTCTTATATCGAACATGTTAGACTCTTTCACCTTGTTAATGCCCTTAAGATGTTTGAATGTTTCGATCATATCACATCTCTCCCTCCTCTGCTCTAGGGTATACATATTGAGCTCCATTAATCTGTCCTCATATGTTTTCTGATGCAGTCCCTGCACCATTTTGGTTGCCCTTCTTTGGACTGCCTCCGCTTTGTTAATGTTCTTGTGCAGGTACAGCCTCCAGTACTGCACACAGTACTCCAGATGGGGCCTAACCAGTGTCTTGTAAAGAAGGATTATTACCTCCCTCTTATGACTTGTGATAGCCCTACTAATACATCCCAACATCCCTCTAGGCTACCTACTGCTTTAGTGGTCTGCTTGGATAATTTCAGGTCATCTGTAATGATGATGCCCAAGTCTCTTTCTTCCCTTGTGATTGCCAGCAACTCCCCTCCCAACCTATAGGTGACTTCAGGGTTTCTCTTCCCTATGTGCATGATCTTGCATTTCTTTGCGTTAAACCCCAGTTGCCACTCTTCTGACCATTTTGCCAGTTTATCCAAATCTCTTCTCATTCTGCCCACCCCATCTGGATCATCTACTCTGTTGCAGATCTTCATGTCATCTGAAACAGACAAACCTTATCTTCCAGTCCATCTGCAATGTCACTGATGAAGATATTGAAGAGGACTGGTCCCAGGACTGATCCCTGAGGTACCCCACTTGTGACTTGCATCTCTTTTGACTGTATACCGTTTACCACCACTGTCTGTTTTCTGCCCACCAACCAGTTTGCCACCCAGCTGACCAACTTCCGACCCACCCCGAGCCTACCCAGCTTATTAATCAATCTTTTATGCCGAACAGTATCGAAAGCTTCACTGAAGTCAAGGTAGGCGACATGAACTGCAACCCCTTGATCCACCACTCTGGTTACCCAGTCAAAGAAATCTATGAGATTAGTTTGACAGGACCTTCCTGTTGTAAACGCATGCTGTCTTGGATCCTGTGCTCCTATGGATTCCAGGTGTTGCACTATCCTTTCCTTAAGGGGTGCCTCTATAATCTTGCCCACTACTGAGGTAAGACTGACTGGTCTATAGTTTCCTGCCTCTTCCCTGCTACCATTCTTGTGGAGCGGGATCACATGAGTCTTCTGGGACCTCTCCTGTGCTCAGAGACTCATTAAACAGTTCTGATAATGGCTCTGCTAGTTCCACTCTTAGCTCCTTCAGTACCCTGGGAAGTATGACATCAGGCCCTATTGCCTTTTCCACCCTGAGCTTAGCTTAGTGAAGGGACTTGTGCACACCTCCCTTCCCCCTGTAACAAAAAATATTGTATACAAATTGTATCTGAGCTGCACTGTTGTTCCTATATCTTTCCAGTGTTTAATATTTTATTGGGTTATTTTGTTATTTGTAATATATAATGCCTCTAATTAATAAAATATGCCTGTTAGTGCATGCTTTTATTTCCTTAATTACTGTGCTTGGTAGTTGCAATTATTATAGTAAAAAAAAAAAACAGATTTCCTGACCAAACACCCCCAATGATTTTTGAAAATCATTATTAAATTTGACCACAGGTTTATCATTTGTATGGGGAGTTATGGTAAAAGAGCAGACTGTACTGTTGACGAGCTACAGCACTAAAATTCTTAGTCAGAATGAAACCAGAGGTAAGTGCGACAGAGCAGACAAAGCAGCAAAAAATAATCAGAGGAATATGTAATCCATTATCAAACCATAATAAAGGAATAATGTCCGACAGGGTGGGAATTATGCTGGGATAACATCCCACCTCAGTTGGTTGAGCCCGAGGCCACACTAGTTACTAAGTAAATTAATAAACTATGATGAACCTGAATCTGGTGAGTGTGCCATTCTTTTGTTTCATTTTGCTTTTTCCTTCAGCTGTGGCACCTTAGGGGGTTGAGGAGTGCACTGCTTTACCCCTTCAAGCCCCTTTTACATGACAGGCTCTACACTGCAACAGGTGGTGCAGAGCAACTGGAGTGTTACCTCTGTTGTCATGTAGAACCTCCTGGTACCGCACCCAAAGCGAACATTCGCTGAAATGGCATTCCCTGTTTTTCTGGGTTCACTGTTTCAGCATATCGTTCTGCACTGCATCCAGTGGCAGTGTAATCACCTGGTAGTACTCACATCGATCCCTAGTGCTTTCCCAGGCTGCACATGACCATACCCATCCCGAGGCTTATGCGTGGGATCTTAAACCCGAGTTCCGCTAACTATATCTTAAGTTACTAGAAAGAATGCTGAACTCTGGGAAACTAGTTTGTTTTCAGTAATGGGGACTAAAGAGTACTTTAAAAGCACTCCTAAAGTGGAGCCGTGATACTGGGCATACGCTTATGCATACTCCTAGCACTTGGGCAACTGTAAGATAATTAATTTTTTTCACCACTACAGTGGAATGTGGTGGCTGGAGATGGGCAGGCAGTGAAGCAACATCCGCATGTGGTACAGTACAATACTGTTGATTATGCTGTGAGGGATGGTTGGGGGGGGGGTCTGGTCTTTAGATATCCCTGATTGAAAACCCTGCTTCTGTTTTTAATAATCTTTTTATGTTTGTTTGCCAACAGTGTAAGCAAATATACTGCTATCTCTCTAAAAGGGGGCTTTTGGGGGCCTGGTCCTCCTCCACCAATTACAGGCCTACACTTAGCAATCTCATCCCCAATACTGTCCACCCTCCACCCACTCTATGTTTTTCATTTTGAAATACTTGGCCAATCACAGAGTTGGAAAGGGCAAAACAGAAGCTGCAGTGGTCATGTGAAAATCTAAGGTTCCTGCTAACATACTAACGTACTATTTGCCAGCAGATTAGGCCTTACGGTCTATCGAGGCTGCTCAAACCTCAGATCCCTAGTTGGGTGCCGAGGCCCTCCCTCCCTTGTGTTCCAGAAACCCCTATCATCCATCCCCACCCCCCTGGGACAGGCCGTCATCTGATACTTTCTGTGTCTGTCCCACCCTCTCTTGAAGCCCTCCACTGTGGATCTCTGAACCAGCTCGCAAAGCAGTACATTCCAAGGGTCCACCACCCTCTCAGTGAAAAACCTCCTCCTCTTTCCCCCCTCACCCTTCCACCTTCCAACTTCAAACCATGCCCTCTGGTGATATATCCCTGCTTTAGTCTAAAGATCCCCTCCATGTTTACCCTATTTATTCCCTTGAGGTACTTGAAGACCTCAATGATGTCCCCCCATCTCTCCTCTCCTCCATTGAAAACAGGCAGAGCTCCTCAAGTCTGTCCTCATACATCAAATCCCCATAGCCCTCGTATCATCTTAGTTGCCCTCCTCTGTACCCTCTCCAGGAGCTGTATGTCCCTCTTCAAGTGTGGTCTCCAGTACTGTACACAGTACTCAAGGTGTGGTCTAACCATTCCACTGTACAGCGGCAGTATCACTTCCTTGCTCCTAGAGGTGATCCCCCTTACGATGCATCCCAAAATCCTGTTTGCCTTGCTAGCCACTCTCCTGCACTGCTCAGAGTTATTCATACATGCATCCACCATGACCCCTAGGTCTTTTTCCCCTATTGAGGCCTCCAGCGCCTCCCCTCCCAGGGTGTACCTGTGTTTAGGGTTTCCCCGCCCAAGATGTATCTATCTATCATGTATCAAAGATCTAGCGAGCTTTTTGGGTGAATGCATGAGTCCAGATGATCTGGTATTAGCTTATAATAAGGCTGTAGGAGATGCTCTGGACAAAATTGCTCCTGTTCGTGTTCGTCCTCTCACCCTTCGTCCAAGGAGCCCATGGTTTGATGGTTTTTAAGGAGTTAAGGCGTAGCTACCGGTTGACAGAGTTTGGCGGAATCGGGCCTTGATGCCGACAGGCTTAGATTGATGGCACATTATGATAGCTATCAATCAGAAATCACTAGTAAGAAGGCAGAATTCCTGTCCAGGAGATTTCTGCGGCACAGAATCGACCGACTCAGCTTTTCCGGACCGTGGACAGACTGTGCAATCCAGTCTGTCTTCAGCCCAGAGAAGCTTTTTCTCAGCTAAGATGCGAGGAGTTTGCTCGGTTCTTTGCGGATAAGGTTGCTGACATCAGGTCCGGTATCGGTCCAACCTTTCCTATGGGGGATTGCGGTGGTTGACTAGAGGTGGCTTGTCCTCAGTCTGTCTGGTTAGACTTTCACCAGCCAGAATTCGGGGACACTGTGAAGATCATCCAAACAATGCGACCAACTAGTTGTAGTTTGGATCCGGGTCCTATACCACTCTTAGTAGGTTGTGTAGAAGCCATCTACCCAATCCTTGCAGACATTGTCTGAAATCCTGGAGAGGGGGGGTTTTCCTGACCCCCTTAAGGAGGCGGTAGTTCGACCACTCCTTAAAAAATCCTCCTTGGATCCAGATTGTCTAGCTAACTACCGGCCTATCTCTAACATGCCATTTGTTGGTAAGGTTATTGAAAAGGCAGTTGCGTTGCAATTGGATGATCATCTTATATCTCACAATGTCTATGATACTCTCCAGTCTGGTTTCAGGAAAAGGCATAGTACAGAGACTGTCCTTGTCCAGGTATTGAGCGACCTCCTTATGGCCAGAGATCGAAAGGCGCGTACCATTCTGGTCCTTCTCGATCTATCTGCTGCATTTGACACTGTAGACCATGGAGTGCTATTGGAGCGCCTGCGGGTTTTTTGTGGACTGTCTGGTACAGTCCTCGAATAGTTTCATTCTTACCTCACAGGCAGGTTTCAGAGAGTTATCACTGGAATCTATTCCTCTGGTGCTCACTCCCTGTCCTGTGGGGTACCGCAGGGCTCCATTTTAGCTCCCATGTTGTTTGTAGTGTATATGCTGCCATTAGGAGAAATCATCAGATGATACAGTCTGGGTTTTCACTGTTATGCAGATGATACCCAACTGTATCTGTCCTTTCTCCCCCGTCAGGGTGATGCACTCTCTACTTAACAACTGCCTTAATGAGATCAGACTTTGGATGAGTTTGAGCTGGTTGAGACTCAATCCGGACAAGACTGAGGTATTGGTGGTGGATCCAGGTCATCCGGGGTTGGGTGTGGGAGCTGAACAACCATCAGGTTTGTTACTTGGTGGTGTACCGCTCCCTACCTCTGAACGGGTGCGAAATCTGGGCGTTATTTTTGATGACGGTCTGACTCTGAAATCTCAGGTGTCAGCTGTTGTCAAATCCTCTTTTTACCATCTGAGGAATATCGCCTGGGTGAAACATCTGATTCCCCCGGGTGACCTTCCAACATTGGTCCATGCCTTTGTCACTACTCATCTGGACTACTGCAATTCCCTCTACCTAGGGCTACCTGGGGTTGCTATCCACCGCCTTCAGCTAGTGCAGAACGCGGCAGCCAGGCTTTTGACTGGGACTTCTAGAACCAGTCATATTAAGCCTGTGCTCCGTGAACTACACTGGCTGCCTGTTTGGTGGCGGATCACCTTTAAGGTTGGTTTACTAACCTTTAAAGCTCTACATGACCAGGGACCTGGTTACCTGACAAATCTCCTGGTTCCTTACTGCCCTCTCCGTCCTCTCCGTTCCACCAACAAGGGATTGCTGGAGATTCTCAGGGTTCGTCTGAAGTCATCAGGATCTCGTGCCTTTGCTTTTGCGGCACCAACCCTGTGGAATTCTCTACCTCGTTGGTTAAGAGAATGCCCAACCATCGATAAGTTTAAAGTCGCCTTAAAAACATATCTTTTTGAGTTAGCATTTTCAAATTGAATTAACCTTTTATAAGTGATGTGTAACATCTTGCTTAATGTAGATTTAATGGTTTTTCTTGTGTTTTTAGCTCTGGTTGATTTTAAATTTTTGGATTTTTAAAATTTTAATCTTGTACAGAGCCTTGGTTTTGAAAGGCGCTTTATAAATAAAACTGAATTGAATTGAATTGAATTGAATTGAATTGAATGTAACATCTTGCACTTGGTGATATTGAAATTTAATTTCCATGTGTGAGCCCAGCTTTCCAGGGTGTTTAGGTCCCCTTGCAGGGCCAACCTCCCCTCTTCTCCCTCAACTACTGCTCCCATCTTGGAGTCATCAGCAAAGAGACTCATTTCACACCCTATACCCTCCCTGATGTCTGATATGTATGCATTAAACAGGATCAGACCCAGGACCGAGCCCTGCGGTAACCCACTACCAACCTCTCTAGGGTTCAAGAGCTCCCCACAGACCACTACTCTCTGGGTGCATCCAGCTAGCCAGTTTTCAATCCATCTGACCATCAAAGGGCCTACTCCCAATCCCATAAGTTTCTCCACCAGACCATTGTGGGGGACAGAGTCAAACGCCTTGCTGAAGTCCAAGAATAATACATCCACAGGCTTTCCCCTGTCCAGTTCTGATGTTACCCATTTGTAGAACTCCACAAGATTGGTTTGACATGATCTACTTGGCACAAACCCATGTTGCCGACTATCCAGACCTCCCAACTCCTCCAAGTACACCCCCAATCGTTCCTTTAGTATAATCTCCATTAATTTTCCCACCACCGAGGTCAAACTGATGGGTCTATAGTTACCTGGTACTTCCCTCGACCCCCCTTTATGGATTGGCACCATATGTGCTTCTCGCTAATCCCTAGGTACCCTCCCCGTCTCAAGTGACCTGTTGAAGTACTAGGAATGTTTTCTTATGGTTTTTGATCCACATATCTGTCTCATGTCCCCAAACCTCTCCATTCTATTACTTTGACACTCAGTGGCACTTGATCTGTATCCCTCACCCCCGCCATCTGCCAGTACTTACAGCATTGTTGTTTCGGTGCCATGTCTGTTCCTGTTCCTCACCTAGCTGCCTGCCATGGTCTTGGAAACTGTTTCATTCTGACAACACCTCTGGTCTTCAGTCCAAACTCTGCTGTCTGACTTCAAGTTTAGGACCCTTGGAGGGAGACAGCATGGGGCACAGTATTTGAATTGGAGCTCCAATTCCTTTAATTGGCTGCCATGCATGTGTGGTAGAACTTGCTCTGTTGCCATGGTTGATTTTTTTCTTTGGTCCCCAATACCTCTGTCTGTCCCTGTGGTCGAGGAGCTCTGTTGTGCACTTGGATGATGCTCCTCAACCTGGTCTTGACCATATCAAGCAGTTCTGGGGGCTATAAATGCAGGTCAGCTGTATGACTGCAGTGGCCTGAAAGAAGGAGCGTGGGTTTTGTTTTTAGTCCTTGGTAACCAGATAAGAGCCACTAGGCACAACTGTCTGTTTTCAGGAGCAACTTGGGAGCACTGGGAAGGTTAAGTGACTTGCTCAGAGTCACACAGCATGCAAGTGGAGGTTGTGGGAATCAAACCTAGGTCTGCTGGATGAGCCAAGCTCATTCACAGCTCGCTACTCTGACCTCTAAGCTGTACTGCCCCTTAACTCCTGCCAGTGCAATTTTTGGCTGTCCTGATATGCAGAGGCTTTCACTACACTGTCGATTTTTTTTAACTTTTGTTCCCTGACCCTGCCTCCTTTCCTGGGGTTGGGGGACTCCACTGTGCACCAGGTGTCGCTCCTTAACCCAGCACCACCAATCAGTCCCACTGCAAAGAATGTGGTTCTCCTTTTAGCATGCTCCCCTTTGATCACCTGTGAAATTTCCTGGGTGTAAGCACTTTACTATAAAGCAGCCAATTTAGGCAATGCATTCTGTTTAGGAGTAGCCACTGCAGGCATTTCAGAGCTGGGAACTAAAGACCAAACCGTTGGGTTCCATCTTGATGACTGATGATTTGGCTTGCTCACACTGGAATTCCAATCTGATTACTAAGAGTTTGTCATGGAGTTAAAAGTAAGAAAATAACCAGTTCAAGCAATTTACATGTTTTATGTCTCAGATTTGTCATGTTTGCAAAGAATGTAGGTCTGCTGTTTGACTGCAGCTACTGTACCAGAGGAAAGGAGCCCAGGCTCAACCTCCTGCCAGAGCTCATGTTGACTGTCCTTGAGAATGCTCTTACAGTTCCCCACTGCAGTAAATCCAGATCTTTGAGGACCCAAAGGTGAAGGACGGACTCAGGATTGGGCTGGTGGCAACAAGGGGTCCATTAGCCCATTACCGGTACACTCGCAGAAATGGGGGCTTACAACAGTAAAGGACAACCAAGTAGGCATGAAATCTTACTGTTAAGACTTTCAAGCAAACATGATTCACATTGACCAGTTCTTGTTTAATTTTGCCATCTTCTCCCATGATGGCCTCCATGCCTCAGTATCGCATTCATCACCACAGTAATTCACATAACTGACATCAGACTTTCAAGCTGCTCTCATTCTTCATCCTTCTCTCTGCATGTGCTTCCTCATGGCCCTCCTCTTCTCCTGCTTCTTCCCCTGCTTCCCTTCTTGTACCCTCATCCTCCTCCTCCTCCTCCTCCTCTTGTACTGCTTCCCTCTACTCCTCTCTCTGCCCCTCCTTTCCTTCTACTTCTTCCCCGTCCCTCCTTCTTCTCACATGGATTATGCACTTTCCCCTGTTTTTAAACATCTCCTCTTGTGCTCCCCTTCTTCTACCACCTCAGTCTCGTGTCCCTGATCTGACAGGTTCACTTCCATATCCTCTTCATTGGCACTCTCCATCATAACCTGCAATGGTGATGGTGCTACATGCCTCTTTTGTAGAACTGTGAGGTTGGTATATTTCTCTCTGGCCCTTCTAACCCTACTCCCATGAACACCTGTATTTTTTCCTCTGATGGCAAGATAACAGTAGAGTCCATGCCAGGCCCTGACTCAGTGTTACCTTACTTACATGATGGCTAAACAGCAGCACTGGGCTGAATGTTTTCTCTGCTGATGTGTGATTTTGGCCCAGGGAGCATTATCAGTGGTTCAAAGTAAATTACTAATTGTCCATGATGTCCATGCACAGTTGGCTGTGGCAACTGTTATCACGTTGTTTGTACAAGATGGACTGGGATAAGATTTGCCTTTACTTTTCTGGATGGACCATTTATGGCCTGGGTACAGGAACTGAAACTAGAGGCAACTGAAGGAGGAACAGGTGGAAACCAATGCACTTTAGGATTGTTCAGGGGAGTATCCTCATCACCAGATGCATGTGTGACCAACTTGGAAGGCTGCTTGCAGTGGGAGTGGAACTACTGGAATTATGGGGGCTAATTAACCGTGCTTTCATTGGTCACGCTATCATATGCCCTGCCCTAGTGTTCACAACACCACAATCATAACTCATTGTCCCTGTCCCACCATAACCAACTTCTTCACCACCACCACCATCACTTGCAGAAGTTGTGCATGGTGAAACTGGTATAGTGGAACTTTATCTGCTCCTTTCTTTCCTGCATCCCTTTTCCCTATTATTTTCCTAATATTTTCTACATGACATCAATGACATAGGTATGCCAGATGATAACACTGTGCTACCACCAGCGGATGTTACTTATTAGTGTACTTAAGTCAATGATTCTCAGATGCCCACATAACAAACACGTTGTGTGCACACATGTCACAGTGACAACTCAAGAGGTGACAGGGAAGTGCAACACCACCCAGCCACCTCCTGACCCCACTGACAGACCCTCACTCTTCTCCGCTGAGAGATGCTGAGAGAGTTTGTGTCTCACAGCAGCCTACTTCCTTTTTTACTCACTGACTGGCTGGCAGGCTCACACACACACACAGACACAAAATAACAAGCATTAGCCAATGTCAGCCAACTACAGCAAATTCAAGCCTTGCTTGTATTTGCTGTTTAGTTGTTGGGTGCAGAGAGCACAGAACTTAAAAGTAACAAATTAATAACACAAGCTATAATTGCTAAATTGTCATAATTAGGAATTAAGCGGCCCCCACATAATGTTTTTGTTTTCTTACATTGTGACCCTGAAATGTCATGGTAGTATTTTTATTAACTCAGCATATGAACATGACAGGTGTAATTTATGAAATGCCATACTGAATGTGATTTTGCGGCATGACTTGAATAACAGGGTTTGTAGGGGAATTTGAAAATGATACCTGCCATGTTTGTGAAGTAGGGCAAAGAGGGCTTTGTTGAAAATGTAGGGTCAAAATCTGCAGAAACAGCAGAGTTATGAGTTAATGTTGAAAAATGTCAATGTTTCTTCATAACTTTGTTGTTCTTTAAGATTTTCACTCCACATTTTCAATAGTCTCTTTATGACCCCACCTTATGATCAAGTCAGGTGGAATTTTTTTAAATTCCATCTGAAAGATGATTTTGCTGAGAAACTGAGAAAATGTGTGCCAATGGGGATTTGAAAATGTACACCTGCCTTGTCCAAGAGGTGGGATAAAAAAATTAGACTATGCTTACGTTTGGGGCGCTAGTGCTACAAGATGACAAAGTTATGAGTAAAAGTTCAAAACATATTAAAAATCCATTAACTGGAATTACCTTGTTTTCAGTTATTTCACGGTCACGTTCAGTAGCAGCAGGATGTTTCGCAGCTGTGAGAGGATTACCTCAGTGGAACTGTAGAGAGGTAAGTTAGGGGTGTGGAGTAGTGGGGTGGTGAATGCTGAGAGGACAGCTGGAGCATAAGAGGGTCTTGGTGGCAAAAGAGATGACTGGACCATTTTCCTTTTTGTAGGTATTACAGATACAACAAAAATAAAAGGAAACGACAAAGGACGTTTTTCTTTTTTTCAGGTCCTGACAATGTGGTTTGGGCATCCCAGTTTCAGTGTGCTGTTTGGTGGCAGTGGGGGTGGGCACCTTGGTGTCTTATACAGTTGGGGGTATTAGCCAGCATGAAAGTGGGCATCCCGGTGCTGCATACTGCGCTGGAGGGTGTTTGCTGGCACCGGGGCTCAAGCACCCAAGTGTCAGAGTTTGTCAGGTGGGTTGATAGCTGGGTTGGGTGTAAAGGGGTAATGCCAGTAGTGGATTGAGCACCCACTGCCAGGTTTGCTTAAAGGCTAGGTTGGGCTGGGGGGGATACAGGTGGCAGGGTTGAGCACCCCCCCATCAGTGTACTGTAATCACTGATTTGGGCTGAAAGGGAGATATTGGCAGCAAGGTTGAGCACCCACTGCTGATTATGATAAGTGGCTAGTTTTTGGTAGGAGGGGGTTATTTCAGCAGTGAAATTGAGCACTAGATGCTGGTTTTGTCTTAGTACTGGGTGGATGGATGTTGACAAAGCAGCAACAGATAGTAAAAAGCTGTGGCCACTGCACAACATCCCTGCTGTCTGAAAGAAAGCAGAGAAAATGAAACACTGGACAGCACAAGTAAAGCAGAATGAAGTTTACAGGAAACACTGGTGGTAGGCTGTACAAGCTACACAAGAAAAGCCGACTTCCACATTGTACTTTCTAGACCTTTTTTGGCAGAGGACTTCACATGAAAAAGTCAGCTAGTGGGCAGAGAAAGGTAGAGAGTGAGTGAAATAGGGGAGTAGATTGGGCATTCTGCAACTGTAATAGGTGGAAGAGGGGCGTGCCTCCAAAGGCTTTCTCAGTGTTTAGACTCATAGCAATATGTTTACTTGCCTTTAGCAAACAATCATAAAAACATGGATTTCAGTACCCTTTACCTCCAGAAGTGAGTAGAGAAAAGGTAAAATAAATCATACATAAACTTTCTCTGCACCATTCCCAGTCTGCTAAATTCCCTCTGCCCAGCTAGGAGGGCTACAGCTACAGGCTCACACTGCACTGTATTCTCCTTTGTAGTCCTATATGATTTCACTAGCCTGGCTGACTGAAACTACAGCTAAATGTTGTGAAATAGATATGATAATGCACTATTCTCTTGTGATGTTGATCATGTCTAACATTTTCTGATCACACTTTTTTACATGAACTCAGCTGTTTTCAAGTAACAAGTCCTTCCCCTGGAAGAGAGAAATGGAAATAGTACTGAGACATGCATAGCGTGAAGAGTTCTCAATCTCCAGCATTGTTGATTGACTGCTATACAATAGGTTATGTGGCTTGGAAACAACCTGGACTTGCTCTGTGTGTGCTCCCTGTAAAACTACTGCCTCATGATGTTAATGTGTCACTGCGCTGAAAGAAAGTTTAGTCCCTTTGGACCTGCATCATGAGTGTCAGGAGAACAGGACTTTGCTGCTTCCACTGCATGCCAATTCAGAATTAGCTCACCTTTTCTATATGTGACGGGCATGTGACCAGAGTGAACTATTAATTTATTTTGTGTTAATCTCCTTTGTAAATATATTCATGCTTGTGTTGTAAGTTGTGCTATTTGCATAAATGGGCACAAAACATGGCTTCCAATGTCATGTGTCCAAGCAGGCCTCATGGGAAATAATTAGCCAACTCAGCTGCAGAAAAATGTTCTTGTGGGAATCTGTAGCTACAGATCCTGTAAGGCAGATGGGAGATTGCCATTTTGAATACCTCAGTCAGCTTGGAAGGCAGAGGCCTGCAGTTGCACACCTTCAACATCCTGAAAAACAAAATCATACAATTGGACTGAGAATTTCTGAATGTGTGTAGAAGCCAGCTGGCCTGAATAATGTAATTCCTCCATACACACACACACACATCCTTTAGGGGGGAAGGAAGCAGTGGTAAACTGTCACTCAAAGGGTGAAACCACCTCCCACAACCAAAAAGAATAAATCAGTTAGCTGAGGATCTGCTCACTCTCTTTGGACCCAATAACATCTGAAAACAGAAAGCCCTGCCGCTAGAGAGATCTAGTGAGAAATATAGCTTAGGGAACTGTGCTTCTTCGGATAACAGCAGGTAAATAAATAGGTTAAAGAGTCAGAATAGCTCAGATTCTTCAATCTGGAACTCTCTGGTTTAAGTACATTTATTTTCATTTCTAATAAACTGTAATCCTTTTGTTTAACTGTACAGTACATACACCCTGTTGTAAATACTTGTAGTCTTTTTAATAATAATAATAATAATATAAAATGTATTTGTTATAGTGCCTTTTGTATATCAAAGCACTCTACATTCAAGATAAAAATATACAAAAAATACAATAAAATCAAGAAAATCCAGAGTAGGCTTTCCCCCACAAAAAAGTCTTAAGAGCCTAGTTGAAACACCCCACCATCCTGCACTCCCGAAGCTGACGTGGCAGAGAATTCCATAGGGTAGGTGCCACAAAACCAAAAGCACGTGCACCAGATGACTTTAAACTCACCCTCGGAATCTCCAGCAACCCCTCGTCAGCCAAGCGGAGCTGTCACAGAGGGGTGTAAGGGACCAGGAGCTCTTTCAAGTCATCAGGGCCCTGTCCGTGTAGGGCTTTGTAAGTCAGTAGACCTACCTTAAAGGTGATCCGCCACTGAATAGGCAACCAGTGCAGACCGTGCAGCACAGGAGTAATATAATTTCTTCTAGATGCCCCAGTCAACAAACGTGCTGCCGCATTCTGCACTAGCTGCAAGTGGCAGATATCAACCCCAGGAAGCCCTAAGTAAAGGAAGTTGCAGTAATCAAGGCGCGATGTCACAAAGGCGTGGACCAAAACAGGTAGGTCACTGGATGGAACAAGGTGCTTAATCCTAGCAATGTTCCTAAGATGGTAAAAGGCCAGCTTGACGACTGCTGACACCTGATGACGAAGGGTCAGACCATCGTCAAGCACCACTCCTAGGTTATGCACTAGTTCAGAAGTGAGAATCTGGGCCCCCCCAGGACTAAACCGGAGAGGAGCTCAGCCGTCAACCCCTCTGCCCTACGATCGAGGTCCACTACCAAAACCTCAGTCTTTCCTGGGTTCAACTTTAAACCACTGGTGCTCATCCAATCTTGGATTTAAACGAGGCAACTGTTCAATACTGAGGTAGCACTAACCTGGTTGGGGGCAAAAGACAGGTAGAGCTGGGTATCATCAGCATGACAATGAAACCTCAGCCCATACCATCTTGCAATGTCTCAGAGGGGCAGCATATATACTGAAAATAACATGGGGGACAGCACCGAGCCCTGAGGTACCCTGCAAGGCAGAGAGAAAGCCCCAGAAGAAAATATACCCGAGACAACTCTCTGCATTCTACCAGTGAGGAAAGATGTAAACCATCTGAGAACTGTTCCAGACAGCCCACAGATGGACCTCAGATGCTCGAGCAGGACCCCATGATCCACAGTATCAAAAGCTGATAATAAATCAGGGAGAACCAAGATGGAATGGTGTCTCCGATCTCTCGCCATCAGGAGATCATTGAGCACCTGAACCAGATCAGTCTCAGTACTATGCCTCTTATGGAAACCCGATTGGAGTGGTTTGTATAAGTTATGGATGGTTAGATGGTTATCCAGTTGAGCTGCCACAACTTTCTCAATAACCTTCCCCACAAAAGGAAGGTTAGAGATAGGCCTGCAGTTTGGTATGTTCCCCTGGTCTAAAAAAGCTTTCTTCAGGAAGGGTATCACCACCCCCTCCTTCAGGGAGCTAGGGAACTCACCTGACTCCAGAGAGCACCGGACAATCCGAACTAAGGCCAGGCCAATGATGTCACTACAACCCAAAATCAGGGAAGTAGAGCCCAGATCTAAACTACAGCAGGTGGGATGCATCGCCTGGACAATCCTCATATTATCTACGAACTCCAGCAGATCAAAGGAACTCCAGGAAACTCTGGGTTCTGCGACATGGCACCGATCAACAGCATCCCCCATAGAGTGAAGTTGGAGGCATTCCTGCCTGATGTCAGCCACCTTATTCACAAAGAAGTGAGCGATCTCATCACAATCATTTTGTGAAAAAACTCGATGGAACTGCTGACAGGCTGGGTTGCACAGTCTGTCAACAGTTCTGAAGAGTTGAGCCGGTCGGTTCCGTGAGACAGCTATTTCCCTGGACAGGAATTCTGCCTTCTTATGGGAAATTTCTGTTTGATAGTATTTATAATGTTCTAACAAAATAAGGTGGTCTGCATCTAAGAGGCTGTCCTCCGCCAAAGACACTCCAACCTTCGCCCCTGTCTCCGCTACTCCCTTAGAGTCCCATCAAACCAAGGGGCCCCAGGGCAATATGGGAAGGGGTGAACACGGACAGGAGCAATCAGATCAAGAGCTGAAGAAACAGCCTATTATAGACCATAACTAACTGCTCAGGATCTGTGTTAGTCTCGCCCAATAATGAGAGGTCAATTACCACCATCAAGTCTTCAGGGACCACATCCCGCAAAGGGCGAAAACTGACCACCTTCACAGGGGCCGACCTACCCAGGGGGCTGAAAAATTGAACCCAACAGAGTAATGGTCGGATCAACTGACTGGTTCCACCACCAAGTCAGAGGCCCCGATCCCCTGGAGGAAGACAAAATCAAGAAAGTGACCACCCTTGTGAGTAGCTGAGGAAACAACCTGTGTGAAGCCCAGAGATGTCATCAGCTGGAAGCATCTATTTTTGATAGAAGAAGTGACTGCCTATGGCAATTTAGTTATTTCTGCAGGACTCTGTTTGCAGTCCATCTCTGAAGGAGCACTCTACCCACAGTTGCTGTGTTGACCTTCCTGAACTTGTGCAAAGGAGGAGGTAAGAAAAAGGTTTCCTGGTTCCTGTTGGCAAAAACCTGGTGGTGGCGGTGAACTGGAAGGCCCTTTGAGGGGATTTTCATCACCATTGGTGGCAGAGTGGTGGGATCAGTGCTGCAACTGGTACCAGTGCAGTGTAGAGCAGTGTACAGTGTACTTTTCTGTGAGGCAGGAATTCTAAGACAGAAATAGCACACTGGTGACAGAGTGCCAGCAGAAATACAGTACAAGTCACATTAAACTGTTCCCTCAACTCACTGGTGTAGCATTGTTCAATGAGTTTCCTAATCTGTGAAGTGTTTAATTTAATGAATTATTAAACGTTTAGTATTGGTTTGCAACTAGCTGTTAGGACTATAAGCTTTATTTTCGGCTGAGTGCTTATGAGTTTCATTTCAGAAGGCAGACTAAACAACTCTTAAGGAATGCTGTGATATTTGTAAACAATGCTCTTAAGGAATGCTGTGATATTTATAAACAATGCCATGAAAATGCATTGCATAAACACTGCAAAACAGCTACTGCCATATCACTAAACAGGTACAAGTGAGTTAAATAGGCAGTGAAGAATGGTTGGAAAAGAATTAAAAGCTTCAACAATTCAAACTGCCACTGCAGTAGAATCACAAAAAAAAAATGCTACACCAGTGAGTTGATGGAACAGTTTAATGTGACTCATACTATATACCTTAACAGTCACGAAACAGGATTTCAAAAGGTTACAATGTTTACTAGTGTTTTTTTATTTCTAGGCAGCTTAGTGCAGCATAGCTAGAGAATATGAGCTCCACAACCTATTCCAGATTTAAAGTACAGCAGCTTCATGAGTTGTGCGTAGAGAGGGGGAGATTGTCCATGACAGCCTGACAAAGAACGGACTCATAGAAGTCTTCATGGCACATGACCAGACGCAGAAGGGGCAGACGGTCCCAGAGGTGAATGACCCAATACCTGGTCATCAGGTGGTCGCTGAGGATGGTGACCCAGGTAGTGAGGCTGAGGTCCTGGTGTTTGAGCAAGGGGGAACCTTGTGGCACAAGCTGAGGGAGCTGTGCAGCCCAAACCAGAGCTGAGAGCTGATGCATCAGTAGATCAATATCGGCTGGAGATCCTTAAGGCGGAGCTTGCACTGAAGGATGCCGAACTGCAGAGGGCAAGGCTGTAGGCTAAAAGGGAAAAAGTAAGGCTGGAGGCAAAGGAAAGAGAAAAGATTCATCAGCATGAGATCCTGATACAGGAGGTAAGAGAGAAGGAATGAGCAGAGCAAGAGGTAGAACAACAGCACAAAATTGAGATGGAGAAACTGCGCACGCACTGTAGTGCCACCAAACTCCATCAACCTTATGCACCCTATTCTAGTCAATGGGAAAGTAACACAGGGATTGAGGGACACTGGTGCCTCCATCTCCATGGTGAGGCAGGATCTGTTCCAGGTAAAGCAGATTCTGCTGGGGCAGTTCTCCAAGATTCAGGGAGTCATGGATCCAGTGGTCCAAATGCCAATGGCTCGGCTCTTCTTGAGCTGGGAGGGTGGCCATGGGGGGTACAGGAGGTGGGGGTCATACTTGATCTACCTGTAGATGGGATCATGGGGAATGATTCTGACCACAGGAAAAACCTAGTATGTGTTACTACACATAGCCAGGCAAAAGGGCATGCTTCTGAGGGGAAGGAGGGGGTGATACAGCCTGTGGAGACCTCTCCCTCAGCAGATGAGGAAGCAGTTAGTGTGGGTGAGGAACTAGCTAGGAGTAGCAGTCCTGAGCCCTAGTTGCAAGCAGAGAAGGTTGCCGCCAGAGGGCAATTTTTCTTCCTGAAGGGGAATTGGGGGAGGGTCACATGGGAGAAGCTGGGCAGGGTGCAGCAAGCTGATCCTGCCCTCCAAAAAATGAGAGAGGTAGCAGATAGTGCTGAGGGCTCTCAGGGGGAGTAGAAAGTCAGTTTATTGGGAGAATGGGCTGTTGTACAGGGAATGTACTCCAAAGAAGGGAATAGAGGATGAGGTACTCCAGCAGCTAGTAGTCCCCTGGGACTACCAAAAGCAACTTCTGGCCCTGGCCTATGACATCCCTTTTTCAGGCCACCTGTGTATTAATTGCACTAAAAAGCAGCTTGCCAACAACTTCTTTTGGCTGAGCATGTACACAGACATGGAAAATTACTCTCAGACTTGTCTAGAGTGCCGGAGGGTAGGGAAGGTCAGTGACAAGGCTACGGCAGCTTTGGTGCCCCTGCTTATTATCGATGTGTAGTGCCCCAAAGTTAGGGGGCACAACAACAAAACAGGGAACCTTTCCCCGACATGGGAGTTTCATATTTTTCCTCCCTTTCAGTTCCCTCCATTCCATCCCCCCCTTGCCTACAGACCCCTCCCAGTCCCTTTGTCCTTTTCAGTGATGTTCAGCACTGTGAGAGGTGACGGTGGGCAACAGATCCTCTCTGTGGGGCTTGTAGCACCCAATCCCCTGGCCTGAAGCCAGGACCTCCCCTGCCCTACAAAAGGGTCAGGGAGTGGCTAGAATGGGGAGTCAGCAGCTAAACGCAGAGAGTGGAGGATGCAGGGAGCACAGACAAAAGATAAAAAACTACAGTGTGTCCGTGACTCCTCTGGCATCACTCCCCTACTTCTCCAGTCCAGAGGCATGTGGTGGTGGCAGCTGCAGGGTCAGTCGGGTGGGAACATGGCTCCCCTGCTTGATCTGTGCTTTTACCCCAGAGTTCTGAGTGACGTGTGGGGAAGCCTCTGCCGGCTGGACCAGGTGATGCTTCAAAAAATTGGTCCAGGCAGAAAATGTGCCCTGGACCGTTAGTTCTGCCCAACAACCGCAGCAGTGCCCAATGAGAAGCCAGGTGGGAGATTGGCTCCCCAGCTATCATTCTGACCCAACCCAGCAGTGCAGCAAGCCCAGGCTGTGGTGATGAGTGGGCCAAGTGCCCAATTTTGCTAAACTTACACCACAGGTGCCGGGGAGGGGGGGAGAAGAGAAAGAGGTGGGCAGAGTGCCCAAAGAAAAGAGTTAAAGGGCCAGCGCCATGGTAAGTAAAAGGGGGGGGGCACTGTAGGCTCCCTGGGAGGGCTGCCAGCCCTAAGGAGGAATTAGGGATAGTGGGTCAAGGGTCCAGCGGGGAAAAGAAAGGAAACTGCAGACCAGGTGGCCGACTGGGTTTTGTACTGAAGGCATTCCATGGGAGGGGAAGGGGAAGAAGAAAGACAAAACGTGGTGGGCCAACTACCCCTATTTGAGGGGCAGGAGCAGGCCAGAGACACCATGAGCCTAAAGCCCCTTTGTTGTACTTTGGGCCATTCTGGGACAGGGACTGGGCAAAACAATGGCCCATAGGGAGGAGGCTAGCTGTGAGGGTCCAGTGTCCAGGCCCTCATGCACAGTAATTAGTGGGCAGGCTGGACGAGGTGCTACCTAAGGTATAGTGGGCCTATTAATATTTACAAGGGAAGCAAGACTAGGCCAGAGAATCCCATAGGACCCAGACCAGGGGTGGTTATTCATCGTAATAAAGTGTGTCAGCTCTGCAAAAATTGCCAAAGGGGGGGCATTCTTAAAGGCACAGCACCTTTTGGGAAAGTGGAAATTGTCTACTGGCCCTAGGTGGCCCATGGAGTTACAAGAATGTATAATATGAAAGTACTCAGCACTCTGAAGAATATGTAACAAATCCAAATTTAGTAGCAATTGTGGCAATTTATTGTGGCAGGATAATGCCTGCAAAGAAAAAACACACCCTACATCCCCAGCGCTTCTACTCCACACAGGGCCTTCCTCAAGGGGCGGGTCTAAGGGTTGAAAATCATCACCATTTTTAAATACATCCATTAAAGCTATACACACCATTTGTGATAAGTCAAAAAATGTTTGTGAAAAAAATGGAGTGAACTTACAAAGGCATACATTCAAGGTATATTTGTTATTCGATCACTATTATAATGGCAAACTTTTTACAGATGCTATACTTTCCAAGGCAATAAAAGCATTATTATTTTTCTGTAAAGTACACATTGTTCAACTTTGTATAAAGCATCTCGGCAGTTGTACTTTATAATACATGTAAACACCTATTCAGATTCTTATCAAAGAGAGAGAAATAAAAAGGGATGGGGTTGGGGGGATTTCCACACGGATAGTTTGAAACTAATCATAAAGTCACATTGACAAATTAATCATGTTTAAAATAAACAAAAGTATGCTGACATGGGGGGAAGGGAGATCAATGGAAGGAATTCAAGGCATATAAAAGCTTGGCAGATAAAGCTACACTGTCAGTAAAAAACAAATATGGTTAGGCAGACATTTAGTGGGATTTCAAATCAAGTGGTGGAAAGGTCATGTTGTAATTAATGCCAAAAATGTAAAAATCCCAAAGTCCAAAGGTCCACTAAAGATAGGGGAATGGCCTCACATGAGCCAAACCAAATTTGAGGCTTTATCAGCCTTTTAATAATTTAGAGTTTTTAAGATTTTTAGTTAGACCAAAGGAAGGATCCATCACTATTATAGAATTAACTAACCCTGAGTCCATCAGTATGGATCCAGATCCCTGCTAGTGGGCATGCTAAAACAGCAACTCTACTCTGCACTATATTATCAAGGGTCCCTGGATTATTATTCTTCAGTGGTGTCCACTCCTAAAAGGAAGCTGAAAAGATAGAAAAAAGAAGCAATAGGTCAGAGCAGCAGTAAATAAAACAGTAATTTCTCAGATCATTTTTACAGATAGGGAATTAAGTCAATATCTTCATTGGGCCCTAATGGCACAGCTGTTTTAAGATTAATAATCCATTTAACTTCCTTCTAAGAAAATCTTTGACCCCTGTTACCACCACTTGGATTCCTTTTCACATGTTCTAAAATACTAAACTTCAAACAATCAGGTTTACCATTGTGTACAAGAGCAAAATGTGCTCTAATGGCATTGTTTAGATTTCCATTAATAATTGCCCTTACATTTTCTTGTATATGAACTTTCATATTTGTGCATTTTGTGGCTGGCTGCCTTTCTCTAGCACCGACGAGCTTCCCTCATGTGCACTTTCCCAACTAATCTGAAGTATTTGCAGACATTGGTTGCAGCCAGAGAGCACTACCTGTGTTTACCCTCTAAGAAAAATTCCTGTATGCACCATAGTGGCATGGATACAATGTACCTCACTCCTGTTTCTGAGCTGGACAAAGGATTTTTAAAGCACTTGCCAGTAAACGAATACTCAGGTTGCTGATGTTGAGACAGAGTAACCTCAGTGCCACACCTGTCTTACCTGTTAAAAGTAGCCCCATCAACAGCTCAGAAGAAGGAGGACGAAGGAGAGGTTTTTGACTGCCTTGAAGGTCCAGAGGAATTTGACAAATGTCGACAACAAGTGAGGCATACAATACTCAACATAGTGGAATCCAATACTGAAAACTCAACTGCAAAAGAGCTCTTTGTAAAACTTGAGCATCAAAAATCAACAAACTCAACCATTATTATAATTGGATCAGTTTGGAAAAGTATTTGGAGCTGGGCCTTTCCCCTAGAGGACTATGGATAAACACAACTTCATCTTCAGGATTCGACAAGGAAGAAAAGTTCAAAAAGGACTTGGAGGAAGCAGCAACGGAATGCACAAACAAGTTTATGAAAGATCTCATCAAATGGGATATCAGATTACAAGCAGCTACCAATGTGGAGATAAATAACTTACAAGGACAGCTAGTCCAATTCAAAGTTAAAAAAAATATTTTGACAACCTCAATAAATCTTTTTCAAAGAAATTAAATAAATACGAGACAGAGCTCATTGCTAGGAAAGGAATCAAGTTGAGCAGAGACATAGGAGACTTCAAACAGAAATAAGTATTTGTTTCAGAATGCAGGAGCCACTCTGGAAGTACAGGCAGGTTGTGTTCTCGCACACATAGGAATAGTTACTGGAGTAAAAATAAACAACAGAACAAGAAAACTGCAACGTTTGACTGACAAACACCAACTGAGATGACAAGTACTAACCATGACATTCAAAATAACCCCTCAACATCTAAAGACATTTTTTAGACATAACAAGGCAAGCTGGACAAATGGGACAAAATCAGCAAACAAAAAGCACAACAGAAACAAGGCAAAGGAGACAGCAAAAAAATACAAGGAGGGGGCAAAAAGGCAAACAAACAAAAAAAATCCCACTCAGAGAATTCTGAGGAACAAAGAAAGGACATCATAAACTTTACAGACACAGAATTCACAGAAATAAAAAAAAAAACTGTACTGTGCATGGGGTTAACGTTTGTCCCTACACAGAAACCAAACTATGTGAAATTTCATGTGGATATATTCAAACTTGTCAGGAAGATTAAACTGAAGTATTTGTTTGGAAGACAAAAAAAGAACTTTCAAAATCTCCAGAAAGATGCAGACATAGGAGCAACATTGGAGTATCAGATGGAATCAGTTCCAGGGCTTAATTTCTCTAGGATTCAGGACGGAGATCTGATTATAGATAAAACAGCACAAGTTACGTGGGACATCCAGGACTGGGATTTCAGCATAACAGATAAAAATGATGTCACTGCTTTACTACAAGATATAAAAGAACCAACACTTGGGACTAATTTAACTGAACTAGAATGAGAAAAAATTCAACCAAAATCACTTTTTTGTCCCCAATTTTTCCGCCCAATTATTTCTACCTTTGAAAAAATGCTGATTGATGAAGTGAAGATAGTTCCAGGCACCACAACTACTCTAATAATCTTAGCTCTCAAGAATGTACAGCTCTTCAAGAAATAGTATGAAGGGTATTGTCATCAAAAAATCTGGTGGGGGGCAATGTAATTGTTATGGGTGAACGAATGTGTACTGAAAAATGTATGGAACCAACAACTATGCTCGATTGAGAGGAGACCCCACTGTATGTTTTCAGGCTGAGCTTTCTGAGGTTGTTGAGTTAGCCTTACACTCTAGGTGGATTAACCAGAAAGAGGCAGCGCACATTGAAGTGGACCATCCCATGGCCACCACTTTTTATATCCTGCCCAAAATGCATAAAAATCTTTTTAATCCACTGGGGAGACCCATTCTGGCAGGGACTGGGTCTGTCACACAGAACTTAGGAACCTTTGCTGTCAGTTTTCTGCAACCACTTGTATTTACCATTACATTTTATATAAAAGATAGCATGGATTTACTTAACAAATTCAAGGGGAAAATCTGGGACCAGAATTGGAGCTGGTTAACCATTGATATTAGCAGTTTATATACTTCAGTCTCACGTATCAATCAATCAATTAATTTTTATTTTATCAGATTGAGCACCATTGAGCGAACTCATTTACAAAGTGGGCCTGGATAAGAATTGTTATTCCATTACAATACAGTATAGAATAATTCAATACTTATAAATATATAAAAAAGATATTCAGAACACAATTGACAGTGACATGTAGTGCACATCAGCAGTAATCAGCATTACATAAGGTTACAATAAATTGTAGAATGGGAATAAAACATCAAAACAATGGGATACAGAACATAATTGACATCGGCATATAGTACACATCAGCAATACATAAGATTACAATAGATTGTACAGCAAGAATAAAGCAGCAAAGCAAGGAATATTATAGCGTATAGTGAGTGGAGAAGGCTCAGTAATAGTAACTCTATTCAGGGGGAGGCATATGAAAAAAAGGGGGGGATAGAAGAAAGAGGTAGAATGAGGGAAGGGTGTACCAGACATACTGTTAAGGAACAAGAGGGTTATAGAGGACAAGTTGTGTTAGAGGGGTAATAGATCAGAGGGAAGACATGCTTGTTTTAGATCTGGCAGTGACTAAGAGTAGCAGTTGCAGGTATCTTTGATGGAACATCCAAGCAGTGTTTTGAAGGTTGTCATTTTAACAAAATTTGACAGTTTCATGGTTTTTGGAGATTATTCCATAAGAAAGGCAATGAACTCCCTCCCTCTGGCCTGCAGTGGTAAACTATTTCTCTATGCTGACAACGCCGTAGTATACTGGAAACATCCCAATTCAAACTCTCTTCAAAATTTCCTGCAAGGCAGCTTTACAGAACTTGAATCCTGGTTCACTGATCATCGATTACTACTTAACTACAACAAGACTAAATCTATGATCTTCGCTCACCATCAGAACTCCAACAGTAATGCCCTGCTATCAATCTTAACTTCCCAGGGCACCCACATAGACCAAGTCCCTAACTTTAAATACCTGGGCATCACTCTGGACACATACCTTACCACATACACATTAAGCACCTCTCCAGCACTGCAAACATCTGCCTTGGGATATTATACAGACACAAACACTGCCTCCCCCCAGGCACTAAGGCTGGTGGTTACCTGCTCAGTCCTATCCATGCTCAAATATGGCATAGCAATCTATGGCACGGTTGACAACACAGCCCTAAACAGCATCAAACTAGCTCTCAATAAAGCCTGCAGACTGGTTACAAGCAGCGATAGATTAACCCATATGTGTGAGCTCTATAAGCGCGCAGACTGGCTGACCTCTGAAGGCAGACTAATGTACCACATTTGCCTCCTAGCAAAAAAGATCCAAATGAACCTTGGTCCTAAGGGCCTCCACTCCCTCATCCAACCTACCCCCCACAAGAGCACACCTAGGCACCTGGCCAACACCCCTCTCCTAGTCCCCCACTGCAGGACTGCCTTAGGGCAGAGGTCTTTCCGATATCATGCTCCACTCTGGCTAAATAAACTTCCCACCACCATCGCCCAGACCCCTAGCCTTGGCCTATTTAAAAATGGTATCAAGAGCTTTCTCCTTGACTTGGACATTTGTGGCTGTAACAACCAGTCCTCGCTAACCCGGGAGGTGTTGGTAAGCTAGCATTTCCCTGAGCTCCAAACCAAGGCCAACAAAAAAAACTAATGATGCTGATAAACCCATATTCCCGTATTGGAGATGGCCTCAAAATTGGGAACCAGTCCCTCTCCTCTGCAATGACCCAGGGTCCATAAACAACCCTAATGAACATAACAAAGCAATGTAATACGAGCCATGTAAATTAACCTGTACATAGTAACCATGTATAATTTGTCTTAATGTAATGTTTGCCTAGTAAGCAATGTACAAATTGTTTTTAAGCTATGCATGTATGTACTGACGTGGAGCCTTTGCAAAGGAGTCATCGACTCAAAGGATTGTAACTCTAAAATTTAAATCAATCAATCAAGTCTTTATTTAACCAGGCGTTCATCGTTGAGCAGAAGCTCATTTGCAAGATGGACCTGGGTGGAGCATGAACAATTGTATATTCAGGTCAACACAGGTATTTACAAGGCAATACAGATAATATTCTGTACAGAGAGGAAGAAAAAGAAGTTCATATGTACATAGAATTATACAGATATTGTACAGATTACACGGTATTTACATACATTGAAGTGTCTATAGGAAGATAAAGCAGGTTATCTAAGGTTGCAGGAGGAAGTAACGGAAGGAAAAATATACACCACGTAGAGGTGAAGGTAGGGGAAGGGAGGGAGGGAGGTAGGGGGAGAAAGGCTAAAATAAAATAAAATGACTGATAGAAGAACAATCATAATGCATTCTAATTCTAGGGATGTCGAGTGAGATGTGGGAATGTCTTCTCAGGGAATAGCTACCAGGAGTGCTTGTATGCAGGCTGGAGATATAATGGAGGTATTTGTTGGTAAGTGCTCTATATGTCTAAGCAGCTGCATGGATACCCATGATGTGGGTATCCATGCAGTTAATAGCTTCTTACAAAACAGAGTAGATATCCCAACACAGTTTATTATTAGTGCAATAAGGTTTGCACTGACACATAACTATTTCATGTTTAAAAATACAATTTTTTCTACAGACTTGTGGCATGGCTATTTATTTACTGATGTCTAGGATTACAAATACCTTTGAATCAACGGTTCTTTTACAAAGGTTCCGTGTCAAACAAAAAATAACAGCTAAAATAAAAGAACATAGTAAATCAAGCACAAATGGCAAAATACAGCATACAAAGGCAATGTGAGCAACAGAAGAAGTTAACAAAAATTAACAAGGGTAAGGGATCTTGAGAGGAGAAGCAGTAAGTCTCAGGAATGGGGACAAGGTGAGGTGTTCGGGAAGGGGAACAAAGATAACAAGGGAAGAGGAGAACAGAGAACAAAAAGTGGGGATCAGGAATGTAGAAGGAGAGGAACAAGGCAGTCAGGGATGATCTTGTCAAGTAGGAGGGAGGAAAGGTAACGATAGAGAAAGGATTAGTTGTGTATGGGACAATAAAAGTGGGGTGGGCATAGCAGGGTAACGCTGACTGTGTCAGGTGAGAGAAAGAGAGCAGCAAGTAAGGGGCTAGAAACCAGGGGTGGGGGTGGCCTAGTTCAGATAGTCTTAGAGAGGCTCTAGGGTAGGGGGAAGAGGAGGCTAGGTGGAAGGATGAGGGAGAAGACGGAGAGGTGGGAGGGAAGTATGTTAGGCTGAGGGTAAGGGTAGAGAAGAGGGTGAGGGTGCGGAGAGGAGGAGGAGGAGACAGGAAGGGGATGGGGGAGTGAGATTGAAAGTGCTAGGTAGGAGTAAGGTTTACAGGGAGGGGGAAGAGGAGGGAATAGAGGACCAGGGCAGAAAAGGAGAGGGTGAGGAGAGAAAATGGGGGGAGTGGTTACAAGGCATAGGGGGTGGCCTGGTACTGAACACAGTCACAGCTACTACTACCACTGGCTATGAGGGTGGCATTTGCCCCCTCCTATGTCAATCTTCTCATGGATTTATTTGAGGCAAGATACATCTACAATGAGGTTAACAAATATCTGTCATGAGCTAGCCAACTGCCAATCATTATTTGTAATATGTATTTATGTTATATATTGTTTTATGGGATTTTTATGTATGCCCATGCCAGTGTTAATTCAAGACATAGGAAAAGCCTAGATTTTTTTTTTTAAGGGGTGACATTTTGACTCGAAGGCCACCTGCTTACCAGGAAGGGAGATTTTCAATCCCAGGTTCTTTTGGCAGAGATTTGCCTAAAGTCATTTACCTGACATAAACATGCACTACAGAAGCAGATTGCTTATGATCTCAGGAACTATTATAAGTATGTCACATTTTATGAGGGAACAGGATATATTTCTTAGGAAAGACTATTCTAGCAGTACTAAGTGAAATTCTAACATGACATGGTGAATTAGCTTACAGGATGGTATATTGATATATCAAAGTTTTAACAGTGACTGTCCTGTTATGAGTTAATTATGGAGGCAGAATTAATTTTGAAGCTGGGTGACATCACCAGGTGGTCAGGAACTTGTGGGTCACTGGTTGGAAATAAACTGGTTTCCTTATGACTGGAATATTGCTGACACTACAGTTCAGAAAATATAGTTAAACTCTCAGCACAGTCACTCAGTGCCATTTTGTTTGGTACTCTCTCTTGACTACCAGACTGCTGCTGCCAGCACGAGACTGCAACATTTACAAACCAGTGATTTTTTTCTGAACTTTTGAAAGTCTTCATAACAGGTAAAGATGTAGTTAAAACAGTTTTATGGTGTTTATACTGTACATTTTCCCATTTGTTTCTAATACTGTGATCTAAATTTGTATATGTTCTCTTTCACTTGTTACTGCATTTATTTATTTTAGTAAAAACTTTTCTTCTTCTAAAGAATTCTGCCTGCCTCATTTCCTTATATTGTATGTGTAACTGTAGAGGTTTTATTACACATCTGTGACAATTGTTTATGCTTAGAAGGGTCACCAAATAGCAACCAAAATGAAAAGAGTCAGTAGGGGATCCAGTAGGATCAGGGAGAGTGCCAGACTCTCATACGAGTCTGCAGGGATTGTGAACTGGGCTACTGCATGTCCTGTTGGGCGAAGGCCAAATCAGGTTTTTGCACTGCTACCCCAAAGAGATTGTGCTTATCTGGGTCTTTGTCACTTGTGTAATAGCCAGGAAAAGAGTTCATATTTGGCCACGGGACTTGAGACTGATATTGTGCCCTGATCCAAAGTATAGACGGATGCTTTGGGACCTCCTGGCAAGTGTTCTGTTGTAAACCCAGTGAACACTTTGGGTGATTATGAGGAGAGTATCCCTGTTTTCCTCCCGTCATGGACTACACTTAGGGGTGGGCGCTGTGAGCTCAGTGATCTGACCCTCATGAGTGAGTTCATGACAGATCTGGTGCACAGAACTGGGGTCCGATAGATTTTGTTGCATTGCAATTTGAGAGATTCATGGCCACAGGCATAACAGTTGGGCTCCAGTCCAAGTCCAGTGTATCAGATTGTTAAACTGAAAACGATCCATACACAATCAAACAGAGATTTTAAAAATATATATAATTTGGTTACAGTATCAAGTTCCCTACCTGTTTTGTTGTTTTCTCTGGTGCAAGCTAGTGTAGCAGTAGTTAGGGAAGAAGATAACTTCCATCTACAGGGAATACACTGCAGAATTCCTTAAGCAGTTGTGCCAGGAGAGAGGAGTCCACTATAAGGGGTGAGCCGAAAAGCACCTCATGGAGGCTTTTGTGACAGCTGATGAGCTAGCAGCTGCCCAGGACCTCAAATCACAACTGGTGACTGAAGGGGACCAGACCTTGGGTGTGGGGGTGCCAAGGGACATTGCAGTGCCCAGTCCCAGGGAGCAGGACAGCAAGACCAGAGAGAACCCAGAGCCACAGCAGCAGGAGAAGGTCATCACAATGCTGGAGCCAGAAGGGATCAGGCTGCAGACAGAGTTGAGGAGAATGGAGCTGGAATTTGAGCAGAGGAGGTTCAAAGTCCAGCAGCAGAGGGAGTTTGAGTAGAGGAGATTCGAAGCCCAGCAGCAGAGGGAGTTCAAGCAGAAATTCCAGATGGAGCTGGAGTTGCAGGAAAGAGAAAAACAGCTTCAGAGAGAGGCCAAGAGAGAGAAAAGAGAGTGCCAGAGGGAATTCAAATTGCAGAAGCAAAAACTCCAATGACCAAGGATCGAGGAGGTAAGTGGCACGGGTGAACCTGGACTTCCAGCACCGGGGTATAAGTTAAATTCAACATTAATAGTGGAATTTAAAAAGGGGGGAGGATATGGATGCAGTTTTGGAATTCGTTTGAAAGGGTCTGTATTCAGGCAAAAATAACCAGGGTTTCCTGGAGCTTCCAGCTATCCCCACCACTTACTGGAAAAGGTTGTGAAGCATTGGGTTCAATGGACAATCAGGACAGTAGTGATTATGAGGAAGTTAAAGCTGCATTGTTTAAAAAGTATGAGTTAACTCCTGAAGCATACAGGGTTAAGTTCTGTAAGCTCCAAAGAAGCCCTCACATTAGCTATGAGGAACTCACCACAAAGCAACATCAGTTTTTGAAATGTTGGTGGGAGGGAGTGGAAGCAATCTCTGTAGAGAAAATTGAGGATGTTGTACTTTTGGAGCAATTCTTTTGGGCTTGCCCAGAAGGGCTAAAACTTGGTTGGAGGACTGAGACCCGAAAACAGTGCAGCAGGCTGCTGAGTTGCGGACTGCTATGCCAGGAGCAGGCCTGCTCTGAAAGGGAATGGGGGCAGGCATGGCAGTGCAGAAGGGGAAGAGCGCACCTTCAGGGCAGCTAAAACCATCACTGACTCCACATAAAAGGGGAAGCCCCCAGGTTACAAACAAGCATTTGTCAATGCCAAATGTTTGGTTGCTGGTATTGGCATTGGTAGTGCAGAAGTTAGAGAGATGCAAAATAGGAATGGCAGTGAAGCACTGAAGTAACGCCAACTCCCACTCCCACCCTGCAGAGACTGACAGGTGTTGGGGATGAGCCTTTGTGTCATTGGTCATAACAGTCATGCCTTTCCACATCACCCCACCCTGCAGACACCAACAGGTGTCACACTGTGCCTTGAGGTCTTCGACCCTTCATCCCATTCCATAAGGAAATAAGCTGAGATGGGTGCAGTATAGGAGAATGGGGTGAACATTAGGGCTGAAGATCCCAAGGCACACCTCAATGCCTGTCAGTGGCTGCAGGGTGGGGGTGGAATGGCATGAGCATTACAACGAATGACTCCAAGTCACACTCCCAATGTCTGTCAGTCTGTACAGGATGGGCGTTATGACTGGAAATCCTAATGCCCCAGGTGTTTATTGGTATTTTTGCTTCAAATTTTCAACATGGGCTTTTTGGGACCCCACCTCATGAACAGTGGCAGTATCATTTCGTTACTCAGTCCCAAAAGGTGATTTCGCACAGCGAGTGTGCCTCAGGGCCACAAGTGCAAAAACACATTTTGGGCAGGATTTGAAAAATGACAGTTCTACTGTTTATCAGGAGGTGCGAAGAAATGGCAATGTTGAAAATCTGGACTGAAAATATAAAAATGTGGTGAAGTTATGAGTGTGCGTAGAAACTGTGCAATGCACGCTCGTAACACAGTCATTTTTATGACTGTGAGCAGAACCTACAGGAGTTTTGCATGTACAAAAGGAGTGATGTCATGTTTTCTGTCAGTGGAACTGACTGAAGGTGTAAATAGTCTCCTCCGCCTTACCCTCCTCCAAGAAATGTTTTCTGCCCTCAAATAAATACGCTTTCATGTTATTCAATGGTTGCAGGGTACTACTTTCTTTCTTAAATGGGTGGTACAAGAACTGGAACCTGAGTAGTGGGAGGCAGCATTTTTTTGGGGGAGGAAGTAAGATCCAACCCCCTTCCACCCAAGAAGCTCCTAAAGATCCAGCCCACCTTTTTTTTTATTTATGTGGGAAGGGCATGAGGTGGATCTATTATGTTGAAATATGATTCACTAGTTTGGGAGCTGGACCTAGGGACACAAGAAATCTGTGAAATCCCTGCATTTTTTTTAAGGAGTATGAAAACAGAAAATACTTAATACCTTCAAACTGACTTAAAAACCCTTGGAACAAATGATTATCAGAGTCACATGGTATCTCAAAGGGAAAGACTAAGTGTCTGAAACTACTAAGGATTCACCTTCTATGGAAAATAGACAGCTTTCAGGTATTTCTTAAACATTTATATACTAAAATGGGCACATTACTTGGTAAATACAGTTTGTGATGAAGTGTATTTTTCTTTTTAAGTTTGAGAAGTGGAGTTGACCTGCACTTGTTAAAAATACCAGTTGCAATTAGCAGCTCATTTTAGAAACAAAATTCTGTTTTTTTCGTGTCCTATTTACTTTTATCCTAGCTCAGTTTATAGTGGAGTTGACTTTCTAACATTCCTCCCGAGTTAATTACTCCTTGGAACCAGTAATTCCAGTTTTTATGACTGTGTCTCTGGAACTTTCTACAAGACAAGTTCCCATAGGCACCTCACAGCACCTCATTAAGCCATTTGACAACACCATCTTTGCTGGACACTGCATAATAAGAGACCTAGCCTTGCATTTTTCCAAATAATATACCAACTTCATTCTCAGGCAGGCAGTTCGGGGGGGCACACTGGACTTCAGTTGTTTGTTTGATATTGGTCACAACCAGGAGCCCCTCTAAAAATAATTAAATATATTTATAAAGCCAGGGTTGAGTAGATCACACATTGAATTGGTTTATGATTAGGGGAAAACTGTGATCACTTTCTTAGTAATTTGCTCCCAGCCACACCTAGCAGACTGCACTTTATAAATGTGAGACAAGGAAGCTGGAGTATTATCTTTGTGAACAGAGAATGAAACAGCTGGACTCTAACTCAGATCAGCAAGGTACTTTTTACATTATTTAAAGTGCAGGACCAAACCAATTGGGGCCACTTTGACGTAGTGATTTGGCATGTTCACATTTTGGCCAATGTTTGATAACTAAGAGCCCCTATTTGGGACATGAAAGATGGAAAAATCCTCCATTACAGGCCGGTTTGGGCAGTTTGGGGGGGCACACTGGACTTCAGTTGTATGTTTGATATTGGTCACAACCAGGAGCCCCTCTAAAAATAATTAAATAGATTTATAAAGCCAGGGTTGAGGAGATCACACATTGAATTGGTCACAGCAGCAGAAGAAGCATATTGGCATTAAAAGCTTGGAGGCGTGGAGGTAGAGGCACCAGTATTTAAGTATGTCTTTGGTAGAGGATTAGTTGTGACTGGGGAGTGAGGGAGGGAATGAGTCTTGATATTTTTAGCATAATGGTTTTCTGAAACTTCAACCTTCAATGGCTTAGACTTTGTAGCCATCTGTACAGTATACTACTAAGCCACATACAGTGGGGTATGGGTAAAACCCACATCACCAGACCCAGGCCAGAGCTGTAAAATCTGGACTGGGCACATCTTGTGCAATTATTGCTGATCCAGTGGAGCAGCAATAAAAGATAAACTATGCAATACCCTCAATAACACATGTACCCCAGTTTACATTTACCTGATGCCCATTTTTAGGCCTTATATAGTAATATATTCCTTCAACAGAACAGCTTGTAATGAAATGTGTTGAATTTACATTGACATTTGGGCATATGCACTTTTATATTACATGAATTTTATGTGTGAACTGTACTGTATAACAGTTTCTAAAAAAAAACCAATGAAACGCATCAAATGACTTCAAAAACTTCTCAACATTGTGTTTATCTTCTACCTTGTCACAACATACAGTTGTTTCAGCACTGTTTTCAGTTAGGGTACAGTACCTTCATGTATATGATGGCCTGGTTCTGTTGAGTTGATTGCTATAACAGTGCATAGAATAAAATGCAAAACATATAGGTCACTGTACTACAGATTGTGGCATTATTTTTAATTATACAATGGCAAGGAAAAATGTAAGAAGCTGGCGGCTAACACACTGAAACAGTGATGTTATTACACAACAACATCACTGTAGCTTCGGATTTGGATCATTCCTTGCATTTTCTCTTAAAAAATATTTTTTCACACTAACAAAAACATCCTTTAAAATTTATTTTATATTCTGTGTATAACAACAAGCCATTGTATAATAGTAATAAGGCAATCCAGGGTGTGTGTTATCTTGTAATATTGTCACTCCTGGGGTGGTGGAAGCACTCGGCTTTGCCTCATGCTTCAACCCACCCCAGGAGTGACATTATTACGTGACACACACCATGTCAAGCTTTATTGCTTAAATATGCCCTTTCTCACTGTACTGTACTTTGATTCAGTTAGTAAATATGCAACAGCCTTCATGTGAACACTCTGGGCTTCTCTTTGACTCCTGATGTCTATTTGCTTTAGCTATAGTATATTGTTTGAACTGCTTTGGTCTTCTTGATGTGGTGCCTGTGTGCCTAAACTATATAATCTGTGTATCTACTGCTACCCATGCATCTCCAGTGAATGATTGTTATAACAGTCTGCTCTCCGAGCCATTGTTTTTTGACGTGTTAACTGTTCTGTCTTTGTCTTTGTATTAGTTTTAATGAGGTACCGTTGCAACTGAGTCTCTGACACAAAGGTTTGCAAATCTGATTTTTTTAAATAAATAAATGTTTATGTTTAAGCCCATGAAACACCCTTATCTAGTTATTGCATTCACAGTTATAGTGGCTCTGCCAGAGCTTGTTTTGAATGTTTTCACCAAATTTTCAACATGGCCTTATTGGGATCTTCCCTCATGAACAGTCACACTTTGATTTCATTAATATCTCCCAAAGTTGATTTTGCACAGTGACTGTGCTATTCTGTGCCACAGGTGCAAAAACACATTTTAGGAAGGATGCGTAAAATGACAGCTGTACTGTTCATAAGGGGGTGTGAAAAAATGGTAATGTTGGAAATTTGGAGTGAAAATTTAAAAAAATTGATGAAGTTATAAGCGTGTGTAGAAACTGTGCAACAGATGCTCATAATGCAGTCACTTTTCAGAGTTTTTTCACTAAGTCTGCATCAGGGGCTTTTTGGGACCCCACCTCATGAACAGTGGCACTGTCATTTCTTTGATTGGTCCCAAAAGGTGATTCTGTACAGCGACTGTAAATCACCTTTCGGGACCAAGAAACGAAATTACAGTGCCAGTGTTCGTGAGGTGGGGTTCCAAAAATCACATGTTGAAAATTTGGGACCAAAACTCTAAAAATTGGCTGAGATATCAACCTAAGTTGAAAACTCCTATTGACTGCCATTATAGGGCTTACTGTCATTTCTTCAATTTCTGATTGGTCATTGAAGAGTGCAGATATGATCCTGGTCCACAGAAGATCACTGCTTCCGACCTCCAGAGGTAAGTACGGGTGAGGGAGGTGTGGGGAGGTGGGGTGTACAGAGGGAGGGTGCAGGTTGAGGGAGGGGGCCATTGGGAACATTTTTTTTTTAGGTTTAAAAAAAGGCGTTGTGTGACTGTTTTCTTTTTTACAGGTGAAATATTAACAAGACGGATTGTAGCACACTGGGGTGAGCTCCCAGTGTGCCAGAGTACTGGGGTGAGATCAATGCCAACCCAGGGACTGGACAGCCTGAGGTCGGCTGAGAACATAAGAGTGTGAGAGGGCAGCACATCCAACACTGGGAGTGGGCATCCTGGTGTCAGAAATATCAAAGAAGTATTTTCTGACACACTGGGGTGGGCCCCCAGTGTGCCACATTAATGGGGGGAGGGGGATACATGCTGACATGGGGATTGAGCACCCAATGTTGGCAGGGATGGGGAATGGAGGTGTGTGGCAGCATCACTGGAAGGGAACTAACATTTAAATTTGTTGTCCTGCTGTGTGCCTGGTTGGGAGGGAGGGGACTGCCACTGCAATGATGAAACTGCCCCTGATTGCAGCAGCAATCTTTCAAGTGCATCACTCACTTTGAAACTGCTGTCATCAGCAGGTTCAGCATTAATGTGTCACACTGTGTCAGGATCAACAGCATCCTATCAGAACCCAAGGAGGTTAGCCTAGGAGTCCCACAAGGGTCCATCCTAGGCCCACTCCTATCCAGCCTCTTCATAAATTCCCTTCCCTCAGACTACCCTGCACATACGGTGCTTTACGCTGCTGATGCCATCATCTCGGTAGCTGGCAGAGATCAATCCTCAATCACCAGCAAGCTACAAGATAGCTTCCGTATGCTTGAAACCTGATTAACTCAGAACAAACTGATGCTCAATCATAAAAAAACAAAAAGCATGCACTTTTCTGTGCCACAAAAAAAGAACAAACTCAGCCCCTTGATGGTCTGGAGCAGTGGGGGGAACCTTTTGGAACAGGTATGCACGTTCAAATACCTCAGGGTATACCTTGACAGTACACTCAGTTTCACAACCCATATTGACTATGTGGTCAAAACTGCAAATATAAAGCTGGGTGTTCTCTACCACCACAAAAACTCAATGACCATGGCAGCCCTAGCTACAAGCAGCTCAGTCTTATCCACAATAGACTATGGCATGCCCATCTGTGGAGCTGGCTCTGAAACCGCCCTAAAAAGAATAAGAACACTCCTAAATAAGTCCTGCCGACTGGCCTTAGGGGTTGATCACCTAACTCATACAAGTACCCTTTACAGCGACACAGGATGGCTCCCACTCCACCTCAGGGTGCAATACCAAACCTGCATACTAGTTAAAAAAGCAGCATTGGGACTCATGCCGGCCTCAATCTGCAGACTTCTTAAAGCTGCACAACCAATTCAGCAAACCAGGAGAGTGAACAGAGGTGGACTCCTAGTGCCTTTCATGCGCACAAAGCTTGCCCAGAAATCCTTCTCCTACCAGGGACCCAGACTTTTCAATGAGCTACCTCAGACCCTCACTGAGTGCCCAATGATCAGTATATTCAAAACTGGGCTACAGGCTCATTTAGAGTGTGAAAAGGTCTGTTAAAGCCCAAAACAATAATCCCTCCCACCTCTCGACACCTTGACCACCTCTAGCACCTACAAAAAAAAAAAAATTACTGCCCATGCTGCACTCAACAACCCCCATATACCCACCTCTTTCTTCACACCTATCCAAACCCCCCTCCTTCCTCCTCCCTCCCCCTATGCACTTAGCTGCAGTTCCACACTCTCTCCTCGACAATGCCTACTCTGGCTGTACTACCTTAGTGTTTCTATTACCACACCTCCTCACTTAGGGTCTCCATCCTGCCTGTTGGTCTCCCTGCACACTTGCAATGCGTACTCACAGTGAGCCTGCTCCTTTGCTCACAGACACCCAACTGCCAGCCACTGGACTTTCTCCTCTAATCTATATCTTTGAATTATATGTTCTGTGTTGCAACATTAACTGTTTTCATCTGTGTTAACTATGTGAATATATCTGACTGTGTTGCCCTGTACTGTATTTGAACTCATTGTTTTTGACTGACTTGGAACCTTTGAAAAAGAGTCCCTGACTCAAAGGTGTAAATCCGAAACTGAAATAATTAAATAATTAATTAATTGGTGGCAGAGGGATGCGTCCATTAAAGTGTCCGCTGCATTGGCCACAACACTGCCACACTTCTGCAATGCTTTTCTATCTCAGTATGTTTCTTGTGCACAACACACGCAAGCAAACATAAAAAGGGATTTCTTAGAGAAAAGAAATGATGATTGTTGGTTTTGCAAACAGCCAGGGCATCTTGCAAGACAGTGTCCTAAAAAGTCACAGAGTAGACAAAGTGGTGCTCGAACAGAGTTGGGTGCATTGTGTGTCCCTGAAAGCATGCCTATAAACATGAGGGAGCACGTACACCTGGTTACTGTAAATGGGGCACACACCCATGGGTTAAGGGACATGGAGCATCTCTTACTTTAGTAAAAGGGGATTTGGTTGAGCCTGAACAACTTATACCTAATCAGTTTGTAATAGTAAAGGGATTCACCAGGGAGGAGAAAACTCTGCCACTTGCTAGCATTCTCTTGGGCTGGGTTGAGATGGGAGAAACGGTGCAAAAAGTGGCAGTGGCAGACAATCTCACCCTGGATGTAATAATAGGGAACAATCTCCAGAAGGGGATGGTATGTGTGGTTACCCACAGTCAGATGGCAAAGGCCAATTGTAGTTCCCAGGACCCTATAGAAGCACCTGTGAAAAACAATGGGAGGCTAGTTCCCCAGCCTCTGTCTCCAGACATGGAGAATAGTGAAGAGGGGGATAGGACTTCCCCAAATAGCAGTTCACAAAACAGCTACAGAAGGTTACTCTAAGGAGGGAGAGGTAACCAATGGTCAAACGGTTAGAGAAGGCAGTGACCCTGAATGCCCTGATGCTAGAGCTATGGACCCTAGTTTAGAAACTGAAGGGCACACGTTCCAGGTCTTGGGAAAATGTAAAGATTTTGCAGCTGCTCAGTGGACTGGCCCTAGTTTGGAGAGGCTGAGGGCTTGGAAAGAATCTGATGGGACACAGGGAGGTGGCATGAAACATAGGGTATTTTGAGACAATAGACTGTTGTACAGTATATGTAGGATGTGAAGACAGAGGGAGAGATGATGGGCAGGCAGCTTGTTGTTCCCCAGGGGTACCGTGAGTGGTTGCTCAGGATCACTCATGATATCCCCATGTCTGGACATCTGGGAATTGCTTGCACCATGCAGCAATTGGCAAAGAATTTCTACTGGCCCAACTTCAGCCAGCAGGTGATGGAATACTGCAGGTCTTGCCACCATTGCCAACAAATAGGCAAGGCAGATAATAAAACCCAAGCTGCCCTAATTCCCTTGCCAATTGTGGAGGAGCCATTACAGAGGGTAGGAAGGGATATTGTGAAACCTTTTATTACCCCCAGCTCCTCCAGGAAGAGGTTTATCCTGATGGTGGTCAATTATGCCATCAGATACCCAGAGGCAGTTGCTCTTTTCTCACTTAGGACAGACAAAGTGGCCGACACCTTGCTACAGATCTTCTCCAGTATTGGGTTTCTGCAGGAGGTTATTGCTGATCAAGGGAGTACTTTTATGTCGGACCTAATGAAGTGTTTGTGGGAGAAGAGTGGGGTAGTGCAGAGACACATGACACCTTATCACATTCAAGCCAATGAGCTTATGGAAAGGTTTAATGGTACCCTAATATCAATGCTTCAAGCATTTGCTGAACAGCATGGGAGGGATTGGGAGAAAAACCTTCCCCACCTGTTGTTCACATGCAGGGAGGTGTCCCAGGAGTTTATAGGGTTTTCCCCCTTCAAACTCTTATATGGATGCAGGGTGCATGGGCCCCTAGACTTGGTCTGGGAAGACTGAGAAGGCAAGCACACCACCCAGGGAACTCCCATAGTGGAATATGTCCTGAGGTTTAGGGAAAAGCTGAAGGAGCTTATGGGAGCAGCTCAGAGCAACCTGTCAACAGCCCAGCTGAAGCAAAAGGTCTGTTATGACCACAGAGTCAGAGCTGACTCATACAGTGTAGGTCAGGAAGTCATGGTCCTAATCCCAATCCAGAAGGACAAGCTACAGGCCGAGTGGGCAGTACCATACAAAGTGGTCAGGCAAGTGAATGACATAAACTACATTATAGAACCACCTGACAGGAGACATACCCCAAGAATGTACCATGTCAACATGATGAAACCATATGCAAATAGGGCTGAAATGGTATTTGCAGTGTGTAGTCCTGGGGAGGGGACGGACGAAGCAGACCCCCTAGTGGACTTGCTGGAGCAAAGCAAGTGGGAGTCCTCTGTGGAGGCAATCAAACTGTCACCTCAGTTGACCCTGGAACAGTCTCATGAAGTAAGAGAGGCTTTAGAGGACTTTGCCCCTTTGTTAACAGAAAAGCTAGGATGTACTCCCTTAGCGACACACAACGTAGACATGGGAATGCAAGCACCCATCCAATGGCAGCCTACCATGTTAGTTCGAGGCCATCCAAAAGGACATTAGGAGGGAGGTGGAGGAAATGCTGGATTTAGGGGTAATACAGAAATCCCACAGTCCCTGGGCCTCACCCGTAGTACTTGTTCCCAAGCTGGATGGCTCTACTCACTTCTATGTAGACTGTCATGAACTCAATGCAGTCACAAAGTCTGACACTCACCCAATGCCATGGATGGATGAACTACAAGACAAGTTGGGAGAGGCAACATATCTCACCATCATTGATCTGACAAAAGGGTATTGGCAGGTGGAGTTAACTGACAGAGCTAGTCAGCCTTCATCACTCCAGTAGGGTTATTTGAGTTTAGGGTAATGCCTTTTGGAAAGAAGAATGCCCCTGCCACCTTCCAAATGTTGATGAACCAGGTGTTACATAGTACTGAAGAGTACACCATGGCGTACTTAGATTATATTACCATCTTCAGTGCCAGCTGGAAGAAACACCTGTCCCACCTGAGGGAAGTTTTGGGCAGGATACACAGGGCAGGACTCACTGTCAAGGCTAAAAAGTGCCAGGTGGCAATGTCAGAGGTGGCATACCTAGAACATGTAGTAGGGTGGGGGCAGCTTTGCCCTACTCAAGCCAAGGTTAAGGCGAAAGAGGCATGGCCCAGGCCAGAAACCCAGAAGCAGGTTCAGAGTTTCCCAGGGACTGCTGGGCACTAACATGTTTGTACAAAATTACAGTACCCTGGCATCTCCCCTATCTGGCCTGCTAAAGAAAAGAATGCCTAAAAAGGTAAAATGGGAACCAGCCATTGAATGAGCCTTTACATGGCTAGAGAAGGCATTGTGCAGTGCTCCTGTGTTATCTAGTCCAGACTACAGTAAACCATTTGTAATCCAGACTAATGCTTTAGATGTGAGGACTGGAGCAGTCCTCAGTCAGGCCTCTAACAAAGGGAAAGGTCACCCAGTAGTGTACCTTAGTAAAAAGTTGCTTCCTCGGGAGCAGGCCTATTCCACAGTCAAGAAGGAGTGCCTTGTGCTGGTATGGACCCTGAAGAAGTTAGAGCCACACCTCCACAGGAGGCACTTTGAGGTAAAAAAAACTATCATAACCCCCTAATGTGGCTGACACAGATGGGGAAGATGAATGGTCATCTTTTGAGATTGATTATTGCCTTACAGGGCTACGATATGACCATTACCCACAGGGCCGGATCGGTGAATGACAATGCAGATGGGCTATATCGCCAGTTAGAGCAATGAACAGAATTTGTGATACTCATACCATGCTAGGGATGGATTCTCACAAATTCAGTTTAGGAGGGAGGAGTCTCATGAGCTAGCAAACTGCCAATCATTATTTGCAATATGTATTTCTCTTATATACCGTTTTATGTGATTTCTGTGTATGCCCATGCCAGTGTTAATTCAAGGCATAGATAAAGCCTAGATTTTTTTTTAAATGGTGACCTTTTGACTCAAAGGCCGCCTGCTTACCAGGAAGGGAGATTTTCATTCCCTGGTTCTTTTGACAGAGATGTGCTTAAAGCCATTTACCTACTGTAAACATGCACTACAGAAGCAGATTGCTTGTGATCTCAGGAACTATTATAAGTATATCACATTTTATGAGGAAACAGGAAATAGTCATCAAGAAAGACTATTCTGGCAGTACTATGTGAAATTCTAACATGAAACAGTGAGTTAGCTTACAGGATGGTATATTGATACAGCAGAGTTTTAACAGTGACTGTCCTGTTACTAGTTAATTATGGAGGCATAATTTATGTTGAAGCTGGGTGTTATCACCAGGTGGCCAGGAAACTGTGGATCACTGGTGGAACCATAAACCGGTTTCCTTATGACTGGAATATTGTTGACACTGCAGTTCAGAAAAGATAGTTAAACTCTCTACACAGTCACTCAGTGCCAATTTGTTTGGGATTCTCTCTTGATTACCAGATTGCAGCTGTCAGCACAAGACTGCAACATTTACAAATCAGTGCTTTTTTTCTGAACTTTTGAAAGTCTTCATAACAGGTAGAGACATAGTTTAACAGTTTTAAGGTGTTTATACTGTACACTTTCCCATTTGTGTCTAATACTGTAACCTAAATTTGTAGATGTTCTCTTTTACTTGTAACTGCTACAGGACTCGAGACTGGTATTGTACCCTGATCCAAAGTATAGAGGGATGCTCTGGGACTTTGTGGCAAGTGTTCTGTTGTAAACCCAGTGAATACTCTGGGTGGACACAAGGAGGGTATCACAGTTTTCCCCCTCCCTGTCACTGATTGCGCTTTGGAGTGGGCACTGTGAGCTCAGAGATCTGACCCTCATGAGTGGGTTTGTGACAACATCTAGATCAGGTAGCCCAGTGGTTCAGGATTATTGATGATATAATAGTTATCTGGTCAGACAATATTGAAAGCATTCCTGAATTTATAACATACCTGAAAAATAATGATGTGGGGCTCCAATTTACATATGAAATAGATAAACATACCATAAAATTATTGGATCTAAAACTAACTGGCTCACCAGGAGAACATATAAGTATAGCAGGGTATAGAAAGGAAACTGCAGGTAATACTATTTTACACTCAAAAAGTGTCCAGCCCAAGAAACTGATATTGTCCATTCCATATGGGGAAATCATTAGATTGAAAAGGAACTACTCAGAAGATATAGAGTTCCTTACACCAGTGAAATCACTAAAAGAGAAGCTAGCCAGAGGAGGTTATTCTTATCAAATTTTGGAAGAGGCCTTCCAGAAAGTTGTTACACTTAATAGGGAAGATTTACTGTTACTACAAAAAAAAACAACATTTAAGGGTCAAGATAATAACAGCAGCAAAGACACTGTCACATTTGTGACAGAGTTTATCCACCTAGCTGGCAGAATGGGGAACTTAGCACATAAGTTCTGACCCATACTAATAAGTGACCCTATTTTGAAAAAAGAAATTGCCCAAACACCTAGAGTATCTTTCAGCAAAGGAAGGAGCATTGTGGACAGAGTTGTTAGTAGCCATTTTACACCTACATCAAGTACACAGACAGGGAACAGATGGCTAGACACAAAATCAAAAGGATTACACAAGTGTGGAAGGCGCAATATGTGCCAGTATGCAGACACAGGAGACACTTTTGAGAAAGATGGAAAATATTCAAAATACAAGATTTTTTGGCCTGTACAACACGTTTTGTAGTGTGTATATGCTGGTGCCTGTGTAAATGTTTCTATGTAGGAAAAAACAACCAGGCCTGCAAAAGTTTGTATACAAGGAACATGTAAGGGTAGTTATTAATGGAAATCTAAACAATGCCATTAGAGCACATTTTGCTCTTGCACACAGTGGTAAACCTGATTGTTTGAAGTTTAGTATTTTAGAACATGTGAAAAGAATTCCAAGAAGTGGTAACAGGGGTCAAAAATGTTCTCAGAAGGAAACTAAATGGATTATTAATCTTAAAACAGCTGTGCCATTAGGGCTTAATGAAGATATTGACTTTTCTCCCTAACTGTAAAAGTGATGTGAGCAATTATTGGATTAGTTACTGCTGCTCTGACCAATCACTTCTTTTTTCTATCTTCTCAGCTTTCTTTTAGGAGTGGACACCACTGAAGAATAATAATCCAGGGACCCTTGATAATATAGTGCAGAGTAGAGTTGTTGTTTTAGCATGCCCACTAGCAGGGATCTGGATCCATACTGATGGACTCAGGGTTAGTTAATTCTATAATAGTGATAGATCCTTCCTTTGGTCTAACTAAAAAATCTTAAAAACTCTAAATTATTAAAAGGCTGATAAAGCCTTCAAATTTGGTTTGGTTCACATGTGGCCATTCCCCTATCTTTAGTGGATCTTTGGACTTTTGGCATTAATTACAACATGACCATTCCACCACTTGCTTTGACCTCCCACTATGTCTGCCTAACCTTACTTGTTCTTTACCAACAGTGTAGCTTTATCTGCCAAGCCTTTATATACCTTGAATGACTTCCATTAATCTCCCTCCCCCCATGTCAGCATACTTTTGTTTATTTTAAATATGATTAATTTGTCAATGGGACTTTTTGATTAGTTTCAAACTATCCGTGGGACCCCCCCAGCCCCCTTTTTATTTCTCTCTCTCTTTGATAAGAATCCAAATAGATGTTTACATGTATTATAAACTGCAACTGTTGAGATGCTTTAAACAAAGTTGGACAATGTGTACTTTACAGATGTAACCCCCTTGCAAATGGGGGTTCCCAAAAGTCTTCCAGGAGCTTGCTTAAATGCTCCAAGCCTGAATGGTGTTTGGCGTTTAAGCTATTTATCTGTGAGTGCTTTTAGAGCCTCTGGTACTGTCTCTTTAATAGCGGTATGCTTGCAGACATAATTAGTTTGTATGGGGGGACTGTGTGTTTTCCTGCTTTAGTCCCACTCAAGCTGCTGCTAATTCGCTCCATTTTTGCAGTCGCTAAGAGTGCAAGGGGAGCCTATCTGAAAGATGTAACTGTTTGCCAGAAATCATTTAGAGTAATAATGAAAATACAGTTTGTTTAATTTGCTTTCCTTTGTAGTCTGAATTGTCTGCCTAGCCCTGCATTGTAGTTTTGAACTGTTGAAATGGACCAATCAGTGTGGGTTGAGGGAGCTTTAAAATGGTGCCTGTGAACAAATCAGAACTTAGACTCTTAATCTGAGCCAGCCACAAGAGGATTGTATGGGCAGTGACTCTGGGAAATGTAGTTTTGACCTCGGCGCCTTTTTCCACCAACAGGGGGAGTTTATTGTGAGTGACAGCTAAACCAGCCAAGAACTGGGAGGAACTCAAAGAAGTGCCCGGTTTTGTCTACTGGAGTTTCAGTTCAGTTTTGGCAGTGAAGAGACAAGGAGCCTAGTGCTTCTTCAGTGTGTAGTTTAGCGTGGGTAAAACGCATGTCAGGCCTTAAGTTTCGGTCTGCAGCTTGTGCAAGCACCTGTTCAGACTCAATCCGACCTGTGAAGAGAATCAAGATTCTGAAGAGTGGAAACCAGGCTCACCCTGTAGAAGACTGGAGAAATTGCTGAATCGCACTCGGTCTGTCAGGAACTGAATCTGCTGTGTGTTCTCCTGGGTATTGCGCAGTAATTGCGATCGGGATTGAGAAGCAGCCTGCCTGGTATAGTACTTTCCTTTTACATATAAATGTGTGTAGTGCTTGTGGGGAATCGCATTTCAAATCCCCTGTACAGTAAATTGAGTGCATGAAGCTGGAAGTAAACCCCAGTTTAAACGGGCTACCTCCATTTGCTCTGAACTGCAGTGGGTCCAGTCGTAGGACCTTGCCCACATGGTCTGCTCCTTCTGGCAATCCAGGAAAACCTACCTCCATTCACTTTTCAGTAATGGGCTGTGAGTGCAAGCAGGTAGCCCTGCCATCGGTTTATGGAATTGCAAGTGTGTCATCTAATTGTTTGTTTTTTTTCTTCTTCACGAACTGAGCCAACCGGCTCCGGATTACAATTTGGGTATTGTGCATGCATTTTCCATCTTCAGGGCCACAACCAGCTGCACCAAATAGGCTAGCCTTTTATTGCCTGGGTACCCAGTAAGAGTGACATTTGGGACATTTGGGATTCTGAAAAATGTGCACAGTACTGTGATTATTAATGTGATTATTAATGCGTTTAAACTAACCTGATTCCCCCCTGTCCTTGTTATATCCCCCTAAATAAATCAGATCTGTTTGTTTCAGCAAAGTTACACTGCCTGAGGTATTCGTCTATGTTAAAGTATTGTACTTCAGTTTTTGCACTGTATCATCTTGTTTTACAGGGAGACCCCAGAGTCACGCTGACTGAGCCAGTCCTGGGGGTAAGTGTATAGTGTGAAGGTAATTCCGATATATTGTGTGGGCCACTAGTGGGAAGAAAGGGGGGTTGCAGAGTCCCAGAGGGCTGTGACCAAGTTAGTTTAACTATTGCAAACCCTGACCTCTGGGTGGAGGCACTCGCCATTAGACCTAGGCCCCTCAACCTGTTAGTAGTAGTTAGGCAGGCAGGAGTAGTAGCCCTTGGGATAGCGCCACCTAGGAGTTACACAGAAGAATAATATTTTTTATTGCCTTTGGTATGTACAGCATCTTTAAAATGTTTACCATTTATAGTGATTGAATAACAAAGATACCTTGAATGTATGCCTTTGTAAGTTCACTCCATTTTTTTCACAAAGGTTTTTTGATTGGGGGGTGTGGCTATCTGCCGAGCTGCAAGGACGTCTAAGCCCTGTGCTCTCTGTAACCTCACTGTTAACCAATCCTAAATCCACTTCATTTCTGCTATTTGGTGTCTCTCTTTTAATGTTACCCTTCCCGTTTGACCCTCACTCCGAGACATCATGTTTTGTCATCTTGCTGTCGGTGTGGGAGGCGAAAACTGAATTCTCCGTTCTGTGCTCCAGACCGCGGCCTAGACACCGCTGAGATGGAATCCAATTCACCATCAATGCAGCAAGAAGGAAACTTGGCTGAAATCTGGCACATGTTTGCTGAAATCCTTTCTCGCATGGATAACCTTGATTTAGCAACAAAAAAACCCACTACAGATATAATTGATCTTTCCCAGCGGGTCTGCGTCTTGGAGCATAAACTCGCCGAAGCGGAGGATGGCTGGTGCAAGGCTAGGGTACAAGTACATGCACAAGAAAGGACCATACAGCTTTTGTGGGCAAGAGTCGAAGACTTAGAGAACCGCAGCAGGCAAAATAACCTGCGGTTCATGGGTTTTCTAGAGGGAAGTGAGGGGAATGATGTAATTTCATTTTTGCATACTGAGCTACCCCTTTTATTTGAGTGGCACTGGGATGGGCCACCCGAGATAGACAGAGCCCATAGAACCCTGGCTCCTTGTCCTGCCCCTGGGGAGCGTCCCCACACTATTCTGGCTCATTTTCTTAGATTTCAGGACAGGAAGACGGATTACTCGAATGGCCTGACAAAAAAAAGAGCTTATTTGGAAAGGACACAAGTTCCAAATTTATGCAGATTATTCACAGAAGCTCACTGCATGCCGTAGGGCCTTTACAACTGCGCGCACAGCCTGTGCTGAACTTGGACTTGAATACTCCCTGAGATACCCTGCTTCCCTACTGATTTTACTAAATGGCTCACCAGAGCTATTTGATAATCCAGCAGCTGCAGAGAAGTTTTTGGCAGCTCAAGCCCCCAAATTAAACTGGGGTTCACTGAAAGAAATACCTCCTGCAGAGACTGCCTCTGTGGGGCCTATTCAGATGGAGATCTCCCAGCAAGAGCCAGCTGTTTCTATTCCGGCTCCCAGCCCATCGCATGCCTCGCATCAAGCTCCACCACCATGAACCCCTGCTTGATCAGCCCCTCAAAAGTCACCAGGGAGCAGGAAAAAGAACAGAAGGAGGGCCTGGGCTGAAGGGGCACATATCAACAAGACTCCTCAGCTTCGCTCTTGGAGCCATAGCGTGAGCCCTGCATCAGTAGCCTCTCATTCTTCCTTCACTCCTGACATCAGCAACAATCAGTATAGGGCCTTGATGGACTTACCGTCGGATGGCACTCTTCAGGTTCCTCCATTGCCGCCCAGACAACCACATCCCAGAGACGCTAAATCCCATGCAGCAAGGGCCCTTTCCTGGGCGGAGGATCTTAAGCCTGTTTCTCTGGATACCTGCATTTCATCTGACAAGACTGTGTCGCCATCTGTTCATGTGGGAGTGACTGCTGTCTCTTCCCCCGGATTAGTGGGTTGAACTGCTGGAGATAAGTCCTTCTTTATGATTACTGTTTTCTCAGGCCCCTATCAATGGGTTACACTGCCAAGCTCTCCTATTCATATAGGATGTGATACCTCTTACTCTCTATATGCATTTGAGCCCCAAGTCAGGTTTTTTTTTTGTACCCCTCTGTTATGACTCTGAAGTCCTGGGCATCCACTTAGCATAGGACGACTTTCTCCCCTGTTATAAATAGGGAAGGGAGGGATCGGTCCCTTTGCTAACTAAGGGGTCTAAAGGGCGGGTAATGGTTTTACATATTGTGTATGCAGAAATGTCCCTTTCCCCTTGATAGGTGGGGATGATGTGCAGAGAGATCTCAGGATGTTTTAGGTGTCCCATCTCTACTGCAGTAGTTAACTAATCTTTTACCTCCCAGCGACCTCAGCTATTTTCTGGACCACTAGTTGGCTGATGTTCAAAGCGGAAGCTGGTCCGATTTGGGGACTTTTTTGGGAGGGGGGGGTCTTCTATTTCTCTGGGTTGTTACTGTTACTGTTATTGTGATTGTTTTTCTTTCCTCTTTTTCAGGCACAACATTATAAGGTTAAGATATGTACATGGTTATATAAAGTTAGTAGGTCTGGTAATCTGACCTGTGAGAAGGTGACTAGAATTATTGTGAGTCCTTTTTGGGGAAAGTATAGCTACTGTAGGAGCTATTCTCCCCTGTACTGGCATTTCCGTCTGGCTACCCTTTCGGCCATGATCTACCTTAAGCCAGATGGAGATTAGGCTCATTTCCTGGAATGTCAGGGGTCTTAACTCACCCATCAAATGAAAAAAAGTCTTGCTACATTCGAAAAAATTAAGACCCATGATTGTTCTTTTGCAAGAGACCAAATTATCTTCTGAAGAAGCAAAAAACTCCGTCAAGGAGGGGTAGTGGAAGAAATTCATAGTGCGGACTCCTCTCATAAACGAGGGGTATCTATACTAATACATAAAAATTTAGGGTGGAAATTCAAAAGACATATTCAGGATAAAGATGGCAGATGGATCATGGCCGAAATGGAGACGCCGGAGGGCCCTCTAGTTTTATCCAATATCTATGCCCCCAATCAGGATTCTCCCGACTTTTTTCATGCATTCAACCAGGCCCTTGCTGATTTCAATACAGGTAGGGTTCCAGTTTTATTAGGAGGAGATTTTAATTTGGTCCTCGATCATAATATGGACAGAAGTAATAAAGCCCTCGAGCCACATAGGCAAGCTAAGAAAGCCCTACTACGACTAATGGAAGAGCATGGGTTGCTTGATGCATGGAGGGTTTTGCACCCTGGGATGCATGATTATTCATGTTTTTCGCAATCTCATGGTACCTCCAGTAGAATAGATCTCTGGTTGATCTCCTCCAGGCTTTATGACAGTGTAATTTCTTCCCATATGTACCCGATTTATGTCTCAGATCATGCCCCATTGGAGATACTGCTTAAACTAGGACCGGACTCCCCTCACTCCCCTTCCTGGAGGTTGGACCCCCTCCTTTTAGAGGACAAGGACTTTCAACGGTGGATAGGCCCTGAAATAGCGGACTATTGGACCAATAATGATAACAGTGAAGTCTCAGATATGACCCTCTGGGAAGCCTTCAAAGTGACAATAAGAGGCAGAATAATTGCTTTCCCCACAGCTAGGAGACGACACCGAGAGGCAGACCAGAGGGCTCTGGAGAGACAACTACATTATTTGGAAACACAATATAAATCCCTTAAATCTAAGGTCCCATCCGCATCCCTACTTGCACAATTGGCTAGCACCAGGATTTCACTGAACACTCATTTATCCCGCCAGACTGAGTTAAATCTTAAACGGATGCACCATGCCTACTGGGAGGGAGGTGAAAAAGCCAGTAAACTCCTGGCATATCGTCTTAAACAACAACAACTGTCCAAAAGAATACAGGCTCTGAGAGACTGTAAAGGTACCCCTTGTTACTTTGGTACACGAGTTAATACGATCATGATGCAGTTTTATGAGCAGTTATATGCCTTGCCTCACCCCCCAGACCACTCAAAAATTGAAAGATTTTTGGCTTCAGTGCCTATTGCCAAACTTCTCCCTACTGAGGCCCAATCACTGGAAACCCCGATTATACTGGAAGAAGTGGAAAAGGCTATTAAATCAATGAACCTCTGTAAAGTCCCTGGGACAGATGGACTACCCATCGACTTATACAGAGTCCAGGGAGTTAACCTTGCCCCATACTTGGTCAGGGCTTTCAATCATTCTCTGCATGCCAGGTGTCTTCCCCCAACGATGAGGGAAGCTACCATTACAGTTCTACCTAAAAACGGGAAAGACTTACTTTCGCCTGGCAGTTACCGTCCTATTTCACTTATTAATGCATATACTAAAATTTTAGCCAAGGTTCTTGCTAGTAGGCTCAAATCCCTTCTTTCAGGCCTCGTTCACCCATCTCAAGCGGGGTTTGTTAAAGGCCGCCTGGGGTCTGACCACCACAAAACTTTGCTGTCTTTGATGCATCACAACAAATTGTCCAAAAAATTCACAGTTGCCCTGGCCCTAGATTTTGAAAAGGCTTTTGATTCCATTGAATGGCCCTTTCTTTTTCACACCCTTTCCTCAATGGGTATGGGGCCCAGTTTTCTCTCCTGGATACGATTGCTTTATTCGTCCCCTTCAGCTAGAGTATTGACCAATGGTCTACTGTCTTTGCCATTCCAACTGCAGAAGGGTATGAGACAGGGTTGCCCTTTCTCCCCCTTATTGTTTATTCTAGCTATTGAACCCCTGGCTATAGCACTCAGGGAGTCTCACTCTATCCCCAGAATATGAGTGGGTGGCATTACCCTTAAAACATTTTTATATGCTGATGACCCTCTTGTCACCACTGAATGTACCCCACAAGTGATTCAAAATATTCTTAACATCTTGTCTGATTTCTCCACTGTGTCTGACCTCAAGATAAACCAGTCTAAATCAGAAGTCCTACATTTGAACTCTATACCTTCCAGTACAGACTTTGCTGCTCTTGGCCTTAAATGGTCTCCTGGTGATATAAAATACTTAGGTATCATCTTACATCCTAATCAGACTAAAATGCTTACTCTTAATTTTTCAACTCTAGTGGAGTCTCTCAGACAAGATATGGAACGCTGGAAGGCTTTGAGCCTCTCCTTGGCAGGCAAAATAGACTCCATTAAGATGATGGCTGCCCCTAGGATTCTATACTTGCTGGCTCATCTTCTAATTTTTATCCCATAGAAATGGTTCTTAAAATTGGAAGCTCTGATGGGTAACTTTCTGTGGGAAGATTCCCGACCCCGATATAGCAAACTCAGACTTCGTCAGCATTTGAGTAGGGGTGGTTTGGGTCTCCTCTGGTTACAAGCATATTACATGTCCTTCATTTCCACACAAACTACTAAATGGTTTTCCAGACATGGTCAGTGTTCTCCCATCTGGCTTTCCTTGGAGGTCTCAATGCTCCGAGCACCCTCCCCTTCGGTAGCCCTGTATGCTAAGAAAAATTTGTATCCCAATCTCTCTCCCACTATTCTGCTATCTGTCCAATACTGGAAACGTGTCCTAGATTGTCTGGAACATGATCTGACCCCCTGGAATTATATGCCTCTATTGAATAACCATGCCCTAGAGGTCGGTAAATGCACAATATACTGGAAATTTTGGGAGGCACTAGGCATCTCCCAAGTGTAGGATTTATTATCCCCAAACTCCAATACACTTGACACTTTTGAATCCCTACAATCCAGATACCATCTCCCATCTACTCACTTCTGGAGATATCTCCAGATCAGAGATGCCATATCTCATCTCCCCACTTATCCCAGAACACAGGTGGCACGGCACATCCCGCATCCCTTAAATATTTGGTGGCACCACTCTAGTTACTTAGCTAGTGATATTTACAGTGCCCTAAGGGATGTCTCTCCAGATCCTACAAACTCAGCTAAAACCCAGTGGGAGAAGGATCTCCAATCCCCTATCTCTGGACACCAATGGGATCATGCATGGGCACGTATACATTTGGCCTGTAGAGATGGGCGTACTCACCTTATCATGAACAAAACTCTGCATAGATGGTATAGAGACCCTGCTAAACTCAAGAAGATGGGACTCACCCCAACTGATATTTGCTGGCGTTGTGGTCGTATGGGGGCTCATCTGTTCCATATTCTTTGGGACTGCCCAACTCTCCAACCTTTTTGGGCTTCAATCCAAGATATGTGTGGTCAGATATTCCCCCAAATAGACCTTGATCCCCCTCTTCTTCTGTTGGGATGTGCCCATCCCAAAACCCCCAGTTCAGCCCTGGGGCTCAATTGGTCACAGCAGTAGGGGCTATAGCCAAAAGGTTGATGTTAATGAAATGGAGGTCCCCTGAAATCCCAACTTTCCATGAGTTCCTTTTAGCCCTAAACCAAGGGGTTACTTTTGAGAGATTATCCAGCTTTGCGGAGGGCACTGTGGCTCATTTTGAGAAATGTTGGCAGCCATATTTATTGTCAAGGTACTGTCATGATGTCCACCCCCAAGCTGGTACTTAACCCTATAAGATTCCCTTGGCTCTTTTCCTTTTCCTTTCCTCCTTGGAGGATATAGGACTCTCTTGTTTGGCCCTACATTAGGCCCGTACCTGATTCTCAAGACCAGATTGCCTTTAGATTTGATGTTTTTCTTGTATATAGTTATCTGTATTACATGCCTGATATCGGACACATCCTGCCTTTTTCCAGGCCCATTTGGACCTTAAGGCTTTATACACTGCACTAGAGACCTATCCAGACCTTGAAAACTTTTGGAACTTGGCAATCATATGTACTGTCACATTTAATTATCAAGCAATCAAACTTCTAAGCAATCACTCTTATACTTCACAGTATTCTTTGTAAGTTGCATCTACTTCATGTTCCTTTTGCTCCTACCAAATGTTGTGGTAGGCCTCAATGTGGTTGCATTGCTATGTATCTGTATATGTGTCCTAAGATAAATGCAGTAAAATCTTAAACTACAAAACAAAGGTTTTTTGATTTATCACAAGTGGTGTGTATAACTTTAACAGATGTATTTAAAAATAGTGATGATTTTCAACCATCAGACCTGCCTTCTGAGGAAGGCCCTGTGTGGGGTTGAAGCACTGGAGATGTAGGGTGTGTTTTTTCTTTGCAGGCATTATCCTGCCACAATAAATTGCCACAATTGCTACTACATTTGGATTTAGTGCATATTCTTCATACTGCTGAGTACTTTCATGTTTGTATATTTTGTGGCTGGCTGTCTTTCTCTAGTACCAACGAGCTTCTCCTCATGCACACCATCCCAACTGATCTGAGTTACATGAATGTGTCTTGATCCCCACTTGAACTGATCTGCCTGGTGTCCCCTAGAGACTGTACCCATTTCACAAACCAAATTGTTTGCCAAGAACTGAACTATTTTCTTGCTACTCAAACTGTGTCACCAAAGTGCGTCCTTATGTACTTAATGTCCAGCTTCACCTTTGTTGCCTGGACCATCTTCTTCAGAGCCAGATGCTGACCCAGGGAGGTCCCTGGCCCACCCTCCATCTGCAACAGAACTCCAGTGATGTCAACCTGCCTTGAAGTTCCACAGTGTTCCAGCATCAGTTCTGTGACAGTAAGTGTAGAAAGTCACTAGTCAGGTATCCAGTAGTGAGTCATCTTAGGAGTCACCATGGCTCAAGCATGAGGGACCACAGTTAATGTTGTGCATGCTTTTTTTCTTATTTGGCTGGATGTCCATAAGTGTGCACATACCCATGTTGCTCCGAAGGGGCTGCCTGAGGGTCACATCACCAGCAGTCTTCTTGTTGGGAGGTGGCCTGGGTGCTGAGGACCTACCAGTGATCATTGCTGCAGATCAACTGGAAAACCATCTGCTGATCAGAAGTCTTCTGCTTCTTCAGTCTCTTGCCTGGAGCTGCAGAGGATCGCCAAGTTCTTCATTGTCCAGCTAGCATTGTTTCTCCTTATGTTCTGTTTATCCAGGGGATGTTTATGAAAGTGCTTTGTGGGGTCAATGCCCACTGGCTAATCACTTAACTCATCGCAAAGCCCAAGCTTGGTTCATCTACCATTTATCATCTCTGCGAAGTGCACGCAGGACTTGGAGAACAAAAGGGATTAACCCCCTGTTCTTGGTTTGACCAATTGTTGGTCCTGATCATATTGTTTTGTTGTTTATGCTATAATTCTGTAGTGTTGCAGAAAACAGTTATCTTGTTTTTATTGTCCATTGTAAATTAACCTTTTTGGCACCTTGGTCCCTGAGTAAGCTTCCTTCCTCTCCTTCCAGATTTGTCTGGCCTATCCTGAAATATTTAGCGAGTCATGAACCCCTTTCCCTACAGGAAATCTTCCAGCCCCCTACAGATGAACCCTTTAGGAGGGTAGCCATGGACATAGTGAGGCCCCTGAGTATCTCAAGTCACATGGACAAATGATACATACTGCTTGTTGTGGATTACTCAACCAAGTATCCTGAGACAGTGGCCATGTCCTTCATTGAGGTTGAAAAGGTGGCTTATGAGATCCTGGGAATCTTCAGCCAAGTAGGAGTCACCCAGGAGATTTTGTCAGACCAGGGGATGAATTTAATGTTGTCCTTGATGACCAGTTTTTTGGGAGAAGTGCAGGGTGAAACAGCTGAGTGTTTCTCCTTATCACCCTGAGACAATGCCTGGTTGAGCAGTTCAATGGGACCCTCAAAACTATGCTCAGGGCATTTGCTGACCAGCACAAAAGGGACAGGGACAAATATTTGCCCCACCTCCTGTTTGCATACAGGGAAGTCCCACAGGAGTCCACAGGATTCTAACCCTTTGAGCTACTGTTTGGTCACAGGGTGATGGAGCCTTTAGGGTTAGTCAGTGATGAATGGCAAGGTGATCATGCCTCCCAAGGGGAGTCTGTTGTAGAATATGTCCTAAATTTCAGGGCCCAGATTAAGGAGCTCATGGAGCTCTCCTAGGACCACTTAGCCACTGTACAACAGCAACAGAAAACCTGGTAGGACCATGAGGCCAGAGCCCGTGAGTACGAAGTCAGAGAGTGATGGTACTTGTCCTAGTTCAACACAGTTAACTGCAGGCAGCATGGGAGGGCCCTTTCTCCATAATCAGGAAGGTGAGTGATGCTAACTATGTAGTAAGGCTGCCTGACAGAAGGTGCAGGCAGAGAGTATATCATGTGAACATGATGAATCCCTACTACGATAGGGCGGAGATGATACTCATGATGTGTAGCATGCCAGAAGAGGGGAACGAGGCTGATTCCCTGATGAACCTCCCTGGGGAAGCCTGGGAGAGATCCTCAGTGAATAACCTCACCCTCTCAGGGCAGCTGACACCATCCCAGGCCTAGGAGATGAGGGGGTGCTGCAAGATTTTGGGGACATGTTCACAGGGACTCTGCAGTACACCACAATGGCTGAACACCATGTGGACATTGGGACCCAAGTTCTGCTGAGGCAGACACCCCTACAGGGTACATGAGGGGGTTAAGAAGGCCATGCTGGGGAAACTCAGGGAGATGCTGACCCTTGGAGTGATCCAGGAGTCCAGTAGCCCCTCGGCCTGGATGGTACCACACAGTTCTGTGTTCACTATCGGTGGCTCAACAGGTGCATGGAGTCAAATGTCTACCCCATGCCCAGAACAGATGAGACCTTGGAATGGCTGGAGGGTGCTCAGTTCCTGATCAAGATAGACCTGATGAAGGGAAACTGGCAGGTCCTATTAACCCCCACTGCCCAAAAGAGGTCTGCCTTTTTCACCCCATTTGTGTTATTTGTATTCCATGTAATGCCATTTGGAATGAAGAATGAGCCTGCAACCTTCCAGAGGCTTCTGGATCACATCCTGGTTGGGCCAGGTGAATATGCAATGGCTTACATGGATGACATCACCATTCACAGCCAGACATGGGAGGATCACGTCGAGCATGTGAGGGAGGCTTTCCAAGGACTGAAGGCTGCAGGGCTGACAATTAAGGTGGAAAAATGCCAATAAGGCATGGCTGAAGTGTCCTACCTTGGATATGGGGTGGTCAATGGATGCATCCATCCAAAGCCTGAGAAGGTTGAGGCCATCCAGGCCTGGCCCACCCCTGCCACAAAGAAACAGGAAAGGGCATTCTGGGGATGGCCAGGTACTACAGGAGGTTTGTCCCTCACTATAGTGATGTGGCTAAGCCCCTGACTGACCTAACAAAAAAGAACATGCCAGAGAAAGTTCTCTGGACATAGGACTATGAATTTGCTTTCTGAAGGTGGAAGGATGCATTATGGGAGTCACCCGTACTCACTAGCCCCAATTATGACCTAAGGTTCATAGTACACATGGATTCCTCAGACCATGGGATGGGTGATGTCCTGAGCCAGGTTACACTGCTGGGGGAGGAGCACCCCATAGTGTATCTGAAACAGAAGCTTCTGTCCAGGGATGAGGCATATGCCACAGTTGAGAGAAGATGTCTGGGGATAGTGTGGGTCCTTCAAAAGCTGCAGCCATATCTGTATGGGAGGAAGTTCACTGTGGTCACAGATAGATCATAGTCACTTGACATGGCTCCATAGCACTAGCAAGCAAAACACAAAATTATTGCACTGGAGTTTGGTACTACAGTCATATAATATGATAGTTCAGCACTGAAGGGGTGCACAGTGCTAATGCAGATGGACTGTCGAGGCAGGGCTGAGTACATGAATGGCAGTGTATCTTGGAGGTTGCCCAAAAGAAACATACCTTCATTTCTGGGGGGAAGGGTTGTGGAGATGTGACGGGCATGTGACCAGAGTGATCTATTAATTTATTTTTTGATAATCTCCTTTGTAAATATAGTCATGCTTGTGTTGTAAGTTGTGCTATTTGCAAAAATGGGCACAACACATGGCTTCCAATGTCGTGTCCAAGCAGGCTTCATGGGAGATAATTAGCCAACTCAGCTGCAGAAAAATGTTCTCATGGGAATCTGTAGCTACGGATCCTGTAAGGCAGATGGGAGAGTGCCATTTTGAATGCCTCAGTCAGCTTGGAAGGCAGAGGCGTGCAGTTGCACACCTTCGACATCCTGAAAAACAAAATCATAAAATTGGACTGAGAATTTCTGAATGTGTGTAGAAGCCAGCTGGCCTGGATGATGTCATCCTTCCATGCACTCACTCATTTGGGGGAAGCACCACTTGTCCTCTACAAACAAATCCCCAACGTCCTGCACATCGACAGCACAATACCGACACTGATATTGTGTTGTCCCAAAAGAAAATGCATTCAGCCCCCTGCACTCCCCACATTTAATTATAATCAACTCCAAGTCGGAGTTATTTTATGGAGGGGGCAGAACACCGGGAAGAAGCCATGACACTGAAAACAGACCATAACAGCGACTGGCACTGTAATGGTCTGTTTTCAGGTTTCACTCTTGTGGCGTTGCTCTCGTGTGGGCCAACATCATTTGGGAATGGGGGGGCAGTGGTAAACTGTCACTTAAAGGGGTGAAACCACCTCCCATAGCCAAAAATATCAAATCAGCTAGCCAAGGGTCAGCTCACACTCTTTGGACCCAATAACATCTGAAAACAAAGAACCCTGCAGCTAGAGAGATCTAATGAGAAATACAGCTTAGAGAATTGTGTTTCTTTAGATAACAGCAGATAAATAAATAGGTTATATAGTGAGAATAGTTCAGATTCTTCTAACTGTCTGGTTTGAGTCTGTTGTAAATACTTGTAGTCTTTTAGTAAAGCATCTCTTTTTGATAGAACAAGTGACTGCCTATTTATTTGTTAAGGTAATTTGGTTATTTCTGCTGGATTCTGTTTACAGTCCTTCTCTGAAGGGGCACTCTACCCACAGTTGCTGTGTTGACCTTCCTGACCTTGTGCAAAGGAGGAGGTAAGAAACAAGTTTCCTAGTTCCTGTTGGCAAAAACCTGGTGGCGGCGGTGAACTTAAAGGCTCTGGTGAGGGGAATTTTGTCACAGTATGTATTGCTCTTTAACTTGTTTCATAATGAGACTCCAGAAGGTCTCTGTACTGTATTCTGGTACAGTACTAAACAAAAAAAAATGCTTGCTGTAGGTAACTATAACCATTAAAAACTGAAATGAGGAAGAAGGAATCTGACCCGTTGTAACAGAAAATGTAATCAGATCCCTGGAATGCCACCAGAGTACTATATCAGCTGTGCTGTCCCACCTTGCTTTCCACATTGTTCCCAGTTATAGAATTTGCAGTTTAAGAAAGGAAGTGGTTGTGGGGGGCTCATGATAGCCAGTTGTGTGCTGTTTGAGTCCAGTGAGTGGTAGAAGGAAGCAGAGAAGCAGAGAACTCTGCCAGTCAATTAAAGCAAGGCACCTGTTCACCAATTGTGTCATTTTACCAGATACATAATGTTGCAAAGTCCCATTCCAGCAGAATCATAGGGGTTGCAAAGCTTCCCACTCCAGGGTTGTCAGAACCCTTTGAAGTTCTGGGTTCTAGTTCTAGTCTAGAACTTTTGGAAAAGTTCTAGGGTTCTTATCTTTTTTAGAACTTTTTAGAACTCGAACCCTATTTTTAATTGTGCTGCCAATAATGAAGAGCATAGTGAAATGCACATGAAGCTGTGGAAAAAAATTAAATCTGTTCCTCCCAAAGTCCTGCCAGAAACTATTTCTGGCATGTATTAACAGATACCACAGAAATGGGATCTGTGCTGCACATGCTCACACACTGGGTAGGGTACAGTGCAGTTAAAGGGCACACAACAGGATGATGGACTGGCAAGTACACCATGTAGGAGACAGAGTCACACAACACAGTGACACAGAAATATATATATTTTTTTGTACTGGGATTTTTCTGTCTCTCCTCCCAACATGGAAACATTTCTGGCATGTATTTAAAGATTAGAACAAATGTCAGGGGCCAGAGGGCCCCCCCCCCGTACAAAATAATGGGCACAAACCAAAGGAACCAACCACAATAGTTTGTAAAGAATGAATGGAAGCTTACCTTAAGCGTACCTATTCTTTTATTGTGCAGACTCAAGTGGTGGACAAAAAATTATGTACATGAAGCTGTAAAGTGCAAAAGCAAGTTAAAATGGTGAAGTCACTATGCAGCTAAACACAAAACAAAATACCCACTGACACCATGGCAGTGTTAGCGAAATGGTTACTGGCAGCCTGTAGGACAGAGTATGTACATATTACAGGTAGTGTACAACATGCTGACGTTTGGCAGAGATACCTTCCTGTACATAATTGTTTGTCCACTACTTCAGTTTGCACAATAAAAGAGTTTGTACACTGAAGGTAAGCTCCCCTCCCAGTCATTCTTTACAAACTACTGTGGTTGGTTCATTTGAGGTGTGCCACATTATTTTGTGCAGGGTACTCTGGTCTTTGACATTTGTTCTAGTCGTGTCTCTGTTTGTGAGCACCGTGTTGGAACTGGGCTAGTGAATCCCAGAGCCCCTAGTTTTCTTTCTGTTTGCATGTATTTAAAAATACCACACAGGTGGGAGCTGGGCTGCATACAGTGACACACTGGGCTAGGGTACACTGCAGTCAAAGGCCACACAGCAGGATGATGGGCTGTGCAGCACACCACATAGGAGTTACACACTGGGTACAGTGCAGCAAAGTGCACACAGCAGGATGATGACCTGTACACAGAGACCCACAATGCTCCCAGTCAGTTCCACCAGCAGTCCCTGCCTGCCTTGCCTACTCCCCTACTCCTTTCCCAACAAACCACTTTGCCACTTAACACCACTGCCTGGTTGCTCCTTTTGACCCCCTTTTCCTTTCAGTAATTTCTGCCACACAGAAAAAATGCCCTGCCAGTGCCTGCCTGCCTCCGTTCTGTAACGTTTACTTTCAATAGTAACAAAAGGTGTCAAACGTTACCAAACGAAGAGCAGAGCACACGTCTGTAACATCCCCAACAGTGTTGCAACCCCACCCCTGTGGTGTCACACAAATAGACCCCATCTGTACAGACAGCTGGTGAGACCCCATCTGGAGTACAGCGTGCAGTTCTGGAGACCCAACCTCTGCAAAGACATAGACAGGATGGAGGCAGTCCAGAGGAGGGCAACTAAAATGGTGCAGGGATGGCACCAGAAGCCATATGAAGAGAGACTTAAGGAGCTTAATATGTATACACTCAAGGAAAGGAGGGAGAGCGGGGACATGATAGAAACTTTCAAATACCTCAAGGGAATCAACAAAGTCCAAGACAGTAACATCTTTCAGAAAAAGAGGTGTGCAAGAACAAGGGGGCACAATTTGAAGATCGAAGGTGGACAGCTCAGAGGTAATGTGAGGAAGTATTTTTTCATGGAGAGGGTTGTGGATGCATGGAACAGAGTTCCTGAGGAGCTTGTGGAGTCAAAAACAGTGGTGGATTTCAAGAATGCATGGGACAGTCATAAGGCAATTCTAGGGTATGGGGGTAGGAGGAAGTAGACTGTTGGTTAACTAGGATCTGCAGCTTATCCATTAGGTAGGGAAATGGGCAGACTGGGTGGGCCAAGGGGTCCTTATCTGCCTTCAAATTCTATGTTTCTATGTAAGTACTTAAATACAAGTCCCCCATTTTTGGTTAGCAGGCACATTGAGAGAAGTGGAAAAGGACCATCAAGAGAAATGGTCACTATGGCAGCTGTGAGTGAGCATGGAGAGAGAGTTGTTGACAATAACATGGACACACATAACCTGTAAGCTATCCCCACCAAACAGCACTACCTCTCGACCTTTTGTTTTGTCACTGAAGTGTGGGATTCTAAAACTCAACTGCGAAAATGTGAAACATGGCAAGGCAATCATAGTGGGACGTATGATGAAACATGAAGTACGTGGAAATTAATGCCAGTATTTAAACAAAGTTTAGCTTTCTCAGGCATCGTAAAATACTAACTTACTTACTGCCCAAGTTTATTTCACATTCTTCATGTGGGCAGGAACTTTTTCATGCATGGCCACAGCTCTCTCTCTCCCTGTTAGATACATAGATACATAGACAGTGTCGGCAGATAAGGGCCTGTGACCCACCCAGTCTGCCCATTTGAGCTTGTAAGTTCAGTTTATGTTTTCCTAGAAGTCTGTTGCCCCTTAACCCTGACCTCCAGAATTCTTTTATGTCTATCCCATGCATTCTTAAATCCTGTGATTGTTTCAGCCACCACCACATCCTCTGGCAGGGTGTTCCACTTGTCCACCACCTGTTCTGTGAAGAAACTCTTCCTCATGTTTCCTCTGAATCATCCTCCCTCCAACTTCATCCCATGCCCTCTAGTCCTGGAACATCTTTTTTGCTTAAAAATAGTGTATTCCTGCACCCTGTTCCTCCCTGTAAGATACTTGTATGTCTCTATCATATCCCCTCTCTCCCTCCTCTCCTCCAGGGAGTACATATTCAGTTCCTTCAACCTGTCCTCATAAGACTTGTGATGCAATCCATGTACCATCTTTGTTGCCCTCCTCTGAACCTTCTCTACCTTGTCTATGTCCTTACGTAGGTAAGGTCTCCAGAACTGTACACTGTACTCCAGGTGGGGCCTCACTAGTGTATTGTATAGTGGAATTATGACCTCCCTTTTCCTGCTGGTGATGCCCCTGTCTATGCATCCCAGCATCCTATTTGCTTTACCTGCTGCCTTGTCACCTGTTTCCCTATCTTGAGGTCATCAGAGATGATAACCCCAAGATCCCTTTCCTGCTTGGTGCATGCTATATCCTCACCCCCAACTGATATATGTTGCCAGGGTTTTTGTGCCCATATGCATTATCTTGCACTTCTTTGCATTGAATTTCAATTGCCAAACCCCTGACAATTCTTCAAGTTTCTGCAGGTCCCTTCTCATTCTGTCTACACCCTCTGGTGTGTCTACTCTGTTGCAGAGCTTTGTGTCATCAGCGAACAGTGAAATTCTGCCTTCTAGGTCCGGCGCAATGTCACTGATGAAGATGTTGAATAGGACCAGTCCCAGCAATGATCCCTGTGGTACCCTACTGGTCACTCTTCCCTCTGTGGAGTGACAGCCATTTACCACCACCATCTGTGTCCTGCCACCCAGCCAGTTACCTACCCACCACACTACTGTCCTGCCCACACCCACATTCCCCAGTTTGTGTAATAGTCTTCTATGTGGCAGTGTCAAGGCCTTGTCCAGATGGGCCATGTCCACTGCCCTCCCTGATCCACCTCCCTAGTCACCCAGTCAAAAAATTCAGCGAGGTTGGTCTGACATGACCACCCCCTGGTGAAACCATGCTGCCTTGGGTCCTGTAGTCCATTGACAACCAGATGTTCCACCAGTCTCTCCTTCAGTAGTGCTTCCATGACCTTCCCCACTACCGAAGTGAGGCTAACTGATCTGTAGTTTCCCGCTGCCTCTTTGTTCCCACTTTTGTATAGGTCTTGTCTTTATCTTAGTAATGACAGAATAGCTCTCTCAAGACAGGAAAAGCCAGTCATATACTTTTTATTAAAAATAAGTACACTGCCACTGCCGCATGCTTTTTATTAGAAAATAGTACACTGCCACATGCTATTAATATAAGTCTTGGTCCTTTTAAGAAAATGGTACTAGTGAGGCAAAGTTGTGCTGTATATTTAGAAGTGTCAAACTCCTTTTCACATTCCAGTAGACTGGTTCACAAATTTTCATCTTTTTTTTTGGGGGGGGTGTTACTGTAAGCCACTCACAAATGTGCCATTTCATTGATCATGCCTAAGTCCACTTATGCTGCTAGCTAGGCTGGTACATGCTGCTCCTGTGCTAACCTTTCCCATGCCTAAAGTTGTTTAGTTTCACAGCACAAATAAAAATAAATACCACGCATCTGATCTGAAAAATGTCATCTTTCTTTCTAACAAATTAAAACACCTTGTATAAGTCATGTTCCTCATCAGAACAGGAGACCTGCTCAAGTCCTTAGGATTCTTTACAGGGACTGCACGGCCACTTAGCCTAATGACCACTGGCTTACCTAACTTCCAACCACTCTGCTCGGCTGCTGCTGTGACAGTTACCGGCACCACGATCCGCTGCCTAATCTTGCTTACAGGTAATGTTCGGCTTACCTCACACTATCCGTCACAAAATAATAATAAAAAAAAGTTTAACTTTTTGCAGCCTGATGCCAACTCGCTGCCCACCTAAATACTTGGTGGAGTCGCTGATCAGCCACCGAACTTGCTTTTTCATTGGTTTCCACAATTGGAATGGGATGCAGACTGATACATGGCTTAAAACACCACAAATATTGATGGCAATTGGTGCCAGTGTAGTAAATGGGCATACACTCATGTAAACCCCCAAAAACTGGACATGCGTGCACATGCCACACACAGGCAGCTGATTCACTGTTTGACACAAAATCCCGGGCCTTATGCAGACAAGCATGGCATGTGTAATACAGGCAGACCCTCCAACATTTGACAGATGAAAATAGGTACAGGTACAGCAATTCAGACTTGTAGCTGTGAAATGCCGGGAGGTTGAAACCAGGATTGCAGTCTGCTCTCCTTTCAAACTTAAAAAGTGTGTGCTTGAACTAATCTACAAATGATATTACACAAAGCACAGCTTATACAAATCACTTTAGCGTTCCCACAACCAACAGATTTCTTGACAGGCTCTATCTGGCTTCTGCCTCCTGTGGGCCATCCTCTTTCCCACACCTAGCCTTGCACACAGCATTCAGCATTTCCTACCACCTGCTTCTTGTTGTAAAAGTCTTTTCTGAGAAGTTGGAGACTGAGTTTCTGCCTCTACTCAACACATTTTTTACTGGATTTTTTCCTTTTTGGGCAGCTGGACAGGAATGGATTAGGGACCCCCCCTTTCAGTTTCTAAGCCTGGTCTTTGCCAACAATCACCCCCTACTGCGTTCCTCACAAACAAACATGGGCCTTATTCACAAAAGACTTACTTTCTCCCATCTGTTCCTAAATATTTTGTGAGCAGGGCCCATGGCTGAAATAATTCCTTACCACGCTACCCCAGCACATGAAGCCCTTGCTGCAGGGCTAATACTGACCGTATCTCTCTCTGTCTCACTCATCGTTTGCTACCTGTTGTGTAGCCCTGCCTCCCAACAGCAAGCACCTAAAATACTTTGTGGCTGTTTCTTGGTAAACACCTATTGTTAGAACTGCAGCTCACTCAGAGCTCTCAAATGCTACTCGACCTAACTGCAGAATAATGGGAACCCTCTGAATGTTAATTATAACATTAATAACTGGATCACAATCAAACTTTCAATAATATAAGAAGGCAGTCTCCAGTCAAGTTTTTGCAATGTAGTGCCAGTAAAACCAATGCAGTTGGTCAGAAATCTTCTGCCTGCCTTGCACTTCCAATATTGAAAAAGCTACCACCTTTCCTCTGACTGACTCTTCTCATGTCAAACAGTTAAAAGAAAGAGAGCTGTATCCTTATCTACTGCAGAATAAGGCTTGTACTTGAGTTTAACACTGACACATTTCAGTACTGTAAATAATGTGCAAACAGCAACTCCTCCTTGTACTGTGTGCTTGCATTGTCTTTGGTCGAGTGGAAAAACTGGGCAGACAATAACAGAACAATACCTCTTATGCTGGCGCTTAGAATAACTGGGCTCTGGTCTCAGTGATCGACGATGGGGATGACTCGACCCAACTACCAGACCGACCGTAGAGTTCATTCAAATCTTGTGTGGCAACATAAACATAATAAAATACACAGCTGTGTGATAAAAAGCACTACTGCAAAAGTGGATGGAGCAAGCTGCGTGTCTCACCGCGTGATCCGATCGAGATGCGATTGTGACTCCTGGACACACACGAGTGACTCTCAAACACTCCCGCCAGTAGTGTGTCATGGGAAACACAAGGTTGCAGCAGCTGCTTCCAGGGGTCACTGGCGCATGTCCATTGTGCCAGTTACCATGGGGATGGACAGATGCCAAATCAGGCTTTGCACTCACTGCAGAGAAAGAATTCGGGAACACAGCACAAAATTAAAGTTACTTCCTGGCGGCTGAAATTCGGTACAAACTGAGAGCTCCTCAGGATCCGGTACCACATAAGAAAGTCGGTATTGTACCTTCCAAATCAGTACAATTGGAGGGTCTGTACAGGTAGTAAATCCAACGCTATTTAATTAGCCACGTCCATGTAACTGGGGAAAAAAATAATAACTCGAACCCTTTTGCGAACCCTCTAGTGTTCAAGTTCTAAATTAGAACTCGAACACCAGGGTTCAAGAAGGGTTCGAATCTTTGCCGAACTAGTTCTGACAACCCTACCCCACTCACCAAATTTTATACAAATAAAACCTACATCACCAGCACAAGGGAGGAGATGGATGGGGTACCAGTGGAAGCCATCCACAAAATGACAGCCAAAGGTGAAGTGCTGCTGGTGGGAGACTTTAATTTGCCTGATGTGGATTGAAGCACCTAGGCTGCAGCCACAACCAGGAGCAGAGGCATCCTGAATGCCCATCAGGGGGTGTGCCTCAAGCAGCTTGTGGTAGAACCCACCAGAGAAGAAGCAATATTGGACCTGGCACTCATCAATGGGGACAGAGTCACCGATGTAATGGTGGGTAGCCACCTGGGGTCCAGCGAACATCATACAGTGTGGTTAAAGGTGAGAACAGTGGGGGAGTCAAACCACATAAAAGAAAGGGTCCTGCATTTCAGACGGGCTGACTCTGCAAAAATGGGGGAGTGTCTCAAGGAAGCCCTAGCAGGGGAAGAAGAAAGGGGTGTGTGTAGAGAAACAATGGGCTAACCTTAAGGAAGCCATAGCAGAGGCAACAAGCCTTTGTGTTAAGCAAGTAAGCAAAACAAAAGAGAAAAAAAAGACACTACGATTCTCAGAGGACGTGGTCAGGAAGATTTCATAGATTTCATAGATAATACAAGCTGTGGTAGACTTTCGTCCTTTTTGCTTGCCATTAATAAATATTATAGACCAAATTTTATCTCATCGTCCATTACATTATCTAAACTTATTTTGAAGATATTTACATCCTCACTATCTATCACTTCTTGGGGGAGGCTATTCCAGACAGTAACTAGCCTTTGACTATACCAGTATCTTCTAGATAGCGTGTTCCATTTATTCAATCGTATTTGTTTTGAGTGCTTCCTATTACTGACCTTATACATATTGAAACTAAGTCCTAGTTCTCTCATTAAAGTATTATCTCTGATTACTTTGTGTAACAAACACAAATCTCCCCTTATTCTTCTATAATGTAGAGTATATAGATTAAGAAATTTCAACCTTTGTTTATAAGGTATTGATTTAAGTCCTGGTATAAGCCTTGTAAATCTGTGTTGTACAGCTTCCACCTTTTTGATATCTTTTGTAAATCTGTGTTGTACAGCTTCCACCTTTTTGATATCTTCCTTTTTAAATGGTGACCATACTTGGACACAATATTCTAAATGTGGCCTGACCAGTGCTACACATAGGGGAAGCAACACCTCAATAGCTCTACTTTATTTATGCCTAGTGATGCAGTTCAATAACTGATTGGCTTTTTTTACTTGTCTCCTACAGTGAGAAGTAAATTTCAAATCCTGTGTAACTGTTATTCCTGACTCTCTCTCGTTTGTGGTTTCCATTAAGGGATTGTTATTTAAAGTATATTTGTGCTGTCTGTTCTTGGTGCCCAAGTGCATTATCTTGCACTTATTAACATTAAGCTCTAATTTGTTCGGCATAGTCCAGAAAGAAATGTGATTCAGAACATTCTGTAAATTAATATTGTTGTCTGTAGTGCTCACAACTGGACCTAGTCTGCAGTCATCCGCAAATTTGGACATCCAAACATTAGGTACATCTATTTTTAATGATGAAACATAAATATTAAACAAAGTTGGGCCCAACACAGATCTCTGAGGCACCCCGCTCACCACTCCAGCCCAATCGGAAATTGATCCATTCACAACCACCCTCTGCATTCTTCCCCTCAGCCAGTTTGCAATCCAGTATGTTATGTTAGTGCTCAACTTTAAAGTTTTTAATAGTTTAATTAATTCCAAATGGAGTAACTTAGTAAAGGCTTTTGCAAAATCTAAAAATATTATATCAACTGAATTTTTCATGTCGATTTCCCTGTTTACCCTTTCGTAAAAACCCAATAGATTTCTCATTGTTTTTACATTGTTTCTTGTGGATTCTACTTGGTAGAAGGTTATTTCTTTTCCTTCTTACTACTTCTAAGGGGCTAGCAGGTTATTGTGTGGGGCAGTTGGAATTTTGAAACCTGTTTTGGTAGCTATAAGTGGGCTCATTTGTTTGATGTTTCACTGTGTAGCAGGCTGCATTTGTAAAGGCCTATTTCTTCTGATTTAAAACCTATTTGGTGTGATTTAACTGGGGCTGTTTCTTTGAATTGGAGACCTATATCTTCTAATTTCAAGCCTATTTTGATGTGTTGTTGGTGAAGCTGTTTGAATTGGCGTCTTGTTTCTTTTGGTAGCGAACCTATTTTGGGGGCTTTGAGTAGAATTGTGATTCATTTTTGCTGGCTTCACTAGCTGCAAAGTTTAGTGCAGAGTGGGGGAAGGGTGCTAATGGTCTGACCAGGGGCCTCATCTACCTGATTGTTTCTGGAATACTTGGGCTGGTCCCACCCCCAGCCCCTCACCCCACGCGCCCCTGGTCCATTATTTCCTTTATACCAGGGGTTTTGACATCACTTCCTCAAATGGGCAAAGGATATGTACCTGTCATAGCAGAAGCAGACATCCAGGAAAGGAGCAGCAGCAAGTGAAGAGGTGACTGCTATCTCAGTGGAAGGGAAGTAACTGCAAATCTAGGAGCTTTCATTGTTGCTTCTTTGCATTGCTATTGCATTGGGGAAAGGAGGAATGGAGTTTGAAGAAGGTTGTGCAATAGCTACTTAAAGTCTCTTTTTGAGTGTGGATAGGAAGGATTGGAATATAAAAAGCAGTTGCTCAATCTAAACGTGTACAACAAAGGGGGTAAGGGAAATTAAGAAAAAAATGTTGTGCACTGATAGAGGGGGGAGAGGGGAGACTTGGGGAGTGTTTGTATCCTGCATCTGGAAGGGTGGGGGGTCGCTGGTGCACAATGACAGCAATGGGTAGGGTGGTAGGCTGCAACAACTGTGGTGCACCAATCATTCTAAAAATTGCTTGGAGTGTGGGAGGATGTTTAGTGTGCAACCACATACGTCGAATGGGAAGAACAACCCTCCCCCCTCAGCTAGTGGTCAAACAGGGATTCAGAATGTTTGCAGTTCATTTGCATCACCAGGCAAGAAAAATGGTCCATCTCCCCATACGACGCGCTGGGGAAATGCCAAACCTAACCCAACAACTAACACATCGAAATCTGGCCAATGGAAAATCATGTACACAAATGCTCACAGACTGGGAAATAAGATCCCAGACCTTCAGGCAATAATGTCAGAGGCTAAACTGGACATAGTAGCAATTAGTGAGACGTGGTTTACCAGTAACCACATTTAGGAGACTTCAGTACCTGGCTATGTACTGTTCAGAAGAGACAGAGGTGCAAAAAGGGGGGTGTGGAGTGGCCCTGTATGTCAATGAAAATATCAAAGCTACAGAAATTCAGAATACACATAAGGAGCCAGAAGAACTGTGAGTCACCCTGGAAACAGGAAATGGGACAGCCATATGAACCGGGTTTGTCTACAGGCCCCCAGACTAGGGGGAGGACATAGACACATTACTGTTAGAAGATATACAAAACATAACAGCTAAAGGGGAGGTTCTGATAATGGGAGACTTCAACATGCCAGATACAGATTGGTCAATACCAGCAGGAGCATCTGCCAGAACCAGACACATGGTGGACTCCCTGCAGGGGGAGAGCCTCAAACAACTGGTACAACAACCCACAAGAGACAGGGCTATCCTAGATCTAGTACTGACTAACAGGGAAGGGATCACAGATCTCTAGGTAGAAGGTCACCTGGGGGCCAGTGAGCATCACATGATATGGTTCAATTTGGCCACTGCATCTAAATCATCCCATTCTAAGGCAACAATATGGGACTTCAGATGAGCTGACTTTGATAAGATGGCCAACAGAGTTAAGCTACCCCTGGCAAAAAGAAACACAGGTGAGGGGGTACAGGCAAAGTGGGCAAGCATTAAGGATGCAATACTTGAAGCAACATTCCATTGTGTTAGACAGAAAAGGAAGTGCAAAAGAAGAAGGAAACCACTTTGGTTCTCAAATACAGTAGCAGAAAAGGTCAGAGCCAAAAGGCTGGCCTTCAGGAAATATAAGGAACACAGTGGGATGAAGATAGGGAGGCATACCAAACTGCCCTAAGAGAAGCAGGGAGCAGTAGGCAGGCAAAGTCCCAAACTGAGGAAACACTAGCACAAACAGTAAAGAAGGTGACAAGACTTTCTATAGATACATTAGTGAAAGGAGAAAGTCCAGAGGGGGTATTGCTAAGCTCAATAGAGAAAAGGGGGCATGGGAGGAGGAGAACCCTGTAAAAGCATCCATCCTAAATAGATACTTTTGCTCAGTATTTACTGAAGAGAAGGTAGGGCATGGCCCACAGCTCAGCACCATTGACACAGGGGGAGGGAGGTGAGCACTACTCCCTTCACAAAAGAAAGGGTCCTACAAGAGCTAGCTAAGCTCAGAGTGGATAAGGCAATGGGACCTCATGGCATACATCCCAGGGTACTTAAAGAGCTAAGGGTGGAACTAGCAGAGCCATTAGCAGAACTGTTTAGTGAGTCTCTGAGCACAGGAGAGGTCCCAGAAGACTGGAGAAGGGCTCACGTGATCCCACTCCACAAGAGTGGTAGCAAGGAGGAGGCAGGGAGCTACAGACCAGTCAGTCTTACCTCAGTAGTGGGCAAGATTATGGAGGCACTCCTTAAGGAAAGGATAGTGCAACACCTGGAATCCATAGGGGCACAGGATCCAAGGCAGTATGGGTTTACAAAAGGAATGTCCTGTCAAACTAATCTCATAGATATCTTTGACTGGGTAACCAGAGTGGTGGACCAAGGAGGAGCAGTTGATGTTGCCTACCTTGACTTCAGCAAAGCTTTCGACACTGTTCCACATAGAAGATTGATAAATAAGCTGGGTAGGCTTGGGGTGGGTCAGAAGTTGGTCAACTGGGTGGCAAGCTGGTTGACGGGCAGAAAACAGAGAGTGGTGATAAACGCTATACAGTCAGAAGAGATGCAAGTCATAAGTGGGGTACCTCAGGGATCAGTCCTGGGGCCAGTCCTCTTCAATATCTTCATTAGTGACCTTGCAGATGGACTAGAGGGCAAGGCTTGTCTGTTTGCAGATGACACCAAGATCTGCAACAGAGTAGATGATCCAGATGGGTGGGCAGAATGAGAAGAGATCTGGATAAACTAGCAAAATGGTCAGAAGAGTGGCAACTGGGATTTAATGCAAAGAAGTGCAAGATCATGCACATAGGGAAGAGAAACCCTGAAGCCACCTATAGGCTGGGAGGGGAGTTGCTAGCAGTCACAAAGGAAGAAAGAGACTTGGGCATCATCATCACCGATGACCTGAAATCATCCAAGCAGACCTCTAAAGCAGTAGGTAAGAGTAGGGGGATGTTAGGGTATATTAGTGGGGGTATCACAAGTCGCAAGAGGGAGGTAATAATCCCTCTTTACAAGACACTGGTTAGGCCCCATCTGGAGTACTGCATGCAGTACTGGAGGCCACACCTTCACAAGGACATTAACCAAATTGAGGCAGTCCAGAGAAGGGCAACCAAAATGGTGCAGGGACTGCATCAGAAGACATATGAGGACAGATTAACTGAACTCAATGTGTATACACTAGAGCAAAGGAGGGAGAGAGGTGATATGATTGAAACATTCAAACACCTTAAGGGCATTAACAAGGTGAAAGAGTCTAACATGTTTAAATATAAGAAAAATAGCAGGACAAGAGGACACAGCATGAGACAAGAGAGAGGCCGTTTAAGGGGGAATGTGAGGAAGTTCTTTTTCACAAAAAGGGCGGTGAATGCATGGAATGGCCTACCTCAGGAAGTGGTGGCTATGAATACAGTGCAGGGCTTCAAACAGGCATGGGATAGGCATAAGGGAGCAATACAGATGAGTATTAATAGATAGGCCACTGACAGAGCGAAGGCCGATGGCACATTTATAAGGTAGAAAAAGAAATGGGCAGACTGGATGGGCCTTGCGGTTCTTATCTGCCATCAACTTCTATGTTTCTATGAAACTTAGAAAGGAGATCGAGGATCTTCAGGAGGAACTAAGACAGGCAAGGCAGATTGGGGTGGGTTTAGCCCAATACTGGAGGGAGGAAGAAGGGGAGATGAGGGAGGGCAACTTAAGCCAACAGTGGTGAGGAAAGGGTCAGAAGAAGGGAAGCAGAGACAAAGGGGCCCAGGCCAGGAAGAACAATTGCCGGGGAAACCAGGTCAGAGACAAAAGACAAATGGAAGGAGAGATGAGGGACTTGTGAGGGGAGACAAAGAAGTGGCAAAAGTCATGGAGTGGAAAGGAGAGAACAGGTTACTATGAAGAGAGAGGGAGCGGGCATTTGTGAAGCGTCTTCAGAAAATAGTTTTGCACTGCTAGAGAGGAAGAAGGTGGAGGAGGGAAATGATGAAATTAGAGGAGTAATTGATAAATGCCTGGACCAAACCGGAGAAGAGGGAAGTTCTGTTGGGAGAATTGCAACAGGGGCAAAATGGGAAATAATGTGCAGGAGGAAGAAAAGGAGCTGGAAATGAGAGAGGGAGATGAATGGAAGCAAGCAGGGAGTAAGAGTGGTGGAATCTCAGTACTGGGGGACTCAATACTAAGAGGAGTCAGGTGGGGTAATAAGGGGGAGAGGCATAGTTGCATTTGGGTGGAGGCCATGCCAGGAATGACAGCGGAAAGGGTGGGAAATCTGTTCTGAAATATGCTAGAAGGGGTAGGAACAAGCCTCATTTAATTATACATCTTGGGACGAATGACCTGGCTGATAAGACAGTAGATATAGTCCAGAGGAGGTTTGAGGAACTAGCACAATTATGTGAGGGGGCAGGAAGAACAGTAACTTTTTCAGAGATACTTCCAGTTCCCAAGGCAAGCACAACAAGAAAGCTGAGAATAGAGGAATTTAATGGATGGCTAAGAACCTGGTGTTGTGCTAAAGGGTATGGGCTGTTGGGGGGGTTGGGAGGGACCTGGGAGGATAGTAGTATCTAAGCCAAGGACAGACTACATTTGAGTGAGGAGGGAAAGAAAGTGTTGAAACAGAGGATGGAGGAGTACATAGAGGAAGTTGGGAATTTAAACTAGGAGCGGGGGGTGGCAATTGGGCAAGAGATATGCAGAGACCACAGGTTGGGAAACCATATGAGCTTAACCCCCATAACAGTGACAAAGGACAAATGGCAAGTACTATTGGTGATGCTAGTAAAGGAGGGCAGGATGGGAGGGGAAGGAAGGGTGGAAGGTGGTTACCCTTAATGCTAGGAGCCTTGGGAGGAAAACTGCAGAGTTACAGGTGCTCATGGTAGAGGAAGAGGTGGACACTGCAGCTATCACAGAAACATGGGCCACCCAATACAATGACTGGGACCTGTCTGTACCAGGGTACAGGTTATTTCGTGTGAACAGGGTGGTTGGAAAAGGAGAGGGTGTGGCACTATATGTGAAGGAAGGACTAAAGTGTGTAAGGGAGGAAGGGGAGGAGGGTAGTACAGAGTCACTTTGGATGTAAATCCAGGATTCCAAGAATAGGATTCTTAGAATGGGAGTGGTGTACAGGCCACCATCTCAGACAGAGGAGTTAGACAGGGAACTAGCAGGACAGATCAGGAAGACCTGCGAGAAGGGTAGTGTGGTGATTGTGGGGGACTTCAACATGCCAGGAGTGGACTGGAATACCCCAACAACCAGGAACAGCAGGGAGCGGGTACTGCTGGATGCCTTCCAGGATAGCTTTCTGCTGCAAATGGTCAGTGAACCAACCAGGTTAGGGAATACCCTTGACCTTATGCTGGCAAATGGGGACTTTGTGAGAGAACTTACAGTGGAGGAACCACTGTCAGGGAGTGACCACCACTCAGTATGGCTCACATTGAATATGGGCAAGGAAGGAGTGGAATCTGGCACAAGAGTGCTGGACTTCAGGAGGGCTGACTTTGGGAGGATAGGGAAGTGGTAAAAGGGTACCTGGCCAGAATTCAATCTAGTATGGACACTAACCAGAGGTGGGAGCTCATAAAGCTGGGGATAGTGGAGGTAACAAAACCTGCTGCAAGGCCCAGAGCAAGAAGGCTAGGGCTAAGAAACCGAGCTGGTTGAGCAAGGAGGTCATGGAAAGGTAAGGAGGAAAAGAGCTGCCTTTAGGAAGTACAAGAAAACAGGGAGGGGAGGATGGGGAGGAGTACTTGACAGAATCGAAGGAGGTGACAAGGGCAGTAAGGGGAGCCAAAGCATCTACGGAACTCAGGCTGGCACAAGGCATTAAGAAGGGGGAGAAGGACTTCTTTAGGTACATCAGGGAGAAAAGGAGCTGTAAGGACTACATAATAAGGATTAGGAAGGAGGGGTGTTGGGTGGAAGCAGGGTGCGATAAGGCAGAAGCACTAAATGAGTACTTCTGCTCAGTATTTACTAAAGAGAAGAGGGGGTGACACCCAAGGGGGGCGAAATGGCAGAAAAGCGGGGGATGGGGTGACAGATGGGGAAATCATGGAAGGCAGAGTTCGGGAGGGTTAGAAGGCACTGAGGGTGGACAAGGCGCCAGTCCCAGATGGCATCCACCCCAGGGTACTGAAGGAGCTGACAGAGGTCCTTGCAGGACCTTTGGCAGACCTATTTGATGCCTCACTACATTCTGGGTGTGTACCTCAGGACTGGAGGATGGCTCATGTGGTGCCCCTCCACAAGAGTGGCCCCAAGGATGAACCGGGGAAACTACAGACCAGTGAGCCTCTCATCCATCGTGGGTAAGCTAATGGAGACTATCCTGAAGGAGAGGCTTATGGCCCTCCTAGAGGCCAAAGGACTACAGAACAGCAGACAGCATGGCTTCATACAGGACAGATCCTGCCAAACCAACCTGGTGGAGTTCTATGACTGGGTAACTAGGCAACTGGACAGGGGCCATGCAGTGGATGTCCTGTATCTGGACTTCAGTAAGGCATTTGACTCGGTGCTGCATGGAAGGCTGGGAAGTAAGTTAGTAGGCACAGGGGCGGGTGCAAAGCTGGTGAGATGGGTAGGAAACTGGTTTCAGGGAAGGCAACAGAGGATGGTGGCGGGTGGGGAGCACTCACACCCAAGGGTAGTGACAAGCGGTGTTCCACAGGGCTCAGTGTTGGGACCAGTGTTGTTTCGGATATTTATTGCAGACATATCATGGGACATCAAGAGCAAGATCAGTCTGTTTGCTGATGATACCAAGGTAGGAGCAGTGGTGGATGACCTAGGGGGATGGCAGGGGTTGCAGGATGATCTGGCAAAGCTTGAAACCTGGTCAGACACCTGGCAACTGGGGTTTAATGCCAAAAAGTTCAAGGTGCTGCATTTTGGGATGAAGAACCCAAGGAGGAGTTACCAGCTGGTGGGAGTGAAGCTAGCCCAGACAGAGAAGGAGAAGGATCTGAGGGTGCTCATTACAGGGTCAATGAACAACTCGGCATGATGTAGGAAGGCAGCTGCAAAGGCCAACAAAATGCTGGGTTGTATTGCAAGGGGTATATCCTTGAGGAGGGAAGGGGTGATTCTGCCACTGTATAGGTCATTGGTTAGACCACACCTGGAGTACTGCATGCAGTACTGGCGCCCGTATCTGAAGAAGGACATTAAGTTACTGGAGGGGGTGCAGCGCAGGGCGACAAAGATGATCAAGGGGCTGGGGGACTTATCATACAAGAGGAGGCTGAGGGAGTTGAACATGTACTCACTGGAGGAGAGGAGGGACAGGGGGACATGATTGAAACCTTTAAGTACATGAAAGGAATAAATAAGACAGGTACAGAGAGGCTGTTCAAAGTAAGGGAGGGGAGGGACACCAGGGTCCATGATATGAGACTGGAAGGAGGAAGGTTCAGGAGGGAGATGAGGAGACTTTTTTACAGAGAGGGTGGTGGCTGGGTGGAATGCATTACCTGCAGAAGTGCTGTCCAGTAGAACAGTGGACTGCTTCAAAAGGGGATGGGACAGGACAAAGGGGAGGGTTAATGAAGGGGAAGGGTGGACGGGAGGGGCAGCTGCAGAATAAGGGGTGCTAGCTGCACATTCAAGTAGACTTGATAGAACTCTAGGCCTTTATCTGCTGGCAAATTTCATATGTTCGTATGTTCGTAGAGTTGTTAAGTATGATTTATCCTCAATAAACCCATGCTAATACGGGTGAATATAACCTGTAGTTGTTAAGTGTTGTTGAATATGATCCTTGATTATACCTTCTAGTATTTTACCCAGGAGAGAAGTGAGGCTAATTGGTCTAAAATTTTCCAGTCTAGTTCTTAAGCCTTGTTTGTGAAGTGGCACTATAGTAGCTACTTTCCAACTAAAGAGAATTATGCCAGCAGTGGCGGCTCTACACCAGGGCCCGCCAGGGCACGTGTCCCGGTATAAAAATGCTGTGTCCCAGCTGGTGCCCCAGCTGGTGCCCTTTATTGTCAGTGGGATGTCCTAAATTGTTGGTAAATGGACCTACTGTATTTGAGGAACCTCTTGTTTTATTAATGTGTGAAAAAAAAAAACATTTTTATTATCATTAACATTGTTTGCTCCCCCCATAGTAACAATATATCAGTGCCCTGGCTACCATCGGGTGTGCCCCGGCTGTGCCCTGGTAACCATTTGTGGCTAGAGCCGCTACTGTATGCCAGAGTCCAGTGAGTGTTGTAACACATTGGTCAATGGTCTGTGAATGTAGTCCACTAATTCCTTCAATACTCTTGGTTGGATATCATCCGGGCCTGGGGATTTATTAATATCCATTTGATCAACCTTTCATGGACGTCAGTTGGATTAATTAAAATTTGTCCTGGTGTGAGTGCCTGATTATTCATCATAGTTGCAGAAACAGGTTTAGAAAAAACTAAAGAGAAATATTTATTCTGATGTCTGCTGTCCCCTTATTGTCAGTGGGATGTCCTAAATTGTTGGTAAATGGACCTACTATATTTGAGGAACCCCTTGTTTTATTAATGTGTGAAAAAACAGTTTTTTATTATCATTAACATTGTTTGCAAAATGTATTTCATGTTCAGCCTTAGATTGCTTAATTTTATGTTTGATTTTTTTAACCAATATTCTGTAAGCTGGTGTCAATTGTTGGTTACCATGTTTAATCCTTTTGAACATCTTACTTTTTTTATTTATTAGTTTTTTTAAATGAGGTTTCATCCAGCTAGGAGATGCTCTTTTGTTGGAATATATTTTTAATACTGGTATATGTTTGGATACTACAGTCCTAATTTTTTGTGTTAACTTTAGTTTCCAATGTGACCTCACGTTCCAGAAGAACAGTTGTGTGTTTTACTGCTCCATGCAGTGACTGTTTCCTGTTTAGTATGAATTGTTCATTAAATGGGATCTCGTCATTCCTGATGTTTGATGTTTGCCTTGTTTGTTTCGGATGACCCTTTCTATGTGCTGCTAATAAGAAGCTTGCCTCCTCAGCCAGCTCCCACTGCCTGGGTTTCCAGGGTGTCAACGAGAGGACCGAGAGACCAGTGGAGAAGACGTTCAGAGGCCTGCCTGGTGAAGATTGCCTACAACGGCCTATGAAGCAAAGATGGCAAGGCCAGGCAGGTGAAGGTCATCATCTTCAGTCCTTCAGTGATCCAGCTTGTACCCAGAAGGATGGGGCACCCCAGTGTCATCAGGTCTGGTAAGCCAGGCCGACAAGGTATGTGGACCGTTTCTGTTGCTTACTGCCCCCTCCCCAGGACTTTCACCACCATACCCCTAGACACGGGGAGGGGGGGCTTACATTTATAACAGTTACGTGTTGTTTACATTTCATTATTGCACATAAGCAGAGGAGTAACATGACGAATGGTCTAGCTTCCCTCTCTCTGGTTTTTAACTGTTTCCAAATTTCAGCTAAAAAATGGCCTAACTTCAACAATATATTGGCATTTTCACTGTTGAACAGATGTTTTATTGATGCATACTTATCCAGATAAAGTTTTTTCAAAATGTTGCCAAACCATTTTTATGTTTGCTTGTGCACATGCACAAGAAACGTAGTGTGACAGGTTGCTGGAGAAGCAAGTTGTGGAGGTGCAGCAGTGTTGTGGCCAATGTCGGCACTGCTTTTTGGGGCTCATTTGTGTGTCACCAATGAAGGATTATGCTGGCTGTGACAGCAGTCTGCAAGTATGCCACCAACTTGAAACAATTTCGCAGCTGTAATGAGGGAGTGCCCCCTCATTGCAGGGCGTGCCTTGCCTGTTGCAACATTTCAATAAACATGGCAGCGGCTGTCACGGTCCTCCTCTCGCAGTTCCACAAAAGCCGACTTCAGGGGTGCCCAATCCCCATGTTGGCATGCCCCCTCCCCAGTTCATTTGCCGATGGGGGAGCCCAATCCCCGTCGGCATGATGTCCCTGTAGTTTGTCTACCGAGGGGGTGCCCAATCCCCCTCAACATCATGCCCTCCTAAACACAGATCCTTTTTCTTTGCCAATAGGGTGCCCAATCCCCATTGGCTCCAGTCCCCCCAAAACAATGAGGTGGCACACTGAGAGCCCACCCCAGCACGCCAAATGTCAAATGTCCCTGCAAAAAAGGAAACCTTCCAGCAAAGTTTTTTTTAACCCTGTAAACAAGAAAATGGTCCCTCATTATCTGTGCTCCCCCCCACCAAACCCGCACCAACCTTCTGCACACCCCGCCTCCCTACAGCCCCCTCACCACATACTTACCTCCAGAGCCCGGTGCTGCGATCTTCGGTGGAGCAGGAACACTTCTGCACTCTTCAAAGCCAACTGCAAACTGAAGAAATGCCAGTAAGCTGTATAATAGCATCAATGGGGAGGGGGGGTTCAACTTAGGTGGATATCTTGGCCATTTTTGTGACTTTTGGCACCAAATTTTCAACATGGGGTTCTTGAGACCTCACCTCATGAACTCAATCACTGTCATGTCATTATTTGGTCCCAAAATGTGATTTTGCGGTCACTGTGTGGAATCACGTTCCACACTGATTAATGAAATGACAGTGTCACTGTTCATGAGGTGGGCTCCCAAAAAGCGTATATTGCTAATTTGGTGAAAAAAGTCCGAAAAATTACTGTGTTACGAGCATGCATTGTGCAGTTCCCACACACGCTCATAACTTCAAGAATTTTTAATATTTCACTCCAGATTTTCAACTTTGCCATTTCTCCACACTTCCTTATGAACAGTACAGCTGTCATTTTTCAAATCCTGCCCAAAATGTGTTTTTGCATATATGGTGCACAATGGCATGGTCGCTGAGCGAAATCAACACTCAGGACAGATTAAAAATCACAGTGACAGTGTTCACAAGGAGAGGTCCCAAAAGCTGATGTTGCAAATTTGCTGAACAACCTTAAATTATCATGCTACCAGCATGCATTGCGAAGCTTTTATGCAAGCTCGTAATTTTATATTTTACTCCACATTTTCAACATCATTATTTTTGCACGCTGCCTTATGAACAGTACAGCTGTCATTTTTCACATCCTGCCCGAAACATGTTTTCACACCTGTGGTACACAATGGGCACGGCCGCTGTGCAAAATCAACGTTCGGGTCAGATTAAGAAACCGCAGTGCCACTGTTCATAAGCGTAGGTCCCAAAATACCTATGTTGAAAATCTGGTATAAAAAAATCCCCAAAATAATTGCATTATGGGTGTGCATTGCGCAGTTTCTATGCACTCTCGTAACTTCACCAATTTTTTTTATATTTTCACTCCAGATTTTCAACAATACCATTTTTTTACACCTCCTCATGTACAGTACATCTATCATTTTTCACATCCTGTTCAAAATGTGCTTTCACACCTGTGGTGTAAAATGGCACAGTCACTGTGCAAAATCACCTTTCGGCTAGCAAACTAATAGTGTCACTGTTCATGCGGTGGGGTCACAAAAAGCCCATGTTGAAAACTTAGAATGAAAATACCAAGAAATGTCCAGGACATTAGGGTTTCTGACCATAATGCCCTACCCTGTAGGGATGGAACAGGCATCGGGGTGTGACTTGGGATTGTCAACAGTAATGCTCACGCCATTCCACCCCTTCCACACCCTGCAGCCAGTAACAGGAATCAAGATGTGCCTTGGCCTCTTCGGCCCCAAAGTTCACCTCATTCTCCTATACTGCACCCATTTCAGTGTATTTCCTTATGGAATGGGGTGAGTGTAAAGCCCAAAATCCCCAAGGCACACCTCGACACTTGTCAGTGTCTGCAGGGTAGGGTGAGGTGAAATGGTGTGAGCGTTAGGCCGACAACCCAAAGGCACACCCCAATGCCTGTCCATCTCAGCAGGGTGGGGGTGGAGTTGGCATCACTTCAATACTTCACTGCTATTCCTATTCTGCATCTGTCTAACTCCTGCACTTCTGATGTTAATGCCAGCAAACAAACATTCGGCATGGACAAATGCTTGTTTTTTCCTGATACTGTGGTATTAAGGACAATTTAAAGTTACAAGAAAAAGGTCCTCCTCACAACCTACAGTATGTTGCACCCACAAAGATCTGTTAGGATTTTATTTTTGTCTTTAATATACTGCTTTCTTAAGATTTTATCTGGAGACATTCCAAACTGAAAATGGGTAACCACGGTTCTTAATGTATGGGCAAGCAAAATAGTTAGGTATGGCTCAAATCTAAATTCCATTTTGATTACTGCAAATCTAGGGTGAAATTTGTTTTCTGAGATTTTACTAATTTTCTTTTGCTTGTTCATATCTGTAAGTCTTAACTTAAGCGTGTTGCTATAAGCTTTGGAGATAATTATATTCTAGCAGAACCATAACAGTCAAGAGAAAACCTGTGTTTAGAGTATTTTTCACAAAAAAAGCAAGTCTTTTGCGGCCTTTCTTAATAAACATATCTTTTTCGTCTTTCAGACATAGCCTGACTAATCCATTGGAATTCTGAACTGAAATCCAAAAAGACAGAAGGAAAGTCAGTAAACAAATCACATTGCAGGCATTTTGACAGAATTTTTGACTCCTCCCAAGAAATATCTGGCATTCTTTGAAACAGAAATTGTCAGCAGATAAGGATATCTTGGCCCACCTGGTCTGCCCTATATAAGACTACATCGAGCTAATAGCTTTCCTTTTGTTATAATTATAAGCTTAGATGCAGAAATCACAGGTATTTATATGATCTTGTCTGTATTACTGTACATGTTGTATTGTCTCATTATTGCTCGTTGTAACTATCTCTATGTATTGTACTTGGATGCCATTTCAAATTAGCTTTCCTCAGTGACTTGCCTGCAGCTTAGTAAACATACTCTAACTATAATTGCAACCCAGAATTCCACAGGGCAAGGACCAACAGAACACTAACAAGCATATTAACTTCTGATGACTTACAGTAATTAGCTAAATATCGGCTATTCCCAAGGTTCTGTAACAGCTGCAGGTGAGTAAGGTGTTACCATAAACAATGCTTCTCCTGAGCATTTTAATAACAAGCACCTGAAGAAACTGTATAGTCAAAACATTTATCCAATAGTATGGTTAACTAAGAACATTAGAGATTTAAAAAATGTTTGCATCAGACTATCACAACAAAGAAAGAAAGTGCAGTTTGCAAGAGTGCAAAATTGTGAACCACAGGACATAGCTTCAAACCCCACACCTTCAACGGTTATTGAATCTACTCAGTTATAAAATGGGTAGAAGTCAGATTCTACAATAAATGAGGATGCCACACCCTAGTTAGGCTGTCCTGTGCCAATAAGCAGAATTTGAGAGGATGGAAATACACATGAATGTAGCAGTTTATGAGGTGAAGAGCTCTGGGGTCAGATTCATAAAACTTTGCACTGGTGCAAACCCAGTTTGTGCCATGCACATTGGTATTCACAAAGCCCAGTTTGCACCCACAAACTGGGTTTATGCCAGGGCAAATATGTGAGGGGGGTTGTAATGCAAATGAGGGTGACAGGACCTGCATATCCCTGCAGTCCCATTCACAAAGATTGTTCATCATGCAAGGGCCTTTTGCAAAGGCCCTTACATGGAAAAAATACCACCAACCAAGACCTGGCAGTATTCCACGTAATCCAAGTGGTTGGCGGAGGTACTGCAGCCCCTCCACCCCCCCATGCTCTGATTGCCTTCCATAATGACAAACTGTAATCACTTGTTGTCCAGTGGTGCCCGCCCCTCTCCACATGCTCCGATCACTGTCCCATAATAAAAAAAGTGAATTCCTGGTAGTCTAGTGGCCCACCTCTCTCTCCCTGCTCTCTGATTGCTGTCCCAAAACAAATAAAGGTAATCCCGGGTAGTCTACTGGTTCTTTCCCCCCTCCCCATACATGGATCAACATCCTATAATAGGAATAACATAAATGACCATAACAGGACATTTAATCCCTGGTAGTCTAGTGGTTCCCTTCCCCTTGTACAGGCTCCAAGCATCATTCCATTAATAACCAAGAATACACCCTGGTAGTCTGCTGGCACCCTACCCCCCACCCAATGCCCCGGTCATCCTCTCACAGTATAAAAACAATATCTCCAGTAGTACAGTGCCCCCCACCCCGTTGCCCTGATTGCCTTCCCGTAGTGAAAAACACATTATCCTTAGTAGTCCAGTGTCCCTTCCTCCTCCCCTGTTCACTAATCCCCATCCTGTATTGCCATAAGTATCACCCTGGTAGTCTAATGGTCCATGCCTCCACCCCAAGTTCCAATCGCCATCCCCGTACACACCAATATATACCCCAGGTAGTCTAGTGGTGCCCCCCATTCTCCCATCAGCCTCCCATAATCACAGGAATGTATTCCTAGTAGTCCAGTTGTCCCACCATCCTGCACCAAATGCCCACCTGTAATAACAGAATCCCAAGCGGTCCAGCAGTTTCCTTGCATCCCTGAGTAGCCTCTCAATGGACAGATAACGATTTCCCTGGTGTCCAATGAGCCGCCTGTCCCCCACCCAGCATGTACTGACCCACTACCCTGTCCCCCCATCCCAGTACCCTGCCAGCAACCAGCGCAATCCTACTCTCACCACCGTGGCTGGCCACCGACTGAGCTCACAAGGAGCTTGTATCATACACAGTGTGCACCCAGTGACAGTGATTGACAGAATTACTGTCGCTGGATGCATACTTTATACAGTAGGCACTCCTAGTGAGCTCAGTCAGTGGACAGCCATGGTGGTGAGAGAAGGGTTGTGCTAGTCACTGGTTGAGTACCAGGATGGGGGGGCAGGGTGGTGGATCGTTGCATGCTGGGGTGGTTGGGGGCCCACTGGACACCAGGGAAATAATTATCAGTCCATCGTGGGGCTGCTCAGGGATGGGGGGGATGCTGGACCACATGGGATTCTGTTACTATGGGCAGACCTTTGGTGTAACGGTGGTGGGACCAATGGACTAGTAGGGATACTTTCATGTCATTATGAGACGATGATTGGAGAGCAGGGGGTACCACTAGATTACCTAGGGTAAATATTGGTGTGTACGGGGACAGCAATTGGAGCTCCGGGTGGAGGAGGGACCACTAGACTACCAGGGTGATACTTATAACAATATGGGACAGGGATTGGTGAATGGGGGAGGAGGGAAGGCCACTGGACTGCCAGGGATAATGTGTTTTTCACTACAGGAGGGTGATCAGGACAGTATATGTGTGTGTGTATATATATATATATATATATATATGTATATAGTGCATATGAGAAACATCAACTTAAATATGTTCCAACAAGATAGTTCTGATTTAGCCTTTATTTATATTTATAATGCAAAATAAATTACGCTCATCATTGTGAAACTGCACATTTAAATGTCATTCAAAAAGCAGGCCTAAGCTCCCAAATCTGATTTTTCCCTAATCCTAGTTCAAAGGTAAAGAATTCTTTGGGAAACATGGCTGTTGCATTTGCTTAACCTTTCCGATGTTTTCAGGTGTTTACTAGAATGAAAGTGTTTAAAGCCACTATGCAGTTGTTGCATTGACTTTAATTATGTCTAGCTTTTGGCTTCTTTCCATTATTAATATCTACATTTCTCTTTAACAAGTACACATTTCACTGTCTGCTTCAAAAACAAGTGACAGTCTGTCCTCCAAATGACCTCACAATTAATGTGCCTGAGACATCACACTCTGTTTTCATGGCAAGGGATGTCATAAGTGCATTCTGACCTTTGCAAACTGCACTGGAAGCTTTTTTTCTACACTTCTTGGCTAAGTGGGCAAAGCGCAGTTAAGACAAGGTTTTTTTTTTTTGTTAAGATGCTGCCTACTGAAAGTTAATATGTTCATGACGGTATGTGCACAAGCTGATATCTTTGAGGCATGTAATGTATTTGACTGTCTAGGCTCTTATATTCGCATGTTTCAAATATTAATAACCACCCTTCAAACTTTTATACTGGATATATTTTTTTTCATTTTGTTGCCAACCAAGTTTCATTGCAGTGTGTTCACATCTGTTTTACCGTTATAGGCATCAGATTTTCAGTCTGATTTAATTTAAATGACATTAGCTTGAGCCAGATAAGACATTCTTGACCTCTCTCTGTCAGCAAGCACATCCATGTCTCTGTGGACTTCAAAAAAGGAGGCTTATTTTTGCTGTTGATTCACCTTTTATGCTGGTAAAATCCCTTTTCTAGTCACAAATAATCATGCCAAAAGAACAACTTTCTATACACCCGATACAACTCCCACGTGAATCAGTATGAATAATTGATCATGTTTCTTTTTTAGGTCAGTCATGATAGATTATTGTTAATCATCAAATGTTATCATATGATCATCAAGAGAGAGAGTGTGATTTAAGATCATCATCTAGATCATGATTTAATCATCAAGCATGTAACTCCCAAATCATCGGCTGATGAATATTGAATATTTTTGTAAGCTTAAATCCAAATGACAGTTTTGATGATCTGTGGATGATCAAATGATGATTGCTGATGATAATTGATGACTATATCTGTATTATAAGACTGTAAGACAAATGAGTAATACTTATCAAAAATGTTTGTTCTTAATATGAAATTATTAATGTCAAATATCAGCAAAAGCAAATTAATTATAGTGTAAATCATGTGAAGTCAAGTTTTAATCCCTGTAGGAAGAAGAAATGCAATGTTAGATATAGTATACACATGTGCATAACTCATTTGCATATTTCTCAAGCACAGTTTATGACCCAATGCAATGGTAGTTTCTATTTCTGAAATATTGTTTCCTTGGCAGTAGTATTTTGCCAACTGTTACAAAAGTTTTTGAGCAGAAACCAGCCACTTGTAGAAACTCACCACAACCATAAAAGGAATAATTAATTGAAAGGAGATACATAAGCCAATCTGAGCCTTTATAACACTAGTAAGAAGTGAGGTATCAGAGTAAGTATAATTGAAGGCAAGATGTTTGTACAGAACACGTATCATAACTGATGATTGTAATAAAGATGTCTGAATAGACACAATAAATTTCAAAAGTGTAGAAAGAAGATAAACTGATTTTCAGTTTATTATAGTAATCTTGGCCATGGGAAATCATGAAAAATCATGATGATATAAAATTATCATTAATCACAATCACCATTTCCATAACACGATGATTTTTGATTGGTGGCCATTTAATGTTCATGCTTAATCATTGTTAATCACGATCATAGTGATGATTTTTGAAGCTTTAACATAATTTTTGTACATAATTGATGATACATAGATACATAGACAGTGTCGGCAGATAAGGGCCTATGGCCCACCCAGTCTGCCCATTTGAGCTTGTAAGTTCAGTTTGTTTTCCTAGAAGTCTGTTGCCCCTTACCCCTGACCTCTAGAATTCCTTTATGTCTATCCCATGCATTCTTAAATCCGTGATTGTTTCAGCCCCACCACTTCCTCTGGCAGGGTGTTCCACTTGTCCACCACCCGTTCTGTGAAAAATTCTTTCTCATGTTTCCTCTAGATCGTCCTCCCTCCAACTTCATCCCATGCCTCTAGTTCTGGAACATCTTTTTGCTTAAAATAGTGTTTTCCTGCACCCTGTTCCTCCCTGTAAGATACTTGTATGTCTCTATCATATCCCTCTCCTCCTCTCCTCCAGGGAGTACATGTTCAGTTCCCTCAACCTGTCTTCATAGGACTTGTGATGCAATCCATGCACCATCTTTGTTGCCCTCCTCTGAACCTTCTCCACCCTGTCTATGTCCTTACGTAGGTATGGTCTCCAGAACTGTACACTGTACTCCAGGTGGGGCCTCACTAGTGTCTTGTATAGCAGAATTATGACCTCCCTTTTCCTGCTGGTGATGCCCCTGCCTATACATCCCAGCATCCTATTTGCTTTACCTGCAGCCTTGTCACACTGTTTCCCTACCTTGAGGTCATCAGAGATGACAACCCCAAGATCCCTTTCCTGCTTGGTGCATGCTATATCCTCACCCCCCAACTGATATATTGTGCCAGGGTTTTTGTGCCCCATATGCATTATCTTGCACTTCTTTGTATTGAATTTCAACTGCCAAACCCTTGACCATTCTTCAAGATTCTGCAGGTCGCTTCTCATTCTGTCTACACCCTCTGGTGTGTCTACTCTGTTGCAGAGCTTTGTGTCATCAGCGAACAGTGAAATTCTGCCTTCTAGATCCAGCGCAATGTCACTGATGAAAATGTTGAATAGGACCGGTCCCAGCACTGATCCCTGTGGTACCCCACTGGTCACTCTTCCCTCTGTGGAGTGACAGCCATTTACCACCACCCTCTGTGTCCTGCCACCCAGCCAGTTATCTACCCACCACACTACTGTCACGCCCACCCATATTCCCCAGTTTGTGTAATAGTCTTCTATGTGGCACAGTGTCAAAGGCCTTGCTGAAGTCCAGATAGGCCATGTCCACTGCCCCCTGATCCACCTCCCTAGTCACCCAGTCAAAAATTCAACGAGGTTGGTCTGACATGACCTCCCCTGGTGAAACCATGCTGCCTTGGGTCTTGTAGTCCATTGACAACCAGATGTTCCACCAATCTCTCCTTCAATGTAGTGCTTCCATGATCTTCCCACTACCGAGGTGAGGCTGACTGGTCTGTAGTTCCCTGCTTCCTCTTTGTTCCCACTTTTGTATAAGGGGACTACATCTGCTGTCCTCCAGTCTTTGGGTACCTCCCTGTTTCCAGTGATCGGCTAAACAGGATAGCCAGAGGTTCAGCCACCACCTCTCTTAGTTCTTCGAGACCTAGGGGTGCACCCCACGTCTGGCCCCATTGCTTTTATCAACTCTTGACACTTCCAGTTCCTTCAGGAACCTTTCGTAAAGGGACTTGTGTCCATTTCTGCACCATTCTCACCCTTTGTACTCCCTTCAGACCCATTACCCCCTCTTCCTCAGTAAAGACTGAGCAGAAATACCTGTTCAATATGTCAGCTTTACTGTTGTTATCCTCCACGCTGCTCCCATCCTCCCCTTCAGTCTCACTATCCCTCCTTTGTCTTTCTTTTTCACTTATGTACCTGTAAAAGGTTTTGTCCTCTACCCACTGATTTTATAATGTGTTCTTCTGTCTGAGCTTTGGCTTCCCTTACTGACCTCCCTGCCTCCCTTTGCTTCTCCTGGTACTTCTCCCTATCCCCTTCTGCCTGTGTCTTTTTGTATTGCCTGAATGCAATCTTTTTGGCTTTCACTTTCTTTGCTACCTCTTTGGAAAACCATAATGGTCTCCTCTTCCTTTTCCTCTTGCTAACCTGCTTAATGCATAATTCTGTTGTTCTTGTAATCCCCATTTTAAATACTGCCCACTGTTCCTCAACCCCTGATTCCTGTCCCATTCCCCTTAATGCCTCTTTTAAGTATCTCCCCATTTTCCCAAAGTCTGACCCCTAAAATCCAGGATACGTGTTTTTGTGTGGTTTGGTTCTGCTCTTTCTGTGATTTCAAACCACAATGACTGGTGGTCACTGTTCCCCAGGTGCTCCCCCACTGTTACCCCCATCACACTGTCCCTGTTTGTGAGCACAAGGTCCAGTATTGCCTTCTGCCGAGTTGGTTCCATGACCAGTTGCTTGAGGAAGGCACCCTGAAGGAGTCAGGATAAATCTGCTCCTAGTTGATGCTGCTGCTGGGATGCTCCAGTCCACGTCTGGAATATTGAAGTCTCCAACCAGTACTACCTCACCCTTGTCTGCCATCCTTTGGATGGCTAGCATCAACTCCCTATCTGTTTCTTCCTCCTGGGCTGGTGGTCTATAGACCACACCTGTGCGATGGCTGTCCCATTTCCTTTCCAGCTTAACCCACAGTATCTCTCCCCATTTTGTTCCTCCTGGATCTCTGTGGCCCTTATGTCATTTTTCACATACAGTGCCACTCCTCCTCCCTTCCTGCCTGCTCTGTCTCTTCTGAATATGTTGTAGCCAGGTATGGCCATCTCCCAGTCATGGTTATCATTACACCAGGTTTCAGTGATGGCCACATGTCCAGGTCTGACTGTACCATGACAGCCTCCAGATCTTCCATCTTGTTGCTAAGTCTCCTGGCATTTGCACATGGCTTTCCATGATTTGACCTCCCTAGACTGCTTCACTGTTCTCAGCCCTTCCTTGGTTGTCATTTATCCCTGGTTCTCCTTGCTGTCTGCCCTTCTGCTGAATTTTGCCTTTTCTGCTTATCCACCTCTTGGGCACTAATCTCCATCTTTGCACACTGCTTTGCAGAGAAGCCACTCCTCTGGTTCACTGGTTCCACTGCTAGCTGTGGGGTGAGCAAGTAGGTACCCTCCTTGCTGGCCTGCCACCCCTTTGCTAGTTTAAATGCTTGTCAATGTAGCATTTAAACTTATCATTGAGTGCTTGATTCCTCCAGGATGGATGCAGGCCTTCAGGCTTGAACAAACCTCCATCCTCCAGGTGGGTCCCCAGTCACCAATGAATCCAAACCCTTCTTCACAGCACCAGTTCTTCAACCATGAGTTAAAGTTCCTGGTGCATGCACTCCTATGCTCTCCCTTGCCTCTCACAGGTAGTACTTCTGAGAAAGTGACAGAAGTAGCTACTTGCTGAGACCCCTTCCCAGTTTCCTAAATGATGATTATTAATGATACAACATTATAAAATCATTATCATTTCAGCTGGGCTTCCAGGTCCCCCACTTACCATGTATATAGAGATGTTGCAGAATAAAATTTTGTCAGTGAAATTTCTGAAAAATGGGCAATTTTGCCATGCAAAATATCTTGTGTAATTGCAAAATTTTGCCCATAATTTTGCACCTCACTGCCTTATGGAAAATGTGCTGCACATACAGAGATTGGGCAGAGAATTTAGACTATGAAGCAGAAATTAATAAAAACTGCTGCTCGAGACAGGACCCATGCTTAGCGCAAATGAGGGCAGCTTGCTCTAATATAGAAAAATCACACACTGAAAATGCAAAACACAAAAATGACTTTATTGGATTATGTTCATAACTGCAGTTAGATTAACCTGACAACACAAATTTGAGCATCGGAAGCGATTTATATCAGATCACATAAAAAGGCAGATCCATTACATTTCTTGCTGACAGCACTGAGGACAAAATAATAACAAGGAGAAAAATTGGTCAGCAGAAAATCAGTTAGACTGAGGAAATTGTACAGTACATAATAAAAAAAAGAAAATCCTAATCTAAATGGATGACTGTGGTACAAGAATTGTCTGAGTTTCTTGCAGAGCACATCAAAATGCATAGAAACTGAAACGCATCAATCAGCAGACACTGCAAGAACAAATTTATTTCAGAACAACTAGAAAAAAAGTTAAGGAACACAATCCAAAATACATCTGCCACATTTACCATTGAGTTTTACAATCTGATTGCTTTTACGGTGGTGTGCTTCTCATATGAATGATCATGTTCTGTTCATGGCACATAATTCCACATAAATACTCACAACAACTCCTGTACCTGCTAAAAAAATAATAAAAAAAATAACAAATACACAAACTTCTTGAATAAATCATAATAGCATAGAATACTACTACTAACTATAAAAAACATTGTATATATTTTCATTTTTTATGTTTTATACTTGTTAGCTAGATGAGCTTAAAGCCCATTTTTCACAAGTTACATTTAACAATCAGTAAACAGGGACAAACACCATTAATTAATTCAAAAACTACAACATTTCACTAACCAACACAAAATATCAAAATACAAAAAGATGGGATACACTCAGTGTTGTCTAAATAGCACCCCAGGAAATCAAACAGCTGTCATTCATTTCTTCGGTGATGAGCACATCCACCAAACTCAGATTGCTCGCAGCTGTTCACCCATGTGCTTGATTAATAAAATAGGATTTACTGACTCAAGTCAAAAAAACAAAAAAGAATAATTACATTACACTGGAAAAGTGAATGTATTTCAAATGGGGCAACAACGGAACTGGAAAAAAGGATGTCTCAACATACGAGAGCTCCCCACCCACCACCACCCTCTGTTACCTTCCCTGAAGCCAGTTCCCTACCCATCTCAACAGCTTTGTACCTGCCCCTGTGCCTTCTAACTTACTTCCCAGACTCTCATGCAGCACAGAGTCAAATGCCTTACTGAAGTCCAGGTACAGGACATCCACTACATGGCCCCATCCAATTATCTAGTTACCTAGTCATAGAACTCCACCAGGTTGGCTTGACAGGATCTGCCACTTACAAAGCCATGCTGTCTGCTGTCCTGTAGCCCTTTGGCCTCCAGGAGGGCTGCCAGCCCCTCCTTCAGGATAGTCTACATCAGCTTACCCATGATGGATGTGAGAGTCACCGGTCTGTAGTTCCCCGGTTCATACTTGGAGCCACTCTTGTGGAGGGGTATCACATGAACCATCCTCCAATCTTGAGGTACACACCCTGAGTGTAGTGAGGCATTAAATAGGTCTGCCAATGGTCACACAAGGACCTCTATCTGCCCTCTCAGTACCCTGGGGTGGATGCCATCTGGGCCTGGTGCCTTGTCCACTCTCAGTGCCCTCAAACCCTCCAGAACCCTGCCCTCCATGATTTCCCCATCTGTCACCCCCTCGCCCTCTGTTTCTGCCCTCCCTCCCCCCTTGGATAGTAACCCCCATTCTCCTTAGTAAATACAGAGCAGAAGTAATCGTTTAGTGCTTCTGCCTTACCAGCCTCTGCTTCCATCCACCCCACCCACCTTCCTAATTTTTACTATAAGGTCCTTAAAGCTCCTTTTCTCCCTGATGTACCTGAAGAAGTCCTTCTTCCTTTTCTTAATGACCTGCACCAGCCTGAGATCCTTTAATGCCTTGGCTGCCCTTACTGCCTTAGTCACCTCCTTCGATTCCTTTGGGTACTCCTCCCTGTCCTCCCACTCCCTGTTTTTTTTGTACCTCCTAAAGGCCGCTGTTTTTCTCCTTACCTTTTCCATGACCTCCTTGCTCACCCATCTAGGTTTCTTTGCCCTAGCCTTCTTGCTCTGGGCCTTGCTACAGGTTCGGATTGCCTTCACTGTTACCAGCTTTATGAACTCCTACCTCTTGTTGGTGCCCAAACTAGGTTGAATTTTTTTTTTTTGAAAACCTTCTTTATTGGATTATAATCAGTTGCATACAAACAGACAGAAAATCCTAGGCAAGCCCAGGATCCACAACCCAAAACTGGTTGTGTAACTTATGTACAATAACAACTATTTACATGCACAGCCATAGGAATGTCCCCCCAGCACACAAAACTAAATCCAATCATTACTATATCTTCAAAAAGCATCATCATTAAAGACAAATGGATTTAGTAGGTGACAGATCTACATTACTAGTCACATTACCCAATATATTATTAACTTCAAGCCACCTACATTAAACACAGAACATTCTGGAGGTAGTCCCCTACTGTGCCCCTGGAAAGAGAAACAGCCATCCCCCCATACTTAAATCCCGGCAGACCAAAGCCTTAATTCCATTACCAAATCCCGCTATATATTACAGCCGGAAACTGGTCCCAAAAATTAACATCCTTTGACCCTAAAAACAATCCACCAAATACTACGTAATTCTGCCCTATCCATAGCTAATACTCAACACAACCCGACAGACAGAGCTGGGTTTGGCCACTACCTATCTGTGATAGAAAGATAGCCTCTAGAGTCAACCACCTTTTATTGTACAACTCTTTTTTACCCTCCCCACACATGAACCTCTTAATTCTTCCCAAAGCCCCTAAGAGGTCCCTCACTCACTGTACATATCCATATCTCTGTTCATCCTTTCAATGTTTCAAAATAAAGGACTAGACCATTGCAGCCATCAAGGATATGTGGTACTTGGGCGTGACACCTGTTATATATGACATTTCATCTAATATACAAATATTGGGCAGCATAAAATCAGAATAGTCCAGCATAGGGTCCATGTGCTATTTAATTTCCACCCACAATGGGCTTATCTTACTACAATCCCACATAACATGTAGAATGTCAGCGGACACAGTTCTGCATCTGAAACACTGGTCTGTCTGTCTCAACTGCCTATCTCATAGTTTCTTAGGCGTGTAATACATATTTGAGGCAATAAAGAACTGCATAATTCTATATTTGGGTATAGGTACAAATTTAATACACTTCCAGATAACCTCCCAGGCAGGCTGTTGGTGGGCCAATATTCTATCGCAACTTAGAACCCTTGTTGGTACGTTCGGACTAAAATATTCTAGTAGCACCTTATAGACCTTTGACAAAGGTTTAGATAGGGGATCTATCATCTTCAGATATTCCCAAGTGAAAGCGTTAACTGGAGGATTTCCTAACCCTTTCCTCACCCCCTCCAACACTTTAACAAGCTGTAGTCTTCTAAAGAAGTGGATTGCATCACAACCCACTGGGAGAACCACTTTATAATCTTTTATAACATTTCTCAATATCAGACCCTCCAACTAGTCACCCCAGCATTTTGTAATGACATGACCCCCAATCAATAAATTCGGGTTACCCAGCACAGACTGGTCCCAGGTCATTTGTTCCCTTCTCTGAGTAGGAGTAAGATACAACCACCAGGCCATTACTGTCTTAACAATTGGAGTCAGAGCTGCTTTAGGGAGACATCCTCCGAGATTAGAAAAAAGCAATGCCTCCGGAGTTAAATTCAGCTCCTTTATTAACTGTCTCTCTATCTGGAGCCATATTGGTATATATAGCTCACCCTCCTTCCTTCTTCCCCAGCAAGTCATGAGACCCAGTTGCCCAGCCACATAGTATAAATGAAGATCAGGCAGCTTAATCCTACCCATTTTATATGGCAAGCACAGGATGCTATGTTTTCTCCTAGGGGGCTTAGAATTCCACAAAAACGCAGAGAGTAACTTTCTAATTTTAATAAACCATACTTTAGGGATTATGTATGGGGCTAAATAAACTGGATATAATATCCTCGGCAGTAGATTCATCTTGATTAGTCCCATTCTCACTGTGAAATTTAAAGGTAGTTTATTCCATCGAAGTATATCTCCCTTAATGGGTGCCAAAACCTTTTCCATATTCGTTGCTGCCCCATCTTCCAACTGCGCAGTAACCCATATCCCCAAATATTTAATCTTATCTTCCACCCAACTTATTTGCAATGATGCAAAATCGCATCTATAAACATGGCGGAGTCAGAGGAAGGATCTGAGTCTTATTCAGATTTAGCTTATAATTTGAAACTCTGAAAAATTGCTCTATAATTTCCACTTATCTTTGAAAACTTTCTGCCAGGTCCTGAAAGTGCAACAATATATCGTCCACAAAAACAGAGAATTTCAACTCCCTACCCGCAATTGTGATCCCCTTAATATCGGCATCCGTGTTAATGGCAGTTAGCAAGGGCTCTAGGTAAATATTAAATAAAATTGGCGAGAGGGGGCATCCCTGTCTGGTCACATTTTTAAGCTGGATCTCCTGTGAGATATATCCATTACACAATACTCTAGCCGTAGGGGCCACATATAGATTTTTAATACCTCTGAGAAGGCCTTCAGGGAATCCCATCCTTTCCATTGTGGCAAAAAGAAATGGCAGGGAGACTCTATCAAAAGTCTTCTCTGCATCAAGAGATATCAGGGCTAGTGCAAGCTGGAAATCCGGAGCATAGCTAAGTATATGGTGAAGTTTTCTAAGCACATCGTGCACCCGCCTCCCTGGCATAATTCCTACCTGTTCCAAGCTAATTAAATGTGAAGCAACCTTCAATATATGGTTAGCAATAATCCTAGTCAAGATCTTGATGTCTTGATTCATTAAAGCAATAGATCTGTAGCTACCTGGCAAAACCTTTGGCTTATCAGGCTTAGGGACCAACGTAATATAAGCTTGATATAATGGAGGGTGGATCACACCTTCTTGCATTATATTACTAAAAAGTTCCATAAGTATGGCATTATAGTGCCAAGATGCACCTTATAAAATTTAGCCGTGAGGCCATCCGGCCCTGGTGCTTTGCCCGTAGGTAGAGCTTGAATCACTTCTACTACTTCACCTTCACTTATTGGGGCAGCCAGTTCTTCAATCTGGTCCGGGTTCAACACCGGTAATGGAATACTATGTAAAAAGGCCCTGATTTCCCTCCCCCCCCTCCACTTGTGGTAAGTGATAGACTTCTTGGTAATAGGAGGCAAATGCATCTGCCATTTTCTGTGGATCCGTAATAACCGTCCCATCACACTCGATGGTGGGGACTGTTCTGGAAGCTTCCCATTCCATAACCCTAGCTGCAAGTAAATGCGCCGGCACATCCCCTTGCAGCAGATATTTAGCCTGGATCTTTTCTAACCAAAATTCAGCTTTACCATATTGAATATCCTCCATTTCCCTTTGTAAACTATGAAGTTCGATGTCTATTTCCTCAGAGGTCCCTTCCAGTGGGGTCAGGGACTGTATAGCCCCCACTAGAAACTCCTCTTTAGCTCGTCTCAGCCTATTTCTCCTCCGTGCGTAACCCTGTGCTATACCTGCATGTAAGACCTTACAAGTTGGCCAGGCCAGGGATCTATTCTGTAACGTGGGGAGCTGAGTCTGAATTATTTCCAGAAGGGCATCCTCCAGCTTAGTCTTAAGAGAAGTCTCTGTCAATAAGGAGTCACTCAACCTCCACCTAAATGGCCTAGCAGGCGCGGTTAATAGCTACCAAGTCAACTGGATGGGGGTGTGATCTGATAGCATCCTGCATTTAGTCATCACCTCTTTAACGTCCCTCAGTGCCTCCCTATTTACCAAAAAAAAAATCAATCCTGGAATGACTCTTATGGGCTGCTGAGTAAAATGTCATATTATCTCCTCCTATGGAAAGAGCCCGGAGGGGATCTACCAAGACCGTAGCCTCTAGCATCCTAATCATAGCCTCCTGAGCCTTAGATACAGGCCCTCTGGATGGCGGCAATCTATCCTCCCAGTTATTAAGACAAAGGTTCCAATCCCCCGTGAGTATAATAGCATGTGAGGAAATTAAAGCAATATTCATCTCTAATGACGCAAAAAATTCCGGGTTAGAAGGAGTTGGGCCATAAATAGAGGCGACCAGCAATTCTGTACCCAGAATATTGCCCAAAATAAAAATTCCTCTACAATCTTCCCTTATTGTCACCTGAGCTATTTCATAAGGGCAGTTTTTCCCAATTAAAATTGCAACGCCCCCTGATCCGTTTCCTTACCTACCCCAAATACCTGGCCCACCCACATCCTCCTAAGGGAACTCAACTCCTCTGTCAACAAGTGAGTGTCTTGTAAAGTGACTATATGGGCCCCCATCTGTTCGATATGCTTCAGGATGACTGTTCTTTTACGTCTGCCTCTAAGACCTTTTACATTCCATGACATGATTTTAAGACAAGTCATCTTACTGTTTGTAGAACCAGTACAATCCATCTTTTTTCTAAATCTCGTATGGTCTGCATCACTCTCTTGTTCCCTATTGGACTGTCTCTCTTTCCAAATCCCTTTAACCCACCCAACTCCCCCTTCCCCCGATTCGTAGATCGACCTTCTATATAACAATGATCCATGGATGAGCCATTTCTGTGCACTCCCAAACCCTACAAGCTACTAAAATAGCTAAGTACCCCACCCCTTCCATAAACCTTTAGAACAGTCCCATCCCCCTAACAGCACACCCCTAATTTTATAATTCACTGCTAAGTCATACTTCCCTATAGGCCTATCCCATGTGCCTTATGCCCCCATCTACCAATATAAATTTGCTGCCAGATAAACACCTTTATTCCTTCGTTTACCCTGGTTACAGATAATTTAGGCCACCAAGTCAGGACTCCAGCTCTAAAAAGGTGAAGCCCCCTACAGGCTAAGTAGAGTGAGTGCCCACCATCATCCTTAGAATATTGACTTCCACCCCCTTCCTGTTGGCACACTACCAGAGCCTGGAGTACCCCCTTAGGGGATGGCATAGAGATCCTGACTTACCTGCTAACTAGGGTAAGCCCAACTCTTAAAATAAAAAATCAGCTATCGCGCTTAATCAGGGCAATATAGCAACATCCCAGATAAAGATCCATTCAGATTCGAAATAACAGCAAAAAAAAAAAAAAAAAAACCCCAACACTATTGCAAAAACGCCAAAAGCAATTGCATCTCTCTTCATCTCTCAAGTCCCAGTTCAACAAAGCCATATCAGCTCGCCACTTGTCTGCAAGAAACTCATGTTGTTGACTGGAATAGTGCAGGAAGTTCACTCCGCAAACCCTCCAGGGTGTCTCGTGCTGTCAGGTATCTTTTCTCTCCAGCTGGCAACCGCACAGACAGAATAGCAGGATATTGCATCCGAAATTTAATTCCAGCTAGATACAGCTTTTTCTTTATCTCAGAGTATTCCTTCTGCTTCTCTTTCACCGATGGCGTCTGGTCTTGAAATAGCCAAGTAGACGCACCATTCCACTGCAGAGCTTTGTTTTTCCTGGCACAGGCAAGCATATGCGAATTTTCCTTATAATTCAGGAACCTCATAATTATGACTCTGGGCCTCATTTCTGGCGGGGGGGGCATCTCTCTCAACGCCCTGTGTGCTCTTTCCAGGTTATAGGCTTCCCCAAATGGTGTAGGGCCCAGTAACTTAAAGAGGAGATCCTGTAGAAAGGAGACACAGTCCGAGCCTTCAGCCCTTTCAGGAAACCCAGCCAGGATAAGGTTGTTCCTCCTGCTTCTGGATTCCTGATCCTCCAAATGTTCCTCGAGTTTCTTGATTTGCTTACGAGCTATCACCACCTCCTGCTCCATAATCGAGACCTTCCTTTCTTGTGAAGAGACCCTAGCTTCCACATCCCCCATCCTTTGGGCCAGTGAATGCAGCACCGGCTTAACAGTAGCAAAATCAGTCACCAGCCCCTGCAAGAGTTGCTTAATCTCCAGCAGGTCATCGGAGTTCTTAGATTCACCTCCGTTTCTATCCCTGTGCTCCAGTTGCTCATCTGGAACCAGTGAGAGAGGCTTCGGTCGCTTAACTGCTGGCGATCTCGCCGATAGGGGCTCACTAACCTCGGGCACCATTCTTCAGCAAAAACGCGGCCTGGCACGCCCACAGAAAGTGCAATGCTGGGCTAAGACATTCGTCTGCGATTACCACGACTCGGAAGTTTTCCAGCGAGGGACGACAGGCAAGCACTTCTCCCGATTAACTGGGGTAGGGAAAGGCAATATATCACTGCAGGGGTGGTTTAAAATATAATTTTAACTAAGTAGAGCCTGGAAGCAACACAACCAACGTCCTCTCAGGCCGGCTCATCACGTGATCCCTCAAACTAGGTTGAATTCTGGCCAGGTGCCCTTTTACCACATTCCCCATCCTCCTGAAGTCAGCCCTCCTGAAGTCCAGCACCCTTGTGCTGGATTCCACTCCTTCCTTACCTGTATCCAATGTGAACCATACTGAGTGGTGGTCACTCCCTGCCAGTGGTTCTTCCACCCTCAGTTCCCTTGCAAACTCCCCATTTGCCAGCCCAAGGTCAAGGGTATTCCCTAACCTGGTTGATTCACTGACCATTTGCATCAGGAAGCTGTCCTGGAAGGCATCCAGCAGTACCTGCTCCTGTTTATTCCTGGTTGTTGGGGTACTCCAGTCCACTCCTGGCATGTTGAAGTCCCCCATGATCACAACACTACCCTTCTCACAGGTTCTCCTGATCTGTCCAGCTAGTTCCCTGTCTAACTCCTCACTCTGAGAGGGTGGCCTATGCACTACTCTCAACCTGAGAGTCCTATTCTTGGAATCCTGGCTTTGCATCCATAGTGACTCCATACTACCCTCATCCCCTTCCTCCCACTTCAGTTCTTCCCTCACATACAGTATAGTGCCACCCTCCTTCTTTCCCAATCACTCTATCCCTACAAAATATCCTGTGCCCTAGTATCAACAGGTCCCAGGCATTGTATTAGGGGGTCCATGTTTTGGTGATGGCTGCCATGTCCCCCATCCCCTCTGCCATAAGAGTCTGTGGCTCTGCAGTTTTCTTCCCAAGGCTCCTAGCATTCAGGGTGACCACCTTCCACCCCTTCCTCCCAGCCCTCCTTTACTAGCATCACCACAATTACTTGCCCTTTGTCCTTTGTCACTGTTATGGGGGGTAAGCTCATATGGCTTCCCAAGCTGTGGTCTCTGCTAGTCCCTTGCCCACTTGCCACCCCCACTCCTAGTTTAAATTCCCTAGTACCACTTTGTACTTCTTCATTCTCTGTTTCAACACTTTCTTTCTCTCCTTGCTCAAGTGTATTCTATCCGTGGCATAGAGACTACTGTCCTCCCAGGTCTCTCCCCTCGCCCACCAGCCCATACGCTTTAGCATGACACCAGGTTCTTAGCCATTTGTTAAAATCCTTTATTCTCAGCTTTCTTGCTGTGCTTGCCTTGGGCACTAGAAGTATCTCTGAGAATGTTACTGATCTTCCTGCCCCCTCACAAAACTGTCCTAGTTCCTCAAACCTCCTCTGGACTATATCTACCATCCTGTCAGCCAGGTTGTTTGTCCCCAAATATATAATTAAATGAGGCTTCTCCCTACCCCTTCTAGCATATTTTAGGAGAGATTGTCCCACCCTTTCCACTGTCATTCCCACATGGCCTCCACCCAAATGCAACTATGTCTGTCCACTTTGCTACCCCACCTGACTCCTTTTAGTATTGAGTCCCCAAGCACTAAGATTCCACTTCTCTTACCAACTGCTTGCTTCCTTTCCTCCCCACCTCTTGCTCCTGGCTTCTCCTCTTCCTCCTGCACAGTAGTTCCCCTTTCCGCCCCCGTTGTAATTCCCCCAGCAGAACTTTCCCCCACTCCAGTTTCATCTGGACTTCTATCAGTTACTTCTCCAATCTCATCACCTCCCTCCTCCACCCTTCCCTCTAGTACTGCAAAATAATTTTCTGAAGACCCTTCTCCTATGCCTGCTTTCTCCCTCCTCATTCTAGCCCATTCCCTCCTTTTGACTCCATGACTGTTGCCACTTCTCCTCCTCCCTTCACCAGTACCAGTCCTTTCTGTTGTCTTTTTTCCTTGACCTGGGTTCCCCTAACACTGTTCCTAACACTGTTCCTCTTGGTCTGGGCCCCCCTGTTTCTGTTTTCCATCTTCTGCCCCTCTTCTCCCCCTGTTGGCCCAAATTGCCCTCTGTCCTCATTTCCCCTCCTCCTCCTCCCTCCCTACAGTGTTGGGCTATAACCTCCTCTAGGCTGCCTTGCCTGTCTTAGTTCCTGAAGACCCTTGATCTCCTTTTTAAGTTTCTCTATTTGGTTGCACACTAAATATCCCCTCACCCTACATGCAATTTTTTAGAAAGATTGGGACATCACAGTTGTTGCAGCCTACCACCTTATCCATTGCTCTCATCGCCCACCAGCAACCCCCCATCCTTCCAGATGAAGGATTCTCAATGCTCCCCAAAGTCTCCCCTCTTCCCCTCCATCATTGCAAAACAGTCTTCTCCTTTTCTCAATTTCCCTTATCCCCTTTGTCATACACTTTAGAGAGACTGAGCAACTGCCTTTTAAATTCCTATCCCTCCTGTCCACACCCAAAAAGAAACTGTAAGCAACTATTGCACAGCCTCCTTCTAATTCCTACCCCTCCCTTTCACTATGCAAACATCAATGCAAACATGTAAAAATAAAAGCTCCTTGTGTTGCAGTTACTTCCCTTCCACGGTGATTGCAGTCACCTCTTCACTCGCTGCTATTCCTTTCCTGGATGTCTGCTTCTGCTATGACAGGTACATGTCCTTTGCCCTTTAGGGAAAGTGATGTCAGAACCCCCGGTATAAAGGAAATGATGTAACTGGGGTGGGTGAGGTGAGGGGCAGGGTGGGTGGGACCAGCCTGTGCCCTCCAGAAACAATCAGGTAGCTAAGGCTACTGGCAAGACAATTAGCACCCTTCCCCCACTATGCACCAAACTTTGCAGCTAGTGAAGACAGCAAAAAACAATCACCACCCCACTAAAAACACAAAACAAATAGGTTTGATACCAGAAGCAACAGATCTCCAATTCAAACAACAGCCTCACCAACAACACACCAAAATAGGCTTGAAATTAGAAAATATAGGTTTCCAATTCAAATAAGCAGCCCCAATAACAGCACGCCAAAATAGGCTTGAAATCAGAAGAATCAGAAGAAATCAGAAGAAACGGTCAATACCAATATCGGTACAAGATCGGAATTTCAAACAAATAATGAGCACTGCTGCTTTATGCATATCCCATTCCCTGGTTTCTAGTGGCCCCACCCCCTGGGGCAATGGCCGGCCCAAATTCAACAATTCCCCATCCCCCCACCACTGAGATTTACATCCCTGGTGTCTAGTGGACCCCACCCTGTCATCAGATAGTTTCCTCCCCTGCTCCCCCTAGTATCCCGGGCGAGCCACGGCACAGCCTTCTCACTCACCTCCATGGCCAGCAGCCTGACTGAGCACTTGATGAATGAGCACTTGCTTGCGCAAGCACGCGGTCATTCATTGAGTGCCCAGATGAGCTGCTGGGCCAGTGGAGGTGAGGAGGGAGCAAGAGGGAGGAACAATCTGGATGACAGAGTTGGGGTCCACTCAGACACCAGGAGTTCTTTTTATATATATATATATTCAATTTAGGTCAGTGATCAGCTGGGGGGGCACTAGACACCAGGGATGTGCAGCTTAGTGAGGAGGCCGGGGAAATGTTGAATTTGGGCAGGTGATTGGCTGGGGGTGGGATGATTTTACCATTGCAAAAGTTTGCCTATGAGCTGTGAATTGCACCCTTTTACAGGCAAAATGTCACCCCCTCCAGGACGAAATTTCAAATTTCACACTCCACAAAATATTTTGCAAAATGCGCGGATTACACAAAATATTTTGCGGAGCTTAATTTTTCAATTTTGCACTACACTGCATGTATATCAATAGTGTATTAGCCACTTAGGCCCAGATATTCAGAGCAGTTGCACATGGCGCAACTGAGTTGCGTCAGCGCAAGTACAGAATTGCGCCGAGGAGCCATATTCAGTGGGAGCCATTGAGCAGCGCAAAATCCATTGCGCCAATGTGCAACTATAATGTATGAGGTGCAAGTGCAGGGGGGTGTTCCCATGAATATCCTCTGCAATGGCATATTCAACCGTGAAACCATGGCACAAGTGTGGAGCAAATCAAAGTTATGCCGACCAGACTTGTCCCCATAAAAACAGGGTGCAAACACACAGACAGCAGTTGCGCCAAGAGTGAGAGTAAGAGGGAGAGATAGAGAGAGAGAGAGAGACAGACAGACAGACACAAGACCAGACACAGAGGGAGAAGGACAGAGAGGTGGCATGGGAGAGGGAGAGAAGGGCAGTGAGTGAGAGAGAGAGAGAGAGACACACACACAGACACAAAGCCAGTGTACCAGGGTGACACACAGCCAGCAGCCAACTGCCCAGGAGGACAGTAGACAGCAAGAGAGAGATGGAGAGTGGGCCCTTTTTTATGGAGGTGGTAATGAGGGGTGTGGGAAGGCAGCAGGAGGAATAGCTACGTGACCGACGTAGGGCCTGTCGGCAGTATGCCTGACACAGGTGGCACCATGCCCGCATCACCTGTGAGAACTATAGTGACACCGAGATTGTGGGCAGGTACCACCTGAACAGGGCCATTCTGAGGCAGCTCTGTGAGCTGCGCAGTGAGGAGATGAAGGCACCCACCAGACGGAGCCACTCCATGCCCACGGAGACTAAGGTGACCGCCGTCATGTGTCTGCTCACAACGGGCACCTTCCAATGATCAACATGGGATGCCATGGGTATCACCCAGTCAGCCACGTCCCACCTCCTCACACAGTTCCTCAGTGCTCTGCTGCCACATGCTTTGGAATTCATCCATTTCCCCAGCACACAGGCGAATCGTACAGCAATCATGCAGGACTTTCACAGGGTGGCACTCATGCCTGGCATGATTGGAGCCATTGACTGCACCCACATGGGCATCCACATGCCACCTGGCCCTGAGGTAATGGCGTATAGCAACAGGAAGGAGAGCCTGAGCATCAACTGACAGCAAAGGATGATCGCACATTTATAAAGTAGAAAAAGAAATGACCAGACTTGATGGGCCTTGCAGTCCTTATCTGCCATCAACTTCTATGTTTCTATGTTTAACTGCCAGATGGTGTGCGATGCAACGGAGCACATCACCAATGTCTGCACCACACACCGTGGGAGTACACATAACTAATTCATCTGGCACAACTTTGTGCTGTGCCTCAGATTTGAATGTGGGGACATCCCCACAGGCCACCTAGTGGGTGAGTATGGCACAGGCAACGTGCAATGGGCAGAGCTGACCTGGAGATGGGGTGGGCAGAGTGAGCATGGTGATGTGGGTGCTAGGGACAGGCATTGGGCACAGCACAGCATAACAGAGGGCTAACCATGTCATTCTCCACACAGGTGACAGTGCATACCCACTGAGGCCCTGACTGCTCACCCACTAGCGGCACCCATCATCCCCAGCAGAGGAACTGTACAATGAGGCACATGCCAGCACACGCAAAATCATCAAGCATTTCTTCAGCATGCTGAAGGCACATTTCCATTGTCTAGACAGGTCAGGAGGTGCCCTATAGTACAGCCCCTCGACAGCCTGTGGCCTATTCCTGGCCTGCTGCATACTGCACAACATGGCCATTGACCGTGGGATAGCTGTCGAGGCTGATGAGGGGCAACAGTAGTGGGGACAATGGAGACAATGGACTGGTGGGTGGTGGACAGCCACCCCCTGGGTGGAGGGATCCCTGACTGCTGCAGCAGGCATAATAACACCACCGTGACACTGTCGTACAGGAACACTTTGGTGAACACAGGTAGGTGGTGTGGTACACATGCATGGGCCACACAGACAGGTACAGCACACATGCAGGGACATGCATGGTGAAGGGCATGCACACAGAGAGGCATGATGCAGGGTTTGGGGAGTCAGTGGCACACAACCACATGCAGCAACACACACACACACACACATGCGTGCACGCATGCACGCACCCACCCACCTACCCAGGTGTTGGAATGTGGCATGGATCAGACTCATTGCACTGGGGCAAAGGTGCAACCAGTGCTAGACTGCCCTCATCACACCCATGCCACATGGTCCAGTGGCCGGGCATGCACACACACTGGCGGACAGCACACTGTGGGGGGTTTCCTGTGCATGGCCATGCCCTGTAGCAGCCAGCAAAGCAAAGTCATCTGCAATCTCACTGGCAATGCAATCCAAGGCTGCAGTTGTGTCCTCCTGCATGCATTGCATCCCCTCCATGATCTGTACAGTGCCCCTTGCCTGCTGCTTGGCTAACTGGCGCACCTCTGCATGCAGTGCATGCACCCCAGTGGATGCTCACAGCAGCCTGGTGTGCTCAGCCAGACGGTCGGCATCCTGGGGCACCTGGGTGGGATGCGTTCTTCTGGGGGTGACCTGCCACACTACACAGCCCCCCTCTCCAGTGGACGCTGCACAGTGGGGTCTGCAGGGTGATTGGGCCCAGCAGGCACACCGGCAGTGGACCCTGTGGCCGGCTGCCTCATGGCACCTGTAGCCTGCTGCCGTCACTTGCCCGGCCACTGTACACCACCTTACACCTGCACAGCCACACCACCACCACTGCAGGGCACATACATGGCAACGCACACTGCCACATCCACAGTGGTGGTAGGCAGCTGTGCCGCCACTGGCAGAGCACTGGGCACGGTACCTGACTGTGATGCCAGGCAGGGGCAACATGCCCACAGTGTTACCCATGCTGTCCAGGAGGTGTGTGTGTAGTCATCATCAGAGTCAGACCCCACCCTGATCTGTGTCTCTGCACACAGGACACCAAGGCTGGCATCCTGCAGGATCACATCCAGGGCCTCGTCTGATCCTAGGTCTAGGACATCCACAGGCACAGTGGTGCTGAGCTGCAGCCTGTCGGGCCCCTGGATGCTTGTTGTGGATGTAGATGGTTCATCTTCCAGGGCCATACCAGTGTCCACAGGTGCCGCTGCTGCTGCTGGCACCCCATCCTCTGCACAGAGGTGTGCTGGTGCTGCAAGAGAATGATGTCATGTCAGTGATGCAATGCCCACATGTGCCCCCCATACACTGTCCTGCATGTGTGCTGCAGCATGTCATGCACGTGGGTGCGCACACGTGCACATGACATGCAGGAAGGCCGCATGCATGCCAGCATGTCCATATACGCACCCTACAGGCCACCAGCTGTGCATGTCTGACATACATACCATGCAGTGATGGGCTGCTACCCATCTGGAAGCCTCCTCCAAGCACACCCTCCACTGTGATGCAGCGGATGGTGGATGCCACCAACTCCTCTGTTGGCATCAGTGTGGGGTGCATCCACTGGCCCACCTCTGGTGGCATTACAGGATGCTCTGATGGCTGCCACCTTCTTGTTTATGTGCCACCTGTCAGTTCCAATCTTCTTGCAGCATTCCTGTGCTGACCGCTGGTGGCTGCCATACTGGTTCACATAGGATGCCACCTCCTCCCATGCAGTAGCCCTGGTCTGTGGTGTACCAGTGGCACCTCTCAACAGGGCCTCCCTGTTGAGATAGGTCTCAAACAGGTCTCACCCTTTGTGAAGTTGGGCCTGCGCTTCCATGCAGACCCTCGCTCCTTGCCCTCCTCTTGTGCTGACATGTTGCCTCCTGTGAACATGGACAGCACAGTGTGTCAGTGGCAGCATCTCCCTGGTCCATCCTACCCTGCAGTGCTGTCTGCTCCCAGTGTGCTGCTGCGGCATCCACCACTTAACTATCTAGGTTGCAATTCTAGTACATGGCCTGTGCTGTTCCATGGTGCTTATGAGGTGCAACGCATGCAAATGAGGTTGTTCGCAACAGTAATATTATGCTAATGCACCCCACTGCACCACACATTGGCTGATGAGCTCATTTGCATGTGTCATCTGAATATTGAAAATCTGCGCCATGCACAACGGGATTGTGCCAGAGCAAGCCGAAGCACAAGGCCCGCACATGCAGTGCATGGGCCTGCAGTGCCTATTCACATCATGCTATCATGGTGTCAATCATGCACCATGCACAGACAGCTTAATGCAGTGGCATTGTGCATGTTGCGCATGGCCAGCTACGTGCATGGTAGCTCATGGGATAACATGCCCTATCGTGCACATGGGCACTGTGCACTGGTAGGTGACCCCTGGGTTAGACCTCTGTGACCCCGAGACCCAACCTAGCCATGCCCACTGTGCATTTCCAGCACTGTGTGATGGGCTGGCACTGTGCAGTCTCCTGTGCATTGTGCATCTGGCACCTGTGGTGGACATGTGCATCTGCTCCTGCCATTTTTGCTGCCGAACCAGAGCAAGTGCTATGGCACAGGGTAGAGGTCACCATGGCAGTAATTGGTCAGATGTGGAGCTTGCCAACCTGGTAGCCTGTGTGGAGCCACACAGCCCACAGCTGTTTGGCCAGGTGCCCTTGCAGCAGGCCTGAGGCAGTGTGTGGCAGGCTATCTCTGCCAGTCAGGAGAGAAGGACTGGGGTGCCCAGGACTGCAGAACAGTGTAAGCACCTGTACGGTGGCTTCATACATAGGGACCCTAACCACTTACGGAGGCTTCAGGCACATGCCAGGCGTGGTGCAGTGCCACAGCCAGGTTAGTCATCCCATGCTGCATGTCCACCCTGGTGCTGTACTGTGGTGTTGGCTTTGCTGCCTGTCATGCCCTGCAGTAGGGTATACTGTCGTCATGCACATTACGGAGTGGTATTGCCTGCTGCTGCTTGTATTGCAATGCAGCTGTGCTGGCATGCAGGACATGTTCGGCAGGAGCACACCCTGTGCACAGAGGGCTGGGGGAGAAGCTGCTGTGGTCCATTACTGATGTGCACCTGTCTTCCTTCCATTCCCAGGGCTGGAGGACCCAGGTGGGCCAGGGCTGCAGCGGCACACGACAGGGCAGTGTGCCCTGATGGTGGAGGACCTGCACCAGCAGCACTGCAGGGGGCAGGTAGGAACTGTCATGGTCCTTCACAATGTACATAGGGGGTGGCGGTGGTGTGTGGGTGCAGGCATGGCCACCTGTGCCATGTGCAATGGCAGCTGTGTGTGTCGCACTGTGCATGGTGCATGCCACTGTGATGGGGTGGATGTGCATCCAGATGCCACTATTGTTGCTGTGGTGCTGCCAGTGCAGTGTGCCATGTGACTGTCACTGCACAGTCGTGTGGCCATTGTGCAGTTGGGACCACCTCTGTGCAACATCGTGGTGTGCCATGTTGCTGGCTGGTGTTGACCCACCCCCCTGCAGGTGTCCATTCTGGGCCCTCCAGGGGTGTGTGGTCCTGCTGCCCATTTTGCACTGTGGGTGGGCATGGTTCCTTGGGCCATTGCACTGATCACCTGTCCTGTCCCTTGCTATAGGTGTCCAGTGTCCAGCGCAGAGACCGCAATGACAGATGCTGAGCCAGCTCATGGGGCAAACCTTGCTTGTCGTATCGAGCATTCTGGAGGTTTTGCTGGCCATGCTGGGATGATGGTGGCTGAGAGAAGGGAGCAAAGGCTTGCCAGGGCAGCCGGACGGGGCTGTTGCTAGTGTTGCACCTGTTTTCCCCTGTTTCCCCTGTTGCACCTTCCCCTACAGTCCTCCCCCTCACACTGCACAGTCCCTGTTCCCTGTCCCTTTCCCTCACTGTACCTACCCTTTCTCAGCCTCTGTTGTTTTTGTAAATAGTTGTTTTACATATAAATATTTTCTGACATACCTGCCAGTGTCTGTGTCTGTTTTGCAGGTGGCGTGAGGAGCCATACTGCAGTGGCCCAGTGTCTGTCTGTGTTGTGTGCATGAGAGGGGGTGCATGTTGTGCTTCTGTGGTTCCCTTCTGTGTGCTGTGGTGTATCCCACTGTGGTGGTGTCCATGCCCTGGGTCAGTGGCTGTGCATTGGGGTGCCCATGGGGTGGCAGTCAGGGGTGTGGGGGGGTGTGTGTGTGTGTGTGTGTGTGTGTGTGGTGTTGACACTCAGCCATGGTCATTGGTCGGGTACTGTCCACACACAGTGTTGGGGTCCTCTGCTTGGCATTGTGTGGCCTGTCCCATGTGCTCTGCCATGCTGCCTGCAACCCATTCCATTCAGTGCCCACTGTGTGGGCTCCCTGTGTGGCATGTGTGTGCTTGGCTGCATGGTCCTGGGTGTGGCCTGCTATGGTCTTATTGGGGGGGCATGGCCAGCAGCCTGCTGGGGGGCTCCCTTGGTGGCCCTCCATTGGCGCCTCCTGTCTCCTGCTATCCATGCCTCTGTTGTGTTCTGGGATCCAGTGTCTGGGTGCCTGTGTGTGCCCTGCTGTGCCTTGCTGGTGGAGGCCTCCTGTAGCCTGTCATTGTGCTTCCATGGCTCTGTCCCTGGGTCTGTTCTCTGTGCCCTGCCCTCTGTTGCTGTGCTGCTCTGCTGCCATGGTTGTGCTGGAGCATCTCTGTTTGCACCATGGCGCACCTCTAGTTGTGCCATGGTGCACCTCTGTTTGCGTCATGGTGCAAGGCACAACTCTGCCATATTCAGCTACATTGTGCTGGTGCTGTTTGGCTTGCACAGCCTCTGAATATGGCTGCAGTTGTGCCATGGCGCATCAGATTTGCGCTGTGCTGACTTGCGCCAGACTTTGGCGCATTTCTGAATATCCAGGCCTAAGAGTCTGATTTATAGTTCACAGCCTCTAATATATAAAGTAATTGATACTCATGGTTTAATATCAAACCTTTAATGCTAAATCATGACATTTGATTAGGTAACATGTTATTTTTGTTTGTTCATGACAATTGCTTAGGTAACAGGTTATTTTTTTGTTTGTTTATAGATATAAAAACAGAGTTGTTTGGTACAAATGCAGTATGGGAAATTATGTATTTTATCTGCCCATACATCACTGTTTAAGACTGATTTTCACATTCATTAAAGCTTTTTAATAGACCAGAACAATTATCATCCACTCCTTTCCCTCCATTCTTTCCCATTACCATCAGTTGAAATAAAAGCTTTCCCTTGAATACACCAACTGCTTTTGTATGCAGTATACTACTGCAATCAGATGCAGTTTAGATTATATAAAACCAGAGACTTTTAGCTGTGATCTTATTATATGCTGCGACCTAATCAATGCTTTTAAACCTAAGTATCTGCAACAACAGGCCTATGTAACAAGAAATGTTTTAAGGGCAATTTGACATTTTTTTTTTTTTTGCCAGTAGGAGAGTCTATCATATAGCCTGAATAAAATCCTACAAAAAGACTGTAGACTGATTACAGTATTGGGCAGAAAATGCTGACATCATCAATTCAACCATTGCCACAAAGTTTCATTTAAAAAAAAAATTGGGAATATTGGATCACAGTTCACATTTTTGAAAAACACTATGATGCACATTTGAATGTCTACAAAGGGACATTATTCAAACTATAGCTCTTGATTTATTATATTCTGTTCTCTCCTAGACAGATATGATTTGTGGTTAAACTGTGATAAAGAACACATATAATACATAAAGTGGTCCCTCATAGAAACTGGGACAATTCTTGTTTAACAAGTCATACAGGGGCAATAACCGTCAGAAGACTTGTGACCTTCCAAAACACGATGTTAAATAAGCAGAACAAAGAATGCCACCTTTATATGCAAAATTACTGATTTAATGACTACAAGCAAGACAAACCAATATGTACATCTTTTGCAGACTGGTGACAGTGAAATGTTTCACTATTTTATATATAAATATGAAACAATATTGGCAAAAAAATGGTAAAAGGGTTTCTGTTCTTCATGTGTTGTGCTTTTGGGGGTCTGCACAGCAAAGAAAGTAAGAGCTGCCCTGCTGATATTTGCAGTGACCCATTGCTGCAGTAAGCACCTTTTCTTGGGCTGGATCGTAGTGCCATACCCCTTCTTCTGGTGCTGGCCTGCACTTCAGTCCTTGAGCTGGGAAAAAATGAACCAGCCACATGGGACAACCTTTAGCTGAGTCACTAGCCCAGGCAATCTGGACTTTGATCAGTTAAACAAGGCAGGGAAATGCTTCTCACTTATGAGTTTACCAGTCATTGTGTTTAATCCATATTGCCTTTGGAAGTAAAAGAGTTAACAAATGATGTTGGACAGCAGCCCGCCCCCCCCCAAAAAAAATATAACCCAGAAAAAGTAATAGACATCGACATTGTTCTCAATTTTTTACACCTACTCAGTGTGTCATGCTTTTTATGAACAAAAGCTTTGCTCTGAGGGTATATATCATTATGGGTATAGTGCTGTGGATTTCTTACTGTTTCACAAGGGTCTGAAACAAGACTGAGTGGTTCCGTCTGCTCAACCTGTGCGACAGACCCTTCCAAAACAGTAAGAAACACATATTACTATACCCATAATCATCATAAAAACACAGAAACATAGACAATGATGGCAGAAAAAGACCAATGATCCATCCAATCTGCCTGAGTTCCCTAATTATTATTATTATTATTATTATGATTATTATTAGTAGTAGTAAAATAATTTATTCATCATATGAATTGAATACTCAGTTGAGCAAAGCTCATTTTCAATGAGGTCCCATACAGCACACATGCTACGAGCAAAAAATGGAAAATAACAAGTTTAGACACTGTTACAACATTTATATGAGGGACAAATTAAATAAATAGCCTTATGATCTACTGTCCTTCAAGGGTTTTAGCCCTCCCCATGAAATCATATTATTATTATTATTATTATCATGGAGATATTTACTTTTATAGTATCACTGCGGTCTTTCTAGGGTAATAACTGAACAAGGGTACTGATTTTATAGGTACCATATACTTCAAACTAAAGAAGCCTTTCATATGGGCTTATAAGATCCCACAGAATGGCAATCTAATAGGCAAAGCAGAAGGGGGGGAGCACAATCGAAGCAACATCTCACAGAATGCCAAACTGATAAGCACCGGAGAAATGGCATCTCATGCTGTCAGATCTATCTACAGAGCTCAATGTATTGTACAGGAAAATGTATTTCATGGAATGCAATATTTCTCCACTGCTTATCAGTTTGGCATTCTGATATGTTGCTTCAATTGTACTTCCCCCTTTCTGTGGTGCCTTCCAGCTCACCATTCTATGGGATCGTGGAAGCCCACAGGCAAGATTTCATACCTTCAGGTGTACGGTATCTATAAAAACAACCCTTTCTTTGGTTATCATCCTACAAAGACTGCTGTGATACTGTAAAAGTAAATATTTCCGTAATAGTTATTTGTATCATCAATAACAACATTGTTTAGCCATGTTGCCTCTGATTAGAATTTGTTATCTCTGCCTCTTCTTTTTGGAATCATCTTACGAACTCCATTTGGAAAATAAGGTCTCATCAAGTCTTTAAATTTTAAGACAATGTCTGCCTGATGAATTTAAGTGTTATTGCTGATTATTTGTTATTACTAGCATTTGTGACATTATTGATTGTATTTATCATATGCTATGTATCAAATTCCTGTCTGTATTTTATACACTTTGGCCTGGGTTGAACCTGAAAAAGGACCACATTACAGTGCTCCTACTAAGCAAATTTAAAATAAACAAGCATTTGTCAATGCCGAATGTTCGCTTGCAGGTATTTGCAGTGGTGTTTGGCACGTATAGTGCTTTATCCTAATGCCCTGTGCAATTGCTGGTATTTGCACAATAAATTTTCAGGATGACCTTTTTGTTACCCCCATTGTGCGCTACATAGGCGGAAACACGTTTTGGGCAGGATGTGAAAAATGACAGCTGTACTGCTCATCAGGAAGTGTGGTAAAATGGCAATGTTGAAAATCTGGAAGGAAATATTGAAAATTCACAAACCTCTACAGTGTGCGTGGGAACTGTGCAATGCATGCTCGTGAAAACAGTCATTATTAGGACTTTTTTCACCAAATTTTCAACATTGGCATTTTAAAACCTCTGCTAATGAACAGTGTCACTGTAATTGTCTTACTGTGTCCCATACATTGATTTTGCACACCGACTGCGCCATTGTGCACTACATGGGCGGAAACACGTTTTGGGCAGGATGTAAAAAATGACAGCTATACTGCTCATAAGGAGGTGTGGTAAAATGGCAATGTTGAAAATCTGGAGTGAAAATATTGAAAATTCGCCAACCTATGAGCATGCGTGTGAACTATGCAACGCACGCTTGTAAAACAGTCATTTTTAGGAATTTTTTCACCAAATTTTCAACATAGCCATTTTAAGACCTCTGCTCATGAATAGTGTCACTGTGATTTTCTTAATGTGTCCCATACATTGATTTCGCACACCAACTGCGCCATTGTGCGCTACATGGGCGGAAACACGTTTTGGGTGAGATGTAAAAAATGACAGCTGCACTACTCATAAGAAGGTATGATAAAATGGCAATGTTGAAAATCTGAGTGCAAATATTGAAAATTACGCAAACCTACTAGCTGCATAGGAACTATAGCACACACTTTCGTAAAACAGTCATTTTAGGAATTTTTCACCAAATTTTCAACATAGCCATTTAAGACCTCTGCTAATGAACAGTGTCACTGTGATTTTCTTAATGTGTCCCATACATTGATTTCGCATCCCAACTGTGCTGTTGTGCGCTACATGGGCGGAAACACATTTTGGGCAGGATGTGAAAAATGACAGCTGTACTGCTCATAAGGAGGTGTGGTAAAAAGGCAATGTTGAAAATCTGGAGTGAAAATATTGAAAATTCGCAAACTTACGAGCCTGTGTAGGAACTGCGCAATGCACACTCATAAAACATGGGCTAGATAGGGTTTTTTCAACTTTATTGCATATCTCAGGCATTTTTTGGAATTTTTGGACCAAATTTTCAACATGGGGTTTTTGGGACCCCTTCTCATGAATGATGTCACTGTCAGTGACTGCAAAATCACCCTTTGGGCCTGAATAATGCCATGACAGTGACATCATTCATGGAAGAGGACCCAAAAACCCCATGTTGAAAATTTGGTGCAAAATTCAAGTAGCCGGATATCTAATAAAGATGAAAAAAACTATCTAACCGATAACTACCGGCATTTCCTCAGTTCGCGGTCAGCTTTGAAGAGTGCAGACGTGTTCCCAGTCCACGAAGATCGTCGCACCGAGCTCGGAGTAAGTATGGGGTGAGGGGTGTGGGAGGCTGGGTGAGCAGTGGGTGGGTGCGGGTTGTGGGAGGGAGGACTGGGAGAAGTGCCGTGGGACCGTTTTCACTTTACAGGTGAAAAAAAAAGACTATGTGGGATGTTTGCCACGCTGGGGTGGTCTCCCAGCATGGCAGAAGGATGCTGGGGACCAAGGAGCCGGCCGAGAGATTGGGCACCCGTCGGCAAACAACACGGACGTTTGCCATGCTGGGGTGGGCTCCCAGTGTGGCAGAAGGATGGCTTTGGGTGGCAGTGGAGCCGACGGGGATTGGGCACCCCGTCGGCAAGGCCTAACGTGGAACGTTGCCACGCTGGGGTGGGCTCCCAGCGTGGCACCAAAGCTTTGGGGGGGGCGGTGTGGTGCGGTGCTCTGTATGACAGCGATGGTTTTCTTTGAAGCGAAGACCACCACTGTCATACACAGCTCCCGCACCCATTGGTACGCAGGACCGCCATGCCTGCTCAGCGAGCAGTGGATTGCAAGGAGAGGCACACTCAAAGTATGCTACTTTCCTAACGTTCCTTGTGCATGCGCGCAAGCGAACGTAAAAATGATCTAAAGATAGGTTTTATCTTGCTAGTAATGAATGCATGAACAAATTTAACAATAATGTGCCCAATCAATGTTCTTTTTTATTTATTTATTGATAGATCAAAAGCCAACAGAATTGTAACATCAACTAAAAAAACATTTGCCAATAGGAGTAAGGCCTGCATTCTACCATTCTCCACAGCTTATGTCAGGCCACATCTGGATTATGCAGCTTCATTTTGGGCACCATGTTTAGCTAAAGATTCATGGTTAATCGAGTCAGTCTAAAGGAAGGCTACTAAACTTATTACCCCCATTAGTAACCTATCGTATGAGGAATGATTACAAGCTGTCAATCTGTATGATTTGAAATCACACAGAAACAGGGGCAATATACTCATGTTTTTCAACATCTTAAAGGATCATTATCTTATGAAGAACTTTAACCACTCCTGGACTCTAAAACCAGGTGGCCTTAAATGCCACGATAGGCAACTTCTGATCCCTAAGGTTAACATCAATAAGAGAAATAATTTCTTCACTATCAGGGCATGCAGATTATGGAATTATCTACCCAACTATTTGGTGGCTATCAGCTCTTTTGAAGTATTCAAAAATACCCTGGATAAGTACCTACTTGACTAGGGGTTATAACAAACACCCTGCAAGTGCAGGGAAGGCAGTCTCGATGGGCATTGCCTTTTTCCACCTTTAATTGAGTAACTCTGAGTAAATGCAAATAGATTTTAAAAATGAACCTGTCTTGCTAGTACAAGGGGAATCAGGCCTTACGTATTACAAGTAAACTGCAGGAATTGCAATATTTTATGCATAAATACTATTTTATTGCCTCTTATTTGATGTCTTTATAGAAAGGCCCTCAGACTTTTTCAGACCAGCTGGCAGAATCCTGGGTGAGCAGTAATGTCATTTAAGCAAGAATTACATCATTTTCATCAAGGTTCTGACAGTTTTGTATGCACACAGTACATCATATTATGAAAAGTCAGAAATCAGTCATCACTTCAAACTGTATTAAAGGTACTATAAAATATTAAATGGGAACTGTCAGTAATAACAGCCTCACAACCAAGTGTGAGGTGGATTCCAATTTGCACTTTGTGCAAAAAAAAAACTCTTTTTTACTTAATGTTTACTGCAGTATAGTAGAATGAATTCAGTTAATTTTGCTGACTTCTAAGATTCCATTTCTTGTAATCAGTGTCACAAGCCAACTCCTAGGGGTCAGGTCCACTGAGCTCACAGTATCCACCCTTAAGTGCAATCTGGGGGGGGGCAGGGATACTCTCCTCATCCTTCAGAATGCTCAGCGAGGTCATGACTGCACCACTGATATGAGGATCCAGGACATCCCTCTAGCTCTAGATAAGGGTACAATACCAGTCTCAAGTCTTGTGGCCAAATATGAACCCTTCCTTGGCTATTACAGAAAGGAGTAAGACCCAGGCATCACACTCTCTTTGGAGTAGCAGCGTAACACCTGATTTGGCCTTCTTCCTACAGGACATGCAACAGCTTGGTTCAAAATCTTTGTAGACTATGGTGTTTTCCCTATCCTTCCAGATGTCCCTTACAGACCCTTTTTCAAATTTAGTTGTTTATGGTGCCCCCTTTGGCAATAACAGTTTTTACAGACTATAAATAAACCTTCTACTGTCCCACATACAATATATTGAATCTCACACTGGCAGAATTTTGTTTTACTAAATACTTAAATAAATACATATACAACTAAAAAGAGAATATTAATTTGGGTTACAGTATACAGAAAAAAAATAGAAAAGGCAAGGAAAGGCAATTTTATTTTTAAGGCACCCAACCCCAGGGACTCTGGGTGCTGTACACAATTAAACAGAATACAAAATGCAGTGGAACATTAATGCAGTAGCTGAATATTAAAAACAATATTCTTGAAAAAATAAACATTATATATACAATAGCAGAGGGTAGGGTAGGGAGGAGATGACTTAATTCCCAAAAGCCTCACAGAACAGATGGGCCATACACCTCTGCTTAAAGACACCAAGTGAAGGGGCCTTGCAGACTGCAGGTGGAAGTGTGTTCCACAAGATCGGCCCAGAGATGCCAAATGCTCGATTGCCAGAGTTTTTTAGCCAAACCCTGGGATCATCCAGGAGGCCCCTCAAAGAGCAGCAGAGGGAGTGGGCAGAGGTCGCAGGGGACAGGAGCTCAGACAGGTAGCCAGGACCCAGCCCATATAGGGCCTTATAAGTGAGCAAGCCCATCTTGAAAAGGACCCCCACCTGACCGGCAGCAAGTGCAGAGCATGCAGGACTGGGGTCACATGGCACAACTGAGTTTGTCCCACCAGTAACCAGGCTGCCACATTCTGTACCAGCTGCAGCCTGTGAAGGGTCCCTCCCATGACCCCAAAGTAAAGAACTTTACAGTTGTCAAGTCTGGAGGTCACAAAGACATATACTACAGTCGGAAGATCTTCAGGCGGAACAAGGGGCTTGATCCTGGCGATGTTCTGTAAGTGGTAAAAAACACTCTTCATAACAGACAACACCTGATCTTCAGAGGTCAGTCTGCTGTCCGGGATCACACCTAGATTTTGCAGCCTTGGGGAAGTAACCAGTGGAGTAGACCCTAGGAAAAGACCTGTGTCTGCTCCAGGTAGCAACCCATCATGTCTGCAACCTGGCTCAACCACCAGCACCTCTGTCTTGTCCAGGTTGAGTTGCAGCCAGCTGGAAGCCATCCAGTCATTGATTTTAGCCTGGGGTCAAATGACAAATACAGCTGGATGTCCTCTGCAGAGCAGTGAAACTCCATGCTGTACTGTTGAATTATCTCACCCGGGGCAGCATATACACAGTGAGTAGCATCGGTGACAAGATAGAGCCCTGTGGAACTCCACAAAACAGAGACATTGGAGAGGAGGAGAAATTCCCCATCATTACCCACTGCACCCTGTCTGATAGATAGGACTCAAACCATTTTATGACAGCACTGGCAAGTCCACAAAATTCACAGAGCCAATCGTGAAGTACAACGTGGTCCTTGGTGTCAAACGCTAAAGAGAGATCAAGGAGTACAAGAACTGACCTGTCTCCTCTGTCCTCTAGCTCTGAGTAAGTCATTATGCACCCTGACTAGTGGGGTTTCTGTGTTATGTCTAGCCCAAAAACCCAACTGAAATGGCTCATAGATGTCAAAGGACACGAACCAATCCTTAAGCTACAGTGCTACTACTTTCAAGAAATAAACCTTACTCAAAAAGGAAGATTGTAGATAGGACGGTAATTCACTAGGACTTCTGGGTTGAGGGAAGGTTTCTTTAGGAGGGATCTCACCAGCACCTCTTTCAGGGGAGCTGGGAACATCATTAAACACCTAGCAATCCCAGCGAACACTAGGCCAACAGTCTTGGTGCATTCCATTAAGAAATGCATCGGGGCTGGGTCCAGTTCACAAGATGTATGCTTCAGTTCTAAGATCACCTGAGTCACCTCAGGCACCTCCACTGGCCTAAACACTTTGCAGGCAGACAGGGTGCCTTTGTTTCTAACAAACCAGCAACTGTGATGCAAAAGCCTACCGGACAGAATCCCTGGCCAGATAGATGACACCCTGTCAGAGAAGAACAGTGTGGATGAAAAGGCTTTTTTCGGTTGAAGACAGGCCAGATGAAGAACCCTGTCCACAGTCTGAAAAAGCTGAGCAGGTCTGTTCCTCCCTGCCACAATCTCCCTGGACAGGAATCCTGTCTTCTTATGGGAGATTGCCTCTGGGTATTCATGATAGTAGGTGCACAGGACCAGTTTGTCAGCATCTATCTGGGACTTCTGCCAGCAATGCTCCAACTTCCAACCCTTGCTCTTCATCACCTTGAGATCCCCATAAAACCACAGGGATCTCACGTGAGAAAATCTAGGTCATATACGAACTGGAGCTATGGCATCCAGAGCTTCAGACACCATTTTATTATCGGTGATCACTGCCTCCCTGGAGCCAATCGCACAAACCACCTCAACCCTAGATAGATCTGCCACCACCAAAAGTCCATCTGGGTCTATCCCCCTCAAAGGGCAATAACTGACCATCTCCACAAGGGCAGGACTATTGTGGGGGCCCCAAACTTGAACTTCACAGTGCAGTGATCGGACAAAGAAACCAGATCAATCCTGAGGTTATCAATCCCAAGACCTGGCTGGAACACCAGATCAAGTGTGTGACCATGCTGGTGGGTCACAAAAATAACCGCTTGTGTCAGGCCCAGTGAAGACATTAACTGGAAAAGGTCATAACTGAAATGCGAGGATTCATCATTGACCCAAGGCTTGAAGTCCCCCAGAATTAAACACCTGGGGGACTCCAACACCTGGTCGATGATGAAGTCTACTACCTCCCACAGGAATTCTTCCCCTGCCCCAGGCAAGCAGTAAATGAGGACAATCCTGCAGCCTGCACCTGGACGCCTATGAATGATGATGCACTCAAAAGACCTGGAGTTACCAACTGAATGCACTGTGAAGCCTAGGTTGGCTCTAAAAATGATGGCCATGCCCCCACCTCTGTGATCCTTTCTCAAGCAGAGCACCATGGAGTACCCAGTGGGGCAGCAGCAACTAAAATTGGGCCAGCATCATCACCCAGCCAAGTCTCCATAATGCAGGCCCGGTCAACAGAGGAAATCAAGTGCGCAAAAATAGTGGTCTTGTTCCTTATCGATCTGGCTTTGCAAAGCACTGCCCAGAAAAGATATGGGGAGGCAGCCACTCCTATAGCAGCCTGGTACAGGAGTCTCACACATCAGGCATCTCCCTTGGCCCTGTTTAAACCCAGGGCATCTCCTGGACATTACAAGCTCAATGCCTCTCACCACCTTATCCTCTGCTGCCCTCCACCAGCAACTACTCAGCTGCCACCTAGTTATTCTGACCTCTCTGCATCATCTAGCTGCAGACAGAGAAATGTGGAGGTCAGACATGGGGCTGAGGTTGAGCAGCAGAGAGAAAAATGTACAATGAAAATGCACTAACACTGTTAGTCTACCTCCGGTATGAAGATTTCAAAGTACAGAGAATCGCTACTTTGCAAAATATTTCAGTTTTTCTGTAGCAGCCTTTGGTTTCTCAGCAGTCTCTGTCTGACAGGTGTTCTCTGTGGTCAGAAGAGGGGATCCAAGCAAAAGGTGTGTGTGTGTGTGTGTGTGTGTGTGTGTGTGTGTAAATGCCCTGAGCTGGGGCTTTCAATACCCTTCTGTAATTGTGCAGTGTCATCAATTCCCAGTTCAGAGCAACTACTCTGTTTATCCAGGAGATGTCTCTTTTAGGCCAGAAGATGGCATTGTTGTGCTGTTTCCAAAATTTCCAAGCATATTAAGAATCAGATTCTGAGATCTATAATTAGCATGGATATGACATTTCAGAGTTAAGCTTGTTGAAGTCCCCTGTAGACCATTGTCACTTATAAGATCAAATTCATACAGGTTCTCAAGGAAGAATGCTCCTCTCCTGTTACCTCTTGAAATGTATCATATTATAACAGCTTCCTTAGATCAAAGCATTCTGCTCCTGAGTGCATGGTTTTATGAAATAAAAATGGATTTTGGCATATTGCTGTTAAAAAAATTTGGGAATGCAATTTCAGTTTCTGGCAAACAGCTGCCTTCAGGTCAAAAGAAATTAAAACCTTTTTTTTTGCAGTAGTCTTTTCCATGTGTGCCTTTGTGCTGACACTGGCATGTACATATAATTACATAAAACGATATATATACAACAGAATAATATCTGCAAATAAGGGCTAGCAGAGAGGCAGTTCACAACACATTTCCTTCTAGACTGAATTTGTGAGAAACCATCCCTAGCCACAGTATGATTTTCACAAATTCTGTTCACTGCTCTAACTGACGAGATATCCCATTCACATTTGCATTGGCCAATCCAGCCCTATGGGTAATGGTCATATCACAGCCCTGTAAGGCAATACTCCACCTTAAGAGATGACCATTCATTTTTCCCATCTGTGTCAACAACACCAGGGGGTTATGATCAGTCTGTACCTAGAAGTGCCTCCCACAGAGGTACAGCTCTAATTTCTTCAGGCCTATACCAGCACAAGGCATTCCTTTACAACTGTGGAACAGGCCTGCTCCTGAGGAAGTAACATTTCGCTAAGGTACACTATTTTGTGATCTTTCCCTTGTTTAGAGGTCTGACTGAGGACTGCTACAATCTCCATATCTGAGGCATCTGTCTGCACAACAAATGGCTTGCTGTAATGTAGACTGCCCAACACAGGGACACTGTACAATGCCTTCTTTAGCTGTGTGATGGCTCATTCATAGTCTAGCTCCCATTTTCCCTTTTTGGGCATTCTTTTCTTTAGCAGGCCAGAGAGGGGAGCTTCCAGGGTGCTATAATTTGGTACAAACTTTCAATTTGTAGGAAATGCTGAACCTGCTTCTGGGTTTCAGGCCTGGACCATGCCTCTATTGCCTCAATCTTGGTTTGGTTGGGACTGAGCCCTATTACATGTCCTAGGTACTGTATACCACCTCTACCATTCAGTTCAATTCAATTCACTTTATTTACTGGGTAAGATCACTGCGCCAAGGCCCTTTTTCAGGATCGACCCAGAGCTTCATAAAAAGTAGAAACTAAGATAGTATATAAATATACAGACATGTATACAAAATATGAAACAGTGCAGATGTAATTTACAAATACAAATATCTAAAAACAGTTACACACTGCAAAAGACTGCAGATGATGTTGCAAAGTGTTTTTTAAATATTTAATGTGTAGGGGTGTTCATGCAATTAACAGGCAAATTGTTCCATAAATTTGAACATTTTATAGAAAAAGTCCTCTCTCCCATACAGGACAACACCTAGGAGTAGACAACTGTAATACACTGGATGAACGTAGCAATCTGGTTTCATCTCTGAATTTTAGTAGACTAAACAGAAGGGATTTGCAGCCTTGAACAAGTGCAGTATTGGTCAAACAACCAAAAATTATAAAACTAAGTCAACCTAGGAGGCAGCCAACCAAGATCAATATATAGAATACAATAATATGTTTTAAATGGTTTGGCCAAGACAAATCTACAGATAGAATTAAAAGTTCTACTGACCAGGTTTAGATCCTTTTTGGTTAACTTTGTGAACAAAAAAGAGTTATAATATAATGTGGATAATAACACACTCTTAGACATAGTCTTTCTTGTTTCTCTTGTTAAACAGTTCTTGATTTGCTATAAAGCACCAATTTTTTGATTCACAGACTTTACTGTCTTCTTAATATGTGCCAAGTAAGTAAGGTGAAGAGCAAGTGATATTCCTAAATACAGTATTTGGTTTCTGAGACCTGTTGTATCATGTTCCCTACTGAATCATAAATTAATAGAGGTTCAGCATAAAGTAATTTAGGTATAGAACCAAATAAGATGCATTGTGTTTTTTTTAGAATTTAGTATTAGACGATGTTTCAACAACCATTTGTTTAAGGCATTAAAGTCTTGATTTAGAAAGACATTTAGTTCACCCGCTTTTGGAGAACTTGTGAACAAAATTATATCATCTGCATAAAGCAATATTCTAGAAACATCAGGCACTCTAGTAATAGGATCTATGAATAAGGAGAACTACAGGGGTCCCAATATGAACCCCTGTGGGACTCCATGTTGAAGCTCACTTGTCATTGAGTCCATGCATCAAAGATTTACTTTTAGAGGATGGTTAGTTAAATAGCTCTGAAACCATCCACAAGATTTATCTGTCAGGCCTAGGTCCTTCAGTCTCCAGATCAGCATGGCATGATTAACCAGATCAAAAGCTTTCAATAAATCAATAAAAACTGCACCTGTCAACATTCCCATGTCCATTGATCTTAAAGTATGGTCTGCAAAGTGTGCCAGTGCTGTGCCAGCACTGTGAAGTTTCCAAAAGCCATGCTGCTTCAGACAGCAAAATCCTTCAGCCTCTAAGTGCTCCACCAATTGACCATTAACTATTTTTTCAAAAATCTTGCTTAATGGAGAAAGAATAGAAATTGGACGATAATTATCCAAATCATAGGGCTGGCCAGATTTAGGTATAGGCTTAATAATAGTCTGCTTCCAAACCTCAAGAAATATCCCAGTAATCAAAGATAAATTATAAATTCCTGTCAGTGGTCCATATATGAAATTAGAAATAACCCTTAAGAATCAAGGTTCAAGACCATCAAATCCTGCACTTTTATTAGTGGACATTTGTCTTAGCAATTTATGTACTTGCTGCGGTTGAATTGTGCTAAAATGAAAAGAACTATAAGAATTTGAAAGATCAAATACTGAACTACTCGAAATACAAAAAGAGACAAAATCAATTAAATAACTGGAGAAGTCAGTAAACTTTTTCACAAAAAGATCACAAATTTCTTTAGTATCAGTATAGCAACCCCATTTGAATTAATGGTCCTAGTGCCTATATTTATTTTTGGTTCTGTAAGCTTTTTAATTGATCCCCAACATTTTTTAGAATCACCTAGGGAATTAATTTGTTACCTTTGAAAATAATCAGATTTATTTTTATGTACAAGTAATTTACATTTATTTCTAAACATACAGTAGCTATGTAAAGCCTTGTTTTTATGAGTATTCTTATAAGTTTTCCATTGTGTATCTCTCTCCCTCATTAATTTAAACAACAGAGGTGTAATCCATTTACTATTTTTGCCTTTAACCCTTCCTTTAGTTAAGGGAAAGTATTTATCCTGTATATCTAAGAGTGTGTTGAGAAACAAAATCCACAGCTGCATTAGGATCAGGAATGACATCGAAAAAATGACCAGTCTATCATGTGTAACTCTAATTCCAAGGCATCATAATCAATGTTGTTATAATTCCAATAAGTAATTATTTTAGGTGGAATTTTTAGTTTGGAACATTTCCAAGTATAATAGATAGGCGCATGATCACTAATACTATCAGAGAGTGTTCTACTTTCTATTATTTTTTCTGCTATGTTTGTAAGTATCCAGTCAATTAAAGAATGTTGATTGCTGCAGTGGTTCATCCGAGTGAAACCTGAAACCAATTGAGTTAGCCCTGTATTAGAAACAATTAATTCAAGTTCATCACGAACATTCCCTACCCAATTCAAATTAAAATCACCCATTAACACAATATATTTAGATAAGACAAATTGCTGAAAATAATCTAAAATTTCAGTTAAGCCCTTCATACCAGCCTTTTGGGGCTTATACACTGTGCAAAGCCCTAATTTAATACAAGTGGCTAATTGTGGTTTTAGATGTAACCATTCACAAAGGGTAGAATGCTGGAAAGCAATATCTATAGTCACTACTTCAAACTTTTCTTTGGCAAAAACCATAATCCCCCTCATTTTATTACCGACCCTATCCTTCCTAAATATGTCATAACCCTCTATTGAACATACACAATCAATGATATTGGGCTATAACCAGGTCTCAGTTATACTAAGCACATCTGGCTTATGGAATCCAATCCAGGCCTCCACCCCAGCTTTTTTATTAAGGACGCTCCTGATATTAATATGAGCAAGTCGCAGGGAATTAGAACTCCAGTTATACACATTTTCAGATACAGAAACAGTAGGCCCAGGATTCAGCTCCACATCCCAATATAAAAAGTAATATTTTAACAATCATAGGAGAAAATATTACCTGTTCCATAAGACCCTGTATTGAAGTATGTGTTATTTTAATATAATATACTGTACACTGCCCATATCAAGCACAGCCTGTTCAGGTAAACAACCAGAATAATAAGACAATTATCAGATGGATAATGGGACTTAACCAGGAAGCTGGAAAATCTAAAAGACTTAAGCAATCCATCTTGTGTATGTGTCACAGTAGGCACTGAAAAGACTCCTTCATCCAGGAGAATTAGCTCCATAATTGTTATCAACAGGGTAACATGCACTTTTTTCATGATGATATCAATAGCCAAACAAATTAAGTGTAAAAAATAAGATAACCAATTTAAAACTACCTAAATGCTATATGTACCTACCAAGATATATCAAAACTAAATTAAAAAATCCAACTTAAAAATTAAATATAAATTAAACACTATGAGATATAAAATTTATATGGCATAGAGGAGTAAGGCACATTTTTCCAAGGCTAATATAGTGTATAGCACAGTGGTTTAAGGCTCTGAGCTGCAAATCTGGTGACATCCAGCAGACCAGACCTGGGTTTGAATCCCACAGCTTCCACTTGCATACTGTGTGACCCTGGGCAACTCACTTAACTTCCCTCAGTTCCCAGGTCGCTCCTGTAAAAAAGCTCTCAGCTTAGTGTGCTACTCCTGGTTAAACAACTAAACAAAAAAATACAAACTTAAACACTATTAGGGAAAAACAATGTCATACTCACCAATATGCCAGACAGACATGAAATTCTAAACCCTTAGCTACAGATTTCTCCTAGGAATGGTGCTTGCGCTACTCAGACTCACTCCAGCGAGTGGCACAAGCTTTTATCTAAATGCTGCCCCACCTCTGGCGTGATGTCACCATGGCTCCCAACTCCCCTTTAAGAACAGGCAGTTCCTCAAATGAAAACTAGCACAACAGATGAATAAGACAGATAGCAGAATGTACTTTAGGGACTTTTTAAATAGATCTTCTTGCCTGATTGTGGCACAGATCCCAAGCATTGTGTGCAGAGCAAAGTAATGCTGGCATTTAGAGTAGCGAGCGGTACAAGCTTTTATATAAATGCTGCCCTACCTCTGGCATAATGTCACCATGGCTCCCAACTCCTCTTCAAAAACAGGCAGTTCCTCGTATGAAAACTAGCACAACAGATGAATTAGAAAGCTAGCAGAATGTACTTTTGAGTCTTTTCAAACAGATCTTCTTTCCCGATTGTGGCACAGATCCCAAGCACTGTGTGCAAAGTGGAGTAATGCTGGAGTTCAGAGTAGTGAGCGGCACGAGCCACCTGGCACTTTTCAGCCTTGACAGTGAGCCCTGCCCTCTGTATCCTGCCCAACACTTCCTTCAGGTGGGACAGGTGTTCCTTCCAACTGGCACTGAAGACAGCAATATCATCCAGGTATGCCACTGTGTACTCTTTAGTAGCATGTAACACCCGGTCGACCAACCTTTGGAAGGTAGCAACGGTGTTCTTTATTCCAAAAGGCATTACCTTGAACTTGAATAATCCTATTGGGGTGATGAAGGCTGACCTCTCCCTAGCTCTGGCAGTTACCTCCATCTGCCAATACCCTTTTGTCAAATCAATTGTGATAAGATATGTCACCCCTCCCAACTTATCCAGTAGTTCATTCGTCCATGGCATTGGGTGGACGTCAGACTTTGTGACTGCATTGAGTCCACAATAGTCCACACAAAAGAGTGTGGAGCCATCCAGCTTGTGAACAAGGACTATGGGTAAGGCCCAGTGGCTGTGGGCTTTCTGGATTACCCCTAAATCCAGCATTTATTTCACTTCCCTCCTAATGTCTTTTAGGATGGCCTCAGACACCTGGTAGGCTATCCACTGTATGGGCACTTGCGATCCCATGTCTACATCGTATATCAGTAAAGGGGTTAGTCGAGGCTTGGCTGTAAACTAAAGGGCAAAGTCTGCTAAAACCTCCTCACTTCCTTGGTCTGTTTTGGGGTCAGCTGGGGTGACAATTTGATTGCTTCCACAGAGGACTCCCACTTGTTTTCCTCCAGCAGGTCCAGTATGGGGTATTCTTCATCAGCCCCCTTCCCAGGACTACATGCTGCAAATACCATATCTGCCCTATTTGCATATGGCTTCATCATGTTGACATGGTACATTCTATGGGTATGTCTCCTGTCAGGCAGTTCTACAATATTGTTCACGTCATTAACTTGTCAGACTACCTTGCATGGTCCCACTCACTCGGCCTGCAGCTTGTCCTTCCAGACCGGAATTAGGACCATGACTTTTTGACCTACACTGTATGAGTGAGCTCTGGCTCTGTGGTCATACCAGACCTTTTGCTTCTGCTGGGCAGCTGACAAGTTGTGCTGGGCTACTTCCATAAGCTCTTTCAGCTTTTCCTTAAACTTTAGGACATACTCCACTATGGGAGTTCCCTGGGTGGTGTGCTTGCCTTCCCAGTCTTCCCAGATCAAGTCTAAGGGCCCACGCACCCTACATCCATATAAGAGTTAGAAGGGGGGAAAACCCTGTTGACTCTTGGGGCACCTCCCTGTTTGAAAAAACAGATGGGGAAGGTATTTATCCCAGTCCCTCCCACGCTGTTCAGCAAATGCTTGGAGCAGCAATTTTAGGGTACCATTAAACCTTTCCTCAAGCCCATTGGCTTGTGGGTGATAAGGTGTCATGCATCTCTGCACCACCCCACACTTCTCCCACAAACACTTCATCAGATCCGACATGAAAGTACCACCTTGATCAGTGATAACCTCCAACAGAAACCCAACAGAGGAGAAAATCCCTAGCAGGGTGTCTGCCACTATGTCTGCCCCTAAGTGAAGAAAGGGCAGCCATGTCTGTGTATCAGGTTGCATAATCTATCACCATCAGGACCAACCTCTTCCAGGAGAAGATTGGGGTACTCAAAGGTCCCACAATGGCCATTCCTACCTTCTGGAATGGCTCCTCCACAATGGGCAAGGGAATTAGGGTGGCTTTTGTTTTACTACCTGCCTTCCCTTTTTGTTGGCTCTGGTGACAAGACCTGCAAAATTCCTTCACTTGTTGGGTGAAGTTGGGTCAATAGAAATTCTGGGACAATTGCTGCACGGGGCACGTGATTCCCAGATGTCCAGGCATGGGTATATCATGAGCGATCTTGAGCAACCACTCATGGTACCCCTGGGGAATGACAAGCTGCCTGCCAATCATCCCTCCCTCCCTCTGTCTTTATGTCCTGCATATACAACAGTTCACTGTCCCAATATACTCTATGTCTCACGTCACTTCACTGTGTCCCATCAGATTCTGCACAAGCCCTCAGCCTCTCCACACTAGGATCAGTCCTCTAAGCAGCTGCAAATTCTTCACATTTTCCCAAGGCATGTGACATGCCCCCTTCAGTCCCTAAACTGGGGTACATAGCTCTAGTATTAGGGCACTCAGGGTCACTGCCATCTTTAACCTTCTGATCATTGGTTACCCCTCCCTTCCCAGAGTAACCTTCTGTAGCTGTTTTGTGAACTGCTACTTGGGGAAGCCCAACCTCCCTTTCACTACTCTCCATGTCAGGAGACACAGGCTAGGAAACCAGCCTCCCACTGTTTTTCACAAGGGCTTCTATGGGGTTCAGGGAAATACAATCGGCCTTTACCATCTGACTGTGGGAAACCGCACACACCACCCCCTTCTGGAGATTGTTCCCTATAATCACATCCAGGGTGAGGTTGTCTGCCATGGGCTCTTTTTGTACCCCCTCTCCTGTCTCACCCAAGTCCAAGAGAACACTAGCAAATGGCAGAGATTTTCCTCCCCAGTGAATCCCTTCACCATTACAAACTTATTAGGTATAAGCTGTTCAGGCCCAACCAAATCCCCTTTTACTAAGATAAGATATGCCCCCATGGGTCTGCACCCCATTTACAGTAACCAGGTGTATGTGCTCCCTTATGTTTATAGGCATGTTTTCAGGGATACACAATGCACCCAACTCTGTTCAAGCACTAGTTTGTCCACTCTGTGCCTTTTTAGGACACTGTCTAGCAAGATGCCCTGGCTGTTTGCAAAGCCAACAATCATCATTGCTTTTATCCAATAAATATTTTTTTGTAACGTGGAGCTTCCCCCTTTCTGTGGAGGAAGTGAGGATTTTAGTTGCCCTGAAGGTGCACTTTTCCCCTTCTCTGCTGCCACACCTGCCCCACTCCCTTTCAGAGCAGGCCTGTTCTTGGCATAGTGATCAGAGAGCTCAGCAGCCTCCTGCTCTGTTTTGGGGTCTTGGTCCTCTAACCAGGTTTTAGCTCTGCTGGGCAAGCCCAAAAGAATTGCTCCAGAAGTACAAACTCTTCAATTTTCTCTACAGAATTTACTTCCACTCCCTCACACCAACATTTCAAAAACTGAAGTTGCTTTGTGGCAAGTTCCTCACAGCTCATGTCAGGGCTTCTCCAGAGGTTACAGAACTTAACCCTGTATGCTTCAGGCATTAATTCATACTTTTTAAGCAATGCAGCTTTAAGTTTCTCATAATTACTACTGTCCTAATTGTCCATTTGACCTGGTGCCTCATGTCCTTTCACAGTAAGCAGCGGGGATAGCTGAAGCTCCAGGACTCCCTGGGTAGTTTAGCCTAGATACAGACCTTTTCAAATGAATTCAAAATGCATCCATACCCCCCTCTTTAAATTCAGCTATTAATTTGGAATTTAATTTATACCCCAGTCATGGAGTTCCAGATTCACCCCTGCCACTTACCTCCTCTGGCGCTGGTAGCAGGAGTCTTAGCTTCACCAGTATGAATTCCCTCTGGTGCTCTTTTTCCTCTCTCTCTTGGCCTATGTCTGAAGTTGTCTTTCTTTTTCCTTGGCCTCTCTCTCCAAAGCTGTTTTTCTTTTTCCTTGGCCTCTCTCTGATGCTAGTTTTCTTTTTCCTGTATCTCCAGCTCCATCTGGAACTTCCCCTGCTCAGATTCCAGCTCCAGTCTCCTCAACTCTAACTGCCACTTGATCCCTTCTGGCTCCAGCGTTGTGGTGACCTTCTCCTGGTGCTGAGGCTCTGGGTTCCCTCTGGTCTTGCTGTACTCCTCCCTGGGACTGGACTCTGCTATGTCCCTTGTCACCCCATGCCCAAGGTCTCGTCCCTTTCAGTCACCGACTGTGACTCGAGGTCCTGGGCAGTCGCTTGCTCATTGGCTGCCACAAGAGCCTCTGCAAGGTGCTTTTTGGTTCATACATCACACTGGATACCTCTTTCCTGAAACAACTGCTTCAAGTATTCTGCAATGTATTCACTGTAGATGGAAGCAATCTTCTTCCCTAACTACTGCTACCCTAGCTTGCACCCAAGAAAAAACTAAAACAGGTAGGGGACTTTATACTGTAATCAAATTATATATATTTAAAAAAATCCCTGCCTTGATTGTGTGTGGGCTTTTTACAGTTTATCAATCTGATACACTGTGCTCAAATCCACTGTTATGCCTGTGTCACCAGTCTCTCGAATCACAACACTATGCAATGAAATATCTCTGATTCCACCACTGCACACCAAATCTATCATGAACCCACTCCTGGGGTAAGGTCCACTGAGCTTACAGTGCGCACCCTTAAGTGCAATCCATGATGGGGGGAACAGGGATACCCTCCTCGTCCTTTAGAATGCTCAGCGAGGTCCCGACTGCACCTCTGCCACGAGGCTCCAGGGCATCACTCTAGCTCTGGTGAAGGGCACAATACCAGTCTCGAGTCTTGTGGCCAAATATGAACCCTTTCTTGGCTAGTACACAAAGGAAGAAGACCCAGGCATCACACTCTTTTTGGGGTAGTAGCGTAACACCTGATTTGGCCTTCTCCCTACAGAACAGACAACAGTCTGGTTCGAAATCTTTGTAGATTCTGATATTCTCCGTATCCTTCCAGATGTCCCTTACAAACTCTATTTCCAATGTGGTTGTTTATCATGGCCTCTTTGGCAGTAACAGTTTTTTGCAGATTATTAATAAACCTTCTACAGTTCCACATACAATATAAGGAATCTCACACCGTCAGAATTTCTGTAGGAAAATAAATGTTTTACTAAATACTTAAATAAATACAGATACAACTAAAAAGAGAATATTAATTTGGGTTACAGTATACAGGAAAAAAATGGAAAAATGTACAATGAAAACACACTAACACAGTTAGCTAGTCTATCTGAGGTATGAAGATGTCAAAGTCCAGAGAACTGCTGCTTTGCAAAATATTTCAGTTTTTCTGTAGCAGCCTTTGGTTCTTACACAGTCTCTGTTCTGACAGGTATTCTCTGTGGTCAGGAGAGAGGATCCAAGCAAAGTGTGTATGTGTATGTGTGTGTGTGTGTAAATGCCCTGAGCAGGGGGTTAAATACCCTTCTGTAAACTTGCAGTGTCTTCCATTTCCAGTTCGGAGCAACTACTTTGCCTAGCTAGAAGATGTCTCTTTTAGGCCAGAAGATCTCACTGTTGCACTGTTTCCAAAATTTCCAAGCTTATTAAGAATCAGATTCTGAGATCTATAATTATCATGGATATGACATTTCAGAGTTAAGCCATTTGAAGACCCCTGTAGACCATTGGCATCTGTTAGATAAAATTCACACTGGTTCTCGAGGAAGCATGTTTCTCTCCTGTTACTTCATACAATGTAGCATATTATAACAGCTTCCTTAGATCAAAGCATTCTGCTCCTGAGTGTGTGGTTTTAGGACATACAAATGCATTTTGGCATATCTCTGTTAAAAAAATGGGAATGCAATTTCAGTTCCTTGCAAACAGCTGCCTTCAGGGCAAAAGAAGGTCAAACCCTTTAAAAAAAACTCTAGTCTTTTCCCTATGTGCCTTTGTGCTGACACTGACATGTATTGTACATATAATCACATTAAAAAAACACATATACAACAGCATGATATCTACAAATAAGGGCTAACAGCAGAGCAGCTCGACATGCCCAGAAATCCCAGAATCCCCTGTAACTTACATCAGAGGAGGACTGCAGAGCTGTATGATTCAATAGTCCACAGAATACATATTAAAGATTTTGAAAGCTAAAATCAGATGTTTGCTGGTCCAGCTGTGCTCACAGGACTTAGTACAGTCCGTCCTCTGTGACTATATCTAGCCCCAGGAAAACAGCAGACCAGCAGACAGAAGAATACAGCTTATAAATAACTCTGACATTCTCTGTAGGTGATTGAATCTCCCGCTGCTGCAGTCCTCCTCTGATGTCAGCTTTAAGGGAATCTGGTATTTCTGGTATTGCAGGAAATGTCAGTTTACAAGTCAATTAAATTAGCCTTATGCAATCTAGTACACTACAGTACTCATAAGGTAATAACATGTTTTTGCACAGAAAGGGCTAATTGGGATCAGCCTCACGCTTGGGTGTTATGCTCTAATTGCTGACAGTTCCCGTTTAAATACGTAGTAACTTTCACAGGTGTATCAGTAAAAAAACTGGGGGTAGTGTTAAAAGGAGTGCCAAAACACCCTCAAAACATGTAATCTTTTCCCCACTTTCCTTACTAACCTAAATGTAGTTATTTTTTGCTTCACCCCATTTGCTGAGGATCTACAACACTCTCAATATTATACATTTTTCCTGTAATGGGTTATCTTACTCCCAGAATCTGTACCACTGCCCTTGTAACCCTTCCAAACTATGTATTTATGTCATGCATTTCTTCATAATTTGTATTCTACCCTGTCCTCTGCTAATGTAAGACCTTTATTCATCTTTCTCAAAATGTGTACCTCTTTTTCTGTACTTTCACAATAGTTTTACATTTACCCCTCACCTCTCAAAATCTACGCTTTCATTACTGCATCAATCCAAACATGAACCCCATCTTCTACACCCCCCTCAAAATCAGTACTTTAGCCCATACCACCATATGCTGTACATGTGCATTTACCCCTGCACTCCCCCAAATATACACCACTTGCACCCTTCTCCAAATTTGTAAGTACACAACTCCCACAATTTGCACTTGCACCTCTGCAATCCTTCCAAAATTTGAACTTGTACAACCAAAGTTTGCACTCATATCCCAGCACTCATCCTGAAATTTGTACGTATACCACTGAACCACTCCCCCAAATTGTACTTGCCCTTAGCATCATTCCCAAAATTTGTACTTGCACCCCTGCGCACCTCCCAAAATTAGTAGTTGCACCCCTACATCCCTCCCAAAATGTGTACCTGTACCTATTATGCACATACCCAAAATTAGTAATTTTTTAAGTATTAATTGATATCTACACATTTTACAACATACAGACTTGTCATATAAATCATATACTGTCATAATAATTATTATTTAGAAATGAATTATAGTGCTTGCATAAAGAGTAAATACATAAATGTAAGACATAAATAACTATGGTTAAGTCCACAAGTTAGAGTCCAAAAGCTGGGAGGACCAAGAGATATTACATTTAGGTTCCTGTCATGATTAAGCTTTAGTCAGAAAGAATTTGTCAATTATTTATCAACTCACTTGGCAGGAATCTGGCAGGAACCTAGAAAATATGCTAGCTAAACATAATATAATATAACCCACATTTTGCTATTGTATCCAGGGCTCCAGATAAGATTTTTTAGGATGAGTACTGTATTCCTCATTTTGAAAGTGAGGTGAGTAAAACTAAATTCAGATGTGTGCAAATGTCTGGATGGAGTGGAATGAGTAGTACATTTTTAAGAATAAAGTCATTTTTTTCCAGATAAGAACTGATCAGGTGCCAGCAATGCTCCAGATAATGCTGTCAGGTAGGAGTAATTTACTCATCAGTTTTAAAATACAGTGAGCAAAATAAAATTGGGATGCATATGAGAGCTGTAAATCTGGAAGAAACTTCTCCTTTTGAATCACTAGTTATGCTATAAAGCACTATTCTATGGAGTGTGGAGCATTTACAAATGTTGAGTGAGTAATGGTACTCATTAAAAAATGTATCTTAAGAGTATTTCCCCATATGCAGTGAATAAAATAGGTCAGTACACCCTTATCTGGAGCCCTGATTGTACCTCTGCACATCTACTAAACTTTGTTGTTGCACCCCTGCACCCCTCCCAAAATTCGTACTTCTTCCCAATCACCCTTTCTTAAAGTTGTAGTTGTACTCCTCCTAAAATTTATACTTGTACCCCTGCTTGCCAAAATTTGTACTTGTATACTTGCACCCTTCACAAAATGTATGCGTGTACCCTGCCTGCAGAAAATTTGTACTTGTATCCCTGCCCCGTCCCAAAATTTGAACTTATATCCCTGCCTGCCCCAAATTTGTATTTGTATCCCTGAATCCTTCCCAAAATTTATGTTTGTACCCTGACTGCACAAAATTTGTAATTGTATCCTTGCACCCTTCCCAAAATTTGTACTTGTAGCCCATTCACAGTCCAAAACGTGTATTTGTATACCTGTACTCTTCCCAAAACGTATACTTGTATCCTTGTACCCCACCTAAGTTTTTACTTGTTCCCTTGTACGCCGTCCAAAATTTGTACCTGCATCCCTTCAGAATTTGTACTTCTATCTCTGCTGCATCCCTCCCAAAATGTGTACTTCTATCTCTGCATCCCTCCCAAAATGTGTATTGTACCCCTTCACCCCTCCCAAAATATGTACTTCTACCCCTGCATCTCTCCCAAAATTTGTACTTGCACCCTTCCTAAAATGTGCACTTGTACTCCTACACACATCTCAAAATCTATAATTGTACCCCTGCACCCCTCCCAAAATTTGTATTTGTACCCCTGAACCTCTTCTGAAATCTGTACTTCTATCCCTGAATACCTCCCAAAATTTGTACTTGTACTCTTGCATTACTCTCAAAATTTAAACTTCTACCCCTGCATCCCTCCCAAAATTTGTAGTTGTACCCCTGCATCCCTCCCAAAATGTGTAGTTGTACCCCTGCACATACCCATCATTTGAAATTGTACCCCTGTACATCTCCCAAAATTCATAACTGACCCCTGCATCCCTCCAAAATTTGTATTTCTACCCCTGCACCTCTCCCAAAAATTGTACTTGCACCCCTGCACCACTCCTAGAATTTATACTTGTACCCCTGCACCCTTCATGACATTGTACTTCCCCCCTTCCAAAATCTGTACTTGCACATTTGCTGCAATAGGCATCCCTCCTAAACTTTTTTAAAACTCTTTTTCCCTCTGATCATCAACCTCAGAGGCATCCCTCAGATGTCCCCTTCCAGCTGCTCCCACCCAGCCTGAAATCCCCCCAACCCCAGGTCTCCCGGAACTCTGGCCTGTCACCCAAGTCCCACAGGCAACCCCCTGGCTTGTACCCCACAGGGCAGGGCCACCATCCACTTACCTTGGCACTCCTTGAATCAAATTTCCTTATGGGCAGGGAGCAGACCAGAGGATATCAGGACCCAGGGAATGTGGTATCCTACAGTGGACGTGGGGCTGGTGGTGCCTCATCATCTTCATTAGTGGTCAGGGATTTTTCTTTGTTCAAGCGTGACCATGATCATCATTCTCTGAGGACACAGACACACAATGACATCCAGCGTGTGACTGACTTGCTCCTGCCCCCGATCCATGGATGTCCGCTGTCACCTCCATCCCTGTTCCTGACATGGCTTCAGCTATTATACACCCAGCCTCTGCTGGGAGTCGCTGAAGGCCGAGAACCACAACCCACCCCACCCCAGGAGAGGAGAGCTGTCCATGGATGCTCAATCTTCTTCCCCCACCCCTTCCAGCCAATCCCCAGCAATCCAAGTTCACTCCTGACCCCTGGCCGCTGGTATGGTAAGAGGTAAGGTGCCAGGAGCTACAGTCCTCTACACCACTGGGCCAGCTCATATATCACAAACTTTACCGTCTCACACCACTTAAATTGTACAAAGGGCTAAAATGTATACTTTGGGAGTAGTGTGTGAAAGCTAAAATACATACCTTTGGAGTAGTGTGGGGCAAATGGTACTAATACTGTATGTGAAAGTGTGTAATGGTAGGCATGTAAACTGTGTGAAGGTTACAAGAGAAGGGATGCATTTTTTTGGCAGTCTTGCAAATGTTGCTATTTGTGGAGGGAATGAGGTAAAACATTTGGGTAAGAGTTTGGATTATGGAATGAATTTGGGAAGGGGTACAGGAGAAGGGGTAGAAATCTTCAGGAGAAAGGAGGTAGGGCTAAATAGTTTTCAGAGTCTGAAGGAGGAATAAAGCCTTATAAAGTCCAGATGCAGTGGCAGACATTTTGGTAAAGGAGTGAGGAGGAAGTATAGATTCAGTGCTTGATGAGGGCAATGTTGTAAAAGGTTGTAGGTTTGGGGGAGCAGTGCAGGGTGGTACAACCTTCAGAAGTCAGGGGGTAGGGGTACACATAGTTGTAGAAGAATGTATGGTATAATCCTGGGACATGCATAGATGGGCACACATCTTGTGTGATTGGGTATGGGATACACATGTTGTTGGGGTAGGGTGGGAGTACAACCTCTAGGAGGGGTGCAAGGGGTGTGGACAAATACTGGAATGGGTGCCATGTAGGAGTACAAATATCATTGGTGAGGGAGCAGATTTAAGGATTCATGCAACATTTTTTGAGAGGTGCAGAGGCACACATTTTAGGAGGGGTGTAGTGGTAAGTATAGATTTCAGGAAATGTGGGGAGAATGGGTATGGGTCACAAGAGTAGTGCAAGGTGGAGTTAGAAACTGTGTGGGTATGTTTTGGAATAATTACAAGGCAGGAGGATGATAGAGTTGTATGTTTTTGTGGGATTATATATTTGGAAAGAAGTACTGGGTAGCAGTACCCTTTTTGTGAGTGCTTTGGAACCTCAGCAAAGGGAGTGAATCTGAAAAAAATAAATTTAGAGGGAGTTGTCATGGCTGCATTCAAGGCTGGAATGGGGGGAATATAGGAAACCAAAGTTATATTTTAAGAGTATGAGAGGGTTTCTTTTTGGGGGGGCATGCAGTGCTCATATAGTTGTTGATCAACCTAGGGAACTTGCCAGATATTTATCATGTTTGTTTTACTGGTATAAGTCTATTAATAGAGCCCCATCAGAAAACTGGTAGCAAAAAGTGATTTTTGACAATTTGGTGAATTGGTAGTGTCTACTAAGCTGATAGGACCTAGAGGAAAATGATGTCACTATAGCTTGAATGACATCAGTACTAATCCAATGTTCTGCTGGCTGGTTTGAAAATGTCTGGGGTACTCTTTGTAAAACCATCAAATAACAGAGGCAACAAAAACACATTCCTACATGACTAATTGCAGTTTATGAACTTTATTTGTAACAAATGATGCCTAGTTGTCCTCATGGGGGGGGGGATAGTACATTTTTAAAGAGCACCTTTCATGATGGTCCAAAAAGTTACAGCTTGTAGTCATTATATGGCATATAGCAAAAGCAGTTGGTCCACCTGTTGCATTTAATACCTACAAGGCAGCTAGAAACACTTGCATCAGACTCATCCGACAGGCTAAAGCCTCCTACTATAAGGATCTACTAACCAAAACCTGGGGTTCTGGAAGAGACTTCTGGTGCTCTCTTAAATCCTTAATGGGCAAGACCCCCCCCCAGATCTACTGTTGACTGTGAAGGGGCCCCTACAGGAACCCATCGAAATTGCCAATGAGCTCAACAACACGTTCACTGACCTTTTAAGTGTACTCCCTGGTGACTACTTCAAAGATATGCATGCATGAGAGCTGTAAATCTGAAAAAAAAAACTTCTCCTTTTGAATCACTAGTTATGCAATAAAGCACTATTCTATGAAGTGTGGAGCATTTACAAATGTTGAGTGAGTGTTGGTACTCATTAAAAAAACTATCTTAAAGTATTTCCTCATATACAGTGAATAAAATAGGTCATTACACCCTTATCTGGAGAAACGCCCAATTGACCCTCAAGATCCCCCAAGGAAAGATGTACCACCCTTTTACTTTAGACATGTCACCAAAGCCGACACCATCAAGCATATTAAAAGGGCGCTTGGCAAGGCCAGGATGGGGGAGGATCTGCTTGACATGAAGCTGGCTGGTCTACCCCTTCATGAACTTGCTGGTCCTCTTATCATAGTGTTTAATGCCTCTCTAAAATTAGGAGTATTTCCAAACGCATGTAAGTTAGCTAACATAACGCCTGTCTTTAAAGGGCGGGGATAAAACCCAAAAATCCAAATATAGACCTATATCCATCCTTCCTCCCCCTTTGAAAGTACTTGAAAGAATGGTCTCAGAGCAGCTTACTGAATACCTTGATTATTTATTTATTTATTTGCTTTTGGTAACCGGGTGAGTGCACTAGACATAGAGATGCCTATTTTCAGGCACGACCCGGGAGAATACAAGTGAGAACAAAATACACGAGCTGTACAATGTGACGCAGCACAAGAAAGAGATAAACAAAATGGAATTTAGTGCAATACAAACAACTGACAACTGGCTGAAACAGAGTAAGATAATATCAAAAATGTAAACAGTACTGTAATGAAAAAAACAAAACAAGTGCTAACAAATTTGTACTGGAACTGGCTGGCAAGTACATTAGAAATAGTAATTTCCCTTACAAGGCTAAATATAGAGAGAGAGAAAAAAGGAAGGGGGAGATGGGAAAACAGGAGAAGGGGTGAGAGGGAAAGATGAGGGTGAGGAAAGAACAAGGTAGAAGGATTAAAAGGGTCAAGGTGGATGGAAGCATGTGCAAGGATTTGAGGCCAGTAGATGTTCACAGTGGAGTTTCTTGAAACCAGCATGGGTAGTAGCAAGGTGAATTGCTTGAGGGATAGAATTCCAATACTTAGGGGCTGAGTAGGAGAAAGCCCGTGCACCCATAGAAGTTTTGCGTCTGGGGATAAAGATAGGGGCATTGTCACTAGATCGGAGACCATAGGAGAGGGTTTGTGGGTGTAGCAAGGAGGTGAGGGATTTAGGGAGACCTGATCTAGTTATACCATCAAGTAGGGAGCCAAAGGCCAGTAGCCGGTGGGCAGAAGGGCTGGGCCATTTTAGGTCAGCATACAGCTGACAGTGATGTTTGAAACGTGGTGATCGAGAGGCATAGCGGCAGATGTTATTATAGGTGGTGTTCCATTTATGTAGGGAGGTCTTTTATGCTCCAGGGTATGTGACTGAGCCATAAGCAAGGGTGGAAGCAGTAGGCCTTGAGCCACTGCAAGCCGAGCAGATAGTGTAAGAGCATAGCTAGTACGGTATGCACCTCCAATTTTTGCGTTGACCGATTTGCAGGAGGCGGTGACATGAAGGTCAAAGTCCAAGGATTCATCAAGGAGGATACCCAGGTATTTGAAGGAGCTAGTGCTAACTACCAGGGAACCATCAGCATACAAAATCTGAAAGGAGTTTTGATTAGATTTGAGTCTGGCTGGGGAGCCGAAAAGCATAGAGTGAGTTTTGCTAGTATTAAGAACAAGATTGTTTTCTATTAGGCAGGACTGAATACTTAAGAAGTCATTAATAAGTGAGCGGTTTATGTCCACAATGTTACTTCCACTGTGGTAAATGACAAGGTCGTCCGCATATAGCAAGGAAGAGCAGTCAGGTGCACACGGTGGGAGGTGATTTATAAAAATACAAGAAAGTAATGGACCAAGTATGGAACCTTGAGGAACTCCCATATGTATGGGAGAAGTATTGGACAGGGCAGAGTTGAAGGTGACATCTTGCACCCGGTTGGATAGGTAGCACTTGAACCAGGCAACTGTTTCAGTGGAGAAACCAAATGACTGGAGTTTGGCAAGGAGAAGGGTGTGATTTACCAGGACAAACACCTTAGTTAAGTCAATAAAGAGAGCACCTGTCAAAGAGCCAGATTTCATTGCACCATAGATGTCATTTGTGAGTTTTAGGATGGCAGTGGTAGTACTATGGCCTTTGCGGAAGCCGTGCTGAGAAACAGCAAGGAGGTTATGCTTCTGGAGGTACTCAGTGGTTTGGGTTGCTACTAATTTTTCCAGAATTTTACTGAGCACGGGGAGTATGGAAACAGGTCGATAGTTAGACATGATTTGAGGATCACCTTTCTTAAGGATAGGAGTGATTCTGGCCATCTTCCAGATGTTGGGAACAAAACCCTGACATATGAATAAGTTAAAGATTTTCATAAGAGGGGAGGCAATGAGAGGGGCAGCAATTTTTAGTAGCCTTGGTTCCAGTCCATCTGCACCAGTACTAGTGCTGTCAGAGATGGATAGCAACAGCTTTAGGACCTCTTGTCTGGTGATGGTCCGAAGCCGGAAAGGTGGATGAGAGAGAGCCGGTTCTGTGTCAGAAGAGCTGGAAATGGAGGGACGAGTCCGAAAAGCTCGATAGATCCGAGAAATGGTAGTTTAGTGTGTTAGCTATGGTCACTGGATTACTACAATGAGTGTTGTTTATCAGCATGTCATTTGTGGTAGGAGTATAGTTTTTTCCAAGGAGAGTTTTTATGAGGGACCAGAATTTCTTAGAGTCACCAATTTCATTAACAAGTCCTTATAGAAGGAGCTTTTTGCTAGGTGAATATTCCTTTTACAGGAATTTCTCTTGGCTCTATAGTCATTAAAATCCGCTTGTAGCCCTGAGGCCTTGAAATGCCACCAACTTTTATACCTTGTCCTGAGTTGAGTAAGAAGGTCCTTAGTAAGCCACTTTGTTTGTGTTCCCTGTATGTGGTGAGTGACTCTAGGGGCAAGGATGTCCTGTAGGTATCCAAACCTTGTCAGGAAGTAGTCAAGGGCTAATTGATAACCATAACCTACTCTGTCTACAACAGCACGGCTTCCATAAAAAGCACTCCACACTCACCACTCTAGCTGATTATTCATCCCAACTATATAATGCCTTGGATAGTAGTCAGACAGTTGGATCAGTCTTCATTGACCTCACGAAGGCTTTCAACTCTGTTAATCACAATCTCCTCCTAAGCTGCTGTCTGTCTGCAGGTCTATCCCCAGATACGGTTCTATGGTTTGGCAGCTACCTGTCTAGCAGATCACAATGAGTCAAAATTTGAGATACCCTATCTGCTGCTAAGGAGGTGCACCTCGGGGTTCTGCAGGGGTCAATTCTTGGTCCTCTACTCTTTAGCCTCTTCATCAACTCTGCCCCAATGGCTTGCTCAGCAAGCACAGTTCTCTATGCTGATGATGCAGTGATCTCAGTCACTGGCAAAGGCCAACAATCCATCACAAATGAACTCCAAAGCAGCTTCCAAAAGCTTGAATCTTGGTTTACAGAAAACAAGCTACTACTAAACATAAAAAAAAAACAAAGAGTATGCTCTTCACCACCTCCCAAAGCAAAAAGAAATGCCTGCCCCGGCATATTCCTAACCGAAAGGGTGAAATCCTAGACCAAGTATCTAACTTCAAATATTTCGGCATTACCTTTGATGACATGCTCACCTTTTCAAACCACATTGACTCTGTCATCAAGACTGCAAATATAAAACTTGGCATACTTTATCATTACAGACATTCAATGACACCGGATGCACTCAAACTAGCCACCAGTAGCTCAATACTGTCTACCATTGACTATGGGTTGCCTATATATGGCGCAGGCACAAAAACTGCTCTTAGCAGGATCACCACACTCTCAATAAGGCCTGTCATCTTACTTTGGGGGCTACTGTCGACATCCACACCTGCTCACTGTACACTGAAACTGGGTGGCTCCCACTTCATCTTAGAGGGCAATACCAAACCTGCCTACTTCTAAAAAATGTACTACTTGGACTGACATCCCACACACTGGGCGGACACTGAAATCTACCCATACTGCAGTCGCTGACAAGATGGTGATTCCCTTCAAAAGGACAAAACTTGCTCAGAACTCCATCCTGTATCAAGTTCCGAAATGGTACAATGAACTACCTGCTGTCCTCACTGATACTACCAAGATTAGTACCTTCAAAGCTGGGCTCAAATCTCTCCTTGACTCTAAAATGAATTGTACCTGCCTGCACTAATGTGATAGTACCTCACCGCCAGTTTTCCATTTACCTACTCCCCTCTACATCTTTCAGCTATATACCACTTTTTTCTTAACCCACACCCCTACCCCCAATTACCTGACGATGGCCTTACTTGGTTGAAAGTTCCACCTCTCTCCCACCTCAGACGATGCCACCTGCGGCTGATCCCCCAACCGCCTCTTATGTAATCAGTCTATCTGTTAATATTTACTAATTTGATGTGCATAACTTCAAATTTTGCTATTACTGCCTGTGTATATGCTTCAATGCTTTTTCTCTTTTTTTTTTCTCTGTAAACCTTGTATTTTTGTAATGTTTGTTCAACACTGACATGGAATCTTTGAAAATGAGTCCTTGACTCAAAGGTATTAATCCCAAACTGCAGTAAATGAATAAATAAAATAATTAAATATGTAGTACTAGACCTGAAAGTGTATGTGCATTTGTTATTTTTGGCCAAGGTTTACTCTGCCTTCCATAATTTGGATTTGTTTTGGAGCCCTGCTGCACTTACCTTCGCTGTTCAGCTGCTGGGATGCTGGCTTCTGATGACATCACTATAGGGCAGATGAGTGACTCACACTGTGAAGTTGCATCATTGTTGCAAGGGAAAACTGCCAATACTTTATATACATACTGTGTTCTCCCTTCCCCAAGACAACCTGTTAGCAATGCATTATGCTAAAATCCAAATGCCTTGTCAGTTTTTTTTTTGTTTTTGTTTTGTTTTGTTAAATTGACTTTGCCCTATAGTGATGTCAGCAGTACAACCCTGGGCCCACAGCAACACCAGGCTTTCTATAGAAGCTGTGGTATACCCTGCAGTTTTTAGCACCTCAGAATGCAAAAACTAATTGCAGCAGACAGCAATGAAATTCAATTCCAGAATCAATGCAAGAAGGGGGAATTTAAGCATGGAAGTCAGAAGAACCATGAAAGGTGCTCTTTAAAGCTTTGCATTTGTTCTTTAAGTTTTTGTTGACCAGGTAAAACACATTAGGTTGAAGGCCTATTTCCAGGTGATACCCAGATGGTTGTAAACTGCAAAAAAATGGAAAACAGGACATACATCAAAACTGAAGTATACAAATTGTTTGTATAAACACACTTTTAACAAACATCTTAAAAATAATAAAATTAACTAAAAAAACAATATACATCAACAAATAGATACTATATAAATATACTGTCCAGATGTCCTTATCTAAATCAAGTGCAGCATTACTGGGAAAATAAGTGTCTTTTTCTTTTTTTTTTCTTAACTTTTTTTAAAATTAATTTTTGATTTTGACCTTCTTACCTTTTTAAGTCTTAATAGAGGCAGATTATTTATTTTGTCAATCTGTACATTGTAGGAGTAGTAGGAGAGAGGAGGTTATACTGCCCTTATACAGGTCCCTGGTAAGGCCTCATCTAGAGTATGGCATTCAGTACTGGTGCCCACACTTCAAAAAGGACATTAATCAGCTGGAGAAGGTCCAGAGGAGTGCTACAAAGATGATAGCAGGTCAGCAGGGTAAGGCATATGAGGAGAGGCTGAGGGCACTGAACATGTACTTCCTGGAAGACAGGAGACAGAGAAGGGACATGATTGAGATCTTCAAGTACTTGAAAGGGATAAATAAGGTGGATAAGGAGAATCTCTTTAAGCTTAGTGGCAACCATAACATGAGGGAGCACAGTCTTAAGCTGGAGGGTGGGTGGTTTAGGAGGGAGGTCAGGAAGCACTTCTTCACAGAGAGGGTGGTGGGCATTTGGAATGCACTGCCAGGAGAGGTGATCTCATTGAAGACAGTGGGCAGCTTTAATAGAGGCTGGGATAGGCATGGGGGAAGGTGAGAATCATGGATAGAGAGGATGGGAGGTGTGGGGAGGAAGGGCACGGACAGTTGCTCAAGCTGTGTATCGTGCAATATGAGCAGACTAGATAGACCAAATGGCCTTTCTTGGCTGGCTTCTTCATACATTTGTATAGTATGTTTGTAAGTTAGGAAATTCAGCTGTGTTCATGTTCTCTTTACATGTGGTGTATTGTGACAGTATATAAACAGTGTCTGTTATTTGTGGAAATCAGCAACCGGCAAAACCATGCTGTACCATTGTTCTGACATCAGATAGTTGTTGTACCACTGATACGCCATCAGATCGATGGTACAACAGCAAACTGACAGCACGAACATGTACCACTAGTAAGTCTGTCTCTTTCAAAATGCAATTGCTAATTTTAAACTGTACCACATGAGCTGTCAAAGTGACACAGCCTACAGATAATGCAAGTTTAGACATACACACTGGTAGACAGCAGTTTATAGCTTTTAGTATGTGTGGCTTTTTTTGCTTTTTTTTATGAACTGTTATGTTACTGTTACTGTTTTTCCCCCCGATAAGCTGACTGAATACACCAAGAAATAAATGGAATACTAAGTAAGTATATTTGAATTATTTGTTAGCATTTACTAACAGACACTGATTATATACTATAAAATATAGTAGATGTGAGACCTCCTACAACAAGGTTCTGTGTTTCCATCTCGGTAGTTAGTGATCTAAGAGAGACCTCTGGAGCTGCGCACTCGAGTTCTCTATGAGGTCACCAGCTACCTCAATGGAAACACAGCCTTGTTGTAGATGAACTCCCATCTACTGTTCTGTTTGTAATTTTTAATACTGGTGGGCACAATTTTATTGTAGTTGGAACAAATGTAGTACTCTGTCTACTGCTATTGTGCGCAGTTCTTTACACCTTTAGGAAGAGAAGGTTGCTGTGCATGACTGCCAGTCACTAGCCAGGACTCAGGGGACACTGGTTTGCATGGGTGAGGCAGCTTGTGGCATGGCAAGGTCAGTAAATGGCACTGGTGTGAGCAGGCAAAGTAAAAAGAGTTAGACCAAGGGACGAGCTGCACAAAAAAAACTGAAAGGAATACAAATATAAATAAACCACAGCCAGAAAAGTTGACCAGTTTAGGGGAGGGTTTGGGCCTAAGCTTGGACTGCAGGTTTTATTTAAACTGCTCTCAGCTATGTTTCTAACAAACTAGGCAGCCCAAACAGTTAAGAAAAAAGTCATCAAAATAAGATGGGGAATATATTTTTTACTTAAACCACACACTACAATCCAGCTAACAATCTAAGCAGCCCAAACAGTTGAGAAGAAATTGAAAAACAAAATGAAGGAGTTTACATTTTGTTAAGCACAGAATCGATGTGCTTACACAACTGGATGAGATAATATGAGATGCTTGTGTAACTTGATTTGGTTTGTGGCTTTCCGCCTCTCTATCCGTGGGATATGCCACCCTGTAGGGGTATGACGCAGGGAACCCTAGAGGAGGGTTCCCCCTCTACAGGTGCCTGGAATGAATGCATCGGCTAAAGATAGGTTAGGAAGAAGCCCACGGGGAAGAGAGATGAGCTGCTGGTGGAGGAGAGGTGAATGGTGGGTAATGAAAAGGAATCCTGGCAAAGGCCAGGATGTTGTGACTATTTAAGCTCGATGGGGAAGTGATGTTGCAGCTCCACCCATTGAACCATGGGCTTAAAGCCCTCCCATTCGATGTGCTTACACAACTGGATGAGATAATATGAGATGCTTGTGTAACTTGATTTGTTTGTGGCTTTCCGCCTCTCTATCTGTGGGATATACCACCCTGTAGGGGTACGACGCAAGGAACCCTAGAGGAGGGTTCCTCCCCTACAGATGCCGGGAATGAATGTGTTAGCTAAAGGTAGTTTAGGAAGAAGCCCAAAAAGAATACCCAAAGATGTCGAGCTTTGAAGAGGCAAAGATGATGAATGAATTCTGTGAAGAGAAGAGCTAACTTCCTAAGAATAGAGGGGACAGCCAGGCTACCATCTGCCTCCATCCAACAGTGGAACCTAGCTAACTAACGAGAAGAAAGCACCAACTCTAACTAATATTATGACCATTGGCACGGAGGAGAGGAAAAACCCCTTTTGAGGAGAAAACCTCTGGGGATCCAAGGCCTAGGTCACCTTCCCTCCAGGCTGGTGACGTTTGATTTTGAGGACATATATTGGTAGAGAGAATGGTTCATAGATGAGGGATATAAGTAAGGAAGATGACAATAGGATAAGGAATAACTCAAAAGAAGCACAGATAAAATAAGGAACATAAGATAGCAGGGACCCAAGGAGGATACGCTTGAGTAGTCCATGACAGATAGTAGATCAGAGGAGCAAGGATGGGAGGGAGTAATTCCATGTATGAGTCAGAGGAGCAAGGGGTATCCAGATGTGCTCATAAGGAGATTCCGGATGTGCTCATGAGGAGACAGATGATAATATAGACTGGCTTGATTGAGCGATGCACTTCATTGAGCGATACGAGTGAGCATATACTGAGATTGAAGTGGCATGCTTGATTATGCGATGTAAATAATTAGACTCTGAACGATTAGACCCTGGAGTTGTAGTCAATGATGTAGTATGGAATTCAATGATAGGAATATTTGAGTAAACAATATAAATAGATAAGCCTTGAGGTAATGTTGAGTGAATGATAACTGGATTTATGAAATCGATATGACTGGAGTTATGAACTCGATACATGTGGCAAGATGGCTGTGGTGGATAGGTGGCATAGGAATTATGGTAGGCATGCCCAAAAAGAATAACGATAGCAGGCCACGAGTGGAGTGAAGGCTGGATAGCCAGCACTAAACTGGAAGAGGAGGAGATGGGAATGAACCTGAAAATGAACTTGGACGAAGGAAGGAAAGAAAGTGGGCTCCTCGAAAGGAGGTAAATTCTGAGCCCAAGAAGGGAAGTCCGGAACCAGTGACAACTCAGGTTAAGCGATCGAGGATCAAAAACTGGACAAGGTATGATGAGGAGTGAAGCTAAGAGCAGAGTAAAGTTATGATAGCAGAATCCAGAAGAGCCATAACGGAATCAGAAGAAGAGATGGGAATGAACATGAAAATAACCTGAACAAAGGTATCCTATTCTGTGGACCAACATGAACAATGAAGCTCCCTGAAAGGAGGCAGACTCCGAGGCCAAGAAGGCGGGACAGGAGCCAGAGGGTATACGAACCAGAGGGCAAGCTCAGGACGGCGATCAAGGAGCGTCAAATTGGATAATGTACAAGGAGGAGGGAAGTCATGAGCAAAAGAATACATGACAGACAGGATGAGAATAAGCACTAGGATAAGGAAGGTAACTGGAATGGATGAGGTACGATGAATGATAGACGCCATGAAGACAGGCACTGGAAAGTGAGGCATAAAAGGATGAAGGATGGTAGGGAGGGCAATAGGGTAGCATAAACCCAGCCGGTACGGGATGAGAACTGTATAGGGGTGAGTCAGTTTAGGCAGTATATGAGCCATGATAGGTACGCCCAAAGAAATATCGATAGCAGGTCAAACCGGACCAAGTGAATAGCACAGACTTGGCAGCGAACGATGCCAAGGCATACTGATAGAGATGTTCAGAGGAAGGGAAATGGACACTAAGGTCGGACTGAAGGAGAACCAGATGGAGGCACCTAGACACCAGATGGACTAGGGGAAAGACAGAGGTAAGGGAAACCCCACAGAAAGCAGTGGACCAGGAAGGAAGGAGAGCACTCATCCGATCCAAGGAGAGGTATGCATGATCAAGCAATGTAAAGTAATGGACTCTGAGGACAGACAGAGAACCCGGGGTCAGTGAATGAGAACAGGACTCCAGCAGGGACGAGCAAGAGATGTCGACGGCGGTAGACAAATGATGAGAACTGTATTGCAGGAGTTCAATACAGGCAGGAAACAGGGAATGTAGGAAACAGCAGGAAATGCATACCGCACAACAGACCCAAGGTTTCAGGGATGACCCTGAGTTTGCCGCAGATTATACCTCTGACCCTCATAAAATTCATGGTCTAGAGACAGAACAGAACAGAAAGCATGGATTGAATATGGAATATGAGGCTACGCACGGAGCGAAAGAACAGGAGGCAAAGACAAATACAGATGGTGAGTGCCATGAAAGGGTGGCAGGATGATGAGGTAGCATAAGATCAAAGGAGAGGTACACCCGATTGAACAAGGTGAGGAAGTAGACACCGAGGCCGAAAAGGCATGAACATGTGATGTGAACTATTAGACTCTGATGGTATGGGAGATGAGATATCAAAGCATTCAATACAGTGATACCAGGAATGAGGCTCCTCGAAAGTAGTTATAGTCCAAGGCCAAGAAGGCATGTCTGGAACCAGAGGGTATGCGAACTAGAAGGATGGTATGCCTGATAGAGCAATGTGACTAATTAGACTGCTCTAATAGAGGTAGATTCGGAAATGTAGAGCGACATGAGCAACTAGGCTCCTCGAAAGGAGGTAGATTCAGAAATGACTGTGAAAGGAATTTGAACGACGGTGGAGAGCATCCAGCTAGCCTGTAGCAAAGGGCAATGGACAGAAAGGCATAGCCCATGAGTGGAGGGAGAGTCAAACTGAGGTAGCAGGGATGGATGAGGAGTGAAGCCATGAGTGGAGTGAATCTCTGATGGCTGGCACTAGAAAAAGAATTCCCGTAACCAGAGGGAATGCTTGGGTCGAGAGATATGGATATGCATTGAAGCCTTGGGTGGAGGCATGGCATAGGATTACATGATAGAAATGCTCAAGGAAGCGATGCACAGAGAGGAACCAGGAGGGAATGAAAAGTGAATGATGACTGGATTCAGGAGTCTAAGACATGTGACAAGAGGACTGCGGGTGAAGAAATGGCACATGATTCATGATAGATATGCCCAAAAGAATTATAAATAGTAGGCCAAACTGAGTAAGCCAGGGACAGCCAAATGATGCCAGATGAAGAGGAACACTGCTCAGCGCAGCCGGTTGATGAGCTCGAAAGAGCAATGTGAGGAAGCAAAAAGAAATATCGAGCGGAGGCCAGATGGAGCCCACTGAGGAATACTGATTGGGCAGCTGAGGCAGACCGATCAAATGATGGAAGTAGATGAGCAGGTCAGCACAAGGCATTGTTGAGGAGAGAGGGCTAAATGAACTGGAACGAATCATTGAGAGACAGGTAGAGTCATATGGCGACATAGGGAAGCCCCGAGTGGAAGGCAGACTGATGGAGTGAGGTGAATGGTGACCACAAAGGCGGCTGAGAAGACGGAGAAGAATGAAAGCACACCTTTTTTTGTTTTTATGTTCATTGCAGGAACTAGAAAAGGCGCTAGGATAAAGAAGGTAAAATTAGGAAACTGATGAGGTACGATGCTGGAGTGAAGCCAAGGAGGCTGATACAGGAAAGTGAGGTACAAAAGGACAAAGGATGGAGGGAGGTCAATGGAGTAGCATAGGGCCCGGCAGATACAGGATGAGAATGGCAGCAGGGCGAGCTGAATGAGGTGTCACGCAGGCCAGGTTCGATGGAAGGCAAGATGGAGTCAGCCATAGATGGCCCAGTGATGCGAGCGGCAGAGCAAGCTAATAGAAAAAAACGCGGCATGATGAGATATAGAAGCCATGACAGGAGTGAATCCTCGAAGGCTGATGATGGATGGAATCAGTAACCTGATACATGCTGTGTGAGGGCCACGGAGTGATATGAGTAATGGTAGTTAAGCTCAAAAGAAATATTGAATCTAGACCCAGATGGGGAGGTAGATGAGGTAGCACAGGATTTTTTGTCGAGGGCGCCGAAGAGAGGGAGCAGAATGAGGGCACACCGAAGCATGAGGTGGCAAAGTGGTGGAATAGACCTATAGAATGGTTGGAGAAGCAGGATGAGTCGAGGTAGCGAGGACCAGGGAAGGTATGCTTGATTAATAGAAGTAAACGCTGGAAGTAGTGAATATGAGATAAGACAGCATGAATGAATCGAAGTATAGATGGTTTTTAGAGAGAGGCAGGAACCCCAGTAGGCTAAGAGAGGAAGGAGTATTGGTAGGGTAGAAACTCCTAAAAAAGAAAACAGATAGCGAGCCATGGACAGTGCACCCTGCAAGGCAAGAGATGGCACCAATCAAAAAAGGTGGCACTAAGATGGTATACCTCACAAGGAGACAAAATGAGGGAGGTCAGCAGCCAAAACAGGAGGGGACACAATCTTAAAGAGGGGGAGGGGGTTCAGGAAGAAGGGTAGGAAGCATGTCTTCACTGAGAGGGTGGTGGCCAGTTGGAATGCACTGCTAGAAGAACTGGTCTCAAAAGGAGTGGGCAGAAGGGTTGACTAAAATAATCCGCAATCAGAAAGTTCGTTCTGAAGGAGTATGCTGAGGGAGTTTCCAAGATAATACGAGATTAGAAAGGGTGTTGCCTAGGACTGTGTAAACCATGGGTTTCACTTTGAAGATCAGAGATGTAAAAAAAAAAAAAAAATTTCATTGTAGGCAACTCTGAGAATGATGGGGCTTTGGCAGCTGCTTCTGAGAAGAGTATTTGCTGCCAAGTCTGACGCTAGGGATAAGATCACAGTACATGCTGACAGGAGATGGCAGCCATAGCCAGCCCAGACGTGCCGAATAGGAATCCATAGCAGCGTGAGGCAGTACCAGAACAGAGCAGTATGGTCGTCTGAGCCCAGACAAAGTCCCCAAATGCAGCGTGCAAAAAGAGAGCTCAGCAGGAGAGGAAAAATAGGAGGCCTCTCACTCCCACTCGCAGTCACCTGCACCAGCAGCATTCCCAAGCATGCAGCACACTCACCTACATACAGTCTCATGGCACAGTGGGACATGAGGCGGAGCCGACGCCGTGGGGAGGCAGCAGGATAGACAGCGGTTGAAGGGGAGAATCCCCAAACTAGCATTTTTTTTATTTTTTTTTGTAATGTCAATATTCGTTACCTGCATAGGGTCGAGGCACTGCTGGATGGAACTCCGAGAGCTGAGAGAGGGACACGAGCAATGCTCAGATGAATGACCGGTGAGCCACACTATAACGGCACCGAAATGCAGGGAAGCAAAGTGGATGAAACAGCCAAGGGCAAGCAAGAGCAGTGCAAGGTGGACTAAACACACCACCCCAAGCAAGAGAGAGTAGGCTGCAGAGGGCGAGGGGGGGGGGGGGAGAGACAAGGGAAGGGCTGGGCAAGGAGAAAAGACCAACAGCTGCGAGTAGCGCAACCAGAGAAGGAGCAAGAAGACAGGGGAATGGGAGCAGTCAGAGACAGGATGAAGGACCAGGCACAGCAATGAGGAAGACGAAAGAGCAAGGTACGAAGAGAAGGGGCCATGGACGGAGCCTTCGGCAGCAAATGAAAAAGAATCCTGGCAAAGCCCAGGATGTTGTGACTATTTAAGCTCAATGGGGGAGTGATATCGCTCCACCCATCGAACCACAGGCTTAAAGCCCTCCCATTGTGCTGGGGCTGGGGCTGGGCCTGCACTGCTGCCATTAAGTATATATTAGAAACTGTTTTGGAATATAGGCCTGGACAAGGCAAATTCAAAACCAAGTCCTATATAAAACCAAATCTAACCTCATCATGGATTTTGGCAAATACAAAACTAAATCCAAATCTTGCCTGGATCTGCCTATCCCTGGTTGAAATAACAACATCGGCAGATGGAGAGATTCAATGGGTGAAAGATCTTTATCTACCTTACTTCATATGTTTCTATATTGCCGTACCGGGTCATAATGTTGTATGCTTAATAGCGTACAACATTATAGCTAGCCTGAAATAGCACTGTCTAGAACAGCAAATGATACAATGCCACGTATACTGCTGTATGCGGTACTGCACCACTCACACACTCCCAGGCAAAGGATAAGACCTCTGCTGGGAGTGGGTTCCACTGAGCAGCTGCCATGGCTCACTGGACAGAGCCACAGCAGCAGGAACCCAGAGCACTGTGTCTGGGACTGGGTTTGTTCCCAGTCCCAGAAATTTTATTTTTTAAAAGACTGTGCACTTCCCAAGTTGAACCCCCAGGTTAAGAATCTTTAGCAGGGAGGTCCAAGGGTGCAGCCCCTGCAATGGAGGGGTGTGGAGTGGAGCCCCACAGAAAAGGTTATGCTGCATGGCATAAATCACGCTATATTGGCAGCACGATTTAGCCATGCGGCATAATGTCTTGCAACATTATGACCCCATGCTCTATATTGCTAGGTTTCATTGAAACTCTGTTCTAAATTACACCATGAGGTGCCTTACACACCAGGGTTTCCAGACTTTATCTGCACATTCACACAGGTCAAAGCAATCATGCAGGCAACACCGTATGAGCCAGGATGCAAATGATACTCTTTGACATGCACTATTGCATGCTGGCTACTACACAGCCCAGTCATATGCAAGCAGTTCTACAGGGGAGGTTCAGGCACGGGACCTCAAGAAGTAGAGATGTTGGGGGTGGAGTTCCATGATGGACAATAGTAAGACATAGTAAGAGTGATAAGCAAAGCCAGTTTCAGCAGTGATACCCTTGACCTCAAACTCCTCTCTCTCTCTCTCTCTCTCTCCCTTGACGTTGTCCTACATATTCTCACTATACTTCTGAATCTTTCACTCTCTCTCAGAAACAATTCCCCCAGCTCTGGAAATCAGCAGTGGTCACACCCATTCATAAAGTAGCGCTAGGTCTCTTCTCTCTAACTAACGCCCTATCTCTGTCCTCCCACCACTCTCCAGGGCGTCGGAACAAATTGCAGCTAACCAGTTGTCTGAACACCTCAACAAATATTTTACTCTGCCTGCAACAACATGGCTTTAGAAAAGCCCATAGTACTACCACTGCCCTGCTTGACTTCACTAGCCATATTCATAAGGCAATTGACACTGGCCACCTACTTGCTGCGGTGTTCATTGATTTGACCAAGGCATTTGACACCATGAACCACCAGCTCCTGCTTCACTCACTCTCCTCCCTTGGACTATCTAATGATGTAACCAAATGGTTTGAAAGCTACCTCTCGGCAAGGAGCCAAAAAGTCTAAATTGTTGACTCTATCTCAAGTACCTTTCCTGTCTGCTGTGGTGTACCCCAGGGTTCCATCCTTGGCCCTCTACTTTTCAGCCTTTCCATCAATACACTTTTGCAGCTTGCAATAATAACTTAATACTCTATACCGATGATGCAGTCCTCTTTTCCTCCGATACTGACCCCGTCTCGCTCTCATAGAAACATAGACTTTGACGGCAGATAAGGACCACTTGGCCCATCTAGTCTGCCCATTTCCCTACCTACAGGATAGGCCGCAGATCCTAGTTAACCAACAGCCTATTTCTTCCTACCCCCCACAAGAATTGTCTTATGTCTGTCCCATGCATTCTTGAATTCTCCCACAGTTTTAGACCCCAAAACCTCCTCAGGAAGGCTGTTCCATGCATCCACTACCCTCTCTGTGAAATAATACTTCCTCACATTGCTCCTGAACTGCCCTCCTTCTATCTTCAAATTGTGCCCCTTTGTTCTTGCATGTCTCTTTTTCTGAAAGATGCTACCCTCTTAGACTTTGTTGATTCCACTGAGGTACTTAAAAGTTTCTATCATGTCCCCCCCTTCCTTCTTTCCTCAAGGGTATACATATTAAGCTCCTTTAGTCTCTCCTCATATGGCTTCTCTTGCAGACCCTGTACCATTTTAGTTGCTCTCCTCTGGACTGCCCCTATCCTGTCTATGTCCTTGCGGAGATGGGGTCTCCAGAACTGGACACAGTACTCCAGATGGGGTCTCACCAATTGTCTGTACAGAGGGATAACAACTTCCTGTTTTCTGCTGCTGATGCCTCTCCCTATACATCCCAGTATACCCCCAGCCCTCCCTACTGCCTTCTCACATTGCTTGCTAACCTTAAGGTCATCTGATATGATTACCCCCAGGTCCCTTTCCTTTTTTGTTGTTGTTACTACCTCCCCACCCATTGTGTATTCTTTCCCGGGTTCTTGTTTCCCAGGTGCATTATTTTGCACTTCTTTGCATTGAATCCTAGCTGCCATACTTCTGACCATTCCTCCAACCTTGCCAAGTCCCTTTTCATCCTTTCCATGCCTCCTTGTGTATCAACCCTGTTGCAGATCTTTGTATCATCTGCAAAAAGGCATACTTTTCCTTCCAGTCCCTCTGCAATGTCACTGATGAAGACATTAAAAAGGACTGGACCCAATACTGAACCCTGCGGTACCCCACTAGTAACCCCTCTTTCTTCAGAGTGGACTCCATTTACAATTACCTTCTGTGTCCTGTTGTGCAGCCAATGTTTTAGCCAGGCTACCACCCTGGGACCCACTCCCAGGCTGGTTAATTTGACTATTAATCTTTTGTGTAGGACTGTGTCAAATGCCTTGCTAAAGTCTAGGTAAGCCATGTCCACAGCTCCTCCCTGGTCTACTACTTTGGTCACCCAGTCAAAGAAATCTATTAGATTCGTCTGACATGACCTTCCCACTGTGAACCTATGCTGCCTTGGGTCCTGTGCCTCACTGGCCTCTAGGTACTCAACTATTCTTTCCTTTAGAAGTGACTCCATCACCTTCCCTACCACAGAGGTCAGACTGACAGGTCTGTAGTTTCCTGCCTCTGTCTTGGTCCCACTTTTGTGAAGGGGAATCACATCTGCCTTCCTCCAGTCCTCAGGTACCACACCATCCTCCCATGATTTATTAAAAAGAGTAGCCAGTGGTTTCACTAGTTCCTCCCTTAATTCTTTAGAATTCTGGGGTGAATTCCATCAGGACCCATTGCTTTGTCCACCTTCAGTTTTAGGAGTTCTTGCAGAACCCTTTCTTCTGTGAAAGGACTGGGATCGACCCCCTATCAAGCCTGCTTCTGTTAATTGGATTAGGCACTTCCCCCTCCTCTTTTGTGAATACTGAGCAGAAATATTCGTTCAGTATCCCTGCTTTTTCCCTGTCCCCCTCTTCCCATCCACCGTTCATTCTATTCAGCCTCACTATCCCACCCTTTGTCTTTCTACGCTCGCTGATGTACCTATAAAAGGTTTTATCCCCCTTCTTAACTGAGTTGGCTATCTTTTCCTCAGTTTGGGCCTTTGCTATTCTGACTTGCCTCCCTGCTTCCTTCTGCCTTAACTGGTACAGGTCTCTGTCCTGCTCCTTCTGTGTTTCCTTATACTTCCGGAATGCTATCTTTTTCTTCCTGACTTTCACAGCCACCTCTTTTGAGAACCATAGTGGCTTTTTCTTTCATTTTGATTTGTTTATTTGCTTCACACAAAGGCTTGTTGCCTCTGTGATGGCAGTTTTGATGATTCACCATTTTTGCTCCACACCTCCCTCTAGCCTGTTTGCTAGCGCTTTTCTGAGGCACTCTCCCATCTTGCTAAAGTCAGCCCTCCTAAAGTCCAGTACCCTCATTTTTGTATGGCTTGACTCTGTAGCTGAGTTTAATGTGAACCACACTGTTTGATGGTCACTTGTCCCCAGATGGCAACCCACTTCTAGATCTGAGATCCTCTCACTGCCCTGGTTTGAGAGTATGAGGTCTAAGATTGCTCCCTCATGAGTGGGTTCTGAAACTAGCTGTCTGAGGCCTGCCACCTGTAGGGCATCAAGAATGGCCCTGCTCTTGGATGTGGCAGCAGCAAATGTGCTCCAGTTAACATCTGGCATATTCAGATCTCCCATCAACAGTATCTCCCCTTTCTCTGCCATTCTAAGAATGTTTTCTATCATATCCTTGTCCATTCCCTCCCCCTGACATGGGGGTCTGTACACAACCCCTGTGCGGATTGTGGTGCCCTTTCCAGTCTCCAAGGTGACCCACAGTGCCTCCTCTCCTCCCTGTTTACTCTTTTGTTCAGTTGCTTTTATCCCTTCCTTTACATAGAGAGCTACTCCTCCACTCTTCTCCCCTGCCTGTCTCTCCTGTAGGTTATGTACCCTGGTATGTTAACATCCCAGTCATGGTTCTCTGTGTACTGTGTTTCTGTGACTACTATGATATCCAGGCATCCCTCTTCCATCAAGGCCACCAGCACAGGGAGCTTGTTGCCCAGACTATGGGCATTGGTACTCATTACCCTCCATTTCCTGATGACCTTACTCCCTTTTGCCCCATCCCTGTCCTTCTTGCCTTTGTCACTTTCTCCATTTACCTCTGCCCTTCTCCCTATCGGCACCTCTATGTTGGTGTTTGCCACTCTTACTACCATGATTGTTTGGGGGGGGGCTAGGATTTCCCTGCTCCTTTCCAGTGCCTCCCCCTTGGCTAGTTTAAATGCTTGCCAATGAAGCATTTAAACCCATCACCTAGGATCCTGATTCCTCCCGGACAGATGCAGCCCATCATGCCAGTATAGGCTTGCATCACCCAGGTGGACCTCAGTCCAATGAAGCCAAATCCCTGAGCTCCACACCAGTTTTCAACCACTGATTGAATCCCATGGTGCAGAACACCCTAGCCTCTCCTATGCCATAGATGGGCAGCACCTCCGAGAAGGTTACCGTGCGTGCTACTTGACTAAGGCCCCTCCCCAATTCCACAAACTCTTCCTGCACTTCTCTAATCCCTTTCTTAGCCAGGTCATTTGTTCCTAGGTGGACAATGACATCCGCTCCCTCCCCTGTGCAGCTGCTCCGGCAATCCTGAAGATTTGCTCCCTGTCCCTCCAAGCCATGACGCCAGGCAGGCACCTTACCTCCCTCTCCTCTTCCTCCCCCAGTTCTAACTTCCTAACAATGGAGTCCCCCACCAGGAGTTGTTTCCTTCCCCTGTAGGGTCCCCTGCCACCCTCCTGAGGGTCTCCTTTGTGGAGGTTCCTAGCATCCTCCTTGGTCTCCACTGCAGGTGCCTCCGTAGAAGAACCACACTTTGCCAGAATGGCATAGGAATGTGGAGAGGTACAACTGGAGGATGTGCCTCTCTCCACCACCTCCACCTCCCTGGAGCCCACTGTGGTCCAACCGCTCCTCTTTCTTGGCAACCTCTGAGGCAACGGCAGTGGCACTGGTGGTCCCTGGATGGAAGAGGAGGTCCCACAAATCCTGGCCAACTCAGTCTGGAGATGAGCAACCTCCTCCTTCAGCCCAAAGAGGTGCCTGCAGATGGGACAACACCGCATCCTCCAGAACATCTCCCGGAAGACTGCTGCTCCACAGCCACTGCACTGCTCCACTCCAATCATGTCTTATTTCTGGTCCCTTAACTGTTCACAGTCCTTACTCTTTCCTCTGTTTTTTTTTCTCTCTCACCTTACTTTCTGCCTGTGTGCCCTTTAAGCTCCTGATTGTCCTGTTCTGAGACAAGAATATGCTATATTTCTCAGTAGACCCCTTACTTGCTCAGATGCAGACCTCCAGCAGCTAGAGGGGGCCAGAGAGCTACTCTTGCCCTTCTAGGATGGTGGGTCTTTGGTGATTCTGTGATCACTCACTTCCTGCTCCCAAACAGGAAGTTCCTGCTGTCAGTCAAATCATGTGCCTATAAAAATAGAACTAGCTTTGGGTGGGAAGAAGGGCAATAGAGTCTCAGTAGAGAAGTCCAGTCACACAGCAGTCCTTTCTCCTGGTGTCTTCTGCCAAGCCAAGGTGCTACAGACAAACTTCAGCCTAGTTGAAACCTGGCTTCTCCAACATAAGCTGTTGATGAATTACAAAAAAAGAAAATCCATGCTGTTCCATAGCTCTCACAGCAAATACAGATCCATAAACTTCACCAAATATAATGAACTTGAACAGCCACTTGAGCAAGTGCAGGAGTTTAAATACATTGGTATTACCCTTGATTGCACAATGTCTTTCAGCTCGCATGTTCAACACATCTCAAAATCAGTCAACTCAAGAACTGGGCTCCTCTACCACCACCGTTGCTGTCTTACCAAAGAAGCTATGTGTGCAGCCATAACTGCCTCAGTCCTACCCATCATTGATTATGGGCTTGTCTTCTATGGGGTTGCCATCCAAATCACCCTAAAATGGGTCAAGACAGCCCTTAACAAATGCTGTAGACTTCTCGCTTGTGCAGGGAAGCATACACATACCTGTGCTCTCTACAAGCAATCCAACTGGCTCAATTTAAATAGTAGACTCGCCTACCAGACCTGTTTACTGGCTAAGAAAATTTGGCTTAACCTCACACACCCTGCAACTCATGCCTTAGTGTTGCCCACAGTCACTGCACATTTTACGAGCAGTTCTCTCAAACCAACATTTATTGTTGCATTCTGCCGTACCAACCAGGCTCAACTTGCTTTCCACACCAGGGCCCCCCCAGCTGCTAAACAACCTTCCCCCTAAAATTGCAGCTGAAAACAAACTTGGTCCATTCAAACGTAAACTCTGCCAGCACCTCACTGACCTCAGCAGTTGTGACTGCTCTGCCTAGGCTTGCAGCTTTGTTTCACCACTCCCTCCTCTTCTCTCCTCCCTTGCCACCCTTCTCACTTCTCTCCACCCCGCTATCCCCTGCTACTCCCCGTCTCTGTCTCTCCCACCCCTCCACCTACCATTCTACCTCCTCACCTCCTACCTAAAATTCCACCCCCTCTCACACTCCTCTCCTCCTGTCTCCCCCTCCCTATCACCCTGTCTCTTGTTGCTTCACCCCCAGACTACCTAGCACTTATCTTTCTGTTGTTGCACTTACGACAATGTCAAATCCTTGATTGCCTACCCCCCCTTTTCCCCACCCCTTCCCCTCTTATCCACCACCCCTTGTTCCACTTATGTCACCCCAGGATGGTTTTTATTTGTATTTGTGTCTTGCTATATATACACCCGTATTGTTAATTGTGCATTGTTATTTGCCACTGACTGTTTGCTACTGTGCTAGTCTATACACATGCACTGACTTTTGCTACTAAGTTAACCTCCTGACCTGTATCGTATCTTAACTCTGCTCACTTCCATGTTAACCTCCTGACCCTGTATTGTATCTTACCACTGTTTTGCTTGCACCCATTGCTGAAGCGGAACCTTTGTAAAAGAACCCTTGGTTCAAATGTATTTGTAATCCTAGTAATAAATAAATAAATACCTGGATAGTTTAGAGCAGGGCTTCTCAAATGGTGAGGCCAGCCTCCCTGGGGAGGTCCCAGCCTGTTCCAAGGGAGGCTCAAGCAAGTCTTAAAAAGTACTATATTTAAATTTTGAGTTTTCTATATTTTGTGTGAAGAGATTAAACAAACTGAAAGAGAATAATAATTGGTGAATGATATGTATTTATTTACTAATAGGTGACAAGGGAAGGTGAATGAGCCAATGCTAATTTCAGGTGAAGGGTAGGGAGTGAATACATTTCAAAAGGTAACTGAAAAACAATCAAGAAATACACAATGAACAATAGTGCAAAAAATATGAACAATAAACTAACAATGAGTGGTGGTAGTTGATCAGCTTGTAGACTGATGGTAGAACAACCAAAATCCAAGGGTTGAGCATAGAAGTACTAAGAGCAATAGCAGGAAGGAGCAAAGTAATCCCAGAGAAGTTGCTTAGGAGTAGGGAAGGAGGTGGAGAGGCAAAGTATGTCGGAAGGTTATTTCATATAGCGGGAAACAGAGAAAGTAGTCTGACCCATGAAGGCACTGCAACAAGAGGTAACAATGGTTCAAGAATGAAACTAGAGGAGCAAGCAGGCTGGCCTGTGTGTGTGTGTGGGGGGTTACAATAAGCTGAATAATATTTATTTTATTTATTTGTTATTCAGATAACACCTCTGAGCATGGGAGCTCTTTTTCAAAGGTTCCACATTAGTATAAGACAAAGAACTGAATGTGAGCCAAGTACTTAAAGGGGTTTCAGTTTATTCATGGTGAACTGTGCAAAGTACAGTATGTTATTTTTTTGGGGGGAGGCCCAAGATTATTTTAGTTTTTGGGGGAGGCTCAAAATCTTTTCCATGGATTTGGGGAGGCTCACTGTGACAAAGTCTAAGAACTATTGGTTTAGAGGAAGGAGGGGAGCCACTGGCTGCAAGAGGCTACTACTGGGCTGGGGTTAGGGAGGGAGGCTACGTGACCACCTGAGAGGCATGCAGGAGGAGGCAAATATTGAAATTTGCAGCAGTACAGAAGCTGCCCTAAAGTGTGGGGAGGGGGGCAACTACAGCAAAGGGACATACTGATACATCGTAGTAATTTAAATTTAAGGTCAGAAAGGACTGTAGGTCCATAATATCTATCCATTGCTTCAAAAGAAGTAACAGTATAAATAAGAATGCTGTGTAAACATGCATTAACTTGAAGAAGGTCTCTAGCCACTCTACTGCCCTGGGTATCCAGTGTTTCTGCTGTTAAGCAGAAATTTGATTGGAATTGCCTTTTGTATGGGGCACAGCACATGACAAAGCACCATGCAATTGGGACTATGCTAGGCACAGCGTTCTTTGTTGGTCAGATTTCATGTGGTAGCGATGAAAACTAAATTTGTAACCATTATCATCTGCCAACCACCATTCACAGCATTTTACCTTTCAGTGCTTAAACCAATCAAGGACTTATATACTGTTACCCTGTGGAATACATATTGATATGTTACCTGTATAATCCTGTCCTAATACCTCATAATTTTTATGTTTGCTTGTGCAAATGCGCAAGAAACATAGTGCCACCATACGACTTTTTGGAGGTGTGCCGGCCGCTCTGCTAATGCCCTGATCCATTTTGCAGGTGCAACCACACTGCACCAATGAATGGCCAAGCTGTCTAAGACAGCAGTTCAGATGCAGTGGTGTGCAGTTGAAAGAAAACCACCACTGCAATCAGCGGTGGTAACCTGTAGGCAATTTGCATATTGATGCAGGCCGCCTCTCAGTCCCATGAAAGCCGATGGGGGTACCCAATCCCACTGCTGGCATGCCCCCTCCCCAGTTCATTTACCGATGGGGTAGCCCAATCCCCATTGGCATAATGCACCCCCCCTTTTGTTGTGTGCTGAGGGGGGTGTCCAATCCCCCTCGGCTCATGCGCCCCCCAAGCACACTGTATGGCTGATGGGGGTGCCCAATCCCTATTGGCTCCAGCCCCCTTGCCAACAAACACCCAGGTGGTATGCTGGGAGCCCACCCCAGCGTGCAAAAGCATCCCATGTTGTCATTTTTCCCCATAAAACAGAAAACAGTCCCTCACTGTCTCTGGTGCCCCTCCCCAACCCGCATCCAACCTCTGTGCACCCCACATCTCTGCACCCCCCCCTCACCTCATACTTACCTCCGGAACCCAGCGCAACGATCTTTGGTGGACCGGGAACAGGTCTTCACTCTTCAAAGCTGACCGCAAACTTTAAGAAATGCTGGTAAGCTGTATAATGGCATAAATGGAGGGTGGGGGTTCAACTTAGGTGGATATCTTGGCTATTTTTGCAAATTTTGGCACCAAATTTTTAACATCATGGGGTTCTTTGGACTCCATCTCACGAATTCAGCCACTGTCATATGGTTATTCTGTCTCGAAAGGTGATTTTGTGGTCACTGCATGGAATCACCTTTCGGGACTGAGTAACAAAATGACAGTGTCACTGTTCATGAGGGGGCCTCCCAAAAAGCCTATGTTGCAAATTTGGTGAAAAAATTCAAAAAAATTACTGTGTTATGAGCGTGTGTTGCACAGTTTCCACGCACACTCGTAACTTCTCACATTTGTAATATTTTCACTCCAGATTTTCAACACTGGCATGTTTTCACACCTCCTTATGAACAGTGCAGCTGTCATTTTTCGCATCCTTGCCAAAATGTGTTTTCGCACTTCTAGCACACACTAGCGTGGTCACTGTGGGAAATCAGTGTTCAGGACAGATTAAGAAAATCACAGTGATGCTGTTCTTGAGCAGAGGTCACAAAATGCCTACATTGAAAATTTGGTAATAAAAGTCCATAAAATGACTATGTTACGAGTGTGTGTTGCGCAGTTTCCACACACACTTGTAACTTCGAGAATTTATAACATTATCACGAAAGATTTTCAGCATTGTCAATTTTGCACACCTCCTTATGAACAGTACAGCTGTCATTTTTCACATCCTGCCCAAAATGTGTTTTCACACATCTGGCATACAATGGTATGGTCTCTGTGGGAAATCAATGTTCGCGACAGATTAAGAAAATCATTGTGACACTGTTCATTAGCAGAGGTCACAAAATGCCTGTGTTGACAATTCAGTGAAATAATTTCACTAAATTACTGTGTTCCAAGTGTACATTGCACAGTTTCCATGTACTCTTGTAAATTCAAGCATTTTTAATATTTTCACTCCAGATTTTCAACATTACCATCTCGTCATACCTCCCTATGAGTGATACAGCTGTCATTTTTCACATCCTGCCTGAGCTGTGTTTTCGCACATTTGGCGCAGAATGGTGCAGTCACTGTAGGAAATCAACTTTCAGGACAGATTAACAAAATCACAGTGCCACTGTTCATGAGCAGAGATCCCAAATGCTTTCATGAGGTGGGGGAGGGGGTCACAAAAAAGCCATGCTGAAAATTTGTAGTGCAAATACCAACAAACGCTCAAGGCATTAGGATTTCTAACCGTAATGTCCCACCCTGTACAGACTAACAGGCATCAGGGGTATGCCTTTGGATTGCCAGCTGTAATGCTCACACCATTCCACCCATACCCCCACCCTGAAGGCAGAAACAGGCATCGAGACGTGCCTTAGACTATTCGGCCCCACAGTTCACCCCATATTCCTATACTGCACCCATTTCAGCATATGTCTTTTTGACATGGGGTGACTGTCAAGCTGAACAACAAAAGGCACACCTCAACAATTGTCGGTGTCTGCAGGATAGGGTGAGGTGAAATGCCGTGAGCGTTATGGGTGACAACCTAAAGGCACACCCCAATGTCTGTCCATCTCTACAGAGTGGAGGTGGGGTTGGCATGAGTTCAATACTTCACCGTCATTCCTATTCTGCATCTGTCTAACTCCTGCATGTCCAATGCTAATATCAGCAAGCAAACATTCGGCATTGATAAATGCTTGTTTCTATAGGAGATTATGATTTGAGGTTGCAATTTGTAATATGGGGTGATCCACATGGGTTAACTTCCTGTTCTTATATCTTTTCAGTATCTTGACTCAGCCATACAGTAATATTAATACATATACATGTGTTTATACATAGACTATAGAGACAGAGAGAGATATATTAGTGACAAGTAAAATTTAATGATTTATTTGGGTCTGTATTTATATTCTTGTATTTTTAATATTTCCAGTTTCCAGAACTTTGCCAAGTTGTAATAAATTCTGAGTAGAGGAAAGGGTCTTTTGGTTTAGCTACTGTGGCATTAAACATTAGCATGAAAACATTCCTAGATGTTTTTTGAAGACACCTTTAAAAAGGTTTCGCCTCCATGTTGCTTAGTAAATCAGACCCGTGAGGTTCCCATGAAAATCATAGAAGGAGGAAGCTGAAAGTCTACAGAAAACACAGTGAAATCTGCTTCAAGAAGAAACTAAGTGGTAAATGTTTCCTTTGGCATCTAAGACTCCTATGGTAAATAGAAGGGAAGCCAAATTCCAGTTTTAGAAGTATGTGCCAAAGGGACTGAAGTGGCTTACATTTAAGGTACATTGCTTAGAAGCAAACTGTCCTGGCAAAATGATACTATAGCTCGGATTTTCTGTGGAGAAAAAATGTCAAGCATACTGTGACAGGATAAATTACTTACAAAAGATGTGTTAGCATATGTTATTATTGTTTTACATTCATCTATGCCAGCAGAGTCCATATTAAAATGCTTTTAGAAACAGTAACCTAATGCAGGGGTTAAACAACAGGCAATGGCAAAGGAGCTTAGAGTCAAGCAAGCTGATGTTTAATCCTTTGTTCTGTACAGGAGTCATGTGGTTAAGCTCTGGCACGCAGCAAACCAAGGCTGAGTATCAGGATAGAGCTGGAGCTACAGGAAGTCTTTCTGCTGATGTAGTTTTTACAGCTGGGTTATGTAAAAGTTCTGCAGTTAACAGTTGCACCATAGATCCTAGGAACATGCGTTAAATAAGCTGTGCTGTATTGCTGAAGGGTCTCCTTCAGTTCTGAAGCTGTGACTGTAAAATCCATTTTCTTAACCAAGAGTTCGTCAGTCAGTTTCATTTATTGATCGGCACATTTATGCTATTACAATCTGTTACAATTAGTACACCAAATACTTAAATCCTATAAATAATATCCAACCTTTAGAATATAAAGTTCCAGGGGCAGAACAGTACATCAGTTAAAAATATACTTTAACAGTCATACAATACCAATTACTGGAAGTCTCTTTTGTTTTTTAACCAATAGAAGATGAACCTCAGTATGAGCAGATTATACAGTACAAAAAAAAGACTGTAAGAGAACTGCTTCCTTTTATGTTGATTGCGTGCATGCACAAGAAACATATTGTGACAGCTTTCTCGAGAAGCAGGTTGTGGAGGCATGGCACTGTTGTGGCCAATGCCGCCACAGCCTTTAAAGGCTTGGTCCGCTTCACCCAATGCTGTGGCACACTGCTGCTGACTCTAGTTCAGCCAGCGTGCCACCAACTGAAAAAAAAATAGCCACTGCAATCAGGGCCTGCCTCGTCATTGCAGCATCAGCCATTCACTGCAATGAGGGAGCGACCCATCATTGCAGGGCGGGATCTTGCAATACTGGCATTGTTTGTGAACATGGTGGTGGCTTGTCGCCATGTTCTAAACAATTCACTACCAGCTGAGGGTGCCCAATCGCCCTGGCAGCATGTGCCCCGCACATGCTTTGCTGGACGGCCCCTAATCCCCATCGGCTGTGCCCTGGGGTTTATGTTGCTGATGGGGAGCCCACTCCCATTGGCAGTATGTGACCCCACCCCCGCTTTTGTTGTGTGCCAATGGGGTGCCTAATACTCATCGGCATATGCTCCCCCCCCCTTTTGTTGTGTGCTGACAGGGTGCCCAATCCCCATCGGCTACAGCTGACCCCCCAAAAAAGACTCCCTTGGCATGCTGGGGTGCCCCTGTAAAATGAAAAACAGTCCCACAATGTATTTTTTTTTAAAACCTGTAAGAAGGAAACAGTCCCTCAGCGGTCTCCCTGGCCCCTCCACCCACAACCCACACCCACCCACTGCGCACCCTGCTCCCAACACACCCCCACCCCATACTTACCTCCGGAGTCTGGTGAGACAATCTTCGGTGGACCAGGAACACATCTGCACTCTTCAAAGCCGACTGCGAACTTGAGGAAATGCCGATAAGCTGTATAATGGAATAAATATGGTTTTTTCAACTTTGATGCATATCTCAGGCATTTTTTGGAATTTTGGCACCACATTTTCAACATGGGGTTTTTAAGACCCCTCCTCATGAATTCTGTAACTGTCATTTTGTTAATCGGGCCCAAAAGGTGGTTTCTCGGTCACTGTGTGGAATTACCTTTCCGGTCTGCTTAACAAAATGGCAGTGCTAGTGTTCATGAGGTGGGCTGTCAAAAAGCCTATGTTGCAAATTTGGTGGGAAAAATAAAAAAAAATGACTGCTTTATGAGGTGCGTTATGAGTTGGCGTCACGCTTGTAATTTCAATGGTAATTTGCTACATTTTCACCCAGATTTTCAACATTGGCATTTTTCACACCTCCTTGTGAACAGTACAGGTGTTATTTTCACACCCTGGTCAAAATGTGTTTTTGCACTTCCGGCGCAGAATAGCGCGCTTGCTGTGGGAAATCAGTGTTCGGTACAGATTACGAAAATTACAGTGACAAAGTTCATAAGCAGAGGTCTTAAAATGCCTATGTTGAAAATTTGGTGACAATACTCCATAAAATTAGTGTGTTGCGAATGTGCATTGTGCAGTTTCCATGCGCGCTCGTACCTTCACAACCTTGCAATATTTTCACTCCAGATTTTCAGAATTGCCATTTATCGACACCTCCTTATGAACAGTGCAGCTATCATTTTTCACATCCTGGCCAAAATGTGTTTTCACTCTTCCCGGCGCACAATAGCACGGTCAATGTGGAAAATCAGTGTTCAGGACACATTAAGAAAATCACACTGACACTGTTCATTAACAGAGGTCCTAAAATGCCTATGTTGAAAATTTTGTGATGAAACTCCATAAAATGACTGTGTTACGAGCATGTGTAGTGCAGGTTCCTCGCACCCTTCTAAGCTTGCAAATTAGTAATATTTTCAAGCCAGATTTTCAACACTGGCATTTGTTCACACCTTCTTATGAACAGTACAGATGTCATTTTTCACATCCTGGCTGAAATGTGTCTCCGTGCTTCCAGTGCAGAATACCGCAGTTGCTGTTGGAAATCCATGTTTGGGACAGATTAGGAGCGAGCGACGCGGGGGGGGGGGTACTGACCAAGCTCAACTGAGCTCTGTCGGGACTGCTGTGGATTTCTTTGTGGGCAGGAAAAGGCAATAATGAGAGAAGGGAAGTGAGAGAGCTCAACGGAGATCTATCATGACTGCAGCAGATTTCTTTCTGGGCAGGAAAAGGCGGCAATGCAAGCAGGAGCCCAGTACAAAAGGCCAGCCTGCAGGCCCGGCAGAAACGGAATGATCGAGTGAGAGAGGTGGAGTAAGTGACCTCAATGGAGTTGTGTCAGGACTGTTGCACATGTTTTTGTGGGCAGACAAAGCTGGCAATGCAGGCAGGAACCCAGTACAAAAGGGCAGCCTGCAGCAGCGGGACACAGAACGAGTGAGTGGGGGGGGGAGTGAGTGCGCTCAACGGAGCTCTGTTGGGTCTGCTGCAGATTTATTTGTGAGCAGAAAAAAGCAGCAATGCACACAGGGGCCCTGTACAAAAGGGCAGCCTGCAGCAGTGGAAGAAACAGAACGAACGAGTGAGAGAGGGGGAGTGAGTGAGCGAGGTCAATGGAGCTCTATCATGACTGCTGCAGATTTCTTTATGGCCAGAAGAAGACGGCAATGCAGGCAGGAGCCCAGTACAAAAGGGCAGCCTGCAGCGCCGACAGAAATGGAACGAACGAGTGAAAGAGGGGGAGTGAGCGAGCTCAATGGAACTCTGTTGGGACTTCCACAAATTTCTTTGTGGGCAGAAAAAAGCGCCAACAGAGGCAGGAGACCACTACAAAATGGCAGCCTGCAGCACCAGGAGAAACAGAATGAGCGAGTGAGACAGGCAGAGTGAGCGACATCAACAGAGCTCTGTCAGGACAGCTGCAGATTTCTTTGTGGGCAGAAAAAGGTGCCAACGCAGGCAGAAGCCTAGTACAAAATGGCAGCCTGCAGTGTCAGGAGAAACACAATGAGCGAGTGAGAGAGGGGGAGTGAGCGAGCTCAGTGGAGCTCTATCGTGACTGCTGTGGATTCCTTTATGGGTAGAAAAAGGCAGCAATGCAGGCAGAAGCCTAGTACAAAAGGGCAGCCTGCAGTGCCAGGAGAAACACAATGAGCGAGTGAGACGGGGAAGTGAGTGAGGGCAACAGAGCTCTGTCAGGACTGCTGCAGATTTCTTTGTGGGCAGAAAAAAATACTGACAGAGGCAGAAGCCCAGTACAAAAGGGCAGCCTGCAGCACCAGCAGAAACAAAATGAGCAAGTGAGAGAGGGGGAGTGACCCACCTCAACGGAGCTCTGTCTGGACAGCTGCAGATTTCTTTGTGGGCAGCAAAATGTGCTAATGCAGGCAAAAGAAGCCCAGAACAAAAGAGCACCCTGCAGCACCAGGAGAAACAGAATGAGCAAGTGAGACAGGCGGAAAGAGTGACCTAAACGGAGCTCTGTCGGGACAGCTGCAAATTTCTTTGTGGGCAGAAAAAGGTGCCAACGCAGGCAGAAGCCTAGTACAAAAGGGCAGCCAGCAGCGCTGGGAGAAACAAAATGAGCAGGTGAGAGAGGGGGAGTGAGCGAGTTCAACAGACCTCTATCATGACTGCTGTGGATTGCTCTGTGGGCAGAAAAAATCTGCAATGCAGGCAGGAGCCCAGTACAAAAGGCCAGCCTGCAGAGCCGGCAGAAACGGAACAAGCGAGAGAGGGGGAGTAAGCTAGCTCAACGATCCTGTGTCAGGACTGCTGTAGATTTCTTTGTGGGCAGAAAAAGCCGCCAACAGAGACGGAAGCCCATTACAAAAGGGCAGCCTGCAGCACCAGCAGAAACAGAATGAGCGAGTGAGAGAGGGGGAGTGACCCACCTCAACACAGCTCTGTCGGGACAGCTGCAAATTTCTTTGTAGGCAGGAGCCCAGTACAAAAGAGCAGCCTGCAGCACCTGGGGAAACACAACGAGTGACTGACACAGGACCAGTAAGCAAGCTCAACGGACCAACGCAATCAACATTCGGCATTGACAAATGCTTGTTGTGCTAAGTGGTAAGCATAGTAGAAGAACAAACATTGGAGGTGATGGTGTGATGTCTGAAGAGATTCCATTCATGGTACAGTATATGTTAGGCATTTTAGGGGTTAACTAAAGGATTCAGAAAATAAAATGAACCAAGCGGTCCACCAGTACTAACTCTGCAACTGCATCCACCATGTGATATGCTGTAGCTACAATGTACAATACTTTTGTACACAGTAATGTTTCACTTGCCTTATCTTCCCGAACTTGGAAACAACAGTTGTTCTCCTTCAATATTTGTTTACCAAATTGTTTCCTACTGGCTAATCGAGCTGGATTATTTTTGTCAATTTCAGCATCTGCACTGTGTTTTCCTAAGTGCTAGATAAGAACTGTGGTCTGACTAAGAGAACTGAGACTTATGCAACATTTAAAGATGCTCTGTCTAGCTTCTTTATCTTTTGCTCCCATGTTTGCCACAGGTACCTCATTACTTTGGGCTCCCCAAGATCCCTCTGAATAACACAGGACTCTTGGCAGGCCCTTGTGCATTTTCTCCAGTTTCCCAGTACTGTTAGAGGCCTCCAGTAGATACCAGCAGCCCCCCCCCCCACTGTGATGAGGGGGAAATATGATTTCATGTTGGAGGCCAGGAAGTGATCCTTAAGTGTCAGAGGTCTAAGGATGGGGACTGGCAGCCAGTATCTGATGAACTGGGCCAACATTTTCCCTGTTTTCTGAAACTTCCCCTTCCTTCTTAAAACTGGAGATGCCTCCAGCACCTGTCCTGTAGGTGGTACCCAGACAACATTTGAGGGCCACCCATGCCAGTAGTGTTGTAATGCTGTCTGCCAACAGAATGCATGCAGCATCCATACAGATGTGTCCAGATGGCTGCATCCTATTTACAGACATCTAGATGTAGTTGCAGAAATTTCTGCCGCAAGTGCTGGACTTGCGTCTGTTTTTCCGATACAAGTGTGGCAAGTGTGGAATTCCATCTGGGAAGTTAGAGCAACTTTTTGTGGTGTAACTTCCCAGGTGAATTCCCGAACTTTCACTGGAAAAACAGATCTACATGGCTGAAAGTCTCGCATTAAATGTTTAAGTTCAATTTTATATTTGAAGTCCCCTTTACAGGAGTGCAAATATCTTAAAGCAGCAGTGCAATGAAAAATGTTTTTCCAAAAAGCTAGTTTCCACTACAGTTAATATAGAGGATAATGTATGGTCATCAATGGTTAACCAGTTTGTTAACCATTGAGAGGTTGCCAGGGTGACCATGTAAACCTTGAGAGCAAAGCTCGGAAGGTTTACGTCACCATAGCAACCTCGAGATGATGTACCATACATTATATCTTATTTTTTAAAAAAGAAAGCAGTTCCTTATTGCAGTTTTTTTAATGTCATTGCCACTCTGCTCTTACCACCCAGGCCATTTCAAATTCGTTCGATCCAGTTGGGTGCATGCCAAGACTATTCCCAGTTGTTAACCCATTGATGTGACGTACCTTCGATGGGTTAACAACATCATGACATCGCATCAATGGTAAAACATTGTTATAAAAGGTAGATTTCTACCTATAACAACATTCTACCATACATTATAAAAATATTACCACATGTGTCAAACTGACCTTTCTAGGTACCTCCTATGCTGCGCACCATGAGTTTTTTTTCTCTCTATTCTAACTCTTGCCAGGTGTACTATGATATTTTTAAGTCAAATGTCTCGGTCATCTTTTTTCTTGAGGAAAAAAAATGCATTAAAGCATTTTTAAGATACCCAGATTCTGGTGGCCCTAGAACCTTTTACCATCAACCAGAACTATAAGATGCCTGAAATCTTTTAGAGTGAAAACAGGTAAGGTCAAATGTTTTGCCCAATTACATTATACTGCTGCTTAAATTCACATATTCAGTTGAGTATTTGTATCCGTGTAAAATATTTGGGTATTCATTATTCGCACCAAAAAAGGGATAAACAGAAAATTTTAAAAAGGAAGTTTGATAATGTGTACTAAGAGCCCTGGCTTATGAACCATGTGATTACAAGTTCAAATCCAGCTAGAAACAAATACTCAGAGTGTGACCCTGAGCACATTGCTTAACCGCCCAATGCTCCAGTCCACCCAGTTGTGGAAATGGGTAGAAGCAGGACTCCCATTGGAAATAAATGGTGCATCTTAGCAAGAACATGGCTGCTTGGTTTGTCAGGTTGTCAGTTACTGTGGGAGTCTACCAGCTTTCTTCTCCCCTTTGCACAAAATCCCTAGTGTTTTAGGTTTTGCAGCTGTTTGCTGCAGTTCATATTTTAATTTTAAGACAGTAGTAGGGTCATGTTCAGTGCAGATAGCTCTTTAATGAGTTAATGTGTTGGAGTCTAGCTTTTTTTTCTTTATTAAGTTCAGTTCAGTGTGGTACTGGATGCAAGGCAACTTTCTCTCATTTTGGACTGTGACTGCATCAACTTTGGGTCAGTAAGTCGGTTGCAGTTTTTTATCTGGCTCTACCTGTGTGTTACAGTCATCACAGAAAAGACTGTTACACTGCATTCCCTTGGAGGGTGGGGCAGATCCAGATAAAGCACTGAGAGTGCCTTTGGGGCTCCAGAAAAGTGCTGGGCTGTCGGGGTCAATGAAAAGCATTTGATTCTCCCTGCTCTCGGTCACTGCTGTGCAGGGATCAGAGATGATGGCAGTGGATTGTTGGTGTGGTGTGGATGATGAGACAGCACAGGATTCAGGATGTGGTTGGCTGCCAAGTCCTGAAGAGCTGGCCAAGAGTAACAACTGGCAATGCAGGTACAGGGGGACTCAGTTGGGGCCTCAGCTCACACAGTCAGGGAAGCGGCTCCAAGTGGAGGTCATCAGGTGAAGGCTGAGCAAAGTTACCTGGTGAGCACTAAGGTTTGCCATACCTGAGATCATAGGTGGTGAGAGAGCTGTCTGGTTCATGTACTTTTGTTGTCTGCTAAACTGTCTCACAGTCAGGCTTTGTCTACTACCCTTGCCAGTGGGAGAGCTAAGGGTAATGATTTTCAATCAATGAACCCAATCTGAACTTTTGTTGGGAAATGACCCTGGTGACAGTGGAGTTTCATTCCATTTCCTTATTAAACAATCTGTTAACTCTGAACTCTGAAGCTTCAGTTAGAAAGAAGCAGTACTGGGAAATGAGACTACTGAACTCTGGCTGCTCTGACCTGTGATTTGGTTTGGGCACCAAATGTTATTTATTTATTTACTTTATTTTACTATTTAATTCTCATTTAAGCATTTTACAGTATGTGGGTGTATGCATGGGTTAGTTGGGAGTGTATGAGGTGTCTGATTTTAGTAAGCTAGTGTATGTTTAAGTGTGAATGTAGACTTGGATTATTAGGAATTTACTAGTTTTGTGTGTCTGGAGTATGTGTGAAAGGGGTGTGGCTTTGGGTTGTGAGGATGGGAACTCATGGGTTGTGGTGTTGTAGTTGGAGAGGTGTTGTGGGTGGGTAAGTTACAAGATGTTGGGTGGTGTGTTTTGCAGCAGGGATGTGTTTTGGGCAGCAGAACCCTAGGCTCAGTTACTCTTTTTCCATCCTCTGTGACCTGCACCCTATTCATGACCCCCGCCAGGTGCTGCATATCATCTATGCAGGGAGGTGGGGATTGAAAGGAGGCATGGGGATTGGAAGTTGAGTAGTTGAGTTCAGTGAGGGCTGATAGCGAGAGTGTCATTATGACAGTGAGGATCAGGAGATGCCCTGGGGTTAAATGGTACACAAAGAGAGACCAGACATGGTTAGTTCCCATATCCAGGGTATCCACCAGAATTAGTAGGCAGGTAGATGAGAAACTGGGCCCCTCTACTCATCCTCTTTGTGCAGTGTCATGCAGTGCTAAATAAATGAGAAATAAGACCACTATTATAGTGTATTTCTTTTCTGATTCCTCTGTTGATCTGGTTTGTAGCACAGTGACCTGGCTGAGTGACAATGCAGACCCTATGTTGAAAGCAGCCAACCCAGCGGATACTCTGTGCTCCACTGCCCAAGGAAGATTAAAGAGGGGTTGGACATTTGCTTTAGCTCTGAGCTGAACTTGGTTGTGCACCCATTGGGAGATACCTCATTGTTTGAATGCATGGTCATGCATACGGTCTAAGTGCAAATTGTAGGATCCTTCTTGTGTACCAGTCTCCAGAGCATGGGAGGGACTTCCTTCAGGAAAATGCAGACTTCACAGTTGAAAGGGCGTTGGAGTCACCCAGATGGCTGATTCTGGGTGACTTTAATGCTTGGATCAATTACAAATTCTCATACTTTGAACAAATTTTCCTGCAGCTGATGGAAACCCTGGACCTCACACAAGTAGTAACTTCTGTGACCCCACCAACATGGTCATGCATTGGATTTGGTATTGTCCCTGAAGCTCGAGATAGACAGTCTCATGATTGATTTGATCAATTGGTGGGATCATTGCACAAACAAGTTCTTTTTCAGGGTCCCACATTATGATCCACCCACAGCGGAGATGGTCTGATACCACCCTTTGAGAGGGCTTCAATCAGAAGGACTTTAGGTGGTACTGGATATTGGGTTTGATGGTGACAGGTGTGACTGGATTGGACGCGATGGTGATGGCCTATAAAAGGGCTATTGTGGCAGCCTTCAATGGTGTGGTACCTATCCATGTACACCCTCTTATCTCACATCATAGATTGCCAGGTAAGATGGTGAACTAAGGGAGATAAAGGCAAGGAGATGGAGGTTGGAGTGTTGTTGGAGGAGATCCAGGACTGAGGAGGACAGACTGGCCTTGAGTATTCACCTGTGGTGAATACCAAAGGGCAATCTCTCAGAAGAAGGTAGGTTTTAATGCTGGCCTGGTGGCACAGGGGGCTGAGACACTGGACACCTTACCTCATGTCACACTGGCAACCCGGGTTTCAGAATGACCGCAAGTCATCGGAGAACCAGCATGGGGGGGAGGGAGCAAGATTGAGCAGCTAAAAAGCAGCTGTCCTCTCCCAGGAAGGTTGTCCACCCCCCACCCCGTAGTTCCACTCCCATCGGGTGGAGGTCCGATGGATAGCGTAGCGGGAGGGAGAGGCGACAATTGACAGACGTGAGGAGGAAGGGGCCAAGCTGGTACCCGGAGTGTGTGTGCACCTTCAAGCGCAAGCACTGCTGTGATTGCCAGGGTCATGGGTCGGGGAGAAAATGAGGAAAAATTCCAAAACATTGTATATAGGAAAAAAAAAAGAAAGTAGGTTTTCTGTCTCGAGAGATTGCTGTTGGGAGGACTTGACCTGCTCAACTCTTTCAGACTGTAGATACAGTAGGTTACTTCATCTGACCTGTCTGGAGTACAGGAGAGTTTTTTTCACTCATTTAATATGAGGAGTTTGCTCAGTTCTTCTCAGACAGGGTGTCCTCTATTCGTACTGGGATCTCCCGAGTGAGCTGTGACAATCCAGCAGGGTTGAGCCATCACTCCAGATATGTGCTCAGCTGTCATGTGGAGTGTTTTAGACCAGGTGACAATAAAGAAGGAGGTGAATAAGGTTATTTCAGAACTGCAGCCAACATGTTGTGAACTGCATCAGGTCTGACACAATTAGTGGTGTGTTGTGTCGGACAACTGGGCCACGTATTCACTGGGATTGTCCAATGTTCCTTAATGAAGGGGCTCTCTCTGGATGCATTCAAAGATGCACTGGTGAGGCCTCACCTGAAAAAGCCATCTTTGGATCCTAACAACCTAGTGAATTACCCCGATCAGTCTCTAACCCGCCCTTCTGGGGCAATGTTGCTGAGAAGGTGGTTGCATTGCAGCTCGATGCACACCTCATATCCTTTAACATTTGTGGGCCTCTCCACTTGGGATTTAGACCAAGTATAGCACTGAGACTAAACTGGTAAGGGTGCATAATGACCTCCTCAGTGCAAGAGAGAGAGGTGAACAGTCAACCAGCTTAGGAAACACATAGGTCTCATTGGCCGAGTCATCTGCTGGTTTAAGTCCTAGCTCAGGGGCAGGACATTAAGTGCTGTGCTGGGAAGTTTTTCCTTGCATTCAGTGTCACTGCGCTGTGGTGTTCCTGAGAGCTCAGTCCTCTCACCCATGCTGTTTGCAGTGTATGTGCAGCTCTGAGTGGGATCATTAGATGGTATGGGCTGAGATTTTAGTGTCATGCAGATGATACATAGCTATACCTGTCTTTTGCAGCTGGGATACCAGTTACAGTCAACATGATTAATAAGTAGTTGCCGAGATCCAGAACTGGATGTCATCAAGCTGGTTGAGGCTCGACCCTGGCAAGACTGAGGTACTGGTGATCAAACCAAGTCATAAGGGGAGAATGTTGCTCACTGGGACTGAAACTGGGCTTCAGCTTGGTTCATCTAGGCTTATGGCTGCAACTTGGGTGAGAAATGTAGGAGTCATTCTGGATGAAGGGCTGACATTTTAGGCTAAGGTATCAGTAGCTATCCAGAGTGGATTTTTATCATCTGCAGAACAATAGCTGGATGTATTTATTTTTTTAGTTTTTGTTTACCAGATAGGTGCGCTAGACAAATAAAATGCCTATTTTCAGGCATGGCCTGGGAGAGTCATTCCCCCCTGAAGAGACCTGGTGACATTGATGCATTCATTTGTGACATCTCGGCTTGACTATTGTAACGCTCTATGCCTCGGAGTCAGTAGAGGTACACTACAGAGTCTTCAGTTGGTGCCTTCCACTTAGTTTCTGGCAGTCACTGACTTCATGGCCCGACTGGCTGCTTCATGGCCTTCCAGTGGTGGATGCAGGTTTCCTTCTTGTTCTTTTGGTGCACTCCTCTACTAGGGCTGCTAGTGCCAAGTTCTTCAACTTCTCTCACTTGTTGATTGCATTCCCTTTGCTAAGTTTGGGAGTTTGATGGGGACCCCTTGTGCTGTGTGGTCTTTCTTTTCCCTGTGCCCCTGCTTCCTCCTCCCCCTTGCTCTTGCTCTGCCCAGGGGCACATTCCTTGCCCTTGAACCCTGCCTTGCAGCTCAGGCCGTTCCCTGGTCCTTGTGTTTTAGGCCTTTGATCTGCTGTCATTTGCCATCCCACCAGACTGGCCAGGCAGTTGCCTGGTTCACTTCATGTTTGGCCATAAACATTTTATCACCTTGTGGCTCCAGGCCTGCATTGGCTTTCTGTTGTCACCCAGCTCCATCATCCACCATCCCCAGGATTTATCATGCTCCAGAATCACCAGCAGAATACCCCTCTTTGGCAAGGCCATGTCCCACCCGGGAAAGTATTCAGATTTGAGTCAGGGCCCTGTCTGTGTTTCATGGCCTCCAGTGACAGCAAGTTATCATCCTGCTTTGCAAGGTTTTTCCTCTTTGGTTTTGCATTGCCTACCTCCCAACATCGGGTGAAGCCCGATGAGGCCTTGTCAGGCATATGGCATCCCTGTGGAGATAGCAAGATCCCTGGCCCAATGCAGGAGTAACCAGAGTGGTGGAACCAAACACCATCCCTCCCCAGGCTTGGAGCACTGCTGTGCGGCAGCATTTCCCCCAGCACCTAGGCTAACCTGTGGACTTACTGAGCTCATTCCTGAACCAGCCACATGAGAGTGTGTTGTGCTACCCACTGGGTCATCAGGAGGCCTTGTACTTCTGACTTTTACCATACTTACCTATAAACCATAAATTACATTCCATACTTACCTATCAGCCATACCTTACCTTACCTTCCACACTCAGCTACCTTCCTTACCTTTCACACTTACCTATCTACCATACCTTAGCTTCCATACTTAGCTACCAACCATACCTTACCTTCCATACTTACCTATCAACCATACCTTACATTCCATACTTAGCTCAGCCATACCTTACCTTCCATACTTGCTATCAACCATACCTTACATTCCATACTTAACTGTCAACCATATCTTACATTCCATACTCACCTACCAACCATACCTTACCTTCCATACTTACCTATCAACCATACCTTACATTCCATACTTAACTACCAACCATACCTTACCTTCCATACTTACTAGCAACCATACCTTACATTCCATACTTAACTAACAACCATATCTTACATTCCATACTTAACTATCAACCATACCTTACCTTCCCTACTTACTATCAACCATACCTTACCTTCCATACTTACTAGCAACCATACCTTACATTCAGTACTTAACTAACAACCATATCTTACATTCCATACTTAACTATCAACCATACCTTACCTTCCGTACTTAGCTATCAACCATACCTTACCTTCCATAGCTACCATTTCTATTTACTTACAACTTTGGAAAATGCCTCTTGAATCATGAACACGCCCCGGTGACAGTCAGGCACATGGCTCAGTAACAACAGGCACTGGCCCCAGTGACAATAAGGCACATGCCCCAATGGCAATTGGGCCTGTGCCCTATGCAAGTCTCTTGGGGGCTTGACAGACCCTCAATGGCTAGCTCAGTAGACCTTTGCCCTGTATGGCATTGCACTGCAATGACCTGAGCCCCTCAAGGGCTCTGCTGCTGCTTCCTACTATAATTACTGTGAGCATTGTCAAGAGGAACATGTTAGAGGTACCATGCCTGAAGGAGCTGTTTAGTTATCTCCTTTTCATTGCCTATAACTTCATTATTCCCTTGCCACTTTGGTTCATCCATGTGCACCTCAGAAAGCACCTTCACTAGGGCAAAAGGCTCATGAGACAGAAGAAGAAACCCAATTATTCTTTAGTATTCCATTATTGCAGGTTCAGTTTTACACTCTGAGTTAAATTAATACTGAGTGTTGCCTAGAGGGATGGCAACCAAAAGCCTTGGAATGCCAGATGTTTCCTATACAGGGTTTTATTTTTCTCCTCTTTCTGAAGGTCATAAAAGTAGGCTGCTGTTTCTGTGTTAGTTAGTTCTTGTCCATTTGAGGAGTTGGGACTTGCATTGTAGCTTCTTTTCTCACTGTTAGTTCAGTAATGCGACCTTCACTGTCTCCTTTGCAACAGACATTGTCTTTTGATTTAGCCTACACCTTCAGCTCTGGTCTTTGGGTGTCTTCTGTAAGGTGTCCTATGTACTGTATACTTCATGTCAGCCTATACTTTCAGCTCTGATCTTTGGGTGTCTTCTGTAAGGTGTCCTATGTACTGTATGCTTCATGTCAACCTATACCTTCAACTCTGATCTTTGGGTGTCTTCTGTAAGGTGTCCTATGAAATGCTGAATGGTATGCTTCATTACTTCCACATCAAAGTGATGCCAGTGTTTTGTGGCAGTAGTCACTTCATCTGAGAATGGTGGTTGCCTATTATCTGCACACTTCAGTCCTCATGTGCAGTATATGCCATGGGAACATCTTTAAGTTTCCTCAGCTAAACCTGGCACTCCCTGTGCTCCTTTTCATTACTAATGTGGTCTCTGCCATTGAATGTTTGCAAAAATAATGCTTTTCCTGCCCAAGGGGAGCCACTGACTCCTGTGCTTCAGACTTAAATAGAGGAGTTGGTGGCTTCCTACAGCCATGACAAGCATCATTTTTACAAATATATGGTTGCAGAGATCACATTATTGTAATCATGAAAGGAGCACAGGGAGAAACAGGTTTGGCTAAAGGAAACTGAAAGATGTCTATGGTATATACTGCACTTGAGGACTGAAGTCACCCCACCACCCTCTCCTTCAAGAAATGTTTGCTCACATTGCTTCTGAACTCCCTCCCCACCATGAGTTTCTAGCCATGCATCCTTGTAATGAGACTAACAGTACTTGAACAGCTGCTAGTTGTCAACTTTATTGATGCCCTTCATGCATTTGAAGGGTTCAATCATCTCCCCCGTTTCTCTTGATCTGCGAGGAGTAGATGTTCAGGGTATACATTCTCCCCCAAGATATCTTCCCTTTCTGCCCCCAAATTACTTAGGTTGCCCTTCACTCTACTATCTCCAGTCTGTCCCTCTTCCATTTCTGGCGAGGGTTCCAGAATGGTGCTGAGTACTGCAGGTGTGGCTGCACCAAGAATCTCTGTACAGGGGTAGGATCCCTTTCTCATTTCTGCTGGAGACCCCCCTTACTATACAGCTCAGTACTCTATTCGCCTTCCCATATGCTTTGTTACACTGCACCTGTGCCTATAAGTTGTCCTTCATGGTTACACCCAGATCCCTTTCTTCAGCCATTATACTTTATTCCCCCTTCCAATATTCTGCCTTGGGGTTGTTCCTGCCAACCAACATGCATGGCCTTCCTTGTTTTTTCAATGAAATTGAGCTTCCAGACCCATGACCATATCTTCATTCTTTCCAGGTTTATATTCCTGATGCTCTTTTCACTATTGACTCTACTATCTGACTTATTGTTGTCTAAAAATAGATTGATCTTGAGAGATATAGTTGCTCGTTGTTGACTTTGTTAATGCCCTTCATAAATGGTTTTGATTATACAGTATCTCTATCTCTCTGTCTCGGCTTTCAAAGAGTACATATTCAGGGTACACAGGCTCTTCTCATACATCTTCTCCTGCTGTCCCCAAATCATCCTGGTTGCCTTTCACTGTACTGTCTCCATTTTATCCCTCTCCCTTATCAGGCAAGGGTCCTAGAACTGCACAAAGCACTCCAATTCTAGTTGCACCAGGGAGGTGTACAGGGGGATGATCATCCTTTAATTTCTGCTAGATAAGCTTGTACAGCCCAGCATTCTGTTTGTCTTCCTATCTGTCTTGTTACCTGTGCCTTTAAGTTGTCTGTGATGAGTCATCCAGATCACTTTTCTCACTGGTTACCCGTGTGCTTTACTCCCCCTAGCCAATACTCTCTCTTGGGGTTGTTCCTACCGATATGAGTCACTATTTATTTATTTATATTTTTTTATTTTTTATTTTTGCAATTAACTTGAGGTGCCAGACCACCAACCACCTCTCCAGCCTCTCAGAACCCACTTTCATATCCCTAACACCCTCTTCACAATCCACTCTCCCACCCAGCTTATTGTCATTTGGAAATAGACTGATCTTGCCTTTAATCCCCTCTCCTACTGTGTGTCACAGAATGAACAAGTTAAAAAGGTCATTTCCCAAGACCGACCCCCTGTGATACTCTGCTGATAACAGCCTTCTCCTCTGATTACTCCCAGTTTACTACCACTGTCTGGGTCCTACCACTCAGCTAGTTCCCAATCCACCTGGCAATCCCTTTCTCCATTCCCAGATCCCCCAGCTTATTCACTAATCACCTATGTGGAACTGAGCAGAAGGCCTTACTGAAGTCAAGATAGAGGATATGTGTAGGATTGCCTTTGTCTGCTACTTGAACTACCACATTGAAGAAGTAACTGAGGCTTGTCTGGCATGTTGCTTCAGATCCTGCAGCCCATTACTCTCCTGAATATCCACTGTGATCTCCTTCAAGATTATCTCTAGTAGCTTACCTACAATGGAGGTCAGGCTCACTTGCCTATATTATGATTTATTTGGGCCCCTCTTCTCCACCCACTCCATATAGAAGAGCTACCTGTGCTTGCCTCCGGTCTATCCAGACCATGCCTAAAGTCAGCAAGCTGTTGAACACTTCTGGTAAAGGCACAACCAGCTTCCAACTGAGTTCCTTCAGTACCCTAGGGTCTAGCCCAATGCAAGACATCTGTTTGTCTTCAGAGCCATTTGGACTCTATAGACCTTGTCAGTTGATACATGTCGTACCTTCAGACTTTTGAGTATTCCCTGGGCTTTTACCACTCCAGTGTCTGGCAGACCATCTTTTTTTCTTCCTCTAAACAGAGCAAAACAAGTTGTTTAGCACATCCACTTTCCCTTTGTCCTCCACCACCCACTCCTGTCCATTCATCAGCCTTTTTATGCTCTCCTTTCTCTTCTCATTAAGATCTTTCTCTTCTTTCTAAGAATCTGAAAAAGGCTTTTTTCATTCATCTTCACTCTCTCTGCAATCCTGACCTTGGCGTCTGACTTGGCCTTATTGCCTACTACACTTGCTGCCTTATGCTTTTCCAGGAAAATTGTCCTACTTTTCACTGTATGGTTTTCTCTATACTCTCTGAAGTCTATCCATTTCACCACTAGTGCCTTCCTTACTTACATAGAAACAGAATTTGATGGCAGATAAGGACCGCTTGGCCCACCCAGTCTGGCCATTTCCCTACCTGATGGATAAGCTGCAGATCCTAGTTAACCAGCAGCCTACTTCTTCCTACCCCCAACCCCTAGAATTGCCTTATGACTGTCCCATGCCTGCTTGAATTCCACCACTGTTTTTGATTCCACAGCCTCCTCTGGAAGGCAGTTCCATGTATCCACACCCTCTCTGTGAAAAAATACTTCTAAATTACCTCTGAGGCAGCTCCCCTCTATCTTCAAATTGTGTCCCTTGTTCTGCACAACTCTTTTTTTGAAAGATGCTACCCTTTTGGACTTTGTTGATTCCCTTGAGGTACTTGAAAGTTTCTATCATGTCCCCCCTCTCCCTCCTTTCCTCGAGGCTATACATATTAAGCTCCTTAAGTCTCTCTGATATGTCTTCCAGTGCAGACCCTGCACCATTTTAGTTGCCCTCCTCTGGACAGCTTCCATCCTGTCTATGTCTTTGCGGAGATTGGGTCTCCAGAACTGCATGCAGTAGTCCAGATGGGGTCTCACCAGCTGTCTGTACAGAGGGATAATAACTTCTTGTTTTCTACTGGTGATGCCTCTCCCTATGCATCCTAGTATCCCCCCAGCCCTCCTTGCTGCCCTCTCACATTGCTTGCCCACCTTTAGGTCATCTGATATGACTACCCCCAGGTCCCTTTCCATTTTTGTTGTTGTTAGTATCTCACCCCCCATTGTGTACTCCTCCCCTGGGTTTTTGTTTCCCAGGTGCATTACCTTTCCACTTCTTAGCATTGAATCTAAGCTGCCATACATTTGACCATTCCTCTAACGTTGCCAAGTCCCTTCTCATCCTCTCCACCCCATCTTGTGCATCAACTCTGTTGCAGATCTTTGTGTCATCTGCAAAGAGACATACTTTTCCTTCAGTCCCTCTGCAGTAGCAAACTATAAAGACATTGAAGAGGACAGATCCTAATACTGAACCCTCACGGTACCCACTAGTAACCCCTTTCTTCAGAGTGGACTCCATTTACTATTACTCTCTGTGTCCTATTCTCTAGCCAATTCTTTACCAAGGCTGTCACCTTGGGACCCACTCCCAGGCTGGCTAACTTGTATATTAATATTTTGTGTGGGACTGTGTCAAATGCCTTGATAAAGCCTAGGTAGGCCATGTCCACAGCCCCTCCCTGATCTACTACTTTGGTCACCCAGTCAAAGAAATCTATCAGATTTGTCTGGCATGACCTTCCTGCTGTGAATCCATGCTGCCTTGGGTCCTGTGCCCCTCTGGCCTCTAGATACTCGACAATTCTTTCCTTCTGTAGCTTATTCCATCATTTTCCTACCACTGAGGTTAAACTAACAGGTCTGTAGTTTCCTGCTTCTGCCTTGCTCCCACTTTTGTGAAGGGAATCACATCTGCCCTCCTCCAGTCCTCAGGTACCACCCCATCCTCCCATGATTTGTTAAAGAGGGTAGTCAGTGGTGTCACTAGTTCTACCCTTAGTTCTTTTAGAATTCTGGGATGAATCCATCAGGTCCCATTGCTTTGTCCACCTTCAGTTTTAAGAGTTCTTCAGAGCCTTTCTTCCGAAATGGGCTGGTATCAACTTCTGTATCCAGAGTGTTTCTACTGTTTGTTTTAGGTACCTCCCCTCTTCCTTTGTAAATACTGAGCAAAATATTTGTTTAGTATCTCTGCCTTTCACAGTCACCCTCTGCCCACCCTCCTCTCCTTTATTAAGCCTCACTATCCTCCCTTGGTCTTCCTTCGCTGCCTGATGTACCTATAAAGGTTTTATCCCTTCTTAACTGGGTTGGCTATCTTTTCCTCGGTTTGGGCCTTTGCTGCTCTGACTGCCTTCCCAGCTTCCTTTTGCTTTAACTGATACAGTTCTCTGTCCCGCTCCTTCTGTGATTCCTTGTACTTCCTGAATGCTTTCTTTCTCTTGAACCTTCACTGCCACTTCCTTTGAGAACCACAGTGGTTTCTTACATCGTTCGTTTTGTTTATTTGCTTCACACAAAGGCTTGTTATCTCTGTGATGGCAGTTTTATTATTCCCATTGTTCTTTCCCCTCCTTCCTGCCCATTTGCTAGTGCATTCCTTAGGCACGCACCCATTTTGGCAAAGTCAGCCTCCTAAGTCCAGTACTTTTGCCTTTGTATGGCTTGACTCTATTGCTGTGTTTATTGTGAACCATACTGTTCGATGGTCGCTAGTTCCAGATGGCTACCTCACTTCTACATCTGTGATCCTCTTCATCTCCATTTGAGAGAACCAAATCTAAGATGCTCCCTCTCGAGTGGGCTCCAATACTAGTTGTCTAAGGCATGCCCCTGTAGGGCACCTAGAATAACCCCTCCTCAAAGTGGCTGCTGCAACTGCACTCCAGTTAACATCTGGCATATTCAGATCACCCATCAGCAATATCTCCCCTTTTTCTGCCATTCTAAGTATACTTTCTATCATTTCCTTGTCCATTTCCTCCCCCTGAAAAGGGGTCTGTATACAACCCCTGTGCGGATTGTGGTGCCATTGCCAGTCTCCAAATTTACCCACAGTGCTTCTTCTCCTCCCTGTTTACCCTTTTGTTCTGTTGCTTTGATTCCTTCCCTTATGTAAAGAGCTACTTCTCCTCCTCTTTTAACCTCTCTGTCCCTCCTGTAGATAGTGTATCCTGGTATGTTTATGTCCCAGTCATGGTTTTGTGTGTACCATGTTTCTGTGACTGCCACAATATCCAGATGTTCCTCCTCCATCAAGGTCACTAATTCAGGAAGCTTGTTACTCAGACTATGGGCATTAGTACTCATTGCTCTCCATTTTTTGATGGCTTTACCTTCTGTTGCAGCATCCCCCACTGACCTTTCTACCTCTGTCTTTTTCTCATTTAGTACCCTGTTTTGTAGGGAGAGGCTGGGATTTTCCTGTTGCTTATCAGTGCCTCCCCCCTTGACTAGTTTAAAAGCTTGCCAATGAAGCATTTAAACCAATTGCTCAAAAGACTTGTTCCCTTCCTGGACAGATGTAGACCATCCTACCAGTATAGGCTGGTGTCCCTCCAGGTGGAACCCCAGTCCCCAATGAAGCCAAACCCCTGTGCTCCACACCATATTTTCAACCATTCATTAAACTGCATGGTGCAAAGTACCCTCGCCTCACTCTTGTCGTTGACAGGCAGCACCTCTGAGAAGGATATTGTGTGTGCTACTTGTCTTAGGCCATTCCCCAGTTCTACAATGTCCTTCTGCACTGCTCTGATCTCATGATGAGCCAAGTCATTTGTCCCTAGGGTGGACAATGACATCAGCTCAGACTCCCGTGCAGCTGTTCTCGTGATCCTGTGGATCGCTTCCTGTCCCTCCAAGCCATGGCACCAGGCAGGCACCTTACTTCAGTTTTCCCTGCTCCCCCAGTTCTATTCCCCTAATAATTGAGTCCCCCACCAGGAGCTGCTTCCTTTCCCTGTGGTGTCCTCTGCCTCCTTCCTGTGGGCCTCCCTTGTGACAGTTGTCCTCAGCCTCCTTAGTCTCCTCTGCGGGTGCATCCATAGGGGAGCTATGCTCCCCCAGAATGGTGTATGGATTGTGGAGTGGAACAACTGACTGGGTGTGCCTCTGTTCCACCATCCTCACCCTCCCTGAGCCCACTGTGGTCCAACTGTTGTGCTTTCTTCAAAACCTCTGAGGTAGTGGTGGTGGCTCTGGTGCTCCCTGGATGGGGAAGGTTCCCTTCCTACCATCCAGTGTGGCCTGGGGGAAGGTTCCCTTACTACTGTCCAGTGTGGCCTGAAGATGGGCAACTTCCTCCCTCAGGGCAGAGAGCTGTCTGCAAATAGGGCTGCATCTCAGCCTCCAGAAAGACTCCTGGAAGACTGCTGCCCCCACAGCCATTACATTGCACTACTCCCCACATGTTTATCTACTTTTTTGTGTGTGTGTGTGTGATTGGTTTGTTATATAGAAATATATATATTATACAATATGCATGCTTATATTGTCAGTGCAGTGTGCTAGAGAGGATATGACAGTGATTTGCACCTTGCACTCTTGAGGAAATGATGTCAGAACCCCAGGTATAAAGGAACTATTTCCAGGGGTGGGTGGGGTGAGGGTGGGAAGGGGTTGGGCCTACACTGTGCCCTCACAAAACAATCAGCTAAAAGCTCTGACCCACCGCTGCGATGAGTGGCTTCCTGTCAGCAAGATGCCCTACACAACAATTAGAACTATATACTGTAGGTCTTCTTCTGGCCAATTTTTTTAATTACAGTTAGACATCCCTCAGTGACCTACCAGATTCCCTTTTTTATAAGCTTCCAATTTGTGTCCACCACCTCTTTACCCCATCCAGCTTGGTCCTCAGAATGTTCCCCATTTTTACAAAGCTGGCTCTTCTGGAATTTAAAACTCTTGTCTAGTAGTCCTGATGGTGTTGCCTAAGAGGGATCCATTCCTAAACCACATTGAACTGTGCTCACTTGACCCAAGGGATGTTTTTACAGTTAGTTTCTCAACAAGGTCCTGGTTTGTGGGCACCCAAGTCAGTATGGTCCCCTCCCAAGGTTGGTTTCCTGATATGCTGATGAAAAAAGCAGTCCTGTAGGGCATCAACCAGTGCTCAAATCTTAGTACTCTTGCCTCTGAAATGCTTCACACCAGGGAGATTTGGGTTCCCGACCAGTGTTACATCTCCTTGTGCTCTGGATTTCCTGATTTCCCTCCAAAGGACACCATCAACTTCCTGCAGTTGCTATGAGGGTCAATAAACTACCCCAATGTTAATGTTCCTTCCCCATCCACTTTCAGCTGCAGACTTACTGATTCCACTCCCACCTCGTCCCCTCCTGATTTGTCCTAAACTCCCTTTATTCCCTACTCTGATGAAGAGGGCCACCTCAGCCCCCCCCTTTATTGTAGCCCTGTCCCACCTGAAAGTGGTAATGCCAGGGATGGTGAGATCCCAGTCATGGTTAGGCCTTGCCCATTTTTCTGTAACTGTAATGATATCTAGTGGCTCTTCCAACACCATTGCTTGCAGTTCCCCATCTTGTTCCATAGGCTTCTAGTATTCAAGCTAGCAACTTTCCAGTATGCCATAACTGCTCCCTTGATTGCTTCTCTCCCCTTACCCTTTAATTTCCTACTCCCTGCTTCAAGTCCTTCCCTTCCACCCCACCTGGCTTTTCCTGGTAGCCTCATTTCAGAAGACCATGGTTGGCTTCCCTTAACTGCCTCCTTGTTTGCAATGCCCCTTACTGCAGCTTCCCTCTCAGTCAGATTAAATGTCTGATTAGGAAGGCAACACATTTTGGGGGAATGCCTTGGCACTGTCTGCTACAGGTTGTAGGCCATCCCCTTTATACAGCTTCCTGTCCCTCCAAAAATTGCTCCAGTCACCAACTAGGCAATACCCCTCCAATTTGCACCACTTCTTCAACCAAGAATTGAATGTGTTTATTAAGACAATCTTAGGCACCCCTTTGCCCATACTGGGAGTACCTCAGAGAATGTTAAAAGTACTGCACAGTTTTCCAAATCCATCATTGACCTCCGTTATGGTACTGATTGCAAGATTGTTCATCACTATCATACCTAACTGGGACATCAGTTCAAAATTAGAATAATAATATTGTGAGTCTAGCCATGGTTCAGGTTTAACTGAGGATTATTTTGCCAAATTGGGGCTGCTTTGAGAAGGCCAGAATCACTGAGAGGTGATTCCAAGGCAGGACACTGTTAAACCTTTTTGCATCATATTATTTATGGTTAAAAATCCACATTTTATGATTGCTTACTTTCTCTAAAATTAATTAATAATGCTGATTGTTTTATCTGCTTCCTTTCTTAGTCAAACTGAAATGCAAGCTAATTGTATAATTATATCCAATCTTGTTGTTTCAAATCCTTGATCTATTCTCATGGCATACTTGCTGGACGTTAGAATCCCCCCCCCCCAATACAGTGCAACCACTCATGATGCAACAGTCTTCTCTCCTCCAACTACATCTTGAGTGTCTAGACTGTGTTGAGGGTGTTCCCAAGTCCAGGAAAGATGCAGTGGGAGTTGATCAGGGAATGTAAACAAACATTTTTGGTAGGGTAACACCAGTATGGTGAGCATCCTGTTTTTACTTTTTAAAAGAAAAAGGGAATCAGAATTAAACTAGCAACTACATCAGCAGTCTCTATGGAATGCAACCAGTTATAACATGTGTTTTTTAAACTATGGACACTTTGAGGCCTAAGGTGGGTTGCCAGTGTCCCTTTGAGACTGTGGGAAAAGTGTAGAAAGATGGGAACATAAATCTGTAGGTACTGTAAGTTAAAAGTCTAGATGGCTAGACGTACATACAGACTGGGATTATGCACTGAGACATTATCCCAGCTGCATGTGGTCCCAGCCATATCAGATTTCAGTATTTTCATCATTCATTTCATAATGAAATTTATACAGTGTAGATGAGAGAAAAACACCTTACAGATAAATTATTTATTCTAGCCACTGAAGCATTTTAAATAAAAATAAATTATTTTTATTCAGTATTAGGTGGGTTATCAGCATTCATTTCCACTTTAGGTTTGGCAACAAAGCAGATCTAAACCAATGGAACAGCAGCTTGAACAATGCTTGATGACACCACAATGCACTCTGCTACACTAAAAACAGAGCAATGAGATCAAACAGAAATGGTGATGTCTTCATTAAAAGAACTAATCTTACAGCTTTGAAACATAAAATACATTGTATAGATTGGACACACAATGGCTTTGCTTAGAATATGATATTTATCATCGCTTGCAAGGGGCAGGACTTTCATAACTCAGTCGTGGCTCTGCCACCTATGAGTTATGGTCTTGTCCTCTCACTTCGGAAGATAAATGGCATATTCTGAGTTACACAAAATGTAAAAACATAAACAAGGTGCTGTGTCAGCATGTGCTCTGAAAGCAAAACAAAATGGTAATATTAAATGCATGCTGAAAATAGAAAATAGAGTTAAAAATCAACATTTCGACCTTAGGTCTTCTTCAGGAAATATCTAAAAGAGAAAAAAGCAAAGTTAGTGTAGAGGGGAAGTAAAATAAGGGATGTTTATACAATAGGAGTGTGCAAATAACTCATTGCACAAAAACATGTATTCTCACTGCAGTGGAATAAATAGGGAATGCATGATGGGCAGAAGTGGAATATGGAAAATACTGTATCTGCATGAGTGAACAGTGACCTCGGGATACCTTACGAGTGACAGAGCATAGCAGAGCCACGAGTTATGGTTCCTGAGGTCACTGTTCATGAGTGTAGATATTTTCCATATTCAAGTTCTGCCCATCATGTATTCAGTTTATACACTAGGGCCCCCTACCTGGGGGTGGATCAGGCAAAAGTTACCATTAGCGTGGAATAGCACGGTCACACAATATATGTTGCGCAATGATATTGAGTTGAGCTAGTTCATGATAACGGCGATGTTTTGGATGAGCCATTGAATAAATGTAAATAATTCCACTGTGGTGATGTCACAACAGTGGTTTATTTCTCTGAAGTGAGAATACTCCATTGCAGTGAAGATACATGTTTTTATTCAATGAGTTTTTTTGCTAACCCCATTGTATAAATCCATTTATAGCACTGTGGTGACATCATCAACCCCCCAAAACTGCAAAAAAACAGAGTCCTGCTGTTTTTTTTTTTATTTTACTCTTTATTCCACCTAACCTAGCTGCCAGCCACCCGGGCCACAGGCTTCCACTCCCCAGATCGGCCTCGGGCCCTCCGATACCCTGTGGCTTACCACCCACGGCGGGGCTGCGGCACGCGGAGGGGAGAACGCCGCCGCAGACACTGGGATAGGTCGGAGGGCTGGCCTGGGGAGCTAATCGAAGCCGTGGTGGGCTTCATTGAGGGCGGCTGGCAACCGTCCATTTTCCGGCTTTTTGGGGGAGGCGGGATCGTGCAATGATGCCAGACGTCTGCCCTGCCTCCAATGTGTGCTTGTGCCGGTAGCTATGCGACTCCTGGCCTCTGCCAGGGATCACTGATGCTCCGGACACTACCCCTCCCTCCCCCCTGGAGAAGGAGAGCAGTCCCTAGGACGCTCTATCCCTCTCCCCCCGGCCGGCCCTTCCAGCGACCCAAGTCCGTTCCCGAACCCGGGTCAGAGTCCTGCTGTTTAAATTGGATACATTATGGCCAGTGGTGGAATACACTATGTGAATGAGTGGAGAGTGACCTTGGTTACCATCACTCATGGCCCTGCTACACTCTGCCACCCATGAGGATATCCGCGGTCACTCTCCACTCATCCACATAAATAGTGTATTCCACCACTGGCCATAATGTATCCTCCATATATGTGAGGAAAGGAAAAAAGGGGGAAGCACTGGGAGAAGAAGTGATAAATGGCAAGACAAAGAGAGAACCTGGAAAACAAAAAGGTGATGATGGGAATGACAAGGCATAATAGCAGTGAATGAGTTAAGAGAAGTCCTGGGGATCTAAGGGTAGTAGTGGATGCCAGAATGAATAACTCTGAGCATTGTAGGAGGGCATCAGACAATGTAAATAGAATGCTGGGGTACATCACCTTGCAAAAAAGGGAGGTGATTCTGCCATTGTATAACAGCCTGGTTAGACCTCATCTGGAATATTGCATGCAGTTCTGGTGGCCACATTTAAAGAAGGACATTCTACTACTGGAAGAGGTTCAGAGGAGGGCAATTAAAATGATTCAGGGACTGGGTGACAGATCCTATGTGGAGAGGCTTGAGGAGCTGGCCAGTACGCACTGGAGGAGAGGAGGGACAGTGGGGATATGATAGAGGTATTCAAGTATCCAAAGGGGTTAAATGGGGTGGGTCTGGATGAGGTCTTTCACAGGAAGGAGGGAGGGGCCACCAGGAGGCATAGCTTGAGGCTGGATGGTGGGATACTCAGGGGGGAGAGGAGGAGGCAGTAGTTCATGGAGAGGCTGGTGGAACAGTGGAATGCTCTTCCAGAGGAGCTGGTGGAAGCTGGCACAGAGGAGGGGTTCAAGAGGGGTTGGGACAGGTACATGAGGAGGATGAAGGCACGTAATGCCAGCCCAGAGAGGGTACTCAGGCGGGGGGAGAGGGGTTACCGCAGAGGGGTATGGGAAATGGTGTTGGTGCCCTGCTACGGTGCTGACCTGCAAGCAGACTCGATAGACCGAGAAGCCTACTCTGCTGGCATTTTTAGTATATTAGTATGTTAGTAAGTCCCCAGGTAGGGACTAATTAACAGGGCCTTGTGAGAAGGCCGAAAGGTAACAAATGTGGGTGAAGTAGATGAAGATGGAGACATTTGGTGAAAATGAAAATAGATGTGTACAGATACAAACAGACTTTTGGGAAAACAAGGGGTGATTGAAAGATGTCAGTAGAAAATAAGTCTATCACTCAAACCGGAGGGTTGCTGAGAGTCAAAGCGGATGATTAGCTCAGAATCCCTGCTGAAGGACATAAACAGAAAGGATCATTGACACTGTGGTTCCTGGAGATAAAGTGGGATACAATGGGTTTAACAGTGTCTCCATTCCCGACTGCTCTGTAATGTTCCCTGAAACGGTCAGCAAGGCATTTATCAGTCTCTCTGATGTAAATAGCTGCACACTTCCTGCAAAGAATACAATATACCACATTAGCGGAGGTGCATGAGAACTCCTTGATGATGTGAAAAACACCTGTGGAACCCCAAATTTCAGTCACACTAGAAATAAATGTGCAGGTGTAGCAGCGAGTTCTGTTGCAAGGTTTGGTACCTGGTAGGGACAAACTGTTAGGAGTAAGTAGGCTGCTTCTCATGAGTTAGGCCATTACATATCTTATATTTATTACCATATGTATTTGCCATATCTCACAGTAAAAACATTAGGAAGAAATATAACTAAACAGGTAGCCTGCAAAAAAAAAATGTGTTCAAAAATACAGTCCCTATTTAGCAAAATGTGAAAGAAGAATGAATGCCTGTTTAAAATTTAAATAGTGTCCACCTTGACATGACAAAACCAAAGCAAGAATCCCAGTAATTATCAGAGTAGCTGCACTTTACAACAAGACTAATTTCTAGGTCTTGTCAGAAAAGACACCCCCACCTGCTTGGCACACTGGCGACCCAGGTTCAAGCCCCAAGCCCAGAATGTCAGGAGAGGAGGCCGGCAGGGAAGGTGATAGAGCATCCTTGCAGATGGTCTGATCATAGGGGAGGGTATTGTGAAGCATCAATCAGACAGTGGCACCTGATGGTGTGCAGAGCCTTGCCGGTGTGGGTGATCCCACATCACCTGGCTCCTCCTCCAGGGCATTGGCATGGTGCACACCATTGGGGTGTGGGGAGGGGTGCATAAAATGAAAAGTAGCACCCCCTCAGTCTGCTAGATGAAGGCTGCCTAGTCCCCCCGCCACAGTCCCCATAGCACACTGTACCTGCTGCCCCCCCCAGCACTGCATACCTGAGGACTCCCAAATGCTACTCCCTGCTCCCTCAGGGAGAGGGGTTCCCCATCAGGGATAAACTGGACCCCTGAGGACATGTGGACAGCCTGGGGACCCAGGTGGCAGAAAGCAGCAGTGAAGTGTGAGACTGGCATACAGACATGATGTTTAGCAGCCAGAAGGACTCAAGGTGGGGGGGGGAAGGGCAGGGGGAGAGAGATGCAAAAAAAAAATAAGAAAAGAATAGGCACCACAAGTGGTATCCAGAGCATCATACATGACTAAGACTGGTTCATTTTTAGTTTAGGTGTCAAGCTATCTAAAAATATTCAATACATAGTCTAAAACATCCCCATCACAGACATTATGCAGGGTTGCAGCAATGGAGGAGTGCAGGCAGGGTTTACAGTGCGATCATATCAGTGCTTCGCTGGAATTTACAAGAAATGTATTTGTGTCACAGTGCTGTGGTATGAATCATATTGTTAGTACATGCAGCCTGGCAAAGCTTTGTTATGCAGTGCTTCTAAAAAACATTGGCCATTAGGGAATTTATTTAGCATTTGTTTGAAAACAAAGACTTTGGATCGAAAATACTCCCACTTTCTATGTTTAACTGCCATGACTGTTGTTTTAAAAGATCTGGCAATATGCAGAGCTGACGTATCATAAGAGAAGACCAGTTCTGAGTTGCGGAAGTGTCTAAATGACTTACAGTAAAGACTGAACATGTGATGCTGAATTGTAGCTCAGTTCAGACATGATTATATTTCGTACCCTTTATAGTACTTTGCAGTCAGAAACCATTAGGTATTCCTTGTCCATCCTATAGGTTGATGTATGATCCAATCAAAATCAAGCTGGTCTAAGAGCGCCCCCTTGTCCCAACTGAGACTCTCCAGTTTACTTTTTGCATCAAGAGAGGTTGGTCACGATCCAGATCTACTCACAACAACTATTAACTCCATCACAGAAGGTACACCAGATTTAAAATACTGTATCTTATACAAGCCTGGTAGCCAACAGAGTTAAATATCTGGTTACTGTAAATGTGTTATGATACTATAATGAGTTGCAGACTGTTTGCGTCTATTAATTCATTGCAAAGTATCAGGGATTAAAATATTTCAGATTTTAACTGGTTCAACTAGAAGGCTCATTTGGGCAGGATTCCCTCCTGTAGCATCTCCTGACCCATGCCACCACCATAACATATCTATACCAGGTCACCAAAAAAAGAGTATATTGTCCCTCAGCTGAGCGACATGTCCTCTATAGCCTTCCCTGCTCTGGTGTCTTACTGTGGATGAGGTCCCTCTTGCAGCGTCCTCACTCCCAGCATATACACAAATGCATGCCATGGTTTCTTTCCCTGCAACTAGCTGCACTATAGAGGGTAGCAGCATGGACTGAGAACCTCTTGTAGCCACCTCAATCAAATGCAATCAGAGAATAAGTGAGGGAAGTTGTTTCAAGGAGTACCTGCTAATGGTAGACTTGCTCCTGCCTCCTGTATCCTCTGTTGGCATAGGGAGAGAAAAAGCTGCTAATTCCACTCCTATGAGCAACCCGTGGACTTCCTGCAAGGGCTACTCCCCTCCATCTCGATCCTGGGATCTCTTTGTCTCAGTGGGCAATAAAATAACAAATTCTCCACCCACTGAGATTCCTGGCAGCCATTTTCTTCTCTTCTTCTCCTCTCCTCAGCCATCCATAAGGCCATGTGGCTCCTGTGAGACTGGGAGAGTGATGGTAGTACATCCAGCACTTGCAGATCTCAAGAGAAACTCTCGCGAGATTACAGTGACCATCTTGGCTGGGGCTCCTCAGTTGAATAGGTCTCTCCCAAATCTCACTTGTTCTTGTAAGATTTTGTGACAGCCATCTTGCCTGGGACTGTGCCATATACACAACACAGGCAACTTCAGCATTTAAAGGTGCAGGCCATAATAAAACATTAGAGGATAATTTTGACTCAACAGAAAGGGACTAAGACCATATAATACTAGTGTTATATCTGGGCACACTTCATTTAAATTATGTGGCACTACAGAATGCAGAGCCCATATCTGATTCAGTTCTTTTTATCTCGAAACCAACAGATCAAGGAATACAGCTGGCATAATGAGGAAGTACAGGGAATGTGGGATCCTTTTCCCAGAAGCCAATGAGGGGGACACTGCCTGTGCAGTATGTGTGCTAATGGCCAATGGGGGTTCCAGAGGGAATGATGAAGGGAGATCGGACACCGATACCCCCCCCCACCAATGACTCAAATAGTGCTAGATGCTAGCCAAGTGCAACTGCTATTCCAACTTCTGGAATCTTTTAAGGCTGACAACCATATACCAGCACCAAACAGACCAATCGGCCAGAGGGACAACACCACATGAAAATGGCCCAGACTGGAAACAAACAGCACCACAACTAAGACCCCAGGAGATTCAGATGAGGGTGCAATAAACATGTCTAACAGGATGTGCCACAGCAAAAACATTGATGAACTCATCAAAATGGTGAGGTCGGCTCTCAGAATAGCAGAACAGCCTGAACAGCCATCCACATCTGAAGACCCACTACTATCAATGGGGGAACCAGAGGACAAAATCCATTTCCTGACTTGCAAGACTATTGAAACTATTCTCACTAAACAGTACAATGCACCCGAACCCACCAGACTGCCTGAAAGAAGCATGGTGAGTAACTGGTACCCCTTATCCCAGACAAGGACTGAACAATGGGAAAAAGAACCAAAGGTCAACCAACCAGTTTCCGAACTGTCTAAATGCACCACTATTCTGATTGAGAGCACAGTGGTGCTTAGGGAACCCATAGATAAAAAGATTGAGGAGCATCTCAGGAAGATACATGCAGTATCAGGCATGCTACGCTCAGCCGATATGTCTGTGTGGTTCAAAAGCAGAGCCCTCCATAGGTGGGTCAACATTCTGACAGAAAATGTACCAGAGGATTCACCGCAGGTGGAAGCAGCTGAATGCGTGATACAAGCTGTAAAATATATAATGGATGCATCCTCAGACATCCTGAAATTCGAAACCTGAACAGCTGTACTAGCAAACAGAGCAAGGAGGGCATTATGGCTTAAGTTGTGGCAGGCAGACAATGAATCCAAGAGCACTTTAATGAAACTGCCATTCAAAGAAGGCACCTTATTTGGCGAAGGCTTAACACCCTATCTCAAAAACAGAGGGAGTAAACAAGCACAAGGAGACAAAGACATTTAATTACCATCAGACAGGTCCTTTCATCCTAAAGGAAAGACCTTTAAACCCAGAACCCAAAACTACAACTCCCAAGGATCCAGACAATAGAACCAGAAGCCCAAACTCCAACATAGATTATATGGCAGCAAAACAAAGAACAGCACTGGCAGACAACATGGCAATGGTGGACACAAGCCAAATCTGAAATATCAAGGCAAGAAACAATGAAGACATGCAGGCCCAAGCAAATCACCAAATCACAGGGAGACTGCAGAAGTTTGCAACACAATAGGCCCAAACAACATCGGACAAATGGGTGAGGAAAGTTGTAAAGATGGATTGCACAATCAAGTTCAACAGCAAACCGATACAGCACAGACCATTGTCTCACCACTACCAAAGTGTCTCAAGAAGGCACAAGCAATAACTCTCGCGATTTAAGGCTTATTACAAAATGGGGCTATTTCACCAGTCTCTACAGAGGAGAGGGACACTGGAGTCAACTTCTTATTCTTTGTAGTCCCAAAGAAAATGAGGGGATTTTGTCCATTACACAACCTGAAGTAATTAAACAAATTTGTAGCGTACAAGAAATTCAAGATGGAGATGGTACGATCAACATTACTAGTCATTCAGCCAGGGGACATTCTGACGTCAATAGACTTGAAAGACACCTACCTTCACATACCAATGTGGAAGGCACATTACAAGTATCTAAGATTCAACCTAAAGGGAGAGCACTATCAGCATACTTGTCTGCCCTTCGGACTGGCCCTAGCACCCCCCCCGGGGTATTCACCAAGACACTCATCATGCTGGTAGCACATCTGAGAAAGAAAGGGGCCCACATCATCCCCTACCTGGATGACTGGTTGCTGTGAGCCAGAACAGTGGAAAGGGCACAATACAACATAGACCTTGCTGTCTACTGCCTTCAAGAACATGGATGGGTCATCAACAAAGCAAAGAGCCAATTAATGCCACCACAGCACCTTTCCCACTTAGGTGCCAGAATAGACACTTTACTCAACAGGGTGACCCCAATGGAGGAAAAAGTACACAACATTCACACACTAGTCATTGGGATCATACACAGACCAAACAGTGCAGTATGGCACTACCTCCAGATGCTAGGAGTCATGGCAGCATCGATAGATATGGTACTATGGGACAGACTGCACATGAAAGTGCTACAGAGATACCTGATTGAGACATGGGATTGGACCACTCAAAACTTCAGATTCCGAATAACACCACCAGCAAAGATACTAACAAGCTTGTGGTGGTGGGCACTAAAAAAGAACATACTACGCGACCGGGCACTGGCGCAGCCCCCCCACTGCGATTATCACCACAGATATCAGCATGAAGGGCTGGGGGGAATTTACTAGAGCCAAGTCACCCAGAGACTATGGTCACAGAATGAATCCACACTGCCAATAAATGTTCTGTAAATGAGAGCAGTACCACTAGCTCTGACATTCTTTAAACCTCTGAGTGCGAACAGGGCAATACTGGTGAAGTGCAACAACCAAGTGACTGTAGCATATCTAAACAAATGGGGGCACATGCAGCAAGTCCATGATATCAGAGTCAATCAAGCTATTACACTGGGCAGAGCGCAATCTGCAATCAATCACGGCAAGTCACCTGGCAGGCTCATCCAACACAGAGGCAGATTGGCTGAGCAGAGTAATCATATATCAATCAGAATGGGAGCTTAACAAAATAATTTTTCACAGAATTCAAAAGAGATGGGGGCCACTGCAAGTAGATCTCATGGCCTCACAGCAGAACACTCAGTTACCAAATTACCACTCTAGATTCTCAGACCACAGGGCACAGGAAGCGAATACACAATCCACACCATGGAATTTCAAGCATGCCTAAGTGTTTCTACCAACCACCATGATCAACAGATTACTGCAAAAAGTACGAGTCGCAGGGGCAACAGTAGCATTGGTAGCACCAGACTGGGCCAGGAGACCCTGGTAGTCACTAATCCAAGCAATGGAAGTGGATCCTCCAATGCCACTACCCAGCTGGCCAGACGTACCCTGCCAAGGACCAATTCTGCACCCGAATTCAGCGACACTGAAACTGACAGCTTGGTTGCTGAAAAGAACAGACTGTCAACCCTGGGTTATCACACCCGGGTGGTGAACCATTTACGACAGTCCAGGAGACAATCCACCAATACAACATATCAAAGACAATGGCAGATCTTTCATAAATGGTGCATAGAGAAGGGAACATCACCTTCAGTTACTGGTCTACCACAAATTCTAGACTTTCTCAATGATGGGGTGAATAAAGGCCTCAGCCCCTCCTCACTCAGAGTACAGACTTCTGCAATCTCATCTATAAGGGGTCCACTACCAGAGGTAGCTTCCATCAGATCACACCCCAACATAGTTAGACTGCTTAAGGCAGTCACATTAACATCCCCAAGGGTCAGACCAATATGCACCCCTTGACAACTGAATATAGTGCTAGAAGCATTCCAAGGTCCCATTTTCCAACAGGATACACTACACTGGTATAATCTGAAAACAGTACTCCATGTGGCAATTTGCTCAGCTAGAAAGATAAGAGAATTACAAGCCCTGTCATGTAGGGAATCTTTCTTGGCATTTCACAATGACAGGGTCACACTCAGAACAGCCCCTTCATTTCTTCGTAAAGTAGCCACTCCATATCATATGGCCCAAGAAGTACAGCTGCCATTCTTGTGAATGGATCAGGAACCCAACACAGGGATCCCACATCCTTTAGATATCAGTCATCAATTGAGAAAGTACCTCAATATGACTGACAGCACACGTAAGATGGATAGACTGTTCATCCAGACCATGGGAAATAGGGTGGAGCAGGCAACCTCCAAAGACACCATCATTAGATGGATAAAATAGGCCATAACCAAAGTTTACAGGGAAATAGGTCAAGAACCACTAGAGGGACTCAAAGCACACTCTACCCGAGTGGTGGCAACATCCTAGGCAGAGAGGAGAGAGGTATCCTTGACAGACATTTGCTCAGCAGCAACATGGTCATCCATTCATACCTTTACCAGGCATTATCGAATAGACGTGGCATCTGCCGAGAGGGCCACCTTTGTTAGGGCAGTAATAAGGGTGGGTACTCAGACTAGGTGATAGCAAATCTATCTGCCTTATCTCCCACCCAGAGAATATGGACAAACCAAACTGCTGCCAAGGTCCCAATGGTTTCTGATTACAGAGTACCATAAAGGGTATGAAATATGGTATTTACTCACCTGGTAAAGGTGATTATTTGAGTACCCTTTATAGTACTCTGCAGCCCCATCCATGGCAGCAGATGATATTTGTCCTATACTGAAGAGACACTCATGATACCTGTTATGACACAAGACAAAGTATTACTATATCTGAATAACTTGCTTTACCAGGTATAGTGAAAATGTGAATAATTGATATGTATTATGTTTTCTAAAGAATAAAGAAGAAAATGGTTCCCAACACTGTCTCTAGAGGTGATATACTTATAGACTATGATATAGTCAGGGCTACCAGGCATTACCCAGAGAGGGCAGCATACACAGTGGGATACTGTCGTTTTCTCTGCCTGTTGTTTTTTTGCTATTTTTTGTCATTATCTCTAATTGCTAAGGAAGACTCACACTAGATATTCTCATTTGGGACAAGGAGGCTGTCCTCAGCCAACTTGATTTGATTGGCTAGTGCATCAACCTATAGGCTGGATGGGGAATATCCAATGGTTTCTGACTGCGGAGTACTATAAAGGGTATTCAAATAATCACCTTTACCAGGTGAGTAAATACCAATATTCTTACTTCTCTCATCCTATTGGCTCTTCAGTTGAACAAAGTTCAATTATATTGTTACTGGGGCTTTGAAATGTATTGAAACAGCCTGCAAATTCTATACAATACTATGGGGTACCAAGTAACAAATGTAGTTGTACTCAAGATATGTTAATATGCTGTGCCAGTTTTTAATGGTTATTGAACTCAGAAGATATGCATCAATGGTCCTATTTTCTTTTTCTTTGTTTCTTTATCCTCTTTTGGCCAGTCCAACAGACCCATCGCCCATTTTCCCAAGGACGTATCTGGCTCTGAGCAAGTCCCCTATGGATTTCTTCATAGCATGGTTGAAAGAGGGAAAGCCATCCTCCGCCTACTTCCAGAGCACAATCCAGATTTCCAGAGCCCTGCCTAGTTAGTGGTGTGGGACCTGCAGAGACTCATGGAGTCATCAATCTGCTTGGGGATTTCTCTCCAAGAATTTTTTCCCTGGGGCTACCCAGCACGTCATGATGTATCTCATGTGTGTGCCTTCACATGCACAAGTGTATCAGTATCTGAGGGTGACCCTCTCACTTCTGAGGTGATCCCTACAGATGGTGGGTTGGTAGTGCGATGTCTGAACCCACCTCCATGAGAGGAAAGCTGCCCCTAGGATGCTATGTCCTCTCTCCCCTGGATGACCTCTAAATGACCTGAGTCTGCTCATGAACTTGGGTTGCCAGTGTGACAGGCAGTAGACCTTCTGCAATTCCATCAGGTTTGCTCAGAGGTTTTACTTTCAAATGATATTTGCCATAAGTATAGAAAGGGAGAAATTCTTTTGAAACTAGGATTCCAGGGCCCTATTTTCAAATAATTTATCTAATAGGCAAAGACTAGTAGAACCCCTTTTGAAAACAGAGTCCAGGTCACATATACTGTACATAAACACTTACAGAGAACAGGGAACCATAGCAAATCCAAATTCTTATTTTTGGTCTTCTGTTAATTGTATAAAGCAGATTAAATTTTCTGTGATTAAGTTACAGTTTTATGTTTGCAAACATGAAAAGCATTTTTTAGTTAATTAGGTCTGTGATCCTTATTACTGTTAAATCTGTCAAGAATGAAACAATGACAGAGAGAGAAACATACAGTAGAAACAGATACATAAACTTTGTTAGCTAAAAATGATCTGTTGGCCCATTGTGTCTTTTCCCTTACTGTCCCAGTAAATAGTTGGTAAAGTCATAATCTGTCAACAGAAATGACCCGCTGGCCCATCACATCTGTTCCTTCCTACCTGTTCAATTTTAAATGAGGGAGCCCTTGAGGCTCTTCAATTTACTATTCCCCCTCCTTTGCTGGTGGGGTCTTTATCAAACCCTTGTATCCGCCTCATCCTAATTTAAATCCCCCCAATGACTTCTACACAGACCACTCCCTCCAACAACCTAGCCTGCCTCTCCACCACTCACTCTGAGAGAGGGAGAAAGGGACAGTAAGAGAGAGAGAAACATTAATTTTAGGTGCCAAATTTTATAAGGAATTGACACTGATGCAATTCCCGATTTTTGCTACAGCCTGTGTCACAAAAACACTGTCAAAATGCTTGTGGGCAACTTTCAAACATTTTAACACATTTGGGACATATTTCACATCTAAAGGCAGAATCATCATTATTTTGATGCATGTATCATTTTGTTGCGCAACTGCAAGCACTTGTGATGTGAATTTAGACCACCTTTTTTTGTTTTCTAGCCATTTTGTGGCATATAATGCAGCTGCACTAAAACAAATGGTTGAAAATCCAACCCTAGGCTTCTAGATGACTTTAAGCTGAATGTCAGATCTCTACAGCTCAATGACTGAGGCACTTCTGCTTTCTAGCATCAGGACAGCTCTATTCTGAACTTTGGTTTAAAGAGGAACATGACACAACCAACTGCGCAATTTCCTGCTATTGCAGCCATACAAACTACTTAAAAACTAATCTCATTTCAGATCACAAAATAACTACTGTACAAACACAGAATAGGATCATTACTACCATTTAACTGTTCAACCTTCACTTTAAGTCAGGTTATTGAAAGCAAAAAAGGAGAGGCTATACAGCATATAATACACGATGTAGTCTGAATCCAAGTTTAAGAAACAGGAAGTAATGCGGTTTAACACAGCATGCATGTGACATTTCGAGTTCTGCATATTTGGTTTCAGGTCGCCATTTTATTTGAAACAGTTAACCCAATACTTTGTGACTGCAAATCTATTAATACTTTAGTTTGGTGTGCACATGACATTCTCTGTTATAACTGCACCTCCCCAGTTTGGCTGCTGTCTTTAACATTTATTAACTGCCTCCATTTGATGTCCTCTCTCTCTCAATGAAATAGTTGTATAATGTGAGAAAGAACTGCAATTTCCATGGATTTGCTATGCAATTAAGCAAAAAACAGACAGTGGCAGAAAATGTGTATTTTTACCATAAGGAATGAGAGATGTGGTGTATGTGCAGTAAATGTAGTTGTTTTGGTTTTGTAGCTGTAGCGTTCCAGTTTGATCCTTTGTGAATCGTCAATGCCTATAAAGAAATCACATACACGTGCAGTGCATTTCTGCATTACAGTATAATACAATGCTGGAAATGAAAAAGAAATAAAATAAAAATTACTGGGCTGACACCACCACCTTCACAGTAGGATAGGTAGGAGCTTTCTAAGGGTCTGGGGCAAGCCTTCCTTTAAAATTCACATCCATGCATGTTCATGTTTAGAGGAACAATGTTTTTGAACTTAGGTGGATTTTATTTTGCTTCTTCAATTCAGTCTTTAGTCTGCAAATGTTGACACCCAGTAAACTTTCTTTTCTACTTAATAGTTCCCCTTTCTAGCCACACATCAGCATTACAGCCTCAAACATCTCCTGCCCTAGCAGTAATGTGCTGTGAAAGACCACACGGCCTCAGTCAGGATGCTACAACAGTGATTAAAGTGAAACACAGAATGAGACAGACTTATCTAAAAATAGGCAACTAGATGCCTGCTTCTCAAGAGAAAAGTATGAAACACATTCTGTTTTCTGAAAAGGAACATTTACTTTCAGTCCAGTTCAGTAAAGCATAGTTGGCGTTCAACTAGTATTAGAGAACACGCTCAGTTCATTTTAAATAAAGCTCTGCTACATGCAGTGTGTGATACATTAAAAGAGCAGGAGACATTACATTAGTGAGGTGATTGGTAAGGTTATATGTGCATTGGTAATAGTTGTAGATGCTAAACATAGGTATGTTGAACATACAGTAGTTGAATAAGCAATATTATGTGATCTATCGATTGGCCAAACTTGATTTCAAGTATGTTTAGTTTCATATTGTGGGTTTGCTGAGGACATCTGCTTCATTGCCGTCAGGTGTTACTCATCTAACAGTAGTCTAATAAAACCACAACATTTCTACTGCAGCAGTAAGTTCAACAGACTCCGCGTAAAGGATGGATTTCCTTTACAAACTATCTAAATGTGGGACACCTGCAGATTATACAGTGGTGGCATGAATGGTGATTTATGTCCTTCTTTGGAGTTCTTTCATTAATTGATTTCCTCATAGTGAAATAAGCTAAACCACAAGGTCTGAGGTACAGCAGCAACTGAAGTGAAATACTTCCTGTGTAGCTGAAAGACACACAGATTATTTTCTTATCAACCGTCACATCATCTCAGATGTTACCTTTTGAAAGCACCTTTTTATAAATGTTTTTTCCATGTTGATTTTTGTCACCCCTGATTAAATACCCTCCATATAGTTTGTTTGGTAACCTAGCAACCCTAGCAATCCCCTTACATACTGCAGTAGTCTCCCCATTGTTTTCACATGTGCATGATGGTGGGGCAATTAGGGAGTGTGCTTCCTTCCCATACATACCACAATCCAGTTAAAGGGGCAGACGGGAATGCAGAGTCCAACAGTGCTGGCACTGTCATGCTGGTGGCCACTGCAATTGTTTTTCATCCAGTTTTTGACCCTTGAATTGAAGTCTCTCCAACCATCCTTGGTGCCATATGCAGTCTCTGGCAACTTTGCTTGCATGCAGCATGCCCTCAGTGGGGAAAGAAGATATCTGTCCCCCCCAATGGAGGATTGCTGCAGCAGCAGCAGAATGAGGTGTTGGTCCTCCCTTGGTTGGGGCATGCTGCCAGTAGCAGCGTGCTCCCCAGCTGGCCAACTGAGCAGGCTTTGGACAATGTTCAGATGGGCACATACCTATACACAGATGCCTCAAACCCAATGCAAAGCATTATGGGAAAGCAGCTATGTATAAAATGGTTTGGATTGGGAGTCACATGATATATTTCAATTAGGAAAACATCCTCACATTGGTTGTGGGGGAACCCACTAATAAATGTTTCTTTTTTTTTGTTTGTTTTTAAATTGTTTAACCAGATGAGACACACTAAACTGAAAGCTTGTTTACAGTTGCAACCTGGGAGCACAGGGAAGTTAAGTGACTTGCTCCGGGTCACACAGTATGCAAGTGGGGGCTGCAGGATTTAAACCCAGGTCTCAAGATCTGCAGCTCAGAGCCTTAAACTACTGCGCTATACTGTCTCCCAGATGTGGCTAACTTTAGTACAATTAATGATTTTGTTATTTCACTTACAAAACACAGTACTCTGGTGTGTGTGTGTGTGTGTAAAAGTGACTGGGAATGCATCAGGATATCAGAATTATTTTTTAGTCCATTAATGGAGACAGAGGTAACCCCTCCGAACCCCCCCAGCAACAAAAACTCAAGTGGCTGAAAACCACTGAAAAGTTGCCACCTGAACCACTCATATTGCAGGAGGTAGTGGCCAACTGAATAAACTGTTTCTTCTTGGAGCTGGCCACCATAAAAATAACTCTCCTTGAGATGGCTAGAGAGTTTAAAATCTTCAAGCTAGCCACAACCTGTGCCAATAAGTTTGTGATACTAAAGCTTGAGTTAGCGTGTTCAAGGATAGGACCGAGAGGGAGAGCCATGAACTAGCAGACCTAAGGAAAAAAGTTGCTCAGCTAGAGGACCTGATCAAGGATAAGGAGGGTCACAGCCATTACAACTTAGAGATAGTTAGAATCCCAGAGATGGCAGAAAAAAATGGACATGCTGGCTTTTATTCAAAAGTGTTGCCTAGATGTGGCTGGCCCATTTCAAACTGACCCATATACATGACTGAAGGAGCACACAATTCTCTCTGTCCCATGCCGGAGGCTGAAGTAAAGCCAAAAGCAATCATCACGTACTGGTCAGTTGCTTTGGCTTCTCAGAAGGAACTAGAAGGGAAAGGATCAGATTTGTTACAGTACAGTAGCTTCTTGTTGTTTTTACATTGTTTCTTGTGGATTTTACTTGGTAGAAGGTTATTTCTTTTCTTTCTTACTGCTTCTAAGGGACTAGCAGGGTATTGTTTTGGGGCTGTTGGAATTTTGAAAACAGTTTTGGTGGCTATAAGTGGGCTCATTTGTTTGATGTTTCACTGTGTAACAGGTTGCATTTGTAGAGGCCTGTTTCTCCTGATTTAAAACCTATTTGGTGTGATTTAACTGGGGCTGTTTCTTTGAATCAGAGACCTATATCTTCTAATTTCATGCCTATTTTGATGTGTTGTTGGTGAAGCTGTCTGAACTGGAGACCTGTTTCTTTTGGCAGCAAACCTATTTTGGGGGCTTTGAGTAGAATTGTGATTCATTTTTGCTGGCTTCACTAGCTGCAAAGGTTAGTGCATAGTGGGGAAAGGGTGCTAATGGTCTGACCAGGGGCCTCAGCTACCTGATTGTTTCTGGAAGACTTGGGTTGGTCCCACCACCCCAACCCCTCACCCCACGCGTCCCTGGTCCATGATTTCCTTTATACCAGGGGTTCTGACATCACTTCCTCAAATGGGCAAAGGATATGCACTTGTGATAGCAGAAGCAGACATCCAGGAAAGGAGCAGCAGCGAGTGAAGAGGTGACTGCTATCTCAGTGGAAGGGAAGTAACTGCAAATCTAGGAGCTTTCATTGTTGCTTCTTTGCATTGCTATTGCATTGTGGAAAGGAGGAGTAGGAGTTTGAAGAAGGTTGTGCAATAGCTACTTAAAGTCTCTTTCTGAGTGTGGATAGGAAGGTTAGGAATATGAAAAACAGTTGCTCAATCTATCCAAACGTGTACAACAAAGGGGGTAAGGGAAATTAAGAAAAGAATGTTTTGCACTGATAGAGGGGGGAGAGGGGAGACTTGGGGGAGTGTTTGGTATCCTGCATCTGGAAGAGTGGAGGGTCACTGGTGGGCAATGACAGCAATGGGTAGGGTGGTAGGCTGCAACAACTGTGGTGCACCAATCTTTCTAAAAATTGCCTGGAGTGTGGGAGGATGTTTAGTGTGCAACCACATAGAGAAACTTAGAAAGGAGATTGAGGGTCTGCAGGAGGAATTAAGACAGGCAAGGCAGACTGGTGATGTGTTTAGCCCAATACTGGAGGGAGGGAGGAAGAATGGGAGATGACAGAGGGTGATTTAAGCCAACAGTGGTGAGGAGAGGGTCAGAAGAAGGTTAGCAGGGACAAGGGGGCACAGGCCAGGAAGAACGATTGCCGGGGAAACCTGGTCAGGAGACAAAAGACAAATGGAAGGAGAAGATAGGGACTTGTGAGGGGAGGCGAAGAAGTGGCAAAAGTCATGGAGTGGAAAGGAGAGAACAGGTTACTATAAGGACAGAGGGAGCGGGCATTTGTGAAGGGTCTTCAGAAAATAGTTTTGCACTGCTAGAGAGGAAGAAGGTGGAGTAGGGAAATGATGAAATTAGAGGAGTAATTGATAAATGCCCAGACCAAACCAGAGTGGGGGGGGGAGTTCTGCTGGGAGAACTGCAACAGGGGCAAAAGGGGGAAATAATGTGCAGGAGGAGGAAGAAGAAGAGGAGCTGGAAATGAGAGAAGGAGATGAATTGAAGCAAGCAGGGAGTAAGAGTGGTGGAATTTTGGTGCTGGGGGACTCAATACTGAGAGAAGTCAGGTGGGGTAGCAAGGGGGAGAGGCATAGTTGCATTTGGGTGGAGGCCATGCCAGGAATGACAGCGGACAGGGTGGGACAATCTGTTCTGAAATATGCTAGAAGGGGTAGGGACAAGCCTCATTTAATTATACATCTTGGGACGAATGACCTGGCTAACAAGACAGTAGATATAGTCCAGAGGAGGTTTGAGGAACAAGGACAATTATGTGAGGGAGCAGGAAGATCAGTAACTTTTTGGGAGATACTTCCAGTGCCCAAGGCAAGCACAGCAAGAAAGCTGAGAATAGAGGAATTTAACGGATGGCTAAGAACCTGGTGTTGTGCCAAAGGATATGGGCTGTTGGGGGTGGGAGGGACCTGGGAGGACAAAGGTCTCTATGCCAAGGACAGACTACACTTGAGTGAAGAGGGAAAGAAAGTGTTGAAACAGAGGATGGAGGAGTACATAGAGGAAGTAGGAATTTAAATTAGGAGCTGGGGTGCAATTGGGCAAGAGACATGCGAGACCACAGGTTGGAAACCATATGAGCTTACCCCCCCATAACAGTGACAAAGGACAAATGGCAAGTACTATTGGTGATGCTAGTAAAGGAGGGTAGGATGGGAGGGGGGGAAAAGGGTGGAAGGTGGTTGCCTTTAATGCTAGGAGCCTTCGGAGGAAAACTGCAGAGTTACAGGTGCTTATGGCAGAGGGAGAGGTGGACATTGCAGCCATCACAGAAACATGGGCCACCCAATACAATGATTGGGACCTGTCTGTACCAGGGTACAGGTTATTTTGTAGGGACAGGGTGATTGGGAAAGGAGGGGGTGTGGCACTATATATGAAGGAAGGACTGAAGTGTGTAAAGGAGGAAGAGGAGGAGGGTAGTACAGAGTCACTTTGGATGCAAATCCAGGATTCCAAGAATAGGATTCTTAGAATGGGAGTGGTGAAAAGGCTGCCATCTTAGATGGAGGAGTTAGACAGGGAACTAGCGGGACAGATCAGGAGGACCTGCAAGAAGGGTAGTGTGGTGATTGTGGGGGACTTCAACATGCCAGGAGTGGACTGGAGTACCCCAACAACCAGGAACAGAAGGGAGCAGGTACTGCTGAATGCCTTCCAGGACAGCTTCCTACTGCAAATGGTCAGTGAATCAACCAGGTTAGGGAATACCCTTGACCTTGTGCTGGCAAATGGGAACTTTGTGAGAGAACCTACAGTGGAGGAACCACTGTCAGGGAGTGACCACCACTCAGTATGGCTCACATTGGATATGGGCAAGGAAGGAGTTGAATCTGGCACAAGAGCGCTGTACTTCAGGAGGGCTGACTTTGGGAGGATGGGGGAAGTGGTAAAAGGGTACCTGGCCAGAATTCAATCTAGTATGGACACTAACCAGAGGTGGGAGCTCATAAAGCTGGGGACAGTGGAGGCAACCAAAACCTGCTACAAGGCCCAGAACAAGAAGGCTAGGGCTAAGAAATCAAGCTGGTTGAGCAAGGAGGTCATGGAAAAGGTAAGGAAGAAAAGAGCTGCCTTTAGGAAGTACAAGAAAACAGGGAGAGGGGAGGTCAGGGAGGAGTACTTGACGGAATCGAAGGAGGTGACAAGGGCAGTAAGGGGAGTCAAGGCATCTACGGAACTCAGACTGGCACAAGGCATTAAGATGGGGGAAGGACTTCTTTAGGTACATCAGGGAGAAAAGTAGCTGTAAGGACCACATAGAAAGGATTAGGAAGGAGGTGGAAGCAGGGTTCAATAAGGCAGAAGCACTAAATGAGTTCTTCTGCTCAGTATTTATTAAAGAGAAGGGGGGGTGACACCCAAGGGGGGAGAAATGGCAGAAACGGGGGGAAGGGGTGACAGATGGGGAAATCATGGAGGGCAGAGTTCAGGAGGGTTTGAAGGCACTGAAGGTGGATAAGGCACTAGGCCCAGATGGCATCCACCCCAGGGTACTGAAGGAGCTGGCAGAGGTCCTTGCAGGACCTTTGGCAGACCTATTTAATGCCTCACTATATTCTGGGTGTGTACCTTGGACTGGAGGATGGCTCATGTGGTGCCCTTCCACAAGAGTGGCCCCAAGGATGAACCGGGAAACTACAGACCAGCGAGCCTCATATCCATCGTGAGTAAGCTAATGGAGACTATCCTGAAGGAGAGGCTGGTGGCACTCCTATAGGCCAAAGGACTACAGGACAGCAGACAGCATGGCTTCATATGGGGCAGATCCTGCCAAACCAACCTGGTGGAGTTCTATGACTGGGTCACCAGGCAACTGGACAGGGGCCATGCAGTGGATGTCCTGTATCTGGACTTCAGTAGGCATTCGACTCAGTGCCACATGGGAGGCTGGGAAGTAAGTTAGAAGGCACAGGGGCGGGTGCAAAGCTGGTGAGATGGGAAGGGAACTGGCTTCAGGGAAGGCAACAGAGGGTGGTGGTGGGTGGGGAGCTCTCACACCCAAGGGTAGTGACGAGCGGTGTTCCATAGGGATCCGTGCTGGGACCAGTGTTGTTTGGAATATTCATTGCAGACATATCATTGGACATCAAAAGCAAGATCAGTCTGTTTGCTGATGATACCAAAGTAGGAGCAGTGGTGAATGACCAAGGGGGAAGGCAGGGGTTGCAGGATGATCTAGCAAAGCTTGAAACCTGGTCAGACACCTGGCAACTGGGCTTTAATGCCAAAAAGTGCAAGGTGCTGCATTTTGGGATGAAGAACCCAAGGAGGAGTTACCAGCTGGGTGGAATGTAGCTAGCCCAGACAGAGGAGGAGGAGAAGGATCTAGGGGTGCTCATTATAGGGTCAATGAACAACTCGGCACAATGTAGAAAGGTAGCTGCAAAGGCCAACAAAATGCTGGGTTGTATTGCATAGGGTATATCCTCGATGAGGGAGGAGGTGATTCTGCCACTGTATAGGTCATTAGTTAGACCGCACCTGGAGTACTGCGTGCAGTACTGATGCCCGTAAGTGAAGAGGGACATTAAGGTTACTGGAGGGGGTGCAGAGCAGGGCAACAAAGATGAACAAGGGGCTGGGGGACTTATCATACGAGAGGAGGCTGAGGGAGTTGAACATGTACTCACTGGAGGAGAGGAGGGACGGGGGGACATGATTGAAACCTTTAAGTACATGAAAGGAATAAACAAGACAGGTACAGAGGGGCTGTTCAAAGTAAGGGAAGGGAGGGTCACCAGGGGCCATGATATCATACTGGAGGGAGGAAGGTTCAGGAGGGAGATGAGGAGACACTTTTTTACAGACAGGGTGGTGGCTGGGTGGAATGCATTACCTACAGAAGTGGTATCCAGTAGAACAGTGGAGTGCTTCAAAAGGGGATGGGACAGAACAAGGGGGAGGGTCAGTGAAGGGGAAGGGTGGAAGGGAGGGGCAACTGCAGAATAAGGGGTGCTAACTGCACATTTGACCAGACTTGATAGTCCTCTAGGCCTTTATCTGCTGGCAAATTTCGGATGTTCGTATGTTCGTAAAATTTTAGACAAGGTTCATATCCAGCAATAGACCATGAAGAAGCAGGATTTGCTGTGGGAAGGTACCAGATATTTTATTATGTTGATTGTGCGCATGCGAAAGAAACATGTTGCGGCAGGTTTCTCCACAAGCAGGTTGTGGAGGCGCGGCACTGTTGTGGCCAATGTCCCCACAGCCTGCAAAGGCTTGTCCTGCTTCCCCCAATGCCGTGGCACGCTGCTGCTGACACTAGTTCAGCAGTGTGCCACCAACTTGTAAAAATTTAGTTGCTGAAATCAGGGGCCGCCTCGTCATTGCAGCATCAGCCATTTGCTGCAATGAGGGAGCGACCCATCATTGTGGAGCGGAATCTTGAAACCCTGATATTGTTAGTGAACAGGCTGGCGGCTTGCCGCCGTGTTCACGAACAATATTAACCTCCTCTGTAGAGGGGGTCCCAATCCCCCTCAGCAGTATGTGCCCCCCGACTGTGTTTAGTTGCCTATGGGGGCACCGATTCCCATCGACTTCAGTGCCCCAATATTTATGTTGCCGACAGGGGAGCCCACTCCCCGTCAGCATTATGTACTCCCAACTTTTGTTGTGTGCGGACGGGATGCCCAATCCCGTTGGCACAATGTAAAACCCCACTTTGTTGAGTATCGACGAGGGTGCCCAATTCCCCATTGGCTACAGCTGCCCCCCAAAAAAAGAAAGACTTGTTGGTACGCTGTCACCCCAGCGTACACCCCCTGCAAAAACAGTCTCTGTAATGTCTTTTTTTTTGCAACCCAAAGGAAACGGTCCCTCAGCGGTCTCCCCTGCCCCCTCTCACAACCTGCGCCCACCCACTGCGCACCCTGCCTCCCCCAACCCCCACCCCATTCTTACCTTCAGAGTCCGGCGCATTAATCTTTGGTGAACCGGAAACACGTCTGCACTCTTCAAAGCCAGCCACGAACTGAGGAAATGCTGGTAAGTTGTATAATGGAATAAACAGTTTTTTTTCAACTTTGATGCATATCTCAGGCATTTTTTTGAATTCTGGCACCACATTTTCAACATGGGGTTTTTGGGACCCCTCCTCCTGAATTCTATCATTGTCATGGCATTAATCAGCCCCAAAAGGTGATTTTGCAGTCACTGCATAGAATCACCTTTCGGGACCGATTAACAAAATGACATTGCCAGTGTTCATGAGGTGGGATCTCAAAATGCCTATGTTGCAAATTTGGTGGAAAAAAATCCAAAAAATGACTGTTTTACCAGTGTGCATTGCACAGTTGCTATGCACGCCTATAACTTTGCGAATTTGCAATATTTTCACCCCAGATTTTCAACATTGCCATTTTTTCAGACCTCCTTGTGAACAATACAGCTGTCATTTTTCACACCCTGGCCGAAATGCGTTTTCGCACTTGAGGTGCAGAATAGCACAGTCCGTGTGGGAAATCAGTGTTCCATACAGATTAAGAAATTGACAGTGGCACTGTTCATGAACAGAGGTCCCAAAATGCCTATGTTGAACATTTGGTGATGATACTCCATAAAATGACTGTGTTACACGCGTGTGTTGCGCAGTTTGCACGCACGTTCGTAAGTTCACGAATTTATAATATTTTCACTCCAGATTTTCACCATTGTGATTCTTCTGCACCTCCTTATGAACAGAATAGCTGTCATTTTTCACATCCTGGCCGAAATGTGTTTTTGCACTTCCGGCGCAGAATAGTATGGTCGCTGTGGGAAATCAGTGTTTGGAACACATTATGAAAATGACAGTGACATTGTTCATTAGCAGAGGTCCTAAAATGCCTATGTTGAAAATCTGGTGATGAAAGTCCATAAAATGAGTTTGTTACGAATGTGCATTGCGCAGTTTCTACGCACCGTCATACCTTTGCAACTTTGCAATATTTTCACTCCTAATTTTCAGCATTGCCATTTTACCACATCTCCTTATGAACAGTGCAGCTGTCATTTTTTACATCCTGGCCGAAATGTGTTTTCGCTCTTCCGGCGCCCAATAGCGAGGTTGCTGTGGGAAATCAGTGTTCAGGACATATTAAGAAAACCACACTGACACTGTTCATGAGCAGAGGTCCTAAAATGCCTATGTTAAAAATTTTGTGATGAAACTCCATAAAATTATTGTGTTACGAGTGTGTTTTGTGCTGGTGCCACGCACCCTTGTAAGTTTGCAAATTAGTAATATTTTCATGCCAGATTTTCAACACTGGCATTTGTTCACACCTCCTTATGAACAGTACTGCTGTCATTTTTCACATCCTGGTGGAAATGTGTTTCTGCGCTTCTGGTGTAGAATACCACAGTCACTGTCAGAAATCAGTGTTTGGGACAGATTAGGATCAAGCAACTGGGGGGAGGGAGTGACCAAGCTGAACTGAGCTCTGTCAGGACTGCTGCACATCTCTTCGTGGGCAGACAAAGCCGCCAATGCAGGCAGGAACCCAGTATAAAAGGGCAGCCTGCAGCAGCGGGACACAGAATGAGCAAGTGAGGGAGGGGGAGTGAGTGTGCTCAACGGAGCTCTGTTGGGACTGTTGCGGATTTCTTTGTGGGCAGAAAAAGGCAGCAATGCACGCAGGGGCCCAGTACAAAATGGCAGCCTGCAGCAGTGGGAGAAACAGAATGAACAAGTGAGAGAGGGAGAGTGAGTGAACAAGCTCAACAGAGCTCTATCATGACTGCTGCAGATTTCTCTGTGCCCAGAAGAAGGCGGCAATGCAGGCAGGAGCCCAGTAAAAAAGGGCAGCCTGCAGAACCGACAGAAACAGCATGATTGAGTGAGAGAGGGGGACTGAGCAAGCTCAACGGAGCTCTGTCAGGACTGCTGCAGATTTGTTTGTGGGCAGAAAAAGGCGCAAACAGAGGCAGGAGACCACTACAAAACAGCAGCCTGCAGCACCAGGAGAAACAGAATGAGCGAGTGAGAAAGGCGGAGTGAGCGACCTCAACAGAGCTCTGTCGGGACAGCTGCGGATTTCTTTGTGAGCAGAAAAAGGTGCCAATGCAGGCAGAAGCCCAATACAAAAGGGCAGCCTGCAGCACCGGAAGAAACACAATGAGTGAGTGAGAGAGAGGCAGTGATCAAGCTCAATGGAGCTCTGTTGTGACTGCTGTGGATTTCTTTGTGAGCAGAAAAAGGCGGCAGCGCAGGTAGGAGCCCAGTACAAAAGGCCAGCCTGCAGCGCTGGCAGAAATGGAATGAGAGAGTGAGAGAGAGGGGGAGTGAGCTACTCAAAGGACCTGTGTCAGGACTGCTACAGATTTCTTTGTGCGCAGAAAAGCCGCCAACAGAGGCAGAAGCCTAGTACAAAAGGGCAGCCTGCAGCACCAGCAGATATAGAATGAGCGCATGACAGAGGGGGAGTGACCCATCTCAACGGAGCTGTGTTGGGACAGCAGCAGATTTCTTTGTGGGCAGCAAAACCTGTCAATGCAGTCTGAAGCCCAGTGCAAAAGAGCAGCCTGCAACACCAGGAGAAACAGAATGAGAGAGTGAGACAGTCGGAGAGAGCGACCTCAACAGAGCAGTGTCGGAACAGCTGCAGATTTCTTTGTGGCCAGAAAAAGGTGCCAACACAGGCAGAAGTCCAGTACAAAAGGGCAGCCAGCAGCGCTGGGACAAACATAATGAGCGAGTGAGAGAGGGAGAGGGAGCGAGCTCAACAGACCTCTATCGTGACTGCTGTGGATTGCTTTGTGTGCAGCAAAAGGCGGCTATGCAGGCAGGAGCCCTGCACAAAAGGCCAACCTGCAGCGCAGGCAGAAACGGAGCGAACAAGAGAGGGGGAGTGATGTAGCTCAATGGACCTGTGTCAGGACTGCTGCACATTTCTTTGTGGGCAGAAAAAGCCGCCAACAGAGGTGGGAGCCCAGTACAAAAGGGCAGCCTGCAGTGCCAGCAGAAACAGAATGAGTGACTGAGAGAGGACGAGTGACCCACCTCAACACAGCTCTGTTAGGACAGCTGCAGATTTCTTTGTGGGCAGAAAAAATGTGCCAATGTAGCCAGGAGCCCCATACAAAGGTGCAGCCTACAGCACCGAGAGAAACAGAACGAGCGAGTGACACAGGGCCACTGAGCGAGCTCAACAGACCAATGCAATCAACATTCGGCATTGACAAATGCTTGTTTTTATTGCTGTTACTCCCCTGCTTCAGGAACTGTCCCATGCATGTTTGAAGTTGTTCAGTGGTACAGGGCACATCAGTGAGCAGCTTCAAACAGGAATGGAACAGGCAAATGGCTTTAGTTAGGAAAGGGGTGAAAGAAACAAAAGGAGGGATGCCACTATGGCCAGTGCAGGATAGTTACAGTAGGCAGGGAGGCCAGACTGGATTGGGCTGTGGGCCTTTTTCTGTCACCATTATCTATGTATCTATGACAGCCAACTAGCATACAAGAACCTTACATGCTCCCTAAATCAAATTCTGAATGGTGTACCCAGTGAGGCTCATTGTCACCAGATTCACACATGAATTTGAATCAGCAGACAAAGCAACCAGAGCTTTCAAATATACTGCCAAAGGTGTTCACACAGTCCAAACCTCCAGTTTCAACCATCTGCTGAAGCAAGAAGAAGTGAGGGTGTTCTCCTCAGTAAGAACAAATACAAATGCTTTGCGTGATCACCATAGACTGAGAATGAAACTGGGCATCTGCTATGTGTTCACATCTTGACTGTGTACTGTATCTTGGATCTAAACCTGTTACCACAGTCACACAGTCCTAAGTCAAAGACAAAAGCTGAACCACCACCACACTTCTGCAGCAGGGTCAACACCACATTAAAATTACAAAAATATATGCACATAATGTAATGTTGCATGTGGAATACGCATCCAGTATAAATATGCTCACTCCGTTTACAGAGCTCACTCCATAGGGTGGCTCAGTGTTCATTACCAGGACCAGTCCTCTTTATTGTCTTTATAAGTGACATTGCAGAGGAGCTGGAAGGGAAATTCGGATTCTGTGCAGATGACACCAAAATCTGCAATAGGGTGAACACTCAAGCAGGGGTAGAAAGAATGAACAGAGACCTGAGTAAACTTGAGGACTGGTCAAGGGTATGACAGCTGGGTTTTAATGTGAAAAAATGAAAAAATCATGTACTTAGTGCACAGAAACCTAGAAGTGGAATACAAAATGGGTGGAGAGGTAGTGGCAACTACCAAACAAGAAAGAGGCCTGGGGATAATCATATCTAATGACCTAAAGCTGGCCAGGCAGTGCAACAAGGTGGTTGGTAGGGCTAGTGGGATTCTGGGGTGCATAGGGAGGGGTACCACCAGCAGAAAGAGGGAGGGGGCATTGCCTCTGTATATATCGCTAGTGAAACCCCACCTTAATTACTGTGTCCCATTCTGGAGACCACATCTCCAGAAGGACATAGAGCAGAGGCTGTCCAGAGGAGGGCAACTAAAATGGTGCAGGGTGTGCATCAGAACCCTACGAGGAGGGGCTAAAGGACCTCAATATGTACACCCTGGAAGAGAGAAGGGTGGGGTGTGATAAAGACTTTTAAATACCTCATGGGAGTAAATAAGGTACAGGAGGGGAATATTTTTCCGAAAAAAAATGCTCATGAACAAGGGGCAAGCAAAGAAGCTGGAGAAGGGTAGATCAGGAGATATGTGAGGAAGTACTTCTTTTTGTAGTTAACTGATTTAACTGAATTATAAAAGATAAAACATTTAATACATCAGTTTCTCTAATTGGCACTGGTTTGTAACATACAATACGGTCTGAGAAAAGACAATACAAGACATTCCATCTATAGTCCTACAATAATCTGAATAAAGTACATGAAACAGACATATAACTATTCTTTTGGGGAGTGGGCAGGAATAGCTCAGTTTTCAGGGTCACGTATCTACAGTAGACAAGTAGCCTCTAAGGAGTATCTGATGTGGCATATAGAGAGCTTAGGATAGGGGCCAACACAAACTGATAGGCCTCAATAGTTTTCATAGAAATTGTCAGCAGAGAAGGACCGCTTGGCCCACCTATAGTCTGCCCATTTTTCCTAGCTACTGTATTACCACAGACCCTACTTGATCTCTGACTTTATCATCCCTTTGATATAACCAGTAAAATTCATTTATGCCTGTCCCATACATTTTTGAATTCTGTTACATTTTTGCTCCCACCTCCACTGCTGGGAGGCTGTCCCATGCATCCACCCCTCTTTCTGTGAAGAAGTACTTTTTCATGTTTCCCCTGATTCTACCCCTTCCACCACCAGCTTCATATCATGACTCCTTGTTCTTAAGCATCTCTTTTCTGAAAAATGCTTCCCTCTTCTACCCTATTTATACCCTTGAGGTATTTGAAAATCTCTATCATATCCCTCCTCTCACTCCTCACTTTCAGGGTGTACATATTGAGGTCCGTAAGTCTCTCTTCATAGGGCTTTTGGTGCAGACCCTACACCATTTTTGTTGCCCTGCTCTGGACCACCTCTATTCTGTCTATGTCCTTCAAGAGATGTTGGTTCCAGAACCGAACTCAGTACTCTAGATGAGGTGTCACCAATGATTTTTACAGCGGTATCACCACCTCTTTGTTTCTCCTGGTGATCCCCCTCTCTATTCACCCTAGCATCCCACTGGCTCTCCCCACTGCCATGAAACATGCTTGGCCAGTTTTAGGTCATCAAATATGATTACCCCAGGTCCCTTTCCTGTTTAGTGGTTGTCAGTACCTCTTCTCCCATCATGTACTGTGCTGCTGAGTTGCTGTGCCCCAAGTGCATAATTTTGCACTTCTTCATATTGAATCTAAGTTGCCACACTCTTGAGCACTCCACAAGCTTACTTAGATCCCTTCTCATCCCCCCCCCAGAGTGTCAACCATGTTGCAGATCTTTGTGTCATCTGAAAAAGGGCATACCTTCCCTTCTAACCCCACTGCAATGTCACTAATAAAGACATTAAAGAGGACTGACCCCAATACTGATCCCTGTGGCGCCTCACTGGTCACCCTCTCCTCCTTGGAGTAAACTCCATTTACCACCACCCTCTGTCACCTGTCCCGCAACTGATTTGTAACCCGGTTTATTACCTTAGGACACACTCCCACTCTGCCCAGCTTGTTTATGAGTCTCCTATGTGGGACGGTGTCGAAGGCCTTACTGAAATCTAGGTAGGACATATCCACCACTCCACCCTGATCTAATTCTCTGGACACCCAGTCAAAGAAATCTATCAAACTTGTTTGACATTACCTCTCCGCAGTAAATCCATGCACCTCGGATCCTGTAAGCTGCTGGATTCAAGATATTCCACTATACTTTCCTTCAGTAGGGACTCCAGTCATTTTCCAGCCACCAAAGTCAGGCTGATTGGCCTGTAATTACCAGCCTCCTCCCTGCTACCACTCTTGTGAAGTTGGACTACATCTGCCCCCCCCAGTCCTCCAGAACAACTCCCATCTCCTGCAAGTGGTTGAACAGGACTGTCAGTGGTGCCGCCAGGACCTCTCTATGCCCCTTCAATATCCTTGGATGTATCCTGTCTGGCCCCTTTGCCTTGTCCACTTTCAGTTTTGTGAGTTCCTTCAGGACCTTTTCCTCTGTAAATGGACTGATGTACACCTCCCTTCCATGTATGCTCTTGTCGCTTATCTGCGTCCCTTACCTTTCCCTTCTTCTGTGAATATTGAACAAAATATGTGTTCAGAATTTCTGCTTTTTCCTTGTCCCCCTCCACACACACACCCCCTCCTTCCCTTCTCAGTCTTACAATCCATCCCCTGGTTTTTCTCCTTTCACTTACGTACCTGAAAAATGCCTTGCCCCCTTTCTTTAGTGCCTAGGCTATTCTCAGCTCCATTTGTGCCTTTGCGCTGCTGACCACTTTCCCTGCTTCCCTGTGCTTCTCCTGATTCACTTCCCTATCCTCCTCCCTCTGTGTCTCTATTTTTACCTCCAGAATGCTAACTTGTTTGCCCTTACCTTCCCAGCCACCTCTTCTGAGAACCATTGTGGTCTTTTTTACCTCCTGCTTTTGCTTACTTGCCTAATTCAGAGGTTTGTTGCCTTCACTATGGCTCATTTTAGTTTCATCCACTGTTCCTTTACACCACCCAAGTCCTCCCCCCCCACCAGGGCATCCCTGAGGCATTCCCCAGTCTTTGCAAAGTCAACCCTCCTGAAATCCAGGACCCTCGTCTTCGTGTGATGTGACTCTGCCCCTGTTCTTATATTGAACCACACCATTTAGTGATTGCTGGTTCCCAGGTGGTCACCCACCATGACATCTGCAACCCTGTCCCCATTGGTGAGTACTAGGTCTAGTATTGCTCCCTCACGAGTGGGCCCTTTTACTAATTACCTGAGGAAAGCCCCCTGCAGGGAGTCCAGGATGTCCTTGCTCCAAGCTGAAGCTATAATCGAGATGGTCCAATCAACATCTGGCAGACTGAAGGCCCCACCAGTGGCACCTCCCCCTTTGCAGCCATTTTATGGATAGCTTCCGTTAAAACATTGTCCATCTCCTCTCCCTGTGCTGGATGCCTGTCAATCACACCAGTGCAAATAGTGGCTCCATTTCCTACCTCAAGGGTGACCCGCAGTGCTTCTGCCCCTCCCTGTATTCCATGTATTTCAGTTGCTTTTATGCTTACGTAAAGAGTCACTTCTCCCCGCTTCTTACCCACCCTGTCATTCCTGAGCAGAGTATAGTCTGGTATGGCTATATCCCAGCCATGGTTCTCATTGGATCATGACTCAGTAATAATAAGAATGTGCAGGTCAGCCTCTATCATTACGGCCAGTAGGTCTGGGATTTTATTTCCTAGACTATGTGCATTTGCGCACATGGCCTTCCAAATTTTGCTACCACCCTTTCTGCCAGCCCCTCTTTCTCCCTCTTACCTACTCTCCTGATCCCCTCTGCCTCCATTCCTATCCCTCTTTTTTCTACCATTCTGTTTTCCTCAGTTTTAGGTACCATTGGGGAATTCCCTCCCTTAGGGTTCACCCTACTGGTCACTTCAACTTGTGGGGGGGGGGGAACAATTTAATTCTCCCTGCTCCTTTCCAACACCACCCCTTAGCTAGTTTAAACACTTGCTAATGAAGCATTTGAACCATTCACTGAAGACCTTGGCTCCCCTCCCCAATGGATGCAGGCCATCTCCCCTGTATAGGCCTATATCCCTACAGGTGGGACCCCAGTCCCCAGTGAAGCTGAACCCCTCCTCTCTACACCACTCCTTCAATTAAGTGTTGAAGCTCGTGGTGCAGAGCATCCTGTCTTCTGCCACTGTTGTAGACAGGCAACACCTCAGAAAAGTTCACTGAGCATGCTGACTGCCTAAGACCCTTCCCCAATTCCCCAAACTCCTCCTGCACTACCCTAACCTCATCCCTAGGTCATTAACCCCTAGGTGGACAATGTCATCTAGCTATCTCTCCTGTCTTGCCTCCCTAGCAATCCTCAAGAGCCGCCTTTCATCCTCTGAGCCGTGGTGCCAGGTAGGCACCTGATTTCCCACTCTCCCTGCCTTCCTGTCCCCAAATCTACCTCCTTAATGATGGAGTTCCCCATCAAGAGTTGCTTCCTCCTTCTCTGGGGTCCTCTGCCACCCTCCTTGATGTCTGCACCTCGGAGGACCCCCACATCCTCCGTTGCCACTACTGCGGGTGCCTCCATGGGACAGTTGTGCCCAGCAAGAGTGGCATAAGAGTTGTGTAGTGGTATCGCTTGGGGAATGTGCCTCTGATCCACCACCCTCACCCTTTCTGAGCCCACCACAGTCCAGCAGCCCATCTTCCTTGGCAGCCTTTGTGGCAGCAGTAGCAGACCAGGTGGTTCCTGGGTGGAGGAGGAGGCCCCCTGAATCCCAGCCAACTCAACCTGGAATCAAGCAACCTTTGCCCTTAGCCCAGAGAGGTGCATGCAGATGGGGCATTACTGCAGTCTCCAGAAAGGCTCCCTGAAAACTGCCACCCACAGTCAGTGCACTGTACCACTCCAGTTCCACCAAGTCATTTTGGCAGAAAACCTGCTGAATGGCTTTACAGTGATTACACACTGTTGACTGTGATCATGATCTGTGTTGTGCCGTCGGGAACACAAGTGTGTTTTCTGCAGGATGTTGTGCTCACCTCACCCCCCAGATTTTATTATAATCATTGCCACTGTCGAGGTGTTTTGGGGAAGGGTGCAAGACCAGGAGAAGCTGTGCCAGGGTCCCACACCACCATTACAGCGACAGGTTGTTTTGTCAGTTTTGTTGCTGTAATTGACTGGTTGCTGTAATATTATCAATGGATTTATAAGCTACACACCACTCCAAACATGTCTAATTTTTACACTACCTGTTTTTGTTTACTTTTAACTCTTTCTTACCCCTATTCCAGATAGGGTGTTTCCTGAATTCCCAGAACTCCACTTACTTTAAACGCCTTTTCTTACCCCTACCCTAGATAGGGTGTTTCACGAATTCCCAAAACTCTGCTTACTTTAAACCCCTTTTCTTACCCATACCCTAAATAGAGCATTTGGCCTAATCCCAACTTTTTGCTTGCTTTTAAACCCCTTTGTGCCCCATCTCTAGATTGGGTGTTTAGTCTAATCCCAACTTTTTGCTTACCTTTAAACCCTATTTTACCCTACCCTAGATAGGGTGTTCTTAGGAAAATGTGACATCCTGGCCATATTGGCCAAGGTAGAAACTGCTAAGAACCATTGTCCACCAGATGGGATTTTATCCATCCTCCAAATCTGCAGTATCAGTCACTTGGCCAGTACACTAATCATTAGAAACAAAAGCAGGCGTGGCCTACTCAGCACCATAGATGGTGGAGGGAGTCCCAGGAGGAACAGAGAAGGTTACAATGGGACTGGAGCCTGTAAAATAATAGAGCAGCATTCCTGAATGATTTCCCAGAAAGGGACTAGTTTATCACAGGACCAGAGGACATGCTTCAGGTCAACTACAGGGCTTTGACATCTCCAACAACTTTTGTCTTTGAAGACGTGCTGGCATATGGTACCAGTAATGCAGAGGAACAGTCTTCCAGTGGAAGTGGTGGAAGGTGGGATCAGTAGTGGGATTAAAAAATGCATGGGATAGGCATAAAGGAATCATGATAGTAATTGGAGGGGGGGGGATGCAGCCAGAAATCAAGTAGGGTCTGCGGTGACACCATAGTTAAGGAAAAATTGTGGGCTAAGTGGTCCTTATCTGTCTTCAGATCCTGTGTTTCTATATTTTCTATGCAACACCTCAACCCAGTCATGGAACATGTCATCCAGGTCAGTAAAAATTACAGTTATTTTTTATTTACTATTTTCAGCTTGCACGTAAGGTTTTTTAACAGGTATATTCTCTGGAAATCTGAAAGTGTCACATTTCAGTATGGATTTCATTTCACTTTTCAAAAGAAGCAAGATACATATCCTATCACAAATGTTTCAACTGTATAAACATGGTTAAATCGGAGCACTTAATAATAGAGCAAAATGTCCATAACAGAAAGAATTGAATGTGCAATCCACACAAATGAGTCTCTGCAAATTACCAAGGTGCAAATAGCAAAACTGTAAAGAAAAGGAGGCAGTAACATGAATGTGGGCAAGTAAGGGAAAGTCTGAAAATTCTAGCGAAACACACTCGCTGATATGAATAACTATATCCTTGAATCAAATACATCTAGCACAATGATTTATTTTGCTCATCTCATCAAAGTGTTGATTGTTTTATTCAAAGGGATAAAGAATTTTTCAGTCAGCTGCCCTTCCATTAGTGTGGGGTGAAGGCATGGGGGATTCACCTTCCATTTGCTTAGTTTTATCGGATTTCACCCTAGAGCAGCAGAGAGCTTAGTTAGAACAGAACAGCCTCAAATGAAATTCAGAGTGCAACGTTCAATAGATTAAATGGTAAAAATAGACTTGCTCAAACATACTGATGTTCTCTCGTGGCACTTGAACTCAATTCAAATCATAAAAGGATAGTTCCTTTAGTAAGTAGAGCCATGAAGCTGTGAGGTAACGACAGTTAACATACAAGCCTAAGAGACATGCCATGTCACAAACCGACATGGTGTTCCTTCAGAAAAACCCTTATCAGACCATTAGAAATTGAATGATGTACACAGTATAATAAAGGGATTGCCACACATGCATTGTGGATAAAACATGATCAATACAATATGAAGACAAGTAGAACAAGAATAAAGTGACATAATACCAAGAAAAACAGCAGCTAAAAGTGGGAGGTGATAAAGACAGCAGCTAAAGGTGGGAGGTGATAAAGACAGCAGCTAAAAGTGGGAGGTGATAAAGACAGCAGCCAAAAGTGGGAGGTGATAAAGACAGCAGCTAAAAGTGGGAGGTGATCAAGGAAGAAATAATATACAAAAATATAAAAAGCTGAAAGTGTAAATAAGTGGGAAGGAAACAAGAAAATCCAGAAAATAAAAGACGGACAGGAAATCAAAACTACAAAATAGAAATGTTTTGGGATGTAGATCAGAATGGGGAACCCAGCATATAAAATTGCAAAACTATAATAATGCAAAAATATTTAGGACAATAACATGAAAAGCAGTGCTAAGGGGAAAATATAGTCAAAAAATCAAAAATGTAAACAGTAAGTTATACGAAAGAGGACTCAGATGTGTCCCATGCTTAACATTTGCTTTCCCTTTTTTGTCAACTTTGTATAACATTTTTTTACTGACAGACTCATTTTCTTTCTCTAGATATTGCTTTCTTAGTGAACTGTCCCAGAAGTTTGTGCTATTTACATAAATTGATTGGGTACTAGTTAATAATGCAGGCAATATAACTGGTGCTGATGTAATGTCAGATACTTTAAGTGATCATGCATCTATTTACTGTATTTGGAATAAGAAGAGCTCTAAAGGACAGTGAAGAATGATCACAACTAGGCTGATAACAGATCCAGCCCTTGGTAGAATCAGATTAGAATTAGTAGCTATTGATTGGACTCCACTGGATAAGTCTGTCAAAATTAGCTTTAATATTTATCTCAGATGCTTACTTCAGTATATTAAATATGCACCCCTGACCAAGAGGAGTGTGCAAAACACAAATAATGAATGCTTTACAAATAAAATATGGTTACTAATTAAAAAATTGGGATCAGGCTTGGCAGAAATTTAAAATATAACAAAAATGAAGCAGACAGGAATGTTTATTGAAACTTAAGAAATCAATGTAAAAGGACCATCAAGTCAGCAAAGGCTGAGTTTAAGGGTCAACACACTGAGAGTTTTTGGGATCCCAAGGCTGTTTGGAAAAATGTAAATAATTTGATAAACCATAAAGCTAATACAAGTACTAATGTTCAATTTTTTTTTAATTAACTGCACTTTATGAACATTTTACATGTGAAAAAACATACACAAAAGAACAATAAGAACAAGGTATACATTTACAACTAGACAGAGAAAACAGAGAAAAAAACAATGATAACAATGAATTTCCTCACAGCACATAAGGTAGGACAATATAAACTGGCATTCTTCAATTGGCGGCTGGTGGGCCAGATCCAGCCACCAACAGCCTTCCCTTTGGCTTGATTCAGCTGTTCTCCAATGCAGTGCAATGCTGGCAAAATACAGCAAAATAAGAAACCAAGAGAGAAAATAACAGGGAAACGGAGAGAGAGGAATAGAGAGAAAGTGAGACAGCCAGAGAAAAATGTCACTCCTACGGAAATTTGATGAACAAAGCAGCTTTTATTCATGGCATACACAACAGATTGCTAGGCAACAGTACTTGTACTTTTAATGAAACTGAACCACTCTAAACACAGGTGCAGTCCAATCAGGGGACATGTCCTGGAATGCACTTCCATTTTTCACTCAGTTTCCCCACCGTCATGGCACATACAGTAGTTAAAAGTGTTTCACAGTTATTATTATTTTTAAACACATTGGAGTTCTACAGTTCAACTCACTTTTAAACAGGTGAACTGAACAAAAAAACATATCTTTAAGAAGAACAGGGATGCCACTTTCAAACAAACCTCGCAACTTTCAAGGACCATCATCCTTTCATGAAGTAGGAGGATACATTTAATTCGTGGTAAGTACACTTTTACGCAGGCACTTCATCAAATGCTTATGGCTGCAACATAAAGGGGTCAATAATTGATGTGTTAGCACTAGTTTACCTGAATGCATGCTTCACAGTTCTTTTCCGGTACTTTCGAGGTGTGAATACAAAGACAGATGAGCAAGTGTAAAACTTTAGCCCATGAAGGTTTGAACATGGCCTTATATGGCATTCCAGAAAATCTGATTGAATATCCCTGACACAAAGCATACATGGAAGGTAAGGAGTGCACTAAGGGTGATAAAACTATAAACAAGAGGAAAAAAGGCAAACTATCTCAACGAGGCAAGGGTCTAAGCAACACAAAGCTGAGGGCTCACAGAAAAACTGGATCGATATCACACACTCAATAAATAATGAGAAACACTCAAGATAATGAAGAGGCAAGCTGTACAAGGGTACGCAGATTATCCCAATGCCTATTATAGCTAGCTAGTCTATTACTGAGACTAGCAATCACCTCTCCACACAGAGCGCAAGCAGAGGCTCTGTATACCACTCACTATAGAAGGGTGAGAGTTGGTCCATCCAGTGCCCCAAGATGACCTTTTTCGGACATGCAGCAATTAGGGCCATATATTATTTCTATGGGCCAATTAAAGAGCCAGTGTAGTCTCCAATAATATAAATTTCAGTGCTAAAAATGTCATTGGGGCTAAGACGGGGATCCAAATTGACTTTTTTGGGGGGCTGCCCCTGAGCCTTACTAGAGCTCATTCCTGCCCTGTCTACTGTCCCCCCATGCCTAGGCTTACCCCCCCTGGGTGGGGAGCTGGCCGCACCCCTCTGATGGACACTATTGGCAAGCTCCTGACTCTCCCCCTGGATCGGGGCCATGGGAGTGGGGCCCCCCCGGCGGACATTGGTGACAGTGGCGATGGTGGCACAGCAGAGCATCATGCCTGGGGCCAGTTTTTCCTGAATGACGGACCCCTTGGGGTGGGGATGTGTAATGATGTCCAGCATCCCCCCACCCCCAAAAGTGATGGTGCCGGCTGCAGCTGTACCCTCAGCCTCTGCCAGGGGTCCATAAAGCATCAGACACGCTTCCCCTCCGAAGGAGAGTGGTCCCTGGGATGCTTGATCCTTCTCCCCTGGGCTGGCCCACCAACTAGAGATGGGTGAAGTGGCCTCAATTCGTTCCATGGAGTGATTCATGGAGTGAAGGTGAATTCGCGGAGTACTTTGCGTTATAAATGGGTAACACAAAGTCCATTGAAACTGATGATTTTGCATTACTCCACCTTCCCAAACCACTACTCCACCAATTTTTAAGGCGAAGTACATTGAAAACAATGAACTTCGCCTTGTTTTAAGCTCCAAAGGCAAATTTTGCAGTGATTCATGGGATTTCAGGTCACATGGACTCTAGATTGTTCTGCACAGCCTCAGTTCGGTGTAGTGTTGGTAGGAAGCTGTTAAAAAAGTCTTTTGGAATCTTTTTGTTTGCTGAAACTTTAGTTCATCGATGGTAGAAAACCCTCCTGTGCTCATATCATCGAGCTTTATTGTTTGTGTGTGGATTTTGAATGTTAATGTATAATATTCAGTCTGTGTACTGAGAGACAGTGGAAGTGTGCTTTGGGGGAAGGGTGTATCTGGTGTAGGTAGATTTAAGTTGGAGAAAAAGGGAGTTCTTTGTCTTTTGGTTATATTTTTCTTGTATAACTGACTGTGTTATTGTACACACAGTAATATTTTCAGTAATTGTTGACATTTTTTGCTGATTGTATGTGTTGCAGTCTGGAAGGACCTGGTGCAGTACTGAGGTTGTTTAAAAAAACCTTGTATATTACTGAAGTTTTAAATTTGGTACGCATTACTTGTAGACAAATTCTGTGTGTTTGCAGTGCATGATGTGACATCAAATAATACACCTTTTATAGCGCCACAGTGTAATTGCAGGCGCAGCAGTGTGAACCTGCTATCCACTGCAGCTGTGTGATTTTGTGCTGACATTGTGGTATCTTTTCTTTGTTTTGCACTGCAGTAATCTGCAGTCAGTGCTCCCCCGCCCCCCACCAAAAGCTATTCTTTTCCAGATTGGATTGTTTTGTAACTTGAGAATACCACTGGTTAGTTAAGGTGTTGTTGAACTTGTTGTGACTTTGCATCTGTATCTGTTGTTGAAGCCACAGTTGATTTTTTGGCTTCACATCCAGCATCACCCCCTGGGCCTCCACCCAGAGTGAACGTTCCAAAATCTGAATTTGTTTAGAATATTCCTGTTGATCCCCCAAAATGCCCGCAAAAAGACGTCCAAGCAAAGCTGTTTATTGCCATGGCACTGCTGCAAGTGGTAAGATTGTCTGTGAGTGTGGTAGTAGTCCGCAGTCACAGAAGTGCATTGCTGATGTGAGGAAAGGTATTTCTCCTTCAATGTTTTTTACAGCACAATCAGTAGCTTCACACATAGTTGGAGGAGATGATGTTGTCCCAGCTGGTGGTGTTAGTGCAGTTGCTGGTGGTGATATGATTATTGCTGCCTCAAGTTCCAGTTCTGACCAGTTTACCGTGTCCAAAAATATAGTGGAGTGTGAAGTAGTGGCACTGAGTGACAGTGTAGATGATGTCATACTCCCCAGTAACTTCCCAGTAACTGAACATGCAGATTCTGATCATCATGTCAATGATAGCACACAAAGTGACATTTCTTCCACCGTGGTTCAGGTCATGCATTTGCCATGCAGTGATTCACAGTGTGGTGAAAAAATTTCCAGTGATGGTGGTGCTGATGATGATGATGTTGCTGTGGTTGCAACATGCAGTCCATACGACAGCATCCAAGCAAAAGATGTGGATAATGTTGATGAATATGATGATGATGATGATGATGTCAGTGACCCCTGTTGGGAACCGGAGAAAAAGAAACTCAAGGTGGCTATGTCAGGGTCTGTTTGCATTTCTCCACTCCCAGAAAAAGTTGTAATTTACCAGTTTCAGTTGACGATGACCCAGTAATAATAATATGTAGTCGTGGTGGTCAGTTGCAGTCCAAGTGTGTCCTGCCTGAAAAATCATGTAGCACACCCCCCACTTCATGGCTTAAAAAACGGAGACCAACAAGCAGTATAAGGGGGGACATGTTAAAACTAGAGCATCAAAATCCCTTGTTTGGAATTTTTTTGTGGAAGATGCAAATGATGAGTCAGTTGCAATCTGCCAGGTTTGCCAGGTGCATGTGAGTCGAGGTAAAAAGGGGAGCCACCTGGGCACAGGGGGACAGCATACACATCTTAAGAACAGGCACATGGTACTGTGGACTCAGCACAAGATGGCAGCTAATAAGTGTACCACAGTGGGGCGTTCACCCTCGTCATCAACCATAACGAGCAGGTTATCCCCTTCCATGACTGTAGCATCAAGTAGAAAATTAAATGTGTGCAGTAGTGATGAAATAACAGCAGAGGATTACTACAGGCATGATGAGGTGGAAGAGCAGATTGATTTTGAAGTCTTGTCCAGAGGTGTTGAGAGTAGCAATTTTGGTGGTGGTGGTCAATGCAGCATGTCTCGTGCAAATGGTACATCAACCCCTGTTGCTAAATCTGAGAAAATAACTGCATTTCTGTGTTTGTCATCACCTGTGCAACTGTCTTCATCACATGTCCACAGTCCACCCCCTGCCATTCACAGAGCAGAACCAGTTGCCATCACACTCCAAGTAAAACATTTAAGTCAGCTCACGTTACAGAGTGTTTTTGCGCATAAGCTGAAGTATCCACCCAATCATACAGTGTCACGTGAACTTAATGCTGCTGTAGCTGAAATGCTGGCAATTGGTCTTTTGCCCTTCTCCTTTGTGGAAAATTCTGTGTTCCTGTGGTTTGCTGCATGTGCCTGTCCAAAATGGACAGTCCTATCCAGGACATACTTTTCGATCCGTGCTGTCCCCAAGTTGTACCGTACTGTGTCCGACACACTAAGACATGCCCTTCAACATTCCTTCTTTCCATTCATCCATTTAAGTATGGATATGCGGACAAGTGGCAGAATAGTGGGGAGTTTATATTTGTGTATAACTGTACACTGGGCACAGGTGCCGGGGGTTGTTTGTGCTGTTGATAGTGTGAATAATCAGTGTAGTAAGGTGGAGTGTCGTGGTAGCAATCTTCCAGGAATTCAACAGCATGCAACAATTGCTATGCACAATGTGACCTGTTCACACACTGGTGAAAACACATTGGACGTGGTACTGACTGAAACTGACAAGTGGTTGAACCTCCTGTCCCTGACAGCTAGGTTCATAGCAAGTGACAATGGGTCAAATGTGGTGAAATGCATCACAAATGGTGGCTTTTTTCAGGTTCCATCCATTGCCCACTGTTTAAATCTTGTGGTGCAGGAGTTTCTGCAACACCCTGATATAAAGGAAATGCTGACAGATGCATGCCGTATCTGTTCTCACTTTTCACACTCTGCAAAGGCCCGTGCCCAACTTCAGCAGTTGCAGATCCAAACAGCCTCTCGCAGCACCGCTTGAAGCTGGAAGTTGTCACCCAGTGGAACTCTACTTTATACACAGCAGAGAGGTTGTATGAAGAGTACAAAGCATTCTCAGAATATGTTGTCACGCACACTAGCTGTTACAGCTCCGGGGCCTCCATGTCTATGATGACTGTACAGTGGCACCTCATGGACTCTGTAATAAGAATCTTGAGGCCTTTTGAACATGCCACACAGGCAGTGAGTGGCGAGTCTGCCTCCATTAGCCAATCAGTTCCACTGCTGTGGGTACTGAGGCAGACATTGGTGAATGTACAGCATAGCTTTGATTTTGCCCAAGACAGTGCTAGCAGTGTGTTGCTGAAACACATGCTGACAGTATTCGACCGGTATCGTCACATCTTGAGCATTCAGTGTAGTGACAACTTTGCAATAGCAACAATGCTGGACCCACGATACAAATGTAGAATTGCCTCAGTACTGGAGGGAAGGCCTGAACAGGTAAAAAATGTCAGTGGGCAACTGGTGCGCTTGGTTCATGGGGCACAGAAGTCATGTGCTAAGTTCAGGAAACCTGAGCAGCATAATCAGGCTGAAGGTGAACCTGGAGGAGTAGTATCAAGCATATCCTGTAAGGGGAAGAGGACTGCAGTTCCAGGTGGTCTGTCATCAAAAGCAGCTGGTGGTAACCCACTTTGGGAGGTTTTGTCCCAAGTGGGGATTTGTGACATAAATGGTTCCGGAGAACATGGTGCATCAACCACTGGACTTAGAGCAGCGCAGCAAATGGTTGGGTCATATGTGTCTGAAAATAGGAATCTGTCAATCACTGATAATCCCCTTTTATACTGGAGTGGAAATGTTAGTGAATGGCCAGAGCTGACTGCAGTGTGAGTGTCGAGAGGGTATTCAGCTCAGCAGGTGCAATAGCTTGGGATTATCATTCAAACCTCTCTCCTGCAAATGTCAGTTTGCTGACATTCATAAAAATGAATGAGAGGCACATACCAGCTCAGACTGCAACCTCAGTATTCGTACCCCGGCATACTCATGGTTTGCTGATGTTGAAGAAAGGGACCATCCTGGTGGAAGGGACAGCATGAAGCGGCCTATCACTGACATAGATGATAACATAGTGGAGAAAGAATTTCCCCGTGGTCCGAATTCAGACATAGAAGACTGCGAGGGCAGCTTTCTTTCTGAGGATGATGATGAATGGTGATGAGGTTAATGTTGGCAGGTTTTAACTTAAGTGGTTAAAGGCTGTCACATATCTTGTATGATACATGTTCTCTTTTTCATAAAGTTAAATCACTGTCCCACTCATACTGACTCAAATTCCATATGTCACATCATCACATTTATAACACAGAGCTCCGTATATCATGGCCCCCGAACTACCACCACCATAAGACCCCTGTTCTCCACTGCCACCATAGGGAATGTTACCATGTGTTCCCCCAGACTACCACCACCACCATAAGATCTCTGTTCGCCACTGCCACCACCACCAGATACAGGAAGATGTGAGAGGGAATGTCATCATGTGCCACATCTATGACCACCAGCACCCACCACCAGTGTCACTGTGACAATGTTTTTTCTATTACATTGACCATGTCAAGGCAGAGGGAGTTGAACAGGAGACCACATCCATCAGCCACAGGCACAAGGCTTCTTACTATTAAAACTATAAAGTGAGTATGTGTACTCATTTTTTTATGCTATTCAACTTTCTTTAACTGTGTGTTTTGTTTTCTGTTGCTTTTCTGAGCTGCAATGGTCAAATACATATATATGGACAACTTATTTTGTTTTTTTACAGGGTAACAGCAAATGACTCTCCTTCACTGAAGGTCTGAATCAATGGTACAGCAGTAGTACTGTCTACAGAAACCTATGGAATATCCATTTCCAATTCATACTGGTAAGTATATATATTTTATTTCATCTGTTCATATGTTTTTCATAAGAGTGCAACAAATCCGATTGAGGATTCATAAACTAGGTGACGTGTATGTCACAAAAAATATTTATGCAATATATCATGCACTGTATTCCAAATTTGCAGCTGTCCAGCCATGACAGTGTTGAAAACGTTGGACCCAGGTTGTGTTACTTCACAAGATGTGGTTTTGAAATGTAACTTGAGTTGAGATGCAGGGACACTGACACAGTGTATTTGTTACAGCCTGGTACTAAATTAAATTGTGATCTGATGACTGCAGTGGGACAGCTTGCTATCTGTGTTAATCCAGATACCCGTGGGACAGCCACGGCTGAAACACAATGTCTTACTGCTGAATCAAGTTGTAATAAGTCCTTCATTTCTTTTTTTAGAAAACTTTCAGATGCTTTGTTGTGTCATAGTTGCCTTATACAAAGAACTTCTTCAACATCAGGCCCCCTCCCCCCCAGGGCTGGGGCAGACATGCAACACACAGAAGTCATTTCAACCGATGACCATGACCATCATTACCAGACTGGAGAAGGATGCAGATGAAATCTGTGAAGTAACCAAATAATAAACCATTAACAAGACCTACTTGCAAATATGCTTCCCCCCCCCAAAAAAAAAATACTTACCTTCATTGGCTTGAGAGTATTCCATTTCCAATTTCACTGCCAAAATTTCTCATCAAGCACTGGAATGTGCACATCAACAGTATGTGTGACCTGTGATACAAAACAATACAATGAGTACATGTCTATATATGTCAACCCCCACCTAGAAAATACATATAAATATATATATATATATATATATATACTCAATATATATATATACATACTTACCAAGGCTATTATTAGTCTACACTCAGAGGACACACTTCCATCCAGCTGAGGTGTTCACATTGTATTTGTGGGAATCGCAGCACACTTTGGACCAGCAACAGTTCTCTCACGGTCATCATTTCTGATGGAACACTGAATGGATTCATGTCATGTTATCCCTCCTTCACACGGTTTGGCAAAACACTGTGCATCATGAGTACATCATCATCATTACAGAGTATGCAAACTTTCTGAACACAAGACAGATGCATTTTGGGGATGCAGAGAAATTCTGGGGACTCTGTGTGACCACTGCGCGCATGAGTGACTGCGCAATAAATTCTGGGGGACTTTGCATGTGGTGTAACACTCCCACTTCGCTTCCTCAGCACTTGGGAATTTTCTGTACACAAGACAGTTGCATTTTGTGTGTTGTGAGTATGAGCACATAATGTCATACTCAAATTATATATTAAAACAGCAGTGCAACAATGTGATGAAAATTCTGACCTATACTTTTTTATGCTATTTTACTTTGCCAGCCACTAGTTACCTCCTGACTTGTATGATACCCTTCTTTTCACAATTTCTGTCTGCTTTACTACTGTTTCTCATCTCTGAAAAAAAGAGGAGCACACCTTTTAATATGGCTCTGACCAGGTTTTCATCACTATTTGCAGCTGTTTTAGAATAAATATTGTTCTGGGAGGTCATAAAACATTGCCTGCTGCATAATTGTTAATTTTACAACAGAAGTAATATATAACAACTGATGGAGAAAAACAGTGGAAAATACTGATGAAGATCTGGTCCACACTGTGTTAAGAGGAGTGCTCCTTTTATTGTTTCAGACATGAAAAAAAGTACTAAAGCAGACTCAAATACATGGAAAGGATGGTATCATACAATTCAGGAGGTGAGTAAAGTGGCAATGTAAAATAGCATAAAAAAGTATAGATCAAAATTTTCACCAGATTGTTGCACTGCTGCTTTAATGTCTATTTAAAAAAATAAATATTTCTGGAGGCTCAGTAATGTTTACTTCATGTCGGGACTCATGATTTGAAGTGTTTTTCAAAAAGCATGACTGAGCAGTGCAAGTATGTTGTGCTAACTGCATGTGTGCCATCAGTGTTCTTTCCTGTGTGTGCAGACATTGTCCAGCTTCGTGCAAACATATATATGGTGTGACTTGTTGCAGTATCTCAAGAATAAAGATAAGGAAGAATACATGACGTATATTTTATTTGTACCATCAGCACCAGCGGAGTAAGTGATATGATATTTTTTCAGAGGTGTCGGGTCACTGTGCACCTCAATCACTCACAGTGCACACATGACTTTGCAGAGATCATAGCACAAAAAAGACATGCTCTCCTAAAAGCCATGTGTGCAGTATGTGACTAAGGTGCACTCTGGCCAGACACCTCTGAAAAAATATCGTATCACTTAGTCCACTGATGATGATGGTGACAATAAAATATAAGTTATTCTTATCACTATTCTTTATACCATAAACACTGCAACAAGTCAGCAATATATGTTTGCAAGAAGCTGCACAATGTTTGATGTCACACACACACACACACACACACACACACACACACACGCACACACACACAGGAAACAACACAGACTGCTCACATGCAATTTAGCACATCATACTTGCACTGCCAACATCAGCTTTTCCACAACCACTCCACAACAGAAAGTAAACATTACTGAGGCATTGGATTATAATAACAGGGCAATAAGGAGCATGTATGACTGTATGAGTATGTATATATTTAAAGGAAAGCAGTCATCAATAGGAGCTCCTGCCCCTTGCAAGGCTTACCCTTAAGCCTTTTACGTATGATGCAGCTTTTTTCTCGCGCCATGACATACTTTATTTTAATAAAGAAAAGTCAGTGACCCGGAGGTATGGTGGACCAGACACTATGGGAGCTCCATTATGTGTGAAGGAAAGGTGCGACAGAGACACACCATGCGCTTCAATACTTTTGTGTTGAAGCACATGGTGCATCGCTGTTGCACCTTTACACATAATGGAGCCCGCATAGCATCCACCCTACTTCCGAGTAGTGTTGGTGGTGAGGGTGGTGCTGGTGGCAGTGGTGGGGGTAGTGGTGGAGCAGCTGCTGCTGTGGCCCTCCTCCTCCTGCTGTGGTGACGCACAACAGCAGCAACCTCTGCCACTGCCACAGAAGGGCCAGCAGGTGGAGGCATGGCCCATTTGGTGGCAGCCTGCCACTCCACCTTGTGGGGGTTCAGCATATGTGTGTGCTGGCCCCCAGTCCCCAGATGTGTCCCCTGGGGGCCACGGCACACCTGCACATCACAAAGCAGATACACCACTAGGCTGCTGCCCCCCACGACACAGTTGAAAAACTGCCAAACTGCGGAGCTGCGGGGGGGGGGACCAGGCACAGGAGGGGCAGATGTAGTGCCGGCAGCATGGTCATGCACCTGGGGCTCCACCTGCTGCTGTGGAGGTGGTGCTGCTGGAGCTCCTGCAGCTGATCCTGGTGGTGGTGGTGATGGCAGACTTGGTGGATGTGGCGGTTGCACTGGTGGTGCTGCTGCTTCCAGAGGGGGGAGGTAGGACCAAAGAGTCTGGAGCGGTCCAACGCCATCTGGCTTTGACCCTCATGCACGGACACTCCCTTCCAGCCATAGGCTACATACTGTCCCTGGTCCATTGCACAAAAAAACACTCCTTCACTCTCCGACACGATGAGCGACTTCACACACTCTCACACGCACACACACAGACACACACACACAAAACAAAACTTATAAAACAAAGAAATCAGTTACCAAAAAAATGACAAAACAGTATAAAAAAACCTAAAGAATTAGCTTTTAAAAAAGCTTTTGGGTTTTTGGAATTTGCTCAAGAAAGAAACTAATAATGAACTCTCCACTTCTACACAAAATGCTTCCTCCTTCTACCTCTGCAAAGGAGAAAGTGAAAGTATCTGCTTGTATGACTCACTTCCTTCCTGCCTGGCTAAAGAATGTGACTTACAGTACTGTAAGCCATGTGATGTGTGTGTGGGGGGGGGGGCTGCCTAACGTGCCTATATTGTTGTCATTCCACTTCACTTCACGTTAAGGCAGAATAACAATGCAAAATCATAATAACAAAGCGAAGTGAGCACTTTCCAATGGCCACTTCGCGTAGCATTATAATAATGTGAAGTGGCCACTTCACGTTTACTTCGCAGGCGGAAATTAATTTTGCTGCATCTCTACTCCCGACTCTCAAGTCCGTCACCGAACCCGAGATGTTGGCACCTCAAGTGGATGCCTTGCCACTGTGCTGGCAGGCCGGCCCCCCAAATTGGCTTTACTACTAGTTGCCCAGAAGGATTGTAATTATGGACATTGCCATAACATATGCGATTAAGTACCTGCAGCTGTTCCACACTTTGTGCAGTGATCCAGTTGATGTAATTGCATCCTATACAGCCTAACAGGGGTATAATACATATTGTGTAGGAGTTTACCCTGCATCAATCTACATGCATCAAATTTAACATATTTATATAGTCACCTCCACATCTTGAGCTAGTCATATTCCCCATGTGGCTTAAGGAGTGCATGTGCCCAGTAATAAGCAGACTCATCCACTTTATCTTTAGTAAGATCATAGAGGTGTTGATAAAGTTGTGAGATGGGATGCGACTGCATAGCCTAATCTGCCAAAGGTAGCATGGCAGCACTAAAATTAGGGGACCATACATTGCCATGAATGTGGCATGCCAACATATATGTGACTTGAATAAAAGGGAAGGCATTATTATGAGGAAGCCGATACTGTAGGTGAAACTGATTACAACTCACCAGACTATTACTTGAAAGGAAGTATACTACCTTATTAACATCTAAATCCTGCTAAGTACACCAGGTAATAGTTGTACCATCTATGCAAAAATGAGGGTTCTGAAGCAAAGGTTGAGAGGTATCATACTTTGATTGTAAATGAAGAAAATGGCACAGTTGGTGATGAACCTGCAGGGAAGTTGCAATCGGAGTATGATGTAGTGCATAAGGAAGTTTCGTATGTGTAGTATACAAAAGGGACTGTGGGTCTATAAGGTGTTGAGGGCATATAGCTCTTTCTATTTGTAACCACAAGGAAATATAGGAGCGTTCCTGTTTTCGAAAATATTTGCTACTATCGGAGGCAAAATAGTAAATGAAAAAATTAGGGAGTTTAAGGCCACCTACAAGGTTTTGGGCAACTGGTTTATTATAAGCCCATCGCACAGCTTTCCCTGCCCAAATAAATTGGGATAGTTGCCTATGTAAGTGAGAAAACCATACACGGGAAACCACCTGTTTAAGCATAGTCAATGGATATAAAATTCTGGGTAAATTATTCATCTTGATCAAATTACTCCAACCCCACAACGTGAGTGGGAGATGGGTCCATCTGGCCAAATCTTGTGAAATTTGCTTGAGTAGAGGGTCACGACTGTACTTCACCCTATCAGAGGGATGCTTGGTAATGATGATACCCAAATATCTGAGATGATCATGGGTCCACCCAAGCCCCAAGTCTATGATATCAGTTTTAAACACACCAAAATTCACAGGCATTGCCTCTGATTTACCTACATTCAGTTTCTAATTAGAAAGTTCTCCAGATTTTTAGATCTCTTGCAGTATATGAGGCAGGGACATAACAAGATGGATAAGATGCAGGAGGCAGTATAGTGCTGTGGATTAGGGCACTGAGCTGCAAACATGGAGACCTGGGGTTGAATCCCCACAGCCCCCTATTTGCATACTGTGTGGTCCTAAGCAAGTCAATTAACTTTCTTGTGCTTCCAGGTCACACCTGGAAACAAGCTTTGTCTAGGGAGGAAGTTGAAGCTCTACAATGAGGGCGGGGCAGGGTGGCAATGCAGAAGGGATGGGGGGAAACACATGGTGACATCCCTGTTGGTACGGGGGAAGGGGAAACAATGTGCGGGGGGAGACAAGCTGGGACAGTGGAAGGGGCAGGGGTCTTGGACGCTGAAGTCACAGTTGGCAGAGTGTGGGATGCCCTCAAATCCCTAAAAAAGGATAAAGCTACGGGTCCAGATGGAATCCATCCCAGGGTGCTAAGGAAATTGGCCGATGTTCTGGCTGCACCACTGGTGGCCCTTTTCTACACTTCCCTTCAGACAGGGAGGGTGCCTCAGGATTGGAGAGTGGTGAACATTGTGCCCATCCACAAAGGTGGCTCAAGGGAGGAGCCGGGAAACTACAGGCCTGTTAGCCTGATGTCAGTGGTAGGCAAATTGATGGAGGGCATCCTGAAGGAGAGGCTGGGGGTGTTCTTGGAGGACCTGGGATACCTGGATGATCACCAGCATGGCTTTGTCATGGGCAGATCGTGCCAGACTAACCTTGTGGAGTTCTCCGACTGGGTGATGGCGTCACTAGATCTGGGTAGGCTGGTGGATGTCCTCTTTCTAGACTTCAGCAAGGCATTTGACTCGGTGCCTCATACTGGGCTGCTGGATAGGTTGGGGGAGATGGGGATGGGGATGGGGGCACAGATGGTCAAGTGGTTTGGAAACTGACTATCTGGATGCCCTCAGAGGGAGGTGGTTGGGGGGGAAGTCTCATCTGTTAGGAGAGTCATTAGTGGGGTCCCACAGGGATCAGTTCTGGGCCCACTCCTGCTCAATGTCTACATCTCTGACATCAGAAGGGGTATCAGGTGTGAAATGAGTCTCTTTGCAGACAACTCAAAACTAGGGATGGTGGTGGATGGGGAAGAGAGTAGAGCAGCCCTGCAAGGGGACCTGGAGGCCCTGGAGAGGTGGGTCCATACCAGGGGGCTAAACTTTAACAAAGGGAAATGCAGGGTTCTTCACCTAGGGTCTAGGAACCCAGGTCATGTATACTCCCTGGGTGGGGATACACTGCAAGTTTTGAATAGTGAGAAGGATCTGCGGGTGGTGGAGGATGCCAAAATAAACAACTTTGAGCAATGTAGGAGGGCGACGTCCAGGGCAAGTAAGATGCTGGGTTGCGTCACCAGGGGGAGAACCTCAAGAAGCAGGGAGGTGATTCTCCCCCTGTATAATGGCCTGGCCAGACCACACCTTGAATACTGTGTGCAATTTTGGCATCCGCACTTGAAAAAGGACATTGCACTCCTGGAGAGAGTTCAGAGGAGGGCAACTAAAATGATACAGGGTCAGGGTGATAGGTCCTATGGGGAGAGACTTGAGGAGCGCAACCTGTGTTCACTGAAAGAGAGGAGGGACGAGGGGACATGATAGAGGTTTTCAAGTATCTAAAAGGAGTAAATAGGGTAAGCCTAAATAAGATTTTCCATCTGAAGCAGAGAGGGGCCTCAAGGGGGCACAGTTGGAGGCTGGAGGGAAGAGACTCGGGAGAGAAAAGGAAGCATTACTTCATGGAGCGGGTGGTGGAACCATGGAATGCACTGCCCGAGGAGCTGGTGGGGGTAGTTACTGTGGAGGGTTTCAAGAGGTTGGGACAGGTATAGGGGAAGGGTGAAGCTGAGTAATGTTTACCATGAGGGGGGAACTCTGGGGGGGATCTGGAGGAGACTTGGAGGGCGGAAACGGTACCCGACACGTGTACTGAATCTCGAGCAGACTTGATAGGCCATGAGGCCTACTCTGCTGGCATTTTAGTATGTTAGTGTGCCTTTCCTTTCTAAACACTTTCCCGTTTCACTTTCCCTAAAATGGAGTAAAATATAATCTGCATAAACTGAAATTTTACATTGAACATTTGCATTACCCATGATATAATCTGTACACTTGAGATGAAGAGTGAGAGTCTCTAAAAGCAAATTAAACAGAAATAGGGAGATTGGCATCCCTGCCTCGTGCCCTGATACAATCAGAAATGGTCAGAATATACCTGTTACAGTAAATTTGAGCTGAGGGACAAGTACAGTATATAAAAGCTGAATCCAATGGATAAACTCTGCAGGAATACCATAAGTTACCAAGGTTAAAAACAGATAGTCCTAATGAAACCAGTCTAAAGCTTTCTCTGCATCTAGGGAGACCAGACTAGCCGGTGGATCAGGCTCCCCAGACGCAGACATTAAGTGTGCCAATTTATGCATATGGTCTGAAGAGACGCTACCAGACCTAATGCCAACCTGTTCACTATCAATAAGTACCCCCCATACAGCAGCGAGCCGATTGGCCAGTATCTTTGCTAATATTTTAATATTTACATTTAAAGGAGATATAGGCCTATAACTGGCTACACAAGTACTATCCCTACCAGGTTAATGTATGAGGGTAATTAAAGCTCATAGGAGGTCTGTCTCCCACATCCCTTCTTTATACAAGAAATTATAAAGTTCAAGAAGTAGGGGACTAAGCTCGTCTTGAAAACACTTATAAAAGTTAGCAGAGAAACCATCAGATCTGGGAGCTTTGTCAGGAGGCAACTCCTGGAAGGCCTGCAAAACCTCAGTCAGGTTAAGGTCACAAGCCAAATACTCCTGTTGCAGCCGAGTCAGATCGGAGAGGGGCAAATCCTATACGTATTCCTAAATCTGGGAAGTCAAAGGGGGTGAAGCCATTGGGCCATAAAGATCAGCATAAAACTGTTGAAATGCCTGAACAATAGTTGGGAATCAGATGCCAGCCAAACACTGCAAGCTCCCTCCTGGAGTAGGGACACACCGAGTGCCTAAGAGGTAAAGGCTACCTCCCCTCTCAGCAGCATCTTATTGTGGGGTGTTTCTTGGACTCTTTTTATTGTCCCCACACAGTGACTGATAGTACCATGTATGCAAACTCCCTACTTATGTGCCTCATCTTCCTAAACATCTTGGTGCTTGCCTCCCATTAGCCAGACCACACTCTCTGCCCACTGGTGTCTGTATCCTCCTATCTCCTCAGTTTCACTCGGCCCCCCCAACTCTGTCCTCACACCCAGGGCCCCAGCACCCACCTCCTGGCTGCCCCCAAACCCCGCTGCCTTCCTGGGCTCCCCATGAATCCACCTCCTCTCCACCATTCCAACCCTTCAAACCCTACCCATCCCCTGCTTCCCTATGGCTTCCCCTCATCTAGGTGTACTTCCAAGGAGGCCTATATCTACCACCCCCTGGTCAGAATCATGACTCTACTATTGACCCTCTCTGGTAATGTCCACCCTAACCCAGGCCTTACCCCCACCAGTCCCCTGACTCCATACAGAGGACTCCGCATTGCCTCTTTAAAAATTTGCAGCCTGCTGAAAAAACTTGCTGCCTTCTGGAGCTGGGTCATTCTTCACCAGCCTGACATAATAGCCCTAGTAGAGACCTGGCTCTCCAAGTCCACCCCAACTCATTTGTCTCTCTTCCAGGCTACACCCTATACTGGGAGGATCGAGCAGGTAAATGCAGTGGTGGCTGTGCGTTTTTTATTCATGACACCATTGTTGCCCATGTGCTCCCTGCCCCCAGACTAGATAATGGTGCCTAGGCCCTCACCCTCAAACTCACCCCAGACCCCTCCAGGGGATCGGTCTATCTCACAGTTTCCTATATTCCTCCAAGGCACCTGATCCTGGGAATCTCATCACTTACAGACTATCTCACCACCCTCCCTCACAAAGCAGAACTAGTCCTAGCTTGGGACCGCAACGTAAATTGGCTCAGTCCCTCCACCTCCTCAATAAGGGACACCTTTGCTGCCCTTGACCTGACCCAACTTGTCTACCAGCCCATCAGACTTAATCCAACTAGAGGAACCTCCACCCTCCTTGATGTCATTGTCACCAACCGTCCCACAAAATCCAGGATATACAAATCCTCCCATACTCTTTAAGTAACCACTCCTCTATACTATTCCTTTGGTCTACCCCCACCCCAAACCTGTAGCCCAAACCACCCTCTGCAGGTGCCTCTGCCCTGGTGGACTAAATAAACTCAAAGAGTACCTTGCCCAGATTGACTGGTCCCGCATCAACCACACACCCAGCATTGATGCTGCCCTTGACCTCTTCACACAAGCCTTTAACAAGGCCTGTGATCTCTACGCGCCAGTAACCAGACTTCGATCCAAAAAGCAAAATGCACTCTGGGTCACCCCTGCCCTCCTCCAAAAACTCAGAGAAAGGGATAACCTCTGGCACCTAGCCACTGAGTCCGGCAGGACGGCTGACAGACAAGCCTACAATGCTGCTCAGAATAGATGCACATGGGCTATCCAAAACGCTAAGGCGGATCACTATCAGGCCACCCTCACCTCCTCATGGGGCTCTGTCTGGACCTTTTGGGACAATATTAAAGAACTAAATGGGAAATCTCACCCTCCCATCCCAGCTTACTATCGATGGCTCAGTTTCCACAGACCCCACTAGCATTGCCAACTGCCTTAAGTTCTCCTTTACAGATCTCAGCTCTGTCCTCCCCAGTAATTATTTTGACCCAGACCCTGACTCACAGCCTCCTGCCCTCCAATGCCCCTGGTTCTACCTATGCAGAATATCTACCCATGAAGCCAGACCATTCCTCTTAAAAACACTAGGCAGCAACAGCCCTAGCAATGACTCCCTGGGCTCCAAAATACTACGGCTGGTCCTGGATGACATCCTTGTCCCACTCACGGGTCTACTAAACCATTCCCTCTCTCTGGGGCACTTCCCCACTGCCTGGAAAACAGCTATTGTCACGCCTATTCATAAAGGGGGGGTAGGTCTATCCCCAGAAACTATCAACCAATTTTCATCCTTCCCCCACTCTCCAAAGCCATAGAAAAAGTGGTGGCTACTCAACTAACTGAGTATCTGACTAAATATGCCATTCTGTGCCCAGAGCAGCATGGCCTCCATGCAGACCATAGCACTGGTACAGCCTTACTGGAATTCTCCAACTTTCTGCACTCCTCTCCGGACTCAGATAATCTAGCTGGATCAGTGTTCACTGACCTCTCAAAGGTTTTTGACACTGTCTCCCACCCCCTCCTACCTGACGTCCTCTACCATATTGGCTTCTCTGCCGGCCCCCTCACCTGGTGTTCGAGCTACCTGTCAGCTCACTACCAGTGTGTAAAAATCAATGGGACACTCTCGGAAACCCATCCTATCTGCTCAGGGGTTCCCCAGGGCTCCATGCTGGGCCCCCTACTCTTTAGTCTCTATCTAAACACCCTGCCCAGTACCTGTTCTGGCAAAATTCTTATGTACACAGATGATGCCATCCTTTATGCCACCCACCGTAACTCTACCTCCCTTCAGGACTCCCTCCAGCACACCTTTAATGAAGCAAAAAGCTGGTTTAAGGAGCGCAGACTTATCATTAACCTCAAAAAGACCAAATCTATGCTCTTCTCCCACCACCAAAACAAAACCAGAAACAATCCCCTCCTTATCCTCCCTAGCATACTACACCCTCTCGAACAAGTGCACACCTGTAAATACCTTGGCATTACTTTCGACACTGCCCTCACCTTTCACAACCACATTACTGCCCTTGTGTCAGCCACAAACACCCAGATTGGCCTCCTATACTGCCATAGGGACTGCCTCCCACCAGATGCTCTCCAACTGGCCATCACCTCCTCAGTACTATCCCTAGTGGATTATGGCCTTCCAGTATATGGAGCTGCTGATCATATGGCGCTCAATAAGATCCATCTCACTCTAAACAAGGCCTGTGGACTACTGACCAGTGCCCCCAGACTCACCCACACCTGTCAGCTCTTTTCCATGGCCAGTCTCCTTAACATGGATGAACGTTTCTGCTACCAAACCTGCCTGCTAGCTAAGAAAATTCTGCTAGGGCTCCCCCCCCAAGGGTAACTGTCTCCCTTCAACATAACCCCCCTCCAGTCTCTACCCACAGCTCAGACAAGGCCACCCTTCTGGTACCCAGAACTAGGACCTCCCTGGCTCAGAGGTCCTTTTGCTACAGGGCCCCTTCCTGGTTTAATTCTATCCCCACAACCATCACAAATTCCCCCAAAATTGCCTCCTTCAAACTGCTCTTCGGAACCAAATGTTTAACACCCGCTGCTGTAACTGTCTCTAACAGGTTGTTCGCTGCTCTCTAAGTGCACTTGACAAAGTCCTCCCGACTGACTCCTCCACCTCTCCCCCCCTTTCCCACTAGATTTTTTCCCCTCTGCCAGGTGTCTGTAGGTACTCAACTAATATCTTGAAATGTACAAACTATGTTACATTGTATATAAAACAAAAAGAGTAGAACTTGCACTTGCTCAAAAGTACACACAATGTGTTCGCTCCAAAATGTAAAATCACACCAGCTGAAAGCTTTTAGCTGTGGGTAAAGCTTTATTACTTGTGCAAATCTCTAAAAAGGACTCACATATTAAATATACAAGGAAATGGTACCAGAATCCAGATATCAAGTCGATCAAGGTCCATCAGAGTCCATCACACAAATAAATCAATAAAAAACATTAAGCCATGAACAGGCGGCTGGTGCAAAACTTTAGCAGCAAGGTCTTGCTGCTAAAGTTTTGTGCCGGCATTACAACTCATGATCCCAAGTCACACCCCAGATGCCTGTTAGTCTTTACAGGGTGGAGTGTTACAGCTGGAAACCCTAATGCCATAGCCGTGTGTTGGTATTTTTATTCCAAATTATCAACATGGGCTTTTTGTGACCCCACCTCTAGAAGAGCGGCACTATCAGTTTGTTAGCCGAAAGGTGATTTTGCACAACGACTGTGCCATTTGGCGCCACAGGTACGGAAACACATTTTGAGCAGGATGAGAAAAATGACAATTGTATTGTTCATGGGGAGGTGTAAAAAAATGGCAACGTTGAAAATCTGGAGTGAAAATATGAAAAATTGGTGAAGTCATGAGCATGCATAGAAACTGCACAACACTCGTCCATAACCCAATTATTTTTGAGATTTTTTTTAACCTCATTTTCAACATAGGCATTTTGGGACCTCCATTCATGAACAGTGGCACTGTGATTTTGTTAATCTGTCCCCAAAGTTGATTTCCCACAGCGAGCACGCCATTGTATGCCACAGGTGTGAAAACACATTTTGGATAGGATGTGAAAAATGACAGCTGTACTGTTCATAAGGAGGTGTGAAAAAATGGCAATGTTGAAAGTCTGGCATGAAAATATTGCAAATTTGTGAAGTTACAAGGGTGCGTGGAAACTGCACAATGCATGCTTGTAACATAGTCAGTTTACGGACTTTCATCACCAAATTTTCAACATAGGCATTTTAGGAACTCTGCTCATGAACAGTGACACTGTCATTTTATTAATCTGTCCCTAAAACTGATTTCCCACATCGACCGTGATATTGTGCACCGGAAGTGTGAAAACACATTTTGGCCCGGATATGTAAAATGACAGCTGTACTGTTCATGAGGAGATGTGGAAAAATGGCAATCTTGAAAATCTGGAGTGAAAATATTACAAATTCATGAAGTTATGAGCGTGCCGAGAAACTGCATAATGTACGTTGGTAAAAGTCATTTTTTGGATTGTTTTCACCAAATTTGTAACATAGGCTTTTTGAGAGCCCACCTCATGAACAGTGGCACCATCAATTCGTTAGTCAGTCCCAAAAGGTGTTTCCACACATTGATCATGAAATCACCTTTCGGGACTGAATACTGCCATGACAGTGACTGAATTCATGAAGAGGGGTCCCAATAACCCCATATTAAAACTTTGGTGCCAAAATTCCCCAAAATGGCCGAGATATGCACCAAAGTTGAAAAAAATATATATTTATGCCATTATATAGCTTACCGGCATTTCTTCAGTTCGCAGTCGGCTTTGAAGAGTGCAGACATGTTCCCAGTCCACCGAAGTTCATTGCGCCGGGCTCTGGAGATAAGTATGGGGTGGGGGTGTGTGGGGAGGCAGGGTACACAGAGGGTGGGTGCAGGTTGGAGGAGGAGCAGGACAGATCATGAGGGACCATTTTCTGTTTTACAGGTCAAAAACAAAATAAAATATCGCAGGATGGTTTTTTGTTTTACAGGGACATTTGGCACGCTGGGGTGGGCTCCCAGTGTGCCACCTGAGTGTTTTTCTGGGGGGGTCTGTAACTGACAGGGATTGGGCACCTCACGGCACATGTCGGTTGGGGGCATGGAGCTAAGGGGATTGGGTAAATTTCCTCGCACACAACAAATGCGGGGACATTATGCTGACAGGGAGTGTGCCTCATTGGCAAATTAAACTGGGAAGGGGGGACTGAAGCTGACAGGGATTGGGCCCCCAGTTGGCAAAGAAAGACTTTTGGGGGGCACATAATGCTGACAGAGATTAGGCACACACTTGAAATGGGAGGGGGGGCCAATATGCTGACAGGGACTGGGCTCCCCTGTCAGCAAATGGAGTGGGTCAGGGCATGACAGGGGGATTGGGCACCCCAGAAATCCAGCAGTGGCAGTCAGTGTCACCATGTTTGGTGAAAAACTTCACCAGTAAAGGCATGTTGGGAGGCATGTTATTGTGCCACTGCATGAGGAGCTTGCCTCTCATTTATTGCAGTGGCACTTTTGTTAGATCTGTATAGCTGGTGTCAGCACCTGCGTGCTGGCTTATTGGGGAATGAGGGATGCACCTACTGATGCATGCCCTACATTCGCCCACAGTGACTGCACCTCCAAATCTGCTACTAATGTAATATGTTGGCTGGCGCACAAGCGTGAGCCAACGTAAAAACTACAAATTGTGTCCCTGCAAAATAGGTGATTAAACAAAAGTGCACATATCACTAATCCAAATAGAGAGAAATCCCAGTCGACATGTATACACAAAGGTGGTGAAAATGTAGATAATAGCAGTGTATAAGCCTGATGTCCAGTGTGTAGAAAAAAACACTGTCAAAGTACAGCTGAATAAAAGACTCTAGTAAGCAGTCATGGAGATGACATGTAGCATAGGATGTAGAAACAGCAGGGATCATCCAAAGTGCAGAAGGTACAAAATTAAGGCCAAACATCCAAGAATATGAAGGGGGACACAAAAAGGCAGTAAACATTCAAGAAGCAGTCTTGCAACATGAAGGTGCTCCCAGATAAGGCTCTATACAGTAAAAACATTAAGGCGGTTGTTGCAGCATGGAATAGGTGAGCCAAAGGGCAGTCTATGATAAACATTCTCATCCATAACAAAAGAAAAGTTCAAACATAGTACAGCAAAAGAAGGAAAAAGTCAGTCACAAGGTGTTTCAGCAATTCAATTACCATTGCTGCTATACTGGAAAGAAATCCAGTAAAATACCTAGGAGACCCAGTTGTGCTTCCTTAGCACTGTGAAATTGATGTCTACCCTTATCCATAGTTATAAGAAGGCAAGTTGGATATAAGAACTGACAGTGAATTCCAGCAGCTATTAGTTCTGATTTAATACTCTGGTACTCCCCATGTATACCTCTTGTTTGAGGAGAGAGATTGTTAAAAATGTCATAGTGCTTGCCTTTCCAGAATAGAGATAATATTCAAATGTTAAAAGTAGATGGAAAGAATATAAAGAAGGAAAAGACATAGCAAACTTGCCAAATCAAACCTTTACTGACGTGAAAAAATTTGTTGCTGATTTTCCAACTCATAAATTTGCTGAAGCATTGCCAAACCTGGCAGGTCAAATTTGTATCTACAAGCTATGACCGACAAAGATGTTTTTTTCTTGTTAACCATTTTAGATACTACAAAAGGTCCTGGGCATGATATGATAGAAGTAAAATATTTATAACTATTTCCAGAAATTATTTAAACCCTTGTTTAAGATTTTTAATCTTTTGCTTAGTATTTAGTAATTTCTAGAGTTATGAAAAACTGGGTATGTAATACCAATTCATAAGGGGGGGGCTGTTGAATTATGTGGAAACTACAGACCTATTGCTATACTGTCTAGCATTGGATAGATTCAGAAGAAACAAGTGCATGACCAATTAACTAGTTATCTTGAACTGTGTAACATATTGACGTAGACACAGCATGGCTTTAGGAGGGATTGTTGCACTTCAACTGCCCTGGTGAGGTTAATGAATTACCTGCACCAGAATATGGAGAATGAGCTTCTTAAAGGAAAACTACACCCAAAACTTGAAAAAATATATGTTGTGCAGAGTGTTTTAATTTGTATGTGAAGTTCTAGTGTTTCCTTCCCTCTGACTGGTATTAGGAGTTTTTCCTAAATTAGCCTGCTAGCTTTAGGGTAGTTTTACGACCCCTGGAGATCATCATATCAAATAGGTTTATTACATTTCTTTGTCCTACAATGCACCTTGTTTCATGTAATGGTGATGTAGCAGAGACCATAAATCCAGCAGAATGCATTGCATTACAATCAGTTCACAACAACAGAGATGGCTATATTTTAAAATCTGTAGAATTCAGCTTGGAGACCACCCTCATCCTAAAGATTTTACTGTCCTGAAAAACTTTGCTGCTGGTAATTTTTGTGCAGCTTGTAAAGCTTCCAAGATATTTAGCTTGTTTCTCATGTGTGTGTTGGATGTTGGGTCTCTCTTACTTCACAGTCACATGAGACAAAATGCACTGTGGGAACCAGAAATACAATTACACTATCAGGTATGGAGATTCCCACGGGTCGTAAAACTAGTATAAAGCTAGCAGGCTAATTTGGGAAAAACTCCTAATACCAGTCAGAGGGAAGGAAACACTAGAACTTCACATACAAATTAAAACACTCTGCACAACATATATTTTTTCAGGTTTTGGGTTTAATTTTCCTTTAATGGTGCAATGTTCCTGGACCTGACTAAAACATTTGACCTGGAGGACCATATACTCCTGGAGACCAGGCTTGTGTAAATGGCTATTAGTTTGTCTCCTGTATAATGGTTTGCAAATCATTTGATGGTGTGATAGTTTTAACTTTCCTTGTAGACTGGTGAGATCTTTGGGCAGTTTGTGCTGCAGAGGCCTGGTCATAAATTTCACTGAAGGCCTTTGATATCAACCAGACCTCAGTTAGAGCAGACATACCAGAGTAATGGATATTTTAAAACTAGCCAAAACTGGTTTCTGTAATGGATACTGGGAGACAAAGACTTTTGAATCTGTGATGTCAGAGTGAGATGATGTATCCTGTGGGGAGGGAGAGGTTTTCTTTTTTTTTATCTCTGAGAGAGACTCTATAAGCAGGCAGTCGGGCAGAGGACAGGGAATCAACTGATAAGATGAGAGATAGAGAGCAAGAGGGAGAGGGGGAAGAGAGACAGAGAGAGATAACTTATTCGGTGTGAATTCTGAATGAAAACACACTTTCTTCTCTTTCTGTAGAATTACTGTTCCACATAGTTTGTTATCCTGTAGAATCTGCATAGTTAACTTGAAATACTAAAAATACTATTTTTGTATTTCAGTTTGAAATAAGAGATGGATAGCCATGTTAGTCCAGTCAACAATGTAGAGAAAAAAAAATATATATATATATATATATATATATATATATACACGGGTGATACCTTTATTGGACTAACAAATTATTTTTGAGACTAGCTTTGAGAGATAAACTGTTCTTCAGGTCAGACTCTGACCTAAAGAAGAGAGTTTTCTCCCTCAAAACCTAGTCTCAGAAATAATTCTGTTAGTCTAATAAAACGTATCACCCACAATATATTTATAGTGTATGGTACAACGTTGTATTCTCTAAAAATCTATCATTTACTAGTCTTGTTGTACCATCGTGAGTATGTCACATTGATGGTACAACAGGATGTAATGTCTTTGCCCCTACGTGGTTAGCTAAGAATCGGCAACGGCGGTGAGTGCTCACATCGAACTGAACATTGCTGGGCAGTGTTACAAAAGTAAGACCCCTTTTTTTATAATGTCACCTACAAAGCATTGCCTGCTGTTGTTTTTTCCAAAACAACAGAAAAATGTACTCTGAGAGAACGTGGCTCAGGATCAGTTCCTTGAGGGGGGAGGGGGCAAAGTCTGAAAGCACGGCAGCATCCAGAAACACACAAGAAGTGTGCTGCTTTGAAATTACTTTCGACCATACACTATAAAAGATATTGGATAGGCATAGCTTCACTCTTGAGGTTTACAAGGTTGTCATGACAACCTCTCGAAGTGAGCACAGCGTTGTTCACAGTTGCCTATCCATTATCCACTTTTTTTTTTTCTCTGCATTGTAATTCAGTTTGTGACTGAATCCTTTGAGGTACAGCTAACCAGTCTATGACTAACAAGAACTGTTTCTCTACCACTGAGGAGAAAGCAACCATTATCAGATACTAATTCTAAAGTAAGGTGTTCTCAGTAGTGACAGAGAGTGGTGGTCCTGTGACCTTGAACAAGGAGTGTTGTACTGGGTGAGCAGTGGCTTGGAAGGGACACGAATCTGAAGACTCCCCAAAAGACAATCTAAGCAGAGTGGCATCAGCTACCAGAGGAGTGAGAAAGCTGGTACTCATGATTGAGGCTGAGTCTGGAAATAACAAGTCTGTCACAAACTGGAGGAGTGAGTGGGATCTGAAAACAGTTGTTGGTACAAAAGGTTACCTGTCCAGTCACAGAACAGGATATACAAAGGGGGCCCATATATTCTACCTGTTTTTTTTTTTTTAGCAAGACTAGAAAGATAGAAGGCATTATGTTTAAGTTATATAAAAAATGCACACTGCTAGAACTACAGCAGCTGTGCCAACACACAGAACTGGTCTATGCAAATGGACACACACAGGTGCAGCTTATAGCCACCCTCCAAAAACGTGACCAAGAGAGCAATGCAGAGGTGCCAGAATCTGTCACTGGGGCAGCAGGGCAAGCAGAACAGTTACAGATGTTGCAGCTGCAGCTTGCCATGCTTAAGCAACAGATGGAGCTGGAACTGTGAAAGGCTGAGGAGCGAGACAAAGAGTGCCAATAAGCACTCCAGATGAAAAAGCTGGAGTACGACCATCAGATGGAGATGCAGCAGCAGAGGAAATCTTAAGAACCTGTGAGTACTGGCATGAGGGGTTTGACCCAGGAAGCAAAAATTAATTCTAAATTGTTTCCTACACATGAGGAAGTGGGTGATCTTGATTTGTTTTTAAGATCTTTTGAAAGAATCTGTGGGCATTTGGAACTGGGCAAGGCTCTTGGGTGACGCATCTATTATCACTGCTTACAGGCAGGGCACTAGAAGCTTTTGCCCAAAATAATGATCATGATTGCATTTACTAGGATAAAGTGAAGACTGCCTTGTTGAAGCATTTTGAGTTAACCCCCGAGGCTTGTAGGCTAAAATTTAGAGGGTTAAGAAAGGCACCGGAGGACACCTATGCTGAAATCTGTGTGCAGCTAAGTAACTTGCTAGAATGATGGTTAAGAGGGGCACAAGCTCACTCTGTAGAGGGGTTAAAAGATTTACTTCTTCAGGAACAGTTTTTAAAAACTGTACCTGGGGATATGAAAATATGACTGTTATATCGAACTCCAAGCTCTGCCAAAGAGGCAGCTGAGAGGGATGATCAGTTTATAACCAGCCGACCAACCTCTCACCAGAAAGGGAATGAGAGAGGACTGTCAGGGGGTTTTAAGGGGACTCCAGGGGTTCGGTCTAAAGGGAGCCAGCCTGTGTCTGAACAAAAGAGGAAGCTCCTTGGGTCCCAAAAGCACAGGGATGGGTGAATGCAAATGCTATATCTGCCAGAAACCAGAACATTTGTCTTCTGATTGTATGGAGAATGTAACCAAAGGTGCAAATGCAGCTGGACGGGAACACTCAGGAAGCTCTGAACAGATAGTAGCCTCTACATAGAGTATGTCTTCTAACTACACTGCATACTTGCACCCTGTGTGTGTGTGTAAATGGGGTGGTGGCCCAGGGACTGAGGGACACTGTCCTTGGTGAAGCAGGACTTAATTCAAAGGGAACAGATCCTGCTTGGCCAGTTTTCAAGGATAAAAGGGGTGATGGGTCCAGTAGTCTGAGTGCCACTTGCCCAGATCTTTCTGAGCTGGAAAAGTGGCCAGGGAGTATGGGATGTGGGTACTGTACCCGACCTGCTTGTGGATGTAATCATGGGTAATGACATTCATAGTACGGCCAATGCTGTGTGTGTCACTACCCATAGCAAAATGAAAGAACCAGCTCCTGAGGATACTGAGGGGATAGTGCATGAGGAAGCAACCCCTACCTCAGTTGTAGGAAAAGTTGTGGCTGAAGAACAAGCTGCACGCAGCAGTCCTGAGTCACAGCTACTGATGAGGGGGAGCCCAGCCAGGGGCGGCTCTCCCATAGTTCACAGCATTCTGAGGAAGGTCAGACATGTGGACCTAGGGAAAGCTCAGCAAGCTGACCCATCCCTGCAAAAGCTAAGGGAGTTAGCCACTAGCAGGGTAGGAGACTCTCAGGTGTGGGTAAAAGGGGAGTGTACTGGGAGAATGAGCTTCTGTACTTTGAGTGGGTTCCTAAGAGGCAATGGGAGGAAGGGGTGCTTTGGCAGACAGTGGTGCCTAAGGAGTATAGGAAACAACTTCTGGCCTTAGCCCATGACATACCCTTTTCAGGACACTTAGGGGCAAGCAAAAGGTGGCTGATGAATACTTTTTATTGGCCCAGTATTTTCAAAGGTGTGGGAAACTACAGCCGGACTTGTCCACAGTGTCAAAGGGTAGGAAAGGTTGAGGACAAGGCTAAAGTGGCTTTGAGTCCCCTACCTGTTATTGAAGAGCCATTTCTGCAAGTTGCAGTGGACATTGTGGGGCCCCTGAGCACCCCACATCGCACTGGCAAGTGGTACATCTTGGTGGTTGTAGATTATACCACAAGGTATCCAGAAGCAGTACCCTTGTCCTCCATTGAGGCTGAGAAGGGTGCTGAAGAACTGCTGGGGATATTTAGCCAGGTGGGTTTTCCACAGGAGATTCTGTTGGATCAGGGCACCAACTCCATGTCTGATCTTATGGTTAGTCACTGGAAGAAATGTGGAGTAAGGCAGTTCAGGTCCTCACCATACCACCCCAGACTAATGGTCTGGTTGAGCGATTAAATGGGTCTCTTAAGACAATGTTAAGGGCATTCACTGATAAACATGCCAGAAAGTGGGAAAGTACCTACCCCATCTCTTATTCTCATATAGAGAAGTTCCACAGAAGTCCACAGGGTTCTCACCCTTTGAGCTCTTGTTTGGCCATTGGGTACGGGGCCCCCTTGATTTGGTAAGGGATGAGTGCACACGTGAGCTGGCTCCACAAGGGGAATTGGTTGTGGAGTATCTTCTGAATTTCAGATAATGACTCAAGGGGCTTATGGGGTTCACCCAGGAGCACCTCGCAGCTGCACAACAAAAACAGAAATCATGCCGGCCCGGTGGTGCAGAGGGCTGAGGTGTTGGATGCCACACCTCACACCACGCTGATGACCCGGGTTTGGGAGCGACCTCAGATGTTGGTGAGTCAGCTGAGGGAGGAAGTATAGAGCATCCCAGGGACTGCTCTCCTCCTCCAGGGAGGGCGGGGAGGGATACCTGTGCTCGTGCTGGCTCCTAGCAGTGGCTGGGGCTGGTGCAATGACGCAGTTGCATAAGGTGGGTCAGAGCAGGCAGACACCTGATGTGTGATGCACAGAAGCATGCATAATACTGTCATTGATGTCCTGCATGCTTGCTCTAACAGTGGCGTAAAGGGAGGAAAATACCTAGCCCCAACCCTCCGGCGCGAGTGACAGTCTACCCCCACGGTGCTACACCAAGCACTCCTTCAAGGCTCCCTCTAATCCTGACTCCCCATATGGTCTTCCGCTCTGTAAGGGATCGCAATGTGGCCAGGAGGTTGAGAGGGCAAGAGGTGGCAGCTCAGGTATGGTGCTCGATGTGGCAGCCACCGGGGTCAGGCTGGATGCAGAAGGGGAACCATAGGATCATCCCCCCAGCCAAGGAGGTAAGGCAACAAAAGATGACTGACAAAAAAACAGAAACAAAAAAAACCCCAGAAATCATGGTACAACAATGGAGCCAGAACCCGGGAGTATGAAGTCAGGCAATGGGTTATGCTGCTCATCCCCGTCCAGCAGAACAAATTGCAGGCAGCTTGGGAGGGGCCTTACTCCATGGTCAAGATGGTGAATGATGTTAGTTACATGGTGGAGCTGCCTAACAGGAGACACAGACAGCAGGTTTACCACGTAAACATGATAAACCCTACCATGACCAGGATGAGATGGTCCTGGCTGTATGCAGGTCTCTGGAGGAGGGGGCAGAAACATACCCACTGGTGGGTACCCAGGGAGAGAGGAAGGGAGAATGCTCAGGAGATGCTGTCACACTCTTGACATGGCTGATATTATCCCAAGCTGCCGAAATGAGGAGGGTGTTGAATACATTTGGTGACATGTTCACAGGGAAGCCAGGGTATACCACACTGACAGCACACTACATGGATACAGGGGCCAAGGATCTGTTGAGACAGCCACCCTTAGAGTCCCATAAGGGGGGGGAGATGTTCCATAGAGGGGAAGATCAAAAAGTTGCTGGCCCTCCGGGTGGTACTGGAGTTCAGCAGTCCCTGGGCATCCCCTGTGGTACTGATTCCCAAAAAAGATGGGGCCACACAACTCTACATTGACTACCGCAAGCTCAACAGCTGCATAGAGTCAGATGCATATAACATGCCCAGGACAGATAAAGTTTTAGGGAGGTTAGGGAGAGCCTGTTTTCTTCCACCATAGATCTGACAAAGGGCTATTGGCAGGTACTCCAGACCTCTGAAGCCAAAGAAAGGTCTGCCTTCATTATCCCATTTGGACTATTTGAATTCAGTGTGATGCCATTTGGGATGAAGAATGCACCACCCACCTTTCAGCCTTCGACACCATCAACCACACCCTCTTACTGGCCCAGCTTCAAAGCCTGGGGGTGGCTGCCAATGCAACACTCTGGTTCCAAGACTACCTGTCCCTCAGGTCACAACAGCTAAAAATAGGACACACAGTGTCTGACCCCATGGAAGTCATGCTAGGGGTCCCCCGGGATCCATCTTGGGACCACTGCTCTTCAGCCTGTTCCTAAATAATCTCCCTCAAGCCTGTGATGCCAAGATAATCCTATATGTGGACGATGCTGTCATCTTCAATTGCAACTCTCGAATTGAGCCACTCCAAGCAGCACTTCGGCACTCCTTCAGTAAAATAGAAGACTGGTTCTGTGAGGATTAACTTCTGCTCCATCCTCCACCCCCTCTCCAAAGCCCTGGAAAAAATGGTGTCCATTCAAATCACTGAATATCTTAGTAAGCATAACATCTTATGCCCAGAGCAGCACAGCTTCCGTGCTGGTCACAGTACCGGCACTGAGTTCTCCAATTTCCTACACTCCTCCCTAGACGCTAGCTCACTAGCTGGTGCAGTGTTCGTTGACCTCTCAAAGGCCTTCAACACTGTCTCCCACCCTCTTCTGCTGAATGCCCTATGCCACATTGGTTTCTCCACTGGCCCTCTCGCCTGGTGCACAAGCTATCTATCCACTCACTCCCAATGTGTAAAAATCAATGGAACACTGTCCGAAACTCATCCCATCCACTCAGGGGTACCTCAGGGCTCCATCCTAGGCCCACTACTCTTCTCTATCTATCTATCTATCTATCTATCTATCTATCTATCTATCTAAACACCCTACCTAATGCCTGCTCTGACAATATTCTTATGTATGCAGATGATGCTGTCAATTTTGCCACCCACCGCAATCCCATCTCTCTCCAGGAGACTCTACAACAATCCTGCAATGATACTGAGGCCTGGTTTAAGGAACACAGACTCGTCATTAATCTCAAAAAAACCAAAACAATGCTTTTTGCCCACCCCCAAAACAAAGCCTGCTACTTCCCACTCCATATCCTCCCTAGTACCAAACATGAGCAAGTCTGCTCCTACAAATACCTTGGGGTTACTTTCAACTCAGCCCTCACCTACCACACCCACATTGATGCACTTGCATCCGCTACTAACACACGGCTTGGCATCCTCTACCGCCATAAAAACTGCCTCCCACCTGACGCTCTCTGACTTGCAGTGACATCTTCAGTACTGTTCCTTGTTGACTATGGCCTGCCAGTCTATGGTGCTGCTGACACTACCACCCTCAACAAAATTCAGCTCACCCTAAATAAGGCCTGCAGACTGATTATTAGTGCCCCCAGACTCACACATACTTGTCAACTCTATGATGAGGCAAAATTGCTAAACCTGGATGGACAGCTTCATTATCAAACCTGCCTCCTCACAAAGAAAACTCTACTTGGGCTATCCCCTTCCGGGGTGACAGCCTCCATCCGCCACACCAAACCCACTATTGCAACCTGAACCTCCGGCAAGACCAGTCTACTGGTCCCCAGATCCAGGACCACCCATGGTCAGAGGTGCTTCTGCTACAGAGCTCCATCCTGGTTTAACTCTCTCTCTGCTCCCATCACCAATGCCCCCACAATCTCTAGCTTCAAAACCACCCTTCAGAGCCAACTGTTTAGCACTCGCAACTGCTCCTGTCTCTAAATGGGGCCTTGATCTCTCCACACATGACAACGCCCCCTGGGCGGCACTCAAACACACTCACCCCCCAATTTTCTCCCCATAGCCTATTGCCTCTGTGATTACCAGCATGTTCTTCAGCTGTATCATTGTAATGTCTACTAAATTGTATAAATGTATGAAACCATTCTGTGTAACCCTAAGTATGTGACATATATGCTGAAACCTAAATTTATTTCTGTCTGTCTTCAGTGTGATGTGGTACCTTTGGAAATGAGCCTCTGGCTCAAAGGTTATAAACTGATGTACAAATAAATAAATAAATAAATTACAAAAAAAACAAGACCATGCTCCTATCCATTCCCCAGCTCAAGAAAAGGTTCCCCACCATAAACATCACCAACAATGTACTCACTCCCTTGGAACAGGTACACTCCTTCAAATACCTTGGAATCACCCTGGACGACACCTTATCCTATGCTCAACATATCGACCAGGTGGTCAGGACAGTCAATACCAAGCTTGGTGTGCTTTACAGGCACAGAAAACACCTTACCACGGCAGTCATCCGCCTATCAGTCATGAGCTCCATCCTCTCCACCATTGACTATGGCCTGGTTGTCTACAGTGCAGCATCAGACTCTGTACTCAAGAGGGTGCATGTAGCTCTCAACAAGGCTTGCAGGCTCATCCTGAACGGTGATCGAATGACCCACACCTGTTCCCTCTACGAACAGACACACCTGTTGTCTTGGGTGCAGGATTAAATTCCTCACATGCCTCCTAGGCAGTAAAGCTTTACTGGGGAAAGCCCCGCCCATGCATAGCAGGCATCTTCTCCCTCCCAGGCTCAGAATATATAACCAGAAACAGAATGCAGGGGGCCATCGTAGTGCCATTCCGAAGCACAGCTCTCAGACAGCGCGCCTTCTCCTACATAGACCCTCTGGCTTAACAAGGTACCCGAGTCCATTGGGAACTCCACTAGCCTGTCCAGCTTCAAATCAGACCTTAAGCACTACCTGACCTCCAGCTCTGTATGCACCTGCTTCTCTAACAGCTGATAGACTCTGGATGATAGGGCCTGGCTCTGCTAACAGCAGCTATTCTCAGCACAAGACAGAAGCCACCCTTCCACATGCTCCTTGACAATGCCTCTGAATCACTCTAAGGGGCGGCTCCTGTACACTCCTCACCCCTGTCTCCGTGCTAGGATGGGTCTATGCCTCCCTGGCCTCAGCCCTGCCTCCTTGAGCACTCTTACTAGAGGTCTCCCCTCCTCCCCTACCAACATCCTGTCCTTACTGACCATCTGCCCAACTTAACCTAACCTCTAGTGCCGCTGCACCTTACCTGCACTTGTAATTAACTAAAGTTGATGTCCATATGCTGTATAGTGTTTTAAATTACTAAGAAACTCTGTAACCTTTTCCTCATTGTTGTGCTGTTCAGTGTCTCAAATGTCCTAAAACTCTGTAACCTTCTTGATTGAATGTCTATACTCTGTTCACATGATGTGGAACCTTTGCAAAACAGCCTTGTCTCAAAGGTTATTTTCGGAATACCAAATAAATATATAAACATCCTGCAGGGGGCAGAAGACTTTGCTCTGGCACACATGGATGACACTGTAATCTGTAGCCAGACCTGGGAAGATCACATTCAGCATGTGATCGGGGTGTTCTGCAGACTGCACACTGCTGGGTTGACAGTAAAAGCAGAGAAGTGCCAGATAGGAATGGCAGAAGTGTCATAGCTTGGGCACAGGGTGAGAAGTGGGTACACCAACCTGAGCCAGTGAAGATTGATGTCATCCAGGGATGGGCCATGCCCACAACCAAAAGGAAAGTATTGGCCTTCCTGGGGACAGCAGGGTACTACCGTATGTTTGTCTCAGATTTCAGCAGCATGGCCAAACCCATCTACTCTCACAGGAAGAAACTGCCAGAAAAAATTAAAGGGATGGAAAACTGTGATACTGCCTTCCGGCAGCTGAAGGGGGCGTTGTATCGGGCTGCACCTGTGCTCACCAGTCCATATTACTCTCTAAAGTTCATTGTGCATGCAGTTGCATCCGATCATGAACTAGGTGCAGTTCTGAGTCAGTTCATGCCCTCAGGGGAGGAGCACCCAGACGTGTACCTGAGAAGGAAGCTTCTGCCCAGAGAGCAAGCTTACACCATCATAGAGAAGGAATGCTTGGGCATTGTTTGGGCTTTGCAAAGGCAGCAACCATACATGTATGGCAGGGAGTTCACCCTGGTTACGGATCACAACCCTCTTACATGGTTGCATAAGAGCAGTGGCTAGAATTCAAAACTGCTAAGATGAAGCTTGGTGCTGCAGACCTATAATATGGTTATCCAGCATCGTAGTGGAACACAGAATGGCAATAAAGATGGGATGTCCAGACAATAGGACTCTTGTGTTTTTTTTTCCTCTTTCTTTTTCCCTTGTTCTGTGTAGCAGGAGAGACCTATGCGAAACTAAGGTGGGGTTTCCACAAACAGTGGACAGAGGGCTTACAGAAAAAATCAGGATTGCTAACAAGATTTTCTTTTCTTTTTCTGGGGAGGGAGGGTGGGAGAGATGTGATAGCTTTAACTTTAATTGTAGACTGGTGAGAGCTTTAGGCAGTTCGAGCTGCAGAGGCCTGATCATAAATTTCACTCAAGGCCTTTGATATCAATTAGAGCTCAGCTAGAGCAGACATACCAGAGTAATGAACAATTTAAAACTAGCCAAAACTGGTTTCCGTAATGGATACTGGGAGACAAGAGACTTTTGAATCTGTGATGTTAGAGTGAGATGATGCATCCTGGGGGGAAGGAGAGGTTTTTTTTTTTTTTATCTCTGAGAGAGACTCTATGAGCAGGCAGTTGGGGCAGAGGGCAGGGAATCAACAGATAAGATAAGCCTTGAAAGAAAGAGAGAGAGAGAGAGATAGGCTTATTCTGTGTGAATTCTGGGTGTAAACAAACTTTTTTCTTTTCTGCAGAATTACTGTTCCCTGCAGTCTGTTATCCTACATAATCTGTGTAGCTAACCTGAAATATTATAAATACTATTTTTGTATTTCACAGTGTATGACTGACTCCTTTGAGGTACAGTTAACCCATCTATGACCAACAAAAACTGTTTCTCTGCCATCCAGGAGAAGACTACCATTATCAGATACTAGCTGCCTGCCCTTGAATGGGGCTGCTTCAGCTCCTCCACGGTCGGCCGGCAACCAGCCAGCCACCAACCGAGACTAGGACACCCGCCTGCAGCTCCTTGGAAGCTGCCTGCCCTTGAACGGGACTGCTTCAGCTCCACCTCGGTCGGCCGGCACCCAGCCAGCCACTGACCAAGACCAGGATGCCTGCCTGCAGCTCCTTGGAAGCTGCCTGCCCTTGAACGGGGCTGCTTCAGCTCCCCCGCGGTCGGCCGGCTCCCAGCCAGCCACCAACTGAGACCAGGACGCCCGCCTGCAGCTCTTGGAAGGTATGGGACAGCGCAGCCAATCGGAACACGGCGCTTCCAGCAAACCCGCTCTGATTGGCCAGGACTTTTCCCCTGCTTCAGCCACCTGGCACTTTTTACAAATAGATTTTCGATAGAACTAAGCACATTTCAACTGTGTAATAGAAGTTGTTTTTTTTTTTTCCATTAGCAGGTTATACAGACCTGACACTAGATGGATTTTTGGTCTTTCTACACAAATCACTGTACTCAATCATGGGCAATATGGCCTGCATTATCGTTCTACTTCTAATCCTGGCAAAAATGATGACTCATAAAGCACTAATCCATGCTAAGTCAGAAGTTATCCCAGCCTGGGAACCCACAATCATAGTTCCTGCTGCATCTTCATATTACATCCCTACTCTTAATCTGTCGGGTTTTCATTTTAATTCTCATCCCTGTCCTCTGGCCCTCCTCCCTTCGCCAATGTCTTTCCATGCACTTCCCCTGCTAGCCTTGAACGGCCATATCAGTATCTCCTGTGCCATGGCGAGACGTACCTCAATGACTGAACACCACACAAGAACCCATACGAAAAGAGCCCACTTCTACCTGATAAATACACTCAAGAAAATGTTTCTAATTCTCCTTTTCTGTTCAGGCAATGTTGAACTAAATCCAGGTCCCCCAACTTAAATCACTTCTCCGTCGGAGTTTGCAGCTGCTCCTGGGATGAAACTGATGATGGTCAATATTCTAAGCCTGCTCAAAAAACTTGATTATCTTCAAGTTTAGGCAGCCCACACTGACCCAGATCTGATTATAATTACCGAGTCATGGCTAAAAAAGACCAACACTGATCCACAAATTACTATACCGGGCTTCAAGTTCTTTAGGGCTGATAAGGATTCGAGGAGGGAGTGGTTGTATACGCCAAATCAAAATTTGAGGTTAGCAGCATTTCCTGTAAAACTAAGCCCAAGGAATACGAGATTGTCTCGCTTAAACTTCACCTTCCATCCTCAGAGTGCATCACAATCATTGGTGGCTATAGACCCCCGTCAGGAGGCACAGAAATTCTTAACGTGTTGAAATCCATAACTTTGGCTGCTAACACGGAAACAATAATCTTAGGGGACTTCAATATGGGTTGGCTCACTGCTAAATCCCACTCCCTGAAAGCCATCTGTGATGAGCCGGGTCTTACACAGATAGTAACTGAACCCACAAGAATCAATGCTTCTAACTCTGCCAACAGCTCAGTCTTAAATGTCATCTTAACTCCGCATCCCCATAAAATCTCACATTCTGCAGTTTTCCATAATGACATGCGCAACCACAGTATCACTTTATGTACAAGATTCCAATCTAAAACCCAGCAGCACCCTAAATTTAGAATCAAATGCTCGTTCTGTAAATTCAACTCAGTAAACTTCCTAACCGATCTAGCTACGATCAGGTGGCAAGACCTATATCTTACCAAATCTGCTGATGCCGCTGTCTCTGTCCTAAATGACAACCTCACCACCCTAATTAACAAGCATGCTCCTCTTATTACAATGAGGGTGCGGAAAATCTCGCATCCGTGGTTCACCCAAGAGCTCAAATCTGCACTTACCAATAGAGACAAGCTATGGGTTAGGGCCAGGCACACAAAGGACCCGGCAGACTGGCAGGCATTTAGAACTGCCAGACAAGCCTGTGTTAAAAGTGCACGTGCTACTAAAGCAAACTTCTACATCTCCACTCTGGAGCAGGTCAAAGGGAACCCCTTAAAAATCTGGAAGACACTGAGATCCATTGAAGGCCATCCTGCTGCTTCCTCCCTTCCCACCAAGATTCTGGCCAAGGATGGGATCGTTGAAAATAAACTGCGAATCCTCAAAGAACTTAACCTTCACTTTGCCACCTCCGGGTTGGCATTCGACTTCTCCCCATACGCTAGCCAAATGAATAGCAACACTAGCCCAGATACTACACATGCTGCTCCACCTCATCCCTTCTAGTTGTGCCTGTTTAGCTACAAAAAGGTTGAAGACATAATTCTTAGCCTTGACACCAAGAAAAGTGCAAGGGACGATGGCCTTGAATCATTTTTCTTGCGGTTAGGCTATGCCCAGCTCACAGCCCTCATCCTTCACATCTTCAATCTCTCTATTACCACAGCCACTGTTCCATCCTGCTGGAAATCTGCCCATATTCTTCCTCTCTTCAAATCAGGAGATCCTTGTGACTTAAACAACTACCATCCTATCTCTATCTTGCCCGTTCTCTCCAAAGTGCTGGAAAAACTTATATACAACCAACTAAAAAATCACCTCGAAGCGCACTAACTCCTAAACCCGGCCCAATCTGGCTTCAGGTCGAAGCACAGTACCATCTCAGCCTTGGCTAAAGTCTCTAATGACACCAAGAAGGTTACTGGTGCAGTCTTTCTAGACCTCAGTAAGGCCTTTGACACTGTAGACCATCACCTCCTAATCTCCTGTCTTGCCTACATAGGTGCCACTTCACTTACCTTACAGTGGTTTAACAGTTATCTCACAGGAAGGATACAAAAAGTCAAAGCTGATGGAATACTATCTGCCCCCATTCCAATTGCCAGAGGAGTCCCTCAAGGCTCCATCCTAGGACCAATCCTTTTTTCCCTGTACATCAACAACCTTGACTCCCACATAAAGAACTCTAGCATACATTTCTTTGCAGACGATACGGTTTTGTACACATCAGGCTCGTCCTTAACTGAAGCCAGGGAAGCACTCTAAGCTGACTTTATCCAGTTAGAAAGCAACCGTATCAATGCCAAGCTTCTCTTAAATGCCAAAAAAACCAAGACAATGATTTTCTCGAGACTTGCCTTGTCTGGTGCCCTACCTACCCCACCTAAAAACTTCATGGTTACCTCCCTAGGTGAACCCTTGGAAGTCGTACCTAAATTTAAATATCTAGGTATGTGGACAGACAACAAGCTTTCCTTCAACGACCACATCGAGGATCTATCAAAGAGGCTTAAAGCATGCTTGGGTTTCTTCTTTAGAAATAGGACCCTCTTTTCTCTCGCGACACGCAAAAGACTTGCACAAGCAACATTCCTTCCCTTGCTTGACTACGGAGACATTATTTTTATCTCCTCTCCAAACCTTAAGCCTGTCTAAACTGGATGTACTATATCACCGTGCTCTTCGCTCCATTACTAACTCTGCGTACAGGACCCACCACTGTGATCTTTATGCAGCAGTTGGGTGGACCTCTCTTGCCACCAGATGCCTCCTGCATGCTGGCATTTGGACCCTCAGATTACTACTCCACAAACTGCCTGTCTATTTAACGTCTCTCATACACATCTCACATAGCGCCTATTCCCTAAGGAAATCCGACCTTATCCTACTAGATGTTCCCAGGACACGTACCACAGCTGGCCAAAGAGCTGTCTCATACGTCCTCACAAATACTTGGAACCAACTACAAGCCATGCTGAAGCTAACCAGCATCGTATCAATTAACTCCTACAAAACACTAGCTATCTCTAAATTAAAAGACATATGTAGGTGTTACTAGGCCCCCAATGCCAAGTCATCTTCCTAGGTACCAACTGGCCCTCTACTTATTAAGCTGAAATGTGTTGCATAATTTAGGGCAAAGGTTAAAGCTGGAATGTACTGCATATATAGCATAAGGACTTCTATTGTGTATATCTCTTGTATTATATATATTTTTTTCTTTGTTGTTCTACATTTTATATCTCCTGTCTATGTAATTGCGAACTGTATGTGTATGTGCCTCAGGACCTCCTTGTGAATGAGCCTGCTCAATGGAGTCTTTCCTGCAATAAACTTGAAACTAGTTCCAAAGAAATGTGTTCTCAGCAGTGCCAGAGAGGGGTGGTCATGTGACCTTGAGCAAACCAGCATGGTACTTTGTGAGTAGTGACTTGGAAGGGACATGAACCTGGCGACTCCCCAAAACACTGTTTAAGCTGAGTGTTGGCATCTCACAGAGGAGTGAGAAAGCTAGTATTTGGGATAGAGGCTGAGTCTGAGAAGGACCAGTCTGTCACAGAAGGGAAGAACTCAAATGGCGGAAGTGAAAGGAGAAAAATCTTTATTTGCCACGTTTCATTCGGTGTCCCATGGGGCCCATTCTTGGATCTCCGCTGTTTATTTTATTTGTAAATGCCTTAGCAAGTATATGTACTGAAACCAAAATCCTACTGTAAGCCGATGATACAATGATTAATATCGCACACACGCACATAGAAACACTGAATGCAACTCAAAAATCTGAATTTGGAAAATAAACAGAATGTTTCAGGATAGTAGAGGACTACTGAATAAACAGAAAACAAAAGCAATGTTGTTTTACACAGCCCAGAAACCTGAAGTCTTAAGTAATGACTTTAAGGTCACTGTTAACAAGAATGAGTGTTTGGGAACAGTTGAAAATGTAAAATACTTTGGGGTTCTCATAGATATTGCATTATCTTTTGAGCCACATATCAAGCATGTAACCATGCAGATACAGATAAGACTTGGGACACTTTATGCAGTTAGGGATCTCTTAAGTGATGAGATTCGTAAAGCCAGAACACAGAACTGGCTTCTCCCCATACTGCTTGAGTAGGGTAATCTTGTGTGAGGAGCAACCTCCTGTAAAGGTCAACTGAAATGTAAGGTACTGCATAATGCAATCTACAGATCTGCATGGTGTACAAACACTGGGTCATAGCACTAGTTAAACATAGGGGTAATGACATAGGTGATCAGCAAAGGAGCAGAACATATAACCTAAGACTAAAAGCGCAACATAACAGGAAACATTTGAGATCAGTGTGTTTAATCTTAGAAATAACTCTGTTAAAGTGAACTGCAGGTCAACTGCAGGTCAACAATCTTTCTCCTATTTGACAGCGAAACTTTGACTGCCATTCCTCTCAGCAACAGACACTTGAGCACTTTAGCTCAGGTTCTAAAAGAGTTACAGTCTGTTTTTCGCAGTATTGCTGGATGTAAATGTTCTTGAGTTTTGTATTATCCCATGTATTGTGTTGATGTTATTAACAAACCTTTAAGTGAGTCCCTTTCATCTGGGTTGTGCCTGTAAATGGGTCACATGATCCAGTGTACCCACCCGATGATCACAATCTAGTAAATAAATGAACTTCACATTGCCACACAGTTACGATTTTTTTAATTCATCTCTTTTTAACTTTTAAAATCATTTTATAAGTGCAATGACACACTCCAGGGACAGTGCAAATACTGTAAATTACCAAACTTCTCAGGTGGTTTCACAACCCACCTGGGGCATGCAGTAACTGAGCATTACCCTATAGCCTGTCAAGTGTTGTTGCTTATGAGCTTCACCCTGATGGAGCTCCTTAGTGAACTGCAGTCACTATCTCAGACAAGTACCAGGACTGTCCCAAAGGAAACAAGGCATTTCAAAGACTTAAAGGTATACCAGAGTGCAGTCTGCAGTAAGAGCAGTGAGCAGAACCTGTAAAGGATGCAGTGAAAGAACTAATGTCCAGATTGATTGGTTTCTGTCTACCTTCTCAAGCCACATGCATGCACACTCTAATGCTCAATAAAATTAAACAAAGGGGTAGACTCTTTCCTGGAGCAGTCACAAAAGGTTACTGTAAAAATACATACTCGAAGAGAAGTGATGCAGACAAAACTGTGCATGGACAACCGCAAATGTCTGGAATGGGCTGAAGAAAAGGTACCTACAGTTTCGAGTGTCTACAGATTATTTCTCCTTCCTCATTCTCCCATCCCAGGGTGAAACTCATTCTTATTCCTTCTTCACCCCCCACCCCAAGGAAAAGTCTACAGACACCACGGACTTGGGCTCATACCCAAGCCTAACTACATTGCTGCTGCACTAGTCAGAAGGCACTGCTTTTCGAACCAAGGCCCCTTCTGCCCTTCTCTTGTGATTAACCAGGTACAAGTTAAAGATTCCAAGGCACTTTTTGGAAATGGGGGGAAACCATAGTCTCCCAGCCAATATTTTCAGTCATCAAAACAGGTTCTAATACAGTTTGCTAGGGCTGTGTATAAATATTGTGTGTATATTTATACTGTATGTACAGTTACTGTGTCTCTTGTGGTTATAAGAGTACATTATATGCTCTAGTTCTTTAGGTGAGAGAACTATGAAATGAAACTGAGCAGTTCTGGCACACAAAGGACTTAAGAAGGCTGTCATAACCATAAGACACACAGGAACTGCATATAAAAGCAATTGTAAATTATGTTAAGGATTTCTGTTTAAAAAAATGGAATTTGAATTTAACATTAAAATGTTTTACTTTGTAGAAAACTAGAGAAACCTCGGTGTGGGTGTGGGAAATAATGCCAAATGAACACAGAATTTTAGAACTACTCTATCTGCATGAGACAGCCTCTTGGAGTTATGAGTACTGTACCTGGAATGATTAACAAGCATTTGTCAATGCCGAACGTTCGCTTGCAGGTATTTGCAGTGGTGTTTGGCATGTATGGTGCTTTACCCTAATGCCCTTTGCGATTGCTGGTATTTGCACAATAAATTTTCAGCATGACCTTTTTCTTACCCCCATTGTGTGCTACATAGGCGGAAACACGTTTTGGGCAGGATGTGAAAAATGACAGCTGTACTGCTCATAAGGAAGTGTGGTAAAATGGCAATGTTGAAAATCTGGAGTGGAAATATTGAAAATTCGTAAACCTACGAGCGTGCGTGAGAACTGTGCAATGCACGCTCGTAAAACAGTCATTGTCAGGAATTTTTTCACCAGATTGTCAACACTGGCATTCTAAAACCTCTGCTAATGAACAGTGTCACTGTGATTGTCTTACTGTGTGCCATCCATTGATTTTGCACACCGACTGCGCCATTGTGCACTACATGGGCGGAAACATGTTTTGGGCAGGATGTGAAAATTGACAGCTGTACTGCTCAAAAGGAGGTGTGGTAAAATGGCAATGTTGAAAATCTGGAGTGAAAATATTGAAAATTCGCGAACTTACGAGCGTGTGTAGGAACTGCACAATGCACGTAAAAAAACAGTCATTTTAGAATTTTTCCACCAAATTTCAACATAGCCATTTTAAGACCTCTGCTCATGAACAGTGTCACTGTGATTTTCTTAATGTGTCCCATACATTGATTTCAAGATCAACTGCTATTGTGCTGCACATGGGCGGAAACATGTTTTGAGGAGATGTGAAAATGACAGCTGTACTACCTATAAGAGGGTGTGTAAAATGGCAATGTTGAAAATCTGGAGTACAAATATTGAAAATTCACAAACCCTACGGCGTGCATAGGAACTGCATAGCATGCGCTCATAAAACAGTCATTTTAGGAATTTTTCACCAAATTTTCAACAAAGCCATTTTAAGACCTCTGCTAATGAACAGTGTCACTGTGATTTTCTTAATGTGTCCCATACATTGATTTCGCACACCAACTGCGCCATTGTGCGCTACATGGGCGGAAACACTTTTTGGGCAGGATGTGAAAAATGACAGCTGTACTGCTCATAAGGAGGTGTGGTAAAATGGCAATCTTGAAAATCTGGAGTAAAAATATTGAAAATTCACGAACTTACAAGCTAGCATAGGAACTGCGCAACGCACGCTTGTAAAACAGTCATTTTTTGGAATTTGTGCACCAAATTTTCAACATTGGGTTTTTGGGACCCCTTCTCGTGAATGATATCACTATCATGGCATTACTCGGGCCCAAAGGGTGATTTCGCACAGTGACTGTGCAGTGACTGCAAAATCACCCTGCCGGGCCGAATAATGCCATGACAGTGAAATCATTCATGAGAAGAGGTCCCAAAAACCCCATGTTGAAAATTTGGTGCAAAAATTCCAAAAAATGCCTGAGATATGCACAAAGTTGAAACCCCTATCTAGCCCATTATACAGCTTACGACATTTCCTCAGTTCAAGGTCGGCTTTGAAGAGTGCAGACGTGTTCCCGTCCACCAAAGATCGTCACACCAAGCTCGGAGGTAAGTATGGGGTGGGGATGTGTGAGGAGGCTGGGTGCACAGTGGGTGGGTCCGGGTTGTGGGAGGGGGACTGGGGAGACTCATTGGCCCGTTTTTTCTTTACAGGTTTAAAAAACAAAAATGGACTAAGTGGGACATTTGCCACGCTGGGTGGGCTCCCAGCATGGCAGAAAGATGGCTGGGGGCGAGGGCGGCGGGGTTGGGCACCCGTCGGCAAACTATGCAGAGGGGCGAGGGCGACAGGGGATTAGGCACCCCATCGGCTAAAAAAGCGAGGGCGTTTGCCACGCTGGGGTGGGCTCCCAGCGTGGCAAAGAATGCTGGGGGCCGTGAAGCCGATGGGGATTGGGCACCCCCACTCAGCAATGTTTGCCACACTGGGGTGGGCTCCCAGCGTGGTACCAAAGCTTTGGGGAGGGCAGCGTGACACGGAGGGAGAGCATGTGATGCGAGGGGGGGCAGCATGACGCAGTGCTCGGTATGACAGCGGTGCTTTTCTTTGAAGCAGAAGAACACCGCTGTCATACAGAGCTCCCACATCCATTGGTGCAGGACCGCCACGCCTGCTCAACGGAACACTGGATTGCAAGGGAGAGGCACACCTCCAAAGTGTGCTACTCTCCCAAAACGTTCCTTGCGCATGCGCGCAAGCAAACGTAAAAATACACAATTCTGATTGGTCAAGAATAACGTAATGTTGTATAATGCACATTATAGCTGCTTCTATGTACACTTACGTGCATATACTTTATTCTTATATGTAATCCACTTCGACATGTATTACATCTAAAATGCGCAATATAAAATCAATGGCACTTTCACATTCAAAGAGATACTGAATTGCTCGTTTTTTTGTTACAAAACTGTCTGTCCCCATCCTCTATGTCTGAAACAATGACATCTCAACATCATAAACATTTACTCTCCTACAGACACTTTCACATTCTCTGTCTCTGCACTGGTCCCATTTTCCCACCTCTTGCTAGGACACCTCTCCTTGTCCCTGCATCATCCTGCTCCCTGGTGCCCATCACCTTTTCAACCTATTTAGCAGCCCCAGGTTTCAGTCTTTTTCCCTACCCCAGTATTCTACAGCCTCTTCACACTACACTATTAAGTGGGCATTTGCATCTACCCTATACTGCCTCACTCAATATAGGGAGCCTACTACCCCCTTTAAACTGCCACAAATCACCCTGTACCATAAGCGCACTCAATAAATAATCCACCACGCTGGGACATAATAAGATGTCACTTATATTAGCAGCAATCATTTGCCTTGGAATAGAATCACATTGGGAGGTGGCTGGACCCAATATGGACCCCTCCAAATTTAACATACCCCAGTCTTTAGTGGGTATCATGGGCGGGATGCTTATTGATCACCTCCCGACTCTAGCCTCCAAACAATCCCCACGGAACTTTGAACCCTAGGCAGCCCCTAAAATCCCTACTGCTGCCTTAATACTAAATGGCTCCCCTCCAAGTAATAACCCTTGTGCACTCGCACTGGGCACTCTGGCCATGCTACCTCTAGAGCAACAGTTCTCAAACTTTGTCATAGTGAGCCTCCCCTAAGCCATGGAAAAGATCTTGAGCCTCCCCCAAAAATACTGAAATATGTTTGGGCCTCCCCATAGAAAATAGCCTACTTTTCACAGTACATCAGGAATAAATTGAAACCTCTTTGCATAGCTGGCTCTCATGTTATTAAGCTTATTGTAACCCCCTCCCCAAACAGGATAACCTACTTGCTCCAATATTTTGACTCTTGAACCATTGTTACCCCTTACTGCCATACCTTCATGGGTCAGACTGCTTTTTCTGTTTCCCCTCTAACTGGAATAACCTTCCTGCTGACCTCTGCCTCTCACCCTGCTCTTAAGCAACTTTTCAGGGATCATTTTGCTCACTCCTGCTCTTATTCCTAGTACCCGTATGGTTAACTCTTGTATAGTATTTGGACAGCTCTGCTGCCAGTCTAATTGATCACTTGTTCCTCGATTGTTAGTCTATTGTTCGTAATTTGTTTGCACTTTTATTCATTTTGTATTGCTTGAGTGTTTCACAGTTACATTTTGAATTGTATTCTCTCACTACCCTTCCTGGGTACACCTGAAATAAGCCATGGCTCAGTGTACAGTACCTTCCTGGTCACCAACTTGTGAATAAATACATAAATTCACCTACTATTATCCTCTTTCAGTTTGCCTCGTCTCTTCACACAAAATCTATAAAGTTTAAAATTGAAATATAATACTTTTTTCAAGACTTGTTTGAGCCTCCCCTGGAACAGGTTGGGGCCTCCCCAAGGAGGCTGGCCTCACCATTTGAGAACCCCTGCTCTAGAGGCTAATCCTACTATTACTCTTAATATCTAGCAATGTGCACCCACACCCAGGGTCCTGCCCCCACGCAAGACACAACCCAAGCATGGGACAACTTAAGATTGCCTCACTCAATACAGGGAGCCTTCTACCCAAGTTCTCATTATTCGAGGCCTGGGTGGCAATGATCAAACCCGACATCATTGCTCTCACAGAGACCTGGCTCTCCGCTAAGATTCCTGATTCTGCTGTTTCCCTAAATGGCTATACCTCTTTCCATCAGGACCATTTGTCCAAACGTGGAGGTGGCTGCATGATCTACCTCAGGAGTGACATCAAAGGTCTTGCCCTGCCTAGCAGCCTGCAATCTAAGGAATGCAAAATCATGAACATTAAGCTCACCATCAGGTAGCAAAACAAAGTTCTCCTGCTTCCCACAGTTTATATACCTCCTGTCTCATACAAAGCTAGCCTGGAACAGTTCTTCACCAACCAACAGCAGGTGGGGTATAAATGGGAATGATTAATTGTGGGTGACTTCAACACCAATTGGCAATGGCAAATGAGGCACCATCCCAAGACCAAATATCTGGACTCTACCTCACACAGATGGTTACATAAGCCACTAGACAAAACTATAGGACAGGCACCGGCACCCTTTTAGACTGGCTCCTCTCATCCTGCCCGGACCATATCACAGATATCTCTGTCGCACCAGACTCCCTCAGTGATCATTCTCCAGTACATGTACTTAGATGAATAAATTCTCCAAGCACCCCCTCAGGTCTCCAGAAATTGCACCCTAAGGCCTGGGTTACTGCCCACCTTACAGCAGTACCTGAAGCAAGCTGACTGGTCACCGCTGGATGGCAAAAAAGATGGGAACCAAGCCCTGGAATACTTCCTAAGGATCTTTAACATGGCTTGTGACATTTTTGCACCTGTATGGACCAAAAAAGTGAGAGGGACTGCCAACCCATGGCTCTCAGGCCCCCTGTTTGAGCTCATGCGTTTAAGGGACAATCTGTGGCACAAGGCCAGGGCCACTCGAATGCTGGCTGACCTCTCTGCCTATAGGACATGCAGAAACAAATGCTCTAAGCTCTTATGTGCAGCTAAAGCTTCCTACTACACCAAGCTTCTAAACAAAAGCTGGGGATCAGGAAGGGAGTTCTGGGACTCTGTGAAATCACTTACTGGTAGAGCTTTAAGGGCCCCTCCTGACCTAATTATAACTGCATCTGGGACACTCCAGGAACCCTGTGACATTGCCAAGGCTTTTAAAGCAGCATTCACTGACCTGTCGGCAGTACTACCAAGCGCATACCTTACTCCCCCTTTACCAGGTCAGCCTCCTTCACTGCATACTCCTCCACCTAATAATATTGGAATACCACCATTCTATTTCAAGAAAGCTACTAGGTCTGAGACTATATTGCATGTCAAGCAGGTCCTTGGGAAGATCAGAATGGGGAGTGACCAAACTGACATGAAGTTAGTAGCTCTCACGTTAAATGAACTAGCTGATCCTATGGCAAAAGTGTTTAACGCCTCACTTAGGTCCGGTATGTTTCCGTACAAATGGAAGGCAGGAGTGGTTACCCCTGTTTTTAAAACTGGTGACAGGGCTAACACCTCCAACTACAGCTCCATCTCCATTCTGCCCCCAAGGCCCGGGAACAGATCGTTTGTGATCAACTCACTGAGTACCTGGAGAAGTACTGCCTGCTCTCCACCCAACAACATGATTTCCAACAAAAAGCACTCCACACTCACTGCCCTATTTGAGTACATCTCCCTTCTCTATGAGTCATTGGATAGGGGGATGGCAGTGGGGTCTATCTTCATAGATCTCACTAAGGCATTTGACTCCGTCAACCACCAGTATCTTCTAAACCGCTTGCTGGCTGTTAGCCTATCCAGACACTGTTGCCTGGTTTAACAGCTATCTCACCCACAGGACAAAATGTATTAACATCAGTGGCACCCGCTCTGAACCTGAGGAGGTGAATATTAGAGTCTCACAAGGGTCCATCTTAGGGCTGCTCCTTTTCAGCCTCTACATAAACTCATTCCCCTCCATCTGCCCGGCACACACTGTGCTCTATGCCAATGATGCTGTCATCTCTATCTCTGCTAAAGAACCATCCACTATCACCACACAGCTGCAAGAAAGCTTCCTTCTACTGAAATCAAGGTTCTCCCAGAACAGACTTCTGCCCAACCTCAAGAAGTCCAAAAACATGCTCTTTACTGAAGCCCAGAGCAAGAAGAGATTTGGCCCGTTGCTGATATGGAACTACAGGGGTGAGACCTTGGAACAAGTCTCTACCTTCAAATATCTATGAGTATAACTGGATGAAACACTTAGCTTCAATACCCATATCGATCATGTGGTTAAAACTGCCAATACAAAACTGGGTGTCCTCTACTGGCACAGATGCTGTATGCCTCCTGCCACCCTGAAGCTTGCCACAAGCAGCTCAGTCCTAACTACCATCGACTAAGGCCTGCCAATCTATGGGGCCAGATCAGATACCACCCAAAAAAGAGTAAAAACACTCCTTAATAAGGCTTGCCAATTGACCCTAGGGGCTGATCACCTGACCCATACATGCTCACTTTACAATGAATGAGGTTACCTCCCACTCCACCTACCAGACCTGCTTGCTGGTAAAAACATCACTGCTAGGGATCATGCCCGAGTCAATCTGTAGCCTTTTCAAAGCTGCACAACCCACAAAAAACACTAGGAGTGCGACCAAAGGGAGCCTCCAGGTGCCTTTTAAGCATACCAAGTTAGCTCAGAAATCTCTGTCTACCAAGGACCCAGGTGGTTCAATGAACTATCTATCACCCTCATCGAATGCACCAAACTTAGCAACTTCAAACAAGGGCTACACTCCTACCTTACGTGTAACCTGACCTGCAATTGCTGTCCCTAACACATAACCTCACGATTCCCTGCCCTCCTCACGGCACCCACTGACCTCAGTCTAGGCCTACTGCTCCCCTCTCCTCCCCCACACCCTGCCCCATTCCCCCACCTCACCTCACCCCTATTCCCCCCCTCTCACACATCCTTCCCTCCTTTACTGCATTGTCCCACACCCCTCCTGCCTCCCATGGCTCTGCCCCTGGCCCTCCCATACCTTATCCTCCTTCCTCCCCCTTGCTATCTGTTGACTACTCCTACTTCCTTCATCTCACCCCTTTGGACTCCCATGCTCCCACTCTATCCTTCCTTCCTCTATACCCCCTCAACTCTAACTAGCTCCCTGCTGACCCACGAAACAAAGCCTCCTTTGGCAGCTAAACCTGCTCCATTAATATCTAGAAAATTTTTGCCTCAAGTTGCTTCATGTAACCACTTAAACACTGTGCCACACCTTAGTGCAGTTGTCATCCTCTCCTTAGCACTTATTGTTATGAAATCACTTGTGTACCTAATGTCTACCTGCTTTATATTACACCCTTGTATAAAACTGTAACCAATGAAACCTCTACCTCTGTGTAACTTGACTTGTATGTGATGCTATATACAAAGCTACCTGTATTCTGTCTTGTCCCATATGCTCTGACTTGGAACCTTTGTAAACAAGCCTATTTTGGCTCAAAGGTATTAATCTGAATATAAAATAAATAAAAAATAAATAAATAATCAGAATTACTTTAAACTCCCATACCACCAAATTGTACCATTTGTAAAATAAAGTGTACCTGCAGAGGCAGTGTAGTCTAGTCATTAGAGCAAAAGCTTGGGATTCAGGAAATTCACACCTGCAAGATATATACTGCAGATCCTGTCTTAAAAGACGCAGCTCACCAAATAATTTGTCCTACTGTATGCCCACTTTGTTGGTAATCTGAGTTGGATGCATTAAAAAAGTTAACATGCAGTCAATGTTTCACAATTCTGGATTGCTTCTTCAGGATTTATTAACTTTCCAATTTTCATTAAAAAAACTACTAAGCCTTTCAACAAATACTAACATAAAAATAATAATACCTCATTATTTAGAAATTATTATAAATGAATTGGGATTATTTATCATTTATTCATTTTATAAAATAACCCAAAAAAAATCACCTGGTGTCATCCACCATAAACTTTTAGACTCCAAAATTAATCCACATATCTATACAGTATATGTTCTCTGGTCACTATAAATTAAATACATATAATGTATGGGAGAGGGTTGTTAAGGATGGAATTCAATAAATTCTCATCCTAGTTATGCTATCATTGTGATGTCAAGAGGTTGTTATGCCGGCTGGCCCAGCGGCGGTGAGGGTTGAGGCGCCGGACACCACACCTCGCACCACGCTGGCGACCGGGGTTCGGTGATGGACTCGGGTTGCCAGGGGTCAGCAGGGGGGAGAGAGGGATTGAGCACCCGATGGTGACTCTCCCTCACTGGGGAGGGTCACACGCAAGTCTCGCCACTTTACTGCCATCTCCCAGGTGAACATGGGTACTGGCAGTGCAGTTGGGGCAGCAGTAAAAAAGAGAGGGGCTGATGTCAGCCGAGGGCCCTGGGTGGAATCGTGTCTCAGCATGCCCCAGTGCCATTGGCCCTCCTCGAGCACCAACATTAACAGGGGAGGGCACAGAACATAGAAACATAGATAGATAGAAACATAGATTTTGACGGCAGATAAGGACCGCTTGGCCCACCCAGTCTGCCCATTTCCCTACCTAATGGATAAGCTGCAGATCCTAGTTAACCAGCAGCCTACTTCTTCCTACTCCCACCCCCTAGAATTGCCTTATGACTGTCCCATGCATGCTTGAATTCAACCACTGTTTTTGACTCCACAACCTCCTCCGGAAGGCTGCCCATGCATCCACAACCCTCTCTGTGAAAAATACTTCTTTAAGTTACTCTGAGCTGCCCCTTCTATCTTCAAATTGTGCCCCTTGTTCTGCACAACTCTTTTTTGAAAGATGCTACCCTCTTGGACTTTGTTGATTCCTTGAAGTACTTGAAAGTTTCTATCATGCCCCCTCTCCTCCTTTCCTCGAGGCTATACATATTTAGCTCCTTAAGTCTCTCTTATATGTCTTCGTTGCAGACCCTGCACCATTTTAGTTCCCTCCTCTGGACAGCTTCCATCCGTCTATGTCTTTGCGGAGATTGGGTCTCCAGAACTGCAGCAGTACTCCAGATGGGGTCTCACCAACTGTCTGTACAGAGGGATAATAACTTCCTGTTTTCTACTGGTGATGCCTCTCCCTATGCATCCCAGTATCCCCCCAACCCTCCTTGCTGCCCTCTCACATTGCTTGCCCACCTTTAGGTCATCTGATACGACTACCACCAGGTCCCTTTCCATTTTTGTTGTTGTTACTATCTCACCCCCCATTGTGTGCTCTTCCCCTGGGTTTTTGTTTCCCAGGTGCATTACCTTGCATTTCTTAGCATTGAATCTAAGCTGCCATACATTTGACCATTCCTCTAACCTTGTCAAGTCCCTTCTCATCCTTTCCACTCCACCTTGTGCATTAACTCTGTTGCAGATCTTGTGTCATCTGCAAAGAGACATACTTTTCCTTCCAGTCCCTCTGCAATGTCCTATAAAGACATTGAAGAGGACCAGTCCAATTACTGAACCTCTGTGGTACCCCACTAGTAACCCCCCATTTCTTCAGAGGACTCTATTTACTATTACACTCTGTGTCCTATTCTCCAGCCAATTCTTTTACCCAAGCTGTCATCTTGGGACCCACTCTAGCTGGCTAACTTGTATATTAATCTTTTGTGTGGGACTGTGTCAAATGCCTTGCTAAAGTCTAGGTAGGCCAGTCCACGGCCCTCCCTGATCTACTACTTTTGGTCACCCAGTCAAAGAAATCTATCAGATTTGTCTGGCATGATCTTCCGCTGTGAATCCATGCTGCCTTGGGTCCTGTGCCCCTCCGGCCTCTAGATACTCAACAATTCTTTCCTTCAGAAGTGATTCCATCATTTTCCCTACCACTGAGGTTAAACTAACAGGTCTGTAGTTTCATGTTTCTGCCTTGCTCCCACTTTTGTGAAGGGGAATCACATCTGCCCTCCTCCAGTCCTCGGGTACCACCCCATCCTCCTATGATTTGTTAAAGAGGGTAGTCAGTGGTGTCACTAGTTCTACCCTAGTTCTTTTAAATTCTGGGATGAATCCCATCAGGCCCATTGCTTTGTCCACCTTCAGTTTTAAGGTTCTTTCAGAACCCTTTCTTCTGTAAATGGGCTGTATCAACTTCTGTATCCAGAGTGTTTCTGCTGTTTGTTTTAGGTACCTCCCCTCTTCCTTTGTAAATACTGAGCAAATATATTTGTTTAGTATCTTTGCCTTTCACAGTCACCCTCTGCCCACCCTCCCTCCCTTTATTAAGCCTCACTAACCCTCCCTTGGTCTTCCTTCGGCTCCCTGATGTACCTATAAAAGGTTTTATCCCCCTTCTTAACTGAGTTGGCTATCTTTTCCTAGGTTTGGGCCTTTGCTGTTCTGACTGCCCTCCCAGCATCCTTTTGCTTTAACTGATACAGTTCTCTGTCCTGCTCCTTCTGTGATTCCTTGTACTTCCTGAATGCTTTGTTTTTCTCTTGAACCTTCACTGCCACTTCCTTTGAGAACAACAGTGGTTTCTTACATTGTTTTGTTTTGTTTATTTGCTTCACAATAAGGCTTGTTACCTCTGTGATGGCAGTTTTTATTATTCCCCATTGTTCTTCCACCCCTCCTTCCTGCCCATTTGCTAGTGCATTCCTTAGGCACTCACCCATTTTAGCAAGAAGTCAATATCCCTAAGAGTCCAGTACTTTTGCCTTGTGGCTTGACTCTATTGCTGTATTTATTGTAGAACCATACTGTTCGGATGGTCACTAGTTCCAGATGGCTACCCACTTCACATCTGTGATCCTCCCTCATCTCCATTTGAGAGAACCAGGTCTAAGATTGCTCCCTCTGAGTGGGCTCCAATACTAGTTGTCTAAGGCATGCCCCTGTAGGGCATCTAGAATAACCCCACTCTTGAAGTGGCTGCTGACTGCACTCCAGTTAACATCTGACATATTCAGATCACCCATCAGCAATATCTCCCCTTTTCTGCCATTCTAAGTATTCTTTCTATCATTTCTTTGTCCATTTCCTCCCCTGAGAAGGGGGTCTGTATACAACCCCTGTGCGGATTGTGGTGCCATTGCCGGTCTCCAAATTTACCCACAGAGCTTCTTATCCTCCCTGTTTTCCCTTTTGTTCTGTTGCTTTGATTCCTTCCCTTATGTAAAGAGCTACTCCTCCTCCTCTTTTACCCTCCCTGTCCCTCCTGTAGATAGTGTATCCTGGTATGTTAACGTCCCAGCCATGGTTTTGTGTGTACCATGTTTCTGTGACTGCCACAATATCCAGATGTTCCTCCTCCATCAAGACCACTAATTCAGGAAGTTTGTTACTTAGACTACGAGCATTGGTACTCATTGCTCTCCATTTTTTGATGGCTTTACCTTCTTTTGCAGCATCCCCCACTGACCTTTCTACCTCAGTCTTTTTCTCATTTAGTACCCTTGTTTTGTAGGAAGAGGCTGGGATTTTCGTACTGCTTATCAGTGCCCTCTCCCTTGACTAGTTTAAAAGCTTGCCAATGAAGCATTTAAACCGATTGCTCAAAAGACTTGTTCCCTTCCTGGACAGATGCAGACCATCCTGCCAGTATAGGCTGGTGTCCCTCCAGGTGGAACCCCAGTCCTCAATAAAGCCAAACCCCTGTGCTCCACACCATTTTTTCAACATTCATTAAACTGCATGGTGCAAAGTACCCTCGGCTCACTCATGCCATTGACAGGCAGCACCTCAGAGAAGGATATTGTGTGTGCTACTTGTCGTAGGCCCCTCCCCAATTCCACAAAGTCCTTCTGCACTGCTCTAATCTCATGATGAGCCAAGTCATTTGTCCCTAGGTGGACAATGATGTCCAGCTCAGACTCCCATGCAGCTGTTCTTGTGATCCCGAGGATGCGCTTTCTGTCTCTCCAAGCCATGGCACCAGACAAGCACCTTACTTCAGTTTTCCCTGCTCCCCCCAGTTCTATCCCCCTAATAATTGAGTCCCCCACCAGGAGCTGCTTCCTTTCCTTGTGGTGTCCTCTGTCTCCTTCCTGTGGGCCTGTGGAACAATGGAAAATGGCACCTGCAGCCAGCCAGGGTGACGAGCCACCACACCGCACATCTGCGATAGAAGCTGAGGGCAGACTTCACTGTACACTCACTCTTCTGAGGATCAGAGGAGGTAAGGGACCTCCTCCTTCACCCCACCAGGAGGAGTTAACCCGGTCTCTATATTGAACTGGAGTGGTGTACCCTAAGAGCAGACACATCAGCCCTAGTAGCAGGTGTGGGTGCTTGGGGATCTGAGAGAGTAGACTGGTTGGAGGAAAGATAGAGAGCAAAAATGGAAAGTAAAAAAAAAAAAAGAGGTTGTTATGCCTTCTTGAGTACGTCACAATAACAGCACAACAACATGAATGGCTTTGCATATGCGCATTTCTGGAACTACCAGCTTACGATGAACGGCCATGGTGGTGAAAGCTGGCCCTGAAGGAAAGTGGCACTAACCAAAAAACATAAAGTAAAGACAAATTTCATTTAATTGGTGCCCATACACAGCGTATGTGTAGGATGTCAGACAAGTGTAAGAGGGTGTGCATAAACACTTCATGAACTTGATGAGAACCACTGTGGGCAGCCATGCCTGTCATTCCCATACCAGCCACATTATGAACCGTAGTATAATACAGTGCTTCTTTGCTTGTGCGCTTCCTGTTATAATTTTTCCACCATTCTACTTCACTCTGCTACACTATCAGCTGATATCAATCATGTGGCTGTCTACATATGTCATGGGGGTGGGACTCTGTCTCCAACCCTCCCCAATTTACCTCTGAGCATGTCAGCAGATCCCAAAAATATTATTTAAAAACAGTTTCATAGGCATCATTAGTACAGGGACTGCCTAGTTTGAGTTCTGTTTGTATGCTAATGTGATATATGATTGAGGGGGTGCTGCCCCCCCACATCCCTTCACTTCGTAACATGTCTCACAAACATCTATAATTTGGAGCAGCAGAGCCCCCCCACACTCCCCCCTTCACCCCTGAACGTGTATCAAAATCTCATGCCATGACATGACCTCATAACTTACGCAAGGAGTGCTACAAATAAACCACAGCTGATTAGGGTGTCCGACATTCTACACAATTTCCCCATACACTGTAAAAGACAATAGATGGACACCAGTTAACAACAATGTGGAGTTCCCATCTCGAGGTTGTCATGCCAACTGTAAACCTCTTGAGTTTTGCTCTCGAAGTTTACTAGGTTTTCATGACAACTTCTGATTGAACACAGCATTGTTATTAACTGACAAAGAATATGTGCGCCAAGCACTGGGGCAAGAATTTTAAAGGGCACTGGCTGGAAAGCCAAGTTTCAAAGAAATACAAAATCACACATATTCCCATAATGCAAAGCATCATGGCAGTACATGCAAATCACCGCAAAATATCCTGGTAGGATGAAACACGTGTCTGTGTCTTCTGTTGTCACCTTTTGCATACTATGTGAGAGGCCTTTTGGCACCATGCAGTTCTGCTTAAAGTTGAACCAGCATAATATTTTGCAGTGATTTGTATATATTGTCCATGATGCTTTGCATTATGGGAGTATGTGTGATTTTGTATTTCATTGTTATTAAATGGTGCCTATCCATTATCCTCTATATGCAATATGTTTCTATGATGTATTCATTATAATGTTCTGTAGAATATTTTATCCTCTGCACATTCCACAGTAATCGTCAACATTATTTTAGTTTGGTGCTTTCCCCATCCTAGACTCATTTGGGCCAGATTTTCAAATGCCCATTAATGCCACACGCCCTTTGTGCATGGAACATATGGCAGATGGGGCTTACAGCATTCCCCAGCCGTCATTCAGAATTTTCCATCCCTTGCACCTGGTGCTAATCCATAGACCACAATTTCTTGGTCTAGTGTGCGCCACTCCTTGGGGACAAAGTACTGGTGCTTGTGCCAGATATGTGGCACAAGCTGCTGGAAAGCAGGGAAACTGTTGCAAATGCATCCGATAATGGAAAATTGGGTGCAGTTGTGACAAAATGATCAGTGCACAGCTGAATTCAGAGTCCTGTGGTGCAGGACTGGATGCACGCCCTGTGCCACCTTTGAAAAATCCTGCCTGTTATGTTTAAATTAAAAGCATTCAGTTTCCTATTCATTTCTACTGAATCGCTCACTTTTTAGTAATGTTTGAAACGTTTTTTAGAATAACTAACTCCAGTTTTAACACCTTTAATACCACCATGAAAAGCTGCTCTCACAAATAACTTTTGCCACCTTTTCTGTCTATGGATATAAAGAACAGCATATGCTTTCACTCCACACTTATCAGTCTATTACAATGCACTTGTAAGGCTTTTCTGAAACAGCAACACTCACCAGATATTTCATCTCCTTTCCTATAATAATGGCCATCAGTTTCCTAAATGCCAGCTGCCTTTACCATAGCCAAATATTTACTGTGTGACCTTGAGCAAGTTACTTAACCTCTCAGTGATCCAGTCCACATGGTAGTAGAAATGAGTAGAAGCAGAAGTATTGAATCAGTTTTCTAAGACTGTACACTGAATGAATCCTAAAATAATTTAATAATATATACAACACCACGACAACAATAAATTACTATAGCTCACCAAAAGAAAACAGATATTGTAGAGGTTAATACATAAAAACATAAGATGCTCAGGAGATCACGTGATGGCTGCCTAATTGGACACATCTCTGCATTTCTCCTGCCCTTCACCACTAAAACCTTCATTTTTCAGCTGTTTATTTCCGAGTCTTCATCCTTTTTGTTAATCATCTTGTGGGAGAACATCTGCAGCCTGGTCTGTTCTCATTTTGGAAGCTCAGAATGAATGTGGACATGAAAAATCCACCCCCAAAGCATACTCCACCAGCTACACCAGATAAGGCCTCCAAGCAGCCTAAGTCACAGATGGTTGGTAAATCTATTACTGCTTCTGGGGCGCTTACAGAGGAACATTTTCTGGAAGAACTAGATCAGCCCTGCTCACTATTATTGACTACTTGCAGCAGCTTTGGGGGTCAGTTGATGCATTGTCCCAGCAGGTGGGAGACAATGAGGCCGCACTTTTATTCCCTGGAGGACCAGAGAGCAAAGGCTGATCCAGAACATTCCACCTTATGTCACCAATGCAAAAGACTTGAGGAGCGACTGGAGGACCTCAAAGCACACAGTTGGCACAATAACTTGGTTATTTGGGGACTGCCAGAATGTACTGAGGGCACTAACTCCATTCTTTTTACCTAAAAGTATATGAGAAGATAGCAGGGCCCTCACCCCAATGGACCCACTTATGTTATCGAGTGAGTCCATTGGTCACTACGTCCCATGCCTGATCCGGATGCCACCCACGGCCCTTCATCTTTCGATGCCTTAATTTCTTAGATAAACAACACCTTCTCACTAAAACAAGGGACATCAAAGATATTATGTGGCAAGGGGCTCAACTCCTGATTGCCCAAGGCTTACTGGCTAATGTGGCCAGAAGAGGAGAGATTTCCACCCGGTGGTCTCGAGGATCCTGACTGCTGGCATCCACTTCAGGATGCGCTACCCAGCTTTGCTTCAGATCCAGCATAAAGGGGAATGGTGAGCTTTTGAATCACCAGCCCAGGCCATCAAAGAACTGAGCATTTTACTTCCCGACCCCTTTAAGGACTCGTGAGCTGGCTTCCCTGAGTCAACTGTAGGAACCTGCCTTCCCTCTCGGAGATTGTTGTCTGCTGCCTAGACCTGACTCTGCGAATGTCCTGACTATGGAATCGTACTTGTTTTTGATTATCTCCTCTGTATGTTGCCATGCTACCTCTAGCTGGAATGGGGGCTATGGCCAAATTCTCCATCAATGCTTCACCTGTGGTTCCAGGAGCTTCTTTACTGGATTCCTGCATCGCCAAGAAGCTCCTTTCACATGCTCGCTATTACCTGTGGTCTACAGACTGTCTTAGCTGCACTCAGTGGGCCCGGGTGCAGAGACTTTGCCACTGTTCATCTCGTCAATCATCCTACCCCCTTGAAGTGAATCCTTCTCTGGCAGCCCTCTCAGTCCATTTTGGTCACTTCAGCTCGCTTGTAGATCAGATGATCTTTAGGCTATTTTTGTTCATCGGGGACCTGTCTACTGGACTTTCTGGTGAGTTTTTTACTTTTATATTCTGGAGGTCTCTAGATGCACTGGACTTTAGTACCCCAAGGCTTTTCCACATTGTCATCAATGGACTACCCTCCCCTCTTCATGGAACGTCTCCTGGGTTACTTCGCAGGCTGCCCCTCAGAACAGTGCTACAGTGAGAGCTATGCATGCTGCAGTTAGAGCCACTGACATGTAAGTTCTCTGTAATCTCCCCTCAAGCTTGGCTTGCTGAACTTCTCAGTTCCTTGAGGAACTTTGGACCTTGCTGTCTGCAGCTTGGTAAGCAAGAACAACGGTGGTTTTGATTTCTCCCTCTCCCCCACCTTGGGACCCTAGCTTTCCACTCCTAGCCTTTTATTTCCCAAGGATGGACTTATGTACTTGATTGATGTTAGCACTATATGATACCTCCTACTTTAGAGCAGTCTGTGATTTTTCTTGGACTGTATTGTGCCCATACTGTTATACTCTGAATTTTCCTGCAAATGTTCCATATTTTGATCATATTGTGTTATTGTTCATGTCATTATGATGTTTTGAGGGGGCTAACCTTTTGGTATGTGATTGGGCTCATTGGGTTCATAATTGATCTGTAATAACTGGGGGACATTTGTTCTCATAGGAGAATCTGGTATAATTTTCTGTTATAACCCATAGGTTATAATGGTGGACACGCGCCAGCTTCTAATTAGCCCCACTCGCACTGACTCACAGACTGTGCTCTCACAATTGCCATTTAACTCACACAGCTCTCTCAAGCTGTGTCATTCGGCATTTTGCTCTGACCAAAACAACAAGCATTTGCAAATGCCGAACATTCGCTTGCAGGTATTTGCAGTGGTATTTGGCACTTGGACATGGCTTAAAAAAATCAGTGACAAAGAAGTACAAGCATTTGTCAATGCCGAATGTTGCTTGCTTCTATGTGCTGTTTAGGTATTTGGAAGTCATTGGAGTGCAAATATTGAACATTTGCGAACTTACGAGCATGCGTAGGAACTGCGCAACGCACGCTTGTAAAACAGTCATTTTTAGGAATTTTTTCACCAAATTTTCAACATAGCCATTTTAAGACCTCTGCTCATGAACAGTGTCACTGTGATTTTCTTAATGTGTCCCATACATTGATTTTACACACTGACTGCGCCATTGTGCACTACATGGGTGGAAACACGTTTTGGGCAGGATGTGAAAAATGACAGCTGTACTGCTCATAAGGAGGTGTGGTAAAATGGCAATGTTGAAAATCTGGAGTGAAAATATTGAAAATTCGCAAACTTACAAGAGTGTGTGTAGGAACTGCGAAACACGCCTACAAAACAGTCATTTTAAGAATTTTTTCACCAAATTTTCAACATAGCCATTTTAAGACCTCTGCTCATGAACAGTGTCACTGTGATTTCTTAATGTGTCCCATACATTGATTTTGCACACCGATTGCGCCATTGTGCGCTACATGGGCGGAAACACGTTTTGGGCAGGATGTAAAAAATGACACCTATACTGCTCATAAGGAGGTGTGGTAAAATGGCAATGTTGAAAATCTGTAGTGAAAATATTTAAAATTCACAAACTTACGAGCGTGCATAGGAACTGCGCAATGCACACTCATAAAACAGTCATTTTTAGGAATTTTTTTCCCACATTTTCAACACAGCCATTTTAAGACCTCTGCTCATGAACAGTGTCACTGTGATTTTCTTAATGTGTCCCATACATTGAGTTCGCACACTGACTGCGCCATTGTGCGCTACATGGGCGGAAACACATTTTGGGCAGGATGTGAAAAATGACAGCTGTACTGCTCATGAGGAGGTGTGGTAAAATGGCAATGTTGAAAATCTGGAGTGAAAATATTGAAAATTCGCAAACGTACGAGTGTGCATAGGAACTGTGCAACGCACGCTTAAAACAGTCATTTTTAGGAATTTTTTCACCAAATTTTCAACATAGCCATTTTAAGACCTCTGCTAATGAACAGTGTCACCATGATTTTCTTAATGTGTCCCATACATTGATTTCACACACTGACTGCGCCATTGTGCGTTACATGGGCGGAAACACGTTTTGGGCAGGATATGAAAAATGACAGCTGTACTGCTCATAAGGAGGTGTGGTAAAATGGCAATGTTGAAAATCTGGAGTGAAAATATTGAAAACTTCGCGAACTTACTGACGTGCATAGGAACTGTGCAGCGCACTCGTAAAACAGTCATTTTTGGAATTTAGAATAATTAACATGGGTTTTGGGACTCCTTTCCATGAATGATGTCACTGTCGTAGGTTATCTGGTTCGGAAGGGTGATTTCATGCAGTGACTGCGAAATCACCCTTCAGGCCCGAATAATGCCATGTCAGTGACATCATTCATGAGAAAGGGTCCCAAAATCCCCATGTTGAAAATTTGGTGCAAAAATTCCAAAAATGTCTGAGATATGCAATAAAGTTGAAAACCTCCTATCTAGCCCATTATGCAGCTTACCGGCATTTCCTCAGTTCGCGGTCAGCTTTGAAGAGTGCAGACGTGTTCCCGGTCCACCGAAGATCGTCGCGCCGAGCTCCGTGAGGCAGTATGGGTGAGGGGTGTGGAGAGGCAGGAGTGCGCAGGTGGGTGTGGGTTGTGGGGGGGCTGGGAGAAGCGCCGTGGACCGTTTTTGATTTACAGGTTTTTTTAAAAAAGACTACGTGGATGTTTGCCACGGGAGTGGGCTCCCAGCATGGCAGAAGGATGGCTGGGGGGGCCGTGAACCGAGGGGATTGGGCACCGGCCGGCAGACTTGTATGGACGCTTGCCACACTGGGGTGGGGCCCTCAGCTGGCAGCAAAGATTTGGAGGGGGGCAGGATTGCGTTGGTGGGGATGACAGCGGTGGTTTTCGAAGAGAAGACCACCGCTGTCATACACAGCACCGCATCCGATTGGTGCAGGACTGCCATGCCTGCTCAATGGAGCAGGGGATTGCCGAGGAGGGGCACACCTCCAAAGTGTCCCCATTCTCCCAAGACGTTCCTTGCGCATGCACGCAAGCGAATGTAAAAAGAAGTCCTAGAAGTATAAATCAGCAAAACATGTAGCCCTCACCTAACATTTTCCAGAAATTTTCTCTCTTGCTCTAGCTCGCTACTGTCTCCATATAAATGGCTGTGAACCCTGACCCTCGACCGAATTTACATATTTACATGACGACGACCTGGATATGGACCTTAAAAAAAATTATTTTGAACATCAACTAAAACATCTTAACACTTTTTAACCATGCTTACTGAAAATGTTAACTTTTACATGGTCAATGTTTACTGTTTCCTGGAGATGTAACCAGATGTGGTTTTCACTGTAGGAACGAAGCAACTCCCATTTGGACATTCTCTTAAAGCAACCAGTTTTTTGGCAATTTTAAAAAAGTTACTAAAGTAGACAAATGCGCCTTTTAAAACAGTATGCCTCACTTTATTCACTTCTGAATTATTGTACCACATGCTATAACAAATAAAAAACAAACAAACACAGGACTTTTTGAACAACAGTTTTTTTATTTAATGAAATATGGCTGGAGAAAAAAAAACATTCCCCAGCAATTACATAAAACAACACATGGAGGGTAGTGTAAAACTCAAATTTAATGCACACCCTCGGGGTGGGATGCTTAGATAAACCCCGAGGGCAATGTAGCATCCCACCCCTTGGTTGTGCATTAAATTCTCGTTATGCACTCCCCCATGTTTTATTCTGTATTTCATTTTATTGTGTAACTGGATTGGTGGTGGTGGTGGGGGAGATTTATGTTTGACAAGATGGTATTTATTTATCACGGGGCGGGGGATATGTGGAATGCGGTCTCTGGAACCAGGGGACTTGTTTGTTAATTCTTTTTTGGGGTTGGGATGTGTTCATGGGTTGTTTGTTAATTGTTTGTGGGGGATTTATGGGGGGAAGGATCCTACAGCATGACTGGTTTGTGGGGCCTTCCTTTCATGTTTCTCTGTTTTTTGCTATCTTGCAATAATGTGTAATATACTATACAAGTTTGTTACTTGGAATGTTCGGGAAGCTCAGAGTAAGCAAAAGCAGCACATGGTGCTACAGCATCTTCATAAGTCTCAGGTTCATATTGCCCTCATACAGGAATCCCATTTACGTCGAGAGGAGGTCGCCATTTCTGGCGACAATGGGTTGGTTGGCTGTACAGGATGGGGGCCAGATCCAAGACATGGGAGGGTGGCTATCCTAGTTGCTAAATCTGTCCCTTTTCAGTTTTTGGGGGAAATAGGAGACCTGACTGAAGGTTGTTATGTATTTCTCTATGCTCAGCTGGACCTGTCAGAGTTGCTTCTGGGATCTATTTATGGACCCAATAGTGACACTCCAGGTTACTTTTCTACTGTAAGTGTGCAGCTTGACTCCTTACCAGCTTCCCCAGTTATACTTTGGTGTGACTGGAACATCATCTTCTAGACTGAGCTCAATAGGTCAGGCTCCCTGCAGCACAGTCTCTTGCCTGCCCAGCATGGTCTCTGAGAGCTGATGGACGCATATGGTCTCACCGACCCTTGGCACATGCTGAACCCTTCTTTCCACCAATACACTTTTCATTCTCCTCCACATAATACCTCTTCTCGTATTGATTTTTTCCTGCTCAGTACACTCTCCCTTTCTGGGCTTATTGCCTATGACACACTACCTCTGGTTATATGCGACCATGCCACTGTTTCCCTTACCATCTCCCTTAATTGGTGGGAGATGCAAGATGGTATCTGGCACCTCAGTTCCCAGTTGCTTAAAGATCCCTCTTCTAAACAACAAACTCAGACCTATCTCACAGACTTGCTAACCACCAATAAAGGATTTGCATCCCATCTTGATATACTGTGAGGATCGGTGAAATGTGGTGTGAGGGGGGAATGTATTCACCTTGCAACCCATTGGAAAAAGAAACTAATGGAGGAAGAGGATCATCTCCTCACACAGATTATGATGAGGGAATAGAACCCCTCCCCATCTGTGTCAGATAATTCGTATGAGCAACTGCCTGCCCTCCTGGCTCTTTATTATGAGCTCTTGGCTGAAAAGGCAGATCTGGCTTTGTTGTGCACCAAGACTGGATATCTGGAGTCAGGGGAGAAAGACAGGAGATTGTTGGCATGACACCTATGACACTTGGAAGCTTCCCGGGCCATTCCTTGTCTTCAACCATACCACTTCTCGCCTCCCCTAACTCACACTCGAGACATAGTGGAAGCCTTCCATGAGTACTACACGGATCTGTACTCTGACCCTCCGATTGCCTAAGATCTGGATTCACAAATCCGGAATTACCTGGCCAATATCCCCCTCCATACTTTAGATTCGACTCAGCAAGCCTCCTCGGATGGCCCTATCCTTTTGCATGAGATTAAAGCTGCAATTGATCAGCTCTCCATAAATAAATCACCAGGCCCTGATGGATTGAGCAATGAGTTCTACAAAGCCTTCAACTATGAACTCTCCCTACTCCTTATGAGGCTTTTCAACTACTTCGTTAAAGAAGGACTTGCTGAACCCTCCTTTAATAAGGCCTGAATCACTCTAATCTCTAAGGAAGGGAATAGTCCCCTTCTCCCTTATAGTAACCGGCTGATCTCCCTCCTAAACTCAGACATGAAACTGCTGGCCAAGGTATTGGCTACCCGGCTTCAACTGGTCTGGTACTCCCTGATCTCATCGACTTTATGGTTAATCGCTTTTCTAGTGATCACATCCAGAAGATGTTATATCTGGCTTTCTGTGTCTGGGGAGAGTGAGATCCCAGCGGCTCTGCTCTCCCTGGATGGGGGAAAAATCCTTTGATTGTGTTCCCTGCTGCACTTGTTTGCCATTCTTCATAAATTCGGTCTCCCCAAGAATTTTTATTCTCAGATTCACGTTTTATATGAGTCCCCTTCAGCCCAAGTTAGATGCAACTAGTTCTGTTCTGCCCCCTTCACCCTTCAGCGCGGCACCCAGCAAGGTTGTCCGCTCTCCCCTTTTCTTTTTTTTACTTATGATTGGAACCCCTTATTTCCCACTTTTCAACTAACCCCTGGTCACCGGGATTCATGTGGGGATGGAGAGAGATGCTCTGTCAGCCTATGCCGATGATCTTCTTCTCCATTTAGAGTACCCCAAAGTCTCGGTCCCAGCAGCCTTGCTGAAATTCAGAGATTTCCCCCCCCTATCAGGATATAAACTAAATCTGGAAAAATATCTAGTTTTCCCCTTAAAACATTTGGTTTCGAAGCCTGAGATGCAGCACCTTGACCTTGCCTGGGCATCTAAGGAGTTGGTTTAAATGGGGATCCTGATTCCCAGTTTCCTTCCTGACATCGGCAAGGCCAATCTGGTTCCTCTGTTGTGGGTGTTGCAGCAAGACCTTCAGAGATGATCTAACCTTCCCTTTCCCTTTGGGGCCAGGCCAGCATTCTCAAAATGAACATCCTGCCCCGACTACTATATCTTCTTGGGATGATTGGTCCTTATCTGCCCAAGTCATGGTTTGTGCAGCTTCAGAGAATGCTTAAACAGTTCCTCTGGAAAGGAGGATCAGTGCACCATGCTTACATTAAGCTAACTTAGCTGAAAGACCATGGGGGACTCCATCTCCCTAGTTTCTTTCTTTACTACCTATGCCTGCATAGTGCCAAGTGGCTCAGGTGGGGGAGTTGTGTGGGGGCAGATGCCTTGGATGGGTATTACCCCATTTGGCTATGCATGGAAGAGAACCTCTGTAAAAAAGAGGGCCTGCTCCTTTCTAGTCTTCTCTACTTAACTCTCCGTCTTCTGCCCCATAACCTCCACTAACCTTTGGTCTGGTCCCTCAAGGCCTGTGTACAATTCCATCAGTACATGCATATCGAATGGGCCAAGGATCTTTTTCAGCCAGTTTTGGGCAACCCCCACTTTATAGTGCCCGACCATCCAATACAAAAGACTTTTTTCCCATGACTTTGGGGTCTCCCTGCTCACTGATTTCTTTGGGATGGGAAACTCATGCCATTGTAGGATTTGCTGGAGGAATTTCAGCTCCCACTCTTCCTAAGTTTTCACTACTTCCAGCTCTCCAGGGCTATGACAACCTTTTTGGGCCCATCCCCTTGGCCGGCACCTGAGAAGGAGCCTTTGCCAACTCTGGTACACTTTTCAATGCAGCCCCATGCCATTTCCTTCCTCTATTCCTTCTTCCAATCCCAAGACCCTAATGCCCTGACTGGGATAGTATATTTCTGGCATTACAAATTGGCACTTGATTCCCCCCCCCAACATTGGCACGATATCTGGCGAGACCTTTACAGGTTTCTTAAAAGAGCTAGGCATAGGTGGACACAGTTTCGAATCTGACAAGACATGTATCTGACCCCGTTAAAGCATTTTCAGATGGGAAAGTCCCACACCTCATCTTGCCCACAGTGCTGCCAAACTGATGGAGACCTCCTGCATGTGCTTTGGGCTTACTCCAAGATCCAGCCTGTCTGGACCCAGATACGGGACTCCCTCGACCCACTACTAGGGCTTGAGCAAGCCTTCACACCGGAAATTTGTATCCTTGGTGATTTTTCCTCAGTTTTCTACAACTCCCTTAAGGCCCTAATAGCCCTTATCTCTAAGAAAATCATTACCTTGCGGCACTAGCTGGAGTCTGACCCGCCCTCTTATACTGAGTGACATAGAGAGCTCCCCCAGGCACTGCTGTGGAGAAGCTGATTCTCAAGTCTCACCAAGGAGGGAATATTTATGCCCAGAGTTTAGATATGTTGCAAACTCTGTTATCAGTTAGTGATGGGGCAGCCTCCTAATATAGTTTCACCTGTATGTCCCCTTCTTTGACATTTCCCTATTGCTATACTTTTAGCCTGGCCATCCCTCCCCAATGATCATTTGTTTTTCCTTAGCAACCAGTTTAGGATTATACCAGAGTCCCTTTTTCCAGGGTCTTTTGTTGCTCCCTTAATCACTGAGCTCTTACCATTACAAACACTTGAAGGTCTCCTTCCTTGTGCTCCCTTGTTTTTTGTTTTTTTTCTTTTAGTGCTCTAGGATCAGGGTGGGGGTATTGGGGTTGTATTTCTTTTGTTGCTGTTGTTTTGTTTTCTTGCTAGTTTGTTGGATTGCAGTTGTGTGTACCCTTGCAGTTTGTTACGCTCTTGTATCGTTTTACTGAAACTTTAATAAAGCATATTTAGTTTTTAAAAAACACAGATACACCTAGATAAAGTGTAATGTTTGTGTTTTCTATATAAATTCATAAAAAATAAACATGTTTACAAGAATATATAGGTCTGCCTTTTAAACATACATTTTTTAGTTTATAATTTTTATTGTAGATATTTCAGCAAACAAAAAATACAGTACAGTACCACAAAAATTGTTCAAGTACTTTTGCAATTACAGTGACCTACATTTCACCCATATTATTGTTCATAAACTAATAATGAGTAGAAACAACACTTGAGACAAGAACTCAGGTTCTACCATAGGTTAGAAAGGAGTACTAGACTAGGAATAGGACCAATTGGGATCTATTTTACAGAGTGGAGATTTAAAGAGCAACTGACACGTCTCGGTAGAGACGTGCCAGTAGTGCACTATCCTGCCTTCGATACCTCCTGGTACAGAGAAAACTGCAAACAGAGGTACTGTAAGGCAATATTTTACTATAAAGATACAGCGGAGCACAATGCACACCCCCGCCACAGCATCGGGTCCCCTTCCAGATCCAAACCTGAGGATGACGACAGGTCGGGATGGGGACCTGGCAAAATGCCATTTTTCTGGTGAACATGCCTTGGAATTAGCATTTCACAGGTTAAAAATTGTGGCATTTTGCCAGTGAAATGCCAATTCCATGGAACTTTCACTGGCAAAATGGCATTTTGTCAGGTCTTCATCCTGACCTGACATCATCCTCAGGTTTGGATCGGGAAGGGGACCCGATGCTGTGGCGCGGGCGCACATCGCACACTGCCACATCTTTACAGTAAAAAATTGCCTTACAGTACCTCTGTTTGCTGTACCCTCTGTACTGGGAGGTACTGTAGGCAGGATAGGGCACTACTGGCATGTCTCTACCGAGACATGTCAGTTGTTCTTTAAAATAAGAGGACCACATACTCTAATAGTAGTGTAACTTCCCTTTGGCTATATGTAACATACGAAAGACAGAGAGAGTTGCTACTTTCTGAAAAGCCTGCAGCCACTCCAATAATTAAAGTATGTCTGTGGTGCACTATTTTTGGGGGAGCAAGCATTTTGCTTTTACTCCAGCCTGAATACACCATTGTACCGATGGATCTGTGTAGTGGATGGGGGGGGGGATACCGAGCAACAAAAGTTGGGGAACGTGTGATATAGTAGCACCTACCACTAGTTTGCAGGCTATTAACACTTATTTCCAATATGTTTGGACAGCAGGGCAGGACTATAGAATGTGATGGAGATCTCCTCCTGGGGAGGTACAGTGCTAGTAGGAGTCTTGTGCAAGGAGAACTATTGCAGGTAGTTTGACTGTGACTCTATATGACCTATGGAGAATCATATTTTGGATAAGCAAACTTCTGTTATTGGGACAGGCAATGTAAGCCACCTTCCAGGAATTCTCCCACTCCAGTGATGCTATGGTTATGCCATGGGCTGATGCTCAGTACTCTTTGGAAGATTGTGTTTGGTCGGAAATAGCGCTTCAAAGCTGAGAGTAAAGTGTGCTCAGTTTTCCTCTAGTTTTAGATAGCCATGTTTGGAGATCAAATTCTGATTCCTGTTTCCCTGGGCTTAGGGACTTTTTTATTAGGGAAGATAATGCACTGCACCATTGCAAAAATTCCTAGAAATCTTTCTTCCCAAGGGAGAAACTGGCCTGTAGATTAGTAAAGGAGTCGAAGATTTGAGTACCAGAGCTCAATAGATCTTTAAGGTGGGCTATGCCATTATGTATCCTCCAGGCTCAGTGTACTTTCTGACCATCTGTACAGACCACAGGATTACCTCAAAGGGGAAGCCATTTTAGGAGTGTAAGGGAGTATCTAATGTTTTTAGCTAGCCAACTCCATGTGCAAATAGGTGCTAAAATGGTGCTTTAATGCTGAGGTTGATGAGGGAGAGGTGTATACAAGTAGGCGAGTGGTGGAGTAGGTGACCATGAAAGAGATTCAATAGTATGCCAAACTGGTGGGGGGTCTGAGGAGGAGTAAACCATTGGCAGGTTTGTGCTCCAGTGAAAGCTATATGGTATCCTTGAAACCAAGGGAGGTTCCAACTTCCTTTAGACCAGTGTAAACAAAGATTGGCATGGCTGAGTCTTGGGGTAGTTCCCTCCCACAGAAAGGACCCAATTAATGTGTCCAACTTTGCAAACCAGCTTGGGGCAATTTAATGGGAAGATGAGAAAAGCAGTGAAAGTTTTGGGGGCAACCATCATTTTTAACACTGCAATCTTTCCAGCTAAAGAAAGACACAATTTTTTTTTTTCTATTATATTTTTTTTTCACCTTGAACCCTGGCAGGTGGCTGTGGTCCTCCTCATGGAGAAACTCACTTTCAATTAAATTTAATTCACTTTATTTACCAGGTAAGATCACTGGGCCAAGGCCCTTTTTCAGGATCGATCTGGGGCTTCAGTTTCAAAGAAGCAAGTCGGCATACAAATAATACAAACAAACATACAACATACATAATTACTTCTCTGGTCCCATGCATCCCTACCCAGTTGACCCCTGGAAATTCCTCCATGGATTGTCCCCCACAGCTGGGCCAAGGAGGATGATGTTGGCCTCCCCCTCTCCCAAGACCCAATCCAGACACCAGGTGTGGCCCTCAGGGACGTTGGGCATCACAGAACCTGCCAGGCTCCTTTTCTTACTGTTTCTCATGTCCCCCCTCCCCTACTAATGTAAGGACAACAGTACATGCTTCCCAACACATACTGCCCTCCCGCCACCGCCAGAGGGCAGTCAATGAGTGGGATGACAAGTCTTCCTACCTAGCAGTTGGGTTGAGAGATTTCCAAAGGTCAGAGAGAGCATGTTCCTGTAACATGCTTGTTAGGGCTTTGTCTGGAGAGACAGTTGTGTTAAAGTCTCCCCTATCAGACAAGGTGCCATAGGTGGAGAGAATTCCTGAAGGTGCTGGGAAAAGGTATTTAAAAAGTCTGGAGATTCAAAATTGGGTCCATAAATAAAGCTAAGGAATAATGGACCTTGTGGGATAGTAAACTGTATAGTTACCCATCGTCTCTCAACATGATGCTCCTGCTTTTCAATTGTCAAAAGTAGTGATTTATGAATTAATATGGAAACTGCTCTTTTAAATGAAGGAGCAAAACTATGAGCTTCCAGGCCTACTCATTCCTTGTGTAATTTGGCAGCCTCTGTTGGGATTCATTTTGTCTCCTGTAAGAAGGCTACATTGCTCTGCAGTTTTTGAGATATGAGAGGATCTGTTTCCTTTTAATGGAGGAGGAGTTGAGTCCTGTCACACTCCAAGTTATGCATTTTAAATCAGCCATGTGGGGTGGTGTATATTATTAATTGTATAGGACAGCTGATCATAGGAACTCATTTGTTTGAGAACAAGAAGAGGGGGGTGACAGCAGTGGGGTGATGTCAAGGTATCCAGGGATACAGTATATGAAATAATGCATAGCTATACCATATATATATATATATATATATATATATATATATATATATATATATATGTAGTGACTCACTGAATTCCTGTTATCTGGTACCTTACCAAACCTTGGCAGCATATATCTGCAGTTTAACTTAGAACTACGACTAGTCATAGTATACAGAGTAATAGGTATGAGATGAACAATATTAAGTAAGTAAACAGTTAAAACTAGGCAACAAGTCAGAGATGTATACAGTTTGTAACAAGAGACTTGAAATCCCCTTAGGGCCGGCTTCCCAAAAGGCCTGGACCTCCAACTTGGGGTGAATATCATATACAAAGAGATTACAGCAATGTAAACAGAGAGGGAGACCATATTGCTGGTGTCAACACTGTAAGGGAAAGAAGGGCAGAATGAGAATACATTACTGGAGGTGATACCACTATGGGGCTAGAACACTTCAGACCACTCCAGATTTGTATAAATTCTACAGTAGGGTAGCGTGAATGCTCTTGCCCAGTTTGGGAGCCACCCCACCTGTATGAATGGGCTGGGGGGAGCAATAGAGATGGTGCCTTTTGCAGATGCATTTAAGGAGAGCTAAAAACTGGGGGGGTTATGTCCTCTGTAAAGAAGCATGTCCCTTTAATAGGAATGGGGGGGACACATGACAGGTCTGTAAATGCCACTTTGAAAACTTATGGGGCAGTACTTGGGAGATATGCCCCCCCCCCTTGTATCAAGGAAGAGGGGGATCTGGACTAGGTTCAAACCTTGGAAAGCCATCCCCATGTGGGATAGACCCAGGAGTTTAAGGTAATTAGTAGTCAGGAGGGGATATGTATTGTTTATTTCACTGTGTTTGAGCCTAAGTACTAGTACACATTACAGCCATATTGCTCCCTGAGTCCAAGAAGCAACTATTGCGAACTGCAGCACTGTCAAGCCCTGTTCGTGGGAGTGTCCCATGATGCTAAAAAGGAGCAGCCATCAGTAACTGCAGTCAGCTCTCTAAAGTAGGACTCTTATTGCTCCACTTCTGTCAGTTACTTTATCCCTGGCAGGGAGTTCCTGTAAGGTACGGTAACCCATGAGGTGAGCGCATGGGGAAAGGTGCGTTTGTAGCAGTGAACTCCCTTCCTGGCACAGTCTCATGGTGATGGGAGGGAGGGCAACTGGATGAGGGGTGGCCGAACTGGGCACGGACGCCGCCATGCACGCCGTAAAATTTTGGCATGGCCAGAGGGGGTGGAAGGCTGTAGGGGTGGTGCAGCAGGTGGATGGCCAAGCTGCGTTGTGGCATCGGGGTTGGCTAGTGGTTGGTGTGGGTGAGGTACTGGTTCGGGTCCGGGCGCTGGTGCATTTATTGGCGCCCAGCCTGAACCTTTATTTTTTAGTGCTTTCACCCCCAACATGCACCCCCCTGGTGTTGAGAATCCTTAAGTAGGGGGGTTCGGGGGTGTATGGGGTGCAGCTCCCCCTACAGAAAGTATTAAAAAAATCTCCTGGCGCTGTTGTCCTGTGTCCCAGGGTTGTCAGTGTGCTGAAAAGGTTTTCCTCACTCTGACTGTGCGATAACGGTGATCGCCTTTAGGCGATAGCCATTATCACATAGACCCGTTAGGTACCATATATCCTGCTAACATATTTGGGTATATCAGACAAACGAGATGAGAGGGAGCAGGGGGTAGTTATCCAGACTCTTCCCTGTACTGAGAAAAGAAAGTGTAACAGGGGATAAGCTTTGTGGATTCAGCAAACAGTTCCATACTCTTCTGTAGACTAGAACTAACAATATCCTGGCATTGTCTTCAGAAAAAAGCATTGACAAAAACAGGTAAACAGCAGTTTCAGAAAGTGTAACATAAGTAATAACCAGGAGAACAACCATGGAGCTTAGCACTAAACTCTGCACTTATGGTGCCATTTAATACACATATTCTCCAAGTGACTGCATCACAAAATGGGTATCGAGCTTAAAGTAAATGGTTAGTTAGAAAGTAGAAATCAAAATATTTTAAAATTAAGACCAATGAAAGAAACCAGATTTCAGCCTTAAACTGATAAAATAGCCCGTGGAACGTGTCTTACCATCTACATGATTCTTTCCAGACCATTTCAAACAGGAGGATTTAAACCAGCTCGTAAATCATCTTCTGAGACCTATAGTATGTACACCTTAGTGTGTAAATGGTAAAGCAGAGCAAAAGAACAAGGTCACATATAAACAGACCTTAGAACTAATGAACACAAACTTTAAGTAGTAAGCAGTGCACCACAGGAAAGATAACATAAAGGTTTAACATCAAGAAAACAGGGTACATACGTAGTCAGACCTGTGAAAGCCTCGAGAGGTTGAAATAACCAGGCCCATTACACCATCAGGTATATTGCTGCACCCCTGGATAGAGAACTCACAAGCAGCCACCCTGCCACTCAAGTTAGTGGTTGGGGCATTTTTTTCTTGGGGGTGCCCTGGTCTTCAGTCCCAGAGGAGGTGAGCACTGGGAGCAGGGTGTCCGCTGAACAATTGGCCCAGGATCGATGGTCCACAGAGTGAGTTCCAATTTCAAAGTTGTCTGGTAAAGCAATAGGGTGCTCACTTGTAGATGCCTCTTCAGTTTCTAGAGGCACATATTTGTTCGGACTGGCATGGCTCTGCAGGCTATGGGATGAAGCACGGGAACCGGAGCTTCTACTGCGGCTGCAGGAGTGGTGATTTTCTGCTTAGGGCTTCCATTTTGTAGCTCTTTGATAGCTTCACTTGCGCCTGTTTCTCTTTATCAACTGCCATGGGGAATCTAAGGAGGCATGTGGCTTCATGTCAGTTTTGGGTAATGGGGTGTGTTTGCTTTGCGGTGCTGAGTCCGGGGCAGGGAGCATGTCCATTGGTGCTATTGGAACTGGGGAATGGAACCAGGATCTAAGAAACTGTTCCAGGACCTCTGGGGTTACAAATGATAGTTGTACTCTGTTTATGTTAAAATACAGTGTGACCGGGTACCTCATATTATATTGGTAGCCCAGCTGAGATAATTTTTTCCTGGCTGCCATAAATGCGTGGTGTCTATTGGAAAGTTCCGCTGAGAAATCTTGGAAAATGGCTCTGCCAAATCATGGGGCCTCTCTCCCAAGCCAACCAAAGGATGGTATCCTTAACTGGGAATCGGAGCAATTTAGCGATAATAGGGAGAGGAGGTCGCCCAGGTCTGGTCTTTGGTGCCAGACTCTGATGTGCCCTCTCAAGTTCAATGAGAGGACAGTCTAGGGCATTCACAATCTGTGGGATTTTAGCTTGCAAAAAGTGTACTGTGTCTGGGAGTTCAATTCCTTCTGGGAAACCTGCAATTTGTAGGTTATTTCTTCTTGCTCTGTTTTGTAAGTTGTTGACTTTCTCTAATAGGTAAGTGATGGTCCAGTTTTGTTCCTGGAGCTGGATGTGTGTTTGAGCTGCCGTGTCTTCTAATATTGATATACATTGTTTGGCTTTAGTAATCCTATTTCCCAGCTGCTGTAAGCCATTTTTGGTTTCAGTGGTGGTTGTTTTTTTATTTCCGCTGTGTTCGAGGGGACTTGAGATAACATGGTTGTGAGATGTTACAGATCTATCGTGGGTGGTGTAGTGAAGCTCATTTTTCAGATAGCAAGACATGTTGAAGGAGTGATTTGAAAAGGGTGCAAGGCCTCAGATATGACAATCCATGCTCCAGGCAGTACACCACTGATTTTCAACAAATCTGGTATCAATCTGTTGGCAGAGTTGATCAAAGCAATGTTGCAGGTTTAGAAACCATTTAGCTGTGCCCTTCTGCTGGATTGTGGAGGATTTTGTTGACAAGAAATCAGCAAAAAAAGATTATGCTGCCATTTTGCTTGTTGATTGGCCACGCCCCCACCTTTTGAACATACTTGATAGAATGACTACTGCATGTTTGAAACAAAGATGATCATACAAGGTTCCAGTTCAGACATGATGTTTAAAACAAAACACATTGCAATAGATGGAACCCAGCTGTTCTACAGTAGTTTCTTTTTTTCAACATAATTTCCTGCCCCTTGAAACAGTTGACCAACATATTCCCTGGACAATCAGCAGGAGTATAGTCAACTGGAAAAAGATTTGTACTGGTTCCTGACCTACCTTAACAACTGAATGCTATCTGTCAAGCTGAGGAGATTTTTCTCACTGTCAACTGCACTGCATTGCAATGTTATACTCAAGTTTTTCTTGGGCTCAGTGTTAATTGGTGTGTACATGTTGCCCCTAATGATTGACATGCGGAGGGGGACACATGGTAACTCAGTTCTGGGAGAAAAATTAAAAATCTATTTCAGTTCCAGAAGCAAAATGGGGAAGAACTGCTCTGGTGAAAAATGCACACCCCTGAAAGTAATATGTACCTGCTTAAAGGCATATAATTGATAAAGTGTAAAACTGCAGCATATAATATAGAAACTGTACAGATTTAATATTAAGAGTTGTAACCTGAGTAACCCTACTAGTAATAAATTCATCTACTTTCAACATTGTAGGAAGAGTACTACCACCATTATTCCCCTGCCGATTCTAATATTAGCCCACATGTTTCTAGAATTTTTAGAGGCATCTTTTAAGACTGGTCAGAATAGTAATTACTTTTAGCTTGTCTAATCTTTGAGATACATTTACTCCTAAGTGCTCTGAAATTTTGAAAATCAGTTGGCTTGTTGGTAAGCTTTGCTTTATTCAAGGCTACTGTAGATTGTGGCTCTTCATCAAATTACCAATAGTTTTAGGAAACTAAGGCGATGATGGTTGATGAATCCTTTTCTTGACATAAGAAGCTTTAACATTAATTATACTGTGAAGAATAGTTTAAAAAAATCAATGCTGATGAAACATCAGGGCAGATTTATATTAAGGACCAATTCATTTCAGAGAGGTCTGTCAAATAAGCCTGCTCACAGAACCTTTTGAAATTATGAGAGAAAACAAGGAGAACTGCAGGAGTCACCTTGGGGAGTTGATGAATACAGGCCCCGTAACAATAATCACTTACATCTCTACCAAACACTGAGGAAATGTATTTATGTGCAGTCATAGTGAGAACACCAAGCAAGGTATGCTTAGTGGGATTATTACAGTTAGGTCTAGTGGAAAGAGTAACAATTTGTGTGAAATTCAAAGCATGAAATGACTAATTAAATTTAATGAGGGATCAAGCATATCCCAATTTATGTCACCTAACAAAATCAGCTCTAAGTGGGTGATACATATCATAGCAAATCATATCAGATTATATTATCTTCTTATATTTCATATCATATTGTATTGAATTGTAAATTTTTTCATATCAGCTGCCCTGCTCAATGGCATCTGAACACGTCATTCCACAGTGGCCTAAGAAAAGAAATCATCTCACGATCATCATCTGCACCCAGTTCCTCTCTGGAAGTACTTCCAACCCTCCCCCACTCCCCACCACCACCACCACCACTGCCAGTTCACAGTACTTAAAACAAAACAAGCATTTGTCAATGTCGAATGTTGTCTCACTGGCATAGGCATTGATGGTGTAGGAGTGACAGACGTATAATAGGAATGGCAGTGAAGTAGTGAAGTGATGCCAACCCCATCCTCACCCTGCAGAGACTGACAGGCATTTGGGTGTGCCTTTGGGTCATCAGCTATAATGCTCATGCCATTTTACAGCACCGTACCCTGTCGACACTGACATGTGTTGTGGTGTGCTTTGGGGTCTTTGGGCATTATACTTACCCTATTCCCTAAGGAAATATGGTGAGGTGGGTGCAGTATAGAAGGATGGGGTGAACTTTGTGGCTGAACAGTGCAAGGCACACCACGATGCCTGTCACTGGCTGCAGGGTGGGGGTGGAATGGCATGAGCATTAAAGCCAATGATCCCAAGTCACACCCTGACGTCTGTCATTCTGTACAGGGTGGGGTGCTACAGTTGGAAACCCTAACACCATAGACGTGTGTTGGTATTTTCACTCCAGATTGTCAACATGTGCTTTTTGTGAGCCCACTTCATGAAGAGCGGCACTATCAGTTTGTAAGCTGAAAGGTAGTTTTGTACAGTGGCTATGGCATTGGCGACACAGGGATGAAAACACATTTTTGGTGGTATGTGGAAAATGGCAATTGTATTGTTCATGAGGAGATGTAAAAAAATGGCAACAGTGAAAATATGAAAAATTGGTGAATTCATGATCATGCATAGAAACCGTGCAACACACATCCGTAACCCAATTATTTGGGGGATTTCTTTAACCACATTTTTAATATACGCATTTTGGGACCTCCCCTCATGAACAGTGGCACTGTGATTTTGTTAATTTGTCCCAAACATTGATTTCCCACAGTGACCATGCCATTGTGCCCCACAGGTGCAAAACCACATTTAGGGCAGGATGTGAAAAATGACAGCTGTGCTGTTCATAAGAAGGTGTGAAAATGTCAGTGTTGAAAATCTGGCATGAAAATATTGCAAATTTATGAAGTTACAAGGGTGTGTGGAAACTGCGCAACACACACTTGTAGCATAGTCATTGTATGGAATGTCATCACCAAATTTTCAACATAGGCATTTTAGGACCTCTGCTCATGAACAGTGTCACTGTAGGTAGTGATCATTACTAAATGCAATGTAAATGTGCTTGAGCCCAAACTCTAAACCTTCTTGGATCAGATTAGTAGGCATCATGTCATTTAGTGGGTCTTGAAGGAAGAAATACCTACATGCTGCTATTCCTAGATGATGTTGAATCAAGGTGTATAATGACTCAACATCAGTAACCAGCCGGAGGTATTCTAGGTTCCATGTGAAATCACTAAATGTTTAAAGCACATGCATAGTGTTGCAGAAATAGGATTCCAAACAGACCACACTCTTCTGCAAGGAAAAAGTTCAGAAACCTGCAGAAAGTTGTCTGTAAGGTATGCCACTTCCAACACTCTGGGGCACCCGAGAGAATTTTGGGGGTCATCGTGAATTTTAGGCAGTATATATAACATGCGTTTAACTGAAAATTCTGGCCATAAATAAGCAAAATCATTTATTTATCCTGCCATTTAAGATCTTTCCAATAACTGTAGCAGTTCATGTTTGAAAACTGGAAAGGGGTCTGCTGGTAGCTTATGATAGTTCCACACATTGTCTGATCAATTCCTTGTACACTGAATTTGTAAAAATCTGATAGTAGCATGATAATGTTGCCCCCTTGCCTACTGCTTTAAACACCACATTCTCTAATTCTCTTAGTTCCTTCAGTGCATTTTTTAGGTCTTATGCGATAAGGGCAAAATTATAAGAGCAAACCCAGAATCACAAAACCAGCTGGGAGAAACCCAAAATGGTAACTCTTCTTTTTCTTGTGGGGGGCTGTGCCCTCTTGCCCTCCCATACCCCCTTACTAATATAACAAACTCTGAGGTCACAGCACCTCGGGAGGGGGGTGAAATCTTTGTCGCCATTTCAGTTTCACCCTTTTCCCATTACGATTCCAGACGTTGCCCTTTCGAGTTTCGCTCACTTCACTGCACACCCATTTTTTTCACACACTGACAGATTTTTATAACTACCCCCCAATGCTACCCTCTAAGAGCCTATTAACCTCCTTCAAAACCATCTTTTAATATACAGTAATAACTGGGTTTGTCTTAGTAGGGCAGAAATCTGCCCTAGGGTGAAATAGGGAACTTCATAACTCTAAGAAATGCTGCCTGTTTACATCATACAGCAGGGCTCATGAATTACCCGCATTGTTCGCATGAGTTTCGTTAAGCTGAGAGTCCAGTACAATATGATTCTCCTTGTCCTGCATTGTCCAATCCTCTAGAATAGATTCTGAGTTGTCAGTAGTATTAGAAAAATCCAGGATAGCCATATTTACTTCCTTCATAGGGCTAGTCAGTTGATTTAATAAGATTCTGTCAGCAGTCCAGTCTAGAAATGATGTTCTTCCTGCCGTGTTAAGCTGTGGTGAGTTTTTTGCAAAATGGTCCTTCAACTGAATTTTATACAAAACTTTGTGCAGATCAGTGTTTATTTGAAATTTATCTGAAACAGTACTTGGAACAAATGATAGACTTTTCCATAGGATGCTCTTTTGCAGTTCGGTTAGTTTATGGGGTATGAGATTTATTATTTGCCACTCCTTGTCCTGGTGGTCCAGTGAGTTGATGTGCTTTCATTTCCCACCCCTGTTTCCTTCTGGGGATCTTTTTATTCTTCTTTATTCTGTTTGCTTTCCTTTGTTGATTTGTCCTCATTGGAGGAGAATGGGACTTCCCTAACAATCACAGGTATCGATGTAACATTATGGTCTGAGCCGTGCAACAGAATTAAATTATCAAGGAAGATATCGTATCTTAAATGGTATCGAGTTAGTATAAAGTACCACTGTAGATTAGGGGGCATTGGGACAAGGTAAGTAAAAGCATGGGACCAGGATTAGCAGTCAGTCTCATGCAGAGGCAGGATTGGGGACAGGCACTGGGTCGGTGATGAGCAGGAACAACGTGGAGGGAATGTAGGAAGGATAGTTAACTGCAATAGATGCGGGGCTGCCATCTTCTTAAAGATTGCATGGAAGGCAGGGGGATGCTTGGTATGCAAGCAGCTGGTGCAGCTAAAGGAGGAAATTGCATGGCTGAGGAGGGAGCTGTGTGGAAGGGAGGAAAGGGGGTGGAGGGGCCAGCTGGTAAAAGGGAACCATAGGAAGCCATACTTAAATGGCACAGACTGCAGGCACATAATGGAACAGGTGGGGGGGGGCAAATTGGCCAGCACCACTGTACGCTCATGAACCACTAGAGGAAGGGGGCAGTGGGGTGGACAATGGTCCAAAAAAGTGTTATAGGGAGATCTGGGAGGGAACAGAACTGAAACACTTAGTACAAAGAATCAGGGGCAATCCAAGGAGAGATGAGAGAAGAGAGCAACATGTTCTCTGTGCTGGCTAGTCTGAAGGGGCTGGAGGGCAGGAATTTTATAAGTGGAAGGCAATAGCAAGGGGGAGGAGAAACACAACAGAGGCCATCGGCCTGGCTGATGGCAAGGTCAGGGTGTCAGAGGATACAAATAGGATATCAGAGGCTAAGGAGGGAGGTGGGATGGAGGAGGCATTAGGGAAGGGTGAGCAAGGAGATGGTGGGCAGAGGTTGATGAAGGTGGTAATGTTGGTGATGATGGTGGCTGGGAGGGCAGACAAGAGGGGGTGGGCAGTGGGGACAACAGTGGGCCAGCTGGTGATACGACATGGGTAGGGGTCAGGAGGGCATCAGAACTTAAGAAGGCTTCGGGGGGAAGGAGGAATAGGTAGAGCAGGAGAAAAGAGGGGAATGAGAACCCGCATGGGGAATGTGGCCTTCAAAGGGGAGGCCAGCCTGGAGGCAAGCATGATGGAGTGGAAAAGTTCATTGGATTGGTGGACTGGAATATAGGAGAGGAAGGGTATCACATGGATCATGGGAGACAAGAGGGTGAGCAGAAACGCTATGCCAGTGAGATAAAAGAGTCTCCCTGGAGAAAGCATAATGGAGGAAGCAGAGACAAAAGGGGATGATGACAGTGCTGGAAGGGTGGGACAGTGAGGTAAAAAAAGGCATATTATGGGTGAGAGAACTGGGCAGCTACAGAAAATGGAGGGTCATCATACTGGGTGACTCAATAGTGAAAGGTATCAGTTGGGGGCCAAAGGAGCCAGGAAGAGTTCTATCTGGGTGGAATGCATACCAGGTATGATGGCAGGTAGAGTAGGACAGCATGTCATTAAATGTGTTAGAAAATAGAGGATGAAGCCACGCATAGTGGTGCACTTAGGCACTAATGATCTGGAGGGCAGCAGAGTGGTGGAACTGCAGGACAGTTTTGGAGTGTTGGGCAGGTTGTGCAGCATCGAGGGGCAAACAGTCACAGTCTCTGAGATTCTACTAGTACCCAGAGCAAGCACAGTAAGGAAACAGAGAATCATAGAATTTAATGCATGGTTGGCAGAGTGGTGTAGAACTATGGGGTTTGGATTAGTAGGGGTTGGGGGGCAATATGGGATAACAAGAACCTCTACTCACCAGCTAGGCTTCACCTGAGCAAGGAAAGTTCCTGTGTCCTGAAACAGAAACTGGGGGAGTTCAGCCAGCAGCCAGATCCAAAAGGAGAGGGAGGCGCTGGCTTGCAAGGAGGGTAAGAGGGGCAATCAAAAAGCAGAGATGGTAGAGGGGAAGAGAGTATTGGGGTAAGCAGGGCATCTGGCCGGAGGGTGGTGTCACTAAATGCAAGGAGCTTGAGGAACAAAATACCTGAGCACCAAGCATTAATGGCAGAAGGGGAGGTGGATATAGCTGCCATCACCGAGACATGGGCCAACCAGCACCATGACTGGGACATCATGTTACCGTGATACAGACTGTATTGCAGGGAAAGGACAAAAGGAAAGGGTGGAAGGGTGGCTTTATTTGTGATTGGAAGGGACAGTGAGCAGTAGGTAGGAGGGAGGCAAGGGGAGGCCAGATGCCTTATGGGTTCACCTACGGGAAAATAAAGGTAAAAGGGTCAGACTGGGGGTTGTGTACCGACCATCCTCACAGTCAGAGGGCATCGATAGAGAACAGGCAGATCAGTTATGGAAACACTGTGGAAGGGGTGGAACTGTAGTGGTCAGGGATTTCAATCTACCAAGGGTGGATTGGAAAACCATGTCTAGCACAAGTGCCAGGGAGCAGATCATTCTGGAAACCTTCCAGGATGTATTCCTGTCACAAAAGGTGGAGGAACAAACAAGGGAGGAGAACCTCTTGGATCTTGGTGCTGCCCAATGGAGACTAAGTGCAGGGCGTATGGAGTGAGGACCCCCAAGCAGGTAGCGACCACTGAATAGTTTGGTTCTCCCTGGATATGGGTAGGGAGGGGATGTCTACAAAAACCAAGACAGTGGACTTCAAAAGGGATGACTTCTGCAGGATGGCTGACATTCCCAGGGGGCATATGACTAGCATCACTCCTGACATGGCTACCATCCAGAAATGGGCCATCCTGAAGGAAGACCTGTTAGCAGCTACAGACACCTGTACAAAGAAATGCAGTAATAAGGCAGGGGCCAAGAAGCCATGTTGGTGGTCAAAGAAGGTGCAGATAAGGGTGAGAGAGAAAAAGACAGACTTCAGAAGATGGAAGGGGTCCAAAAGGGAGGAGGATAAGGAGGACTACACAAGGAAAACCAGGGAGGCGAGCAGAGATGTGAGGGCTGCCACGGCTTCAAAGGAGCTATGGCTAGCAGTGGGGATTAAGGAGGGTGACAAGGCCTTCTTCAACTGCATAAGGGAGAAGAAGAACTGCAAGGAGCAAATCACCATGATAAAGAAGGATGGAGGTTGGGTAGAGAAGGGGATTGCAGGCAGAGGTGCTCAATGAGTACTTCTGCTCAATTTTTACCAGGAAAAGAGATGGGCCAATACCACAGAGGCAGGGCAACACTGGCATGGGAGGAGACAGGATAACGGATGGGAAGATCCCTGTAAGCAGAGTGCTTGAGGGCCTTAAGTCACTGAACATGGACAAGACTCCAGGGCTGGATGGGCTGCACCCTAGAGTCCCGAGGGAGTTTGCTAAGGTCCTAGCGGCACCACTGGAAGACTTGTTCAATACCTCCCTGAAGATGGGGTGCGTGTCTCAGGACTGGAGGATGGCACATGTGGTACTGCTGCACAACAGCAGTCCCAAGGATGAGCCTGGTAACTATAGACCAGTCAGTCTGACATCCATTGTGGGTAAGCTCATGGAAACGATCCTAAAGGAAAGGTTGGTGACCTTCTTGGAGGTGAACAGTATTATGGATGACAAACAGCATGGGTTCGTCTCTGGAAGAACGTCAAACAAACCTGATTCACTTTTTTGACTGGGTGACAAAAGAACTAGACACCGGTCAGGCCATATACTGTATGTCCTGTATCTGGATTTCAGCAAGGCCTTTGACTCAGTACTGCATGGCAGATTAACTAGTAAATTGAGGAACCTGGGAGCAGGGGAGAAACTGGTTAAGTGGGATGGTAACTGGTTGAGGGACAGACATCAGAGGGTGGTTGTTGGGGAGGGGGGGCTGTCAACTCATAGGACAGTTACCAGTGAGGTCCCACAGGGTTTAGTGCTGGGGCCAGTGGTGTTTAACATCTTCATAGCCGATATACTGCAGCAGTTGGAGTTAAGAGCAAAATTAGTCTATTCATGGATAACAACAAGGTAGGGGCAGTTGTGGATAGGGTAGAGGCAGGAAAAGTCCCCCAAGAAGATCTGAGAAGGCTTGAGCAGTGGTCAGACACTTGGCAGCTGGGTTTCAATGTTAAGAAGTGCAAGTTCATGCACTTCAGAGCGAGGAATCCTGGGTAAAGTTACCATCTGGAAGGGGTTCAGCTGTCCATCTTTGAGGAGGAAAAGGATTTGGGAGTAATGGTCACAAAGAATATGAACCACTCATCTCAATGTAGGAAAGCAGCAGCAAAAGCCAGTAGAATGCTGGGATGCTTGCTAGAGAAATCACCTCTAGGAGAGAGAAAGTCATTCTGCCACTGTACAGGTCACTGGTGAAGTCGCACTTGGAGCACTGTGTACAGTTCTGGAACCCATAGTTACTGGAGGGGGTACAGCAGAGGGTGACTAAAATGATCAGAGGTATGGAGGAGAAACCTTACGAGAATAGTTTGAGGGACCTCAACATGTACTTATTGGAGGAGAGAGGAGAAAGGGTGATATGATCGAAACCTTCAAGTACTTAAAGGGCATCAACAGGGTTAGTACAGAGGGCATGTTTCGATTAAAGGGTGAAGAGATTACTAGGGGGCACAGCCTGAAGCTGGTAGGGGGTAGAGTCAGGAGGGAGGCTAGGAAGCATTCACGGAGAGGGTGGTAGGGGGATGGAATACACTCCCTGAAGAAGTGGTATCTCTTAAAACACTGAAGAGCTTTAAAAGGTGGTGAGATAGGGTTAAGGGCAAGATACTAGTCAGTGGGAAGATGAGGGGGCAAGAGGTGGTGGGGGTGGAACAGCAGGAGTCTAACCACTGCGCTGAAAAATCGAGCAGATGCGATAGACCATTTGGCCTGTACCTGCTGGCAGTTTCGTATGTTTGTATGTTCGTATGTTGGTGTTGCTTTTGTCCTGTAGATCTTCAACAAAAAAGAGACACTCTTTTTGAAATGCTGGCAGCTGCAGCCTCCTTGGAATTACTTTTTTCGGAGATCGGGTCTTCCGCTCTCTGTTTTTTCTGCATCTGCGTGTCTCCGTTCATGGAGATCTTGTTTGTTTTGTTTGTTCTTTCTGGGGTGGGATTTTGATCTGCCACAGGAAGCAAAATTATTTCTTCTGCTCCTTGCCCAGTTAAAGAATTGCACTTCCTTAAAGTCAACACTGTCTCATTCAGTTTTAGATTGTTTTCTCTTAATTGCCTGCCTCTTGTTTTTGAAGATTTGTTTACACGTCCCTATCCGATTTTGCAAAACTGGGATGAGTCAGGGAATTTTGCAATATATTTTTTTAGTTTCAGCAATCTATTTTGTCAATTGCTTATTTGTCAGGAGTCAGGTACCTGCCCATTTATGAAGCTCCACAGAGCAAAGTGCTGGGGCACCTGCTATGTGGAGTTAGTTCAAATCTGTGCTCACTTCAGCAGCATAAGGTGTCTCGTACATACACAATAAATTTGTAGTACATGACAGCCACAGTTTCATGTCAGAAGATTTACTGACTGTCATAACAGACTTTTAAAGTTCAAGTTAGTGACTGTCTGTCTGCCTTGAGGCACCATACATGGTCTAATTAGAAACATCGAAACACCAAATTTGTTGCAGGAAATAATCACTTGGCACACCAAGTATGCCCAGATGGTCCCTGCCTAATTTGTCTCTGCAGACCCTAACTGGTTTCCAGTACCCATCCTTCTCTACAGGTAGGTTTTAGGGTTCTAGAAGTGCAATGGGCTAGAGAGGCAGGTTAGGTGGTGCCTGTGACCAGGCATGATGCATCTGTGCCAGAAGGCTGTGGAGCATGCATACCTAGTCTGAAGGGAGGAGTACATCACTGGGCTTTTTCCATCATTCCCAGGAGGGAATGATTTCCTGGGTGGGGGGAGAGTGTAAGCCCCCCCTAGAGGAGGGGATTATGCTCCCAGTTTAGTCATCCTACCCCCAACTCCAGAACTAGCGAGTTTTTTTAGTGCTCTGTGGGATATTGGTTGCTGGACACCTCAAGGTGGCAGTAGAGAGTATATTTAGGGAGTATGTAAGGGAGCAGACAGGAAGTTTTGGGGTCTTTCCAGACTGGGCATTAGGCTGGAGGGGGTGGCTGGAGGAACAAAGATAGGTGGGCAAGTAAGGGAGCTCAGTAGTCTGGGTGGGCCTCCCAAGTGTAGACAGGATAACTTTCTCAGCGTCATGACGATGAGGAATTGAGGGAATGAGCTCTGTGGGGGAAGTATGGCTAGCCAGGTCCTGCGTCGTTGGGGCCAGGGAATGTAGGAGGCCATGTGGGGCCAGAAAAGGTAGGAGCACTTAAATACCCCTGTAAAGTGTGTTTTCCTGGGCTACCAGGGCTGTGGGGGAAGTGGCAGGGCCTCCACAGGAGGAGAGATGGTGGCAGTGGTTTTTCCTTGCACCAGGTGTGGCAAGGTGGCCTGGGTGTGCAGAGGGAGATGAGTGGCCCCTTACCCAAATATGAGGCCTGTTTGGAGGGGCAGGTCCTGGGGCACTGGTTCATGAAGGGTGGACTGGTCACAGGTCAAAAGACAGGCCTTGGGGGGGTAGCTCTCAGCCAGAGCTTAATGCAAGCCCAGGATGTGCTAATGGGATGTGGGCCTGGCAGGAAATCTCCATAGGAGGGACAGCAGAAAGCAGAGCTAATCTGGGCCAGAAATTGTGAGAAGGCAGGTTGTTCAGAGGGGCCTGGATGGTGGCAGTGCCCAGAGTCTCCCCAGTGGCAGGACAGCCAGTAGTACAGGGCTAGAGTGCTAGAGCAGGGCTAGGTTTTAGGGCTGCTGCACCAGGGGGTCATGAAGATGAGAGGCTGAGCTAAGTGAGGAAGCAGGTGCTGAAAGGGTAGCACCATTCACAGAACCAAGCTTGAGTGGGTTACTAAGCCTGGATTGTAAGAAAAAGTTCTGGTACCCCTTCTGGTTTGGTCTAGTGCCCAGGGATCCAGGTGGGGGAAGCAGCTTGCTTTCCTGTGCCAGAGTTAGGGTGACGACCAGTGCTGGTGTGAGAGTGGATAACCCAGCAGTAAAGAGAAAGTTTTGGCTTACCAGATCCACAGAGCCAGGAAATTTAGGGATCTGAGTTGGGAGGTCCTTGGGTAATTCACCCAAGAGACAGAGTAGAAGAATCCTTGCTTGTTACTGCCTTAAATCCATCGGTTCTGTTGCTTTAAATGTCCAGCCAGCATGGTGTAAAAAAGTTAGATTAGCCCCATGGAGCTGCTTTATTTATTTGTATCAAGTATGTGATCCCTGCATTACTGGAAATCATTGGCTATGCAGGAGCTAAATTTTAGAAAAAAGCTAGTTTGGAGAAGAATAGCAGTGATGTGCTTTATTTAACTAAAGGGGGCAGCTAATGAAATGGAAACCATTGTCTCCTTTCCTGTTTCTTTGCAGCTCAATTAATTTCTCATAAGTTTGATTCCAGATGAAATTTCCACCCTGCCTTTGGTGGAACTGAGGGGTTCTGGGGGCTCAAGAGATTCAGGTGACATGCAACGTGGAGCTCCTTGTCTGGTGTGCCAGCATTCAGAGAGAATCCAGATTCAATGGGTGAACTGGAGAGTGCACAGACGATTGAAGATGCCAGTAAGGTAGGCCACATCTTTCCTGCATTGTAAGGGAGTGTATTGTCTGGGTGACTAAGCGCTTGATGTGGCCTGCTCCTAAGGCCCCCAGAAAATCTACGATGTATGTGCCCTTAGCTGGGTGGCTTAGGGGTTACACTGTGGGGGCTCATCCGGGGTGTTCCCCAAACCCCAAAACACCACTGGACCCCGAGCCTTGAGGTCCAGTGTGTTGCCAGGCTTCCCAGCCTGATTGAGCCCTGTTACGCAGCATAAAATATCTGCTGGAGTAGGCCTGGAGCAGATGGAGACCTCAGCCTGCTAGTGTGGTGTGTGCATGTGAATCACGGGTCACATGACACTCAGGCAGGATTCTGATTGGAGGATGGCTGGAGAAGGAGCTACAGCAGCTGCAACAAGAAGCGCCATCTTACAGATGAATCGAAGAGAGAGTGAAGCTGAAAGAATGAGGTCATTAAGAGCAGGAGAACATACCCAACGAGAGAAAAGGAAAGAGAAAATAATTTTTCCTTTGCGCACCCACCATCAGACAAGTGGACTGGGCTGCCAAATAATGCAAATGGGCAACTGAACCAATTGGATAAGCGATTTTTAGCTGTGGGTACTGGGAAGGTTGAAGAGACTTAAACAGGCATCCACCATGGATTGGCAGCGCATTGTGTCTGGCGTGAATGAAGAAGGACCTGAAGAAACCCCCATGGGAACCCCTGGCCATGGTTCCTACCTCACTACTCTCTGGAAACCTGGGGGAAAAGGAAGAGAAAATGAACGTTGTGTGAGGTGTGGGTTTAGGGGGGAAGGAGTTGCCAGGTTGCCTGTATGGCCATACTGTATAGGCAGGCTGCTAGTTCCAAATTTGAGGATTCCCTCCCAAAGAGACTGCCCCTGGGAGAAAGCACTCATGCCCAGGTGGATGGGACCAGAAGTGAATCCCCAGATGTTATAGTGGAGGCTGTGGAGGAGGAGCTCAATATGTATACCCTTGAGCAAAGGAGGGAGAGAGGTGATATGATCGAGGCATTCAAACACCTTAAGGGCATTAACAAGGTGAAAGTCTAACATGTTTAAATATAAGAAAAATAGCAGGACAAGAGGACACAGCATGAGATTAGAGGGGCGGATTAAGGGGGAATGTGAGGAAATTCTTTTTCACAGAAAGGGTGGTGGATGCATGGAATAGCCTACCTCAAGAAGTGGTGGATATGAATACAGTGCAGGGCTTCAAACAGGCATGGGATAGGCATAAGGGAGCAATGCAAATGAGTATGAATAGATAGGCCACTGACAGAGCAAAGGCCGATAGCACATTTATAAGGTAGAAAAGAAATGGGCAGACTGGATGGGCCTTACGGTCCTTATCTGCCATCAACTTCTATGTTTCTATGTTTCCATGTTTAGGAAGATGCAGGGTCAAAAGTTGAGGATGAAGGTGATGGAGAGCACAGTCCCACTCCCCTCTACTGGCTATCCCACTGGCAGAGGGAGAGGCAAGGGCCTCAGACAACCTGCTGGAGATCCTCTAGGGCCCGGGGATCTTTGCCATGGCCCCTGTCTGGCAGTAGTCCACAGGCCCTGTCAATTAAGTTAGAGCCTACCTTGGGAGCCAAGTTTAGAATCAATCCTACTGGTAGTGGCTCCAAGTCTGGTCCTGCACCATCAGCAGCATGAGAAAGCACTGATGATTGAAAGAGCTAGAGGAGCTGAATGAGAAGAAATATAACAGTATCACTTTTCAGTTCCAGGACTATGAGGTGGTTTGGGAAATTCCCAGGCCTTATCATCGCCCTGTAATCAACACACCTCAGCTCCCAGTACGGGTTAAGACTCTCTGGACCCAGATGGATGGGTTGAATCCTAGTGACCTGTTAAACTTAAAGTATCGATGGGGATATGGCAACCAATGGGACAAGCCAGAAGGATCAGTGTGAGAGACCTGCCAGAGTGGAGTCCGGCCGAAAGGGGAGTCCGCAGGAGGCTATGGGTAGAATATCCTCATATCAACTATTCCTATGTGCCAGAACAGATACGGGACATCATCAAGGAGAAGAGGGAGGAACGGATTTTTAAGGAACAGATGGAACACTTAAAGAATCATACTAACATACTAAAATGCCAGCAGAACAGGCCTAACAGTCTTTCATGTCTGCTCATTTGGTCAGCCCCCACCCTGGGAGCTGACCTAACTGCCCCCCTCGTCCTCTCTGGCTTTTCCCTTTCCAGTCCCAGATATTCTCGCTGCACAGGACTTTGCTTTCAGAACCCTTCCCCTGTACCTGTCCCACCCCCTCTTGAACCCCTCCACTGTCTCTGCCTCCACCAGCCCCCTGGGCAGCGCATTCCATGGCTCCACCACCTTCTCAGTGAGGTAGCACCTCCTCCTTTCTCCCCGAATCTCCCTCCATCTTCCACCCATGTCCTCTAGTTGCCCCCTCTTCCTTCGGAGCACTCTGACTGCTCCTCCCTATTTACCCCTTCATGTACTTGAAGACCTCTGTCATGTCCCTGCCTGGTCCCTTCTCTCTTCCAATGTGTACATATTTAGTTCTTCGAGCCTCTCCCCATAGGTCCTGTCCCCCAAGCCTCAGATCATTTTGGTTGCCCTCCTCTGGACCCTCTCCAGGAGTTTGATGTCCCTCTTTAAGTGTGACCACTTCGGCAAAGTGACCACCTCCATCGGTCAGGCAACAAGCATCACATTTTAACTTGCCTTAACAGAGCTAAGGTCTCCTTGCTTCCTCTATATTTTTGAAGAGACCTCTATCCTGGCTTCATTACTTATAGTGTGCTTTAGCCAAGTATGAAAAGTAAGAATATTGGAGTACAGTACTCGAGGTGCAGCCTCACCAAGCAGTTATACAGAGGGAGTATCACTTCCTTCCTTCTGGAGGTGATCCCCCTAGCAATGCATCCTAGCATCCTGTTGGCCTTGGCTGTTGCCCTCCTACAAGTCTCAGAGTTGTTCATCTAAACATCCACCACCACCCCCAGGTCCCTCTCAGCCATTGAGACTTGCAGCACCCCCGGCCGGGTGTACACTTGGCCTGGGTTTCTGGCTCCCAGGTGCAGTACCTTGCATTTCCCTGCATTGGACCTCAGCTTTCACTTTCTAGACCACCTTTCCAGAGCCTTCAGGACCCCCTTTAGGGCCGCCCTCCCTTCCCCTCCTCCCCATCCACCAGCACCCCCAGTTTTGAGTCATCCGCAAAGAGACTCATCTCACTCCTGATACCCTTCCTTATGTCAGAGACATAGACGTTGATCCAGTCCTGGAGCCAATTTCCTATCCATCTGATCATCTGGTTCCCCACCCCCATGTCTCTCAGCTTATCCAACAGGCCCCTGTGAGGAACAGAGTCAAACACCTTGCTGAAGTCAAGAAAGAGGACGTCCACCGGTCTACCCAGGCCAAAGGCACTTGTCACCCAGTCATAGAACTCCACAAAGTTTGTCTGATATGATTTCCCCAGGATGAATCCATGCTGCCTATCATCCAGGCACCCCGACTTTTCCAGATCCCCTCCTAGCCTCTCCTTGACAATGCCCTCCATCACCTTGCCCACCACTGATGTCAGGCTGACGGGCCTGTAGTTCCCTGCCACCTCCCTTGATCCCCCCTTGTGGATAGGCACTATATGCACCACCTTCCAGTCCTGGGGCATCCACCCTGTCCTCAGAGAGATGCTGAAAAGCTCCGCCAGGAATTTTGCCAGGACATCCGCCAGTTCCTTCAGCACTCTGGGATGTAATTTATCCAGCCTCGGTGGTTTCTCTGTCTTAAGGGATCTGAGGGCTTCTCTCACGCTCTCTGCCATGATTTCCACCTCCACTGCCTCGTCCTCCTGCTTTGCCTTCCTCCCTCCTGCCAGTGATGGCCCCCCCCCCGACCAGTCGATCAGTAAGGGTCCCCCTTCCTCAGTTTCACCGTCTCCTCCCATGTATGATGCAGCACCATTTTCCTTGGTACCTCAGCCTGTTCCCCTGGGTCTTGTGCCCATCCCTCCCCTGTTTTAATCCTGCTAATCTGCCCCTTCACCCTTTATTTTTCCCCAATGTATCTAAAGAACCCCTTGTTCCCTCTCTTAATTTCCCCAGCCAGGTTCTGCTCCTTCCTTGCCTTAGCCACCCTCACCACCCTAGTGGCCTTTCTGGCCATCCGCTCATACTCCCCTCGATCCCTTTCACTCCTTGAGCACTTGAAATGCCTATAAACTGCCTTCTTTCCCCTCACCACCTCCTGAACCTCCCTGGTCCACCAGCAGGGTTTACGGGCCCTACCACATTTTTGTCTTACTCTTGTACAGGTGCTGGTAGCATCCTGCAGCCCCCTCCTGATGATTTCCCACCTACTGTCAGCATCGATGTCTCGCTCAATCCCATCCAAATGCTTCTTAAGGATCCTTTCCCATTTCCTTGAAATCCGCCCCCCTGAAGTCAGTTACCTCCGTCTTTGTGCAGGCTTCTACTCCTCCTAGGTCCAGGCAGAACCAGACCGTGGTGTGGTCACTCCCCGCCAATGGGTCACTTACCTCAAGGCCCCCAATCTGGTCACTGTCTGCCAGGACCACATCCAGTATCCTCACCTCCCTGGTCGGTTCCCCCACCTGCTCAGTTTGGAACCCGTCCTGAAAGACATCCAACTACCTCTGTTCCCTGGCCACCGAGGATGTCATAGTCTCCCAGTCCATTCCTGGTATGTTTAAGTCCCCCAACACCACCACCCTTCTCCTGCCCAAACTGCAGTGTCTCCCCACATCTGCCACAAGACTCCTCCAGCTCCTCCGCCAGCGTGGGCGGTCTATACAACGCTCCTATTTTTACTCTCTTTCCTCCCTTGTTATCAAGGTGACCAGATCGCCTCCACAGTTTCTTCTGCCTCATAAAACATAAACTTTGATGGCAGATAAGGGCTTCTTGGCCCACATAGTCTGCCCATTTCCCTACCTATTGAATAAGCTGCAGATTCTAGTTAACCAGCAGTCTACTTCCTCTTACCCCGCACTATAATTGCCTTTTGCCAGTCCCATGCATTCTTGAATTCCTCCACTGTTTTTGACCCCACTACCTCCTCAGGAAGGCTGTTCCAAGCATCCACCACCCTCTACATAAAAAAATACTTCCTCACATTGCCCCTGAGCTATCCGCCCGTCTATCTTCAAATTGTGCCCCCTTGTTTTTGCGCATCTCTTTTTTTTTTTTTCCAATTATTTAACCAGGTGAGACACACTAAGCTGAAAGCTTGTTTGCAGGTGCAACCTGGGAGCACGAGGAAGTAAAGTGACTTGCTCAGGGTCACACAGTGTGCAAGTGGGGACTATGGGATTCAAACCCAGGTCTCCAGATTTGCAGCTTAGAGCCTTAAACCACTGCGCCATACTGCCTCCTTTTTCTGAGATACGCTACCCACTGGGATTTTGTTGATTCCCTTGAGGCACTTGAAAGTTTCTATCATGTCTCCCCCCTGTCCTTTCCTCAGGGATATGCATATTAAGCTCTTTTAGTCTCGCTTTGTATGGCTTCTGGTGCAGACCCTGTACCATTTTGGTTGCCCTCCTCTGGACTGACTCCATCCTACGTCTTTGTGGAAATGGGGTCTCCAGAACTGCTGCAGTGCTCCAGATGGGGTTTCACCAGCTGTCTGTACAGAGGGAGGGCGACTTCATGCTTTCTACTGGTGATGCCTCTCCCTATGTACCCCAGAATCCCCCCGCCCTCCTTACTGCCTTCTCACATTTCTTGCCTACTTTAACGTCATCTGATATGAGTACTCACAGGTCTCTTTCCATTATTGTTATTGTTAGTACCCCATTGTTTACTCTTCCCTGGGTTTTGTTTCCCAGGTGCATTTCTTTGCACTTCTTTGCATTAAAACTAAGCTACCATATTCTTGACCATTGCTCCAACCTTGCCAAATCCCTTCTCATCCTTTCCACCCCTCCTTGTGTATCAACCCTGTTGCAGATCTTTGTGTTGTCTGCAAACAGGCATACTTTTCCTTCTAGCCCCTCCACAATGTCACCTATAAAGACATTAAAGAGTACCGGTCCCAGTACTAAACCCAGTGTACCCACTAGTAACTCCCCTTATTCCAGAGTGTGTTCCATTTATTATTACCCTCTGCGTCCTGTTGTCCAGCCAATTTATTACCCAGGCTACCACCCTAGGACACACTCCCAGGCTGGCTAACTTGTTTATTAATCTTTTGTGTGGCACTGTGTCAAATGCCTTGCTACAGTCTACGTAGGCTATATCTACAGCCTCTCCCTGGTCTACTACTTTGGTCATCCAGTCAAAAAAATCTATTAGATTAATCTGACATGACTTTCCCCACTGCCCAGAGTGCTTCTATTATTTGGTTTAGTTACCTCCCCCTCTTCTTCTTTTGTGAATACTGAGGAAATGTATTTGTTCAGTATCTCTGCCTTTTTTCACTGTTGCTCTCTGCCCACCTCCTTCCCCTTTATTAAGCCTCACTATTCCTCCCTTGATCTTTCTTCAGTCCCTAATGTATCTACCATATAAAAGGTTTTATCCCCCTTCTTAAATGAGCTGGCTATCTTTTTCTTAGTTTGGGTCTTTGCTATCCTGACTGCCTTCCCAGCTCCCCTCTGCTTTAACTGATACAATTCTCTGTTTTGTTCCTTCTGTGATTCATTATACTTCCTGAATGCTATTTTTTTCTCCCTAACCTTCCTTGCCACCTCTTTTGAGAACCATAGAGGTTTTTTACTTCATTTTGTTTTCTTTATTCGCTTCACACAAGAACTTGTTGCCTCTATGATGGCAGTTTTGATTTTCCCCATTGTTCTTGCACCCCTCCTTCCTTCCCATTTGCTAGTACATTCCATAGGCACTTCCCCATTTTGCCAAAGTCAGCCCTTTTAAAGTCCAGTACCCTCGCTTTTGTACGGCTTAACTCCACAATTGTGCTTATCATGAACCACACTGTGTGGTGGTCGCTTATTTCCAGATGGCTACCCACTTCTAAATCTGTGATCCTCTCTCCATCCTCATTTGAGAGTACCAGGTCCAAGATTGCTCCCTCCTGAGTGGGTTCCAACACTTGCTATCTGAGGCATGCCCCCTGTAGGGCATCGAGAATTACCCTATTCTTGGATGTGGCTTCAGTAAATGTGCTCCAGTTAACATCTGGCCTATTCAGGTCCCCCATCAACAATATCTCCCCTTTTTCTGCCATTCTGAGGATGCCTTCTATTATTTCCTTGTCCATTTCCTCCTTCTGAGATGGTGGTCTGTATAAAACCCCAGTGCGGATTGTGGTGCCACCACCACCTGTCTCTAAAGTGACCCACAGTGCCTCCTCTCCTCCCCGTTTACCCTTTAGTTAGTTTCTTTGATCCCTTCCCTTATGTAGAGAGTACTCCTCCTCCTCCTCTTTTACCCTCCCTGTCCCTCCTGTAGATTGTGTACCCTGGTATGTTGACATCCCAGTCATGGTTCACTGTGTACCATGTTTCTGTGACTGCCACAGTATCCAGGTATCCCTCTTCTATCAAACTATCTCAGGAAGCTTGTTACCCAGACTACGGGCATTGGCAATCATTGCCCTCCATTTTATGATGGCCTTGCCCTTTTTTGCCCCATCCCTGTCCTTACTGCCTTTGCCTTTTTCTCTATTTACCCCAGTCCTGCTCCCTATAGATCTCTGTATCTTGGTGTTTACCTCACTAACTACCCTATTTTGTGGGGGAGACTGGGAATTTCCTGCTTCATATCAGTGCCTCCTCCCTTGGCTAGTTTAAATGCTTCATTGGCAGTCCTGGTTCCCCACCCTGGACAGATGCAGACCATCACATCAGTATAGGCCTGCATCCCTCCAGGTGGACCCCCAGTCCTTAATGAAGCCAAAACTCTGTGCTCTGCACCAGTCTTTCAACCATTCATTGAACTGCATCATGCAGAGTACCCTAGCCTCACCCATGCCATAGACAGGCAGCATCTCCGAGAAGATTACCATGCGTGCTACTTGTCTAAGGCCCCTCCCCAACTCCACAAACTCCTTCTGTACTGCTCGAATCCCATGCCCAGCTAGTTCATTTGTCCCAAGGTGGACAATGACATCTAGCTCCCTCTTCCGTTATGCTGTTCCCGCGATCCTGAGGATTCACTTCCTGTCCCTCTAAGCCATGGCGCGCTCAGGCATACACCTCACTCTCCTTCTCCCCTCCTCCTTCAACCAGTTCAACCCCCCTTACAATTAAGTCCCCCACCAGGAGCTGCTTCCTTCCCTCGTGGTGTCCCTTGACACCCTCCTGTGGGTCTCACTTGTGAAGGTTCCCAGCATCCTTCTTGGTTTCCACTGTGGGTGCCTCCATAGAGGAACTATGCTGCACTAGAATGGCATATGAATTGTGGAGAGGTACAACTGGAGGGATGCGCCTCTGTTCCACCACCCTCACCCTCCCTAAGCCCACCATGGCCCAACCGTTCCTCTTTCTTGAATCATCCCGGTGGAGGAGGTGCCCCATCTCAGCAGATGATTCAGCAGGCATGGTTGATGTGTCGCACTGGGGCTTGGTTTGGCCTAACATTACTCAAGCATTTTGCCTTGGTCCGGGACTTGGCTGGGACTCTGACCAAATATTACATTCTGGACTGGGATTCCTTTGGGGATGTGGCCACCACGCCAGATCCAGAATATTATTTTCCTGGTGGGGGGCCTTCAACACAGGCCTTCTGGAGTTCTGGACTTATGAATTGCGCCAGGACAATTGCTCTACGGAGCAGAGTTATGGTGATTGTATACTGTTCTTATTCTTAAAATTTGCACATTTTTGAATTTAAAAATAATGTTGTTGTTTATTAATCATTTTATAATCATGATAGAAATGTTTGGTTAGAAAGATAAGGGAGACTGGTGAGAGAATGTGTGAGCGAATGTGTGAGTGAGTGGTTAGGGGACTGTACACAGTGTAACTTGTTTTAAAATTGGTGGGAGGTATTTGGGGTACAGGCTAGCTAAATTGTTAGAAAACTATCTCATTACTGTTGATGTAAATGTTTAATACTGAAGTTTAATTATTATGACGCATGATTAAGATTGTCTGTTTGGTAGAGAAATAACGAAGGTTGTTCCTAACCATTTAGATTATCTCCTGGCACAGGTAGGTTTTAAGGTTTTAGAAGTGCATTGGGCTAGGGAGGCAGGCTGGGTGGTACCTGTGGCCAAGCATGGTGCGTCTGTGCCAGAAGGCTGGGGAGTGCGCATACTTAGTCTGATGGGAGGAGACCATGACTGGGCCCTTGCCATCATTGCCAGGAGGGAATGATTTTCTGGGTGGGGGAAGAGTGTAAGCCCCATAGGAGGGCTTATGCTCCCAATTAGGCATCCTTTCCCCCTCCTACCCCCAGAGTTAAGGTATTTTAGTGCTCTGGGGATATTAGCTGCTGGACGCCTCAAGGTGGCAGCAGAGAGTAGGTTTAGGGAGTATATAAGGGAGCAGACAGGAAGTTTCGGGGCCTTTCCAGCCCGAGCATTAGGCCACGGCTGGAGGTGGGTGGCTGGAGGAGCAGAGATAGGTGGGCAAGTAAGGGAGCTCAGGGGTCCAGGTTGGCCAGTGGGGGGGCCCCCAAGTGTAGACAGGACAGCTTTCTTTGCATTGTGGTGAAGAGAAGTTGAGGGAATGGAGCTCTGTGGGGGAAGTATGGTTAGCCAGGTCCTGCGTCATTGTGGGCAGGGAATGTCGGTGGCCATGTGAGGCCAGGAAAGGTAGGAACCCTTAGAGACCCCTGTAAAGTGTGTTTTCCTGGGCCACCAGGGCTGTGGGGGCAGTGGCAGGGTCTCTACAGGAGGGGAGCTGGTGGCAGTGGTTTTCCCTTACACCAGGTGTGGTAAGGTGGCCTGGGTGTGCAGAGGGAGCCGAGGGGCCCTTCTCCCAAATATGGGGCCTGCTTAGAGGGGCAGGTCCTGGGGCATTGGTACATGAAGGCCGGGTGGGTCATTAGTTGAAAGACAGGCCTTGGGGAGTAGCTCTTGGCCAGAGCTTATTGCAAGCCCAGGATATGCTAAGGGGATGTGAGCCTGGCAGGGATTCCCCATAGAAGAGACAGCAGAAAGCAGAGCTAATTTGGGCCAGAAACTTTGAGAAGGCAGGTTGTTCGGAGGGGCCTGGGTGGTGGTAGTGGCCAGGGTCTCCCCAGTAGCAGAACAGCCAGTAATCTGGGACTAGAGTGCTGGAGCAGGGCTAGGTTTTGGGGCTGCTGCACCAGGGGGCAGTGAAGATAAGATGAGAGGCTGAGCAAAATGAGGGAGCAGGTGCTGAAAAGGTAGCACCAGTCACAGAGTCAAGCTCAAGTGGGTTACGTGGCCTGGGTTATAAGGAAAAATCCGGGTGCCCCTTCTGGTTTGGGCCAGTGCCTAGGGGTCCAGCTGGGGGAAGCAACCCGCTTTCCCACGCCAGAGTTACAGTGATGACCAGTGCCGGTGTGAGAGTGTGTAACCCGGCAGTAAAGAGAAAGTTTTGGCTTACCAGATCCAACAGCAGGGAAATTTAGGGATCTGAATCAAGAGGTCCTTGGGTAAAGCATCCAAGACAAAGAGTAAAAGAATCCTTGCTTGTTATTGCCTTAAATCCATCTGTTCTGCTGCTCTAAATGTCCAGCCAGCATGTGTATAAAAAGATTAAATTAGCCCCATGGAGCTGCTTTATTTATTTGTATCAAGTATGTGACTGTTGTATTGCTGGGAATCATTTGCTATGCAGGAGCTAAATAAAAAAAGCTAGTTGGGAGAAAAATAGCAGTGATGTGCTTTATTTAACTAAAAGAGGGAGCTAATGAAATGGAAACCATTTTCCCTTTCCCGTTTCTTTGCAGCTAAATTAATTTCTCAAAAGTTTGATTCCAGATGAAATTTCTACCCTGCCTTTGGCGGAACCAAGGAGCTCTGGGGGCTCAAGAGATTCAAGTGATGTGCAATGGGGAGTTCCTGGTCTGGTGTGCCAGCATTCGGGAAGAATCAAGATTTGATGGGTGAATTGGAGAGTGCACGGGTGATTGAAGATGCCAGTAAGGTAGGCCACATCTTTTCTGCCTTGTTAAAGGAGTGTATTGTCTGGGTGACTTAGAGCTTGAGGTGGCCCCCTCCTAAGGCCCCCGGAAGATCTGCGATATATATGTCCCTAGATGGGGGGGGGGGGGTTACACCCATTTACTAATATTCCCATATGTTTATCCATGTACCCTAAAGCCCTTTGTGTTTTTGTCTCCACCAGTTCTGCTGGCAATCTGTTCCAGGCATCTATAACTCCTTCAGTGAAGTAGTACTTCCTCACATCCCTCTTAAACTTGCCCCTTCCAATTTCATCACATACCTTCTAGTCCTCTTGCCCAATCTCATTTGAAAGGGACTCCCCTTCTGCACCATGTTTACCTTGTGAGGTACTTGTAGGTCTCTATTATATCCCCTCTTGCGCACTTCTCTTCCAGGGTGTACATGTTGAGATCCCTCAAGCTCTCCTCGTAGGACAACCCTGTACCATTAGAGTTGGCCTCCTCTGGTCTACCTCCACCCTATGTCCCTTCTGAGGTGAGGCCTCCAGGACTGGACATAATACTCCAGGTGGGTCTCACCAGCAAACATTATAGAGGCAACATCTCCTCTCTCCCTCATCCTGTTGGAGATACCTCTCCCTATGACCTACATCCATTGAAATTTAACTCCTATCTGTCAATGTTGATAATAATGTAACAGGTTTGTCCTATCTGTAAATGTGCATGCCATTGCAATATAGTTAATCACAGGACAGCTTTGAAATAGGCCAATGGTGGTCTTAACAGTTCTTAACTTGTCTAGAAATGGAGATTTCTATCTAAGCTTCCCAGCATCACACTGACCCTACCCACTTAGCATACAAACACAGAAACATAGAATCTGTTGGCAGATAAGGACCATACAGCCCACCTATTCTGCCCATTTCCCTTCTTGGTTTGGCAATCCCTACTCTTATCTGGACTGCCTTTCTCCCACTCTGCTGTACAGCTGGGTGCCTTTATGCTTATCCCATGCACTCTTGAATCTCTGTACTGTTTTTGCTTCCACTACCTCTGCTGCTAGGCTTTTTCAATGATCCACCACCCTCTCTGTGAAAAAATACTTCCTAGCATTCTCCCTAAGCCTCCAGCCTCATGTTATGTCCCCTTGTCCTTGTGTACTGTTTTTTTTGATATATGCTCCCCTCCTGTACCCTGTTTATTCCTCTAAGGTATTTGAAAGTCTCTATCATAGCCCCTCTCTCCCTTCTGTCTTCCAGTAAATAGATGTTTAGTTCCTTGAGTCTTTCCTCATAAGGCTTATGGTGCAGTCCATGTATCATTTTTGTTGCTCTTCTCTGGACTGCTTCCACTCTATGTCCTTCCTGAGATGCGGTCCTCAGAATTGGACACAGTATTCCAGATGAGGCCTCACCAGTGATCTATACAGTGGCATCAGCACTTCACTCCTCCTACTGGTTATGCCACTTTCCCATGCGCACCAGCATTCTGTTTACTTCCCCCACTGCTTTTTCACATTGTTTGGCTGACTTCAGGTCATCGTATATGATAACCCCTAGGTCTCTCACGTGACTTGTGGTGACTAGAACCTGCCCCCCCCCACCATCCTGTATTCCTCTCTTAGGTTTCTGTGTCCCAGGTGCATTATCTTGCACTTCTTAGCATTGAAACCCAACTGTCAAACCCTTGACCATTCCTCAAGTATTTGGTAATTTTTCTTTTTATCTAGCCCCTCCTGTGTGTTGATTCTGTTACAGATCTTGGTGTCATCTGCAAACAGGCATACTTTCCCCTCCAGTTCCTCTGCAATGTTGCTCATGAAGACATTGAATAGAACTGGACCCATCACCGATTCCTGTAGAACCCTGCTGGTTACCTCCCCCCTTATGATTTTATGCCATTTACTACCACCCTCTGAGTCCTGCCCTTTTAGCCAGTTTGCAACCCACTTTATCACTTTAGAGCCCACACCCAGAGCCCCCAATTTGTTAAGCAACCTTCTATGTGGAATGTGTCGAAGGCCTTACTGAAATCCAGGTAGGCCACATCCACTGCCCCTCCCTGACCCATCACCCTGGTCACCCAGTCAAAGAAATTGACAAGACTAGTCTGACAGGACCTACCCTCAGTGAATTCATGCTGCCTTGGGTCTTTTGCCCTGCTTGACTCTAGGAACTTCACTACCCTCTCCTTAAGCAGGGACTCCATCAGCTTCTCCACCACTGAGGTCAGGCTTACAGGTCTGTAATTGTCTGCCTCCTCCCTACTTCCAGTCTTTTGCAGGGGGACCACTTCTGCCCTCCTCCAGTCCCAAGGTACCTCCCCCATCTCTAGTGATTGGTTGAAGAGGGTTCTCAGTGGACTTGCTAGGACTTCCCTAAGTTCCTTCAACACTGTAGAGTGAATCCCGTCTGGCCCCGTTGCCTTGTCTGTCTTTACTTTTCCTAGTTCCTCCAAGACTCTATCCACCATAAATGGGCTGGTGTCCACCTCTCCTCCCTGTACATCTTTCCTTGTGATGTCTTGGCCCCTCCCCTGCCTCTTCCTTGGTAAATACTGAGAAAAAATACTTCTTCAGTATCTTAGCTTTTTCAAGATCATCCTCCACCCATCCACCCTCTCCCTTCTTTAGCCTAACAATACCATCTCTGGTCTTCTTCCTCTCGCTAATATAAGGGAAGAAGGTCTTGTTCCCCTTCTTAATAGCATTTGTTCTTGCTTCCTCCCTTCTTGCCTTAGCCCCTCTGACAGCTTTCCCAGCTTCTCTCTGCTTCTCCAGATAGTTCACTCTGTCTTCTTTTTTCTGTGTCTCTTTGTATTTCCTAAATGCCTTACTTTTTCTCCCGCACCTTCTCAACTACTGACTCAGAAAGCCACAGCGGTAGCTTTCTTTTGCTTTTGCTAAGCAATCTGACACATTGACTTGTCACTCCTGCTATGGATCTCTTGAGCCTAAGCCACTGTTCTTCTACCCCTCCCCCTGTATCTTCTGCTGCCAGGGCCACTTTGAGCTGTTCCCCTATCTCCATGAAGTTGGCATTCCAGAAATCTAGGCTCTTAATCTTTGAATGGCTTTCTTCTGCCAATGTGTTGACTCTAAATCACACAGTTCTGTGGTCACTGGTACCAAGGGGACTGCCCACATCAACATCCATGATTCTTTCCCCGTTTGTCAGCACTAAGTCTAGTACAGGCCCCTCCCTGGTGGGCTCAACCACAGGCTGCCTTATGTTTGCCCCATACATGGCAGAACATAAGGTTCCTGCTCCTTGATGTACTTGCAGTCTGGGCATTCCAATCTGCATCCAGCATGTTGAAGTCACCCATTAGAAGTACTTCCCATTTGGCTGCCATATTATGGATGGCTTCCACCAATGCTAGATCTATATCCTCCCCTTGCGTGGCAGGCCTGTAAACTAAACCAGCATGGATACTTGTTTTGTTCTCCAACTCCAGAGTGACCCACAATGCCTCTGCTTCTTCCCTGGATCCCTGAGCCTCCGTAGCTTTAATCCCTTCTTTTACATACATAGCAACCCTCCTCCCCTTCCTCTCCCTATCCTTTCTACAAAGTATATACCCTGGTATGGCTGCATCTCAGTCATGGTTCCCTGCGTACCATGACTCCTTAATAGCCGCAATATCCAGGTTTGTGTCTGCCATCAGTGCCGTTAGGTCTAGGATTTTGTTTCCCAGACTGCGGGAATTTGTGCACATGATCTTCCACTCTGTGTACCCCCTAATATTCCTTGTTTATTGGTCTTTGCCCCGTGCTGCATTAGTAATGTACTTTCTGTTCTTTCCCCCATTGTAACCATGGTAGTTTCACGGTTGGATATTATGCTAGTTATTGGGTCCTCACTGCTTTCAGTTATGTCCTGTGGAGGGGGGCTATGATAATCCCCTTAACTGTCTATGCCTCCCCCCTTGGCAAGTTTAAATGATCACTAAGGATGCACTTAAACTTCTCAGAGAGGATACCTTTGTCTCCCCTGGATAGATGCAGGCCATCTGGTGAATATAGTCCTTCATCCCTCCAGGTGAAATTCCAGTCCCCAGTGAAGCCATACCCCACCTCTCCACATCATTTCTTCAGCCATTTGTTGAATTCAATGATTTATTTATTTATTTATTAGATTTACCAGGAAAGCATACTGAGCTAAAAGCTTGATTCCAGATGCGACCTGGGGGCCGAGACCCAATAACAATACATGGAATATATACAATAGCAGAGCAGTTAGGGAAGCCAAGACTTGTAGATAAACATTTGATTTAGAGGACAGACAGGGGTTCAATAACGTTGTACAGAGTGTCAAGGTCAATATACATTACTTATACTCTTGTATTGCAACAAGCATAATAATTTGAGAAATTAGTCATAACAGGAGCAGCTGGAAGCGAAGTGGGTACTAAGAAGAGGGTTGCGTTGGTAAGTGTTCTGTGCGTGTCTTATGGAGGCTGGCAGTGCATTCCAAATCTGTAGGATTCGGTAGCTAAGGCGGCCTGGCCTTTGGTAGTTCTCATAAACGGGACGTGCAGCAGTCTAGGGTCCATATTCCTGAGGGAGCAAGCCGGAGGGGATTGTTTGGAGAGTGTAGAGGCCAGATATGGGGGGAGGGAGTGGGACCAGAATTTGGCAGTGAAACTGGAGCAGTTTATTTGTCTACGGTCATGGAGGGATGGCAGGGTAGTGGAACTGTATAGGTAGCAATGGTGTGTGGATTGCAGACAGTCCAGAATGAATCGGCAGAAAGAGTGGAACATGGTGTGTAGGCTGGCTAGAGCAGACATGGGGGCTGTGGAGTAGACTATGTCACCGTAGTCGAAAACAGGGAGAATCATTTGTTGGACAATGGTGTGCCTGGCTTGCGTAGGAAGGCATTTTTTTGTTGTGGAATAGAGCACCCAGTTTGGGTAGGAGTCTCTTTTGTAGTGAGTCAATATGAACAGTAAAATCTAGGTGCTGGTCTAACCAGATGCGGATGTCCCTCCCTTTTCCCTTGCCATGGACAGGTAGCACCTCCGAGAAGGTGACAGTGTGCTACTTGCCCAAGACTCCTCCCCAGCTCCCTGAACTCTTTCTGTACTCTTCCTACATCTACCCCCTCTCTAGCCAGGTCATTAGCCCCAAGTGAATAATAACATCCAGCTCCCCCCCCCTCCTTGCTACCACCCTTGCAATCCTATGGATTCGCTCATCCTCCTTCCAAACTGTGCCTCCAGGTAGGCACATTACCTCCCTCTCACCATTGCTGCCTGACCCCACTTCAGTCCCCCTAACAATGGAGTCCCCAACCAGGATTTGTTTCCTCCTCCTGTGTGTTTTCCTTGCATCTGCCCTTGTGGTTCCATCCTGGAACCCATCTCTGCCACACAACCCTGTCACTTTGAGGTCATCAGATATAAATTATTCACTAAAAATACCACCAACAGCTTAATCTGGTTCAAGGTCAGTTGGCATTCATCTGTATCCCCCTCCCCCGGGTCGTGCCTGAAAATAGGCAGGATTTGTCTAGTGCACTTACCCAGTCAACAAAAACTAAAAGTAAAAAAAATTAAAAATAATAACCCCAAGATCCCCTTTCCAGCTTAGTGACTGTCAGTGCCCACCATCCTATACTATGCTACTGGGTTCCTATGCCCTAGGTTCATGATTTTGCAGTTGTTGGCACAGAACACCAACTACCTTCCTCTTGACCACTCCTTGAGTATCCCCGACATCCCTACACATTTTCTACACTCCCTCCTGAGTGTCCGCCCTAATACAGTTGTTGGTGTCATCTACGAAAAGTCATACCTTCCCTTCCAGTTCTTCAGCAATATGGCTTATGAAGAGGACTGGTACCAGTACAGAGCCCTCCAGTACCCCGCTGGTAGCTCCCATCATTAGAGTGAGTGCTGTTAACCACCACCATCTGTCTCCTATCCATTAACCAATTTCTAACCCAATCCATCACTTTGGTTCACACCCCTAAACCGCTCAATTTCTTTATCAGTCTCCTATGTGGCACAATGTTGAAATTCTTGCTAAAGTCCAGAAAAGCCATATCCACTGCCCTTCCTGCTCTGTTTCCCTGGTCACCCAGTCAAAGAAATCAATCAAATTCATCTGACATGACCTCCCCAAGATTCCATGCTGCCTGTGGTCCCACAGCCCACTGGATTCTAGATACTCTACCAACCTTTCCTTTAACAGGGTTTCCCTTGTTTCCCTCACCACTGAGGTGAGACTGACCGGCCTATATTTGCTAGCCTCCTCCCTGCTGCCGCTCTTATGGAAAGAGACCATGTCTGCTCTCCTCCAACCCTCGGAAACAATGCCAATGTACAGACAGCTATTGAATAAGGCCATCAGTGTGGCAGCTAGCACGTTCCTGAGTTCTTTTAGCACCTCTGGATGTATCCCATCCTGTCACATAGCCTTGTCCACTTTCAGAGCTGCACGTCCCTTCAGGATCCTTTCCTCTGAAAATGGTCTTGTGTTCACCCCACCCGCTCATCATTTCTACTGCTCTCTGGTGATCCATTCCCCCTCCCTCCACTGTGAAGACTGAGTAGAAGTACCTGTTCAGAATGTCTGCTATTTCTTGATCATCATCTGCACAGTTTTTCTCTGTCATCCTCCTTATCCTAACTATCCCTCCCCTTGCATTCCTCTTCTTGCTTATGTACATATCCTATCCCTTCAGCTACCCATTTGGATATTCTTTCCTCTCTCTGCACCTTTGCTCCCCTTATTGCCTTTCCTGCTTCCCTCTGTTTACTTGGTACACCTGCCTGTCTTCCTCCCTCTGTGTTTCCTTATATAGTATCTCTGGAATGCCACCCTTTTTCTTCACCACCTTGGTCAGTTCCTTAGAGAACCATGATGGTCCCTTTCTCCTTCTGCAGTTGGAAGCTTGGGAGTTGGAGCTGCAGAGGTTAGAGTAATGAGCTGTGAATGAGCTTGGTACATCCAGCAGACCAGGTTTGATTCCTACAACCTCCATTTTCAAGGGAAGAAAGAGACTTGGGCGTCATCATCACCGATGACCTGAAATCATCCAAGCAGACCTCTAAAGTAGTAGGTAAGGCTAGAAGGATGTTGGGGTATTAGTAGGGGTATCACAAGTCAAAAGAGGGAGATAATAATCCCTCTTTACAAGACACTGGTTAGGCACCATCTGGAGTACTGCATGCAGTACTGGAGGCCACACCTTCACAAGGACATTAACCAAATTGAGGCAGTCCAGAGAAGAGCAACCAAAATGGTGCAGGGACTGCGTCAGAAAACATATGAGGACAGATTAACTGAGCTCAATATGTATATGCTAGAGCAAAGGAGGGAGAGAGGTGATATGATTGAAACATTCAAACACCTTAAGGGCATTAACAAGGTGAAAGAGTCTAACATGTTTCAATATAAGAAAACTAGCAGGACAAAAGGACACAGCATGAGATTAGAGGGAGGCCAATTAAGGGTTAATGTGAGGAAGTTCTTTTTCACAGAAAGGGTGGTGGATGCATGGAATGGCCTACCTCAGGAAGTGGTGGATATGAATACAGTGCAGGGCTTCAAACAGGCATGGGATAGGCATAAGGGAGCAATACAGATGAGTATGAATAGATAGGCCATTGACAGAGCAAAGGCCTATGGCACATTCACAAGGTAGAAAAAGAAATGGGCAGACTGGATGGGCCTTGCAGTCCTTATCTGCTGTTAACTTCTATGTTTCTGTGGAAGGCTACAATTTACATCTGGTAGACTCAAGATACCAACTGACAGATGTCCCCCTTACTAGCCATCCTGATGATGGCTTGCCCAAGTGCCTTATCCAACTCCCCCCTCTTTGCTGGAGGTCTGTATACCATCCCTGTATGGATAGCAGCCCCAGCACCTGTCTCCAGGCTGATCTCCAGCACTTCCAGACCTTCCTTTTTCTCTGTGTGCCCCTACATTTCCATGGCCTTGATTCCCTCCCCTACATACAGTACAACCCCTCCTCCCATCCCTGTCTGGACATGTCCCAGTCGTGGCTGCCAGTGCACTATGACTCCAGTTATGGTGACCAAATCCAGAACAGCCTCTCTCATTATGGCCTGTAGGTCTAGAATTTTATTTCCCAGACTCCTTGCATTGCTGCACATGGCTCTGCATATCTTATTCCCTCCCTGCCTACTTCCCTGTACCTTCCCTTGTCTGTGCTGTTCCCTGACATTCCCCCTGACCTGCCTCTTCCCTTGTTATCTTCTCTGTTACCTGTCTCCTTTGCTCCTTCCTTCTACTTCCCTGATTTATACCCCCTTGTCTTCTGCCTTGTCATCGCCCCTTTATTACTATCTTCTTGATTTATCAGATGTTCATTAAGAAATCACCTTTTCTTGTCATATAAAAACACATTTAAAGTATTACAAAAAAAACATTATTACTATCATCTATGGCAATAAATTTAGAGTCATATCACTCGGGACATGGGTTCATACTCCACTTCACTTCTCTGCCAGTAACAGAATGTAACACAAAAACTTTTCTTTTTTTGCATTTTGACCCCACATCATGAACTTGGTCATTAGAATGTGTTAAATCTCTCCCAAAAAGTGGTTTTGCAGAGCGACTCTGAAATCACCTTTCAACTTGTTTTTGAAAATTCCCACCACCCTTGTTCATGGGATAGGGTCATGTAAATAGTGTATTCAAAAGTTGTGTCTAAAATATTGTAAAATGTTAGAGTTATGAGTAAATATACATGAGGAAAGATACTTTTTTAATGTCCTGAGTTGGTACGACACTACTCTATTTGTATGTGACCTAAACATTCTTAGATCACACATACAAATCGGGTATGCAGAGCTGCAGGTGATCACTGGGGTGGTGGTGCCTCTCTTATTTAATTGCAGAGCCATTCAAGACTGGAAAGAGAGCACTCAGCCCTGCACAGGAGTAAATTCAGAAGCAGACACGAAGTTCTGTGAACTTAATTCCTTTATTTACATTGCCAAACAGCAAACAGTGCAGTACAACTATGCAAAGGTGAGTGCTCTCTTTCCACTCTTGAACCACACATACAAATCTTCAACCATTCAAAAACAAGAATTTTAGGGCCAGCCCACTTGCGCTGAGGGTTGAGATGCTGGACGTCACACCTCGTAACACGCCGGCGACCCGGTTTCGGGAGTGAGCTCAGGTTGCCGGGGATCGGCAAAGGAGGACTAGGATTAAGCATCTGTAGACAGCTCTTCTGGTCCTGGGGAAGGCTCGGGGATTGTCCGCTGCACTGGCACCCCCTGGCAGAGGCTAGGGCACTGCAATGCATGGCAAGCAGATGCTCGGGGATTGGAGCATGGTGGATGTCTTCTGGGTGCGTGCGGGAGTGCGCACATGCTGGATGGGATGTCATTGCATGTCCGTGCTCTGGGGAGAAACTACGGAAAAATCCCCCTTCCTTAGGGTGAGGCGATGGCGATCGGAGATAGTCCGTCCAACCTCATGCCCAATGCCGGCAGACTCTCCGGTTCTCTTTGGGGTCTGGGGTCGCTCCTTGGTGGGGGGTCCCAGACCTCTCATACCTGGTGTAGCCCAGAGCAGCTCGGTTCAGGTGGGCGGTTGTGTATGGCAGCTGCTGAAGAGACCCTGAGAGAAGCCCCAAAGGTAAGGGAGCATAAATAGAAGATAGAAAAAAAAATTTAAGTTTTCACAAACAAATTCTTGAGTCACATTTAATGTGCAATCACAGAATTCTTTGTCCACATAATATAATCTTCATCTCACTCAAAAACCTTTCTTTTTAAATTTGCATGAAAAATTCTTGTGTCCCTCTTAATGTGTGACCAAAGAATTCTTTGTCTGCATATCAACTGTTTTGTTCAGTTAGCAAGAAAGTTTCTTAGTTTGCACTTAAATGTTCAACCCAATAATTCTACTTTTTGGTGTGCACAAAAAATTCTTTATTTGCAAGTAAGCGTAAGACTAAAGAATTAATCTGGCAGATAAGCATATTCAGGGCGCACAAGAAATTCTTGGGCCACACTTAAATGTGCCACCAAATAATTCTATTTTTAGTGTGCATGAAAAATTCTTGGGTCTTACTTAAATTTGCAGTCCAATAATTCTATTATTGGTGTGCACAAAAAATTCTTGGGTCACGCTTTATTTATTTATTTAGCTTTTGTTGAACAGGTAGGTACACTAGACAAGTTATATGCCTGTTTTCAGGAATGACCCAGGAGAGTACAATGAAGATACAAGTACAAGCAGAGTTTAACAAATGAGTGCAAGTTAAGAATTCCATTTTTGGTGCACATGAAAAAAATCTTTGGTCGCACTTATGTGTGCAAACCAAGAATTCATGATACAGAAATCTGCCATCTTGCTAAGCAGGTGGTTTAAGAACATAACAAAGTCCAAAAAAGTATTTTTGGCCCATTTAAAAAAAACACACCAGGATGACCTTAACAGATCCTGTTTAGCAAGATTCATTTGTGTGTTTGTTTTAAATAACTCGTTTTCATGTATTTTCAAATTTTTCTGCCTGAAAAAACAAGATTGGGACTGTCACAACCTAAAAATGTTTTCTCTTGACCCAAAAACACAATAAACCATGACCTAGAAACACCTGTGAAATAATAATTTTGGGGTTGTATCAGAGGGTTATCTTAAAACCTAACTCAGCATGATCAGAAGCTACATTTAAAAATATTATAACTCTGGAACGGATTAATATATTTTTTACCAAACCTTCAAAATGAACACCCTGGGCATATACCCCTTCAGACTTGAATGTTTTGAAGAAAATTCTGTACTGTCTTGGCTGTAGGTGATAGCAAAAAACGAAATGGCAAAAAATGGTGCTTTTTATATATGTTTGATGTTTCCAGATCTCGAAATCCATCATGAAACTTCCAACATCTGAAGAACTTGCCACATGGACCATAGAAACATAGAATTTGATGGCAGATAAGGACTGCTTGGCACATCTAGTCTGCCCATTTCCCTACCTAACGGATAAGTTGCAGATCCTAGTTAACCAGCAGCCTACTTCTTCCTACCCCCCGTTAGAATTGCCTTATGTCTGTCCTATGCATTCTTGAATTCCTCCACTGTTTTTGACTCTACAACCTCCTCAGAAAGGCTGTTCCATGCATCTACAACCCTCTCTGTGAAGAAATACTTCCTCACATTACCTCTGAGCCGTCCCCCCTCTAGCTTCAAATTGTGCCCCCTTGTTCTTGCAAATCTCTTTTTCTGAAAGATGCTACCCTCTTGGACTTTGTTGATTCCCTTGTGGTATTTTCACTTTATTCACTAAAATACCACCAACAGCTTAATCTGGTTCAAAGTCAGTTGGCATGCATCTGAATCCCACTCCCCCCCAGGTTGTGCCTGAAAATAGGCAGAATTTGTCTAATGCATTTACCAGGTCAGCAAAAACTAAATAAAATTTAACAATTTCTATCATGTCCCCCGTCTCTCTCCTTTCCTCGAGGCTATACATCTTAAGCTCCTTTAGTCTTTCTTCATATGACTTCTGGTGCAGACCCTGCATCATCTTGGTTGCCCTCGTCTGGGCAGCCTCCACCCTGTCTATGTGTTTACGGAGATGGGGTCTCTAGAACTGTACACAGTACTCCAGATGTGGTCTTACCAACTGTCTGTACAGAGGGCCAACAACTTCCTGTTTTCTGCTGGTGATGCCTTTCCCTATGCATCCCAGTATCCCCCCAGCCCTCCTTACTGCCTTCTCACATTGCTAGCCCACCTTTAGGTCATCTGATATGACTACACCCAGGTCCCTTTCCATTTTTGTTGTTGTCAGTATCTCACCCCCCATTGTGTATTCTTCCCCTAGGTTTTTGTTTCCCAGGTGCATTACTTTGCACTTCTTTGCGTTGAATCTAAGCTGCCATACATTTGACCATTCCTCCAACCTTGCCAAGTCCCTTTTCATCCTTTCTACCCCACCTTGTGTATCAGCCCTGTTGCAGATCTTTGTGTCATCTGCAAAGAGACATACCATGCCATACCAAATTTCACACAAATGTGTTTAATGCTGCCAAATTTTGTTAAGGTGCAAAGACTGGAGTTTAACATTGAACACTCCTCTCAACCCTAACTATATTATATATTCTCTGCAAAAAACTTTGTTAATGCATCATTAGGGTTCCAGCAACAAAAGTAGGGAAACGTGGTCTTAGGGTTCCCAATCCTAAGACCCCAACCCCACTTTGGGTTTCAAACCCTAACAACCCTACCCTGCATGCAGGAACAGACATGGGTGTGTGCCTTGGGGTTGTGAACCCTAACGCTTACCCCATTCCATAAGTAAGGAAGCTGAGATGGGTACAGTATGGGAGAATGGGGTGAGCGTTAGGGTTCACAGCCCCAAAGCACACACCCCCATGCCTGTTCCTGCATGCAGGGTGGGGTGTTAGGGTTGGAAACGCAAGGTTGGGGTGGGGTCTTAGGGTTGGGAACACTAAGACCACATTTCCCTACTTTTGTTGCTGGAACCCTAATGTTGAATTAATAAAATTTTTTGCTGAGAATTTCCTTACTTTTTGAGAAAGTATAATCATAGGCTTATTTGCTTGTGGGAGTGCAGGGCCATCTGGGTCCTGTGCTCCCAACCATCCATAATTTTGGAGAGATCCTAATTGTTTCCTTATTTCCCACTAGGAGCACAGCCCCCCAATCGCTCTATAATCCTCCCCGTATTTATATGTTTTGTACAGAATTTAACCTGTTTTCCTTTATATTATACTTTAAAATGAAGGTACAGGCCACGTTTTATATCGAATGAATATTGGCCATGAATTTAAAACCAAAACCAGAATCAAAATCAGAAGTGATTTAGCAAAACCAAAACCAAAGCCAAAACCAAAACTTCCCTGGTTTTGCACACCTCTAGTTAAAATTTTGCAAATTAGCAAAGTTATGAGTGAATGTTGAAATATGTTCACTCATAACCTAGGCAGTTTACTATACCTGTATACCAACTTTTCAGCATAGCCTTGTTATAGGTCCACCTCACGAACCCAGTAGATGAAAATGTTCAAATCCCTGGCAAAATGTCATTCTGCACCACAAGTGCAAAAACACATTTTCACCAGGATTTGAAAAACAACAGCTGCCATGATCATGATCATCAGGTGGTGTGAAAAAATGTCTCTATTGAAAATTAGAAGTCAAAATATACAAAATTACCAAAGTTATGAGTGAGCATAGAAAAATGAGTAAGATTGCTGCATTTTTCCATTTCTACCTCTACTGCCAACCGTGCCAAACCGTATCTCCTGTATCACACTGGTCACTCTGCTAATTATTAATTTCTCCTCTCCACTTGCAATGCTGTCTCTCTAAACAGCTTAATTTATTCTCTGCCTTACCTACAAACTCCCTCTTACACCCCCTCCTGCTGCTGCTGCTGCTGTTATCCTCCTCAGACGTCCTGGCGCCAAAGCACAGAGCCTCGCTCCCTGTTAACTCCTCTTCTATCTCTAAATAATTGCTCTGCATTTGCCACCTCTTTACCTCGCGCTTTGTCTTTCTCCATTGCCTGCTCCCCACTGAGCTTACTATTGTACTCTAACTGTATTTAATCCTCTGTCTTTCCCTTCTTGTTCCAAATACAGCCCAAGCTGCTGCTGTGGCCCCAGCACTCTCCGAGCTGGCCACAGCTAACAGACCACCCGACTGACCCCCAGACAGATTCAGGTATGCACCAGGCCTCTGAAACTCATGGTTTTGAATGCCACTGTTTTGACTGGATGCCCAGTGGAGGAGCCAGGCACTGATTGGCAGTTTCTGCTCCTCGGCTGATTTTTCAACTCCTGGTGCTTCCTGATCTCGGGGGAAATCTCTTTCTGTGCTGTGTTCTGGAATTAATTTTTTCACACACCCCCACCTCCTCACAGTATTAAATAGACCTTTGCTCGCCCCTTTCGTCAGTCTAGCAGCTGATTGGTCACTCCACTGCTGCTCATACTTATGGCTATTGGCCTCCCTGTCTTCAATACCTGACTTGACCAATTTGCTTACCGCTCCTTTTTAAAGCAATCTCACCCACAGGGTTGCACATTTGCTCTCAAGTTTTTCTCCAACCACTCCAGTTAACTCCTTTCAATTACTGCTGTAACCTTGCTCATTTGTTAGGGACCTCACTCTAATTTGACTATATACCTTTTCAATTCTTACACTTACACTGCCTATGGTGACATACCCAATCTCAGCCAAACCATCCCAGTAGCTGGCACCTTTGCCTTAGCTGAATTTTCAATGATATCGCTAAATTAGAACTAGTGTCATTGCCAACCCTATGCAGTAAAGCTTCGACTAATTTCACAGCTGGCACACCATTGCTGGCTCAGTTTTAGCTCCAGCTACCTATTACATACCAATGGGCACCATCGCTCTTCTACTAGACCTGCTCATGTTTACCATTCTGGCTCCGACAACCCCCCCAACCTGTGCCCCCACTCTTCACCCCGAGCATTTCTCCCCTTAGCCACCCCCAAAATCTCGGCCCCCTCCCACTTTGGACACCCCCCCAACTCCTGTGCATCCACCATCTACCAACACCCCATTCCTCTGCCCTCCTGGGCCCATCCTGAACCCACCTCTTCCTTGCCATACCTACCCTCCATGCCTTACCCATCCCCTGCACCCCTACTATCAGGACCTTACATCGGCACCACACTAAGGGTCCTTGTCGCCATTGTCCCCTAATTAGATTAATCACTCTGCTCTTACTGCTCTCCAGGAATATACACCCAAACCCTGGACCTAAGCCAACTAGCCCTCCCATATCCCACACTGGAACAGGTCTTTGCATTGCATCACTGAATATATACAGCCTTCTAAAGAAATCTGCCGCACTCCTGTGATGAGTTGTACAACACCAACCCTATATTATTACATTAGTAGAGACCTGGCTCTCCAAAACAACCCGTGACTCTGTTATTTCCCTCCCTGTATACACCCTGTTCAGGGAAGACTGAGTTGGTAAACATGGCGGTGGGTGTGCAATCTACATGCGAGACACCCTTATAAGCCATGCACTCCCTGCTCCCAAGCTTGACTATGGCGCCAAGCCCTCACTCTAAAAATTACCCCTGACCCAGCCAGGGGCCCACTCTTCCTCACGGTCTCCTACATACCCCAGAGGAACCATAACCCAGTGGTCCAGTCTCTCATTGACTACCTCACCTCCTACCACACAAAGCCGAGAAACTCATCCTAGGTGACCTTAATGTCAGTTGGCTTGGTACCATTGCCTCCCATACCAGGGACTCCTTCACTGACCTAGACATGTTCCAGTTAGTCACCCAACCCACTAGATTCAACCGGACAAGTGGCTCCAGCACCCTCCTAGACGTAATACTATTGAACCACCCTCATAAAATCCAGGATATCAACATCCTCCCCGACTCACCTAGTGATCACTCACCTGCCCTCTGTCTCTGGTCATCCTCCATACTGAAACCTGTGTCCCAGGCCACCTTGCACTGGCGCCTATGCCCCGGGGGTCTCAGAAAGCTAAAATTGCATCTAGCATAGCTGGACTGGTCCACCATCCATCACGCCCCTGATATTGACCTCTTCGCCAATGCCTTCAGCAAGGCCTGTGACCTTTTCACCCCCCACACCAGAATCCGTACTAAAAAACAAAATGCTGTATGGATCTCCCCATCCCTTAACCAAAAACTTAAGCATAGGGATAATCTCTGGCACATCACTATTGAATCAGGTAAGTTGGCTGATAGACAAGCCTACAACGTGGTGTGTAATCAGTGCACCTGGGTTACTAGACGAGCCATGGCAGAGCACTATCAGATCACCCTCGCATCCACCCGGGATTCTGCCTGGACTTTCTGGGACAGCATGAAAGAGCTTAATAGGAAGACCCGCTCCTCCCCACCATCCCAGCTCTCCATCGATGGCACTGTCACTACAGACCCAACTCGCATAGCTGATTGCCTCAATACTACCTTCTCTGGCCTAAGCTCTGTCCTCCCAAAAAACCTTTTGACCCAAACCCCGCCTCTGTCCCCCTTGCCTTGGATCACCATCCTTTCTACCTGCACATTATATCCACCTATGTAGCCAGGCCGAACCTGCTAAAAGCCCTTGGTAGCAACAAACCCAGTTGTGACCCCCTAGACTCCAGGATCCTCCACTTGGTCTTGAATGTCATCCTAGTCCCCCTTACAGCCCTACTAAATGGTCTCCATTCCTCGGTCAGTTTTTCAGTGCTTGGGAATCAGCCGAAATCACCCCTATACATAAGAGTGGAGATTGGTCTGCACCTAATAACTACCAGATGATCTCTATCCTCCCCCCCTTACTCTCTAAAGCTCCAGAAAAAATAGTGTCTATTCAACTCTCTGAGTACCTGGCCAAATGTGACATAATGTGCCCAGAACAACATGGTTTCCACCCAGGGCACAGTACCACTACTGCTTTCCTGGAGTTCTCTCAATACCTGCACTCTACTTTTGACTCCGGCAACTTTGCCAGCTCAGTGTTCATAGACCTCACCTAGGCTTTTGACACAGTTTGTCACCCCCTCCTGCTCAACGCCCTTCACCGGCTTGGCTTTTTCACTGGTACCCTTGCCTTGTTCTCCAGCTACATCTTTGCCAGATCCCAGTGTGTGAAGATAAATGGTTCCCTGTCTAATACCCGGCCCATTCATTCCGGGGTACCCCAGGGCTCCATTCTGGGCCCTGTACTTTTCAGCCTCTACCGCAACACTCTCCCTAGCTCCTGCACAGGAAAAATGCTCCTCTATGCCGACGATGTGGTTCTCTTTGCATCCCACCCTGATCTCTCTTCTCTCCAGGTATCCCTCCAGCACACCTACAACCAAGCTGAAAAGTGGTTCTTTGACCACCGACTTGTCATTAACCTAAAGAAGACTAAGTCAATGCCCTTCTCCCATCACCAAAACAAGGCCAAGAATGCCCCCGTTTTCATTCTCCCCAGCACTCTGCACCCGCTGGAGCAAGTGACCTCTTACACATATCTAGGCATCACTTTTGACTCAGCTCTCACCTTCCACACCCACATCAATGCCCTGTCCTCCACCATAAATTCTGGGATAGGCCTACTATACCATCATAGAAATTGCCTCCCACAAGTTGCCCTCCGGCTGGCCATCACCTTTTCTGTTGTCGCCAGTGTACTATGGCTTGCCCATTTACACTGCAGCGGACAATACTACCTTGACTAAAATCCTGTTCTCAGTCAATAAGGCCTGCAGGCTCTTGACTGGAGCCCCTAGCCGCACTCATACTTGCCTGCTTTACTCCACTGCCAACCTGCTCACCTATGAGGAGCATCTGTGCTACCAGACCTGTCTACTCGCCAAAAAATCTCTTCTAGGGCTCCCCCCCCGGGGTTCTCTGCTTCCCTATGACAAGCGTCCTCGTCTGTTGCCACCCATAGCTCTGTCAAGGCCACCTTTTTGGTGCCCAGAACCAAGACTGCACTAGCCCAGAGGTTCTTCCATTACCAAGCCCCTGCTTGGTTCAGCTCCCTCCCACCCTGCATCACAGACATTTCCAAAATTGGTCCCTTCAAAATTACCCTCCGGAACCATCTCTTCGACGCTCATTGCTGTAGATGCACCTAATTAATCCCACTGTGGGATCCTCCTGTCAGGTCTCCCTGACTTGACAATGTCCTCCGGACAGCCTATCCTCTCCCCCTCCCACCCCACTCCCCATCCCTACCTCCACCCTCTCCAGGTATTATCTAGGTATGTCCAGAGCTGTACCCCCAATGTAACCCTTGGGTACCTTGTATTTGACTGTAACCTATTATAAGTAACATTATTATGTAACCTACATGTACTATATGTTTAATGTTCAGTACCTGTACTGTTCTCACTGTTGTAACCACACTATGTAACTCTGTCTGCCCCCCTGCAATGATGTGCCTTTGTAAATGAGTCCATGACTCAAAGGTTGTAAATCTGACTTTTCTAATAAATATATAAAATAAATAAATAAATGTCAACACGCAGTATGCTCATAACTTTTTTTTTTATTTTCTATTTTTCCCCCACCACCGGAGCTGTACCCTACTCCCCTGCCCACCCGCCGTCAAACCCTGGTCTCCCCCCATGGAGTGCTGGCTTACCTCCCAGACAAGGTCTGTGGTGAGGGGGGGCTCTGTACACCACCACAAGGAATCAAGTCTTCATCAGGGACCTGTGCTGTGGCGCGGCCGACTGGGGGAGAACCCACTATCAGACCCTAATGTCAGTGCTCCGGTGGTGTATTTTTTGGATGTACACCCCCCCAAGCATGACGTGACACACAATGTCACGGCTTGTGCCAGCGTCCATCATGCTCTCCCACTGGTGGAGCACCGGGGCTGCGATACCTCTTGGCTGATGCCAGAGGTCAAGCCATCCCTGGGCCAAGGAACCCCCCCAACCCCGGAGGAGCTGAGCAGTCTGGCAGACGCTCAGACTACCTCCCCTCAGCTGGCCTCTGGCACCCAGGTCTTCTTCCAAACCCAGGTCGCTAGTGTTGTAAACAAAAATCTAACTGCTGTGCCGGCTGGCCGACGGTATGCTCATAACTTTGGTATATTTCAACATTTTGACCACAAATTTTAGCATTGCTATATTATGACCCCACCTCATGAACCCAGTAGATGAAAATTATGGAGTACTTATTAAAATGTTATTTTGCCCTACAAGTGTGAAAACAATTTTCAGCCAGGACTTCAAAAATGCTAACTATCGCATTCATGAGGTGGAGTGAAAAAATGGCTAGTTGAAAATCTGGGATCAAAACATTGAAAATTAGCAAAGTAATGAGTATGTAAAATTTTCAATGTACGCTCACAACTTTGTTCTTTTAGCACAGTTTTTCCTCAGATTTTGAACATAGACTTCTTATGACCCCACCTCATGAGCAATTGTGAAGAAAACATTAAAAACCTACCAAAAGTTGATTCCATGCAGCAACCACGAAATCATCTTCTGGAATGGATTTGCATAATTTCAGCACTATTGTTTATGGGGGGGGGGGGGGTTCCTAAAAGGCCATGTTGAAAATTTAGTGTAAAAGTTTCAAAAATGACAAAGTTATGAATAATGTTCAAACCACATTGAAATACATTAAACCACACTTACCTGATGTTGCCATATTGCAGTTACTGGTTTCAGCAGCAAGATACGTCTTCGATTGGAGCGTGGATCTACATTGTAGGACCTGTTCGGGTGAGTGAGGGCATGTTGGGGGGGTGTGAAGTGATGAGTGAGAGGGCCAGGGTGGGGTGGATGGGGGGTGATTGGGGGGTTCAGATTGCTGATGGACTGTTTTCTTTTTTGCTGGTAAAAAAAAAAAAAGAAAACATTAATGAGGGGCAGTTTTCTTTATTGTAGAGGGACAGAAGCCAACACTGGGGATTGTCAACCCACAGTCGGGAGAATGTCTGGTGACAGCAGAGGTGGGCACTCTGGTGCCACCACAGACAACAAGGGGACGGGTGACCTGGAGGGGAGGGGGCATGCAAAGTGGTAATGGGGGTGGGTGCCCCAGTCTATTTGATTCACGGATGGATTGATAGACGGACAGATAGATTAATAGATAGTTAGTCAGACAGACAGATAGTCAGTCAGTCTATGGATAGTTCTTTCATGAAACCACATGAAAGAACAATGGTTCTTTCATTTGAATTCATGAAAGAACTGTGAAAAAAAGCGTAGTGCTCCCTCATCTTTCGTGACCCAACTTTCGTCTTTCATGAGTCATGAAACAACTCATGAAAGAAAAATCTCGGCATGCAAAAAAAAAAAAATTGTTGACTTGCATTTTTTTTACCCATTGTTCATCCATGAACCAACCATCTTCTTTCGTGATCACAAAAGAACTCTCTAAAGAAGAATCTCGGCTCACGAAAAGAAAATGGTGGACTTTTTTTTCATAGTTGTTTTGTGAGCAGAGATCTTTTGTGAGTTCTCTTGTGATCACAACAGAAGAAGGTTGGCTCATGAAAGAACAATGGAAAAAAAAAAAGTCCACCATCTTCTTTCATGAGCTGAGATTCTTCTTTCAGGAGATGGAAAGCTTCTTTTGCGACTCATGAAACAAGAATTTTTGGGTCATGAAACAAGCTTCAGTAAGGATTTTGAGGATGTCCCAAAACCACATTTTGGGGCTATTTTTTTGAAAAATAAACTCCAAAATAGATCTAACCAGGTCCCATTTAGCTAGATTCATGTGTTTGTTTTTGTCCAAGGTATAATATTTATGGATTTTCAATTAAAAAAAAAAAGAAACAAGATGGCTGTCATACAAAGGAAGATTGTTTTTATCATGAAAGAAGAATTATGGTTCATGACAGAAAATTCTTCTTTCATTGGCAGGAAGTTCTTCTTTCATATCAAACATCTATCTGAAAGACCCTGCTGAGCATGATAAGAACTGAAATTTAAAATCCTTATAACTGCAACAGATTATTTTTTAACCAAACCAAGGAAAGGCACCATTCTAGGGCAAGCCCTTTTCAATCTGAACATTTCAGAACAAAATTCAAAACTTCCTGGGCTGCAGGTGATGGGGAAAGAACAGAACAAAATGCACGTTTTTCCTAAAATTGCACTATCTGGATCTCGGAATCTGCACATCTGACCAGAATGAAATCGACCAGATGAAGAGACTTTGCCTCCCAGACTGTGCATGCAAAGTTTTGTGCAATTTCTTTTGAATGGGGGTGAAGCTATTAAAGTGCAAGGGGGGGTTAACATTAAACACCCTACTCAACCCTAGCTATAGGGACGAAGTACTGCCCCTATAATTCATTTCAAGAAACTATGTCTGTTGCACCAGTTAGGGTTCCACTTAAAGCAACAAAAGTAGGGAAATGTGGTGTTATGGCTTCCAACCCTAACTCCAAAACCCCCTTCCCAAGCAGCAAAAGAACAGGCCCACATGAGCAACCATAGACAGCCATCAAGTAAAATAAAGGTAGTGCCCCAGAGATGGGAGCCCTGCAGAAAATAAATCCAGGGAATATACTTGTTGCCCAGAGACCCTAGGATATGGAGCAGAGACAAGCAGGTGTTTATTTGGTATATCTGCCCATTAAGAAATTCCTCCCAGCAGTTTCCCTAGTAGACTTCCCTGCCAGCACAGTCAGGATATGTCCTCTGCAGCCATAATCCAGCACAGTTGATAGTGCCCTGCCTTCCCAAAGCAGGGCTGTTGTGAACATATCCTTCAGTCCTTGCTGCCTGATTGCTAGCACCCCCCCCCCCCGAGTAGGCAGTGCAAGGAAAGGCAGGCCACATGCTGGCACTGCTGCCCTGCCCAACATGTGGACATTTTTGTAAATGAAGGAGCTGTTTTGTGGCTCTTGCTTGTGGTTTAACAGTGGAACCCTGAGCCCTTGTGAATGGTTAATGTGACCTTTAGGCATTTCAGTGAGAACTGGGGAGGAAATCAGATGCAGGGAATGATAGTGACCCAGAAGTGACTTAACTGAGGGTTGAAGCAGTCCCATCAGCTCCACCTGCATGCCTTTCCTCCAGTCAGCGTTCCAGGTTTTAGCAACTCGGCAGCCTTTCTCCAGCATTGACAGCTCCTACAGTAGTGTTGACAAGTGTTACCACTGTTGGCAACAGTGTGAATCAGCAGCCATAGTGTGTGCTCTGTTCAGCCCTGTTTTTTGTTCTATTATTTAAAGTTGTTTTAATCCCTCTTAGTGGATTCAGCAGGCTTCAGCTGTAAGCAGAGTTGGAGTGTGAGGGAGCAGCACCAGGACAAGGCCGTGGCGGTGACAACAAGGGGTGAGGTAGAGCATAGATCTCACCTCCTGGACCACCCACTGAGCAACATCAACCCTCCCAAAGCCAGCACCCACCTCCACAGCACTTCACCTGGGGTTGGGGTGGTGAGTCACTACCAGCACCACTGGGCTGAAGATGACCACCAGAACAATTAAAATAATTTATTAATTATTAAGGGTGCTGGACAGCTCATTGGGAAAGCAGCTGAGGCCATGAGGGTTGAGCAGGACCCCTGTCAGGAAATGCCCAGAGGGCAGGGTGGAGGGCTAGAGGTCCTTACTGGAAAGTGAGGGGAACTCCTTCAGGGTGAAGGAAGAGGCAGGGCAACAACCAACTTATTCCAGTTTGAACAAAGCTTTTTTATTATAAAGCAACGTGGCTGAGACCATACATGTGGACAGGTGTTCCCACCTTGGGAGCAGCCACAGAGGTGGCTGAGAGCCAGCTCCTTAGGAGCAATATTGATAGAGACCCATGTTTTTCTTAAATGAGAAATAACAAGAAATAACAAGACATTCAAGGCATAACAAGAAATAACAAGAAATTCAACATATAAAAAGAATAAAACAAAAAAACACATGCATAAAGTGAAAAAATTGCTTTTTGGGGGGCAGAAACTAAACAAATGCTTGTAGCAGTTGTTGTTTAGGCTCCATTGTTACCACAGAGACAGACCACAAGGAAGCAACAGTGGAATTGTTTCATTCACAAAACCTTTCAAGACCAAAACAAAATGTTACTTAATACAATGTAGTATGCTAGGAATGTGATTTCTAGTGTGTATAAGGTCATTTTGAGGTAGTTTATGAATGTAAATGTAATAACACGAAATAAAACTAAATTTTCAATGAATAAAAAGAAATAACAAGAAATTCCAGAAAAATAAAAATAAAAATTGCAAAATTAAAAATAATTCAGAGTAATGATTTGATCTTTTTATGGATCAACATAGATAAGAATAGGTGTTTAGCTTTTGGACCAACCAGTCCTTTGAGGATTAGCTTCTGAAGAAGGGACTGGTTGGTCCAAAAGCTAGAGCACTTTGTTCTTGTTGTTACATCTATGTTGGTCCATTAAAAGGTATCAAATCATTTGCTTTCGGATCTATTCTTGCAAGGACCAATACGGCAACTAGTAAATCTAGATTTAAAAAAATTAAAAGAATTTCACGGGTCTCTATTGTATTGAGTCCTGCAAGGACCCAATAAAAGGACCTCCCATAAGGTGGTATAGGAGCCCGCATCATAAGTTGGCAACATTGAGTGCCACCAGGGCACATTAACTACAGCTTTATTTTTTATATATATATATATATATATATATAAAATTTTCCCAGAGCTGGCAGGTGGCTCCAACCCTACTACGAGGGCTCGTTCTCCAGTCCTGGGCACCTGGGCCATCATGGAGCCTTCCAGCTTGATTTTTCACATTTTTCTCCCTGGGCTCCATGAACATGCAATGGGCGGAGTGGCTGGGCTTTGCCTCTGTGGAAGTAGACTTACGCCCTGGGTGCGGGGCCCTCCCCGTTTTGGTGATATATATGCACTGACACCCAGCCACCACCGGGTGTCAATCAAACCGTGCACCGCACTGTCCCCCCTCCTCAAGGAAGGAGAGCTGTCTATGGATGCTCAATCCTTCCTCACCCCTGACAGCCCCAAAGTCACCCGAGTCCATTCCTGAACATGGGTCATTGGCATGGCATGAGATGTGGCGTCCAGTGCTTGAACCCTCAGCACCACTGGGCTAGCCCCAACTACAGCTTTATAAGAGTAGAGACCATGGGATTGAGGCAAACAATTTAGTAACTGCTGAATGTGTCCAGATCAAAGTGACATTGTACCTTAACTGACAAACTGCCTAATGAACTGCATTAAGGAATACAGTGTTTCTTTACTGAGACTGTCAATATTGTGTTTCACCCTCAAGCAAACTGCCAAGTACTGTGTTGGGCTGGATTGCCAAATGAACTGCCAATCCTGTGTTTTGCTCATTTTTCAAACATAGTGTCAATCTAATGTTTTACCCTCAAACTGCCATGAACTGTGTTGTGCCATATTGCCACATGAACTGCCAATCCAGTGTTTTGCCCATTGTCACTGGAAGGTTTGATACCTTTTATTGGACTGATATATATCTTATACAAAGATGACATAGTGCACAAGCTTTCAATGCCTCTCAGGTCCTTTCAGCTTGCCTATAGGTGGGTAAAGAGAGAAGGGTGCCACAATTTAGAAGCCCCAACGGGAGGTGAAATCCAGAAACGAGGTTCCACCTAAGGCACAGGGGTGGCTGTTAGTATTAATATCATGGATTGAATCAGAAAAATAGACAAAAGGGGGGAGACCCTTAAAGGCTCAGCGCCCCTTTTCTGGAAGGGGAAGCAGTTTAGGGGCCCTGGGTAACCCATGGTGTCCTGTGCAGGTTTTCTAACCACCCCCACCAAACTGAACTGTGTTGTTGCCTGTCTAGCACACCCTAGAGACTGTATTTCCTACAAGAACTGAACTGTCTGCCAAAAACTGAACTGTTTGCTTGCTGCTAAACTGTGTTTTTGAATTGTACCCTTGTGCACCTGATGTCCAGCTTCATCTTTGTTGCCCAGACCAGCTTCTTCAGAGTCCAACACTGACCCAGGGAAGTTCCGAGCCCATCCGTCATCTGATGCTAAACCACCTCCAGTAACATCAGCCTGTATCGAAATTCCACCAGCAGTGTTCCAGCATCAGTCTTGCAATGGTAAGTGGTAGAGAGAAGCTAGTGAGGTATCCAGTAGTGACTCAGCTTAGGAGCCACCCTGGCTCAAGCATGAGGACCACAGTTAACATTGTGCATGCCCTTTTCTTAGTTTGCCGCCATCCATAAGTGAGCACTTGCCCATGTCACTCCATAGAGACCATCTGAATGTCACATCGCCAACAGTCTTTTCCTGGGAGGTGTCCTGGGTGCTGGGGGCCTACCAGTGGTCATTGCTGTGGATTGTCCAGAGCACCATCTGTTGACCAGAGGTCTTCAGCTCCTTGCCCAAAGCCACAGAGGATTGCCAAGTTGTTCACTATCCAGCTATCAGTGTTGCTCTTTGTGTTTTGTCCATTCGGGGGATGCCCCGTTATGACCTGTTTGTAAAGGCACTTTGTGGGGTCAACGCCCACCTGCTTATCAGCCGGTTCATCACAAAGCCCAAGCTTGGTTCATCCATCATTTGTCATCTTGGCCAAGTGCATGCAGGATTTGGACTAAAAGGGGTTAACACCCCCTGTTCTGGGTTTGACCAGTTGTTGGTCCAAATTGTATTGTGTTGTTATTTATTATCCAGTAGCATTGTTGAAAACAGTTAGTTTATTATTATTCTTATCCCATGTAAATAAACCTCTTGCATCTTGGTCACTGGGTAAGCTTCCTGCCTCTCTTTCCAGATTCATCTGGCCTATCCTAAAATTGTTAGGGAACCTTTCAGCCTGCTACACTTATATACTGTACACTGTAAGACATAAACACTGACTCCTGCACTTCTGCAGCCACAGAATTAAGACACACACACTGTAATGGAATGCAATTGAATAGATGTATTGTAATGTGACAATTTGCTAGGTACCTGTATGATATTTTCTTTTGCTTCAGTTTTTAGAAGCAGCAGCTAGCAGCTGAAAGGGAGCTAGTATTTACTTCTGCTTCAGCTTTTAGAAACAACAGCTTACAATTGAAAAGGAGCTAGCATTTACTTTTAAAAGCACCTTGTTTTGGCAAGGGAAGCTAGCAACTAAAAGGGAGCTAGCATTTGCTTTTAAGAGTACCTCATTTTAGAGCAGAAGAGGGGAATCAGCTAAATCCCCTCCTTTCCCCATCACTTAACTGCTAACAGCTACTGCTAAGTGGGATGGGCCTGTGACCTGTGAATATCAAAATCAGTTGTGCCTCAGCTCCATTTTGCTTCAGCTTTTAGAAGCAGCAGCTAGCAGCTGAAAGGGAGCTAGTATTTACTTCTGCTTCAGCTTTTAGAAACAACAGCTAGCAACTGAAAAGGAGCTAGCATTTACTTTTAAAAGCACCTCGTTTTGGTGAGGGAAGCTAGCAACTAAAAGGGAGCTAGCATTTGCTTTTAAGAGTACCTCATTTTAGAGAGGATGAGGGGAATCAGCTAAATCTCCCCCTTCCCCATCACTTAACTGCTAACTGCTAAGGGGTGGTAATAGTAGTACCCACCCAGGGTCTTTCTACATTTATAGAAGCCCAAGGGAACTTCCTGCAGGGCTCCCAAGAGAAGACATCAGTGAGGACAGAGAAGACACTGTGAAGTGAGAAAGAAACAGTGACACCTGCAGGTCAGGAGGAAAACAGACATGGACATCCAGATCTGCCAGAGCTGTGGAGGGCTGGTAGCAAGGTAGATACTCTGGAGACTGGGGTGCCCCTTCTGCAGGGCAGTTGAGGTACTATAGAAGGAGCTATAGCAGGGAAGGGAAGAGAAGAGATCACGAGGCTGCAGAGAAGACTGGATTGGGGATGCCCACCACCACCCTTACCCACCCACTCCCCCAAAGGCCCATGGGTCTTGGGGGATGGAGGGTGGTGGGAGGGGACAGTGGGGCACCTTGAGCTAAGATGGGGCACCACCAACCACACACTATCCACATGCAGAATCATTTTGCCCCCCCTAGCCAGGGGACAGAAACCAGGTGGGGAAGAAGGAAGAATTGAGCAGGACAAACCTGATTCAAGAAAGCAGAAAGGAGGTACAAAAAGTGAGAAGAGGAATATGCAGAGCAACAGGAGGATTCTGGTCATGGGAGACTCTATTTTGCAAGGACTGGAGGCATAGTCCATCAGTGCAAAGGAGCTGAAACCATGGTGAAATGCATGCCAGGAGCATCTGCAAGGAGAGATAAGCAGAGAGTAGGATGGCTGGTTAGAAGAGATCACGATTTTGCAGTGATCATTGATCACCCTGGGACAAATGACATAGCAAATAGGACTGTGAAAAAGCCAAGACAGACATGAAGACCCTAGAGAAGAGCCTAAAGGAGTACACAACACACTTGGCCTTCTCAGAGGTGTTGCCAGTTCGGAAGAAGGGCGGAAGTGAGGAAAGGATCAGGTATGAAGAGATCAGGGAATTCAACCGGTGGCTCCAGAGCTGGTGCGCAGACAATGGGATGCACTACATTGGAGACTGGGGGACCTTCTGGGACAGGAAGATCTTCAAGCATGATGGTCTGCATCTCACCGGAGAAGGAGCGAGAGTGCTAAGGTAGAGGTTGGAGGTCTTCATGGATGGTTTAAACTGGGAGGTCTCCAGCACAGAGGAGACCTAAATGAGGATGCAGCAAAAAGATATGAAGGTAACAGGATCAGCGAATGGAAGGGAACCCCCCCCAACATCGGACTAAAGGAAACAGGCATGGCCAAGAGCAAGGAGGGACCTCATGTAAAGTGCAAGATGGGGCAGACCCAGAATAAGGGGGATGGTACTGGAGTTATAGCAGTGAGGGGAGGCTGTGATTGGATGGCTATATGCACCAATGCCCACAGTCTGGGTAACAAAATCCCAGAACTTGTGGCATTAATGGCCTCTGAGGACCTGGATATCATAGCAGTCACAGAGACATGGTGCAATAGCAACCATGCCTGGGAGCTAGCCATTCTAGGGTACACGCTGCACAGATGGGACAGGAAAGGCAAGAAGGGGGAGGGGTGGCATTGTACGTCAGGGAAGGGATAAAAGCGACAGTCCCACAAGACAAGGGGGGAAAAGCAGAGGCACTGTGGGCAACCCTGGAAGTAGGGAGGAGAACAGTACTTAGAATGGGAGTGATATACAGGCCCCCAGGGCAGGCAGAGGATGTAGACAGAGAACTGCTGGAGACTATACAGAACATGGCAACAAAGGGTGAATTGCTGCTAATGGGTGACTTCAACTTGCCAGATGTGGACAGGAGCATCCCAGCGGCAGCCTCAGCCAGGAGTAGGGGATTCCTGCAATCCCTGCAAGGAGCAGGTCTCACACAGCTAGTGAGGGAGCCTGTGAGGGAGAATGCAATCCTGGATCTTGTCCTCAGCAATGGGGACAGGATAAAGGAAGCCACAGTGGGGGGAGACCCTAGGGATTAGTGATCATCGAGCTGTGGGGCTCACCATAAGGACGTCACAGGAGGCTAGCCACACAAGGACTAGAATTCTGGATTTCAAGAGGACAGACTTCGGTAAGGTGAAGGATGAATTCAGGAAGGCTATGCAGGGATACAATGACATAAGTGGGGTAGTGGAACAGTGGGATAAGATAAGGGAAGCCCTGCACCCGGTAGTAAACCATTGTGTCAGGCCCTGCAGCAACAGCAAAAGAAAGAGGAAATCACTGTGATTCTCGAGAGGAGTAGCAGAGCTAGTAAGATGAAAAAAAGATGGCATTTCTGAGGTACAAAGAAACACAAAGCAAGGAGGAAGGCAAGAATACTTGGAAAAATGAAAGGAAGTGAACAAGACAGTAAGGGCAGCAAAGGCCAAAACTGAGGAAAAGCTAGCTAAATCAGTGAAGGAAGGAGGGAAAGCATTCTTTAGGTATATTAGTGAGAGAAGGAAGACAGGGGAGGGATTGTGAGACTTAGGGAAGAGGGAGGCAGGGTAGTGGAGAAAGACATTGACAAGACGACCATCCTCAACAGATACTTCTGCTCCATATTTACAGAAGAAGACAATGGAGATGGTCCCCCATTAATGGAGAACGGCAAACAGGGTGAAGGGGTGGACATTAGACCTTTTTTAGAGGACAGAGTAAAAAGAGCACTAGAACAGCTTAGGGTGGATAAAGCTACGGGGCCCGATGGGATACACCCGAGGAGCCTAAAGGAGCTCCAGGAGGAACTGGCTAAACCTCTGGCTAAGCTGTTCAGTGGTTCACTAGAAACAGGCGTTGTTCCAGAGGAGTGGAGGAGGGCACAAGTGGTACCCTTGCACAAAAGTGGCAAGGAGGAGGCAGAAAACTACTGCCCAGTCAGTTTGACCTTGATAGTAGGTAAAATGATGGAAACTCTACTTAAGGAAAGGCAGGTGGACTACCTAGAGACAAGGGGGCTGCTGGACCTAAGGCAACATGGATTCACTGCAGGGAGGTCATGCCAGACTGACTTGATTGATTTCTTCGAGTGGGTGACAAAGGAAATAGATCAGGGAAGAGCAGTAGATGTGGCCTATCTGGACTTCAGGAAGGTCTTCAACAGTCCCACACAGGAGACTAATCTACAAGCTGGCAAATCTGGGGGTGGGGACAGAGGTGGTCACATGGGTTAGAAACTGGTTGAGTAACAGAACACAAAGAGTAGTGGTAAATGGGGTTAGCTCACAGGAGGGACAGGTAACAAGTGGCGTACACCAGGGATCAGTGCTGGGACCAGTGCTCTTCAATGTCTTCATAAGTGATATTGCAGAGGGTCTAGAAGGGAAGGTTAGCCTGTTCTCGGATGATACAAAGCTATGTAACAGGGTAGATACACAGGAAGATATAGAAAAAATGAGGAGGGATCTGAAGAGGCTAGAAAACTGGTCCAAGGAATGGCAGTTGGGTTTCAATGCAAAAAAGTGCAATATTATGCACCTAGGGAGAGGGAATCCTAGGGCTGGGTATGAACTAGATGGGGTAACACTGGAGGCCACCACAGAGTAAAAGGGATCTATGGATAGTCATAAAAGACAACCTCAAAGTGGCTAAACAGTGTGACAAAGCAGTTGGAAAGGCTAACAGAATGTTAGGGTGCATAGGGAGGGGTATAACAAGTAGAAGGAGGGAAGTGGTGGTGCCATTGTACAACTCCTTAGTAAGGCCTCATCTGGAGAACTGTGTTCACTTCTGGAGGCCCCATCTCCAAAAAGACATAGACAGGATGGGGGGGGGGCATGATAGAGACCTTCAAATATCTAAAGGGAATCAACAGGGCACCAGAGGGGAGCATCTTTCACATGAAGAGAAACAGCAGAACAAGGGGGCACAGCATGAGACTAAAAGGTGGAAAACTTAGAGGGAACTTGAAGAAATTCTACTTAACTGAAAGGGTGGTGGAGAAATGGAACAGTCTCCCCCAGGAAGTGGTGGTGTAGCCACGGTTCAGGGATTCAAGAATGTGTGGGATAGGCACATGGGAATTATCAAGCTAGGGGTGAGGGAGGGAGCTTGTAGCATCTAGGGTACCTTAAGCATTAGAAAGAGGGATAGGGCAGACTGGATGGGCCACAAGGCCCTTATATGCCGACAACATCTATGTATCTTTTTTTTTCCTTTGTTGTTATATATGTAATTCTGCCTGCTGGAAAGAGTCAGTTTTTTTTTTTATCAGGGTTTCTGAAAGGAGGGCTGATTAGCTGGATTGTAAATTTCTGACTATAAGGATGTCCGGTTTGAACCTCTAAAGTATGGTCGCGCATTAGCAGTGGCTTTGTTGTCTTAAGGCTGCTAATGGATACAAACATTCCTGTAAAAGGGCTCATAGTAATCAACTCATACACATTGGTGCAAGCTGAATCACCTATCAGCTGTTTGAGGCAAAAGAGTTTGAATCTGTGATATCAGAGTAACATACTGGATGATGTGTCGGTGGGGGGTGGGCAACTAGAGGGTTTTAGGTCCCACAGGGCTTCAAACAGTCAGTCAGGCTTGAGACTACAGACAAACTGCCATCTAAAAGTTCATGTCTGTCCTGACTCAACGTGTCTCGTGGTAAGCTAATCTACCTTGTAGAGACAAAAAGATGTTACAGCTATTCTGTTTGTAATCTATTGTTTAAAACCACCTTTTTCATTTCTGTAGAATTACTATTCCCTATAGTGTGCTGTAATGTCCTGTAGTATCTGTGTAATTGTCTTAAAATATTAAAATATTATTATATGTTTCATGCTACTGTGACTGAATCCTTTGGGGTACAGGTAACCAATTTATAATTGAGAATAACTGTATTTCCACCACTGAAGAGAAGGCTACAGTTACCATATACTGTTCCAAAAGTAAGGTGTTCTCAGCTGTGACAGAGAGGGGTGGTCGTGTGACCTTGAGCAAGGAGCATTGCACTGTGTGAGCAGTGGCTCTGAGGGGACACGAACCTGGAGATTCCCCAAAAGAGTCTCTAAGCTGAGTGGTGGCAGCTACTGAAGTACTGAGAAAGCTGGTAACAGTGACAAAGGCTGAGTCAGTGAAGGACCAGTCTGTCACAAATGGTAGGCAACATGTGGGATCTGAAACACTTTGTCAGTATAAAGGTTTACTGTCCAGTCACAGAACCGGAGATACAAAAAAGGGACTGTATATTCTATCAGTTTTGGTTTTTTTTGTTTAGCAAATCTCAAAAGATATGTCTGGGTCATATAAGAGTCACTCACTGCTACAACTACAGGAGCTGTGCCAAAGCAGACAGTTGGCTAATGAGGAGGACCAAACACTGGCACAACTGACAGTCATTCTCCAAGAAAGTGACCAGGAAAATGGTGCGACAGGGGTTGCTGCTAGCCAGAGCTGGGTGGAGGGAACAGAGAATGCAGATATGCCAGAGTTTTTTTTTTTTTGCATAAAAAGATGTTATTGTGTTTTTCCATGTTGTCGTACTATTCGGAAATGACATCAAAATACATAGAACAGCTTTTACATTACGGCTCCTTGGCTGGTGAAACCCCCATGGAAATACAATACTAATGTTTCTGTATTAAAACAAGACATTAAAAAATAAGTCATTTTAGAAAACCCAAAAAACAACTGTTTTGAGAAATCATTTAAGAATAAATAAAACAGTATGAACTATGTAAACGTTTATAATTGCTCAGGTAGGCTAAAACATAGTACATGAATTAGCCAAGAATCTGAACACTTATGGATTTTCCAAACAGCATATTACAACATTATCCCATACATGGACTGATGTGCCAGAGTTTTTGATTGGGGCAGTGGTGCAAATAGACCAGGTACATATGCTGCATCTGCAGCTTGCTGTGCTTAAGGAGAAAGCAGAACCTGAGAGGTAAAAGGCAGACACAGAGCTGCAGGAGATGAGGCTGCAAGCAGAGGAGCAAGAGAAAGAGCACCAGTACAACCTCCAGCAAGAGTGAAAGGAGTAACAGGAGCGAGAGAAGCAGCAAGAAAAGCAGTGCCAGAATTAGACTGACAGGAAGAAGCTTGAGCATGATAATCAGATGGGCATGCAGTGCCGGAGGGCATCACTAGAACCTGTGAATAATGGCATGAGGATTTCGACCCAGGAAGCCAAAATTCATTCTAAAATGTTTCCTAGATATCAGGAGGAGCGGTGATCTTGATTTGTTATTAAGATCTTTCGAGAAAATCTGTGGGTAATTGTATTTGGGCAGGGCTTCTCGACGACTCGCCTATTGCCATTGCTTACTGGCATGGCATTAGAAATCTTTGCCCAAATTTATTTATTCATTTGTTAACCGGGTTGGTACACTGGTCCAAGGAGCTTTTTCAGGCATGGCCCAAGCCAGAGGCAAAGGCAAATTAGGCAAATGGATAATAATGACTGAATGGCATATGATAAGGTGAAAAACGCCTTGCTAAAGCATTTTGAGTTAACCCACAAGACCTATAGGCAAAAATTTAGAGCATTAAGGAAGGCCCCAGGGGTCAGCTATGCTGAAATGTGTGTGTAGCTAAGTAACTTGTTAGAGCACTGGGTAGAGGGTGCAAAAGCTCACTCTGTAGAGGAGATAAAAGATTTATTTCTGCTGGAACAGTTTTTACAAATGGTACCTGAGGATATAAAAGTATGGTTGTTGGATAGAACTCTGAGCTCTGGAGGCAGCCAAGAGGGCTGATCAGATCATATCCAGCCGACCAACCTCTCACCGAAAATGGAATGGGAGAGGGCCATCAGGTGGTTTGAGAGGAACTTTGGGGGCAGCCTAAAGGGAATCAGCCTGTGCCTGAACAAAATGGGAAGCCCCCTGGTCTCAAAAGCACAGGGAGGGGTGAACACAAGTGCTATATCTGCCAGAAACTGGTGCATTTGTCTTATGACAGTCTAAAATAATGTAACAAAAGGTGTGAATGCTGCTGGATGGGGTAGTTCGGGAAGCTCCCAGTGGTTACTGACATGTACACAGAGTCCAGTGCCCTCTAACTCCACTGCACGTGTGCATCCTGTGTGTGTCAATGGGATGGTAACCCAGGGATTGAGTGACACTAGAGCCTCTGTTTTGTTGGTGAAGCAGGATTCAGTTCAACAGGAGCAGATCCTGCCTGATCAGTTTTCTAGGATTAGAGGAGTGATTTGTCCTGTGGTTTCCGTGCCACTGGCCTGCATCATTCTAAACTGGGAAGGTGGCCAGGGCTTACAGGAGGTGGGTGTTGTACCAGACCTGCCAGTGGATGTAATCATGGGTAGTGACTTTGATAGTAGGGCCAATATTGTGTGTGTCACCACTTGTACCTAGTTGAGGGAGCCAGTTCCTGAGGATACAGAGGGGGCAGTGCATAGGGATAACCCCTACCTCTGTAGCAGGAGAAGTTGTAGCTGAAGAACAAGCTGGGAAAAGCAGTTCTGAGTCACAGCTACAGACTGAGAAAATTCCAGCTGGGGCAGCTGTCCTACAGCAAAGTGTATACTGGAGGTCAAGTGTGTGGTGCTAAGAAGCTCTCAGCCAGCTGACCCATCCCTGCAAAAGCTAAGAGAGTTAACCACCAGGTGGCACCTGGAAATGAGCCTTGGCTCAATGTGCCTTTCCCAGTTATGAACTTTAACTGGACACACCAGTGGGGAAGAAGACTCTCTGAGTGTTTGAAAAAAGGAAACGTACTGAGAAAATGGGCTCCTGTTTCATGAGTGGGTTCCAAAAGGAGGACCAAATGAAAGGGTGCTCTGGCAGAAAGTGGTTCCTAGGGAGTATAGGAAGCAGCTTCTGGCCTTACCCCATGACATACCCTTTTCAGGACATGTAGGGGTAAGCTGTACAAAAAAGCAGCTGACTAATAATTTTTACTGGCCCAGTATTTTTAAAGACATAGCAAATTACCACTGGACTTCTCTGCAGTGTAAGAGTTGGGAAAGGTTGGGCACAAAGTAAAAGATGCGTTGATTCCCCTACCTGTTATTGAAGAGCCATTTTGGTGAGCTGATGTGGACATTGTGGGGCCCCTTAGCACCCCAAGTCACTCTGGCACGCGGTACATCTTGCTGGTCATAGATTACGCCACAAGGTACTCAGAGGCAGTGCCCTTGTTCTTCATTAAGACTGAAAATGTGTCTGATGAACTGCTGGGGATATTTAGCTGGGTGGGTTTTCCCCAAGGGATTCTGTCAGACCAGGGCACTAACTTCACATCTGATCTGATGGTTACTCTCTGGAACAAGTGTGTGGTAAGACAGCTCAAGGCCTTGCCATACCACCCACAGACTAACAATCTGGTTGAGCAATTTAATGGGTCTCTTAAGCCAATGTTAAAGGCATTTGCTGACCAGCATGCAAGATAATGGGACAAGGTCCTGTCCCATCTCCTATCGGCATAAAGGAAGTCCTCCAGAAGTCTACAGGGTTCTCACCCTTCAAGCTCCTGTTTGTCCATAGGGTATGGGGCTCCCTCGATTTGGTAAGGGATGAATGGGACGGTGAGCAGTTTTCTCCCTAAGGGAAATCGACTGTGGGATATGTCCTGAATTTCAGGTCATGGCTCAAGGAGCTTATGGGATTCACCCAGGAGCACCTAGCTGCTGCTCAACAGAGGCAGAAAAAAATGTTACAACCATAGGGCAAGAGCCTGGGAGTACAAAGTTGGGCAATGAGTGATGGTGGTTGTCCTCATCCAGCAGAACAAGTTGCAGGCAGCTTGGGAGGGGTCTTAGTTGACGGTCAGGAGGGTGAATGATGTTAATTACATGGTGAAGCTACCCAACAGGAGGCACAAACTGCAAGTTTACCACATAAACATGATGAAACCTTATCATGACTGGGACAAGATGGTCCTGGCCATGTGCAGCTCTTTGGAGGAGGAAGCTGAAGCAGACCCACTGGTAGATCTCATTGGAGAGGTGAAGGGAGAATCGTAAGAGAATGCTGTGTTTCTTGGAGTGGCTGACATCAGTCCGAGCTGCCTAAATGAGTGGGGTGCTGAATATATTTGTTGAGATGTTCATGGGGAAGCTGGAGTATACCACACTGGCAGAGCACCATGGGGATACATGGTCCCAAGGCCTGCTGAAACAGCCATCCTACAGAGTCCCAGAAGATGTAAGAATGCCATAATGGGGAAGATCAAAGAGATGCTGGCCCTCCATGTGATCCAGGAGTCCAGTAGTTCCTGGGCCTCCCTAATGGTACTGATTCCCAAAAAGGAATGGATCATGAGGTTCTGCATTAACTACCACAAGCCCAACAGCTGCACAGAGTTAGAGGCATACCCCATGCCCATGATGGATGAGATCTGAGAGAGATTAGTGTAATCCCATTGCCTATCCACCATAGACCTGACAAAGGGCTATTGGCAGGTACCCATGATGTCTGAAGCCAGAGAAAGTTCTGCCTTCTTCACCCCATTTGAATTATTTGAGTTTAGAGTGATGCCATTCAAGATGAAAAATGTGGCAGCTACCTTTCAGTGGATCGTGGACCACATTCAGCAGAGAGCAGGAGACTTCGCTCTGGCATACATGGATGACATTACCATCTATAGCCAGCCCTGGGAGGATAATGTCAGGCATGTGACTGAGGTGTTCTGTTGACTGCAGACTGCTGATCTGCCAGTCAAGGTAGAGTAGTGCCAGACAGGAATTGCAGACGGTCATACCTTGGGCACAGGGTGGGGAGTGGGTACATACAGCCTGAGCCAGTGAAAATTGAGGCTATCCGGAGATGGGCCATGCCCATAACCAAGAGGAAAGTACAGGCCTTCCTGTGGATGGCAGAGTACTACCATAAGTTTGTGCCAAATTTTCACAATGTGGCCAAACCCCTGTCTGATCTCACCAGGAAGAAAATGATGGAAAAGTTTCAGTGGGCAAAACTTGTGATACTACATTTCACCAGTTGAAGGAGGCATTGCATTGGGCACCTGTGCTAACCATTTCAGACTATATTCTTCAGTTCATTGTGCACAAAGATGCATCTGATCATGGGTCAGGTGCAGTTCTGAGTCAGGGTACACACTCCTGAGAGGAGCACCAGTCAGGTACCTGAGCAGGAAGATTCTACCTAGAGAGCAAGCCTATACCACAAAAGAGGTGTAGTATCTGGAAATTATCTGGGCTTTGCAGAACCTGCAACCATACCTATAGAAGGTAGTTCACCCTGAAAATCAAGCCTCGATGGACTCGACCCCTACTTTCTGCCAATCTCTGCACCTGCCATCGCTCTTCCTTTCACTCACTTGCTGAACCTCTCTTTCAATTCAGGTACTGTCCCCTGAGCATGGAAAGCTGGCAAAGTGATTTGTCTTCACAAAGTGGGTGACCCCTCTACCCCAGGCAACTACAGACCCATATTTCTTCTCCCCTCCCTGGCCAAATTGCAAGAGTCCCTAGTATTCTCCCATCTTAAAGACTTTCAAATCTCCTCAGATCTCCTCTCTCCTTTCCAATCTGGATTCAGGACAAATCGCTCAACTATCACCTCCCTCCTTCGTGTCACTGACACTTTTCTCACTAGCATAGACTGTGGTCACATAACTGCTACCATATTCATTGACCTTGCAAACGCATTTGTTTCTGCATCTCACCCCCTTCTTCCTCACAAACTCAGTGCTGCAGATCTCTCCCCCCGGTCATCAAATGATTCAGGTCATATCCCATGGACCACACACACACAATGCGTCCTGGCAGGAGTTTCTCCCCCCTCCCATACCCATTCAAGCTTCACCTCAAGGCTCCATCTAGAGCCCAGTTCATTTCTCTATTTTCCTAAATGAACTTCCTTCTGTCTGCACCTCCTTTGATTTACACATGTATGCTGACGACACTGTCCTCTGTACCTCAGGACCCACTGCCCCCAAATTGGAGTGTCAGCTGCAATCTGACTTTTTGAGGGTTCTTTGCTGGTTTCAAGCCAACCAGCATACAGTAAATGCAAAGAAAACCATGTCAGTGACCTTTGGTACTCCACAAAAACTGGCCAAACTCCCACCCCACCCTGGTGGTACCACCCTTGATGTTGTCCCTTCCTTCAAATACTTGGTCATCTGGCTGGCTAGTCAGCTCGACTTCTCCGCACACATCAACCATGAGCACTCCAAACTCCACCCTAAGCTTGGAGCCATGTACAGAAACAAAGATTCCCTCTCCCATCTTGTCCATTGAAACTACTACAAAAAGTATCCTAAAAGTAAATTGAGTGTGCACAGACCAGTTGTCAGTCGGCATCTACGGGTGGTGTCTCAACAATATACAGCACAAGAAGTAAACTGCACTTGAGAACAAAACCATGCTGTTGCAAAATCAAATCAGCTTCAAGGTTTTAGTCCAACAGTAGTCAGGAGATACAGTAGTAGCCACAGATATGGCCAGATATTTCCAGAAATATCACCACATTTCTAGAGCTTCTCTCTGCTGCCCCTACTGTGAAAATGCAAAAAGCAGGAGATTTCTCTAGAAATATCACATACATTTCAAGGAATATCTGGCAATGTCTTTGGCTGTGACTGTACACTGGAAAGATCTCCAGCGTTTCGACCACTCAAGGTCTTCCTCAGGGGTGTGTGTCCCTGTGAGGGGTTGAACCCCTTCTTTTATATTGTCTGATTGAGCACATGCCATATATATTCCTTCATGAGGATAATCATTGCTATGGTAACAATGCACAGATCAATTAAAAATTAAATAAAAAATCAATCAACAACTGTACCATAGGTACAACACATGTATCTTAAAAAGACAAGGGACGGACATATTCTTAATTAAGCTTTCTAGTCTAAGTCATATATTAAATGACAGATAGATTTGGAACTTCAACACTTAGTTATTAAGGGTATTTATTAATTAATATCTTTAGCCAAAATTATACTATTATGTTTTGGAAGTGAATAGTAAAGTTACTACATAGCAAACTCAAGAGGTGCTAGTCTACATTATTCAACTTCAAATTATTAGACCTATTACAACTAATCATTCTAAATAGGATTATAGTAGTATCCAGAATAAACAGAGATCTCAAAATGCCTTTATTTCACTCTTGGCAACTCAAAATTATATATGTTATCAGGTCTAAAGCTGAATAACTGAGGTTACATAAATCTAAAGAAAGAACAGAAGGGAAAAAAGATTTGGGAAAATATATTTTTTTTATTATTATTTATTTATTTTTTTACTTTCCATTTTCCCCCCTGTCTCAACCCTGGCACTGCCACCCAGTTGCCTTACCTGCTGCTGCATTTCACTCTTGGAGCTCCCCCATGCAGCCATGGCTTACCTCCCAGGCAGGGCACGGTGGGGGGAAGGTCGCCCCAAAACCTCCTCCTACAGAGGCATCAAATCTTTGTAGGTGCCTCCGAGAGGCACTCCAGCCTGCTGGCAGGTGGGACCCATCATCTAGTCCTTATGTCGGTGTCACACTGAGGAGAGGCACTTTTTCATTGTACACCCCCCCCCTCCCCGAGCACGATGTGCCACATGACTCCTCGGCTTACACCAGCATCTGTCACGCTTCCCCATTTGTAGGGCACCAGGCCTGTGGTACCTCTTGACAGATGCCAGAGGCCAGACCACCCCTGGGCCAAGGAACCCCCAGAGGATCTGAGCAGTCCAGCAGATGCTCAGACTACCTCCCCCCGGCCAGACCTCTAGCACCAGGGTCCACTTCCAAACTTGGGTCACCAGCATCGCAAGTGGAAATCCAACCACTGTACCAACAGGCCAGCTTGGGAAAATAACCTTAAAGGATATTTATGGTATTTATAAATAATAATCACAAGGGGTCTGCCACCAAATGAGTAAAACAGGAACTAGTTACAAGACAAAGTGTAAACTAGCCACTTTGGTTTAAGAGAAGGGGGCTGCTTCAAAGAGGAATACATTTCTGCTTTATATATAATTTTTATATATAGATAGATAGCAGCTTGTGTTAGTTAAATGCAATTATGCTGATAGGAAAAAAGAATAAGAAAGGCAGAATGGCAAGTCATAGTTGATAGGGAATTAAATCAGTGCATATCATTCCAAATTTAAATTCATTGCATTCTAGTAGCTCAATTATTTTATTGTACTGTTTTACTATTGCCCCTGTACAGATAGAGTCAAGTAAACTAGAGAATTCCAAAAAGTGCTATATTCATTCATCTTTTTTTTTTTTTAATTGCTATTTATTCTCCCCGCAGCCTGCCATTCCTGACCCATCATGAGAGCCAAGGCAGACATCCCACTGCCACACACCCTACCCGGAGTGGCCTCCAAGACCCCATGGAGCTGTGGATTAATCCCCCGAGTGGGGATGAGGTGGGGTCTGAACACCCCGAGACTTACATTTCGTCAGTCCTGGAGCCATCGGGCGGGTGCAGGCACATCGTGGGCACGTCTCCGGCTCTCCGGTTCCCTGCAGATGGCAGGCTCTTTTCCAGTTTTCTCATGGGAGTTGCACTTTCCCAGATGTCAAGGCATGACTGCCGACATCGGCAATGCCTCCCCCTAGCTGCCTATGAGAGTCGCTTGAGCCCAAGACCTATGCCCAGGGGCCAATCAGATACTGAGGTACTCAGTGTAATGCTGCACCCCAGCCTCTGCCAGGGGTTGGCAAACCCCAAGCTGCTTCCCAACCCTCCTTCAGAACAGGTGAGCTGTCGACAGATGCTGCAGCCTGTTCTTGCTGGCCGGCTGGCCCTCCGGCAACCTGAGCTTGCTCCCGAACCTGGGTCACCAGCATCACAAGCAGAAATTCAACCACTGCGCCGACAGGCTGGCTTGTTCAGTCATCTTTTAAATATGGTCTCAGATCTAATTTTTTGTTCATACCAATTGGGTTCAAAGATCCCAAAGTAGTGATCCACCTACTCTCCTTCTTTCTCAGAAGATTCAGTCGATCACCTCCTCATGGGAGATGGGGGATCTGTTCAAGAACCTCAAACTTCAAACCTGTAGGATTTGATCTGTGTACTACAGCAAAATGTGCCCATAGGATTTTCAACATTTTTATTCACAACTGCCCTTCTGTGTTCCTGCAATCTAATTTTGACCATTCTGGTCATCGTGCCCACATATTGCAGTCCACGTAAGCACCACTCAACATAGATAAAGTTGATTCTGCATGTCAGAAACTGTTTTACAACCACTTTTATGTCATATTTGAGGGGTTGTATATAGATATTCCCAGTATCTACATATTTGCATACATTACAGTGGCCCTAATGATTTAATCCTAAAGGTCTCGATGGTAGCCAATTTTAATTGGCTGCTATGGTTCTTGTAAAATGGTTACTGGACAAAATGTCTCCCAGATTTTTGTTTTTTCTGAATGTTACACATGGCTTTTCCCCAATTACTAGTGCCAAGTTTTTATCACTGAGCAATAGTGTCCAGTATTTGTGAATAATTCCTCCCAATGCACCTGCCACTGGGCTATACTCTATACTAAAAGTACAGGGTATTTCTGTATTAGTTTTATTTTTGGAGGTAAGTAGAGTCTCTCTATTCTGATTTCTGGCCTTAATCAGGGCATTTTTTAAGGATTCCCTATTGTAGTCATGACATATTAGCCTTAATTGTTCGCTTATAACCCAGAAGCTCCCTGATTGGCTCTTTTCCTTGCCCAGTACATTGCTCAATTTCTCAAGACTGGACTCGGCTCCAAGCTTTAATTACATCACTGCCTTATTTCATCTGTAACATACTGTTGATATTTTGGACTACTTCTCCCCCATGCTGCATTGGAATTTTGGCCTTTGATGGGGTGTTGGCTCTTGCAAATCACTTGAATCCCTTTGCGCTACTACAAATTGGATTTCTGTGTTTGTGTACAGATATTTTCAGTGTCTTACAGTGTGTTAAGTTTCTTGATTTACAGCACTAAGACTGTATTGTTTTACACTGTTTTAGTCTACTTTTTTTAATCTGCCATAATCTGCCACTCAATTTAAGGATTTAAGGATTCCTGTGAATTATTCCTTTTGCCTGCCTCCGACTACTAATCCCTTTTGTCTTCTCCCCTACTGGCACCTAGCTCCCAGTCTGTGTACCCTCCCTGATTTAGCTCCATTTTTTTTTTTTTTTTTGCCATTTACTTTTTTATTGAGTTTTAAACAAAATTGGGGTACAGAGACTTATCATTCCAGTCACCTTACACTGCAATTAAAACAAAACAAGTGAGCATTGTGAAAAATAACCGTACAAATATCCAAGGCCCCTGACACCCCACCCCCAAACCCCCTCCCCTTACCCACCCTTCTCAGTAAGCATTACATGTTATGAGTTTTAAGCAGACTTATGACACAGATACTTATAGTACCCATCACTGTACAACAGGTCCAAACAACAATGAATGCAAATTATGGAAAATAATCTTGACTATACCATAAGCCCCTTTATCCCTCCCCTCCTATCCCCTTTAACACCCCTATCCCCCCACACTACCCCCCACAAGGCATTTTATACGAGGTTATGGCATGAAACTCAGCACCAGCATGTTTAGGAAAAAGCAATTTCTAACTGGGACCAGATTTTATCAAAAAGAGGCATTTGGTTGTGCAGGATCGCTATCATTCTTTCTATCCTGAGGCTTGCTAACAATTCTCTTAACCATTCCGCATAAGTAATTACGGTTGAGTCTTTCCAATGTTTAAGGACCAGCCTTTTCACAGTGATAGATATCAGTGTTATATGATATATTCTCACCTTAACCGGAAAATCAGACAAATCCCCTAATATGCAAACCTCTGGAGTAAACATTTCACCTATACCTAACATTGAGTTCACTTTAGTTCTAATCTGATTCCACAACTGATCCACTTTTGGACAGTACCAAAATATATGTAGTAAATCAGCCACCCCTGAGCCACATCTGAAACATCTAGGCTCCTGTAACACCTTCAAATCAACTAGTTTTGGGCGTGTAGTACATGTTATGCAAAATCTTAAATCGAGTTAGTCTGAGATAGTCTTGCCTCATATATTTGTGGCAGTTCCCAAATCGGTTCCAATCCAAGCTAACATTGGGAAAAACTCTGGCCCAATATGGTACAGGAGTTAAATTGTCCTAAGGCCCACTGAAACAAAATTTGGTAAACTTTCGAAACAGCATGTGGGGATCCTATTAAGGGCTTCAGCTCCGACCATAAGGCTAAATGGGGTATAATAGGCCTATTTACCCCCAGTTTTTGGATAATGAGGTGTCTTAGTTGATAGACTCTAAATACCTCCTTACCTGACAAATTAAGATTTTGCATAATCTGCAGCACAATTTAGCTCCATTTTGTGATTCAGCTCCTTTGTGAATTTGTTAATCCTGGAACCTTCCACCTGTTACTGACTCTTATCTAACCCATCTGTCCCTCTTTCCCTCAGATGTCCTCTTATCCCTCTGGGCTAGCACTGCCATCCACGGTCACCTCCTGGACTGGATTTCTGTGCCTCCATGGTGCGAGAAGCCTGCTGACACCTGCCCATGAGTCCCAGTTAGCAGATGCAGCCTGGACACGGCTCCAACTCTCTTCTAGGCTGCATGGGTCTTCTTCTTGGAATTTTGGCCCTCCCTCCCACCCCACCCTGCCACTCTTTAAATTCACTCAAAACCCTCCTCTTACGCTTAACCCTGTCTCCACTGACTACTGAGTGCTCTCAATTTAAAGAAATAGTTCCCCGCTGTACCAGGTCACACTCTCCCCTGCTCCTTGTTCTCTCCACTCACATCCATTAGCCCCTCTTCCACCACAGCTATTCACTTTTTGGTACCACTGGACAGAAAAACCTTCTCTTAATTTTTTACCATTGGTTGCAAGCTATCACTATGCTAGTCTCTCCTGCCACCATTTACCTACTTCAGCTAACATTGTTTGCTGTCTCACTGCCATCCTTCCTGATGCTGATGAACACCTGTGTAACAGTGTTAGCTTGAGCTCAAGAGCACCTTGTCTACCTCTCAGCCACCCACTTCCCCCATCACACTCCACCCCCACTCCTCATGGGAACTATCCACCCCTGGACCTATCACCCTTTCCTTTCTCTCTATTTTAGAATGCTGCCTACTTGGCCACTATCTGGCCTCTCAATCCTGTTCTTTTGCTGTTCCCTCATGCCACTATATACTCCTATTATCTCTCCTTCTCCTAGCTGGAGACATTGAATGTAACCCGGGTTCACCAAACTCTCACATCACCTCTTCCTCTAGCTACTGAGCAAATGCCCCAGGGTTGAAGATTGCTCACATTAATATATGCAGTCTTCCCTCCAAGTTCCCTGACCTGGAGGCATGGATTGAGCTATACAAACTCCACATCCTGGGTCTTTCCAAAATCTGGCTAAAGCATCACCTTGCTGACACCACCTATCATTTACCTGGGTACTCTGCCCTCTGTCTCGATAGGCCAGGCAAAAAAAAGGGTGGTGGTGTTGCACTGAACATCAGGGAGCCCATATGTTCTCTGCTCTGGTCCAACCTCACCCAGTTAATGGCTCCTCTCATAACTTGCTCTGGAACCAGTAAAAAAACTATACATAGGGTGTTGCTACAACCATCCCACCGCTGGATCCGAGGGTCTAAACAGCTCCCCCTTGGGCCTGAGTTCCTTATCCCCACAAAGAGACACAATTCTTCTTGGTGACTTCAGTCTAATGTGGTTGAGTACCCACCAGTCTGACTTTGCCTCCCACATGAAACAACACAACCTGGTCCAAACCATTACGTTTCCCACCAAACAAAGCCCTCACACAGCACTTAGATCCTTCTGGACTGGATTATCACAAACAGGGATGATCATGTACTGCATGCTGGTACTATGGTGGACTCCATCAGTGATCACTCGCCCACGTATCTTCTCTGGTCATCTAAACTTTAATGGCTTCCTCCCAAATACCTGTCCTTCCATAATTTCAGGACCCCCAATACCTCAAACCTCCTTGCAAAGGCATGGTCACTGGACTGGTCTACTCTTTTCTCTCTTTCCAATGTGTCCAAGGCAGTATCCCTTTTCACATGGACCCAAACGGCCTTACAGGACTGGCATTTTCCAGTCACCACTAGAAGGGTCAGGGGTGTCTGCTCACACTGGGTCACAAAAGACCTCCTTACCCTAATGAAGGATAGGGATCGTGCCTGGTCCACCTACAAAGCATGCCCCTCCACAGCCCTCTGAGATGACTACAGGCACCGGTGGACTATGCAAACATTTGCCAAAATCCTTTAAACTGGCCCATTTCTGTGATCTCCAAAAGGCAAACCTTGGTGACCCTAGGAAATTCTGATCCTCCATTGGTTCCCTTTTAAACACCGACTCCAGTAAGCCAGTCCAGCAACTAAAATCTGCTGACGGCCTTATTACTGACCCCCTTGAGGTTTCAGGTCTTTAATGACAAATTCTCTGACCTAACCATGTACCTGAGAAAACTCCCAAATGGCCATTAAAACAACTCGGTCCCCACCCTACCCCCGCTGAACTCCGTTGGGCCTACCACCCAGCCCCAAATTCCCCCTTTCTTCTTCAAAGCTCTTTCATGTGCTGATACAACTAAACTCCTCAAGAGCCTCCCTAATCATGGCTCCCCCAGAGCTGATGGCCTTTCCCCTGTCTTCCTTAGGCTTATCTCCCCTACCATCGTCGTACCACTCACTAGGATCTTTAACCTCACCCTTTCCACCTCCTCCATGTCCGATTCCTGGAAAACCACTAAGGTGATTCCCTTCCTCAAAGCCGGGGACCCACTATCCATGGACAACTATTGTCTGATCCCCATCCTTTCACACCTTATCAAGTTACTTGAGAAAGCCATCCATCATCAGCTTGCTGGCCACATAGGCAAATACAATCTCTTCTGTAGTCAACAGCATGGCTTTCGCAAGAACCATTCCACTACCACCGTCCTCACTCTTCTTACTGATCACATCCTCATAAGCATGGACCATGGTAATGCCACCGGTGCAGTCTTCATTGACCTCTCTAAAGCTTTCGATATGGTTAACCATGCCCTTCTCTCTGGACTTCTTTGCCTTGGCCTTTCACAGGAGGTTACTACCTGGTTCAAGAGCTACCTCACTGACCGCTCCCAATTTATGTGTATTGGCCCTGCCTGCTCCCCCACCCTACCCATCTCTACAGGTGTCTCCCAGGGCTCCATACTGGGCCCCCTTCTTTTCTCCTTATTTATTAACTCCCTTCCCTCAGAATCTCTCAATTGTCACTCACTCCTCTATGCAGATGACCTTATGCTTTTCTGCAGTGACATATCTCCTACCCACATTTCCTTTGCTCTCTCACTAAACTATGCTGTGGCCCATAATCAGTTTGCTGACAACCTCCTCCTGATCAATGCAAAAAAATTTTAATCTATGTTGTTCTGCTCCAAACCCTTCTTAGCCAAATCCAAAACTGAATCCCCTCTAGACATTGTATCCCCTGATGGCCAGGCCCTTGAAGAAGTCAAGCATTTCAAATACCTAGGAGTCATGCTTGACCCCTTCCTCTCCTTTTCTGAGCACATAAATTCACTGGTTCAAAGGTTCCACCAAAAACTAGGTACTGCCTACAGATACGGGCAATACCTCATCCTGGAGGCCCAACTTGCCATCATCCAGGATAATATTCTCCCTATCCTGGACTACTGCTCCCCCATCTATGCCAGGACTTCCGCAACCATTTTGGCCAAGCTATCTTCCACCTAAAACAATACCTGTTGGTTCACCTTGTTGGCACCTTTCACTACACACCACTATGTCCTTTACAGTTCTCTACGGTGGCTCCTGCTGCAAGGCCGCTTCGACCTCGCCCTGTATTGCATGGTGAAGTCTGTCATCCATACTGGCCTGGAATCTCCTCTTGCACCCCTCCTCACTGTCTGTACCTCATACCGCAGTCTCCGCTCAAATAGTATCCCCCCATGAATATTCCCAGGACATCCACAAATATGGGTGGTAGAGCCCTGTCAGTGGCAGCTCCTACACTGTGGAATAAACTGCCAGCCGAACTTCACTCCATCAACACCCACCGCAAGTTCAAAACCCACCTCAAAGACTGGCTCCTGATAGCATCCAGCTGCCACTGCTTCTCTGAGTAGTCCCTCTGCTCCCTACCGCTCTTTCCACATGACCTAATGTCTACCTTATCCCCTTGGTTAAACCCTCCTCTACCCTACTCCACTCCTCCACACTTGCCACATCTCACCCTTGTTCTATTATGTTTACTGTTAAACTGTGATTTTTTTTCCTAGTGCAACTTGCTTGGCTTCATTGTAGTAGTAGTAGTAGTAATGACTTTATTCATAAAATGAACATGGAAATAACCAGTTGAGTGTAAAATATGTTCATTTACAAGGGACTCCATATGAAAGAAAACAGTGCTCCAATTACATACAAAATACAAGTTAATTAACATAAATAAAACTCACAATATACATATAATCACACACTGAAATAATACAACAAGAACATATTGCACACAGATTCCTGCATCACATCCTAAAAATATCCTGTTAAGTGCATTTATACTCAGCTATCCAACTTCCTGGAGACTACAACTCTCTCTTGGTATACCAATTTGGTTCCTAAACCATCCATTTATATAGGCCCATGTCACATTAGGTTCTTATAATCTAATGTGAGAGGGTAATTTATTCCAATTTTGGGGTCCCAAACATGCCATTGTAGTACCGCCATTTTTTGTTCTCTTTCTAGGAACCATGAATTGTAAGTAATGAGCTGATCACAATTGTCGAACAGAAACTTTCAACTGAAACTCATTAAGCATATATCCTGTGAGCTGGCACACCAGTGCAGCAGGTGGATTTCCGCTTGCGACGCCAGTGACCCAGGTTCAGGAGTGAGCCCAGACCGCTGGAGGGCCGGCCAGGGGAGAAGATTTGAGCTTCCCACGACTGCTTATCTTCTCCAGAGGGAGGGAGGGGACTAAGGTCCACAGCTTGCCTGACCCCGGGTGGGGGCTCGCGGTATAACAAGTTCAGCAGTCGCAGGAGGGACTGGTCGAGACATGTGGTGGACGTTGGTGTGTGGCACCTTGACATCAGGGTGTACACCATATGTGGGCAGAAAAACAGGAGGAGAATGCATCCCAAGAGTGTGGGTAGATGGAGCACCAACCTGACCCTAATTATGGCTGCCTGCCTGACCACTGGAGGACCCAATGACACTTGAAGATATTGGAGTGTCAGGGCCTTGCACTGTACCCACGTGGGGGTACAGCCATGGCTCCATGGGAGAACTTCCGGGGATTCAAGGTAAGGCAAGCCATGTGGTAGGTCTAGACAACTCCTGAAGAAGTGCACCTCCAGGGTGAGGAGAGGAGAAAAAAACAGAAAGTTAAAAAAAAAAGGCATATGTCCTGGAACGCTTTTTTTTTAGTAACTTTAAACATTAACTTAATCATATGTTGATTTCTTCTGTTATCTAAGTGTTGCCTTTCTAGTTCCCTATAAAGGGCACAATGATGAGTCATTCTTGAAGCTTTCAAGATGTACCTGGCCATCTTATTATACATAATATCCACTTTTTTAAATCTTTCTCTGAGACCCCCACATAAATAATATCTGTGTGATCTATGACTGGTACCAACATGGTTTGGACAATGTGCAACTTTGTATGTCTAGAGAAATTAACTTTAAACCTATAAAACATCCCTAACTGCTGTCCGAGCCTTTTGACCATTTTGTTAATATGTACTGTCCATTTACAGTGAGTATCGAGCCACATGCCAAGATGCTTATATTCCTCCACCTGTTGTGATACAGACCCATCTTCTACACAAATATCCAGAGCACTATTACCACACAAAGTTTTATTCTTATGCCTAAACAACATTACTTTGGTTTTCCCACTGTTTAGTACTAGTAGTACTGTAAATCATCAAATGCTTTCTGTAAACCACTTTGTATTTGATTTATTTCATCCCCAGCCAGATACAGAATTGTGTCATCTCCATACTGATGACACATAACCTTTGATTTTCAAATTTATAGTCGTTGGTATACAAATTAAAAAGCAGGGGTCCTAAAATGGACCCCTTAGGTACTCCCTGTGCCACCACTCTGCAGTTTGAATTATATGATTTTAGATAAATTGTTTGCAACCTACCTTTTAAATAACTACTGAACCATGCAATTACTTTATCAGAGAATCCAAAATGATTTAATTTATATAACAAGATATCATGATTTAAAGTATCGCATGCCTTTGATAAATCTACTAAAACAGCCCCCACCATTAATCCTTCATCCATAGCCTTCTGAATATCATCGGTCACCTTAACTAAAGCAGTCTGTGCACTATAATTTTCTCTAAAACTAGATTGATACCCTGTCAGTATGTCATGCTCATTTAGAACTTTTTCATCTGTCTGGAAATTATTTTCTCAAGAACTTTAGCTACTACTGGGAGAAGCAAAATCAGTCTATAATTGGAGATTTTGCTCCTGGAACCAGTTTTGAAAATAGGGACCACTTTTGCAGACTTCCATTCCCCTGGCAATTCCATGGTAGTTATTGACAAATTGTAAATGTATGCAAGTTGGGTATGCAATTACTGGAGCAGCATATCTTAACAATTTCCCACATATTCCATCAGGCTGAGTAGCTTTTTTATCATCTGTTTTTGATAGTTTGGACAGTACTTCCTTAGTTTTTATATAGAAAAATTTAATTTTGTTCCCTCCAGTTTCTTATTATTATATTTAGGATGTATAATGTTTTTTCCATTATCTTTTACTAACCCCAAATTCACAAAATAATCATTAAAATCATTTGCCACAGTTTGTCCTATTTCTATATCCCTGCCATTTATACTGGACATCTTAGGATATCCAGTTTTGCCTGGATTTTGCAATTTATTAATTAAGTTCCAGAATTTGCCCAGATGAGAATATTGTGTTTCCTGCAATGTTTATTTATAATATTCAGCTTTAGTCCATCTTACTTCTTTTAAATATTTATTTCTTAAAACCCTATATTTGTCCCAATCTACTTTCCTCATGGTTGTTTTAGCTTTTTTCCACTGCCAATTTCTTTTTATTCTTACATCATGCAGGACCCCTTTGTACCATATTGCATCTTTTGGACTACGAAAAACTTTTCTTAATGGTGCATGTTGATCACATACTTTAGCAAATTCATCCTTGAAATACTGCCATGCCTCTTCAACTGTTGGAATTAACTCTATTCTGTCCCACAAAACCGCTTCCAAATCTAGCATGAACTGAACATAGTCAAAAAGTTTGAATGATCTTTTAAACTCCCAACTCCCAGCTGCCACCCAGTTTCTTTAGCTCTTATACATAGGGGGCCGGATATTCAAACTGTGTCGAAAAAGTACACAACAGCAGGAGCAAGCACAAGTCAATTGCGCATAGGCGCAACAGACGCGATATTCAAACATGGAGCAAAACAAATTGCGTAAGCAGCCAACATCTGAATATTGCACAAACTGCACCATAGCGCAACCAGGAAGGGGAAGCTGAGCAGAAAGGATGCACCATAGCGCAACAAGGCTAGCCCAGCTGAGCAGTCCAGAGGTGCCATAGCGCAAGCAGAGCCCCCCACCCCAGCAGAGCAATGGAACTGCACAACCAGGGAGGCAGGCTGGGCCCACCACCACATGCCACACATGGGCACAGGAACACACTGCAGAACCAACAAGACACCCGACACCCCAAGCACAGCATCACTGGGGAGGGATGGATGATCCACTGGCCCATGGGGACAAGCCAACAAAGCACAGCAGGGCCATGACGCCCCAGCACAACCACTGTCAGGCTGAGACTGCCACACACAGGGGGTCGACAACCACAGTGCACATCAGCCCCCTCTTCTGCCCAGCACACCCTGCACCATGACCCCAAGACACCACTCATGTGTAGTGACTGTCACTGCAGTAAACACCATGCATCCCCCCGGCACACGTCAACCTTGTAGCATAGAACCATACAAGCCAGACCCACCCTGGGCACCCAGCAGTGGGCGGCAGCAGATGGCAAGACTGACTGAAAGTCACTCCCACACCGGAGACACCTCCCCATGCACACACACACACATATACCCAGGACCATACCACCCCAGATGGCATGCACACCACTGCAACTGAGCAACCATAGCCAGCTGCAAATCAGAGACCATCACAGTATTCATAACAAAATATATATATATTGGAAAACAGAAATTACAACACCAAGATCAAGAACACAACTATATACAGATATGTACAAGACAAGGGGGTAGGGGTACAAGGTAGGGGTGGGTAAGGGGTAGGAGTGAACAACTGGAGAGGAAGGCAGGGTGGGAGGGATGGGTGAAGTGGGAAGGAAGAACATTTAGCACCTGGCAGGCTAGTCTGCTGCTGCTGCACAATTGCTATCCCTGTCTCCTCCGCTGTCGCCTGACCCATGGCGCCCGAATGTCCCTAGTATATCATCGCGTCGTGATTGATACCCTTGTCAGCCGCTGGAGGGCACGGTCCATCCTGCGTAGGATGCTGAGGCCTAGGAAAAGGGAACACAGTCAATGGCTGTGACTGTCCACAACCCTGAACACCATCCATCCTGCAAGGCATATAGCCTAGTGCCCCGCACCTGTGATGGTATGCACCCACCCACAGTGACCATGCACATGACATGCCCAACCAGGCAGCACCAGCTATGTGCACCACTGCACACACACACTGCCCATGTCCATCACAGCACAAACAAGGCTGTCAAGTGACGTGGCAATGTGGTGGAATGCCAGTTCCACAGCCATGTGCCCAGTGCATGCATGGACCACCAGTGACGCATACACAGACGTGCAGTGACACTGGACAGTGATGACTGTCACCTGTGTCGTGCATGGTTGTGTTGTCCATGGCTGGTGGTCATGCCCACCCCCTCCAGCATGCAATAGCATCCATGATGTAATGGTACTCACACTCATCAAGCAGCTGTGGCTGCTGCTGCTGCCGCTGTGGCCCACCCCTCATGCCTCCTCCGTCCACCACCTGGGCCCTGCCACGGCCCTCCTCAGCCTGTGCCTGCATCCTCTCGGCCAGGCCTGTGGGTGACAAATGTTGAGAAAAACATCAGTGTGACCCCAAAGCAGACTTCCCCCTGCCCCAGTGAGTGTGCCTGCCCACACAGCCAGATCCATGCATCTCACACCTGCACAAACTGACACAGCCAACCATGGCAGAGCCATCCCCCATGCACCACCACCAAAACACAGTCACACCCCTACGGAGAATACAGGTGCATAGATGGTACACCCACCTGGCCTAGGCACTACGCGTCCCTTGTGGCACGTGGACCTGAGGCTGCCGAGACTGCTGGCTCCTCCGCGGAGGTCACTAAATCTGTGCCTGCACTGCTCTGCAGACCGGCACTGCCCTGTGACCTCACCAGGTCAGTGGCCACCTGCAGCCACACCTGTGCGGCGCATGGTGAGGGGCTCATCACCATACAGTGCCTCAAAGTGGGCTCAACCAGGGCCACCAGGTTGGCCACCTCCACCTGACTCCATTGGGGAGCTCTCCTGCATGCCATAATTGGGGTCGTACAGCAGGCAATATGGCGCCCCGCAGCGCGGCAACCCCACGTGGAAATGTTGCGCAATAGACCACCATAGGTTCCAATCGCGCTGTTCGTATAGCGCTGTCAGTTCACATAGCGCTGTCGCCAAACAGCGCAATACAGCCCTACACATGGCAGCCGAACAGCGCCAGGGGGCAAAGGTCGGACACCAGGTCAGGGGTCTATGACGCAAGGCCACGCACAGTGCCATCTGGACGCCCACGCATCCTCGCGTGACCAATCACCTCGCGTGCCAGTGCCACAGTGGACTATTCGCAGTAGTGCCACAGCGCCATATGGTGCCCAGTGCTGTAGCGCCACTGGCACAATGGTGGCCATGGCCTGAATTGCCGATTGCGCACAGCACGTCATCAGCGTGGCAGACACCTGCGTAAGCTACCTGGGCATGCGCAATGCAGTGTACCACACAGTCACAGATCTGTGCCATTGGCTCAGCCGGCTCAACCGTATTGCACAAATCGCAATGGCGCGATATTCAGCTGACACATACAAATCATCTGATCAGCCATTCAAAGGCGCAGTGGCGTAATTTGCATCTCATTACAGTTGCTCCACTCCTAATTTGCATGCATTGCGCTATAAATGTGCAACATTGGAGGGAGTCACGTGATGCAGGGCACTGAATAGCCGTCTTTCCGCGAGCTCCGTCCCGCCGCCTATTATTTCATTAATTTTACCGCATCCAACACTCGCATTTGGCGATTTTATTATTCGGGGATACGGAAGATTGTGTGCTTTCTCACATATGGAGGCTGAGATGAAAAAACCTCCCCCGGAGCACACCCTCCAGCAACCCCGAAAAGCAGCTAAAAATCAAGGCCTCGACGCCCCTCGTCCAGTTCAGGGGCTGGGGATCAAGGCGCTGCAGGGGAGCCTTTAACTTTAGCACGGTTCCTCAAGGAGATCAGGCCAATGAACGCAGCGATACAGGACATGGCCGGAAGTTAAAACATGAAGGCTGCAATTGAAGATCTTGCTCGTGAGAGCTACAGACAATGAGGCCTGCATTAAATCAATGGAAGGGAGCAGAGAGAGGACGGATTCTGCAATTAGCAAGATTACTCAGCGATTGCATAAATTAGAAGTTAAAGTGGAAGACCTGGAGGGCCGGAGCCGGCACAATAACGTTGTCTTTATTGGGCTGCCAGAGAAAGCTGAGACTCAAAACTCAATTAAGTTTGCACAGAAACTGGCCGAGAAAATTGCTGGCCCCTCACCCTTTGGCTCTGCATATACCGTTGAGAGGGCTCATCGTGCACTACGCCCGGTACCCCCCCGCCCATCCGCCCAGGCCCTTCATTGTCAAATTCCTTAATTATCAGGAAAGGCAACTGCTAACAGAAAAAGCAAGGAAAGAGAAGGAGATATTTTGGGAAGGCTCCCGGATCAGAATAGTGCAGGACTTGCCGCTATCGGTCAGGCAGAAGCGTGCTTCTTATCATCCCCTGGTGAAGCGATTAATCGCAGCGGCTATAAAATTTCATATGGGCTATCCAGCAAGATTCCAGGTCCTCATTAATACCGAATGGAAAGCGTTTGATTCCCACGAGCTGGCGCGAGCTGAGCTGAAGGAAGCCTTCCCTTCATTGTTTAAAGATCCGTGATGGTCTCAATTGTTGGCAGGGTACGACAGCCTGTGCTGAGAGCATGGGGTCCAGATTGTGCCTACAAGATTATGTTACTTTAAGGCATAAGCTTGAAATGGACTGGGGTAATGGAAGATATGGCCGGGTTGTTTCGGTCTCCTGGACTTGTGCGAATGTCTCACCGAAAGACATTACACTTAGAGAGCTAGTTTTCAGGAGTTTCCGCTTATTATATTTGCATAGTATAAGTGAGACTTAGTTAAATTTTGATTAATCTTATCCTAATCTTAGAGGCATGTGTGAGTGCAACTCATGTTAGGTAAAGGTTTGGAAAAGTTTTCTCCTTTTGAAATTAAGACGGAAGGGTGGCGGGGGAGAAGAGCGGATTTAAGGGCTTAGTGGACTGTTGTCATGGGCCATAATAGATGTGGGTTGTATGGGGTGGGTTGGGAGGGGGCTTGGTTTATGGAGTGTCATAGTTAAAAGAGTTTTTAGTAAATATGAGGGTGGGAGCATTACTATTGGGGTATATAAGGGAGAGTGGGGATTTAGGCAAGTTTTGGGGGGAATAACACAAGGCTGTTGGGCTTCTACTGACATTTCGGATATAGGTTCAGGAATTATACATTGTATCCCAGGAAATTAGAATGGGAGCAGATACTTTTATTAAGTTTCTTACATTGAATGTGAAAGGGGCGCGACATAAATCTAAACAGTTTAAAATATTGAAATATATTGAGGCTGTAAAGGCTAAGCTGATTTTTTTGCAGGAAACTCATCTGCTACAAGATGAAGTTAATTGCATGAGAAGACTGCAAATAGGACAAGTTTTTGCCTCTCAAGGCAACACACAGAGCAGAGGAGTTATGATACTGATTCATAGGTCTATAGCTTTTACTCCCCTGAAGGTAGTCCAGGACAAAGATGGAAGGCTTGTATTAGTGAAAGGAAAATTGCATAACATGGAGATTCTGTTGGGTGCAATTTACGGGCCTAATACTGACAGTCAGGATTTTCTGGTTAATTTATTAAAGGCTTTATTACCATTTAGTCATCTCCCTATGATTCTAGGGGGGGATTTCAATTTAGTATTGGATCCCTTAATGGATAGGTCCTTCAGCCCCCAATACGTATAACGCCAGCTTCCCGTGCGTTTTGTGACCTTTTAGACCGCCTTGGGTTGGCTGACGTATGGAGGGTGATCCATCCCGAGTTAAAGGAATATACTTTCATTTCTCCGGTTCATAAATCCGGTTCGCAAATTGATTATATATTTCTTTCTCGGGCTTTACTGAAAGGGGTCTTTTGTTCAGAGATTACGCCTGCTCCATTGTCAGATCATTCTGCTGTGGAGGTAAACATTTCCTTTCCTTCCCTCCGTAAGGGATGTCGATGGAAAATAAATAATCAAATGTTAAGGATCCCTAGGGAGTTCCAAAGGGTCACGGAGAAAATTGGGGAATTTATAGAGATTAATAAGAAAGAAGATGTCCGTCCGGACATTTTGTGGGGTGCTTTTAAAGCTTACATCAGGGGTTTGTTGATCAGTCAGGCCACGAAGTTGAAAAAAGAAAGGAATTCCACCATGAATGATCTATTAAACCAAATTAGGTCCCTAGAAAATACATTGCTTCCCAATTCCCAAGAAGAGGACAGAGTTAAACTAGTTAAACTCAAGGATGCGTATCTTAAAATGTTGGGAGATCAAGAATTAGCTATAATCAAAACTAAGGCCAATTATGTAGACCGGGGGAAAAGTCAGGGAGACTTCTAGCGAGACGTATAGTACAGCTGGAATCGTCCTGCTTGATAGAAGGGATTCGGTCAGATGAGGATGGAAGCATTAAAACTTCCCCTGAAGACATGGTCTTGATTTTCCGGAAATACTACGAATCATTATATAGTGGTATGCATTGTCCCCCAATTCAATCTGAAATCTCAGCTTATTTGGAAAATTTGTCCCTCCCTAGGTTAAGCAAGTTCAATTGTGATTTTCTTAATATTGAAATAACACAAATGGAAATAGTAGCAGCTATCAAGACCCTACCTGTGGACAAAACCCCCGGCCCAGATGGGTTCTCGTCTAATTTTTATAAAACTTTTTCTTCCCAGTTAGTCCCTCTATTGTATAATCTATTTCAATATATTATGTCTGGAAATAGTGTGGACCTGGCTTTGATGGAAGCACTTATAGTTTTAATACCTAAACCTAACAGGTCATTGGTTGAACCCGCCAGCTACCGGCCTATTTCCTTGCTAAATTATGATATAAAAATTTTGGCTAAAATATTAGCTGATAGAATTAATAAACTATTACCAAAACTGATAGGCCCAGAACAGGTGGGTTTCATGAAGGGTAGGTCGCCTTCTGATCATTTTAGAACCTCAGGCATGTCTTCGGCGTGCTGAGGAGATCGACCTCCCAATGGCGCTTGGTCTCCTTGGATGCCGAGAAGGCATTTGATAGAGTTTACTGAGCATTCTTATTTACGGCAATGGATAGATTTGGATTCCCAGAGAAATTTGTGGGATGGATCAAAGCACTCTATTAGAACCCCACAGCCAGAGTTACATGTAATGGAGCTATTTCATCATCCTTTAAATTACTAGTGGGCACAAGGCAGGGGATGTCCTTTATCCCCTTTATTATTTAATTTGTATTTAGAGCCTCTGATAAGAGACATAGTAAGACGCTCTGAAATCAAAGGGATTAGGGTTAGGGAGCAGACTATTAAAGTCACGGCATACGCAGATGATTTATTAATTTATGTCTCAAACCCAACTAGTTCAGTTCCAAATTTGTTAAAAGAATACATAAGTTCAGCACCCTAGCCAATTATAAATTGAACCATGATAAAACAATTGTCTATCCCTTAAACAATAGGGTATTTAGAAATGAGATCCAGAATCTAGGGCTAGAATGGAGCCCCAAATATTTCAAATATTTAGGCCTTACTCTGTCTAATAATACAGACCGGTTACGTTCAATTGAACCTGGACTCATTGATTCATACTATAGAACTGGACATGAAAAGGTGGGCACAACTTCCGTTATCACTGTGGGGCAGAATAAATATTGCTAAAATGAATATATTTCCTAGACTTTTCTACCCTTTAACTATGTTGAACATTTGGCTCCCTTTGTCATGGTTCAATATGCTTCATAGGAAAATAGCCAATTTTATTTGGAACTATAGGAAAGCCAGGATGTCTTATTCTAAGTTGGCGGCTCCAAAGGCCCAAGGAGGCTTAAGGCTCCCTCATTTTGCACTTTACCACTGGGTCGCATACGTAAACAGATACGGGAGATGGGTGCACACCCTGCCTGATCCTTTAATGGTGGATTATGTCCCATTATGGGTTAACTTAGAAATTAATTTCCTTAAGAGTGCGGGCCTCAACCCAGAGGCCTTGTATTATATAACTGGGAAGTCACTCCCTTCTCAGTTGAGAAAATCCCCTATAGGGATCTCTTTACGGATTCATAACCAGCTTTGTAACTTCTTAAAATATGACCAAACCAAGGATAAGGCTCAGCCTATTGTAGGAAATCCCCTATGGAGAATAGGAAACAAAATTATTAGGCAAAACTGGATATCCCTGTTGGGGGACTGTCCATTAAAAGACTTCCTTACTGACGATGGAGACCCAATCTCGACTGCTGAAATTCTAAATAAACATAAGTTGACTTTGAGAGAAAGCTTCAAAGCATTTCAACTGAGGCACTTGCTAGTCCAGAACGTAGGACGGAATACATTTGTCTCAACTGGAATTCCGTTCTGGACAGACCTAAGTCCGTTCATAGGAAGTCCACATGCTGTTTCCAAAATATATCAAGCCTTGTTTCATTGGGCCTTCATTGAAAATCTCGCTCCATCTTCATATTGGACTAAAGTCTTTCCCACTGTAGAATTAGATTGGTCACAGATATGGCAGAATAATCATAAACTTATTAAACAGGACTGCCTGAGACTTATTCAATTCAAAATTTTACATAATATTTATTATTCTCCACAAAAATTGGCGGATTTAAAAGTGGTGAAGGATCCAAAGTGTTATAGATGCAGTCTGAGAGGTGGGGATTTATTGCACATCTTCTGGCATTGTCCCAAAATTACCCCCTTGTGGAATGAAATACGGACTAAAGTTAACCCATTACTCGGATTAGAAGATATGTTTTGTCCCGAAGTCTGTTTGTTAGGAGATATGTCAGGCGTTCCGGTTAAGTCAAGGAAATTTTATATGGCATTGATCTCCATTACAGTGAAAAGGCTAGTCCTTAAACATTGGAAAGATTCCCTTAAAATTACTTACTCCGAATGGTTAGCAGATCTGCTCACAAGCCTCAGGGTCGAAAGAATGATTGCAATCTTGCATAATCAGTTGCCTCTATACGAAAATCTGGTCCCCTTGATAATATCATATACATAACTACTTAATTCTATTTTTGGTATTTAGAGAGTTAGCAGCAGCGCTTTGTGTGGGGGGTATGTTAAATGTGGGGGTTTACTGGGGGGAGGGAGGTGGGGGGGTAGTCAGAGACTCATTGTTATGACTCATTTGTATAATGGCTGGATTGCTTCAAGATGATGCTTTGACTGTTTTGTATGGCCTTTTGCTTTGTCTCTGTTAAAATTTGAATAAAGAGAGAATGGCAAAAAAAAATAAATAAATGTGCGACATTGGGCTGCGCTGGCCAGATTCAGTTACTGCAGGTGAGAGGTGGGTTGCATGCTGTGTGATGTTCTGGACAATGGTCATGGGATAACGCTGTAGACTGCACAGTGACAGGTGTCCACTTCCACCCATACAGATCGCCATGACCGAGCAGAGCCAAGGTGAGGGTGAGGATGGCGGGCGGAGGAGGAGGAGGCCCAACTTCACCACGGCGGAGACAGAGGCCCTCTTCCAGGCTGTGACTGTGGCTGTAGCACATACCTGCACCATTGATGATGTAAGGACTGCAATGGGCAGTGACATGTGTGTGTCCCATGATGGACACACAGCAGGCCAGCACATGCCCCTGGGCCTAGCTGGTTCCAACATGTGTGCTAGCATGTCGGCACAGTCCCAGGCTGTGCCTGTCAGCACCGGTGGCTGTGCAGGTGTCTGGCACTGTTTCGGCCACAGCAGTGGAAAGAGTGGTCCCTGGGGCACAGCGGTTGGAGGGGCAGCAGCAGCAGTCACCCACCAGGTCTGGGGGTACAGTGTCCAGCGGTGGCACATGCCCACCACCCTTTGATATGCCCATTCCTGGTCCTGGTGAACAGCGACCACCCTCAAGGGGTGTTGAGCATCAGGACCTTCCATACCCTGGGGACAGGATGCCATTGTGGCAGAGTACCCATTTGAAGAGACACCCGCCTGCTGCGGAATCAGTACAGCAGCAAAGCGGGTTGCAACGTCCGTGGAGGCACTGTGTGTGGCTGTGGAGCGGCACAGCAGGGACTGTGCTCTGGACCGGCAGAGATGGTCCATATGCGGATGGATGTGACCGCCGCCATTGACAGGCAGACCCAGGCATTGGTCGCTGTCGTGGCTGCATTGGGCACACAAGCAGGTGCTCCTGTACCACGCACCCCACACAGTATGCTCTCCACTCCCTGTTCCCGGCGTCATGCGACACCAAGCCTGTCGACGCCAGGTTCTTCTGTGGGCATCCCAAGCACCCCTGGTGCAGGTTTGTTTGGCATACTACAGACCCCACTGCGGACAAGGTCGCGATTGCGCAGTGGGACCCCGGTGGTCCATCAGTGCCACCCCATGTGGCCCCTGCTCAGCCTGCCAGTGCTGTTGGGTCACGGCGGGGCCGCCCACGCATCCGCGGTGGCCGTGGAACGGTGCAACATGACTGACCTGTCTCCCAGTGCAGGCCCTGTCTGGTGCTGCCCTGTGTGCACTGTGCGTCATGGTGGGCAGTGCACTGGTGGGTGCCCTGCTCATCACGCCAACATACGGACCACCTGCACACCATCCCGACTGCTGTCCACAGGTGCGTGTGCATGATGATGCCTGCATTGTACTGTACACCAAGGTGCAAGGGTGCCCAGCATCTGACACACGTACTTGGACAGTACAGGTGGTGGGTGTGGTCTGTGGATCTGTGTGTTTGCCATGTCTGTTCCTGCTCTGCTGTGCACCTGCCTATGACGCCTGTGCCTGGTGTGTGTGTGTGTCCATATGACTGTTCACCCCTCCCGGATGGTGTGTTTGTGTGCCTGGTCCCTTCCACTCCCCTTGCCATCATGCACCCCTGGTGTGTTACTCTGTGTGCCTGTGGGTTGCGCCAGGACAGTGTTGGTTGCACATGGCCCCTTGACTTACCTGTGTCGTGCATAATGCTCCTCCGTGATGGTGTCCCGGTGCAGCTGGGCCTGCCGGATCAGTCGGGGGTCCCGCCGTCTAAGAGGGGGCTGGTCATCACCATCAACACCGGCGCCGCTGGCATCCCCATCGCTGTCCCCTTCTTCAACCTGTAGGGCTATCCCACAGTCTTTGGTCATGTTGTGCAGGATACAACAGGCCAGGAATATCCCACAGGTCTTTGAGGGGCTGTACTGTAGGGCACCGCCGGAGGTGTCTAGGCATCGGAAGTGTGCCTTGAGCATCCCAAACACCCACTCAATGATGTTGGCGGTGGTGGCATGTGCCTCATTATAGGCTGCCAAGGCGATGGGGACATGGGGCACTGTACGGTGTGAGCAGCCAGGATGGAGTGGGTATCCGCTGTCACCTGTGTGGAGACAGTGGAGATCAGTATCATGTTCAGGTCCATATTGCCCATATCCCTGTGTGCCACTACCATGGCACCTGTGGCATTCCCACCCTTGCCCCGAGTTTGCATTTTCTACATGCGTACTCACCCACTAGATGGCCTGTGGGGATGTCCCCACTCTCGAATCAATGGCACAGTGCAGACTGATGCCATATGAAGGCATCATGTGCTCTGCCAGGGTGTGTGGCACAGACATTGATTATAAGCCCAGTGGCATCACACACCACCTGGCAGTTGACACTGGAGAAGCCCTTTCTGTTCCTATATGTGGCCCCATCGGGGCCAGGTGGCGTGCGAATGGCCACATGGGTGCAGTCTATGGCCCCTAGCATGCTAGGCATACGTGCTACCCTGTTGAACTCCTGCATGTTTGTTGTACGCCTGCCGCGTGCTGGGAATGGATGCGCTCTGCAGCATGTGGCAGCAGTGCGCTGAGGAATTGGGTGAGGATGCGTGACGTGGCTGACTGTGTGATGCCTGTGGTGTCCCCTGTCGGCCTCTGGAAGGTGCCCATGGTGAGCAGGCACATGCAGGCTGTCACCTTGGTCTCCACTGACAGAGCTTGACTCCGTCGTGAGGGTGCCTGCACCACATCACTGCGCAGCTCACAGAGCCGCCTCAGTATTGCCCTGTTCAGGCGGTACCGGCCCATTATCTCTACATCTGTGTACGGCTCAAAGCTGATGCGGCACGGTATCCTTGTTGGGGCGTATCCGACGGGCCCATCCACGCCACGCTCCTGCATCTTGCATTCTCACCCTCATTACAGCTTCCATGTGGAAGCTACCACTGTCCATCTCCCTGGCTTGTGACCCCCGCTGATGTTGCTCTGTTACCCCGCTGTCCTGACTGCTACTTCCACTGCACTGAGCACCCCCCGCTGGCCTCTGCAGCCTATGGCCCACACTGCTTCCCTTGCCTGCCCTGGCCTGTCACTGTCTGTCTTTCTCTCTCTCTCTTCCCCACTTGGCATCCCTGTAGCGTTCTTGTGCCTCTTCCTTGAGCCTTTTTATTTTGGCTCATTTCTGCTGGGGCGCAACTTCCGGCTGTTCCGCTGTTGCGCATTGCGCAAGTCTTTGAATATCGCATTGCGCTCTTTATGCATGGATCCACCCCCTTCGGTTGCGCATGCCTTCATTTGCATTGCGCTGTTGCTCAGCATGTTTTCGGTGGCGCAACTGCCTCCTGCTGAATATCACAGAATGGCGCACTTTCGGACTTGCGCATGCGCAACCCTATTGCGCATGGCGCAACCCTTTTGAATATCCGGCCCATGATACCTTGATTATCGCTATAAGCTTCTGAGAGGTCCCCACTCTGATTATAATTATCTTTTTTTGAGGGAACGATTAAATCCAGGGTAGATGAAGCTTCACCATTCCTGGGATTACTTCTTGTAAACCCCTCAAGCAGTTGATACAGGTCCAAACTAGTGGACATATCCATTAGTTCATGTTCAGATGCAATTATGCCCCAATTTTCATTAAAGTCTCCCATCTGCAGTATTTCATAGAAACATAGAAACACAGAAGTTGACGGTACATAAGGACCGCAAAGCCCATCCTCTTTGAAGCACCCCCCCCTCTCCTTCTCTTAAACCAAAGTGGCTAATTTCATGGGATGATTTATACTTCATAAAAAAGTCTTGCATGATGTTAAACTTAGATGAATGAATCTTTGGGGGTTTATAGATTCCCATTAAGAATATAGGTTGTATAAAAGGGAGCCTTAATTCAACTGTGTATCTATTATCCTATTTTGTTAGCCTTAGGATGTATGTAGTTTTTTGGAACCCTGTATCAAGTGATTTACCTATTTCTTGTCTTTGTATTCCTGTGTACTATTATAACCTGCTTATTACTTGTAATACTGTGCTACTGTTTTCCATGCCTGCTGTTTACATTAACTCTGTGCCACAGTATGTGACCCGGTTCGTGCCTGAAAACGGTCAATGGGATCAGTGCACCTACCCGGTTACCAAAGTCATAAATAAAAAATAAATAAATAAAGCAAAATTATATTCCTCTTTGAAGCACCCCCCTCTCCTTCTCTTAAACCAAAGTGGCTAGTCCACACTTTGTCTTGTAACTAGTTCCTGCTGTACTAACTTGGTGGCAGACCCCTTGTGATTATTATTTATAAATACCATAAACATTCTTTAAGATTATGTTCCCAAATCTGTTTTTCCCTTCTGTTCTTTCTCTAGATTTATGTAACCTCAGTTATTCAGCTTTAGACCTGATAACATATTATATTTAGTTGCCAAAAGTGAAATAAAGGCATTTTTAGACCTATGTTTATTCCGGATACAATTATAATACTATTTAGATTGATTACTTGTAATAGGTCTAATAATTTTAAGTTTAATAATGTAGACTAGCACCTCTTGAGTTTGCTATCTGGAACTTTAATATTCACTTCCAAAGCACAATAGTATAATTTTGGCTAAAGATATTAAGGATTAAATACCCTTAATAACTAACTGTTGAAGTGCCAAATGTATCTGTCATTTAATATATGACTTAGACTAGATATCTTAGTTAAGAATCTGCCTGTCCCTTGTCTTTTTAAGATACATGTGTTGTATCCATGGTGCAGTTGTTGATTGATTTTTATGTTTACTTGTATGCATGTGCAAGAAATATGTTGTGACAGCTTGCTGAAGTAGCAGGTTATGAAGGTGCCGCAGTTTTGTGGCCAATGCCGTCACTGCTTTTTGGGGCTTGTCTCTGTGGCACCAATGAATGAGCACACTGTCTATGACAGCAGATCAGAAGCGTGCCACCAACCTGAAAGAAATTCACCACTGCAATGAGGGAGAACCCCCTCATTGCAGGACATGCCTTGCCTGGTGTAACATTTCAATAAACATGGCGGCAGCTGTCACGTCTGCCTCTCACAGTCCCGCAAAAGCCAACATGGGGGGTGCCCAATGCCCCTGTTGGCATGCCCCCTTTTCAGTTCATTTGCCGATGGGGAGCCCAATCCCCATCGGCATGATGTCCCTCTAGTTTAATTTGCCACCGAGGGGGTGCTCAATCCCCCTCAGCATCATGCCCCCACAAACACAGACCCATTTTCTTTGCTGACAGGTTTCCCAATCCCTGTCAGCTCCAGACCCCCCAAAACACCCATGTGGTGCACTGGGAGGCCACCCCAGGGTGCCTAATGTACCTGGTTAAAAGAACAACTTCCCAATAAGTTTTTTT